>JAUPFT010000028.1:34847890-36116223 GCA_036936625.1 Parnassius smintheus behrii
GACTTAATTTTTAACTTTGTAGTGTTTTTAAAGTGACAATGGAAAGATGTTAATTTTAGTGAAAACATGTTATCTTGAAAAGAAAAATTTCGGTGAAGTAAACATTAAATTTCTATGTTCTAAAACTATTAGAGACACTTATTGAATGCATCTACCCTTAGTTTACTGTTAAAAAAACGTTTCAGTGCAAATAATCAGCAAATTTACGAGTGGCCAAGTTTCCGTGCCGGTGAGTATATATATATATATATATATATATATATATATATATATGTATATATGTTTACATACTATCTTATATACTTGTTTATATACCTGCTTATTTACTTACTAATTTGTTTGCTTATATAGTTGCTCATATACTTGCTTATATACATGCTTATATACTCGCTTATATACTTGTTTATTTACTTACGTATATACTTGTTTATTTACTATCTTAAATACATGCTTATATATACATTCATATATATTTTCTTACATACTTGCTTACAAACTTGCTTATATACTTACTAATATACTTGCTTATTTACTTACTTATATACTTGCTTACATACTTACTTATTTACTTGCCTATAAACATGCTTATATACTTGCTTCTTTACCTGCTTATATACTTACTAATATACTTACTTATTTAATTGCTTATATACTTGCTTATATACTTGCTTATATACTTGCTTATTTACTTACCTATATACTTGCTTATTCACGTGCTTACTTATATACTTGCTTATATACTTGCTTATATACTTGCTTATTTACTTGCTTATATACATGCTTATATACTTACTTATATACTCGCTTATATACTTGCTTATTTACTTGCTTATTTACTTGCTTATATACTTGCTTATTCACTTGTTTATATACTTGCTTATATACTTACTAATATACTCGCTTATAACTTGTTTATTTATTTACTTATATACTTGTTTATTTACTTGCTTATTTACTTGCTTATTTACTTGCTTATTTACTTGCTTATATACGTGCTTATATACTTGCTTATTTTCTTACTTATATACTTGCCTACATACTTGCTTATTTACTTGTTTGTAAACTTGCTTATTACTTTCTAATATACTTGCTTATATACTTACTTATATACTTGCTTATATACTTGCTTATTTACTTGCTTATATACTTGCTTATGTACTTGCTTATATTCTTGCTTATATACTAGCTTATATACTTACTAATATACTTGATTATTTAAGTGTATGCGCAACCACAAGTGCACTTTCTATTCCCTCACTCTCATATTCCGATGGGACGGTAAATCGACACGACCAGAAAGAGATCAGGCGCAGAACCAACGACTTTACGTGCTTTCCGAGGCACGGGGGTGAGACACCGCATACTTCCTGACCCGGGCAGCTATTGAGAATTTCTTGACAGAAAAACTCAATAATTGATTTTTTGTCCCGAGATTCGTAAATATTCAGTACAGCAAGATTGGAAGAAAAATGACGTCCAGTTTTTTTTCGATTGACATTTCTGTGATCAGCATGACGATTTGCGAACATTGCGCCAAGTCTCCTATTTGACGTCCGTATATTGGACGTCGTAAGCAGCTTGACGCCACATTATATGCAAAATTGGCCATAGTGGACGTACAATAACTTACGTTATATATATCAATAACAATATCCTTTTCTCTAACATGAGACTAATGAAAATAAAAAGTCAGACAAATTGTCATATATTGGATAAAAATCCATAATTTCTACTTCTAAATTTGATCAACTAGAGCTGATTGTATGTGCTGAAGTTTTGTCTACAGTTTTTTCAGCCAAGTTATTTAGCCTACTTTTCTGCACTATAAATTGTTTATCATACTCGTGACTATCTATAGACATGTTAATAGAATAACACAGGTTATTTATGTAATCGGTTTTTGAATTTATATTGCAGTATTTGTAATCAATGTCAATTTTTGTGATTTTGAGTCAATATTTTATACATATTATTTATCATTTTTTCATTTAAATACAAATTACTTAGTAGAGGTAATAAATAAACATTAGTTTTGCGGAGTTTATACAAAGAAACGCTAAGATTAGAATTTAATTTATACGGATTTTTGTCATGGCTCCCAACACACAATATAACATAGTCATGTTACTGTATCTTCAAGTTGGTTGCAATGCATTAAAATATCACATGAAGAAGTGTTTGGTTTTATTATTAATAGCTAATGGCATATACTTATTATTCCATTTTCCTTCTCTTGATTTGTATAAAGCTAAACCCGACGTATTTTCATCCTCAAGAATTGTGATCGTATTCTTTTTATTATTAGGTTTTGCCTCCGTATATGTTGCTAAAGGTAAAGGGGCATAAGTGTTGTATTGGATGTATTGCATACATCTTTCTTTTTTTTTATGCAAGTTTCTTGCAGTTTTAGGTCTTTTTCTGTGATCGAATGAATATTTAGACTTTGTTCAACTTTGGTTTTACTATTCGTATCCTGTGATTTGGATATTATTTTATCTAATTTTATCGGTGAAATTTTATCTAACTTCAACGGTGTTGACCTTCGTGAAGATACTTCTCTATTTGACAAAAGTTTTTTTGTATATATTGCGCTTCTTTTGCTATTCAGTCATTTTCTTTTGATGTTTTGTGATTTCCAAATTTAATAAATCTATTTCGTTGTGTGCGCTAGATAGTTGTGTAGAAAGCGCATGTATTTCATTCCTAAGATCAATAATCAGGGATCTTTCCGTGGTTGTCAAATTAGGTAAACTTTGTGAACTATCATCTAAGAATGTGGAGTTTTCTAAGATCTCATTACTTGATAAATCTTCAATTGAAATGTGTTTACCCACTCTTGACTTTCTCTGTGTTATGTTTTCATCAGTACGCAAAGTTTTTTTTTTAATTAACATGATTTTGTCGCATTGCTTAGTTTTGTGAGGTTTTAGCTTCTGTAACATCTGTATTCTGCCCCAAGCAAGTTTGGCACTTCCATTTAAGTTTACGTTCTTTAGACATTAGATAGAAGCGTTTGGATGTTATACTTAAGCATTCAATTTCATAAATGTATTTGCATACATATCATTTAAGAAATTCCTTATGATGTATTTCTTTATAACATTTGTTGCATAATATTTTTATACCCCTTGATGCCATTTTGTAAGAAATGAAAAAAAGACTATAAATTTTTTTAAAGTGTTAGATTTGAACCTCCGTCTTCCCGGTACTACGTATCCTTATAAACAGTTGATGAAATTGTTGTTATCATTCAAAACTTGACAATACTACTTTATCGATTTTAACCAGTTTCTATTACTATAGTATTTAATAGATGACACTAGTATCCACTATCAATCAAGTAATAATTGTAGGTAGTTTAAAAGTTTAACACACAACAATCTTCATGCAATTGATTTAAATTATAGTATTAGGCTCGTAAATCACACACACACACATATATTATATATATATATATATATATATATATATATATATATATATATATATATATATATATATATATAAGCGAGATTATAATATTTATTCTAATTTTAGTTCACTTGGATTAAATTACACTGTTTATATAATTATGCACCAATGATTAATCACAAGATAGAGGCAAAGATAACATAATGTTAACAGAAACATGGAAATATATAAATTACTGACATTGAAAGCAACAGTCATATTTCATATCTCTTATTATTGAAAATGGCCTTCTGATTCCTAACAATATCACAGATGAATATGTTTTTTTAAAATTATAACTTAGTCAGTACTTACATAAATATATGAATGCAATAAATATAGTAAAAATAAAATTTTATTAAGATTTATTATTTAGTATAGACTTTCTTAATCCTACGGCCTCCAATTTATGATTTTTTTTCTTGACTCTCTACATATTACTAAATCTACTCTTTGTTTTTTATGTCTTACTCTCATTATGATACAGTTATACGAATGGCTTCGCTTTCGTGCAGACTTATTAATAAGACAAGCCTGCGTAGCTTGTTCTATTTTGCGAAAATTTGTTCCGATCCTTGAAACGGTGCTGTAGAGTTCTTTAAAAAGAATTATTAATAAAAACTTTAACCTTTAACAATTTTAAGTTTTGAGTGGTCCACTTATAGATAGACATATGTACAGTGAATTCATGAGAGACTCATATGACAGTGATAATGATGATGACGATAGTGATTTAAATACAATAAAAGTGGTTTGAATGAAACCTTGCCGCCGAGTGACATGTTGTGACTCTCAACGGGTACTCTTTACTTGCTACCAGTCTCAAGGGATCGTAATACTAAACTTTTTTCATCATGGGCGATTTGTTTTTGTTAACGTACATGTTAAAATATTTCTGCCTCTCAACTATACACACGGCTATATACATTTATTTTTCCTAAAATAAAAATATTTACACATTACAACACTGATTTAAAATGCGTTTTGTATTAAATTTGATTGCAATTATACAATGTTATTCAAAGTTATTACATTCCAAATTATTATAAAAATTATTATACAATCATGAACATTCATTATTTTAATAGCTAATATATTACACAACAAGAAATTAAAAAGAGATTTATTATAGTCAACCAAATCTAAGAAATACATTTTGACAGATGACAGACTTATTGCACCAAGCATGCCAACCAAAAAATAGGAACGTACAATATTCGATTCTTTAAAAAAATCGATTTCGATTATTTAGTTGGTAATCACTTACAGTTTGGTTTGAATAATACCAGAATAAATTAAAAACGGATAATTTAAAACACAAGATTTATCAGTTTCTTCGTATTTTTTGTTACTGTTTATTATGTAGAGGCAAAGTTATAAAAAATTAAGATTGAAACTAGAATAAAAGTAAAATTATTCAATCACTTTCAGTACAACTAGTTGTGCTGTCCTTGTTTAGATTAATTATTATTTGATTTTCAATAATGCAGTTAAAAATTAATTTCTCTTTCAAAGTTATCCATTATATTTTTTTTTAGTCCACTTTTGCCCAATCACACTTCCAAAAAGTTAAATCCTTTTGTCCAAAAAATTATAACGAGTCACAAAATAAGAAAACAAACACAAAATCACAAAATTACGCACAGTAAGCTCCCGAAATGGCGGGAGATTGAAATTACTTATTGGTGTTTTCAGCGCTGCCTTGTATATTATTTTGCCAAAAATTTAAGTAAAAAAAGTAAAAAAAATAAACTTGTTTTATTCATGATTCATGTAATTTAAAAGTGCAAAGATATTGCAGAATGATTAATGTGAAACGTGAAAAGGTATTTCTTAGATTTGGTTGACTATAAAACAATCGTTAATGTTATTTCTAAAATTACAATAAGCGACACTGAGTTATTTTTTCCTTCTTAACAATTTTTCTTGTATTTGATCTTTGGTGAGACCTTTAGTTTCAGGTACGAGGAAGTAGCTAATGAAACCATTGGAAATGGCGCAGCAAGCGAAAGTGTAAAAAGAGCCGTGGATACCGATGTATTTAACCATAAAAGGGAATACTCCAATGACGAAGAAGTTGGAAAGCCAGGCCAATTCTATTAGTAGTATAGTCGCTAAACTTTGTACCTGAAAATGGAGTAATGAGATATATATATTATTTCCTCCTCCAACAGGAAGCGGTTATTATGAAATCCGGTTTACTATTTTTATACATACCTCTGTTTAAAAAACATAATAATACATAAATATAAATCAAAATATGTGGACCTCAGCCGACCGAAATTATTTCTGTAGTCGTCTCTGCGAGCGGGCTTATCCCAGTCAGCTTCTCGGTTCATGTGAGGTGACTGGGATCGTAAATGGACCGCTCCGGGCTCAAACGCAGATGGCGGTGCTCCACGAAACAGCCCGAATCGTGTGCCAGTTTCTTTCTCTTTCCTCCTAGCCATCGGCCGTTTGATTTCCCTTGCCGAGAGCTTCGATCTGATTGGATTTATATATCTATATTGCACGCCTTAAGCACAAAGCGCGTAGGTATAATCTACTAACGCCTAAAAATCAAGAATCTAACGCTTTGTCGCATGAAATGTATCTAACAATCATATTGAACATATGAATGATATAAAAAATGGAAACTCGTAAGAACTGCCGGAGGAAATACAAAACAGCCTATAATTAATGCTATAGGAGACGAGAATGGATGTCTTCTGAATGATGAAGTTTCGAATTTAAACAGATGGAAGGAATACTTTGAAAGCGTGTTTATGATTGGAGTCGTCTGAATTAAATGAACTAGAAATTCCGAAATAAGTGGAAAGGGGTATGGATATAAGTGTAGATAAAATAATGAAAGCAATGAAAAGCATGAAAGCAGGTAAGGCAGCTGGATATGATATAGTGTCACTCGAGATGCTAAGGGCTGGAGAGGGAGTGGTGGCAGGCCTGCTGTACACCTTGTTTAATTTATGTTGGGAATTAAAATGGTTACCGGATGACTGGTGTAAAGCAGTTATAGTACCAATATATAAAGGAAAAGGGTCACAGCAGGACTGCAAAACTACCGTAGTATCAGCTTGCTTAGTATTGTGGGTAAACTGTATGCTAAGGTGTTAATTGAAAGAGTTATGAAAGAAACTGATGGAAAAAATTGCGATGTACAAGCGGGTTTTAGAAAAATAATGTTATCAAGTCTTTTCCATGCGCATGATTGCGGAGAAGTTTTTGGTCAAAAACCAGAAAGTTTTTTGTGCGTTCATGGACTTGGAAAAGGCTTATGACAGAGTGGACAGGGATGTGTTATGGCAAACACTGAACTCATATGGGTTGAGCGCTGGTTTGATACAAGCATTAAGGTCTCTTTATAGGGACTCTAGTGCTTGTGTCAGGATCAATGGGGTCTACTAGGACTGGTTTGGCATCCAAAAAGGTGTCAGACCGGGCTGTGTAGCTTCCCCTTGGCTGTTCAACCTATTTATGGACAGGTGTTTGCAAACTTTGAAAGATGAAGAATGTGGGTTAAGAATGGGCGAGTTAACCGTCAAATGCCTTTGGTATGCCGATGATCAAGTCATATTTGCGTCATCGGCGGCTGAGTTGCAAATGATGGTTACATTAATGAACTGGGAATTAAAAGAAAGGGGAATAAAAGTGAACGCAAGTAAGACGAAAGTGATGGTTTTTGAAAGAGAAGAAAGCAAAACGGTATGTGAAATAAGAATAGAAGGAGAGTTAATTGAGCAAGTGAATGAGTTTGTATATTTGGGATGTGTATTTAGCAGGGATGGTAGATATGATAGGGATATAGAACGACGAATAATTGCAGGGAATAGAGTGAATGGGGCACTACACTCTATTATGAAGAACCAGAATGTGTCAAAAAAGGCACGTATGGTAATTCATAATTCTGTGTTAGTCCCTATTTTAATGTATGGTAGTGAAAGCTGGGTGTGGCAGAAGAAGCACGAAAGTAGAATAAATGCTGTAGAAGTGCGGTCTTTAAGGAATATGCTAGGGTTGAATCTGAACGACAGGGTGAGAAATTGCGTGATAAGAGATAAATGTGGTATGCAAGATGATGTTGTGACCAGGATTAAGAAAGGAATGCTTCGGTGGTTTGGTCATGTAGAAAGAATGAATGAGGAAAGAGTGACAAAGCAAATTTATATGGCAGATGTGAACGGCCGAGTCGGCAAGGGACGCCCTAGAAAAAAGTTTATCGACCAAAATGGCGATATTTTGAAAATGGGCCACGTTAGAAGTACTCTTAACCGACGAGCATGTGTGCGTAGATATATGGATGTAAAGGAGGCGAAAGAGGTATGTCAGGATCGTGCCAAATGGAAGTCCGTAGTCTCTGCCTACCCCTCTGGGTGACAGGCGTGAGTGTTTATGTATGTATTATGTATGAATGATGTAAAAACGTATTGTCAGAAAGATAAATCATTGTTGAACTTATTTTTTTTTATCGATTAATTGCTAACTTTATATTAAAAAGTGGTTTTAGTGGCTTGTGATGTAGATTTATCAAGTCCGCAGGGATGAGTTAGCAATATAACTTTTGAAAATATCATTTGTGCAAATCAATTTCTTTTTTAATCTCTTCGTCTATCATGTGGGAAGCCATGGAATGTAAACGGAAAATTAATGTTGTTTTGTTCAGTTATAATTAACTTCATTCGGCTGATAAATTCCGTAATTTTCAATGTTTTTAGCAGATTTGCAATAATTTATTTTATTTAATACACTTTGAGACTTTGCGTCACTTCAACCTTGGCCGCCGTCGTGAGTGGATTACAGTATTGTTTGTTTATAGCGGCTCGTAATGAAAAATATCGATCGCTGTAGAAACACAAATTATTCCAAAAACCATACTATGTAGTTTCATTATGTGTGACGACCATGCTTCACCAAGGTAAGATATTATGATTATTTTTATAATCACAGATTTTTATTACAATATATTGTTTCCCCAAAAGTACAACTTAAAGTACATAGGATTTATATATAATACTTATACATCTTGGAGTTTATGGAGTGACCTGCAATTCTGTTTCGGTATATGCTACTGGAACTCCTCGACGAGTAGAACAAGATTATACTCCTTATGCGTTTATAGAGCGACACTAAGGGACAAACATACATACATACATATGTAGGCTAAAAACACGTTACTTTTTTTGCGTCGCGCAGTCTAGTAAAAAAATGCACCATGCAGTTGTACCATGCGGCCAAAGTGCTAAGAGCGATCTCTTTCAGGCAACATTTACCACGAAACTGACTCTATTAACTATTAAAAATAATAATACCTACCTCCGGCATGAAACATTCACCGATCAATACGAAAGGTATGCTTCCGGCTCCAAACATGTAGGAGAAACAGTACACCAGGATGAGCACTGCAGTTACCCACGGTGGCAGAATACCAGTCTGCAGGGATATGCCCATAGAGCTGACGCAAAGGGCTACCAACATCGACGAAGTTACTAAAAGGAACTGAAAAATCAAATATAAAATCATTATTAAATTACAGCGGTATGTATGTATGTAGGTAGCGTAAGAGAAATCATACAAAAATTCGGCCACCTACGGGACGGCGTTGTAAGAGGTGACTATAAAAAAAATCAAATTCATTCAATCATACATTCATGACAGCCTCTCAAAGTCCATTGCTAAACATAGGTCTCTTCAAATATTGCCTCATTAATGCACGTATGGCATCTGAGGTAATTTATTTTATAGTTGCTATTAGGAAGACGCTGTTGCCCATAGTGTAGTTATTTTCACCTCTTAACACACCCAGGGGATCATATTTTGAAGTGGATCAAACACTGACACTAGATGGTACTAAAGTCTAATTGACTTTCGATAAATAGTGTTGGAACTATCCCATTTAGGCGACACATAAAATATTCAGACCAACGTCAAACAGTAGCGTCAAAACTGCTGAAGGAAAATTCTCACCATAACGAAAGAGGCCCATTTCCAGTAGTGAACTATTACTGGCTGATGATGAAAATTATGATGACGAACAAGTAACAAATGAAACTTAAACTGAACCGAGCTTCATTAAATATTACGCTTGGTGGACAAAACATTCGAACTGAAACATTTGGTCTGAAGATCTATGAACCACACACTGGCATTTTGCGCTAGGAGTGCATACAAAGGCGTAATGCTTAATATCTATTAGTCATTTAAAAGCTGAAATAATGAGGATGACGATAATAGGTTAAATATAGTTACATACCTTTCTTCCAAACTTGTCAGCCATCACAAGACTTGACAAACTTCCAACGAGGAGGACCATAGCTAACATAACGCAACAAAAGTTAGACGACAGACTCGGGGCTGCTTGGGTAAAAATCTGTTTCGCGTACACTTGCACGGGTAACACGCCCATCATGACCTGCAAAATTTCAACACTGTTGCAATAAATATATTTCTGCTAAATGCTATTGCAAAATACTTTTTTGAAATTTTCAAAACACTTACAGTTTACCAGCATAAAATAGAACATAGTAGTGTGCTGTGTTTCGTATGATGGGTGTAGAGCACCGAAGACCCTTTTTACTGGAAACGAGGCATTCTATCGAAGTCCTCAGGGATGACAACGCATCTGCGTTTTGATTATTAATCTATCCTTATAAAAATACTCCTGAACGACTAACTGACTAATCTAGTAACGTACAGCATAAACCACCGAAGTTATTAACTTGAAATTTTGATAGTAGGTTTCTTTTAAGACGTTGGCGGGCACTGAGAAAGGACCATTTTGGGTGAAATTGGGGGTTAAAGTTTATATGAAAGTCCGTCATTTTTCAAGTTATATTCATGAAACTCGGTATTAACCTAAATAGGTTTTAAATTAAAAACAAATAGTTACGTATTTCAGTTTTTGAAAATTCTACCCTTGAAGGGTAAAAATAGGGTATAAAAATGATAATTTGAAAGAAAATCCGTCATTTGTCATGTTATGTATATGAACTTTAGTAATTTGGCTTCTGATTAAAATAAAGAGTATGTGTTTTACAGTTTTAAAAAAAAATTCTATCCACAAAGGGGTTAAACAGGTGTTGAATAATTGTATGATAGTCCTTCCTTTTTCAAGTTATTTTTCAAGTTAAGCATATGTAACTTGGTATTTCGGCTATAGATTAAAATGAAGAAGTACATATTTTACACTTTTGATAATTCTACCTCCGAAGACGTAATTAGGTATTGATAATTTGTATAAACGTCCGTCATTTTCAATTTATGTATATGAAAATTGGTATTTTGCCTTTCGATTAAAAACAAAGAAGTGTGTATTTCACAGCTCATGAATATTGTACCCCCAAAATCCGAATTCCGTCATTTTCCAAATAATATTCACGAAAGTCAGTGTTTTAGCTATTGTTTTAAATTAAATAGGTATGGGTTTCACAGTTTTCAAAAATTCCACCCCCATAAGTCTTAAATAGGTGTTGGAAATTTGTATGAAATCCCGTCACTTTTCAAGTTATATGCACGAGACTTAGTATAGTGGCCTTATATTTAAAAAAAGTACGTGTTTTATGGAATAGTGCAAGTCGGACCAGCATATAAAGTGTTCCGTATATACTATATAAAAGAATACGTATATACTATATAAAAAAACAGGCTGCAAAAGTTAATTATATGGGTCTCCATATCTCTTTAGTTTTTTTTTTACTTTTTTTTACTTCCCGCTAAGAAAATTGAAAATTTTCAAAAATAGGGAAGTTATTGGTTTCACCCCGATTTTCGAAAATCGAATTATCATCAGATTTCGACGTTTTGAGATCCCAGGAAACTATTCTGACTTATTTCACGTGGGCGTCCTTAATTGCTAAATTGTCGGAAGCTCTAAGTCTCCGTGGAGGTTGGCGTTACGGACGTAATAGGGTGCGTTCGTAGCCCGACGACTGAAGAGGTTTCGACCTATTTGAAGTTTATTTATTTAACCTAAAATTAAGTGTCGGCACAAAATTTTTATTTTTATCACATTATAATCAGACAAATAGACGAAAATTAGTTGCTGTACTATCGTACACTTTTTAGTCAATATTTAGTTGATATGTACGCAAAAATTGAAACAGAAAAATTAAATTACATCAGGGACAACCAAGCGCAGCTCAGTGCAGATAATTGTGTACATTTCAAAGATGTACTCCAATGGTTTGGGCACGTTGAACGAATGAGTGAAGACCGAATGGTGAAGAAAATATATAGAGCGAAAGTAAATATTAAAAGGTGTCGAGGTAGACCGAGACTAACTTTCGAAGACCATGTGAGCAAATTGCTCGAAGAGGGGAGGGTCAAGAGTACTCGGATACCTAGACGTGCATGTATGAAGAAGTTAATGAACCTGAAAAAAGCGAAAGGGGTATGTAAGGATCGTGACACTTGGCGATCTGTTCTCTCTGGCTACCCCGTTAGGGATTGTGCGTGAAGATAAGTGAAAGATGTAATAGGGCAGTAGGATACCAATATTGTTAAACTTGGTCATATCATAGTACCTTTTCTTTAATTGAATCATCTTGATGCAATGACCTACGTCTGCCATTACACTTTAACGCCCTGATCTTTTTATTACCCTAACGTGCAATCCTCGATAGAAAGATAATGCAGATGCATAGCTGCCTGGTCAGAAATCACAGGATCGACATGACGTTATATCACGGGTATTTCATTTAAAATTTAAAGTATTATTGACAATACTTAAAAAGTGAAATTTGCAAACGTTCGTTGCTATATGCATTCTGTCGAATGGCAAAAGCGAGGTGTACATCATATCCATATTTTGCTGTGGCTTGAGCAGCGCATTACTCCTACAAATACAAATGAAATTATTAAAGCCAATATGCTCCATGGACCTTGTGAAAATTTGAACAACAATATCAAAACAACAACAACAATGCCAAAAACAAGATAGCAATGAAAATATTGTGTTCCTGTGGTGGTGTGCTATTTTGAAGATCCGCATGGAATTAGCGTGGAATGTGAATGAAACTCAAAGGGTATTCTGATGGTATTAAGTATTCGTAGTATGAATACTGATTCCCTTTGAGCACATCTGGTGATTATTTTGGTCTTTAAGGATATTTAAATTCCGAGTGGATAACGTAACATTACTGCGTCATCAATTTGTAGGCTTTCTGTAGCGAAATTTTTTTATTTATTTATTAGGTTCTCCAACAGTTATAACACAATACATTTGAATAAAAAAAATACAAGTTCCAACATGTCTTAAGCTAAGTGCATAACTACTTATAGGGGAACACATCATGCGTTTAGTAATGATAAGTTACCTCTATGTGAAAGAACAATGATTAAACCTATTTTAAATTATTTTTTAATAAATTACCGAAGATATTTTTTGGTGACAAAGTCCCTGATCTGTTTACGAAAATATTCAGAAGAATCAAAATTAAGATCTACCAATGTGCTGCATTCATTGTAAAGTCTACTCAATCTAGGAACAGGAGAGAATTGACCAAGTTTAGTCCTACGCATTGGTGGGTTCATAGGCTGAATAGGCATTCTCGGAAGCCGAGAAGGATTCTGAAGGAAAAGGAATTTAGCAAAGGAGGACAGTCTATCTTATTATGGAAAAGCTTGTATACAAACATCAAATCCGAAATGTCACTTCTTGCTTCAAGTGGAAACTTAAAAGTGAGAATAACTTAAAAGTGAGTGTGAATAACTTAAAAGTGAGAAGCCTACTTTTGTACGATTTTAACGATCGAGCTTTATCTACAGAGAACGCTACGTGCCATAGAAACCTTTTCTGAACCCTTTCCAATCGTAACGTATGTGTTGCGAAATGGGGCCTCCAAACAACGCTGCAGTATTCCATAATGCTACGCACAAAACGGTTATAAAGAATCATCTTGGTCTTAACGGTCTTGAAAATCTTTGTATTGCGTATAATGAAACCGAGCGTTCCGGAAGCTTTTTTTATAATATGGTCGAAATGTGTTATAAATGTAAGCTTGTTATCTAGCAGCACGCCCAAATCACGAACACTGTCAACTTCTCGTAATTTGATACCATTGATTTGGTATGACGAATTTGTAATATTTTGTTTGCGTGTAAATTTTATATGTGTACACTTTTTCGCGTTGAGGACCATATTGTTTTCGTGACACCACCTTGTCAACTTATCTAAGTCTGCTTGCAGGAGATTCACATCATCCATGGAATCGATTTCACGCAAAAGTTTAAGGTCGTCAGCATATAAAAAAGACGTAACATTATTAAGATTAAAAGAGAGATCATTGACGAAGATGTTAAATAAAACAGGACCGAGGTGTGAGCCTTGTGGCACTCCTGATGATATTTTATGGGTTTTAGATGAATAACCATTAACTATAACGAAAAAAGATCTATGAGTTAGGTAAGAACTGAACCATTTCAATAAGGAACCATGCACACCAAAGGCTGAAAGCTTACAAAGAAGGAGGCAATGAGATACTTTATCAAACGCCTTGCTAAAATCCGTGTAAATAACATCAATCTGTTTGTTCTTGTCCATAGACCTAATCAGCTCTTCGGTGAAGCACACTAAGTTTGTCGATGTCGATCTACCCCGCGTAAATCCGTGTTGTTGGTCTGTTAAAAATTGTTTGAAATAATTTTGAATTAGGGGAGTAATCAATGACTCCATGACTTTACCCATTTGAGGGAGGATTGAAATTGGTCGGTAGTTTCCTATTATATTTTCACCGCCAGATTTATAAATTGGCACAACTTTAGCCACCTTCCAGACTTCGGGGAAAACTCCAGACTTGAGAGAAAAATTAAATATGTAATGTAGTGGAGTGACTAAATTTGATGCACAATTAACCAAAAAAATGGCTGGAATCTCGTCATATCCCGCTCCCTTCAACTTATCCAGCTTGGTCGAACTTTCGTAAATCATTACTTCTGTCAGGTTAATGGAACTGAAAAAATCATTGCAATATGTGATCGGTTGTGACTGTTGACCAGATTGATTAGATTGTTCACTGTAGACAGAGGAGAAGTGCGATGCAAAAAGATCACAAATATGTTGACCATCAGACGTTGTTACAGAACCATCTGTCATCTCGGCCGGATATGAATTCAGACTGTAAAATGGTGGAAATAATATCATAATCTCATAGGAAATCAGAGATTGTACGCAGAGCAAAGTCGCGGACGACCGCTAGTCAAAGATAAATGTACTTAACATCAGGTAGGCTATGTACAGGTTTATCACCGCATTTTTCAAAAAAAAAAAAAACTTTTGTAAAAGAAATCCCATCTAAGAGAAACCTTAAAAAGTCTTCTTGTGTGTTTGTAAAGGAATATCGTAGGAGTACAGTTAGGCTATTAGTAAATACGTATAAAAGACACTTTCACGATTCAGTAGAATATACTTGTACCCGTTCCCATACTGTTTTCAAAATAACATAAATGCTAAGTCTAAGTAATGACAAGTCATGTCACGCTTATGCCCGTAGATGTTACAACAAACACATTTTTAACTTTAAAAAACTTTTACACCCACACTTGGCCTTTCTCCTGTAAAGTGGATAGGTTTATGTTATTGGCTGTGTGTTGAAGCACAAGGTTTCCACCTTAGCATGACTTAGTGCAGCATGCTTACCACAAAGCATGCTGCACTAAGTCATGCAGCATGCATGCATGCAGCATGCATAGCATTTAACTGCCTTACAATCTGCATATTACTCGGTTCGAGGAACTTATAGGAAAAATCAACAATCTGCAGCCTAATATAAATGCCAACATATCTGACATAGTGGACTATCAGTAATATGAAGTGGCTGTGGGTTAGGCATATAAACTCGAAGCAAGCAGACCTGTAATGGCATGCTCAGTTTTAATGGAATGACGACCTGATGATAAATCATGTAGGTAGCCGATAGATGGAGGGGCCTTTTTTGCGGTAATCTATAGCTGAACTATGAACCCTATGTTCAGCAGTAGAAATGTTATGGGCTGTATTGATAGTTATAATGTGATGCTAAGTTATTTAATTACCTGCAAAAAAATGCATAATCCCACCGCGATGAATCCTCGACGTGACGATGGTGATAAAACTGTAAGAAATGTAAGACAACAATATGATTAAGATCTGAGTAACTTAAATCGAGAAGTAAATAATATTTTATTTAAAAATTGGTTAGGTACTCGGTTCTTTAGTTCTAGACACTAACAACACGTAACACAACAAATTATGGATCTATAACTGTGGCCGTGAAAGGAAAAAGGGAGATCTCCCGCCGGGCAAGGTGTTCCGCCCGGGGCGCGGCCAACACTCCGTGTGATAATTCGGAGATGTTCTACATATACTGTTCATGATTCGGAGTTTTAATAGCGTGATTAAGGCTTCGGTATGTTTCGATTGCGGAGCGACGACAGCGCCGCAACATCACCCCCCTGCTCAGACCGGAGGTCAATAGTGCAGTCTCGGTGTAGTCTGCGGTGAGTCGAGAAGAAGGAAAATAATCTACGAAAGTGCCATTAATCAGAGGCGAGCAGTAAGGCTCACAGCCGTGCCGAACACTCTATAGCGCAGAGAGTAGCTTGAAGGAACAGGAAGCATTATTATTCCAGTACTGCTATGAACCTTGTGAAGCTAGATGGCTTGCAGGATATGAAGACTGCAGACGATATCTGCTCGGGAGTGAATGGGTGAGGTATTCTATGACGATGATGAAGCTTGAAGTTTCCGAAGGTTGTTGGTTGCGTGTTCAGATCCCGTCGGGTGGTCACCACTGTGGCCGTGAAAGGAAAAGGGGAGATCTCCCGCCGGGCAAGGTGTTCTGCCCGGGGAGCGGTCAACACTCCATGTGATAGTTCGGAGATGATCTATATATACTGTTTATGATTCGGAATTTTGATAGCGTGATTTAGGCTTTGGTATGTTTCGCTTGCGATGCGACGACAGCGCCGCCACAATAACACACTGAACTACGTGGAAATATCATGCTCTCACTAGTCTGTGAAAGCTTCTTTTCTGGATGAACTGACTCAAGATTTCCCTCTGACTCTACCAATTATTACTTATGTGGTTTCAATGGATGTCGTATTCAGATTGCTGATTTATTATTTACAATCCGAGCTAGATATGGTGAGTGCCATGCGTTACGAGGATGAAATTGAAACCTCCAACGTTTCTACACGCAAAAAGCGCCCACGTCTTGATGGATCACGATTAGACGAATATTCTAGGCTGAAAAAAGATATTCAACAGATGTTTAAGAACTGGGCGGCTGAACAAGACTTAAAATTTTCGAAATTGATAACCGAAATTTCCGATTTGAAACAGCAAAATAGCGTTATACAAGAAACTAATTTGGAGATACGCAAATTTATGACATTTGCCTCCTCAGAATATGATGACATGAGGAAAAAGATAGCAAAATTAGAAAAAGAAGGTTCCGAGTACACTGAAAATTTAATGAAAATTGAAAGAAAAATACACGATATACAGGTTAAGTCCCGCACGGCATCAATAGAATTTAGAAATATCCCTATGCAAGAAAGGGATACGACCGATGACCTGCTTTCCATAGTAAGCAGCGTATGTAATACTCTGCATATTCCCATCAAACACGATGAAGTACGGGATGTTTACCGTCTACCGGGTAAACCTGGAACGAATAAAACTATCGTGGCCGAATTTGTTACGGTGCGCGACAAAAATAATATTTTGTCAGCGGCTAGAAATTTCAATAAAAAGAAACCGACCGAAGAAAAACTTAGCTCCGAATCCATTGGGTTATCTGGTAAGCGCATACCAATATATATCTCAGAATATTTACCACCAAGCTCCAAAGCCCTATTTTGAAAAGCTAGAATGTCCGCCAAAGACAATAAATACCAATACTGCTGGACGACTAATGGCCAAGTTTTTATCCGAAAATTGACTGGTGAAAGGTCTTTTAGAATTGATTCTGATAATTTTTTTCTGTCTAAGGCAACTGAAACGAAGAATGCAGAACCCAATCGAGAAATGTCATTCCAGAGCGATTTGGAGAAATTTAGTCAGCAGAATTAGATTACGTATATATAAATTTAGAATATGCCTTCCAAAACATGTTCTGTCACTCATTTTGACAGTAAATTTAATCTTATGTATAGAAAATCTTGTAAGTTAATTTTAAGAACAATTTTTAAAACAATTTATGATACTGTGGATACACTTCATCACTATACTCACACTGACCTGGACATCTTCACTTTACTCACCCCAAATATCATCGTGCAAAAACTATTCAAACACATAAACTCAATTATAACCTCACTCATACTCATAAAAATCACAATAGCTTGTTTACTTGCATTCCATAATAATATAAACCAAGTACGTATAACAATAATAAGTGCCAATCTATCAACCTGTCCGCGGTAATTGATGCAAATAAATATATCTCAACAGAGTTAGACAACATAGATGTAGCATTGGCTTATGAGTGCGACACTGAAACATGTAACTCACTGCTTAAAAATAAGTCTAATTCCCCGAAAATATTCTGTCAAAATATTCGCAGCGTATACAAAAACTCAGATAGTTTACTGGTCCAACTGTCTCGTTTTAAGTTTGAATGTGACATCATTATCTTAACTGAATGCTCGCTGAGTGCCCGTAGACAAATCCCTCAATTTGAAAATTACAATATGTACTATACGCACAAATGTCTCAATAAAAACGACGGTATAGTGATATATATTAAAACAGGTATTAAATGTACAATAAAAGAACCCGAGCCATTAGGTGCTAATTTTATATCTATTAAAATTATTGATCCCGACATTTTCGTTTTAGCTTCTTACAGATCTCCGTCGACTCAATGTATTGACAGTTTTTTGAATTCTATAGAAAATATAGTTCGTCCACTGGACTCAACTAAAAACATGACACTAATTGGTGATATTAATATTGACACTAAAGTTAATAACAACGATCGAAGAAATGAAGCGTACTTAAACCTAACAGCGGAGCTAGGTTTGCTTCCAGGTCACATTTATCCTACTAGGTTACACAGCTGGCTAGATCATGTCATGCTGAAAACTAGTTTGGCAGCATCAGTATTTGTGATTAATAGTACTATAACAGACCATTCTTAAACCCTACTCAGCATTTGCCCTGGCCAGCAAATACCAAAAGAACCAAAGCTTTTTACTAGAATCAACTACGATGTTTGTTTAAAATATTTAGAGACAGTGGACTTTTAATTTATAAACACTTCATCTGATGCAAATGAAACCGCATTAACTCTTGTAGAAAAGTTGGCTAGTGCAATTTCACTTCACTCCTATTCCTGTCGTATCCCTAATAAACAAAGAACGTTAAAACCATGGCTAACTCTTGGTCTTTTACGTTGTATTCGACACAGAGACAAACTTCATCGTAAACTTAAAAAAAGGCCTGAAAATAAAATTCTTGAAATCACTTATAAGCGTTACCGAAATTATTGTAACTCTTTGTTGAGAAACCTTAAACGAAACTACGAAAAGTCACTATTACGTAATGCGAAAACTAATAAAGATACCTGGAATGCAATTAAAACTATAATAAATTACACGAAACAAAAGACGAGTGGTGATAACCTTTTGAGTTCTAATGAAAATGCTGTTCGTGATGTAGAAAACATAAATAAATACTTCTCTAATATTGGTAAAAAACTAGCTGACGCTGCAAATATTTCAAATCAAAATAGCTCTCCATATAATTTCACAATTCCATCGGTTCCTAACTCTTTTGTGCTACTTCCACCAGATAAGGGAGAGGTAGAATCGATTATCAGAAGCTTAAAAAATAACTCTGCTGCAGGATGGAACTCTATACCTGTGCAACTTCTCAAATTATCAGTACATCTAGTAGTTCCACCTTTGACTTAACTTATTGAGCTCTGTTATGCGCAAGGAATCTTTCCAAAAGTTTTTAAAAAATCGCTGAACAGGAGTGTCATAAGGATGGATCCCGAGACGAAATTTCCAATTTCAGGCCTATTTCAGTACTCTCGTCTATCTCTAAAATCTTGGAAAAATCATTAAATCATAGACTTATTAAATTTTTGGAATATAATAAGGTAATATCTTCTTCACAATTTGGATTTAGGTCGGGGAAGTCCACTGAAGACGCGGTAATTCAATTGACAGAATTTGTAACATCAAGGTTGATGCAAAGGTTTGTTTCTTGCCGGGTGATCCTAGCGTTGTTGCTGACTCTGTCGCTGATGTGGTACTTCAGGGTATGGAACTTTTTATTCCATCCTCTGTGGTGCCCATCGGAGGCAGATCCCAGCCATGGTTTGGTCGCTCCTGTACAATAGCATCACGATAGCAGGAGTGGTACCGAACCTCATCGCATCTCGGGATGTAAACACCAGCACTCTTTAAAAGGAGTATAATTCCGCCTCCATGTCCTTCCACATCGGCAGAATTGATGATGAGATAGTTCTTCTTCCTTTGAGAACCCGTGCATTCTTGTCTCTCGCCAAGGCTGTCCAAAGGAACTTCTGTCAGTCATCACTACCATCTCTGCACAGAGACGACGACTCACTGGCTCATGCCGCAAAGGATAAAGCCGATGAATGAATGAATGTACTTTTGTTTTACACCACAAACAAATATACAGATAACAAAACAATAACCAGATTATAGGTAAGTACAATTTGGCGGCCTTATCACTACATAGCAATCTCTTCCAGGCAACCAAAGGTGTAAAGGATTAGAAAAATGAAAACCAGGTACATGGTTCGATATAAATATGCATAATGTAATATCAATACATGCGATTTATAGACAATAAATGCAATAAATTTACATATAAATAACTAACACATGGAATTATATAAATTACTAAAATATAATTTAAAAAATAAATAATTAAGTAAAACATATAACATACACATATACATACAAATATATAAACAAACTTACACATTTACCCAAATATATATATATATATATATATATATATATATATATATATATATATATATATATATATATATATATATATATATATATATATATATATATATATATATATATATATATATATATATATATATGCTTCACGTATACGCAACAGTAGGGCATTCCAGAGCTTGATAGACTGGACAGTGAAAGATTTATTAAAAAAGAGGTATTTTTTAATAGGATAGGGTGACAAACGAGCACACAGTCCACCTGATGGTAAGTAGGTAAGTAGTTACTGCGGCCCATACACATCTACATCTATCCTCCATTACGAATCAAAATGCAGATGCGTTGTCACCCGTGAGGACTAAGATGGAATGCCTCGTTTCCAGTAAAAAGGGTCTCCGGTCTCTACGCTCACCACATGAAACACAGCAGCATTAAGCTACTATTTCACGCTGGTATTCTGTGAGAGCGTGGTCCTTCCCCGGTCGAGCCGACCCATTCGTGCTACAACTGTACTACAAATATGACTGCAGCATGGCTCTACCACGTAAACATAGTATATAGTATTGTGAGTTG
Source organism: Parnassius smintheus behrii (assembly GCA_036936625.1). Taxonomy (NCBI): domain Eukaryota; kingdom Metazoa; phylum Arthropoda; class Insecta; order Lepidoptera; family Papilionidae; genus Parnassius; species Parnassius smintheus. The sequence continues at coordinate 34,868,840 of JAUPFT010000028.1, forward strand.
GTACCCTTAAAACGAATTTTCTTAAAGAGCGTAAGAGGTTCTCCTGGAAGCCCTACAAAATTAAACTTATCCTTTAGATAGGGAGAAGTAGAAGGGTGAAATAATACACAGTACAGAATAGAAAGAATATGCATGTTCCGGCGAAGTCGGATAGGTAACCACTTGAGACGTGAGCGAAATTGGGAAGTATGGTCAAATTCGCGCAGTCTAAATATGAACCGAATACTAGTGTTTTGAAGTCTCTCAAGCTTATTTAGTTGGTCGTCAGTTATGTCTACATAGCTTGTGTCAGCATAGTTGAGAATCGGAAGGAGAAGAGACTGTGCGAGCATAATTTTTGTAGTAATGGGAAGAAATGATCGAAGGCTATGAAGAGAACAAAGAGCGACAAAAGTTTTCTTAGTTTTCAGTTGTATCCAATTCAAGGAATTATCGAGATAAATACCAAGATTTTGACATTGTCAAAGTAAAGGATAACATTTCCATCGAATTCGATAGGTAGTACCAAGAACCAGTTAGTTCTGAAGATAAAGCTCCGGCTACCGATATTAATAGCCTGTGATTTTTTGGGATCAACATCTATGCCATAAGACTTACTCCACTCATGAATAATATTTAAATCGTTATATTATAATTTCAATCGTTATATAATAATATATGCTCGTTTGCCCCTTCTTCTATAAAAAAATAAATAAGGGATTAGCATTTATTAACCCATACCCGTGGTGTGAAAGGAAACAGGACACTGCGGCAACCAATCTGCATGCCAGACGTGGCAACTATATAAATCCCCCTCTGAAGTAATCTATGAAGGAGGCCTATGTTTTGCAGTCGGCTTTAATGAATGAACGAATTTTTAATTTAAGATATTTTTATATTTTACAGTACTGCTATAGCTTTAATTGGGCTGTAAAACACCAAGCTACTTACATAGTAATTTGAGAGCCGACATTCTCGTTTTCATTTGTGGAGAATCATCATCCGTATTGAGCTTTTCCTTCTCCGCTTCTTCTGTTTTATGGTTGTCTTCTTTAACAAAAATGTAATGATTTATACATTTTATTTGGACCTATTTACTTTTGTGCTTTTCTAGGCATGGCTGCAACTTAAAATTTCTTAAAAACTCAAGACCACACATGATCAGCAGTCGCGTTTGCGACCACTAGACCAACGATGCTATCAAATAAGCATAAGCAATAATATGGAAATAGTAAGCCTTAGTGGTTTAAGAATTTACTATATAAAATGCTTAGATACAAATGTTGACTCTCTATTCCGAAAATAAAACGCTTTTCTTCGTAAATAAATCCATTTTTAAGATATTTATTCTCCGATCTATATAAATATATAATAATAGTTCTAAATCCAATATGAAAATGAAGATACTATTAAAATTTATGAACTCCTGGCTTTTTTAGAATCTTCTTAAATTTATCAAAAGCTTTTGTTGACTTCTAACAAATGCAGATTTCCTCAAGATGTTTCCATGTAATCTAGAGCAACTATATTAAACTTTGAAATTGCAATATTCTTCATATAATATTTCTATTTCTTTGTACGTTTATTTACGCTTTATTTGCACACTAGGTACAAAGAAAGCGGACTACCAGCCCTATTCTAAGCAGAGAAGATATTGCGGTTGCAAAGTGCTAAACAAATATATATATAAACATATTTAGACAGAGATGTATATATATATATATATATATATATATATATATATATATATATATATATATATATATATATATAAACTTTCGGTAACAAATTAATTTAACTACAACAACATAATTTTATAACACAATAAATAAGTCAATTAAAGGCTATCGAAATTAAATAATACGTACTCTATTAATAGTAGTGTTGCGCGACGTAATTATGCCTGGTACATGGCGAATACCCACTAGCGCCATCTTATATCGAGTAGCAGAACTAGGGAAGCTTTCTAGAAAAATCCATACTACAAATTTCTACACCTAGTCAGTCTAGACCGGTATGTACTCGAACATTATAGATGTTTTAGTAAGAGAGACTCTACATACGGCCGGTATGGACCGCGACCGAGTGAGTATTGAATTGGCGATTCAAGCAAATACTTCAAAAGCGATATAACTTCGAACTAAAGTGTTATTATTCCATTATTTATTATTCCATTGGTTAAAAGACCAGTAGGAGGAACAGGCCAGCTGACAGGAGGAACAGCTCTAACACACAAAGATAAGGAAGAGCAGATACCTTTCACGAAGGACCTTCACGCTGCTTTCGGTAAAGAGATAAGGGAGGTAAAGGATAGGGTTGCTCAATATAAACACCGCCTGTCGGAAACTAAAACCCGAATCGACCAAGTGAACAATCGGGTTATCAACGTGATGGCTGACGTGAAGAAAACGCTGGAAAACCTCAAACTTGGGGATGGAATTACATCTCCCGTAGCAGCTACAACACCTTCACTACGTGGATTCAAAGTGCTGCCGTTCGACTGGGTTTCTTCCTTGTCGGCATAAAAATCCAGTTCGTGGCTGTCATGAACGCGAACGGCTGGAATATAAGTCAGACCATGACTGCTCTCACCGTAGGCATTCGCGACCTGGCCTTAACTCTTCTGGAAGCTTTCGGTAAGGAAGTAACTTACGAACAGCTCCTTGAAGCCTTGGAGGCGATATATGGCAACGCTCACCTAGAACACGTCTTTTGTGCGTATCTTAAAGATTGCGTGCAACGCAGCAAGGAATACCTTCAGCAGCGAGCGCTTGAGGTGGAAAAGCTGGTTTAAAAAGTATACCGGCCTGTATCTGCGCTCATTGAAGGAAATCTGGTGCAGTCATGCATCGACGGCATCTGCGACCTTGTAGTCAAAGCTGGTGTGAGGTTCGGGCACGACACGAGGCTTAAGGACGTCTTGGCCGCAGAATCATCGTTCACATCGCGTCACGGGGGTTACTGCAGCTACAGTTCGCGACCGCAATAAAGGATACAGCACTAGGAGCTTTGGCTGTAGGGAAAGGGGTGATCTTTGATTAAGTTGCCCTAAACAAACTGTAGAAAGGGAAGATGATCGATCTCGAGAAGGTAGTGTGGCTAATAGCAAAGAAAAGGGAATGAAAGTGAACGCAAGTAAGACGAAAGTGATGGTTTTTGAAAGAGAAGAAAGCAAAACGGTATGTGAAATAAGAATAGAAGGAGAGTTAATTGAGCAAGTGGATGAGTTTGTGTATTTGGGATGTGTATTTAGCAGGGATGGTAGATATGATAGGGAAATAGAACGACGAGTAAATGCAGGGAATAGAGTGAATGGGGCACTACACTCTATTATGAAGAACCAGAATGTGTCAAAACAGGCACGTATGGTAATTCATAATGCTGTGTTAGTCCCTACTTTAATGTATGGTAGTGAAAGCTGGGTGTGGCAGAAGAAGCACGAAAGTAGAATAAATGCTGTAGAAATGCGGTCTTTAAGGAATATGCTAGGGTTTAATCTGAATGACAGGGTGAGAAATTGCGTGATAAGAGATAAATGTGGTATGCAAGATGATGTTGTGACCAGGATTAAGAAAGGAATGCTTCGGTGGTTTGGTCACGTAGAAAGAATGAATGAGGAAAGAGTGACAAAGCAAATTTATATGGCAGATGTGAATGGCCGAGTCGGAAAGGGACGCCCTAGAAAAAAGTTTATCGACCAAATTGGCGATATTTTGAAAATGGGCCACGTTAGAAGTACCCTTAACCGACGAGCATGTATGCGTAGATATATGGATGTAAAGGAGGCGAAAGAGGTATGTCAGGATCGTGCCAAATGGAAGTCCGTAGTCTCTGCCTACCCCTCTGGGTGACAGGCGTGAGTGTTTATGTATATATGAAACTAGTAAAAGCCAGGACTACAGGACGGGTGCTGGCTGATGTTAGAAGAGCCCCAAGGATTTCGATTTCACAAACCCATGATGGTAGCAGCCTAATCATCAAGGGCGGAGCGGTATGCCGTGTAAACTGACCGTAGATATGTAGTCTTTTGCACGGCTGTCTGTTCCCAATTTATAAGTCTGTTTCTTGGGGACTCCGCATACAACCGACAACGTATTAGTTTGGTGACAGCCACCGGTCAGGGCATCCGTAGAGAGAAGGAGATTGAGTTGAAGCTAGGCACCATAATCTAACTGTATAATGTCGTCGTAGCTGATATGATGGACGACTGCATCCTTGGCCTAGAGTTTATGAGGAAGAATTGTTGAGATGGACATTAAGCAAATGTTTTGAAATGTGGGCAAGAGGAACTTTTATGAAAGGGGCGTACTAGGGAATGTGTACAGCCTTAAGAAGATTGTTCTTCCACCGAGATCGGAAACGATTGTGTCGGTTAGTCTTCCTCGAAATCCTGAGCAAGCTCATCGTTGTGTCCTCATGAAAGGGTAGACAACGAACTTCCATGGAAAGTGGCTTAAACCTTGGTCAGAACCACTGACATCTCAGGAGTACGTGTGCTAAACCTTTGTGATCAAGAACAGATTAGAGAAAAAGGTACACAGGTGAGTACTTGTGAGGAAGTTGATTGGGTGCGTTGGTGCCAATATCTATCGACTGGAACCCCCAGCAAGGGTGAACAAACGAGAGTGACCACACTTTTAGAAGACTGTCGCTGCGTTCTCTTGCCGAATGAAATGGTCAAGGTGAAGAAGTTGTTACTCAAGTACGCCGATGTATTATCGTCAAACGATGCTGACATAGGGAAGACCGGCTTAGTTCAACACAAAATAAACACAGGAGATGAATTGCCTATCCGCCAGCGGCCAAATAGATAGCCGGTAGCACGTGAAAAGGAAGTGGAAACCATGATTGAGGGAATAGTAAAGGATGCTGTTTTTGTAACTTCGTCTAGTCCATGGTGATCACCTGTGATGCTGGTAATGCAAAAAGGACGGCAGCATGCGGTTTAGTTGACTACCGCCGTCTGAACGATGTAACAGTATTTATTGATAAATCAATTTCATAATATGTTATTGTGAAATAAAATATAAATTGTAAAATTTGTATTTACAAATAGAGAGCTAGGATAACTTTTAAGAAAACTCCGTACTAGAACTTTCTATACCTAGTCAGTCGGGACCGGTATGTACTCGAACATTCTAGATGTTTCAGTAGAAGAGGCAATATATAAGGCATGTATTGAATTGGCGGATCAAGCAAATAATTCAAAGCAATATAACTACGTACTAAAGTGTTTTATTATTAGTGTCTTAGGTTGTAATTGGTGTTCAGTAATTAAAGTGTCAATTTTTGTAATTAAATCGGCCGTTTTTTTGTCACGAACCCTAATCTCGTAACAGTATTTATTGATAGATCTATTTACTTGCATCTGTTGCAAATGTTCTATTTACTTGCATGAGTTAGTATTGATAAATTATTCTTTTAGCAAATCAAATGAAATTTATTTATTGTCGGAATAGCTATGAGCAAAATATATGAATTGAAAATTTACTTGCAAAATCACATTTTTTTCGAAGCTCCAAAAAATATTTTTGTGAAATTTTATCTACCAGTACCGTTTTAGAAATAAAGTTTCTAGATAAACTTTGTATTGTAAAATAAAACTTTAATATTTTAGTAAGCATATTTAACAATTTTAGTATGTATTTAATATTGTGGTTGTAGCACGAATAGATCGGCTCGGCTAAGGAAAGACCACGCTCTACCAGAATACCAGCATAAAATAGCATCTTAGTGCTGCTTTGTTTCGTATGGTGAGTATAGAGAATCGGAGACTCTTTTTAGTGGAAACGAGGTGAGGCAACGTACCTGCATTTTTATTCTTAATCGAAGATAAATGTGCTAAATGGGCTACAACATTCACTTACTGTCGCGTGAACAGTGTGCTCGTTTCCTCTATACACGTCACCCCCATTATATAATAAAAATACCACCTAAACATAAACATACATATACTTTCTACGATCTATAAAACTAAAAACTGATATATATATATATATATATATATATATATATACATACATATATATATATATATATATATATATATATATATATATATATATATATATATACATATATATTCTGGCTCTACTTACAGTTTACATTACATAAAACATATGTTATGAGTATCATGTACGCAAGTTTACTTATTTCAATAATAAAAAGTAATAAACGCTACAGTACTAATAATGCCGATAATTACGTACTCGTTGGTGTATATTTCACAGTAATAACATTCCATTAAGGTTAGTTTAGATTCAATGACAAGTTATAAATAATTACGTTATGTGCAGCTATTTATCTACCTGATTTAAAAATATCTAAGATGAAAATTCTATTATATTTGTTTTGAGTAAACTTATAGCTAAATTTTGTTAACATAGTGATAAGCGACAAAAAGTAATATCTCTTCAAAGAAAAAATTACGCAGTTTTTTGCACGTGTAAGCTATAAAGCCTAATAAAAAATGTATTTAGTAGGTATAAAAAATTACTCAATACTCTTAAGTGTGACAAAACGATCACACAGTCCATCTGATAGTAAGAGGAGGCTGTGGCCCGTAGACATCTGCATTTATCATCTAAGAAGGATCTCTGGTATTCAAAATCACCATACAAAACACCGCAGTATTGAGCTGCTATTTTACCCAGGTATTCTGTGAAGGCGTGGATCTTCCCCGGTTAAGCCGACTCGTTTGTATTCATATATTCATAATTTACATACTACATTATTGCTGCTTTAACATAGCCATATTTTACCGTAGCCGACTGAAAGCGAAACGAAGAGATTCGCAATATGGCAGGATTGAAAGATGACCTTATCACAAAAATTGATAGGGGCGTACTCCAATGGTTTGGGCACGTTGAGCGAATGAGTGAAGACCGAATGGTGAAGAAAATATATAGAGCGAAAGTAAATATTAAAAGGTGTCGAGGTAGACCGAGGCTAACTTTTGAAGACCATGTGAGCAAATTGCTCGAAGAGGGGAGGGTCAAGAGTACTCGGATACCTAGACGTGCATGTATGAAGAAGTTAATGAACCTGAAGGAAGCGAAAGAGGTATGTAAGGATCGTGACACTTGGCGATCTGTTCCCTCTGGCTATTAGGGATTGTGCGTGAAGATAAGTAAGTAAGTTTAATGTCAGTTGAAACAAGATTCGCCACAGCAAATTTGTGTTTCTTTAATGGCTAAGAATTTCGTTCTCACTTTTTTAATTAAATAATTGCAGTTAGAGAAAAGTGAAAGATAAACTTTCGTGTGGTGATGGCAATAGAGAATCATCACCTCATTACATGACATGAGTGTCGTAAGGTAACTATGTTCAATGCAAGAAAAAACTAATTACTCCCAATTAATGGCCTATAACCTAATATAATCATTAATGCGTCTTCAAGACATGGTTAAGGTAAACCCTTTTTACCTTACCTACCCTTTGCTTATTACCGTTTATATAAATATGGTGTCTTTACTTCTATCGACTATAATAGTTTGAAGCGACATTACTCTAAGGGTAGGGTACGGATGGCAAACTCAGGAATCAATTATTGAGTTTTTCTGTCCTAGTCCCAGAAATTCCCAGTAACTGCCCGGAGTTAGGAAGTTGGCGGTGTCTGACCCCCGTGCCTCGGAAAGCACGTAAAGCCGTTAGTACTGCGTGTCGTGTCGGTTTACCGTCCCATCGGATTATGAGAGTGAGGGAATAGAGAGTGCACCTGTGCTTGCACATACACTGGGCACTATAATCCTGTCCTGCGTCGATGACTAGCCTCCGTTGAGGCAGGCCGCCGTGGCCGAAATTCGGTCTGGAGGACATTATTATTGTTAATATTATTATTTTGTGGTGAACCACTCTACGCAAGCATTTATAAGTTTACCTAGAGAGGTTAACGAGAGTATTGGTGATGTAAATAGCGTTAACAGTATTCTTTATTTTTAAAATGTTTTGATATTGTACCTTCCGCTACGTATACTTCTATTTGTCACTGAAATCCTCCTAAACGGCATAACCGATTTTGATGAATGTTTTTGTGTTTATTTAAGTGGTTTGGTACCTGAATGGTTTATATTCACCGTTGAATCCGTAAATGCCGCTGATTTTAAGATCCAAACATCACCCTTGTGAAGCCTAGGTAGATCACTAGTAGTTAATAATAATAATAATAATAATAATAATAATAATAATAATAATAATAATAATAATAATAAATAATAATAAATAACGAGGGCCCTTGGATGGAAGTTGTGGCGAGTCAGTGTGCGGGTATTACGCCCATGGACCCCGTCACCATAACGCCGGATGACGTAGCTGAGGCGGTCCGTAGGGCCCCGAACTGGAAAAGTCCGGGACTCGACGGGCTGCATCACTACTGGCTGAAGGGGTTTGTGGTGTGTCACACTGTGCTCGCCCGACAGTTCCAAGAGGCTCTCAACCAGAAGTCGCTCCCGAGCCTCTTCACTACTGGGATCACTCATTTGGTTCCTAAAGACCAGGTTACCACAGACCCGAGCAAATACCGCCCCATCACGTGTCTGCCGACCATATACAAGACACTAACATCCATTTTGAGCGCGAGAATCACTCGTCACCTGGACTCAAATCAGGTGATGTCGCGCGCTCAAAATGGATGTCGGGGCGGTGGTCGTGGAACCAAGGAACCACTCCTCATTGACGCGGTCATTGGCAAAGTGGTGAAACGCAACCGTCGGAACTTCTCCGCCGCCTGGATAGACTACAGAAAGGCATTCGACTTGGTGCCACATACATGGCTAAAGAGAGTCCTCGAACTGTACAAGATAGACTGTACAGTTAGAGACTTCCTCGAGCAGTGTATGGGGCAGTGGAGTACGATCCTTTGTCATCTGGGCGAGCGGATGACGGCTGCGGAGAACCACATAAGGATAGGAAGGGGTATCTTCCAGGGCGATTGTCTGAGTCCAATATGGTTCTGCCTCTCTCTGAACCCTCTCAGTACCTTACTGGAGGGCTCTGGGAGGGGATTTCAGCTACGGAAAGGAGGGACAAAAGTGACCCACCTTTTCTATATGGATGACCTCAAGTTATTCGCCTCCAGTCGCTCCCATCTTATGGAATTGCTAAACATCACTTGTGAATTTAGCAATTCCATTGGAATGGAGCTGGGGACGGATAAGTGTGCGGTACTCCATGTTGAGAGGGGTAGGGTTGCTAAATCTGAGGGCATAGACTTATCTATGCCCGTCAACTTAAGGACCCTTTCCGAGGCTGAAACATACCGATACCTGGGTATGTCACAGAACATCGGTATCGATGAGGCTGGTATGAAACAGTCAGTTTGCGACGTATTTTATGCACGCTTGACCAAAGTGCTTAACAGCCTTTTGTCCGGTGTGAATAAGACACAAGCATATAACGGCTGGGTCATGCCTGTCCTCATGTATACCTTTGGCATACTCAGGTGGACTCAGACTGAACTTAACGCCCTGGATAGAAAAGTCCGCACTACCATGACGTCCCACAGGATGCATCATCCGAGATCGTCGGTAATGAGGCTATACTTGCCGCGAAAGCATGGTGGGCGTGGTTTCTTGAGCGCGCTCACCATGCATAATCGCGAAGTGTGCAGCCTCCGTAATTACTTCCTGGCGAGATCGGATGATCCATTCTATAAGGACGTCATTTCTTGTGATAAAGGACTTACCCCTCTATCCTTAGCCAACGAGCAATGGCAAGACCCGGCAGTGCAGACAATTTCCGACCGGGAGACCGTATGGAAGGAGAAGGAGCTCCACGGGAGGTTCTACAAGTCTCTACATGGGCCTTTCGTAGACACAGTAACCTCCCTCCACTGGCTACGCTTTGGTGACCTCTTCGGGGAAACCGAGGGTTTTGTCTGTGCAATACAGGATCAGGTTATTAAGACCAACAACTATCGGAGATACATCCTAAAGGATAGCACCATCGACATCTGTCGAGCTTGTCGCCATCCCGGTGAGTCACTTAGGCATGTCATCTCCGGTTGTTCGGCGCTTTCTAACTCTGAGTACTTGCACAGGCACAACCTAGTAGCCAGAATTCTACACCAGGAGCTCGCTGTGAAATACGGTCTCGTGGATCGGAAATTGCCGTATTACAAGTACTTGCCGGAAGCCGTGCTCGAAAATGATCGCGCCAGGCTCTATTGGGACCGGGCCATCATCACAGACAGGACTATTCTTGCGAATAAGCCTGATATTGTGCTGATGGACCGGGCACAGTCAAGGATATTTTTGGTCGACATTACCATTCCGTGTGACGAAAACCTCGTGAAAGCCGAAACAGATAAGCAAACAAAATATCTGGACCTGGCTCACGAGGTGACCGACATGTGGGGTGGTCTGCCGACCGAAATTATTCCTGTAGTCGTCTCTGCAAACGGGCTAATCCCAGTCAGCCTCTCGGGTCATCTGAGGCGGCTGGGTCTACGTGGCGGACCGCTCCAGGCTCAGATGCAGAAGGCGGTGCTCCTCGATACCGCCCGCATCGTCCGCCGGTTTCTTTCCCTTTCCCCCTAACCCTCGGCCGTTTGGTCTCCCCTGCCGAGGGCCTCCATCTGGTTGGGCTTTTATTTATATATGTATTTTTATATTTAGTTTATGTTATTGATATTTATGTATATTTATCTTTTCATTTCCATTTATAATTATATATTTATAGAACCCAACCAGATGAGAAAACTATATTGATAGCCCACATAATAATAATAATAATAATAATAATAATAATAATAATAATAATAATAATAATAATAATAATAATAATAATAATAATAATAATAATAATAATAATAATAATAATAATAATAATAATAATAATAATAATAATAATAATAATAATAATAATAATAATAATAATAATAATAATAATAATAATAATAATAATAATAATAATAATAATAATAATAATAATAATAATAATAATAATAATAATAATAATAATAATAATAATAATAATAATAATAATAATAATAATAATAATAATAATAATAATAATAATAATAATAATAATAATAATAATAATAATAATAATAATAATAATAATAATAATAATAATAATAATAATAATAATAATAATAATAATAATAATAATAATAATAATAATAATAATAATAATAATAATAATAATAAAATGGCGTAGGGAAGTGACGACCCCATCGCCCGCTGACGTAACAGTCATGTGACAAAACTGCTACGTCGGCGCAGTCAGTCAGCATCCTGCCAAGAGGTGTGAGCGCCGTGCCTAGGCAAAATTGTAGGTGCAAAGGTCCGTTTGTGCATATGACCCAACCACGAAACGGTGCCGGGTTTGGGCGTCTCCCGTTATTTGGCGCCCATAAAATGGATGATGGCACAAAGAGGAACGCGCATAGGGCCGCTGCCTGGGGGTCGCCGGGGCGCGTCTGGAGCTGGCGCTGGACGCGGCAGCATGCGGGCCGCCAGCCGAGCGCGAGGAGCTGCACGATCACCTAGCAGCCCCTCGCATCCATCATCCCCACCAGAAGGCTTGGTGTCGGCTGGGTCTTCTCGGACTCAGCAAGCGGCACCCGCCGCTGGTGGAGCACGTCGCATGCGTTGGACAAAATCTATAACCGAAAACGCATTGCGGGCGTACTATAGGGCGAAAGGGGAAGAAACTGTGGGAATAGCGTACAGGTCTCGGATGCATAGCTTTTTTGCTGAGCTGGAGCCTTCTATTCCCGTCACGGAACAAAACCTGGCAGACCGAGTTCGGTACATCATGCGCTCGAAAATATTTGATGATGCCGAACTCGAACGACTACGACGTGAGTCTATTCCGTCGTCGAATGAATCGGCTATGGCTGGAGATGCAGCTCCACATTCGACAGACCAGCATCCACACGTGGAAGCCGCCATGGATCTTCCAGTTGTGGTTGATTCGAACGACGATGAAATAGTCTCCCACGAACTAGAGAAAATGAGGAGTATATTGGAAGAGGCGATTTTGGAAACGCGCAGCACCCCTCTCGAAAATCGACCGCGACTTCCCCGCATACCCCTAAGCAAGCGAAATCGGGCTGTCGTGAGGGCTCTTAACCCAATGCTGGTGACCTATTTGGAAGCCAGCCAGGACCTTTGCGAGACGGACTCAATTCTCTTTGGCGCCGCAGTGGCAGTTTGCCGTATTATTGGCGCCAAACTTCCCATGGCTGGACGCGCTACTACACAAAGTAGCGCCATCCCAGCCTGGAGAAAAAGAATCGAGGACCGTATCGCAAAGGCTAGGGCCCTTATCGGCAGACTGACAAGCTTCAGGTCGGGTAATAATAGACCGAGGATTATGCGCACCGTTAGGATGGCGTTTGCTGGGACAAATATCAGTTTGTCCCAGCCGGATATCACGCAGAAACTAACGGAGCGCATAGACGACCTGAAGCAAAATATCGCTGCTTGGGGGAAGCGGATTCGACGATTTACCGAGAGGTCAAGGCGGTTCAACCAGAATCGTCTCTTCCAGAGTGATCAGAAGAGGCTCTATAAATCATTGGAGCGACCAAAGGTATGTGGAGCGGGCCAAGGACCGGATCAGGCTGACATTATCGCATTCTGGCGTGGCCTGTGGTCAGAGCCCGTAAACCACAGCGAGGGCCCTTGGATGGAAGTTGTGGCGAGCCAGGGTGCGAGTGTTACGCCTATGGACCCCATCACCATAACGCCGGAAGACGTGGCTGAGGCGGTCCGTAGGGCCCCGAACTGGAAATGTCCGGGGCTCGACGGGTTGCATCATTACTGGCTGAAGGGGTTCATAGTGTGTCACGCTGTGCTCGCCCGACAGTTTCAAGAGGCTCTCGACCAGAAGTCGCTCCCGAGCCTCTTCACTACTGGGATCACTCACTTGGTTCCTAAAGATCAGGATACCACAGACCCGAGCAAATACCGCCCCATCACGTGTCTACCCACCATATATAAGACACTGACATCCATTTTGAGCGCGAGAATCACTCGGCACCTGGAGCTAAACCAGGTGATGTCACGCGCTCAAAATGGATGTCGGGGCGGTGGTCGTGGAACCAAGGAACCACTCCTCATTGACGCGGTCATAGGCAAAGTGGTGAAACGCAACCGTCGGAACTTCTCTGCCGCCTGGATAGACTACAGAAAGGCGTTCGACTCGGTGCCCCATACATGGCTAAAGAGGGTCCTCGAGCTGTACAAGATTGACTGTACAGTTAGAGACTTCCTCGAGCAGTGTATGGGGCAGTGGAGTACGATCCTTTGTCATCTGGGCGAGCGGATGATGGCTGCGGAGCACCACATAAGGATAAGAAGGGGTATCTTCCAGGGCGATTGTCTGAGTCCAATCTGGTTCTGCCTCTCTCTGAACCCTCTCAGTACCTTACTGGAGGGCTCCGGGAGGGGATTTCAGCTTAGGAAAGGAGGTACAAAAGTGACCCACCTTTTCTATATGGATGACCTCAAATTATTCGCCTCCAGTCGCTCCCATCTTATGGAATTGCTAAACATCACTTGTGAATTTAGCAATTCTATTGGAATGGAGCTGGGAACGGATAAGTGTGCGGTCCTCCATGTTGAAAGGGGGAGGGTTGCTAACTCTGAGGGCATAGACTTCTCTATGCCCGTCAACTTAAGGACCCTTTCCGAGGCTGAAACATACCGATACCTGGGTATGTCACAGAACATCGGTATCGATGAGGCTGGTATGAAACAGTCAGTTTGCGACGTGTTTTATGCACGCTTGACCAAAGTGCTTAACAGCCTTTTGTCCGGTGTGAATAAGACACACGCATATAACGGCTGGGTCATGCCTGTCCTCATGTATACCTTTGGCATACTCAGGTGGACTCAGACTGAACTTAACGCCCTGGATAGAAAAGTCCGCACTACCATGACGTCCCACAGGATGCATCATCCGAGATCGTCGGTAATGAGGCTGTACTTGCCGCGAAAGCATGGTGGGCGTGGCTTCTTGAGCGCGCTCACCATGCATAATCGCGAAGTGTGCAGCCTCCGTAATTACTTCCTGACGAGATCGGATGATCCATTCTATAATGACGTCGTTTCTAGTGATAAAGGGCTTACCCCTCTATCCTTAGCCCACGAGCAATGGCAGGACCCAGCAGTGCTTAGCATTTCCGATCGGGAGACCGTATGGAAGGAGAAAGAGCTCCACGGGAGGTACTACAGGGCTCTTCATGAGCCCTTCGTAGATACAGTCGCCTCCCTCAACTGGCTACGTTTCGGTGACCTCTTCGGGGAAACCGAGGGTTTTGTCTGTGCAATACAGGATCAGGTTATTAAGACCAACAACTATCGGAGATACATCCTAAAGGATGGCACCGTCGACGTCTGTCGAGCTTGTCGCCATCCCGGTGAGTCACTTAGGCATGTCATCTCCGGTTGTTCGGCGCTTTCTAACTCTGAGTACTTGCACAGGCACAACCTAGTAGCCAGAATTCTACACCAGGAGCTCGCTCTGAAATACGGTCTCGTGGACCGGAAATTGCCGTATTACAAGTACTTGCCGGAAGCCGTGCTCGAAAATGACCGCGCCAGACTCTACTGGGACCGGGCCATCATCACAGACAGGACTATTCTTGCGAATAAGCCTGATATTGTGCTGATGGACCGGGCACAGTCAAGGATATTTTTGGTCGATATTACCATCCCGTATGACGAGAACCTCGTGAAAGCCGAAACAGATAAGCGATCAAAATATCTGGACCTGGCTCACGAGGTGACCGACATGTGGGGTGGTCTGCCGACCGAAATTATTCCTGTAGTCGTCTCTGCAAATGGGCTAATCCCAGTTAGCCTCTCTGGTCATCTGAGGCGACTGGGACTCCGTCACGGACCGCTCCGGGCTCAAATGCAGAAGGCGGTGCTCCTTGATACTGCCCGCACCGTCCGCCGGTTTCTTTCCCTTTCCCCCTAACCCTTGGCCGTTTGGTCTCCCCTGCCGAGGGATTCCATCTGGTTGGGCTTTTATTTATTTTTGTATTTTTGTATTTATTTTATTTTATTGATATTTATGTATATTTATCTTTTCATTTTCATTTTCATTTATAATTATATATTTATACATCCCAACCAGATGAGAAAACTATATAGATACCCCACATAATAATAATAATAATAATAATAACAATAATAATAATAATAATAATAATAATAATAATAATAATAATAATAATAATAATAATAATAATAATAATAATAAAAATATACCTTTGGCATACTCAGGTGGAGTCAGACTGAACTTAACGCCCTGGATAGAAAAGTCCGCACTACAATGACGTCCCATAGGATGCATCATCCGAGATCGTCGGTAATGAGGCTGTACTTGCCGCGAAAGCATGGTGGGCGTGGCTTCTTGAGCGCGCTCACCATGCATAATCGCGAAGTGTGCAGCCTCCGTGATTACTTCCTGATGAGATCGGATGATCCATTCTATAATGACGTCATTTCTTGTGATAAAGGACTTACCCCTCTATCCTTAGCCAACGAGCAATGGCAAAACCCGGCAGTGCAGAGCATTTCCGACCGGGAGACCGTATGGAAGGAGAAGGAGCTCCACGGGAGGTTCTACAAGGCTCTACATGAGCCTTTCGTAGACACAGCAGCCTCCCTCCACTGGTTACGCTTTGGTGATCTCTTCGGGGAAACCGAGGGTTTTGTCTGTGCAATACAGGATCAGGTTATTAAGACCAACAACTATCGGAGATACATCCTAAAGGATGGCACCGTCGACATCTGTCGAGCTTGTCGCCATCCCGGTGAGTCACTTAGGCATGTCATCTCCGGTTGTTCGGCGCTTTCTAACTCTGAGTACTTGCACAGGCACAACCTAGTAGCCAGAATTCTTCACCAGGAGCTCGCTCTGAAATACGGTCTCGTGGATCGGAAATTGCCGTATTACAAGTACTTGCCGGAAGCCGTGCTCGAAAATGATCGCGCCAGGCTCTATTGGGACCGGGCCATCATCACAGACAGGACTATTCTTGCGAGTAAGCCTGATATTGTGCTGATGGACCGGGCACAGTCAAGGATATTTGTGGTCGACATTACCATTCCGTATGACGAGAACCTCGTGAAAGCCGAAACAGACAAGCAAACAAAATATCTGGACCTGGCTCACGAGGTGACCGACATGTGGGGTGGTCTGCCGACCGAAATTATTCCTGTAGTCGTCTCTGCAAACGGGCTAATCCCAGCCAGCCTCTCGGGTCATCTGAGGCGACTGGGACTACGTGGCGGACCGCTCCAGGCTCAAATGCAGAAGGCGGTGCTCCTCGATACCACCCGCATCGTCCGCCGGTTTCTCTCCCTTTCCCCCTAACCCTCGGCCGTTTGGTCTCCCCTGCCGAGGGCGTCCATCTGGTTGGGCTTTTATTTATTTATGTATTTTTATATTTATTTTATGTTATTGATATTTATGTATATTTATCTTTTCATTTTCATTTATAATTATATATTTATGGGACCCAACCAGATGAGAAAACTATATAGATACCCCAATAATAATAATAATAATAATAATAATAATAATAATAATAATAATAATAATAATAATAATAATAATAATAATAATAATAATAATAATAATAATAATAATAATAATAATAATAATAATAATAATAATAATAATAATAATAATAATAATAATAATAATAATAATAATAATAATAATAATAATAATAATAATAATAATAATAATAATAATAATAATAATAATAATAATAATAATAATAATAATAATGTTATTGATATTTATGTATATTTATCTTTTCATTTCCATTTATAATTATATATTTATAGAACCCAACCAGATGAGAAAACTATATTGATAGCCCACATAATAATAATAATAATATTCCACAACCATCACACAACGCCATCTAGTCCCAAGCTAAGCAGAGCTTGTGTTATGGGTACTAGACAACTGATAAACATACTTATGTATTTCTAAATACATAAATATTAAAGATAAATTACACCCAGACACAGAACAAATGATCGTGCTCATCACACAAACATTTGTCCTGGGTGGGAATCGAACCCACGACCTCCGGCATAGCAGTCAGGGTCACTAACCACTAGACCAACAGGCCTGTCATATTACAGCCTTACAGTTATATTACAGCCTTAAAGTAGTGAGCGAAGCAAATTCAGTCAATATCAAAAAAGTACTTATTCCATCTTACCAATATTCGTTGCTATTAATTCAACTATCTTGTTATGTGTATCTTGTCTGTGTGTTATCTGTTGTTTAAGCTGCGACAACTCTTCTAAAACTATTTTGGATTCTGGCGACTCTCCTCTGTAATGAGCTATAGCTAGTCTAGCATCCTGAAAATATCAAGGACACAATTTTTATTTCTTTATCCCAAGCTATTCTACCTCAATATGCAGTGGCGATGTAAGAATATTCACTACCACATATCGTTCCATGGGTGTAGCAAGAAGCGACAGAGGAACGAACCAGAAGATGGACAGTAGTGTAATCATAATTACAACCAAAAAATTAAAAAACTGCTGCCATCAATCTGTCCCCCGAAAGTTTTTTAAGAGGGGGCAAAAAAACATGCAGCTTACGTGATGGTAAATGAATACCGCCACAAATGAACAACTGCTACACCAGGGAATATAATATAAGTGCGCTACCATTTATTAAATAAGAGTGGGTTTTAGTTGCAACTGGTGCGGAGCCAACGCAAAATCCAATTTAGCAGTGAAATTTCAATAGACTGTAATGTTCTCCTTCGAAAGTCATGGATCAAAATGCGATAATGGATGCTCTTACGCCGATATAACACGCCAGATTATTAAAAAAAATTTTCGTTAAATACCACACTCACCTCTTCTCTTTTCTGTCGCAAAAGGTAAACGGGGCTTTCCGTTACCGTCATCAAAAGCGCCACTCCCAGTACGCTGCAGGCCAGGTTCACCCACACGATGTATCGGTAGGTCAGATACCAACCCAGTATATAGGAAATTTGAATGCCTATACAATTAAATGCAATTGGAACTGGGAAAGAAAAGGGTGTTTAAAGATGACCTCATTTTATTATTCTTTATAAAAAAGTCAAAGGTAAAGTCAAATATTTTATTAAAAATTGGCTTTTACAAAGCACTCTTTGTATGTCAAACACTTCACCATCCCTTCTGCAAGTCCCTCCTGCAGACACAAAAATAGCCTATTTTTATCCCAACATTTACAAATTATCGCTTTAAAATATATACATTATATATTTAAAAAACTAAGTTATAAGAAAGAGTTAAAAAAATAAACTCGAAAGAGTCAACTCACTAAATTGTCATTTCAATTCAATTCATTCATTCGTTCATTTCATTTACTGCATTCATTTCATTCTTTCATTCTTTGTCGCTTTTCTCTGCCACGGTTTGAGTATTAACATGTGAAATAGACGTGACTTTTATACTACGATCAACTGAAAACTGTCAGGTCTGTCTGGGATTTCCCGTAGTTGCCTATAACACTAACAATAGATGATCCAAAATGACCATGATTAATTGAATCAAACTGAACAAAACTTGAACTTTTGGCTCTAGTGGCTCCGGACAGCAGAAACTTATTGCTAGATGTTTTTCAGGCCGCTAGCCGTGAATCCGACAGATCTGTAAATGCTAAAAGGCAAACAGTACTAACATCAATTAAAGTAATAATTTTTCTACCTACTCCGTCCATCAATTACAGCCTTTATAAGTCCAATGTTGAACTCGGGACTCTTTTATAGTCTCCATGCTTGGCAGGCGATACAGCATAAGAGAAACCACAGATTTTATAGTTTTGGCTTATTATCAGGAAGATAATGCTACCTGTTTCCTCTTTCAGTTTCACTCTGTCGCCTCTTATGACGCCCACGGGACGATGTAGCGTAGCTGATATTCTACACCGCCACTACATGCTTATGTCTCGATCGCATGACTATAATTTATTATATGATGTTATTGAAATACAATGTGTTAATACCAGATGCCAGTGTTCCTCTTATAGATTCCTCAGCGATTTCCGAAATAAACATAGGTCCGTAGACGAAGGCAGCGCCGCAACCTAATCCACCAATGAACCTTCCTATTAAGATCATCGTTGATGTAGAATAGAGATCGATCATTGCCCATGATACCTAGCGATAATTAAAGATATTGACTATCCTTGGTGTTAATTCCAAATAAGTTGTGACCAAAAATAAGAATGTTAGTTAAAATAGAATGTCAATTACTACAGACATTTAATTAAGCTTTAAATTTGACTTGCCATAATATTAGGAAGATAAAATTTTAAAGAAGTTGAATATCAAACATATTAGTTATATTTAAATATTACGCTACTTTTCCTTACATACTTTAAAATCATATTATAATCATTATGTTAGAACTATTCATTATAGACTCTTTTTACTGTGAATTGAGGCACTTCATCACCCTCCTCAGTGGTAACAACGCACTCTGCATTATGATTCTTAATCAAGGATAGATATAGATGTCTATGGGCTATAATATCACTCACCATCAGGTAGACTGTGTGTTCGTTTATAATTATGATTATCTATAAAATTAAACGTAAAGAAAAAAATTAAGATATGCAAAGTCATTTACTCAACTACTCAGTAGGCGAAACGTCATTAAACAGTGTTTACTTTAGGAATAAAGTTACATTGCTAGATTGCTACTCATAAGAGTAAGTAAAATTAACACTATAAAAGCTGTTTAAATTGGCTTATATTAATATACAAATTATTTATTTTCCAGTTGCAGTTATTCATATGCGGCGGTAATCACTTACCATCAGGTGAGCCGTATGCTCGTTTGAATCTCCCATAAAAGTTTCCTCTCCTATGAAAAAAAAACAGGCTACAGATGCGACTTAAGCGACTTTGCAACTATGAGATATGACTATGAGACCTGGTTTGGTTTAGTTTGTGGACTATGGTTTCCGAAATATGGCGGTATAACCATCCCGGTCACGCCAGATTAGACATGAGTCATTAATTTATATCTAGTAACTCAATTATTCAAGTAATAATTCGTCTTAAGAATTGGGTCGTTCGGATCGATCATTCAAATAAATCATTTTAAGTTTCAGTACTCTGTGATCTGTGAAATAATACTCGATACTCGTTCGTCGTATGTCTTAGCAATCGGATCAGATCAAATCTGGATCGTTAAAAAATGTAATTTCAATCGTCAATACTTTGATGAGACTCGAGTAAAATTTTATCAACTAGTCACGATTGACGCCTACGCCAGATGTAAAAATGTGACGTGTTAAGGTAAATCCTCCCTTTAACGATTAAGGCTCAAGTAAACTTATATGGGTTGGTAAAAAGGACAAAAAATTCGTAAATATATCACATAACATTTTTCTTACCACAAACGGAAGAGCTAGCAGCATCCCGCCCTTTTGTCTTCCAAATTTTCCAATCACAACACCAGTTAGAGCAGTTCCGACCATGGCTCCAAGAGGAGGGAGGCTGCCTAGTAAGGAGCTCTCTACATCTGTCATTGGCGCCGTAAGTAACGTTGTATGGCTGTCTTTAAACAGCTCTAATGTATATGAGGGCCATACCATAAGCAACCCCAAAAGCAGTGCACCAAATGAACCTAGAGAAGGTAATTATTATTAAAAACAATGCAATAAAAGCGTTCACACACATATACCCTCTCGCATATACTTATACTCGCAAATAACCACCTATTACTTGATTTCAACAAGCTGTGTTGACTGAGAGAGAATGCCATCGACTATTAAGTTATCCCTTTGTTACTTTTTGTGAAAAAATAGAAAGACCTATGGTCTTTCTATTTTTTTAGTATATACTTACGTATATCTATGAGAAAAACGTTTGTATGAACTAAACGCCGCATAGATATACAAGTTTTTTAGTACTATTACTTAATTCTGGCCAGTTTTAAACAATAGTGGGGCTAAGTGAGCGTAGCATTAAGGTTTAAACAAAAACTGGAGAAAGGCGAGGTACATTTTTGTTACTCTAAGACAGTACGATTTACTATCTGTAAGGCACCACTTACAACCAGGTGCGATTTTAGTCGAGTAACCGGCTTATAATAAGGAAAAACGAAAGAAGAAATCTTTCAGTGTTCCAGATAAAAAAAAACTGAAAAACACTTGACTCTGTAGGCCATCCCTGGAACTTCTCACTATGTTCGATCTCAAAATGTTCGACAAATATTTTTACGAACTAATAGCTGCTCATCACATCAAAAACGGTTTGAGCGGAAATTTCAAACCGATTAAAAGAGCATTTTGGGAGGGAAGATTTAAGGGGTGTAATTCCTGCGATGATTTCCGAAATGTATCTTAAAGAATACCGAGAGGATGGCTGTTCCGCACCTGTGCAAGCCTTTCAGGACAAAAAAATTACTTTTATCTAGTCAAGGTTATCAGGCATTTTTTGGGTTTCATCTCTTGCGAGTTCTTCACCTTACATAGTGTGGAGCTGTACTATAATTCGCTTACTGGGGGGCTGCCACACATCGAATTTTCTTCCCCATCGTTTTCAGTTCTTCGAACTACATGGCCGACCTAATGCCACGTCATTTTACCGATTTGTTGAATTTTTTAGGTAACTCTGATTTTACTGCAGATATATAAAAATTGGTTACAGAAAATACATATTCAAAAATCAACTCACATGAGATCGAAGTATGTATCTGATGTAATTTCCCCATTTTAATATCTTCGCATTAAATTTCACAGTACGTAATGAATACTATATGACAAATTCATGACTGAATTTAAAACCGCTAAAATTCCATTAAAATGCAATATATATTTAACAATGATTACTTTTATGGAACAAATGCAATTAAATATTACATAAGAAATCAAATATTTTAGTTGTAAGATAACACAGCAGCTGTAACGAAATTTATAACTAGTGATGTGATCTCTGATAAATGAAAATTAGTGATGCGATCTCTGATAAATGAAAATTAGTTAAATTATGATATAATATTTTGGTGCAGGTAATTAAGGTTGTATTACAAATGGTTGGCTTGACGAGGGAAGAACCACGTGTTGTGTTTCGTACAAGGAATGTAGAAAACGAAATACCGTTTTTGTTCTAAGGGAGGTGTTCTGTCTTAGTCCTCAGGAGCAATAACGCGTTTGCAATATAATTCTTAAATGAAAATAAATGTAAATGTCTATGGGAATCAACATCCACTTACCATCAAGGGGGGCTGTGTGCTCATTTGTCACTCTTACTCTACAAAAAAATCACATTCTGTTTTTTTTATTTGAAGTCATTGCATTTAAGTATAACCCTCTCACCAATAATAATGTAAATGTAATCTTATTATAATAATCACTAAAGAAAAACGTGTATTTCATCATTTATGAGACCGTTGTTTTTTGCTCTGAAGAAAAAAAAATTATTTTATCATCTACGATCAGATACTTAATATAAAATTTATACCTTTTTCTTCTACATAAAACCAGTGAAAATAAAAGTGAAACAACTTTTATATAGTCAAATATTGTTGATGTTAACAAATAATTACTGCATGTGTATTTGATCAACTGGAGCTGATTAATGGTGTATAGAGGTGACAAAATGCTATCAGAAATTTGGAAATATAGTTTATTATATTGAAGGCATAGTCTTATCTCCTGTCTCTTATTATTAAAAATGTCCTTTTGATTCCTAACAAAATTATAAATGTACTTGTGTTTTAGCTATATACTGCTTGAAATGTAAATCAATACATACATAATAAACTAAGTCCTACGAAGTTATTTAGATTGCAATAAATATCAACCTCTAAGTGGTCAAATTCGACCACAGCGCTATTCCGTCAAAATTGAAGCGATCGAATTCGACCGCGCACCCCACGGCACTTTAAACCATTAAAACTCATATTTAGAGACTACTTTTCTACGAAGAAGTTTAGCATTGTAGAATCAATATAAAATTTTCTATCCTCTAGTGCAATAAAATATAGTTATGCTATGGATATTTATATATAATCTACGTTCATTTCGTATGCCATTTTCGCGTGAATGTTATTGTGTTGATTTTTGGATTTTTCTAGTGTTTTATTAGTGTTTTAATATAGTGTCTTATTAAAAAATTGTAATGAAGGTTTTTGTGTGAATATTATTTATCTTTTTACGTAAATAATTTCGAATGATATATATTGAAATAATTGTGATTTTCGCGCTGCCGATATTTGCTTGGTACGTTTTGTTTTTGTTATCAAAATACAATAGTCTTTCAGTAATGAACTAAAACCTAACTTTTATGTAGAGAATTTTGTATAGATTTTATAATGCCAAACTTCTTCATGGAAAAGTAGTCTCCAAATATAAGTTTTAATGGTTTTAAGTGCTGAGGGTGGGTGCGGTCGCATGCGACCTTTCGAGATTTGTCCAAGTGAACAATGGAGTGATTACGTGGTGGCTGACGTGAAGAAACGCCTGACGACCTCAAACTGGGTGATGGAACTACAGCTCCCGTAGTAGCTACTACACATTCGCTACGTGGGTTCAAAATTCCACCGTTCGACGGGACTTCTTCCTGGTCAGCCTACAAAATCCAGTTCAAGGCTGTTATGAAGGCGAACGGCTGGAAAAAAGTCAGGCCATGGCTGCTCTCACACTAGGCCTGCGCGACCAGGCCTTAACAGTTCTGGAAGCTCTCGGGGAGAAAGTGACTTATGAGCAACTCTTTGAGGCATAGGAGGCGATTTATGGCGACGCTCACCTGGAACACGTCTTTCGTGCGCAGCTTAAAGATCGCGTGTAGCGCATCAACGAAAACCTACAGCAGTGGGCTCTAGAGGTGGAGAAGCTGGTGCGAAAAGCATACCGGTCTGTACCTGCGCTCATTGAAGGGAACCTGGTACAGACATTCATCGACGGCATCCGTGACCTGGAAGTCAGAGCTGCTGTGAGGCTCGGGCACCACGAGACGCTTAAGGACGCCTTGGCTCATGCACTGGAGGTGGAAGCCGTGCGGCAGGATTACCGTTCCCATCGCGTGAGGGAGGTTGCAGCAGCTACAGTTCGAGACTGCAAGAAAGGATACAGCCCTAGGTGCTATGGCTGTGGGGAAAGGGGCCATCTTCGATCCAGCTGCCCTAAGCGAACTGTAGAAAGGGAAGTTGATCGATCTCGAGAGGGTAGTGCAGCTAACGGCACCGCCTGGCGGTGGCATGATCGTCGTTCCCCTCGCGCTAGGGAGGTTGCAGCAGTTACAGTTCGCGAACACAATAATGGATACAGCCCTAGCTGCTATGGCTGTGGGGAAAGGGGCCATCTTCGAACCAGCTTCCCTAAGCGAACCCTAGAAAGGGAAGGTGAACGATCTCAGAAGGGAAGTGCGGCTAACATAACCGCCCAGCAGCAGCTGGAATACGACTTTACTATCAGACATCGCAGCGGGAAATCTCATGGCAACGCAGATGCATTGTCAAGAAGACCTTGTCCTGAAGATTGGAAACATTGTACTACGCAAGAGAGTAAGGAAGTGGTATCCGTGAGGATGCTCAGGACAGACCACCTCAGCAACGAGTGGAAGGATAGCCTACGTCATGCACAGCAGGAAGATCCGGACATCAAGCCGATTCTGGAATGGATGAAGGCCCGTGCTACCGAGCCTAAGTGGAGCGACGTCTCAGCGATGAGTTCAACCACGAAAAGCTATTGGGCCCAATGGGACAGCTTGCTGATTCAGGATGGAGTCCTGTGCCGTAAATGGGACAATAGTCGAGAAGATAGCTGTCGTTTGCAAATGGTTGTCCCTAAAGCTAAAGTGCCGAATGTTCTACAACTGTGTCATAATGGTCGTTCAAGAGTCCATCTGGGAGTTAAACGAACTCTACTGAAGGTCCGAGAACAGTTTTACTGGGTCCATTATCGTGACAATGTCGAGGATTGGTGTCGTACATGTACAAGGTATGCGGCCGTGAAGGGACCTCAGACACGTAGTAGAGGAGCATCGAAGTTGTACAATGTTGGCGCACCATGGGATAGGACAGCCCTTGACATTGCGGAGCCGTTACAGAAAGGCGCAAGAGGGACTCCTAAGATCGTCCATGTGGATCGCCTGGCGCGTTATTACGGGGCTGATAGTGCTCGGGACGAGCATGTCTTAGGGGGGGGCAGTGTTACGTGCCTAAGTTGACGTCATGTACCCGGCAATAGCGCCATCTAATATCGGGGACGAGAGCGAGGAGAGGTTTCCCGTAAATGACATCACTAATCTTTCAAACGACAGCGCCATCTAGTCTCGGAACAAAGAACTAAGCTTCTAGAAGCTGACGCTCGAACTCTCGGCCCCTAGCGCGTGTTTACTTGAATATTCCGGATGTTTCGGTGCTAATTTGTATTTATAGGCGCTGCAAGATGCGATCGGGGAAGTATTGAATTTGGCGAAACAAGCGAAGCTTCGGAGCGAAATAAAGTGAATCAGTGTGATTAATTTTTAGTGTTTTAAGTTTTAATTGGTGTAAAGAAAATTAAAGTGGTAATTAGGTAATTCTATCGGCAATTTTTATTTTTACGAACAGCTTGAGGTTGGAGGTTGGAGGACGCGAAAATGTCTCCGAGTGCCGGGACAAACTTGTGTCTGAAGTCGAGTCTTTGCTGAACAGAGTCTCGGAGTGGGGGCGACTAAATCTAGTCCAGTTTAATCCCCAGAAGACACAAGTTTGCGCGTTAACCGCTAAAATGAACCCCTTTGTCGTATCTCTTTAGTTTCAAGGCACTCCCCTTGTTGACGTGCAGTTTTGTGGTCATTTGGAAGAGAAGGCCAAATTGGCCTCTAAAAAGCATAGCGTGCTCAGCAGAGCGGGACAGTATTTTATGCCGGCACACCGCCTGCAACTTTACAAGGCGCAGGTTCGGCCGCACATGGAATACTGTTTCCATCTCTGGGCTGGGGCTCCCCAGTACCAGCTCCTTCCACTTGACCGCATCCAGTGCAGAGCGGCTCGAATCGTCGATGACCGAGTGCTTTCCGATCGGCTCGATTCACTGGCACTGCGATGAGATGTTGCATCGCTTTGCATTTTATTTCGCATATACCATGGAGAATGCTCTGAGGAATTGTTCGGATTAATCCCAGCTGCCAAGTTTCGTGAACGCACTACGCGGCAAACGTCCCGATACCATCTACACCATCTGGATGCTTGGCGGTCCACCACAGTACGTTTCAAAAGGAGTTTTCTTCTGCGTACAACCTCTCTGTGGAATAGTTTACCACCGGCGATTTTTCCGGACCGATACGACCTGGGAACCCTCAAGAAAAGTGCTTACTCCTTTCTAAAGGGCCGGCAACGCACCTGAAATGTCCCTGATGTTGCGTTTGATCATGGGCGACGGTAGTCACTAAAGATCAGGTGATCCGCATGCTCGTTTGCCCCCTCTTCTATAAAAAAAATAGTGCATCGCAACGCACGTTTCGATAACTTTCTATTAAGCGCCATTGGTCTTCCAGGAGTCTCCCACCAAGATATGACTAATTAACTGAAATTGTTTCAGTAATAGACGCTTTTACTCTTAGCTTTAGCTTTTAGACGTTTTATAATTAGAAAAAAAGGGGATATAATAATGAGTTAAAAATTTCAGTTGCACAAATATGATCAAGTCTCCGAATTTCGTTTAAAACTCATATGGTTTCCCATCCGTCTTCGCCTGAATCTGTAAATTCAATCCAATGACTTCTATCTATCTGAAGGAAAGTTTCTTTGTCATGACAGACCGGATAGACTTCTACGATCAGTCGAAAAACTTATATATATCCATATATCTTTAATAACCAGATCTTTTGGAAACTTGTACTAAAAGCATTGTATTAAATAAACATATGTATAAATAAAATGAATACAACATTATACAAACAAACTTTCTGTTGTTTGCTACTTTTCAGTTTCCCGGCTTCTTAAAGATCGAATTAAGACTACTATCCTTACAATATAATTACTTATCCTTACAATATAACTGATTAAACATTTATCAAGTAATTTAAAAGTACAAACAAACAGATAATCGCCGATAAACAGTTAATGGTATAAAATATTTAGAAAGAACAACATTAGAAAACTGTAACTAAATATTTAACGAAAAATCACATTTAATTCCTCTTTCGTTAAAACTAGGTAAGCCAAACATAATAAATTATCGACACAAAATAGTTGTGTCACGTAACTGACTCGCATTCGACTCCTGCGGCCGTGTTCTAGGAAATTTAAGTACGCAACAATTTTGTTATTATTGCCCATACTATAAATCCATCGCTAATTTTAGCTGTCGCACTCGTAGATATGAACTAGCTTAGGAATCAATGGATATTGAAATGTGAAAACAATTAAATTTCGGAGACAATCGTAGTACTGGAGGTGGATAATTTTATTTAAGTATGTTTCATTAAACACAACATTATTTAAAACACAAAGTATTTTTTATGAAATGTTATCCCTTTATTTGAAAATTTGCAAGTTGTGGAGGAGTTTCCGTAGGTAGATATGCTTCAAAACACCATTTTTATATCTCTGCGTCCGAAACAGCACAGGTGACCGAAACAAACGGTCTTCGCGCCCTTGTGGCCTACGAGTCACATGTGCGGCGACAAGGTCACGCGCGTTTACGACTTCTGTTTATATTTATATTTCTGTGTTTATAACGAACACAAATAAAATCATTTTTGTGTTTTACATAGATAGATTTTCAATCATCATCATTTCAAAAGATTTTTTTTAAAACTTTTAATGCTAACAAGTCCATTTGTGATATTTTTAGGAATCTGAAGGACATTTTCAATGATAAGAGATGTAATATAAGACTGTTGTCATCAATATCCATATATTTTTTCGTCTTTGTTTATGGGCAGCTCCGCAAGGTTTCAGCCTGCAAGGCATACAGATTTAATCTAAGCAATCCACTTGAAAATAAATTAATGAATATTGCAAAGGTGTCGTAACTAAATATTAACCCTTCAGTTCCCTTGAAATTCTCATGCAGTCGCATGCGCCCGACAAATCTCGAACGGTCGCATGCGACCGCACCCACCCTCAGCACTTAAAACCATTAAAACTTATATTTGGAGACTACTTTTCCATGAAGAAGTTTGGCATTATAAAATCTATACAAAATTCTCTACATAAAAGTCAGGTTTTAGTTCATTACTAAAAGACTATTGTATTTTGATAACAAAAACAAAACGTAATGATTTCTTAAATTTACGCGAACACTACACATTGAATAAAACTAAATTTACGGATTTTATCGCGTTTATTTCACTACTTTTACTTATTTTTAATTCCCGACGTTTCGGGTGCTTTACAGCAACCATGGTCACGGGGGGGACTGAGATGTTTGACGTCCCAATGTCATAGTTAGTCCGGCTACCTTCAGTTTTTGAATATTAATTTTTGGTCCGATTTACGCAAAACGAGCTTATAGTATCATGAAGTCTTGCAGTGGTATGCTTAGGTTTGGGTTTAATTTTGTTAATTATAGGATCCCAAGCAGTTGGCAGCACCCATCCATCTTCTCTATTGAAATTTGGATGTTTTTTAATTTCAATAGCCTCGCGTATCATCCTTGGTAGGAATCGGTGTTCTTTTGCGAGAATTTGTGGTTTATCAAATCGAATGTAATGGTGGGGACGATCTTGAACATGTTCGCAGACTGCAGACTTCCCGGAGCGTCGGTGCTTCACGTCAGCTATATGTTCTTTCACGCGGGTTTTTATGGATCGTTTTGTTTGACCTATGTAAGAGAGACCACATTCACAATCTAACTTGTACACTCCTGCATCTTGTAGAGGGATATTACACTTGACGGATGGTAAAAATTGACTAATCTTCTTCGGCGGCTTGTATTATGTTTTAATGGAAGCTCGCTTCAAGATGTAGCCAACCTTGTCTGTGACTCCTCTGACATATGGTAGTACAGCAGGTACACGCTCGACTGTGGCCGGCTTCACTCGGTCACTGTGACGTAGGCGCGGGACCCGAAGCTTGTTGTCTTGCAATACTTGCTTGACGTGCTGAAGTTCGGCGGCCAGATGCTTTCTGTCACAGATCCCTCGTGTTCTCTGAAACAAAGATTTACCCACGGTAGCTAACTGTGAAGGATGATGGTGAGATTCACCATTTAAATATCGGTTGGTATGGGTCTTTTTTCTATACACAGTGTGACCAATTGTGTTATTAGGATTTAAAAACAAAACGTACCAAGCAAATATCGGCAGCTCGAAAATCACAATTATTTCAATATATATTATTCGAAATTATTTACGTAAAAAGATAAATTATATTCACACAAAAACCTTCATCACAATTTTTTAATAAAACACTATATTAAAACACTAATAAAACACTAGAAAAATCCAAAAATCAACACAATAACATTCATGCGAAAATAGCATACGAAATGAACGTAGATTATAAATAAATATCCATAGCATAACTATAT
This sequence comes from Parnassius smintheus behrii, assembly GCA_036936625.1. Taxonomy (NCBI): domain Eukaryota; kingdom Metazoa; phylum Arthropoda; class Insecta; order Lepidoptera; family Papilionidae; genus Parnassius; species Parnassius smintheus. The sequence goes on from JAUPFT010000028.1 coordinate 34,898,282, forward strand.
TTTATTGCACTAGAGGATAGAAAATTTGGGTTTCAGCTTCCGACAGGCGGTTGTCATGTTGAGCAACCCTATCCTTCACCTCTCTTATCTCTTACATAAAGGTAGCATGAAGGTTCTTCATGAGGAGCATCTGCTCTTCCGACCGACGAGCCTGTTCCGCCTGCTGATCTTCCAACCGACGGGCCTGTTCATCCTGTCGGCGGGCCTGTTCCTCTTGTCGGCGGGCCTGTTCATCCTGTCCGCCCCGCAGCTGTTCTTCCAACCAACGGACCTGTTCCTTCTGTCGGCGAGCCTGCTCCTGCAGCACCACCATCAGAGCACCTAAGTCAGGTGCTGCAGATGTAGGAGCTACTGACAGGCCTGCAGCCGGCGGCTGGCCCTCCAAAGTCTGCGGCGTTGCACCACCAAATCTTCTTTGGTCCGTCTCCTGCTGGCGTTGACTTCGGGTACGGACACCCTCCGTTTCCTCCTTAGGTAAAATCGGCATGATTTTATCCCACTTCTGACACCAATTGTTACGAGCTTGTGGTTCGTGACAATAAAAATTGCCGATAAACTTTACCTAAATTAACACTTTAATTTTCTTTACACCAATTAAAACTTAAAACACTAAAAATTAATCACACTGAGTTTTCGCTCCGAAGCTTCGCTTTTCTCGCCAAATTCAATACTTCCCCGATCGCATCTTGCAGCGCCTACAAATACAAATTGGCACCGAAACATCCAGAACTTACTTGAATATTCAAGTAAACACGCGCAAGGGGCCGAGAGTTCGAGCGACAGCTTCTAGAAGCTTAGTTCTTCGTTCCGAGACTAGATGGCGCTGTCGGTTGAAAGATTAGTGATGTCGTTTTCGGGAAAGCTCCCCTCGCTCTCGTCCCTGACACTAGATGGCGCTAGTGCCGGGTACATGACGTCAACTTAGGCGCGTAAAAATATCATTGATATGCAGAAGAAACAGCGTTGGCGATAGCACGCAGCCTTGTGGAACACCAGCATTAATAGGCTTGCAATTGCATTGCACCGTCTACAACGACTTTGAAGCTCCGATCTGCAAGAAAGCTGGTGATCGAATCGCGCAATTTTTGGGAAAGCCCATAGGAAGGGAGCTTCGAAAGAAGCGCTATTATTACTACTATGCCCAAGTGAGAGCGAGCGCGGAATGTCATTCTGTTTTACGCACACTTTAATTATTGGACCGAGTCTACGCTTCCTGAGATTTTGCGTTTTTATAAAATATTCCTTAACGCAATAGTTTATAGATTATTCTTTGTTGCATGAATGCTAGAGATATTTGTAGGCGTAATTGTGTGTTTATTGTTGGTCTATGTGTGATAGCTGCGACCTAGCGACACGCGTCCCGATATTAGAAGACAGTAGAAGGCATTTCTATTGTCTTATTATTTAGATTTTTGTACAGTTATAAACTTTGATACAATCCAACCGATTATGATGAAAATATTTGTATGTTGTTTGAATGGATCCTTAGATGATATATATTTACATTTGGACCCGGTAGATGGCGCTGTTATCGAAATTCATAAATTGCCCGTAAGAATCGAAAAGAGCGGATCGCTGGTAATAAATAATACACGTGTAGCAATGATGATAATTATCAAATCGTCTTCCTCACTGTTTATCACTGCGTAGTAACATAGATAAGTATGATATTGCCTAGTCATTTTGATGTGTTATTACCCAGTCATTTTATTAGGATGTATAAGTGCTTTCTAATTAACCAAAACATATTAAAACAATGTCATAACGCCGCGCCTGTAGGTATATCTCAATCAATCATCAAAGTTTAAAAAACTTTATTTAACTAAGTTTGTATAAAAAGACTTATTATAATATTAAGGAATTTATGAGTGAAAATCACTCCTGGGTCAGGTGATCGCTACCAAGTTATTTCAAATTTTTTCTGTGTTGTTAATCATACATGATTGTAAGTTGTTGTTAAAAAATCCCTGATGGGTTTCTAGCTGGTTCTCCCCAGGACAAAGGTTTTTTCCGAACCTGTGGTAAATTAAAAAGTGACTTTCAATAAGTATTATTTATAATCTATATTGAATAAAAACTTTCTGATTCTATACTACAATTAAAAGTACACTTTGGAAATGCTGATTTACTATAATAAATACAGTTAAATTATATTTTGTTTTTTCTTAACACAACCAGTTTAAAACATCTTTTTTACCGTGATGGTAATATTATATATATATATATATATATATATATATATATATTTATATGGACTTATTATCTCCTAATCATCTTGGCTTAATCATATTATTTAATGGCATTTGGAATTACTCACAACTAATCAATACATGTCAAAAATGGAATTCATACACTAGTACACACACGCACGCACGCACGCACGCACGCACGCACGCACGCACGCTCGCACGCACGCACGCACGCACGCACGCACGCACGCACGCACGCACTCACGCACGCACGCACGCACGCACGCATGCACGCACGCACGCACGCACGCACGCACGCACGTACGCACGCACGCACGCACGCACGCACGCACGCACGTACGCACGCACGCACGCACGCACGCACGCATTCACGCACGCACGCACGCACGCACGCACGCACGCACGCACACACACACACACATACACACACACACACACAGACACACACACACACACACACACACACACACACACACACAGACACCATCGAATTTGAATGAAAAATTGTCAAGATGGCTTCCTACGACCCCAAAACGCCAAGATTTGGTAAAAACTCTATTTTAAAAAACGGGGTAAAAACGTTGAATAACCCTTGAATATTTTATCAAAGTTTTTAATAAATTTATTGATTTTTACACCGTCACACAACCCATTTGGGCAACTACGATATTTTTGAACGCACATCGCGACAAAACTCGAAATACCTTCCACACCATCTGGAGGCTTGATAGTACACAATTGTGTGTTTTATACCGTTGCACAATGTTTAGTCCTATATTAGGGACTTATGATAGTAAGGTCTATTATACTAAAGCATTATTACAGAAGGTCTCTATGATGAACTAGTATTACAATAGTATAGTTGTGGGTTGAAGTCCCGTATATTAAAGATTATATAATAATAAGTTCTATGATACAAAAATATTACTATAGAAGGTATCTATGATGAATTAGCATTACAATCTGCGATCAACAATACCAACTAGATAACTGGTCACGTACAAAATCATAGCTAAATACTGTCCGCGTGAATATATACTTAAACAACTACATTTGTTTACTAAAGAAATGAGACAAAACATTAAAATAGTTTAAAGTTCAACCTAATTACAAATATGGCATATGACATATAGTAATAAAATCACAAATCTTACGATCATTAGTCACGAAAAAAGAACAAAGCAATACAATACTCCTGTCACCTGTGAAAACACGCTTAAGGTTTAACAAAAAAGTACTTTTTTCCGTCATTGCCTCGCGAGTTACATCATTTTTTATGTTTCTGTTTTCTTCTTCTTTGGTCCAGGAATTATGAAGTCGCGTTGAACGCTAAAATAATTTATATTATATAATATAATATAAATTATTTATACGCCATACGTCTAATTAAAATTATTTTTATCTTTTGGGCATTTTTGATTGTTGGTATACATACTTTCCACAGAAGCTATTAAATATAATATATATAGTATGTAGTATATAGATAGCATTTAAATAACTTAATATATATCTTTTTCAGTTTTTGTATGTTTCTTAATTTCTCTTGCTTATTTATTTTCTGTGTATTTAATGAAGTTAATGAAGAACATACGATCCTATGTAGTAACTTTATATTTAAATTAAAGAAGACAAAAATGAAGTATAAAAAATGATGTTGTATGATGTGATTTATGTAATGATCTTAAATCTAATATCCGTAATTGTAGCTCGGTAAAATGTTCGTTCGGAAATCTTCGTCTTGCATCGCCGCGGTTCGCTCCCTCCTCTCGTTTAGCTCCTCTCACTCCTGCAAACTGATGCTATTATACGTTATCTAGGCGCGAACATCCTTCCCCCCTTCGAAAACATTGGGATCTCGAAGTGTTGCTCCACTGGACGTCAAAACAGCTAAAGGACACAAGTTGCTAATGGCCCGACGAATAACGCACTTTTTTGTCAAAATATCCGCGAAGCGTGCTATGCCATCTGTACCAGGATAGAGTTTAGAAATACGCCCCATACGCCTCTTAAGTGGGGGTAAGTTAGCATTTTTCAGTATAACCTGGTCTCCTTGAAGCAGCTCTCCTTGATTTACTCTCCATTTGATCGCTCTTGGAGTTCTCACAAATATTCATGGCGTAACCTTTCCTAAAAATGTTGTTTGATTTTTTCAAGTTGCTGGAATCGGTTAAGACGAGTCATGTTTACTTCATGCAGTGCTGATGAAGGTAACGAGGTGAGTGGTTTGCCGATCAGGAAATACCCGGGGGTTAATGGAAGTAAGTTGGTTGGATCAAAAGAAAGAGGAGTGAGGGGTCTGGAGTTTAAAATTGCTTCGATTTGAATAAATAATGTTGATAGTGCCTCCTAAGTGAAATGGACATTACCTAGCATTCAATGTACGTGATGTTTGGCAGATTTAATACCTATAAATTAAATTTGATACCTTCGTCGGCCGCAAAAGAATAGAATGATAATTGTTTGATTGTAGAAATTGTAAGAGATCATTGTTTGCGCCCACAAAATTTCGACCATTGTCACAGTATATTTCGCTAGGTTTTCCTGTGCAAGAGATGAATCTTTTTAGGTTTAAGAAAAACCTATCAGTACTAAGGTCAGATGCACTCTCTAAATGCACAGCGTTAGTGGTTAAACAAATAAAAAGACAGAGTTAGCTTTAAATTATTCTGAAGCCACGTCCGTGCTGGTCTCGAATAGCGAAAGTTCATGCAAAATCTACACCCGAGATTTGAAAAGGCATATTAGGCGTCACTCTAACCGTAAAGTAGCCTTTATAATTGTGCATAATTTACAATTTTAAACAGCGCTTCTAGCGGCACGTCTGTCCGCGATAGGCCAATAATTTTGTCGTAGATTAGATAATAACATCTGTGGACCGCAATGCGCAAGTTCTTTATGTTGCTGACTAAATAATAGCTTAGTAAAGATGTGGTTAGAGTCTAGTAAAATTGGATGTTTTCTATTATAATTCTCAGGGGAATTTTGAATACGACCTCCTACGCGTAGAATTTCGTATTCATCAACAAAAGGTCGCATGGATAATAAACGCGACCGAGAGGGTAAATATTTTTTATTTACAGGTAGTTTAATATCTGAATCAAAACATTCTAATTCATGTTGCTTTATTAAGTAGGTAAGAGAATTTTCAAGCTCATTAACCCTTAAATTCGCTGTGTTGCATAATTGCAACAAATTCATTCAAACGGTTTTAAACAAAATTTCTGAACAAAATTTAATTTTTTAACGAATATTAACAAAGACTATGGTCTCATTCACAACTTATTGATAGTTGATTTGTCACTGTCATTCAAATTTTTCAACTATTGTCAGTTTACTGTGGGTTTTCATGGACGCCAAAAACAGTGATTATTCTTCAATTAGTTTTTGTTATTTCTCAAAGTTTTCCAAGGTAAGTTGAAATTATTTTATTACAATTTGATAGTGTATATGTTACTGTAAAAATGATTTATATCAGTATTTCAAAAAAAATAAATAATTCTGCAAATATGAAGTAAATTAAATTTGTTGCATAAATGCAACATTGCGCATTCATACATATTTCAAAGAGTAATTGAGAATAAAGTTGATCGATTTTCTTTCAGTATTAAATCTATTTAGTAACTGTTTTGTTTGTTTATTTGTTAAGTACGTCGATGCGGCTATCAGATCGGCACATAGAAGCATACTTGAGTACTTTGATGACTTAGAAGATGGCGTAGAAACATCTGATGAAGAAGAAATGGATGAAGAGAGGCATTAGAGGAATCATTTGGATTTGTTTCAAGATTTCAGCCTTTGTTAGATGTCCTTAGTGACAGATTTGAGACAGTTCCTTTAGAACAACGCGCATTCATACATATTTCAAAGAGTAATTGAGAATAAAGTTGATCGATTTTCTTTCAGTATTAAATCTATTTAGTAACTGTTTTGTTTGTTTGTTTGTTAAGTACGTCGATGCGGCTATCAGATCGGCACATAGAAGCATACTTGAGTATTTTGATGACTTAGAAGATGGCGTAGAAACATCTGATGAAGAAGAACTGGATGAAGAGAGGCATTAGAGGAATCATTTGGATTTGTTTCAAGATTTCAGCCTTTGTTAGATGTCCTTAGTGACAGATTTGAGACAGTTCCTTTAGAACAACGGGTTTCTATTGATGTCAGCAAATGTATGCTATCAAAATGAGTCATTACATAAAGCAGTATTTATCAAATAAACCCCACAAATGTAGCTTCAAATTATCTTTAATTTGTAGGATTTATGGTTTTGCACACAAATTTGAAGTATATAGTGGTTTTGAAAAGCTCAAGTTACTTCCTGGTGCACCGGATTTGGGGGCTACAGGCAACGTGGTCGTTATATTGGCAAGGATTGTTCCTAGGGATGCTAACCATATCATTTATTTCGACTAATATTATACATCTATTCCTTTAGCAATTTATTTATCAAAGGTAGGAATACGGTAAGAATAAAAAACAGTAAAAAAACAGTAACAATAAAAAACTGCCTGATAAAAAAACTATTATGGAGAAGAACATCCCTCGAGGCCACTTTATGGAAACAGTGGTAAACATAGATGTAGTTGATTTGAGTGTGTTAGTCTGGAAAGACAATAAACCAGTGACTTTGCTATCGTCTTACGCTGGAGCATTACCAGTCGGTACCACGACTAGGTATGACCAAATGATGTAACCAAAATACAAAATTACTAAATTTGTGTAACTTTAGGCTTGAATAAGCCAATACCGTGTGCAATCGTGGTAGTCAGTAAGTATGTCAAGGCGAAGCCAAGGCAGCCAAGCTCTCTTTCCTTAGAAACGTAGCTTCGGATGAAGAAGAAGAGGAGGTCAACACAACCAGTGCCACCGAAAGATGTTCGACAAGATTGCACAGGGCATTGGCAAATATTTGGTGACCGAACTAGATGCAAGTATCTCCGTAATTGTTAAAAAGCTATATTACTAAATACGAAAAATGTAAGTTGAGTCTATGTTATAATAAAGGAAATAACTGTTTTTATAAATTTCACAATAAATAAAACACTAAAAAGCTGTAAAAATCGTTTTTATTTGATCTGTCTGAAGCTATAGTTCCCATACATTGGGATACTTGGTGAACGCGCAATGTTGCAGATATGCAACAAATAATTTTTTTAATTTTTGGGACCTAACTTATTTTTAATTTTTTTTTAAATATTTTTTCCGTATTATAGAGAGTTTATAGATATCATTTACATTTTTTCCCCTAAAAAATAAAAAAATCGCGAATTTAAGGGTTAACTGTTAAATAGCCTGTTCGTTTTGAACATTTATGCTTTAAATTACAGATAAACCTTAACACGTAAGCCATCCTCCTTTGTAGAGTAGATAATTTTGAAAACCTCTCGAATTTTACAGTGTTATATGTATTTGCAGTTGCTGTCGTGTGTTTAGTGTATGTAGTTGTAGTATTATAGTTTGGATAAATATTACTGGAGTACGCCCTTTTTTCAGCACATGAAGCTAAATCCGCTGAATTATAAGCTCCTGGTATGTGCCTTCAGAAGTCAGAAGAAGTCAAGTTCTGTATTTGTGAAACGCGATTGGCGACGAAAGGTTTTAAATCACGTGCCGTCGAGGATAACCGGCTAAGGACTAGAACCGAAGAGTCAGTCCAATAATATAATTCTGAAATATTTTTAAGTCTCAAGGCTTTCAATGTGGTTGAAGTTAATCGTGCTGCTAGTACCACTCTGCATAACTCTAATCGCGGTATCGTATGTGGTTTCAAGGATGCTACTTGTGCTACTTTTGTTTTTGCGCAAAGTAAATTAACCCTTTGCGTGCCAGCTACGAAATAACTCGTAGTGCGGGATTTCACCATGGTGCCGACTACAAATATATTCGTAGATTTTGTAGGTCCTTCTACGCAAAAAAATATTTATTGGCACTACAGATAAGGTCGGATTTTGAACGTTTGGCATTAGCCAAGAAAACGCATGGTAATTTAAAACTTCAAACTTTTAACGGGAAAAAGTTATGATATGACAAACATAAGGTACTGAGTAGTAGTATAAATAAACAAAAGAAGACATAATTCAGTCTTTTCAACAGTCGAAATATAATATTTAGTTGTGATAAGCTTTGAAACAATCAACTACACATAAAGCTGGAGTTTTTGAACACAATGAGCAAAAATATCTTGTTTCTTTGCGAGTCTTATTTTTGGTACACACAACACAAGGTTTAGTTGGCTTGTTTTTCTTTTCTGTAGGTGGTATATATTCCAAATAATGTTGAAGCAATACTTGACCACTTTGATTGACCTCTTTGAACTGCCCTGGTCTTTCAGAATAGTTGATATACTTTTGGCCTAACAAGTGGATAATAACATTTTCAGTAAAATTCAGTAGATATATTCTCTCCGATCTGTTCAATCCAGATTGACCATTATGTATTCTTGCAGCATTATGTATAAACATTTGAAAAATGTGAATAGCAAACTTTAGGTTAGGTTTTTTTCATGCTCTCATAATATGAAATCATTTGGTCAGAGTGGTCTACTTCTCCCATTCCGTTATTGTAATCGACAACAATATTAGGTTTTAGTTTAAGTTGGTTCCTGCGATTTCTGATAGTTAGCATTTCAGGATTGTGCATATTTGAAATGGTTAGAACATCGCGATTGTCTTCCCATTTGCAGACAGCTACTTCCCCCTTTCTTCTCCAAATCATCTCACCTTTCTTCAGCTTTGCCGATGTCACAACTTTTGAATTACCCCTACGGGTTGATTGCAAAGTTCCGCCGGCCGAAACTAGTTGCACTGTTAGTTCGTGTCTAGCTCCCGAACACGAAGCAACCTGTCGTGTTGCTTCCTGTTTTCCCGCCAAATTACGAAAGAATACCATTTTCTTTGCCGACTACGAGTATAACCCTATACGAGTATACTCGTAGTCGGCATAGTCGAATGGATTTATGTTCTACTATGTCAAGTACGATTTATCTCGTAGCTGCTTATATGTATGACGGCATACAGCATAAAAATACCAAAATATTCTGGTGCTGAAAGGGTTAACTTTAGTAGTAGGTGAGAATTGGGGCTTCTGCGTCACTTGCTCTCGCTTCGGCCCCAATTCTCTCCATTAGAGGTCTAAATTTTTTAATCTAATTCTCGAACCGCTTTTTTTATCTTTGCTCCATTTCTAATATCGTTTCATTCGGATTCTTAAACACAAATGGTTCAATAATATGAAATGAAATGAATGAAATGAAATGAAAGTTTATTGTTTCCAACATTTTCTTAAAATTAGTACGAGTTTGAGGACTTCTTTTAAGTATAAAGATACTTGTGGTAGAAGGCCCTCGCCCTCCCTTAACTAAGTACAATTAACATAAGAGAAACAGTGTGTGTGTGTGTGTGTGTGTGTGTGTGTGTGTGTGTGTGTGTGTTTGTATGGGTATGTACGTGTGTACGTATGAGAAAAAGACAATGAGTGAATGCATTTATAGGATAGATTCTAATAAGGCTTCAGTTTGATCGTAATTAAGTGTATTAAGCCACTGCATTATTTTTTTCTTACAATCGTATGTCTTTAAAGGATATATTTGCAATATTTTATTAATTTGATTATATAAGTGTTCTGATCGTTTTTCATATTGATTTTTCGCAAAGTTGGTTTTCGTACTGCATATAGGAACTACACTATAATTTCTTCTTTTACTACTGTAAGTAGGATTAAAAGACAAAGACTTATGTTTTTTTAACAAAGTGAGTAATATGTATAACTGCCTCACCGAAATCACCCCACAAGATGAATACAAAATGCTAGTGGGGAACCTATATGGCTTAAAATGTATAACTTTCAATAAACATCTTTGAGCTCTCTCAACTTCAATAAATTTACTTTTATAAGTACCCCCCCAAATAGGTATACAATATATTATTATAGATTGAGCAAGCGCTACATAAATTTGATTTAAAAGGTCAGGACAAGCAACATATCTTAAAGTTTTAAATATCCAAGTGAGTTTTCGAATTCTAGCAGACACTAATTCGACATGTTTGTACCAGGAAAGTCGTTGATCCACCATAACGCCCAGATACTTTATGTATGAAACTTTTTCAATAGATGTACACGTACAGTTACCGCTGGATGGATTGTAACATTTATGTATTTTAAGTCTAAAATCATCTTTTGGCTGTGATCGGCTAGTTATAGAAAAACATATGAATTGAGTTTTATTAATATTCAAAGTAAGTAAGTTATTATCAAGCCAACGAGCAACCTTAGCTAATTGTTTTTCCGCTATCAATTGCACTTCTTCCCAAGTGTCTCCCCAAAATAATATCGCAGTGTCATCTGCGTATGAGAAAACTCTTCCTCTATTCACACTCATACTACACAGATTATTAATATACACTAGGAATAACGTAGGGCCGAGTACGCTTCCCTGCGGTACACCATAATTAACATTTGTATAGCTACTACTGTATTGACCTATTCTTACAATCTGTGTCCTATCAGAGAGGTAATCCTTTAAAAGTTTTAGAGGTATACCTCTGATACCAATCTGTTCTAATTTATTAACAAGAATGGGGATTGATACAGTATCAAAGGCCTTTTTTAGATCCAGGAAGACAGCAAGACATTTTCTACCGCTATCCAAGGTATTTACAATTTGAGAACTCAACGCGGCAACTGCATCTTCCGTAGAGCATCCCTTTCTAAAGCCGAATTGAGAGTCTGCTAATATTTTAAATTTAGAGAGATGTCTATTGTTAACTAACTTTTCCAAAATCTTTGAGAACACAGGCAGCAAGGAGATTGGCCGATAGTTACCAACTTCTTTCTTATCTCCACTTTTGTAAATCGGTATTACATTTGGTTGCTTCAGCAGCTTCGGAAAGACACCCTTTTCAAAGCATATATTAACAAAATGGCAGAGGATGGGGACAAGTAGTTGTTTAGCCATCTTGAGAAATCCGGTTGAAATATTGTCCCAGCCAGGGGCGGAATCTGATTTGAGACCTGCAATAATACTGTTGATCTCTTCCGGATAGGTTTCAATCAAAACAAAGGAAGAATGTGCCTTTACAAATACAATTTTATGTGCTTCATCAGTATGGCAAAAAGGTAAACAATTATAAGGATCGTTAGTACTTATTTTCTCGGCAAAATTTTTACCCACACTAGCAAAGTACTCATTTACTTTATCTATCAAATCAACTGGTGAGGATTTCGAATTTAACAGGTCTAAACTATTGACACTTGATTGTTTTGTATGGGTTATATTCTTTATGTGCTTCCAGAGAGTTTTACTTGATTTGGATGATATTTCTAAAAGCTTCCTTTCATATTCCCGTTTAAGTTTCTTAATTAATTTAGTAACATAGTTTCGATAACTTTTGTACGTAATTTTTAATACTTCATTATAAGGATTCAATCGTAGCTTCTTTTGCATACTATTCCTATTTCGTATACATTTTAAAATACCTGTTGTTATCCATGGTTTAATTTTTCGCTTATTACTAGAAATATTTAGTATTTTCTTCAATTGATTCTTTTACTTTGTAAATTAATTGATGTATTATATATTCCGGATTATCACTAAAAAGAAGGTTAGACAGGTTTTTTTTGAGCTAGACTGGCAAGTGCTTTATAAAAGTCAGTGTTGTGTTTAATTTTAACATTAATTTCTTTTTGTCTGATATTGCTTAATTTGAGTAATATCATAGCATGATCTGTGATAGAAGTGTCCAGTACAGCAATCTCAGCAGAAATAGTTTGTTGATTTAATTTTAGTATGAAATGATCCAAGCAGCTATTCTCTCTTGTAGGGATATGATGTCCCGGTAAAAGCCCATACGTAGAAAGCATATTTAAGTATTTCGACCTATTAGTTATTTCGTATGTTTGTTCTGTAAGCCTAGGTGTAATATTTATATTAATATCTCCCGTTATTACAATATTTGAATGCTCTTTTAGCGAGTCCAGGTGCTCACTAAGAGAAATGATGAATTGTTCTGCGTTGGGATTCGATGGTGACCTATATATGTCTAGTATTACTAAGTTTTTAGGTGGATTTGTATGCAAGATGCATGAGTCAACTGAATTTCCTTGACTTGAGATGAAATATTTTTTTAATATAGACTACTACTCCATCATTTTGATTAACATGATGATGAGTAATATACTCATTATAATTACCTGGACGTGGAATAGGTTTGGTAGATTGAATCCTACATTCTGTCAGTATTAATATGTCGGCATTAACTTGTAGAGAAGTTAAAGTCAGTTGAAAATCGTCATAGTTGGAATAAATACTTCTTATATTTTGGGTTACAATTGTGAAATCTGTTGTTGTAAACTTTAAATATTTTTTTAAATTTTCTACATCACATTGATATGCGGAAGCTATCTCTATATTGTCCAATTCTTGTAAATTATTGAAAATATTTTTATCCATTGACATTATTGTTAAAGACAGACGGCAAAGGTAGAATGTTACAAATATACATAATACTGTGAGATATGTGTGGTGCAATGTTTGTTATATGTATTTTTATATATAAATGAAGTGTGTTTACAAAATTTGTGATTTTACATTTATGATATTGTAGCTTATACATTCGATTTACCAAAAATATTGTACATTGTAACTTTTTGTAAACTAAACAATTACAAAAATGCTTGCAGTACGTAACTTAGTAACACGTTAAATAATTTTAAGTACATAATAAACCCTTTAATATAGAACACTTTTACAGATTTATTGCCGTATGAATTATAAATTGATGCTAAAAATACTGTGATAAATGTATATAGTTTTTTTATGTATGTCTGTATATTACGTGTGTGAATTAAGAGTTCAGTTTTATTTGTGTAAAAAAGATAATTTAAAGCTAAAAATACTGCAGCAAATGTACATAGTCTTTGTATATATGACAGTGTATTACGTGTGTAAATTGAGAGTTTAGTTTTGCTATTAGAGAGGTAACTTAAAGCTAAAAATACTGTAAAAAATTTATATTGTTTTTATAAATATGACCATGTATTATGTGTGTAAATTGAGAGTCTGTATTTATTTTGGCTATTTACAAAGATGCTTAATACTAACAATGCAGTGCTTACAGTTATTTTGCATAGCTTTATATATTTCCGACTAATACACACAGTTACAATAGACATAACTATACCTATAAAAAGTCACGTTTGCAATAGACTCTGTACTTGAGCCTCATTTAGGATCGTAATAATAGGAGAATCATCGTGTTTTCTGACATAGACTTTACCATAGGCAGTCCAGCAATATTTATACTCCTTTGACTTTGAAAGGTCTCTGGCTAAGAAATATAAGCGGGAAGCCTTTGTCGTTAAATGTTCAGCTATGTAAATTGGTGTATCCCCAACAGAGCGTAGGCCCAGGTGTTTGGCGCAAAGCTTACTATTTTTGTTGTTGTAATTCTTACACAATTTTAATAATTCCGTTTTCATGAGGGTGGATGTACTTTCAACAATAATGGGAGTATTCATGCTTTTATCTTTTTTGGGACGAGTTCTATAAATATCTTTTATGTCAGACTTGGCTAGATTGCAGCCTACTTCGTTAGCAAGACATACGACCATATTTAACAGCGTTTCCTTTGTTTCCTCTTTTTGTCTAGGCACATTTTTTATCTCTAAGCTAGATTTTCTGAAGTCTCTTTAAAGATCTTCAATTGTGTTTTCTAACAGAGTAATGTGTTTTTTGTCCTCTTTTACTTGTGATTCTAATGACTGTATTTTCTTCTTAAATTCTTCGTTTTGGGCCACAAGAAAGGCAATAGATTTCTCGATATTTAGGTTCGATTCTTGTATAGTTTTCTGAGTAGCGGATATATTTTGAAGTTCTTTTTTTGTGTAGAAAATAATTCAGTCATCATCTTTTTGATTTCAGTCTTAAAATCTTGCATATCCACCTTAAAATCATCCTCCCTCCGTCTTTTGTTACGATAGCAACCATAGTTTGGGGGTGTTACTACATTAGGTTCGGTATTACTGATATCCGTCTCTGAATGGGACTTGTTTAAAGTTACTTCCATTTTAGACTTCGATACTAGGGCACAATAATCAGTGAAGAGTTGTTTTCTCCCACCACAAGGGGTAGGTAACTAGTCTTACGAAACCAACAAATACGTCACCACTGAGATGTAATCTGCGACGCCTATTTCTAAACGGGCGGAGTTAAATGTTCCAATCATACAAATATAACATACGGTGGGTGGGGGGTGTGGAGACTCGCCTTGAAGATGGTGCGTGCTGCTCGCGCGCAGTGTTTGAGTACTAGGATGTAAGAACTATGCAAAAGATGTACTCACGCGGAGGTATACTGTTTGTTGTTTATGCAGTCCTATTTTTAGCACACTATTTAATTTGAATAAATTTCATATAAAAATGATTTAAAAATGGGAAATACTTTTATCACACAACTGCACTTTACGGCGCTCCGAAGGGAAGGGAATATAACAACAAAAAATGAGGGCTACTCTATTTCATCGTTAAAAATGCAAGGTAGTGCAAAAAACAGTTACTTTAATAATAAGTACTAATCGCTAACGGTCTGAAACTATATTTTTTCTTCTTCTCGAATACAAAGGTAGTTTAAATTAAAAGATGAAGTGTTTATTTACATATAGGTATTTTATTGGAAATCAAACATTCATTTTGTTTTCAAAACACCATTTCTTAATACATAAAACATTTTTAACGCACATATTTTCTTATGAGTAAAACAGTTATACAGTAAAGTATCTTTACAATAAAGTTCACAAAGATTTTTTAAATTGGGAGCTAATTATCTTATATCTACGACAATATTATTTGCATCACAAATATCTTGCACCCATTTAATTTTTTCACATCCTTTTAAAAAAATCTTTTTATCTTTCAAATATGTCTTTAGAAGTCTGTGAAACTCTCTATAATCAACAAAGCCCTCACTCTACCCTCTGTGCTTTTCAATCCAGCCAATTTGTTTTTTCTCTTCAAGAGATAGTGAAGTGAATGGGTAAGGAGGTTTAATTAGGAATATATTGGTGTACTCTAAAGTGGCTATAGCAAACTCCCTTACTATAAATTCATTTTTGCTATTTTTGAAGCCTTGAAGATCGACGAATATTGTATTGCTATTCATGATGTTTTCTTAACGATATTACTCAGTGGTTTGTATTCGAATATACAGTCGTTTGATATCAAGCAATAAGCGGTTGTCTGATCTGGTATTTCTTGGTCTGTTTCGATTTCAACTCTCACATCGATCGAACCTTTTAAAGTTTCGTGTTGTCTTGAACAATCAATTACAAATAATGGAGCCACGTCGCTGAACTCCTTTAAATCTATCAATGGCTCTGACTGGCGTCCATGATACGACTGTTGAAATCTCGCATACTGATCGTATATATAAACTTATCTTCTGAAAAACTGACATTCAGCCCCTCATAAGGATAATATGATGAATTTAAAAAGACTTACATCTCGTACGTAACAATGATCAAACTCTGCCGTTGATAATTTCGCGTTATATTTGCGGTTGGTTTGTAAGGCAATGACCACAAATCGTGGTTTCTCTAATTGTGATGAAGTTTTTATAGACCAAGTATGTTTACGTGTTTTGGGTAGCAATGGATACTCATATAAGTCCCAGGAACGGAATGCCAATGGAATAGCTCTATCTTACTCTAAATGTTTTAATAGGCTGATTCTTTCACGATCTGATACTTTGATGTGTGAAACTCGTCAAACAATTTTATTTATTATAATATCTTCTACAACTTCACCTGTATTTAACTTGATCGCATTAAGATTTGTTTTGCTTTGTAATAATACTAACTCATGTTTACAATTAATTATAATCTTTTCATAGTCTTCTGCAAATTCTAATATTTTTTCCAATGGTATAGATGCGGAAAACGCTCCACCGCTAGTATTGCTTGTTTCGCCAGTTGACTAGCCCCAAACTCGAGCACATTTGGATTCATTTTCATTTAAAGATAGGTAAAATTTTATTGTAGTAGTGACACCAGCATTCTTAATTTTATCTATTTCTACTCCATTAAGTTCATATCGTATGTCTTGAAAAAGAAATAGCACGGGATTATTGACAAAATGTACGTTTAATACCTTTTTTTGTGGTGCTGTTATAAACGTTCACCTTTCCCTCGATATATAAACTACTGAGTGAGGGTAGTAAGTACAGGTCTTGCTAATTAGTAGGAATACGTATTTCATCATTCTTGTTAAAACTAATTACATATGGTCTGTATGAATGATGCTCAAAACTTTCAATGCTGTTATCGTATGATGTTTGTTGAGATACGTTTAAAATATTCATTTTATCAAGCCAACTAGCTTAAGAAATTCTTTGTTAGACTTTGTAAGCTTCTTTTTAGCTGAAGAGGTGTGCCTTTATGAGATGTTCTTTTAAAACTAGCTTCGATACACGAAGTAGACGGGCTTTTACTGAAATTTATCATATTTTTTTTAGAAATGTAAATACAGTTGTATATATATTCTTCACCTCGTAAATTTATCTCCTTATTCTCAGCCTTCAATAACTTTATATTTATAGCACTTATAGAACTTTAGTTAACAAGAAAATAAATCAAGTTTCTAGGTATTTCAATTATTCGATAACCAGGTGGTACATTAGGTGCAAATTCATAAATTATATGGCTTGCTTTCCCGTTGACAAATGAACGACTAACTACATCGCATTCAATCCGCACGATGGTTGTCGATAGAATACTGACAGGATACTTTGATTCAGTAGTTATACTTGCTTTTATTGCTTCCATACCAAAGCCTAAAATTTTACGCAGTGATTCGCTTCTATTAAAGTGCACATCTTCAGAGCAAAAAATAATTGTTTTCAATGTATTATTGTTACAAGTTAGTTTTAGTACAGTGTTCTTAATATTATTTTTTAGATAATCACAAATATCTTGAAGCTCGTAAGACTCTTCAGGAATTTCGATCATTTCTTTTTCACCATAATAAAATTTATTGTTTCTTTCATCTATATTGGGAATAGAATTGAAAGTTGAAAATACAAAAGGCCACATTCTTAGTCTCCTCGTAGTTCTACTGTCGGTGAATAGTTCGTTGATAAAGAGGCTCCTGTCCCAGTTATAGACACAGTGAAAGACGTTTTTATACTGATACGTATTTTTTATTTCATACACTATATAAATGCTTTTTCCAGTAATTCCTTAAAAATTTTAGACAAAGATGACCACAGTTTGGAGCACCAAACGCTTGCTGTCGTGCATAATTATAGTTAATAGGTAAGCTATGCATATATTTAACTAATTCTAACGGGGGCTTTAAATTACCAAAATTATCATAATATTCTACGTATTTATTGTGCTTCACAAAGGCTACACAATGCGTTCCAGGATTTCTGTAGCTATCCAAATTCAGTATTCTACATTCTATCTTTCTCGGTTTCAAAGGTAATTTATTTCTCATGAAAACGCCGCGAAGGTATGGAATGTCACTTGCATGTTCTAATATGTCTAGGTTAGTGAGCGCCCGTCTGGATAGCCATCTAATTAGTTTTTTGAGGGTTAAGATATAAACCTGCTCCTTGTTTATGAGGTTTAATGTATATCCTTTTCCTAGAGCAACGGCTTCCATCATTCTGTTGTGTTTTTCAGATTCCTGAAGACTCTTTTGTGCTGCTTTTGAATCATTGACAGCTTTTGCTATACCCGCTGCTCCACCAGCTAATGATCCTAAAGCTGACAATCCTGCAAATATGGGAATAAGGGGTAAAAATCCTCCACACTTTGGAAGAGAAATACAACGGGGTAAACTTATTCCTTTTTTATTACTAAATATTTTCTTTGCAGCTGCATAGGCATTAGGGTGGAGCGAAAAAATTTTTTTTTCGTAATTGTTTTGTAATACCTGTAAAAAGTTGCTCTTATAGCTTACAAATATTCTCACAAAATTTTGGTTGACATATGATATATTTGGAGGTGCCCCCAACATCATGAACTTTAGAGAAATTCACGAAATTTTGTCAAAACACACGAATGTCTAATTAACGCTAAGTCATATTGAGAGTGTCACCCTGTTGGTACAAGACATTCAATTTTGACCTTGAGATGTGTGCGGTGAGGAGCGGGGGTTGTGGGGCACGGGGGAGGTGAATACACTACTCTCGTCAAACGTCGTTCGAATGCCTTTTAGTGCACCCGCGCGCGCGATTTAATACTATTACACTTGTGAAAAGCATTGATTTTAACGACTTAAATCAAGAAGTAAGACTCATGTAAGTAGTATTTTCAATTTCCTGCTCATAGTTAATGCAATTTAGATCAAAATTGATTGAATTCATACCTATTATTTCTCTTTATTACAGTCAAATGTCGCAAGTAAAAACACGACAAAAGACATCCTGTCCTGTGTTTGGTTTACCAGAGAAGTTACCCGTAGCTCAATTACCAACTTATAATGATGTAATGAAAAATTATTTATTCATTAAATATGAATTAAAGCCTGACAAAAAAACAAAAGAGCCGACAATTCATGACGTATCCGAAAGATTGGCTCAGGAAGTTTTAGAAATTTGGCGAAAAGCGTCGCTGCCAACAGTCAGTCTTAAGAGAGTATTACAACTTATTCGATCCTACCATGACAAATATAGAAGCTTAATGAAACCTTATCGAGGCCGTCAATTAAACAAAAAATATCAAGAGAAGATAAATACATTCATAACTGAGTCTCATAGATTATTTGATGTTTGCAGTTGCAAATGTAAACTTATTTCAGATTGCACTTGTTCAAAAGACAGTCGTGTTCCCAAGGAAGAAATAAAATTTTTACTCGACCAAAGGACAACAAGAAAAATGATGATAGGTGGTGTAGATTTGGTTACAACTGTAAAAAATAAGAGAAAACTAGAAAGACAAGAAAAAAGTTTATTGCGTAACAAAGAGATATTTGATCCCAACAAACCGTGTTGTTCTCGTTCGTTGCCTGATGATGATGACTTGACGATCGAAAGCACCAGTTCAAGCAATAGCGTAGCTTCTAGTCCTTATCAATCGCCAAAACACGTAGCGAGACTACCAAAAACCCCACCACCACCAAAAAAAAAGAAGTTAAATTTATCATCATTAGCCCTCGCTTGCGATCGTACTGGAGTCTCCGACAGAGCCGCTGCTATTATAGCTTCTTCTGTGTTAAAAGATGTTGGCATTATTTCAACGAAGGATCCAAGCGGTGTCATTGATCGTTCTAAGTTGCGTCGTGAAAGAACTAAAGTCAGATCATCTTTACAAGACGCAGATCGTAATAAAATCATACGCGGTATTTATTTTGATGGCAGAAAGGATAAGAGTTTAGTAAGTATTAAGAAGGAAGGCAAATTTTACAGAAAAAGAGTAACAGAAGACCATTATGTGATTTTATCGGAGCCAGGAAGTGATTATTTCGGGCATGTTACGTGTGAGTTGGGAACCGCTAAAGGTATTCAAAGTACAATTATACGTCACCTGAAAATGAAATCGGTGGATCTGAATAAAATAGCTGTTGTTGGTTGCGATGGAACTGTCGTGAACACAGGTTCCAAAGGTGGTGTTGTTCGTTTGATGGAAGAAGAACTTAAGAAACCATTACAGTGGTTTATCTGCCAATTGCATTCAAATGAGTTACCACTGCGACATCTGTTATTACATTTGGATGGAAAAACCACAGGGCCTAAATGCTTTTCAGGTCCTATCGGCTCTGAATTACAAAAATGTGAAACAATGCCAATTGTCGAATTTACCGTCATTCCTTCAACATTACCTGAAATTCCTAGAAATGATTTGAGCACCGACCAAAAATATCTTTATGATGTGATGAACGCTATCAGCACTGGCGTCTTTACTTCCGATTTGGCTAATATCGAACCTGGACCCCTTAGCCATTCTAGATGGCTTACAACAGCAAATCGAATTCTAAGATTATATGCTACTAAAACAGACCCCCTAGAAAACTTAGTGATATTAGCCACATACGTGATGAAAGTTTATGGTCCGATGTGGTTCACTATAAAGTGTAATCCATCATGCATAAATGGAGCTAAGCACCTGTGGCAAACGATTAGCCTGACTCGCTATTTGAGCGCGGATTTGAAGATAGTCATTGATAAGGTACTCATACGAAACGGATATTTCGGGCACTCAGAAAATATTCTTATTGCTATGCTTGGAGATGACAGAGAAATCATTCGAGAACTAGCATGTCAACAAATTTTGAAAGCTAGAGCAGAGAATGATCAAGGACTTCGAACGTTCAAAGTGCCTCCTTTAAATTTCGATGCTGAAGATTATACCGACCTCATTAAGTGGCAAGACTGTAAAATAACTGAGCCACCTCTGACTTACAATTTATCTGATGAATTCTTGAAAGAGATTGTCAAATGCGGTTTGAGAACATGTCAGAGTATAAAAGATTTCCCATGCCACACCCAAGCCGTAGAGCGCTGCATAAAATTGGTGACTGAAGCTTCAAGTGCAGTTTGTGGAGAAAATAAACGAGACGGTTTCATAAGGGCACGATTATTATCACGTCAGCAAATGCCAAATTTTGATACAAAAAAACAATTTAATATTTAATTACTGTGTTTCTGAACGATATCCAAATCTATCATAATTACTTAGTTTTACCTTATTTTTCTAATATATGTATTTTTTATATTTAACCAGACTTTATTTAACCGATTCCTAAGCTGTTACTCTGTTGATGGTGTCTACTACACTAACACATAGGTATATATAGAGTAGCGTAAGGAACTTTGTTCCCGCCTGGTGTGCTACGACATTCATCGCTTTTTTCAAATTTTCAATTGTGTTGGGGCACCTCAAGACATCATGATAAGTAAATAATATTTTGTATGTAGGATTTACTCAATGAAAGGCAAATTTTTATCGCTATGCAATCAAAAAAAAAAAAACAAAAAAAAAATTTCTTACATTATCACTCCACCCTAATAGGCATATTTTATAGCCGAGTGACTGTCTTTGGATTTGAGTTTTATCAACTTAAAATTAAAATAATCTACAACTGAGACTGTATTTTTTTATCCCCTTCTTAAATGCTTTTATACCGCTCCCCGACCCGATTTTCGCTTTCATCGCGTTTTTGACCATCCATGAGGCAGTTTTTTCTCCTTTCCTAGTATCTTCTGATTCCAACCTCCTCTTAGCCATTTTAAAAAGTTCTAAATCCGCTTTTTGTCGAGCGCCCGAATCTTTGTTAGTGTAAGCAATATCATGGAGCATGCACGCTTCATCCAATTTCTTTATCCCAAGATCGCCTTTGAGCGACCGTTTTTGAAGTTTAGTTTCGGGATCGCAAAATTGATAGCCAGATAAATGTAACTCAAACGGTAAATTGTCTATTACTTTATTAATTATACCACCGCCTTCCTTCATCGATAAGTATAAAATGAGATTATTAAGTCATAATACGTTATTTATTTACCTACACCACTAATTCACTTTTATCCACCCAACTATTTTCTTCATCACTCAAACCTAACCATTTTACTAAAAGCTTATTTCTTTTTCTTTTAATGACTTTTTCAATAAGATAAAGGCCTGGAAATTTCGTTTTATGTAGTTCGTAACCGTAAAAAGAGCCTAGAATTTTTGATTGTGTTTGTCTTCTATTTGATATGTTTGAGGATTGGTTTGGTTGACTTTAACGATACAAAATATTTCTGTAGACCAATTAGGGGTATAACCTTTATAAAAATCTTCTTTGTATTTGCTTACAAAAACGTAATCGCCAACGTGAAACGTTGGTCCTTGACGTGTCTTAGATTTTTGACACTTCTTGATGTTTAACATAACTAAAATCGCATTTGAATCATTAACGTTGATAGGCTTCAATTTTGTAATGTGATGTAAAGTATAATTATACCGCTTTACAACAAAATTTAAATTATTTTTGAACCACTGATATCGTTCGCATAGACTGAATATTTTGTAAAGCCGACTTTTTAAAGTTCTTATTACTCATTCTACAATTGAGGCCTTTTTACGGAGTACGTGGAATAATGATTAATATTATAACTTTTCATTAAATTCTTAAAAGAATCATTATAAAACTCTGTACCAAGATCCGTTTGTAAATTTTTAGGTTTTCGTCTTGATTCAGATAATAAACTTTGCATCGCATTTTTGACACAATTTTTATGTTTCGATTTCAATGGTCTAACCCATACGTATTTTGATAGAGCATAGATTACTACTAGAACATATTTATATTCTTTATTAAATAAAGATTTATATGGTAAAACGTACGTAAAAGTGGTTTTAATCATGTGTAGTGTTCGCGTAAATATAAGAAACCATTAACCTAAATACTTATTTTTAGAAAAAGTACTGCAGGCTGTGGAAGGTGCATCTTATTACATGTATAATCATAATAGTGAAATTTTGAGACCACACGAAGCTTCGCCTAACTCAATTATAATATTTGACGATGTAGCTAGTGAAAATCAGTAAAACATACGCGATTATTTCGCCATGGGTCGACATAAAAACATTGACTGTTTTTTATTAATCAAACGTATACAAAGATACCTAAGCAACTAGTAAGAGATAACGCTAGCCTGATCATATTGTTTAAACAAGATGACATAAATCTGAGGCACATTTATGATGAACATGTAGGGTCTGACATGACATGGTCTCAGTTCCGGGAAATGTGTTCAACTGTGTGGAGTAAACCTTTCAATTATGTTGTTATCAATAAAGACTGTGAACGAAATAAAGGCTGTTACAGAATGAAGTTTGATATATTCATACTAGTAGACTAAACGTTTAAATAGCTGCTATGTCACAAAGAAATCAGTTTCTGTGGAGTAGTCAAACAGAGTGCAATTCCTTTACAATGGAACGAGACCTTAAGAAACAAGTTATAAAATCTGCTGCAGCTGTAAAAGGGAAGGTAGAAATGATTAAAGATGCAAAAAATACAAACAATCTAGCTTTGGAAACAATATTTAAACCTATCGTTGATCCGCTTAATATGCTTACCAGAAAAGCTGAAGAAAAACAGCATTTAAATAAGGATACAGACCAAGCTCACCTTATTAAACAACCTAAGTACAGCGCAAGTGAGTCATCGATTTCTTCAAGTGGTGTGTTTGAAGATCCTCTTAATAATGAAGAAAACTCAGATAACGATGTTTATACAACATCCAACAAAACCGCCACTCTCTCGCTTCTTGCGGATGATAATAACACGAATGAAATTTCGTTTAGATCTCATCAATCAACACCAAGTATTGCCAATGATTCATTATCATGGTCTATGCCATCTGAATTACTAAAAGATGTGCCTTATGGTGTCAGAACATAGGAACATGGGATGGTGAACATGGGAAACTAATGCTCGGCGCTTTTTCGTGTCTATGATGATGATCACATCTTAAAAATTGGAAATCATAGTTTGAAAAAAACTCCAGGCTTAAAAGAGTTATTGCTTAAAAAGGTACCAAATTTAGATATTGTGACAGAGGAAGACTTACAAAATTATAAATTGTTACTTTTGGATACTAATTCACACAAACGTAGTTATGATCCATCCAAACCGATTAACAGTAACAAAGGATTTAAATATATGCAAGTGATCAAACCATTGTTTAAGTACTCGAGAAATCATAAAAGTAATGTAGAAAGTCTTCCAAAGGGAGAAGTTGATATTTTAAAAGAAGTTAAAAAAGATACTGATTTGGTTTACTGGAACGAACCAAACGAGTTCTACTTGGATCGTGGGCAGCTGGTAACACAGGGGTTTACAATGAAATTTATGAAATAATCGAAGAATTGCATGAATCTGTCATCATAAAAACATTAAATATATTAAGCTGCCACAGGAGGAATACGCAGTACCATTTCATTACAGAATCCGATAAGACGGCTATGTATAAAGACAAATTTGCTCATCATGTTCATAAGCGTTTAAGACTATCTCAATGCTCTTAAATTCTCAGAGACGCTTTAGTAAGAACAGACGCGGGTGATTTTGATTTGAAATCAACAAGACTAAAAGGACTGCAAACTCCTGAAAAAGAAGATGAGGCTCTGAATAAAGAATATGTGGATAAATGTGTTCAAGAACTTAAAAATGAAATGAAAACAATTCACAATAACGTCAAAAAGTACCTTAGCAGTTTAGAAAAATTGACTACTAGCAATTTCAGGGCATTTTATTACACTAAAAAGGAAATCGCCGTCATGATTGCATCAAAACCTACACAAAAATGAGTAAACAAGATATAGTAAATGCAATGCAAAGCAGCAAAACGAAATTTTTCACGCCGATATACGATTATTAAAGGAATAGATGATTTATGGCAAGCCGACCTGATTGATTTTCAAAAATATTCAACCTATACATCTTTTAGTAATTCAGATGGCATAGACCATGATAATGAATCATTGGCAATACTTGGTGTTGATTGATGAGATCTAAACGAAATTTCATTCGTGTTATTATCATCCGCAAGAAGCGAGAGAGTGGCGGTTTTGTTGGATGTTGTATAAACATCGTTATCTGAGTTTTCTTCATTATTAAGAGGATCTTCAAACACACCACTTGAAGAAATCGATGACTCACTTGCGCTGTACTTAGGTTGTTTAATAAGGTGAGCTTGGTCTGTATCTTCATTTAAATGCTGTTTTTCTTCAGCTTTTCTGGTAAGCATATTAAGCGGATCAACGATAGGTTTAAATATTGTTTCCAAAGCTAGATTGTTTGTATTTTTTGCATCTTTAATCATTTCTACCTTCCCTTTTACAGCTGCAGCAGATTTTATAATTTGTTTCTTAAGGTCTCGTTCCATTGTAAAGGAATTGCACTCTGTTTGACTACTCCACAGAAACTGATTTCTTTGTGACATAGCAGCTATTTAAACGTTTAGTCTACTAGTATGAATATATCAAACTTCATTCTGTAACAGCCTTTATTTCGTTCACAGTCTTTATTGATAACAACATAATTGAAAGGTTTACTCCACACAGTTGAACACATTTCCCGGAACTGAGACCATGTCATGTCAGACCCTACATGTTCATCATAAATGTGCCTCAGATTTATGTCATCTTGTTTAAACAATATGATCAGGCTAGCGTTATCTCTTACTAGTTGCTTAGGTATCTTTGTATACGTTTGATTAATAAAAAACAGTCAATGTTTTTATGTCGACCCATGGCGAAATAATCGCGTATGTTGTACTGATTTTCACAAGCTACATCGTCAAATATTATAATTGAGTTAGGCGAAGCTTCGTGTGGTCTCAAAATTTTACTATTATGATTATACATGTAATAAGATGCACCTTCCACAGCCTGCAGTACTTTTTCTAAAAATAAGTATTTAGGTTAATGATTTCTTATATTTACGCGAACACTACACATGATTAAAACCACTTTTACGGATTTTATCGCGTTTATTTTTACTTTTAAATACTTTTATTTTTAATTCCCGACGTTTCGGGCGCTTTACAGCACCCATGGTCACGGGGGACTGAGATGACTGACGTCCCGATGTCGTTGTTAAACCCGGAGTACCTTCAGCTTTTTTAATTATTGTTTATGGTCCGATCTATATAATATAAAATAATATTATACAATATAAAATATAATATTTTGCATAGATCGGACCATAAACAATAATTACAAAAGCTGAAGGTACTCCGGGTTTAACAAAGACATCGGGACGTCAGTCATCTCAGTCCGCCGTGACCATGGGTGCTGGAAAGCACCCGAAACGTCGGGAATTAAAAATAAAAGTAATTAAAAGTAAAAATAAACGCGATAAAATCCGTAAAAGTAGTTTTAATCAAGTATTTAGGTTGATATAAAGACTTTGAATATACATAAAGGTTGCGGAAACGTGGTCCATTCTGATGTAACAATAAGCTGATAACTAAGTTAGTTTTTCCACAATTCGATGGACCGCATACAATACTACGTATCGTATTTGGCAATAAGCTTCCATGACGTTTAACCTCATTTTTGGTGCAGGACAGATACATTCTAATTTAAGTGATTCCTTTTCTTTGATATACTCTATAATGAAACGCATATATAAAAATTCGCTGCAACTCTGTTATACTGATACTGATAGTCTGTTGTATCTAATAAATACAAATGATTTTTTTGAAGACATAAAAATATATGAAAAATATTTTGATACAATTAATTTCAAAAACGATTAGTATGATATGCCCAAAGTAAATTGTAAAATTCCAGGGTTTTTCAAAGACAAAATGTGTGGTGATATAATAACTGAATTTGTTGGATTAAGAGCGAAATTATATTGTATTAATTCTAAAACAACCTCAATAAGGAAAGCTAAGGGTATTAAAAAACTGTTACTAAAAATCTTAATATTGAAAAATATAAACGAGCGTTATGGTCTAATGAAAAATTTAGAAAGAGTATGTGTATGATTAGATCAAAGAATCATCAAATATTTACTCAAAAAGTTGATAAACTTGTACTTAATAGAGATGATGACAAGAGACAAATTATGGCAGATGGCTACAATACGTTACCGTGTGGACACTATAAAACTATATTTTAATAAATTTGAATGTAAAACTATGAAATGCTACTACTACGTACTGTATAAGTAAGTAAGAGATAAATATATAGCTTAAGTTACATGTATTATCATGTTTATAGCTTTATATTAATTTGAAATAAATAAATATTTAGTTTTAATAAATACATTCATTGTAACAATAAATGTCTTTTCTTTTTTCCTCGACACAATTGAATAATAATGATACATAATAAAACAACAATAAAATTCAATTTATAACTTTTATTATATTTTACAAGCTACATTACTTAAATTACTAGTTCTCACATAATTTTCCACCTATTTTTTTATAAGACAATTTGTAGCATCTAACACGTCATCATACATTGAATTCACAACATATTGAACACTTATATTAGCAGTAAGATCATGGATGACATTTTCTTCTTGCTCGTTAAGTTCGCAAATGCTGATTTTAATCAGACGACGACCTCGTTTATCTTTATCTCGGCGAATAATGTATGGTGATGATGATAATTCTTGAGAACGGTTTCTCTTCCTGTAACATTTCTTTGATTCCGATGGCCGCTCTTCATTAATAGCTATTCCATTTGGTGGTAAATCGTGAAGCTGCTCCTTTCGGTTGTAATAATTTAGTGTAAATTTATCCACATCCTGTGCATAATAATACGGATTAGTGATGGGATTATAATCATTGTGTTCCTCAGTGTTGGCCTTGATCTGCAATTAACAAAAACAAGTATGAAGTCAAAAAAGGTAATGGCGGCTGAATTTCTAAATAGTTAAAAAAATAATTAAACTCACCAATATAGATGATATTTGATGAACGTTGTAATCAACGTGCACTCGCTACGAGAATAAAACAATAATGAAACAATTGAGGGAGGGCAGGAGACGCTCTTCAATCCAGGTAAGACACATAATTTTATTTAGTTAGCGGTTATTTGAAAATTAATTAATATCTTTATTATAATGGATTTCCGCAAATTAACGACTGATTCTATCAATTACATTAGCATAAGCCTAGCTTAGCACATATGACCATAAACAGAAGAAATTATAGTTGTTTTATATTAATACGATAGATTTTGCTAATGAGGCAATGATAATTGTAGTCTGGCAAGTAATAGGAGCTAATACTATATTAGGTATAACTATCAAAAAAAAACCTTTATTAGCACTAACTACAATGAAGTTAGGCTAAACAAGTTGTATTATTAGAAATTAATCATATAGATGCGTCAATAGCAGCAGTATCTCGCAAATGCTCTGAATATAATGCTCAGTAACTCAACTGGAAGTGGAAGTACACTTGGTCCCGCAGGATAGAACTGTGAGTATGTAGACGTTCATTTAAATTTTAATAAAACTTAAAGTTTTGTACCTCTACCGGAGAGAATTGGGGTCTTCAGAGACATGTAGCTCGAGCGAAGCGAGGGCAAGTGACGCAGAAGCACCTATTCTCACCTACTTTTAATATTTCCTAAGTTGTCTATTGATCGTAGATAAATACACGCTGCATACGCATCTTGCGAAGCATCACAAAAGGCATGGAGTTGAATTTTTCGGGTTCGTTACTAAGTACGTACCGGGATTTGTAACTAAACTAAGGACGCGTATTATTTATTTCACAAGGAACGGTATCATCCCAGTCCAATTTTAAAAGCCATATTTTTTGAAGTATGATTTTTGGTATAGTTGTACACGGACTCAATAAGCCGAGGGGATCAAACAACTTTGCTGAATTTGATAATATTAGGCGTTTAGTTGCTACAGAAATATATCCCATGCTGGTTGAAAATTTCAAGACGTCAGCAACTGGGTCCGGCCCCAGTGTGTTAGAATGAAACCAAAATTTAAGTTCTCATATATATATATATGAGTATTTGAATTATTTTAAAAATTAAAGGTTAGTTTTCTTTTTTTATAGAAGAGGGGGCAAACGAGCACGCAGCTCACCTGGTGACTACCGCCGCCCATGATCAACCGCAACACCAGGGGAATTTCAGGTGCGTTGCCGGCCCTTGGGAAAGGAGTAAGCTCCTTTCTTGAAGGTCCCAGGTCGTATAGGTCCGGAAAAATCGCCGGTGGTAAACTATTCCACAGAGAGGTCGTACGTGGAAGAAAACTCCTTTTGAAACGTACAGTGGTGGACCGCCAAGTATCCAGATGATGTGGATGGTATCGGGAGGTTTGCCGCGTAGTGCGTTCATGAAATTTGGTGGCTGGGATTAATCCGAACAATTTCTCAGAGCACTCCCCATGGTATATGCAAAAGAAAATGCAAAGAGATGAAACATCTCTTCGCAGTGCCAGTGAATCAAGCCGATCGGAAAGCACTCGGTCGTCGACGATTCGAGCCGCTCTGCGCTGGATGCGGTCAAGTGGAAGGAGCCAGTACTGAGGCGCCCCAGCCCAGAGACGAAAACAGTATTCCATGTGCAGCCGAACTTGCGCCTTGTAAAGTTGCAGGCTGTGTGCCGGCATGATATACTGTCCCACTCTGCTGAGCACGCCAAGCTTTTAGAGGCCAATTTGGTCTTCTCTTCCAAGTGACCACGAAACTGCACGTCACTCGATATGTTGACGCCGAAGATTCCGATACTGGCTGAGGCAACATGGGGAGTGCCTTGAAATTAAGGAGATACGACAAAGGGGTTCTTTTAGCGATTAACGCGCAATTTTGTATCTTCTGGGGGTTAAACTGGACTAGATTTTGTCGCCCCCAATCCGATACTCTGTTCAGCAGAGAATCGACTTCAGACACAAGTTTTTCCCGATACTCGGAGACGTTTTCCCGAGAAATATTGGCACGGCCGGTGTACAGAGCACCACCAGTGCTGTCGTCTGCATAGCAATGAATGTTACGGGTTTGCAACATATCATTGATATGCAGAAGAAACAGCGTTGGCGATAGCACGCAGCCTTGTGGAGCACCAGCATTAATAGGCTTGTAATCAGAACTTGCACCGTCTACAATGACCTTGATGCTCCGATCTGCAAGAAAGCTGGTGATCCAATCGCATGATTTCTCGGGAAGCCCATAAGAAGGGAGCTTCGAAAGAAGCGCTCTGTGCCAAACCCGATCGAAGACCTTCACAATGTCCAAACCAACGGCCATTGCCTCCCCCTTGGACTCTATTGCCGCCACCCGTCTGTGAGTTAGGTAGACGAAAAGATCACTAGCTGACCGACCACGGCGAAAATCGTATTGGCGATCACTAATCAGCTGGTGATCCTCAAGGTACCTCATGAGCTGGCAGTTTACAGTAGACTCCATTGTTTTGGAGAACAAGAAGGTGATGGCGATAGGCCAGTAGTTGAACGGGTCTGAGCGGTTGCCTTTTTTAGGGATCGGGTGGACGAAAGCCGTCTTTCATGATTTCGGGGCTATGCCTAGGGAGTAGCAGTACCGGAAAAGACACGTTAAAACCGGTGCCAACTCTGGAGCATACGTCCTCAGTACAATTGGGGGGATTCCGTCACGCCCAATCGACTTGTGGATGACCACGAGGAGTGCTTTGCGAACCGAGCGCTGTGTAAACTGCACTTCCGGCATAGAGCACTCACTCCGCAGGATGGTCGGCGGCGTACTCTCCCCGTCATCGAGAGTCAAGTTGAACGCAAAGAAAGAGCCTAGCAGATCGGCTTTCTCCTATTGCGGTATGGGCCAGTGAGTCGTCCGCCTGACGGAAATTCCCTTTTCGACTCTGCCGTTCACTTCTGTGACATAAATTTTGCCTTTTCATACTTTTCTTATTTATTTTTTCTACATGACCAAACAACCAAAGCATAACTTTCTTAATCCTGGTCATAATGTCATCTCGCAAACCACACTTTTCTCTTATCACAAAATTTCTGATCTTGTCACTGAGATAAGCCCTAACATACTCCACGCTCTCACAGAATACCAGCGTGAAATAGTAGCATAATGCTGCTGTGTTTCGTACGGTGAGTGTAGAGAACCGGAGACCCTTTTTACTGGAAACGAGGCATTCCATCTTAGCCCTCACGGGTGACAACGCATCTGAATTTTGATTTGTAATCGAGGATATTCCCAGGGCGTCTGTCTGAGTCCAATCTGGTTCTGCCTCTCTTTGAACCCTCTCATTAATTTACTGGACGGTTCCGGGAGGGTATTTCAGCTTCGGAAGGGAGGTACAAAAGTGACCCACCTTTTCTATATGGATGACCTCAAGTTATTCGCCTCCAAGAGCTCCCAACTTATGAAATTGCTAAACACCACTTGTGGATTTAGCAATTCTATTGGAATGGACCTGGGGACGGTAAGTGTACATATTGAAAGGGGAAGGGTTGCTATCTCTGGGGGCATAGACTTATCTATGCGCACTAAATTAGGGTCCCTTTCCGAGGCTGAAACATACCGATACCTGGGTATGTCACAGAACGTCGGTATCGATGAGGCTAGTATGAAACCGTCAGTTTGTGACGACGTGTTTTAGGCACGATTAACCAAAGTACTTAAGAGTCTTTTGTCTGGTGTGCATAAGACACACGCATATAACGGTTGGATCATGCTTGCCCTTATGTGTACCTATGGTATACTTGGGTGGACCCAGCCTGAACTTAAGGCCCGGGATAGAAAAGTCTGCACTACCATGACATCCCATAGAATGCATCATCCGAGATCGTCGTTAATGATGCTGTACTTACCGCGAAAGCATGGTGGGCGTGGCTTCCTGAGCGCGCTCACCATGCATAATCGCGAAGTGTGCAGCCTCCGTCATTACTTCCTGGCGAGATCGGATGATCTATTTTATAATGACGTCATTTCTAGTGATTAAGGGCTTACCCTTCTATCTTTAGCCAACGAGCAATGGCAGGGCCCAGTATTACAAAGCATTTCCGACTGGAAGACCATATGGAAGGAGAAGGAGCTCCACGGAGATACTACAGGGCTCTACATGAGCCTTTCGTAGATACAGTTGCCTCCCTCAACTGGCTACGTTTTGGTGACCTCTTCGGAGAAACCGAGGGGGTTTGTCTGTGCAATACAGGAGCAGGTTTTTAAGACCATCAACTATCGGAGATACATCCTAAAGGATGGCACCGTCGACGTCTGTCTAGTTTGTCGCCATCCCGATGAGTCATTTAGGCATATCATCGCCGGTTGTTCAGCGCTTTCTAACTCTGAGTTCTTGCACAGGCCCAACCTAGTAGCCAGAATTCTACACCAGGAGCTCGCTCTGAAATACGGTCTCGTGGACCGGCAATTGCCGTATTGCAAGTACTTGCCAGAAACAGTGCTCGAAAATGATCGCGCCAGGCTCTACGGGAACCAGGTAATCATCACTGACAGGATTATTCTTACAAATAAGCCTAATATTGTGCGGATAGACCGGGCACAATCAAGGATATTTTCGGTCGACATTACCATTCCTTATGACGAGAACCTCGTAAAAGCAGAAACAGATAAGCAAACAAAATATCTGGACCTGGCTCACGAGGTGACCGACATGTGGGGTGGTCTGCCGACCGAAAATATTCCTGTAGTCATTTCCGCAATATATATATATATATATATATATATATATATATAAAGGGTTTTCCAATAAAGACTTGACAACTTTCTTTCACAATCGAGTGAAAACCATTTGAGATATTTCAAAAACTTGTTATCGGGAAGTACATTCAAAACATTTATGAATGGAACTCGACTTAGATCATGTGGCCACCGCGGGAACGTTTGCAGCAGTCGATTCATTGGCCCCAATTTTCCATGACTCGGCTACACATTTCGGCCTAAACGGCTACTATTTCCCGTTCAATGTTGGCTTTGAGCTCTTCCAACGTCGTCGGTTTATTAGCATAGACCATTGACTTGACGTAGCCCCAAAGAAAAAAATCTAGAGGCGTTAAAACGCACGAACGAGGCGACCAATCGACTGGTCTATTTCTTGAGATAATACGCTCATCAAACTTGTTCTTCAATAAATTGATTGTAACGTCTGCTGTGTAGCTTGTGAAGCCGTCATATTGAAACTACATGCTATCCAACTCCATATATTCCAATTCGGATCAAAAATAATCGATGGTCATGGCGCGATAACGATCACCATTCACAGTAACGTGGCGACCACTATAGTCGACGAAAAAATATGGCCCTATGACGCCGCCGGCATGAAAACCGCACCAAACAGTTATCTTTTGTGGATGAAGTGGTTTTTCATTTAGCACATGTGGATTTTAACCCGCCCTATTCCGCATATTTTGTTTATTGACAAACCTATTGAGCCAAAAATGCGCTTCGTTACTGAAGATGGTTTTGCGGTGAAATTGATCATCTTGGCGCATCTTTTCCAGAGCCCAATCGTAGAACGTACGTCGCTTCGAATGGTCCATCGGCTTCAATTCTTGAGTGAGCCTGATCTTGTTTGGGCGTAAAGTAAGATCCTTACGCAAAATTCGCCATAAAGTGGTCTTGGCGATGCCCAACTTTTGAGAACGCCGTGGAATTGACTGATTTCGATCATTTGCTACAGAAGTTTCAACGGCAGCGATATTTTCGACACTTCGACCAACCTGTAGTCTTACTGACACGGCAACATCACACAAAGAATATGTAGACTCAAACTTCTTCACTAAACTTGTTACTGCCTGTCTACTAGGGCGAGAATTACGACCGATAATCGGAGTTAACGCTCTTAAAGTAGCGGCCACCGATTCCGAATTTCTGTAGTAAATTTTTAAGATTTGCAGACGTTATTCGTTCGTGTACTTCACCATGATGAAAAGGTAATGTCTACTGAATAATAGAGTTCCATGTTAAGTGAAAAGGCACGTTCACACGGAGTTCTAACGGGGAGAGACACTGGCTCGATACTAATCTAAAACAAAATGCGAGAGTACCACTCTAACAGAGTCAACTAACTAAAGCTAATACTAAACCTAATTTAAACTGCTAATCCAGCCTAGAAAGGCAATTTGAAACTATTGGTGGGACAATGGGCATAGACGGACAACAGGACGCATATATGACCCGGCCGTGGTCTTAACGCGAACAACCCTAATTACCCCATAGGATCCGGGAAAAACCTCTTCAACGATGCTCAGTGGCCAATGAAGAGGTGGCGTATTTTTTTTGGTGAGAACAACCACCGTTCCAACCGTTAATTGTTTAGTTGTTATGTTCCATTTCTGCTGGGATTACAACGTATGTAAATATTCCGTTTTCCATGGTTTCTTATGGCGTGAAAGAACATTAAGTTTGTCTTCGTCTATGTCTATAGCGGGTAAATACTTCAAAGGCGTTAGATTCAAAAATGCACTGGAGTTAGAGCCAGCGGCCCAGAGGTGTCACTTGACAACGTACAACAAATCACATACGCACAAAGATGTACTCTCTGGGTGTCAGACGTAACTATTTAAGTATAAAAAATAAATAAAAAGCCTTTTAATTCCATGCATTACAATGATTTTTGAGCATTGAAATCATTATGCAACAATTCAGTTCGGATTACATATATTAAATAATAACATACATACTAATTAATGATTGTTTACATGCACTTGTAACCATATATTAAAATATATGGCATTTAGCTTTACTATCAACATAAAAACATTTGGATTTTTTTAATGTTGAATTTTTTAATTATTGTTATTGTACAAATATCAAAATCAAAATTAAAATTAAAATCAAAATCAAAATCAAAATTGAAATTAAAATTAAAAATAAAATTGTAATCTCGTACTTATACCTAGCTTTTAAATATTATAAATAGCATGGACCCCTCTCAGGTAAAAGCCTCCTCCAAGGATTTCCATTTTTCTCTGTTTTTTGCTAATCTTAACCAGTTTGTTCCGGCGATCTTCTTTATGTCATCCTCCCATATCATGTAGGGTCTCCCTGCTCAGCGTTTGCCTGGCGCGCACTTCCATGTGGTTACAATTATAGTCCACCTGTTGTCATCGTATCGGGCTATATGACCAGCCCATCTGAAGTTTAGTGCTTGAGCGTAAGCCAGCGCGTCTATTGCTTCAGTATAGTTTCGTATTTTCGTGTGTCGTATTTTATGTATTTTCTTTATATTTAACATGCTGCGTTCCTATTTATGTATATATATATATATATAGTATATATGTATATATATATATATATATATATATATATATATATATATATATATATATATATATATATATATATATATATATATATATATATTATATATATATACATAAATAGGAACGCAGGTATAGTAAAACCGTAAATAAATTTACTATTATATATGACGGAATACTTGCACCAGAAGTATTTTTTAAAATTATTACGTCATCATTGATGACGTCATTATTGAGATTTCTATGATATAATACTAATTTTACCTACTATTTTTCTAGGATTTCGTTTTAAAAGCGTATAAATTGTCCCATCAATTTATTACTTTCAGAAGCATTGACTCTACGAATTGAGTGATTAAAAAGTAACTGATAGCTTGTGTTTGTTTCCAATATTTACAGAATGATATCACTTTTGACAATGTAGTTGCAGTGTGAGAGTATCCACAACCCCATACATTCCCCTTGGGTGTCATAAGAGATGATAAAGGAATATTAAACAAGATTGGCAGCAGCTTCTTCCTAATAACAACTCAAAATAAAATAAAAAACTGCATTTGCCACCCCGCCTGCCTAAGTGGAAACTATGGCAAAATGCCCTCTATTATGGGATGTCATGGATGGATCACTGTTTTAAATAAATCATTATAATCATCATTACAGCTCTTCGCAAGTCCACTGCTGAACACAGGCCTCCCCCAAGTAATGTCACAAAGCACGGTCCAGAGCCACCTGCATCCATCGACTTCCTGCATGTCTTACCAGGTCGTCACTCCATCTAGTGGGGGGTCGCCCTACACTACGCCTACCGGTACGAGGCTGCCACTCGAGAACCTCTCTTCCCTATCGGTTAACGGTTCTTCGAGCTACATGGCCGGCCCATTGCCACTTCTGCTTACTAATCCGTTGGGCTATGTCAGTCACTCTGGTTTTACTGCGGATATCCTCATTTCTGAGTCTATCACGCAGAGAAACTCCGAGCATATGGAGAGGCCATAGCTCGCTAATCGACCTTGAGCATCCTCATACGGCCAGCCACTGCCGAAGGACCATGTCTCAGGTCTGTAAGTCATCACTGGCAACACCCACTACATTCCATATGTGGTCGAACCTGCGCCTTATAAAGTTGCGGGCGGTGTGCCGGCATGAAATACTGTCCCGCTCTGCTGAGTACGCCAAGCTTTTTAGAGGCCAATTTGGCCTTCTCTTCCAAGTGACCACGAAACTGCACGTCACTCGATATGTTGACGCCGAGGATTCCAATACTGGCTGAGGCAACAAGAGGGGTGCCTTGGAACTGAGGAGATACGACAAAGCTGTTCTTTTTAGCGGTTAACGCGCAAACTTGTGTCTTCTGAGGGTTAAACTGGACTAGATTTAGTCGCCCCCAATCCGAGACTCTATTCAGCAAAGACTTGACTTCAGACACAAGTTCGTCCCGGTACTCGCAGACGTTTTCTCGAGAAGAAAAAGGATCGCCGTTGATGTTAATACCGTATCCTTTCCAGTCCAGTGGCTTGAAAACGTCTTTCAATGCAGCGGTGAAGAGTTTCGGGGATATAACATCACCCTGTCCTACACCTCTCTGCAGTTGGATAGGTTTCGAACTCTGGTTCTGTACTCGGATAGCCATCGTAGCCCTACTGTACAAACACTTCAGCACCTCGATATACCGACAGTCAACTTGGCACCGCTGAAGGGACTGTAGCACCACCCGAATTTCGACGGAATCAAAGGCTTTCTCATATTCCACATACGCCAGGCAAAGTGGCAGATTATACTCTTCGGTACACTATTTTTAATAAACTATTTTTATTTTGTATGTATACATTATATTCTCGTGAATATGTAAGTTATGTTATACTAAACCAGTTGGAGAAGTTTAACCTGTACGCTCGACAGTGGTGTTAATTGATACTCTACCCCTAGTTCCAACAAAACCGCAATTCCACTAATCTTGAAAGTACCCCAACTATACGGAATGAAGTTAACCCGAGCCTGATAACTCGTCGACATAAGCTTCAGCTTCAATTATACTAAACTTAGCGGTAGCGTTGATGTTAATACCGCAGCAGTACAGTTAACAAAATTTAGATTGGTATGTACAGAAAAATACATTGGGAAGAAAATTAAGTTATATAGTTAGGGAATTTATTTGACCATGCGTATCTTTTTGAAATACATATTTTAAAATTTTGAGTAATATAAGAACGGTAAATGTGCATAATTTCCTGCCATGTAGATATTATGATACATTGTTCCCCCTTCAATGCATCTTGGTCTCTTAACGACTGAAACAGTTGGCGACAGGTCCACTGTTGGGATTAGTATGGTTGGTGTTTCTAGGTACTTAAGGTTCTTCTTAATCCCACGGCCTCCACTTTATGATTTTTTCTTGACTCTCTACAAATTATTTAATCTACTCCATGTGTCTTTTTGCCTTACTCACATTATGAGTATGACGTCACTTATACTAATGGCTACTGTTTTGTGCAGACTTATAAATACGACAAGCCTGCGTGGCTTGTCGTATTTTGCGAAAATTTGTTCGAGTGCTTAAACAGTGGTGTAGATTTCTTTAAAACGATTTAATAATAAAAGCTTTAACCTTTAACAACAACAATATTTTCAGCAGTGGACTCGTGAGAGACTTTTATGTTAGTAATAATGATTATGGCAATAATGATTTAAATGTAATAAAAGTGGTTTGAATGCAAGCTTGTCACCGAGTGACAAGTGACTGTCAACGCGTACTCTTTACTTGCTATCAGGTTCAAGGGATTTGAGGAACGTAATACTAAACTTTTGGCATCATGGGCGATCCCCTTTTGTTAACGTACATGTTAAAATATTTGTGCCTCGCAACTTTACATACGGCTATATACATTTATTCTTCCTTATAAAATATATACGCATTGCAACACTGACTTAAAATGCGTTTCATATTAAATTTAAATTGAAATTATACAATGTTGTTCTAAATTTTTACATCCCAAATTATTATAAAAATGATAATAAAATCATGAAAATTCGTTATTTTTACAGCTATTACACAACTAATAATATATTACATGACAAGAAATCAATAGGAGATTTATTAAAACGATCGTTAATGTTATTTCTAGAATTACAATTAGCGAAACTGTGTTATTTTTTCCTTCTTAACAATTTTTCTTGTATTTGATATTTAGTGAGACCTTTAGTTTCAGGTACGAGGAAGTAGCTAATGAAACTATTGGAAACGGCGCAGCAAGCAAATGTGTAAAAAGAGCCGTGGATACCGATGTATTTAATCATAAAAGGGAAGACTCCGACGATGAAGAAGTTGGAAAGCCAGGCCAATTCTATTAGTAGTACAGTCGCTAAACTTTGTACCTGAAAATGGATTAATGAGATATATATATATATATATATATATATATATATATATATATATATATATATATATATATATATATATATATATATATATATATAAATATATTATTGAAACCAGTTTGGCACACATCTGACATGAATTGGAGAGGTTGCGTTTTATTATCGAGTTGATAATGTCACACTACCTGCCCTTATGAAATCCGATTTTTATATTTTCCTCTATTTAAAAGAACATAATAATAATAAATATTAATCAAAATATGTGGCTCTCAGCCGAGCGAAATTATTTCTGTAGTCGTCTCTGCGAATGGGCTAATCCCGGTCAGTCTATCGGTTCATCTGAGGTGACTGGGATCCGTGACAAACCGCTCCGGGTTCAAATGCAAATGGCGGAGCTCTTCAATAAAGCTCGAATCGTTCGCCGGCTTATTTCCCTTTACTCCTTACTCTTGGCCGTTTAGTTTTCCCTGCCGAATGCTTCGATCTGATTGGGCTTTATTCATATATGCATTATTTATTTATTAGTATGCCTTAAGCGCAAAGCGCGTAGGTATAATCTACTAGCGCCTAAAAATCAATAACCCAACGCTTTGTCACATGAAATGTATCTAACAATCATATTGAACAAACAAATTATATAAAAGCATATTGTCAGAGATAAACTTTTGTTGAACTTATTTCTTTTATACCGATGAATTGCAATCTTTAAATTAAAAAGTGGTTTTAGTGGCTTATGTAGGCTATGTAGATTTATCAAGTCCGAATAGATGGGTTAACACAATAACTTTTGAAAATATCAATTGTACAAATCAATCTATTTTTTAATCTCTATATCTATCATGTAGGAAGCCATGGAATTTTAACGACAGCTTAATTTTGTTTTATTTAGTATTAACCTTTTTCGGCTACGAAATCCCGAAATTTTTGATGTTATGAGTAGCTTTGCAATAATCTACAGTTTGTTTACAGCGGCTCGTAATGTAAAATATCGATCGCTATAGAAATATAAAATAATCCAAAAATTATACTACGTAGTACTATTACGTATTCTGTGACCATACTTGACCAAGGTAAGATATTAAAATTAGCTTTATAACCACAGATATTTTTATTACAATATATTGATATCCTAAAAGTGCAGATAAAAGTACGGAGGATTTATATATAAATATACTCATACATCTTGGCATTTATTTAGTGACCTGAAGTTGTGCTTCGGTATCTGCTGCTGAAACTCCTCAACGAGTAGAACTAGGTGTGCCAAGACTATGCTCGTTATGCGTTTATAGAGCCACACTAAGGGATAAACACACATGCATACATATGTAGGCTAATAAACACTTTACCCTTCTTTGCGTCGCGCAGTCTAGTAAAAAATGCACCTTAAATCAGTTATACCATGGGAACTAAGCGCTAAAAGCGATTTCTTGCAGGCAACTTATACCACCAAATTGAGAATTTTCCTGTATTGGTATTTTCATGCATTAATTGTACAAAAAAGATAACCAGACCCGGAACAATATTTTGTAGATCATACAAAGACCATTCCTGTGCGGGATTCGAACTCGCGGCTCCACAGCAACGCAATCAAAAAGCGTAATTGCAGTGTAATGGCAATATAAAAAATCGGTCATAATTTTGCCTGTGGATTTCGTAAGAAGCTATTTTATAACTACCTATTATAGAAAAGAACTGACAGCCCATAAAGAAAGTAAAAGCCTCGTACTGCTGATGAGATCAAACTCGGTTTATTTACGTGCTATTTAATTTTAAGGCGACCTCTTGGCTGGCCTACATTACTCTGTTAACCTTTAGAAATAATAATACATACCTCTGGCATGAAACATTCACCGATCAATACGAAAGGTATGCTACCGGCTCCAAGCATGAAGGAGCAACTGTACACCAGAATGAGCACTGCAGTTACCCACGGTGGCACAATACCAGTCTGCAGGAATATGCCCATAGAACTGACGCAAAGGGCTACCAATATCGACGAAGTTACCAAAAGGAACTGAAAAATCAAATGGAAAATCATAATCAAGTTACAGCCGTACGTAGCAGCGTAAGAAATCCCATACAAGAATTCGGTCACCTACGGGACGGCGTTGTAAGAGGTGGCTATGAGAAAATTCATAAAAATCTAATTCATTCAATCATCCATTAATGACAGCCTATCAAAGTCCATTGCTAAACATAGGTCTCTTCAAATATTGCTTCATAAATGCACGTATGGCATTTGAGATAATTTACTATTAAGAACAACCTGTTGCCCATATTGTAGTTAGTTTCGCCTCTTAACACACCCAGGGGATCATAATATGTTGAAGTGGATATTCAAACATTGACACTAGATGGTTCTAAAGTCTAATCGACTTTCGATAAATAGTTTTGAAATTATCCCGTTTACGCTAGACGTAAAATATTAAGACCGACGACCAACAGCAGCATCAAAACTGCTGTACTTCTGATCCCCAATACACATAATAAACGTATCGATGAAGGCAAATTATCACCATAACGAAAGAGGCCCATTTCCAGTAGTAAATTGTTATTGGCTGATGATGAAAATTATGTTGACGAACAAGTTTCAAATGGAACTTAAATTGAAGCGAGCTTCATTAAGTATTACGCTAGGCACCACCATACGCTGGCATATTGCACTAGCGGTGCATACAACTTTTTATTTAATATGCCATATGCTTAATATATATTAGTCATTTAAAAGCTGAAATAATGAAGATGACGATAAAAGGTTAAAATATAGTTACATACCTTTCTTCCAAACTTGTCAGCCATCACAAGACTTGACAAACTTCCAACGAGGAGGACCATAGCTAACATAACGCAACAGAAGTTAGACGACAGACTCGGGGCTGCTTGGGTAAAAATCTGTTTTGCGTACACTTGCACAGGTAACACGCCCATCAAGACCTACAAAATTACAATACTGTTACTGTTAAGATATTGATGCTAAACGCCATTACAAAACACTTTTTCAGAATTTACAAAACACTCACAGAATACCACCGTAAAACAGAACATAATGCTGTGCTGTGTTTCGTACGGTGAGTGTAGAGAACCGAAGACCCTTTTTACTGGAAACGAGGCATTCCGTAGCAATCCTCAGGGGTGACAACGCCTCTGCTTTTTGATTATTAATCTATACTTATAAAAAGACTGGTCTTGACTGACTGACTGATTGATCTATCAACGTACAGCCTAAACTGAAGTTATAAACTTGAAAATTTGACAGTGACTTTCTTTTAAGACATTGGCGAGCAATGAGAAAGGATTTTTTGGGTGAAATGGGGAGTTAAAGTTTTTATGAAAGTCCGTCATTTTTCAAGTTATAATCATCACTCAACTTGGTATTAAGGCTTTATATAAAAAACAAAGAGTTACGTATTTCATAGTTTTTTTTTTAAATTCTACCCTTAAAGGGGGAATAATATATGGTATGATAATTTGTATATGATGTCCGTCATTTGTCATGTTATGTATGAAATGTGTTTTACAGTTTTTAAAAAATTCTGTTCCCAAAGGGGTAAATAGGTGTTGAATATTTGTATGATAGTCCTTCCTTTGGTAATTTTATATTTCGCCGTCCCCTCGTTTTTTGGCTCTAGAAAATCGAATAATCATCCGATTTCGATGATTTTATTAAATCATCATTTTTATGGCGGATTTATGGAAAAACTAAAACCGGCCAAGAGCAGGTCGGGCCACGCTCAGTGTAGGGTTCCGTAGTTTCCCGTCCGTCACAATAAGTGTTCCCACTTATGAGTTTAAAGGTGGGTATCTATTATGTTCGCGCTCCAGCAGCGCTCCGCGCTCCTGACACTGCTCCCGGTAGTGGGTACGTGCGCGAACATGGAGCTTGCAACATTGCACGCTCCGCGGCAGGCGCTCCGATTTTCCATCCAAGTTCAAAATGATTTTCCTAGAAATTCCTTATAAAGTTCTACTTTTCAAATTTTTTTCATATTTTCTAAACTTATGGTTCAAAAGTTAGAGGGGGGGGGGACACATTGTTTTTTACTTTTGGAGCGATTATTTCC
Source organism: Parnassius smintheus behrii (assembly GCA_036936625.1). Lineage (NCBI taxonomy): Eukaryota > Metazoa > Arthropoda > Insecta > Lepidoptera > Papilionidae > Parnassius > Parnassius smintheus. The sequence continues at coordinate 34,940,607 of JAUPFT010000028.1, forward strand.
GAAATTATTGACATCATCAAAAATGATCGTAGTAAACTCCTATTCATTTTTAAATACCTTTCCAACAATATATCACACGTTAGGGTTGAAATTAAAAAAATCACTTCCCACTTTACATATAGGGGGGCTACCCTAATAAAACATTTTTGTCCAATTTTTATTTTACCACTTTATCGGCGTGATTGATACACATATTGGTACCAAATTTCAGCTTTCTAGTGCTAACGGTCACAGAGATTAAGCGAGGACGGACAGACGGAGAGACAGATATGGCGAAACTATAAGGGTTCCTAGTTGACTACGGAACTCTAAAAATATGGAAAATATCTCACCTGAAGATTTATTATAGTTTTATGAGTTTAAATGTCATCATAAATGCACTTCTTCGAATGTAATCGTTCCTAACTTTTTGCAAAGCATTAAACGAAGTTTATATTTTTTTTGTTAATCTACACAAAAAGACGAACATTTAAAAATACATAGAAAAACGTTTGTTCATTAATTTTTTTATCTCACTTAAAGTTTTTGTATTTACTTTAAATGTTATCATCAACGCTTTAGAAAATCGAGTTTCGTGTTTTATTGAGTGTAAGATCGAACAAAGCAAGCTCGGGACTTAGGGCATCCCGACCCGGACAGATTAGATTAGAAGGAGATGGCGGGGTCGAGTGAGCGAGCGAAGCGACCGAATAGACCCCGCAATCTCCTTCGTGATTATTTTCTTATAAACCACTCAGAAGTAGGAGCCCACTAAGCGGGGCTCTGTCAACCAGGCTTCCCTCGACTGCGCTCGTTGAGTGGCGTGGTGCTTCCCTCCCCCAACTCTCTCCCGTAGCGCAGTCGAGGGAAGCCCGGTCGACGGAGCCCTGCTTCTCTCTACCACTTCTAAGTGATTCTCACTTGCTTCTCATACTTCTAAGTAGTTTATAAAAAAACCACGAAAAAGATGGCGGGGCTATTCGTTCGCTTCGCTCGCTCACTCGACGTCGCCATCTCCCTCTAACCTAATCTGTCCGAGTCGGGATGCTCTAAGTCCCGAGCTCGCTTCGCTCGATCTTACAATCAATAAAACACCAAAATAAAAAATTTGTAAAGAACATTTTTCAATGTTTCTTTTCTTGAAATTTTCGTTTTTTGTGCGTATTATGAAAAAAAAACAACTTCTTTCGATTATTTGTAAAAAAGTTATCAACAATTATATGTGAATGAGTGCATTTTCATGAACATTTAAAGCCATGAAACCAATATACGTTTTAATTTTTTTATTCCTATAATTTCTTCGTAAATCCGCAGTAAAAACGAAGATTTAAAAAAAATTATCGAAATTGAATGATTTTTCGATTTTCTGGAGCCAAAAACGAGGGGACCGCGATAGTATAATATTGCCCTTCCTTTTTTAAAATATTTTTCAAGTTAAGTTTATGAAACTTGGTATTTTAGCTCTTAAATAAAGAAGTACATATCTTACACTTTTGAAAATACTACCCCCAAAAGGGTTAACTAGGGGTAGAATATTTGTTTGAAGTTCTGTAATTTTCAAAATAATACTCACGAAATTCAGTATTTTAGCTACTGATTTAAAATAAAGAAGTATGTGTTTGATAGTTTTCAAAATTCCACCCCCATAAGGCTTAAACAGGTGTTGGTAACTTGTATGAAGTCCCATCACTTTTCATGTTATGTACACGAATATTAGTATAGTGGCTTTAGATTTAAAAAAAGAAATACGTATTTTATTGGATAAAGAAATCGGACCAGAATAGAAAGGGTTCCGTACCATAATACACGACAAGTCTTTTTCTAAGTATAGATTTATGATTATACAGGCTGCAAAAGCTAATTATATGGGTCTTCATATCTCTTTAAGTTTTACTTTTTTATTGTTTGTTACTGTTACGGCAAAATAGATATACCTTCTGTAAAAATTCAAATATCCACCAATAACGGTTCATGAGATACAACCTGCTGATAGACGGAAGGACGCATGAACGGACGGAGGAGGCTTAGTAATTGGGACCGTTGGCATCCTTTGTATGCGGAACCCCGAAAACGTGTGAATTTCACAGTTTTCTAAAATACGTCATTTTTAAATAATTTATCCCTGAAATTTGGTAAGTAATTTACTGTAGGGTTAGGGCACAAGGCGACTCCAAATTAGTTTTAAATACGGATATACCTACATACATACTACTACTACTACTATTAATACTACTATTACATCATCATCATCATCAACAACATCATCATTATCAACGACATAATCATTACCAACAACATAATCGTCATCAAAACATCATCATCATCAACAGTAGCATCAGAAACATATCATCGGCTCAATATCGAGTGCATGTCTCCTCTCAGATAAAGGTTATAGACCATAGTCCAACATACTCGCCCAATACAAGTTGGGAGACTTCACACACCTCTGAGAAATTTACGGAGAATTCTCAGGCGTTCAGGTTTTCCACGATTTTTTTACCGTTGAAGCACGTGATATTAATTACTTTAAAGCTCATAATTGTAACTCCGAAAAGTCGTAAGTAAGCTGCCGAAATCAAACGCGCGAACCCTTAAGCTGCATAGGCTGCACGTAAATATATAATTATATTGGGTGACTGTTTTACCGTCTGGAAAATAATATGGTTTTTTTGTGTAAATGGAAAAGAAGATATCCTCGAAAGTGTTTGTAAAATATAACAAAATTTAACTAGATCTGCAAAATCCGAATATCCAAAAATACATAAAAACAATTCATCCAACGGCGTTTGCGTTAAACTAAAAAAAGCTACGATCGCTAGTGAATGAAAGTTGTAAGAGCGAGCATCACGCGTGTACATATTTCGTTATGTAGGCGCCAGGCGGCCGAGTTCAGCGGCTGACACGTAGTTGCAGCTAACATTTTTAAAGTCAGCTGACGCACGCCTCATTTTACCAAAAATTATTTTTCGCTTATAAGTATTTAGGCACTTTTGATTTTGACTGCCTTGTTGATCTAGTAGTTGCTAACTAATGCTAACACTTTGTGATTTTTCTCTGTAAACTAATCGCTTAGTTTGGCCCATAAAAATTTTTTTTACAGGTGTTAGGTCTGGTGATCTTGCCAGCCAATTCACAGGTCAATTACGACCTATCCACATTTCACCAAATTGGCTCGTCATTGGAGTATTGGTACATGTTTACGATACAGACGTGGAAACATAAATAATATGACGGCGACGCAATGTCATGCCTCAGCTTACAAAAACTAACTGAAGAGTTGAGAGCGCGGACGGCTTTGCCCTTGATTTAATGCCTGCAAAGTGATAAGGTCAAAGATGCCCACTAAATTTATCATTTAATTGCCGTTCGTAATGTAGGGTGGATATGATTTTAACTTCGATAGATTTAATTAATTTATTTGTTTAATTTAAAATCTTTGTTTTTATTTTTTGCAAAATAGTGCATTACACACATTACGTAACAGTGCATTACCACTATGGGACTTATAGATCGTCGTTGTCTATGCATAGCCAAAGGATAGACAGGTCCGAATATTTAAGACAGCCGAAGCGTTGAGAACAGATGTCCTCTCTGACGTATACGCTATCTCCAGTCCGAGGCACAAAGGAGTGTTACAGTTTGTACCCCGGGTAGGAGAGATACAAAGTATCAGCCGGAGAGGACAACTGCGTATCGGTCAGAAAGAGCAGAGCCAGCTTCGCCGTCACGAGATGGTAGTGGACGGCGTTCAGGTTCGAGTGAAGTCCCCTGATATTGCAGAAATTCGCAGATAGCGTGACAGGGGTTGCCTTGGTCTTTTTGCTCCACTTGCTCTGTGTAGTTATTTACTTGAGCGGAATTTTGCCCCTGGAATACGTGGGGCAGCCTGAGCACCCACGCTCAGGGGTAAGAAGCTTGGTCGTGAATGGTCAACAAGGGATTCTCCAGGTTACTGCTATTCTTCTGGGTAGTCTTACATTTAATTCTGCTACCATGTTGATGGAGGCGGGGAACCTCCGGCCAACTGCACTTATTAGATGAGACGCGGATGCTGAGCTTCCACTTCAAGCCGATATTCTGTAAGGTCGTGGTACCACCCCGGTTTGAGCCGGCCCATACGTGCAACAGCAAAACTGCCGCGTGGCTCTACCACCGTTAAAAGTTAGTAAGCTTATCAAGCTCTGAAAGTTCGTTCATCATCATCATCATAATTACAGCCCTTCACAAGTCCACTGCTGAACGTAGGCCTCCCCCAAGTAATGTCACAAAGCACGGTCCTGAGCCACCTGCATCCATCGACTTCCAGCATGTCTTACCAGGTCGTCACTCCATCTAGTGGGGGGTCGCCCCACACTACGCCTACCGGTACGAGGCTGCCACTCGAGAACCTTTCTTCCCCGTCGGTTATCGGTTCTTTTAGCTATATGGCCTGCCCATTGCCACTTCAGCTTAGTAATCCGCTGGCCTATGTCGGTCACTCTGGTTTTACTGCGAATATCCTCATTTTTGATTCTATCACGCAGAGAAACTCCGAGCATAGCCCTCTCCATAGCTCGCTGAGCAACCTTGAGCGTCCTCATACAGCCAGCAGTGAATAACCACGTTTCAGATACGTAAGTCATCACTGGCAACACGCACTGGTTGTACACTTTAGTTTTCAGAGATTGAGGTATACCTGACGAGAAGATGTGTCGTAATTTCCCGAACACTGCCCAGCCGAGTTGAATCCGTCGATTGACCTCTCGGTCGAAGTTGGACTTACCTAGTCGGACTATTTGTCCCAAGTACACGTACTCGTCAACAACTTCGAGCATAGTGCTCCAAATAACTACCGGCCCAGGTGTGACGTGGACATTAAACATGATCTTTGTTTTGTCCATATTCATCTTAAGACCTATCCATTGGGAGACACCATTGAGGTCATTGAGCATAGTGCTAAGGTCCTCCAGCGATTCTGCCATAAGGACTATATCGTCGGCAAATTGAAGGTGGGTGATGTACTCGCCATTAATGTTAATACCGTATCCTTTTCAGTCCAGTAGCTTGAAAACGTCTTCCAACGCAGCAGTGAAGAGTTTCGGGGATGTAACGTCACCCCGTCTTACACCTGTCTGCAGTTGGATATGTATTGAACTCTGGTTCTGTACTCGGATAGCCGTCGTAGCCCTACTGTACAAACACTTCAGCACTTTGATATACCGACAGTCAACTTGGCACCGCTGAAGGGACTGTAGCACCGCCCAAATTTCGACGGAATCAAAGGCTTTCTCATAGTCCACATACGCCAGGCAAAGTGGCAGATTGTACTCTTCGGTCTTCTGTACAATCTGCCGCAGGGTATGTATGTGGTCTATGGTACTGAAGCCTTTTCGGAAACCGGCTTGTTCGGGAGGCTGGAAGTCTTCGAGTCTGCGTGCGAGACGATTCGTAATGACTCTCGAAAACAGCACGTAGACGCGGCTCAGAAGGGAAATCGGTCTGTAGTTCTTCAAGAGAGCGTTGTCGCCTTTCTTAAAGAACAATACCACCGTACTTATGCTCCACGCCTCCGGAGTAGTGCGACCATGGAGGACGGAATTGAAAGCTTCTGAAGGACTTCAAGTACCGGTGTTGCACCCGCTTTCAGAAGGTCCGCTGTAATTCAATCCTCGCGTGGGGCCCCGCCGTTTTTAAGGTGCTGGAGAGCCATTCCATTCTCGCTCGCTTACTGTACCATCACCTTGTAATAAATACTTGTATAACTATATAAGCTTTATATAGCCCTCATATAGGTAGGGTTTCTGTATCGAGAAAACTTCATAATCTCATAGGAAATCAGTGATTGTACTAGGATAAAGTTGCGGGCGAACACTTGTCAAACATAAATGTACCTACCATAAGGTGGGCTATGTACTGATTTGTCACCTTTATTCTTCAAAAAAAAAATTTGAGTACAAGAAATCCCAACTGAGAGAAACCTTGTAAAAGTCGTCTTGTGTGTTTGTAGAGGAATATCTTTGCCGAATTGATCGGTATTTTGTGACACTGCACTGCTCGCTTCTTCCTAAATATACTTCGTATATCTTGAATTCATTAATTATACAGTTAGGATATTAGTAAATCTTCACGATTCAGAAGAACCCCACCCCATAATGTCTTCAAAATAATATAAATGCTAAATCTACATAATGACAAGTAATATCACGCTTATATCAGTAGATGTTACAACAAACACATTTTTAACTTTAAAAAACCTTTACTACCACACTTGACATTTCTCCTGTAATGTGAATTCGTTTATGTTATTGGCTGTGCTTCCACCTTGTGCTTAAACTAAGTCATGCAGCATGCTTTGTTACTTAGCTTGAAGAGAAAATGCTGTCTGTATAGATTAGCACTTAGCGTTTATACACACTGTTACTAACTGCTGAGATGATAGCATTTAACTGCCTTACCACCAGCACTTTACTTAGTTCGAGGAACTTATAGCAAAAATCAACAGTCCACTCAGCCCTAATATAAATGCCAACATGTCTGACATAATGGACTAGTAATATGAATTAGCTATGTGTCAGCCATATAGCTCGAAGAACTGACATGCAATAAGGAATAACTTGTCAACCAAGCAGCCTTGTAGTGGCAAGTTCAGTGTATATGGAGTGACGACCTGATGATAAGTCATCCGATAGATGGAGGTTACTCAGGTCCTTCCTTTGCGGCAATCTATAGCTGGATCCTACGTTCAGCAATAGAAATCCGATGGGCTGTATTAATAATTATAGTATAATGCTAATTTATTGAATTACCTGCAAAACAAGGCATAATCCCACCACGATGAATCCTCGACGTGACGATGGTGATAAAACTGTAAGAAATGTAAGACAACAACATGATTAAGGTCTGAGTACCAGATATCGAGAAGTAAATAATTTTTTATTTAAAAATTGATTAGATACTTTGTTCTTCTCGACACTAACAACACGTAAGACAACAAAATATGATTCTATAACACACTGAACTACGTGGAAATATCATGCTCTCACTAGTCTGTGAAAGCTTCTTTTCCCGATGAAGCGACTCAGGATTTCGCTGTGGCTCTACCACTTATTACTTATGTGGTTTCACTGGATGTCATATTCTGATTGCTAATTTATTATTACTTGTGGTTGCCAGGTGATTATAGTTCGATCGTAATTCATTAAATTTTGAGTTTGTATATTATGCAAGTATACAGTTGGTGTATATATATAAAAAATTATACACCAACTTCCCAAATTTTATATCGGTTAGTGGAAGTATTTTGAATTTTTAAATAAGGGTTTATAATAGCATCTATTAACCCACGTCCGTGGTGTGAATAGAATAAGGACGCTGCGGCTACCAATCCTCCTGCCAAGCATGGCAACTATGGTAAATCCCCCCTCGAAGTAATCTATGGAGGAGGCTTATGTTTAGTAGTTGGTTGTAATGAATGAACGAATTTAGAATTTTAGGTGTGTTTATGTTTTACAGGGCTAGCAGGGCTTGTTTTTTATAGCTTTGATTGGACTGTAATACATTAAGCTACTTACATAATAATTTGAAAGACGAAATTCTCGTTTTCATTTCTGGAGATTCATCATCCGTATTGAGCTTTTCCTTCTCCGCTTCTTCTGTGCTAGGGTTGTCTTCTGTAACAAAAATGTAATGATTTACAAATCTTCTTAAATTTATCAGAAGCTTTTGTTGACTTCCAACAAAGGCAGATTTCCTCAAGATGTTTCCATGTATTGTAGAGCAACTATATTAGATTTTTAAATTGCAATCGATCTATCTGATAGTTCTAGATTAAAAATGAAAATGAGGATATTATTAAAATTCGTGAACTTCTGGCGTTTATGTATTGTGGTCAGATTTGATGGTGTCAAATTGTTCTTACGAGTTTTCGAATCTTCTTAAATTTATAAGAAGTTTACGTTAGAAGCGATGAGTTTGACTACGAAAAGCTAATGGGCCCAATGGGACAGCTTGCTTATTCGGGATGGAGTTTTGTGCCGTAAATGGGAAAATTGTACCACAATGGTTGTTCAGGAGGCCATCTGGAAGTTAAACGAACTCTACTGACCGCTTTTGTTGTCATATCGAAGCGCTGTTCACGAAAGTACATCAGTGACATCAGCTCTCGAAAACTTTGGAAGAGAATTTTGGCTGCCTGCAGACCCCACGCAGTATAACCGATTATGCAATTTACTTGCGGAACAAAATTAATGACATTTATGAGCGCGTCAGACCATCGAGCCAGCAAATGTCTGAAACGATGAAAACCCGGTATGACTGCAAAATGAACAACAAAGTGTTCGACGAAGATTCACTAGTGTGGTTGCACAATTCAGTCTGCAGCAAAGGGAAATCTCCTAAGCTTCAATCTGAATGGGACGGACCGCTTCGGATTGTGACAAGGATCAATGATGTAACCTACCAGATACAGAAAGGTGCAAGAGGTATTCCTAAGATCGTCCATGTGGATCGACTGGCGCGTTATTATGGGGCTGATAATGCTTGGGACGAGCATGTCTTAGGAGGGGGCAGTGTTGCGCGCCATTATTAATTCCTGGTACTTAGCGAGTCGTGGTAGCTCAGTGGTTAACGCTCGCTGTAAATATAACAGAACGCGAGTAACCCTGCGTGTCTGAGGAATAAGAAAAAAAATATTTCGAAGACATGTGAAGTTCGTCAAAACACATTTAGGCAGCGCAGCGGACATTTCCTTGCCCTAAACCCTCTCAGAAATGAGGGGAGGCCTGAGCCCAGCAGTGGGACGTATATAGGCTGTAACTTTACTTTTTACTTTACTTACTTGGCGAGTAGCAGAACTAGGAGAGCTTTCCAGAAAATTCCATACTTGAACTTTTCTACACCTAGTCAGTCGGGACCGTTATGTACTCAAACATTCTAGATGTTTCAGTAGAAGAGGCTCTATATAAGGCCGGTATGGACCGCGACCGAGTGAGTATTGAATTAGTGATTCAAGCGAACACTTCTAAGCGATATTGCTGCGAACTAAAGTATTTTATTACTAGTGTGTTTTGTGTTGTAAATGGTGTTCGGTATTTAAAGTGTCAATTTCGGTAATTAAATCGGCAGTTTTTACTGTCACGAGCCCCAAGCTTGTAACAGTATTTATTGATAGATCAATTTCATAATCTGTTATTGTAAAATAAAATATAAATTGTAAAATTTGTATTTACAAATAGGAGAGCTAGGAGAGCTTTTAAGAAAATGCCAAACTAGAACATTTTTACACCTTGCCAGTTAGAACCGGTATTTATTTATTTATTTATTTCATTTTATTTATTTAACATATTATACATGATAAAGAGGATATAATATGGTACAACATAAGCTTAATGAAAACTTTACCGTGTACCACAAGCCGCCGACATAATTTTTTTTTAAATATGAGCTACATCTTAATCTACAAAATGTGTTTAATGCAACGCTATTAAATACTAAACAGCAATCGGCACGATCAACACGCGGTAAATCGGCAATACATACGTAGTTACCTCATAGTAAATAAGAAAGTTTGCCACCGCCCACTTCACCGCGTCAGAAACCGGTCGTTCCTGCGTTGCGTATACAGGGGTATCAATTAGTTAGTTACTTAATATTTAATAGTAAACGAATATAATGATTATTCTTAGGTTGTATATCATATAGGTAAATATAGTAAGTGGGGATTATAGTATTTGATTTTATTATTTTTTTAAGTCTGAAGTCTGATATATACAGTTCGTATAATAGTTTTTTAATTTGTGTTTAATATTTTTATGATTAATTTCATTTTGAAAAGATATTGGTAAATGATTAATTAAATTTGTATTTACTCGAACATTCTAGATTTTTAAGTAGAAGAGGCCCTATATATATTATAAGGCATGTATTGAATTGGCGATTCAGGCGAGTACTTCTAAGCAATATAACTGCGAACTAAAGTGTTTTATTATTAGTGTGTTTTAAGTTGTTGCATCTCTTGCCAATGTTATGTTTACTTGAATAAGTTAGTATTGATAAATGATTCCTTTAGCAAATCAAATTAATTTATAATTTATAAATTAATTAATGTCAGAATAGCTATTAGCAAAATATATGAATTAAATATTTACTTGTAAAATCACATTTTTTTCGAAACTTCAGAAAATATTTTTGTAAAATTTTACCTACCAGTATCGTTTTAGAAATAAAGTTTCTAGATAAACTTTGTATTGTAAGAAAAAAAATTAATATTTTAGTACACATATTTAATATTTTTAGTATGTATTTTATCGGCTCGGCTGGGGAAGGCCCATATTCTACCAGAATACCAGCGTAAAACAGCAGCTTCATGCTGCTGTGTTTCGAATGGTGAGTGTAGAGAACCGGAGACCCTTTTTTAGTGGAAACAGTGCAGGCAACGTATCTGCATTTTTATTCTTAATCGAAGATAAATTGTAGATGTCTATGGGCCACAGCATTCACTTCTGTCACGTGAACTGTGTACCCGTTTCCACTATTCACGTCACTCCCATTATATAATAAAAATACCACCTAGACATCCATATACTTTCTACGATCTATAAAACTAAAAAGCTGATCTATTCTGGCTCTACTTACAGTTTATATTACATAAAATATATGTTATGAGTATCATGTACGCAAATTCACTTATTTTAATATAAACGCTACAATACTAATAATGCCGATAATTACGAACTCGTTGGTATATATTTCACAGTAATAACATTATACTAAGTTTAGTTTAGATTCATTGGCAAGTTGTAAATAATTACGTTATGTCTATCTATTTATCTACCTGATTTAAACAAAATATCTAAGACGAAAATTCTGTTATATTTGTTTTAAGTAAACTATACGTACGTACTTTCTACGATCTATAAAACTAAAACTACTCTGGCTCTACCTACAGTTTAAGTTACGTAAAACAAGGCCTATATTATACATAAGGGTATCATGTACACAAATACACTTATTTTAATGTAAACGCTACAATACCAATAATGCCGACAATTGGGTATTCTTAGATGTATATTCCACAGTAACATTCCGCTTAGATTGGTTTGGATTTTTTGATTTGGATAACAAGAAATATCTAAGAAGAAAATTCTACTATATTTGTTTTAAGTAAATTAAAAAAAAAAACATTACGCAGTTTTCTGCAATTGAAAACAATATAACTATACAAACAATATAGTAAGTAGGTATAAATAATTACTCGACTATTTTTTTAAATTTATTTAGGGCAACAAATATTCACGTAAAAAGATAGTAACATAGATAAATATTAATATAACTAAAGGCCTACAGTGCCTTTAATAAAATTTTACAATATTTTAAACTTATCTTTTAAGACTAAAGGACATTATTTTATATATTTATTAACACACTAAGTTCTAAGATAAGGAAGTTAATATTTGGTGTGCAACTAAAAAAAAGAGAGAAGAAAAACCTATGATAAAAATCTGATTATTATAACACTGACAAATTCAATTCAGATTATATTAGCGAATTGAGTTCTGCAACATTTTCGGTGATGGGTAACTAGATTATTCACAAGCCAAACTTTGAAAGAGAGCGGATTTAAGTTTTGATACGAATGTATTAAATAAATCATATCTGTGAATTTTTTAATTTTTTTGTAAATGTTAGTGGAACGATACACAAATGAGTTAGAATTATACGTTTATATATAACTATATAGTTAGAATTAGTGTGAAAAACGAGCACACAGTCCACCCGATGGTAAGATGGGGCTGTGGCCCGTAGACATCTACATCTATTATCTAAAAAGGGTCTCCGGTTCTTAGAAAAATAATACGAAATACAGCAGCATTGAGCTGCTATTTTACGTAGGTATTCTTTGAAAGTGTGGATCTTCCCCGGTCGAACCGACTCGTTCGTTTTACATTCAGAGTTTACATACTACATTAGGGCTGCCTTAATGCCGGTTGAAACAAGATTTACCTCAGCAAACTTGTGTTCCTTTAACGGAGAAACAAAAATTTCGTTTTCACTTTTAAAACTAAAAAATTTCAGTTGGAGAAAAGTGAGTGATGAATTTTCGTATGGTGATGACGATAGAGAATCATCACCTCATTACATTCCATAAGTGTCAAGGTCACTATATGGTGAATGCGAGAAAAAACTTATGGCTCCCAATAAATGACCTATAACCTAATAATATCACCTATATATATATATATATATATATATATAAATTTACGATATACCTAATATAATCATTAATGCGTCTTCAAAACATGATTAAAGTAAACCCTTTTACGACAGCAGATCCTCATGACCATCAGTAGACTTTTAAGTACTGATAAGAAAGACTAAAAATATTGACAATTATATGAGATTCGTCTATTTAATTGTGGTGTCTTTACTTCTAACGACTATTATAGTTTGAAGCGACATTAGTCTAATCATTGAGTTATACAACACATATACATCATAGTGTTATATAAATCAGTGAGTCTAATGGTATGGATGGCAAACTCAGGCAGTCGTTGATTAGAATCCGCAATTCGACTACTGTAGTGAACCACTCTACGCAAGCGTATATAGGCTTACCTAGAGAGGTTGACAAAAGTATAAGTGATGTTAATAGCGTAAATAGTATTCTTTATTTTTATTTAAAAAATGTTTTGATACTACATATACTTCTATTTGTCACTGAACTCCAACTAAACGGCAGTACCGATTTAGAAAAAAGTTTTTATGTTTATTTATATTGTTTCATACCTGGATGGTTCATATATGTACACCGTTGAATCCGTAATCGACCGACCGAATCCGTAAATGGCACTGGTTTTAGGATTCAAAGATCACTCGTGTGATGCCTAGGTGGATCACTAGTATATTATATTATAGCCTTAAAGTAATAAGCAAATAAAATTTAGTCAATATCAAAAAAGTACATATTCCTCCTTACCAATGTTCATTGCTATTAATTCAACGGCCGGCGTTATCTGTTGTTTTAGCTGGGACAATTCTTCCAAAACTATTTTGGATTCCCGCGATTCTCCTCTATAATGAGCTATAGCTAGTCTAGCGTCCTGAAAATATCAAGAATACAATTTTTATTTTTTTAATCCCAAGCTGTGCTACCTCAATGTGCAGTGGCGATGTAAGGATATTCACTACCACATATCATTCTATGGGTGTAGCAAGAGGCGACGGAGGGAAACAAACCAGAAGATGGACAGCAGTGTTATCATAATTACAACTACAAAATTAACCTCTTCCCCCCCCTCATGCTCATGCCTCCGAGCGGTCGCATGAGCCCGCGGCCATATTCCGTCAAATCCCTAGCGGTCTCATGAAACCACACCCACCCACAGCACTTTAACCCATAAACACTTATATTTAGAGACTTATATTTAGAGAGAAAAAGTTTGGTATTATAAGCTCAATGTAAAATTTCCTATCCTCTATTGCAATAAAAAGTAGTTAGTTTATGGGTTTTTATTTATAATCTATGTTCGTTTCCTACGCGTATTTCGTGTGACGTGTTATTGTGTTGATTTTTGGATTTTTGTAATGTTTTTTATATAGTATAGTGCTTTATTATAAAATTGTTATAAAAGTTTTTGTGTTTTATCTTTTTACGTAAATAATTTCGAGTAATATATAGAAATATTTGTGATATTCAAGATGCTGTCCTGTACTGGGTAAGTACATTTATAACTACGAAAATACAATTAAAATCTATTTGTTATGAATTAAAAGTACTGAAACAAGTAGTATAACATAATATATAAACAGAAACAAGTTATATTGAAATTTATAATGATTATTATTGAAAATAAATATACGACACATTCAAGGTTAGATTATTTTTAGAAACGCCGCGCCACGCGAAGCAAGCTCGCACTGTTAATCATTTTTAGCTGGGGCATGAGGGGTTAAAAAAGGAACTGCTGTCGTCAGGCTGTCCTCCAAAAGCATGCGGCTTCCGTGATGGTAAGTGAATACGCCCACCCATGAACAAATACGATACCAGGGGATATATAGGTGTGCTCCCGTCTATTAAAGAAGAGTGGGCTTTAGTCGCAACTTGTGGGGAGTCAACGCAAAATCCAATTTAGCAGTGGAATTTTAATGGACTGTAATTTTCCCTTTCGAAAGTCGTGGATCAAAATGCGATAATGGATGCTCTATCATACGCAAGATTATAAAAAAACTATTTTCATTAAATACAACACTCACCTCTTCTCGGTTCTGCTGCAAAAGGTAAACGGGGCTTTCAGTTACCGTCATCAAAAGTGCCACTCCCAGTACGCTGCAGGCCAGGTTCACCCACACGATGTATCGGTAGGTCAGATACCAACCAATTATATAGGACATTTGAATGCCTATACAATACAATGTAATTGGAACTGGGAAAGAGAAGGGTATTTAAAGATGACATTCATTTATTCTTCTTTATAAGTCAAAGTTAAAGTCAAATATTTTTACTCAAAATTGGCGTTTAAAAAGCACTATTTGAATGTCAAACGCCTCTATAAGTCCCTGGTGGGGACACACAAATCGACTATTTTTCTCCCAACAGTTACAAGTCATCGTTTTAAAATAGATACATATGTAAATTTATAAGAAAAGTTAGAAAAAATAAACTCGAAATAATCCACTGACCAAATTGCCACAGTTGGCACGCGACTATTTATTATTTCCATTCACTTCAATCTCTTCGTTCATTGCATTCACTACTTTCATTACATTCATTCATTATTTGTCGCTATTTCCCGTCAACGGTCTGGGTATTAACATGTGAAATAAACGTGATGTTTATACTACCATCAACTGGAAGCTGTGGGGTCTGTCTGGAATTTCCCGTAGTTGCTTATAACACTTACGATACACGATCAAGAATGACCATAATTAAATGAATTGAACTGAACAATACTTGAATATTCGGCTCTAGTTGCTCCGTACAGCCGAAACTTATTGCTAGATGTCATTCAGGCCGCTGGCCGTGAATCAGACAGCATTTTAAAAGCTTAAAAGCAAACAGCACTAACATCAATGAAAGTAGTAATTTCTCTACCCATTCCATCCATCAATTACAGCATTTATAAGTCCACTGTTGAGCTTAGGGCTCTCTTATAACATCAATGCTTGGCAAGTGATTTAGAAACCACAGTTTTTATAATTTTAAATTGTTATCAGGAAAATAATGCTGCTTGTTTCTCTTTTCAGTTTCACTCTGTGTAAGACACCCACGTGTAGATATAGGGTAGCTGATATTCTACACCGCCACTACACGCCTATGTCTCGATTGACTGCCTCGTTGGTCGAGTGGTTGTAGTAGTGCAACTGCTGGTCCTGAAGTCCTGGGTTCGAAACCCCGGTCGGACTATAAATCAACTCTCGAGTTTTTCCGTCAAGAAATTCTCAGTAGCAACCCGGAGTCAGGAAGTTCACGGTGTCTCACCCCCGTGCCTCGGAAAGCACGTAAAGCCGTTGGTTCTGCACCTGATTTCTCTCCGGTTGTGTCAGTTTACCGTCCCATCGGATAATGAGAGTGAGGGAATAGAGAGTGCACCTGTGCTTGCGCGTACACTTAGGCACTATAACCCCGTCCTGCGCCGATGGCTAGTCTACGTTGAGTCTAGCCGCCGTGACTGAAATTCTGACTGGAGGACATTTTTATTATGCCTCGATTGCGTGACAATTATTTATTATATTGTGATATTATTGAAATACAATGTGTTAATACCAGATGCCAGTGTTCCTCTTATAGATTTCTCAGCGATCTCCGAAATATACATAGGCCCATATACGAAGGCAGGGCCGCAACCTATACCTCCAATGAACCTTCCTATTAAGATCATCGTTGATGTAGAAGAGAAATTGATCATTGCCCATGATACCTGGGAATAAAAATAACTATTGACTATCCTTGGTGTTAATTTAAAATTCAAAATAAGTTGTATATTTTAAAAAAAAATATACCAAGTCCAGAAACCTGTTTTATGACCAAAAATACGTTTGCACTTAAATATATTCTGTGCTAAATGATAATGTAAAGTATTACAGAAATTTAATTAAGCTTTAAATTTGACTTGCCATATTAGAAAGATAAAATTTAAAGTTGTTGACTATCAAAAACACATTAGTTATATTTAAATATTACGTTATTTTTCATTACATACTTTAAAAGCATATTATAACCATTATGTAAGGACTATTCCTTATAGACTCTTTTTACTGTGAAACGAACCAATCCATCGCCCTCCTCAGTGGTGACAACGCACTTGTTCTTCCAGATAAAAAAATCTCCGGCTGCATTTTCATTCACAATCAAGGATAGATATAGATGTTTATGGGCCATAATATCACTCACCATCAAGTAGACTGAGCGTTCGTTTGTCATTATGATTGTCTATAAAAAAATTACCGCAAAAAAGTTAAGATATGCAAAAATTAATCTACTCAACTACTCAGCGAGACTTCAAGAAACGGTGTTTACTTTAAAAATGAAGAAAGTTACATTGCCACTCATAAAAATAAGTAAAATTAATACGATCAAAGCTGAATAAATTCGCTTTAATTAATACAAAAATTATTTATTTTCTAATTTTGACGTAAAAATAACTATCCTGAAATACTTTATTGAACTGGTAATGGCTAAGTTTCCCTTTATTGTCTTAAATAGAGTAAGCGTGAAAAGCGATCACACAGTCTAGTAAGTGGATATTGATGCCCATAGACATCTAAATTTCTCCTCGATTGAGAATCAAAATGTAGATGCGTTGTCGCTCTTGAGGACTAAGACTTAATGCCTTTTTTCTAGTAAAAAAGGTCTGCGTTTCTCTACACTCACCACACGCACAGCAGTTTTAAGCTGCAATTTTACGCTGGTATTCTGCGAGAGCGTGGTCCGACGCAACTCGAGCCGACCCATTCTTGCTTAAACTGTAATATAGCCGAAGCATGGCTTTACCACGTGTACTACGTCTTGTATGATAAGTCTTGACAGCCTGTATAAAAATGGCAAACGAGCTAACGGTTCACCTTATATTAAGTAGCACTGGTAATAGCGACTTGTAACAAACTTAAAGAACAGGCTACAAATGCGTTGACACATTTGAGAACCAAGGTAAGGTTTCCCAGACTTCTCAACTATGAGATATGACCTTGAGATCTAATGGTTTCCGAAATATGGCGGTATAACCATCTCGGTTACGCCAGATTAGACTTGAGTCATTAATTCATATCTAGTAATCCGATTATTCAAACACTTGAATAAAGTATTGATTCGTTTTACAAATCCAGTCATTCGGGTCGATCATTCAAATAGATCATATCAAGTTTCAGTACCCTGTGATCTGTGAAATAATACTCGATATTCTTTGGTCGTAGGTCTTGACAACCGTTTGATCTGGATCATTCAGAAATATAATTGCAATCGTCAATACTTTGATTTGATCCGTGTAAAATGTCATAAAACATTCACGATTCACACATGACTACGCCAGTTGTGAAAAGGAGACGTGTTGCGGCAAATCCTTCTTTCAACGGTAAAAGCTCAAGTAAACTTTTATGGGTTAGTACAAAAGACTAAAGATTCGTAAATATATCAGCTAAAATTTTTTTACCACAAACGGAAGACCTAGCAGCATCCCGCCCCTTTGTCTTCCAAAATTTCCAATCACAACACCAGTTAGAGCAGTTCCGACCATAGCTCCCAGAGGTGGGAGGCTGCCTAGTAAGGAGCTCTCTACATCTGTCATTGGCGCCGTAAGTAACGTTGTATGGCTGTCTTTAAACAGCTCTAATGTATATGAGGGCCATACATAAATCAACCCCGCAAGCAGTGAGCTAAATGAACCTAGAAACGTTAATTATTATTAAAAACAATGAAATAAAAGCGTTCAGACACATAAACCCACTCACATATACTTGTACTCGCGAAAAGTCACTTACGACTTGATTTCAACACGCTGTGATGACTGAGGGAGACAATTAAGTAAAAAAAGCATTGAGATTTAAAAACAAACTGGAGAAAGGCAAGGTACATTTTTGTTACTCTAAGACCGTGAGAGCCGTGGTAGCTCAGATGGTTAACGCACGCTGTAAATATACCAGAACGCGAGTAATCCGGGTTCAATCCCCGCCGGCACCAATGAAATTGTTAATTCCAATTTTAAGTGCTGATTTACCACATGCTCGGCGGTGAAGGAAAACATCGTGTGGAAACCTGCATGTCTGAGGAATAAGAAAAAAAAATTGAAGACATGTGAAGTTCACCAACACGCATTGGGGCAGCGCGGCGGACACTTCCTTGCCCTAAAACCCTCTCATAAATGAGGGGAGGCCTGTGCCCAGCAGTGGGACGTATATAGGCTGTAACTTTACTTTTTAACTTTAAGATAGTGCAAATACTACCTGTAAGGCACCTCTTACAACCTGGTGCAAATTTTGTCGGGTCGGCGACTTATAATCAGTATAAAAAGAAAGAAGAAATCTTTCAGTGTTCCAGATTAAAAAAAATCTGAAAAACGCTTGACCTTGCAAGCCACCGTGGAACTTCTCACTATTTTCAATCTCAAAACATTCGACGAATATTTTTTGTACTAACACTTACTCATCACATCAAAAACGATTCGAGCCGAAATTTCAAACTGATGAAAAAAGCACTTTGTGAGGGAAAATATAAGGGGTGTATTTCTTGTGTATGATTCCCGAAATGTATCTTAAAGAATACTGAGAGGGTGACTGTTCCGCGCCTGTGCGAGCCTTTCATGACAAAAAATATTGTTTCTTCTAGTCAAGGTTATCAATAACCCAAAAAAGTGCTAAGTGCACTTCCTGCATCATTCGTCAGTTCGTCACCTTACATAGTGTGGAGCTGTACTATAATTCGCTTACCGTGGGGCTGCCACACGTCAAATTTTCTTCCCCATCGTTTTTAGTTCTTCGAACTACATGGCCGGGCTATTGCCACTTCATTTTACTGGTTTGTTGGATTTTTAGGTCACTATGGTTTTACTGCATATAAAAACTAATTACTGAAAATACATATTCAACAAATCAACTCACATGAAATCGAAGTATGAATCTGATGTAATTTCCCCATCTTAATATTTTCGCCTTAAATTTCACAGTACGTAATGAGTAGTATATGACAAATTCACGACTGAACTTACACCGATAAAATTCAACTAAAATGCGGTATATGATTTCACAATGTTTAATTTTATGGAATTAATACAATTAAACATTACGAAATAAAATATTGTAGTTGTAAGATAACACAACAGCTGTAACGAACCTTATCTCTTGTGATGTGATCTCTGATAAACGACAATTAGTTAAATTATGATACAATATTTTGCTGTAGGTAATTAAGGTTGAATTACAAATGGTTGGCTCGACCGGGGAAGGACCACGGTCTAATAGAATACCAGCTTAAAATAGCAGCTTAATGCTGTTGTGTTTCGTACGGTGAATGTAGAAAACCAGATACCCTATTTGCTATAAGGGAGTTATTCCATTTAAGTCCTCAGAAGCGAGAACGCGTTTGCAATATAACTCATAGTTGAAGATGAATTTAGATGTCAATGAGAATCAGCATCCACTTACCATCAGGTGGGTTTACCATCAGGTGGGCTGTGTGCTCGTTTGTTCTATTCTATAAAAAATCATATTCTGTTCTATAAAAAAATCATATTTTATTCTATAAAAAAATCATATTCTGTTTTTTTTTTATTTGAGGTCATTGCTTTTAATTATAATCCTCTCATTAATAATAATGAAAATGTAGTCTCCATAGTTAGTCTTAATAGTTAATGAGGATCTGCTACATGAAACCAGTGAAAATAAAAAGTGAGACAACTTTTACATAGTCAAATATTGTTGATGTTAGTCAATAATTACTACTTGTGTATTTCACCGACTGGAGCTGATTAATGGTGTATAACTTACAATTAATTCTTTTTTATTGAATACATACAGGTGGAGGTAACAAATTGCTGTCAGAAATATGAAAATATAGTTTATTGATATTAAAGGTATAGTCTTATCTCATACCTCTTAATATTGAAAATGACCTTCCGATTTTTGAAACACAAACAGAAACAGAAACTTTTTTATTCAATGTAGATTATAAACAATACTTATTGAACGTCAATTTTTATTTACCACTGGTTCGCAAAAAAATCAATGACCATATCATTTGTACCCGGTAGATGGCGTTATTGTCAAAATTCATAAAGGGCCCGTCCGAAGCCGGGTTGGATCGCTAGTAATAAATACAATTAAATTATACCTGTGTTTTTGTAATCGTTACACAAACAGCTTAAAACATCTTACTTCCTCACTATTTATCAGTGCGTAATAACATAGATAATTACGAATGTTATTACCCAGTCACTTTATTGCAATGTATCCTAAGTGTTTACTAATCAACCAAAACATACTAAAACTAAGTCATGACGCCGCACCTATCGGTTTATCTCAATCAATCATCAAAGTTTAAAAAAAAAATTTATTAAAATAAGTTTGTGTAAAAATAAATTATGAATGATAATCACTCTTGGTTCAGTTGATCTCTACCAAGATATTTCAAATTTTTTCTGTGGTGTTAATTGTACCATAATATGATTGTAAGTTGTTATTTAAAAAATCCCTGCTGGGTTTGTTGCTGGTTCTTTCCAGGTCAGAGAACCAGCGGTAAATTAAAAAAGTGACTTTCAATAAGTATTATTTATAATTTATATTAAATAAAAACTCTGTTTCTGTACTACAATAATTAATAGAATACTTTGAAAATGGTGATTTACTATAATAAATAAAGTTACGTTATATTTTGATTTTCGTAGCACAACCAGTTTAAAACATCTTTTTTACCGTGTTGGTAATATTACAAATATATATATGGACTTATTATCTCCTAATCATCTTGGCTTTAATCATATTACTGTAATTGTATTTGGAATTTACACACAATTAATCAATACATGTCAAAAATAGAATATATAATATAAACACACACACATACTAACACAACACACACACACACACACTAACACACACACACATATATATATATATTAGAAATTTAGTAAATTGATTCCATTGCATTCCTTGGTGGTGGTCTAAGTTCAACAGTGGGCTTATTAATGATCAATGGTGAGAATAAAGTCTGAAAATATTTTAAATTTCTGAAACTATCACTCTAGTACGACGTACGACGTAGAACCTCAATTGGTTTGCTTACTTACTTACTTACTTACTTATCGTCACGCACAATCCCTAACGGGGTAGCCAGAGAGAACAGATCGCCAAGTGTCACGATCCTTACATACCTCTTTCGCTTCTTTCAGGTTCATTAACTTCTTCATACATGCACGTCTAGGTATCCGAGTACTTTTGACCCTCCCCTCTTCGAGCAATTTGCTCACATGGTCTTCGAAAGTTAGTCTCGGTCTACCTCGACACCTTTTAATATTTACTTTCGCTCTATATATTTTCTTCACCATTCGGTCTTCACTCATTCGTTCAACGTGCCCAAACCATTGGAGTACGCCCCTATCAATTTTTGTGATAAGGTCATCTTTCAATCCTGCCATATTGCATGCATATCAATTGGTTTGATATATAGGATTTAGCTAAAGGGCCCTAAAGATAATGCCACAATTATGAATGAACATTTTATAGATTTGAATACTATTGTAATCCATAGATTATAAGAAATAACTCAACATGCTTTTTTAAAAATCACTTTTCTGTTGCACGTATAGACCGGCTCGAACCGGGGTTATACCACGACCTCACGGAAGACCAACGTGAAGTAGAAGCTCGGCTTTTGCATTTCGTCCGGTGCGTGCAAGTGGCTGGAGGCCCAATCCCCCCCCCCCATAACGTGGTAGTGGAGTTAAATAAAATACTACCCTAGGAGGGTACCAGCCCCCAGGTGACGGAGAATCCCTCGCTGATCATCCACGCCCAAGCTACCCTACTCTTCCTGAGCGTCGGTGCTCAGGCTGCCCCGCGTACTCGTATTCCGCGAAAATTGGAGTGGAATTCCGCTTGAGACTAAACCTGCTCGGGGCAAACGGAGCAAGAAGTCAAAGGCGCCTCCTGCCACGGTATAAGTGAAAATCTGCAACACCAGATGACATCATTCAAACCTTTAAGTCGCCCACTACCATGTGGAAACGGCGAAGTTGAGCCTGCTCTTTCCAACCAAGACACAGGTGTCCTCTTCGGATGATACTTTGTATCTCTCCTGCTTGGAGTACAAATTAGAACACTGCTTTGTGCACTGGGATGAAGTTTGCGTATACATCGGAGTGGACATCTGTTTTCTATGCCTTTGCTTTAACAGGACTGTTCTGCAGAGAACACAACAAAGAACTTTTTAGCAAAACTGATAAAAAGTTCTGTGTAGTGTCTTACAATTATTACCGTTTCGTAAATGTATATATGTAAGCAATGATAGGGTCAAAATTTTAAGTTCCTTGAAATGTGGCTTACAACTATCCTTTGGTTTGATGCCACATGTTGTCCATACACAACGCTTTTGTGCCTTGAATACTGTAATGAAAATTGTAATACTGTTTAGGTTACTACCATTACCCCAGAAGATAAAACCATAACTAATGATTACAACTACGTATCCATCGTAAGCTATCAATTCCTATTTTTTGTTTAATGCTTTATTTAGTCTATATAAAGCATAATATGAGATGCGTGCTCCATTTAATATTGCTATCAATGTGAATAACGGGAAATTGATTACTAAATGTTTTAGTAATTTCCTTATAAGCATATTTTATTTTTAAATTCATATCTGAGTGATCTGATTGCTTAACTCATTATCTTAGTATTTTATAGGTTTAATTATAAATTGTTATTTTGTAGCCAGTTTATTATACTTATCAAATTCATTTTAATGTCAATTTCGTAATAACACATAACTGTTGTGTTATCAGCAAATAATATTGTTACGAGCTTGAGGTTCGTGACAATAAAAATTGCCGATAGAATTTCCTACATTAACATTTTAATTCACTTTATAATTAATTAATCACACTGATTCACTTTATTCCGCTCCGAAGCTTCGCTTGTCTCGCCAACTTCAATACTTCCCCGATCGCGTATTGCAGCGCCTTTATATAGGGCTCTTCCACGAAAACATCCAGAATATCCCAGAATATTCGAGTAAATACGCGCGTCAACCGACCAAGCGCAGAAAGATCGAGTGTAGAGCTTCTAAAAAGTTTAGTTCTTCAATTTGATACCAGATGGCGCTGTCGGTAAAAAATTAGTCATGTCATTTTCTGGAAAGCTCTCTCCTCGCTCTGTTACCCGACACTAGATGGCGCTAGTGCCATGAGATGAGATGCCGACTTAGCCGCGCAACACTGCCCCCTCCTAAGACATGCTCGTCCCGAGCATTATCGGCCCCATAATAACGCGCCAGGCGATCTACATGAACGATCTTAGGAGTCCCTCTTGCGCCTTTCTGTATCCGGTAGGTTACATCGTTGATCCTGGTCACAATTCGGTACGGGCCGTCCCATTTAGCTTGAAGCTTAGGAGATTTCCCTTTGCTGCGGACGGGATTATGCAACCACACTAGTGAACCTTCGTCGAACCCTTTGTTGTTCATTTTGCGGTCGTACCGGGTTTTCATCTTTTCAGACATTTGCTGGCCCGATTGTCTGACGTGCTCATAAACGTCATTCGTTTTGTTCCGCAAGTCATTTGCATAATCGGTTATACTGCGTGTAGCATCAGGTGGTATTCCGGTGATTAGGTCCGCAGGCAGCCGTGATTCTCTCCTAAAGTT
Source organism: Parnassius smintheus behrii (assembly GCA_036936625.1). Classification (NCBI taxonomy): domain Eukaryota; kingdom Metazoa; phylum Arthropoda; class Insecta; order Lepidoptera; family Papilionidae; genus Parnassius; species Parnassius smintheus. The sequence goes on from JAUPFT010000028.1 coordinate 34,964,407, forward strand.
TGCGAAAGCTGGTGTCACTGATGTACTTTCGTGAACAGCGCTTCGATATGACAACAAAAACGGTTCTATGTGCTTGTCCCAATCTCGTTGCCGATTGTCTACAACTTTTGCTAGGTACCTCTCCAATGTCTGATTAAATCGTTCTACCATTCCATCAGATTGCGGGTGATAAGAAGTAGTTCTTGTTTTATGAGTACCCATAACTCGGCAAGTTTCCTGGAATATTTGAGATTCAAAATTCCTTCCTTGATCGCTGTGAATCTCCAAAGGTACTCCAAAACGACAGAAGACTTTATGACCTAGTTCTCGGATCTTCTGTAGAGTTCATTTAACTGTAGAACATCCGGTACTTTAGCTTTAGAGACAACCATTTGTAAATGACAGCTGTCTCCCCGAACATTTTCCCATTTACAGCACAGAACTCCATCCTGAAGCAGCAAGCTGTCCCACTGGGCCCAATAGCTTTTAGTGGTCGAACTCATCGCTGAGACGTCGCTCCACTTGGGCTTGGGAGCACTGGCCTTCATCCATTCCAGGATCGGCTTGATGTCCGGATCTTCCTGCTGTGCACGTTGTAAGCTGTCCTTCCACTCGTTGCTGAGGTGATCTGCCCTGAGCATCCTCACGGATAACACTTCCTTACTCTCCTGCCTAGTACAATGTTTGCAATCTTCAGGACAAGGTCTTCGTGACAATGCATCTCCGTTGCCATGAGATTTCCCGCTGCGATGTTCGATTTCAAAGTCGTATTCTTGCAGTAGTTCAATCCACCTCGCGACTAGTCCTTCTGGATTTTTAAACTGCAATAGCCATTTTAGTGCAGCATGGTCAGTTCTTAAGCGAAATTTTCGTCCCAGAAGATATTTGCTGAAATGCTGCAACGACTTTACCACAGCTAGCAATTCGCGTCTTGTGACGCAATAGTTCCTTTCCGGTTTCGACAACGACTTGCTGAAGTACGCTATCACGACCTCTTGGTCACCATTTCGTTGAGACAACACACCGCCAAGTCCTTTCTATATCACTTGCGTCTGTGTCAACTATAAATTCTTTGCTTGCATCAGGTTATCCCAAAATAGGTGTTTTGCACAAACGGTCCTTGAGCTCCTGGAATGCGATATTGCAACTTTCATCCCAGCAGAAATGTCGCTTCTCCTCGGTTAGCTTATGCAGAGGTTTGGCTATATCTGCAAAGTTCTTCACAAATCGCCGGTGATAGGAGCACAAACCCAAAAATGCTCTAACCTGCGTCTTGTCTTTTGGAACCGGCCAATCCTTTACAGCTGCGATCTTCTCTGAATCCGTGCGGATACCTTCTTCCGACACTACATACCCCAAAAAGTTGACTTGCCGTTTGAATAGTGAACATTTCTTCGGACTCAACTTGAGGTTGGCACTCTTAATCTTCATGAGCACGCGTTCCAGGTTTTTAAGGTGTTCCTCAGACGTACAGCCCACGATGATGATGTCATCCAAGTAGACCAGACAGGCATCGCCAATTGGCCTGGTAAGTACAAGTTCCATCAGCCTTTCAAACGTTGCTGGAGCATTGCACAACCCAAACGACATTACTTTAAATTGCCACAGACCCTTTCCCGTCCCCGCAGTTTTCTCCTTGTCCTTAGGGTCAATGTCAATTTGCCAGTAGCCACTTTTTAGATCCAGCGTGCTAAATTACTTTACTCCTGTAAGCATGTCCAGCGTGTCGTCAATTCTTGGCAAGGGATAGCTGTCCTTCTTAGTAACGTCGTTCAGACGGCGGTAATCAACACAAAACCGCATGCTGCCATCCTTCTTCTTTACCAGTACCACGGGTAAACACCATGGACTAGATGAAGGTTCAATAACACCATCCTTCACCATTCCCTCAATCATGGTTGCCACTTCCTTTTCACGTGCTACCGGCAATCTTCTTGGCCGCTGACGGATAGGCAATTCTTCTCCTGTGTTTATTTTGTGTTGAACTAAGCCAGTCTTTCCTATGTCAGCATCGTTTGATGAGATACATCGGCATACTTCAGTAACAACTTCTTCGCTTTGACCATTTCATTCGGGGAGAGAACGCTGCGACAGTCTTCTAAAAGTGTGCTCACTCTCGTTTGTGCATCCTTGCTGGGGGTCCCAGTCGATAGATATTGGCACCGACGTAACCAATCCACTTCCTCACAAGTAGCAACCAGTGTGCTTTTTTCTATAATCTGTTCCTGGCCACGAAGGTTCCGCACACGTACTCCTGAGATGTTAGTGGTTCTGACCAAGGTTCGAGCCACTTTCCATGGAAGGTCATTTTCTAACCTTTCCACGAGTACACAACGATGGGGTTGCCCAGGATTCCGAGGAAGACTAAACGGCACAATCGTTTCTGATCTCGGCGGAAAAACAATCTTCTCAAGGCTGTACACGTTCCCTGGTAACGCTCCTTCCACAAAAAGTTCCTCTTGTGCACATTTTAAGACACCTTGCTTAACGTCAATCGCACAACAATTCTTCCTCATGAACTCTAGGTCCAGGATGCAGTCGTCCATTATATCAGCCACGATGACATTATGCAGGTATATCATGTTGCCTAGCTTCAACTCCATCTCTTTCTCTCCACGGACAGGTATACGCTGACCGGTGGCTGTTACCAAATTAATGCGTTCTCGGTTGTATGCGGAGTCCCCAAGGGACTGACTTATTAGTTGGGAACTAACAACCGTACGAGAGGCTCCAGTGTCTATGGTCAGTTTACACGGCATTCCTTTGACCACGCCCTTGATGATTAGACTGTTCCCATCGTGGGTTTGTGAGATCGAAGTCCTTGGGGCTCTTTTAACATCAGCCAGCACCCGTCCCGCAGTTCTGGCTTTTACTCGTTTCCCTGCTGCTGCTGGGCGGTGCTGTTGGCCGCACTACCCTCCTGAGATCGTTCAGCTTCCCTTTCTAGGGTTTGTTTAAGGCAGCTGGATCGAAAGTGGCCCTTTTCCCCACAGCCATAGCACCTAGGGCTGTATCCTTTGTTGCGGTCGCGAACTGTAGCTGCTGCAACCTCCCTGACGCGATGGGAACGATGATCCTGCCGCACGGCTTCCACCTCCAGTGCATGGACCAAGGCGCCCTTAAGCGTCTCGTGATGCCCGAGCCTCACAGCAGCTCTGACTTCCAGGTCGCGGATGCCGTCTATGAATTTCTGCACCAGGTTTCCTTCAATGAGCGCAGGTACAGACCGGTATGCTTTTCGCACCAGCTTCTCCACCTCCAGAGCCCACTGCTGCAGATTTTCGTTGATGCGCTGCACGCGAAAGACGTGTTCCAGGTGAGCGTCGCCATATCTCGCCTCCAATGCCTCAAGGAGTTGCTCATAAGTCACTTTCTCACTGAGAGCTTCTAGAACAGTTAAGGCTTGTTCGCGCAGGCCTAGTGTGAGAGCAGTCATGGCCTGACTTTTATTACAGCCGTTCACCTTCATAACAGCCTCGAACTGGATTTTGTAGGCTGACCAGGAAGAAGTCTCGTCGAACGGTGGCACTTTGAACCCACGTAACGAAGGTGTAGTAGCTACTACGGGAGCTGTAGTTCCATCACCCAGTTTGAGGTCGTCCAGCGTTTTCTTCACGTCAGCCACCACGTAATCAACCCGATTGTTCACTTGCTCGATTTGAGTTTTTGCTTCCTTGATTTGAGTTTCAGCTTCCGACAGGCGGTTGTCATGTTGAGCAACCCTATCCTTCACCTCCTTTATCTCTTTCCCAAAGGTAGCATGAAGGTCCTTAATGAGGAGCATCTGCTCTTCCGATCGACAAGCCTGTTCCGCCTGCTTATCTTCCAACCGACGGGCCTGTACCTCCTGTCGGCGGGCCTGTTCCTCCTGTCGGCGAGCCTGTTCCTCCCGTCGGCGGGCCCGCTCCTGCAGCATCACCATCAGAGCACCAAAGTCAGGTGCTGCAGATGTAGGAGCTACTGATGGGCCCGCATCCGGCGGCTGTCCCTCCGAAGTCTGCGACGTTGCACCACCAAATCTTCTTTGGTCCGTCTCCTGCTGGCGTTGACTTCGGGTACGGACACCATCCGTTTCCTTCTTAGGTAAAATCGGCATGATTTTATCCCACTTCTGACACCATTTGTTACGAGCTTAAGGTTCGTGACAATAAAAATTGCCGATATAATTACCTAAATTAACACTTTAATTCACTTTACACTAATTAAAGTTAAAAACACTAATAATTAATCACACTGATTCACTTTATTCCGCACCGAAGCTTCGCTTGTCTCGCTAACTTCAATACTTCCCCGATCGCGTATTGCAGCGCCTTTATATAGGGCTCTTCCACGAAAACATCCAGAATATTCCAGAATATTCGAGTAAATATGCGCACCAACCGACCAAGCGCAGAAAGATCGAGTGTAGAGTTTCTAGAAAGTTTAGTTCTTCAATTTGATACTAGATGGCGCTGTCGGTTAAAAAATTAGTCATGTCATTCTCTGGAAAGCTCTCTCGTCACTCTGTTACCCGACACTAGATGGCGCTAGTGCCATGAGATGAGATGTCGACTTAGCCGCGCAACAATATAATATCATTTTTAAAGCGTTAGATAAGTCATTAATATAGATCAAAAATATTAAGCGAGCTCGAACACTGCCTTGTACATGGCCTATCGAAATAAAATACTTTTAGATAAGCTAACCCTTTCCATTTTATACTTAAATGAAATTCTACCTATACGTGTTATTTGTATTATGTTAGATACATAAGAACTAATTAGTTTTATTGAATTTCCTCTTATACATATAATTATCCATTTTTCTTAATAAAATATTGTAGTCAAAAAAAACTAAAACCCTGGTCATATCAAGGAATAATGCATAAACTGAAGAAGTATAATTCCGCCTCTAGGTCCTTCAAAAGAGTCATTGCCAAGGCAAAGTCAGAGCACATAGGCAGAATTGGCGAGAAACTAGTTCGCCTTCCTTCTGGAACCCGTGCATTCTAGTCTCTCGCCAGGGCTGTCCAGTGAAATTTTTGTCAGCCATCTCTTCCATCTCTGCACAGGGAGGACGACTCACTGGCCCATACCGCAAAGGAGAAAGCCGATCTTCTAGGCTCTTTCTTTGCGTCCAACTCGATTCTTGATGACGGAGGGAACACACAGCCGACCATCCCGCGGAGTGAGTGCTCCATGCAGGATGTCCTGTTTACTCAACGCTCGGTTCGCAAAGCACTCCTCTCCCTGGACATCCACAAGTCGGGTGGGCCTGACGGAATCCCCTCAATTGTGCTGAGGACGTGTCCTCCAGAGTTGGCACCGGTTTAACGCGTCTTTTCCGGTACTCCTACTCCCTAGGCGTAGTCCCAAAATCATGGAAGACGGCTTTCGTCCACCCGATCCCTAAAAAAGGTGACCGCTCAGACCCGTCCAACTACCGGCCTGTCGTCATCACCTCCTTTTTCTCCAAAACAATGGAGTCCATTGTAAACTGCGAGCTCATGAGGTACCTTGAGGATCACCAGCTGATTAGTGACAGCCAATACGGTTTTCGCCGTGGTCGTTAAGCTGGTGATCTGGTCTACCTAACTCACAGATGGGCGGAGGCAGTAGAGTTCAAGGGGGAGGCATTGGCCGTTAGTTTGGACATTGCGAAGGCCTCTGATCGGGCTTGGCACAAAGCACTTCTTTCAAAGCTCCCTTCCTAAAGTAAAAGTAAAGTAAAATATACTTTATTGTACACCAAGGAACATACTACATTATTTATATATTTAAAGGGACATTGGTACAACAGGCGGCCTTATCGCTAAAACAGCGATCTCTTCCAGGCAACCTTAGGGCAGAGGATACTATTTTAGAGATAGCGGAAGGGGTGTACAGAATATGATAAAGAAAGATAAATAGAAGAACATAAATGATTAAAGAAAAAAAAAAGAAAAAAAAAAATGAATGACGACAGGTAGTAACTTAAGAGGAAAGGTAATAAAGTTTTAATTTATTTTTAAATATAGGAAGAGATTTAGATTTTTTAATATGTAAGGGGAGAGAATTCCATAGTCGTATAGCGGTAACCGTAAAAGAATTAGAATAGAAGGAAGAGGAATATCTAGGGGTACTTAGAAGGAGATTATTTTGAGATCGTAAACTACTTAAATATATAAATCGGTCTTTCAAATAAGAAGGAGTGGTCGGATTGAACAGAATGCAGTAAAGAAGATGAAGAATGTGAGTATTCCTGCGAAGACGAATCGGGAGCCACTTGAGCTTATGGCGGAATTCGGATATGTGGTCATACTTTCGTAACCCAAATATAAACCTTATGCAATAATTTTGAAGCCGCTCAAGTTTATTAAGTTGCTCGTATGTTAGGTCAAGATAACAAGTGTCCGCGTAGTCAAGGATCGGTAAAAGAAGAGACTGAGCCAGCGCAACTTTAGTAGGAATGGGGAGAACATTGCGTAATCTTCGAAGTGAACCAACTGCGGCAAACATTTTTTTACTTATTTCACTAACTTGCGGTCCCCAAGACAAAGTCTGATCGAACATAATTCCTAAATTCTTAACTTTGTCACTGTATGGGATAAGTGACAAAGTTAACCGAGAGATTAATTTCGAACTCCCAATAATAATGGCTTGAGTCTTCAGTGGATTAACTTTAAGCCCAAATGAATTACACCAATGAGAAATACGAATAAGATCTTCATTAATTAATCTAATTGTATTGGGGAGATCCGCAATCTTACATTGAGAGTAGATTTGTAAATCGTCTGCATATAGGTGGTAAAGTGAAGTTATGTGGGAACAGATCGAATTGATGAAAATAGAGAACAATAGAGGAGACAACACGCCACCTTGTGGGACGCCAGCTTTGACAGCAGACCAGTCAGAAAACGTGTCTTGAACTTGTACACGTTGCCGGCGCCCTTGCAAGTAACTATGAAACCAACCAATTACTTCAGGAGATATGTTAAGAGAACTTAGGACAGCGAGTAAAACATCAAAGTCTACAGTATTGAAGGCATTACTAAAGTCAAGCAATGTCAAAACTGTAACCTGCTGACTATCCATGCCCAGGCGAATATCATCAGTGATTCTAACCAAAGCCGTAGTCGTACTATGACCGGGACGGAAACCAGATTGGAATGAATTCAAAAGGTTATGATTGGACAGGAATTTGCTCAGCTGTTGGTATATTAGGCGCTCGAGTACTTTAGAGAGAAAGGAAAGGATGGATATAGGACGGTAATCCTCATATGTCGGATTAGATTTTTTAGGGAGTGGAGTTACTAGGCCGTCTTTCCAGGATGAAGGAAAAACACTGGTGTCAAGGGAACGGTTTAAACCTTCCTATGAGATTCACTAGAAATTGTGCGATTGGACCACTAGCTTTCTTGCAGATCGGAGCATCAAGGTCGTTGTAAACGGTGTAAGCTCCGATTGCAAGCCTATTGATGCTGGTGTTCCACAGGGCTGCGTGGTATCGCCAACGCTCTTTCTTCTGCATATTGTGACGGCCCTATATTATTATTAATAATTAAATTCAATATAAAGGGACATCAAAAATAGTCTTAAAAGATATATTATATTAAACAATAAAATTGCATTAATAAGCATAAAGTTAATATAAATACATTTCAGACATTAGACCAATAACATAGTAAATTAAAGGCAAAAATATTGTCTTTCATAATAAATAAATTTATTATAAAACCTTGTAAAAATATTTAAAACATGATAAACAATAGAAATACAAGTTGAAAATATTATAAAAGTAAAGATAAATAGCGTTTATAAGATAATTAGAAAATTTGTTAAAAATTGTCTAAGTTGTGGAAGGAGTTTATGTATATAAGAAAATTTTCCTAAGTTATGAAAGGTATTCATGTATAGATGTCTTGTATGGAGGAGCTGCCGGAGATACATGCCTGCAGTTGTACATATATATGGGGTGGTCGGGAGCCCGACTGCTTGAAGTACTGTAGCACAATGACTAGTCCTATATTAGGGATTTGTGATATTAAACTCTGTCGTGAAGCGACAATTAAAAACTAAAGAACCAACCTAACAACAACTAAACAACAAAAATAGAACAAAAACGAATAATTTATTTAAAATTTTAAAAGATATTTACAGTTTTATATAAAAAAAGGGATGAAGATGATGATGGGTGACGTGAATTACAATTATTTCTTTTTAAAAAAAATAATAAAGGTAAATGAGTACTGAAACGGAGCCCGAAGACCAAAGTGGCACACCGCGCTTGGCAGTGGTGCTCACCGCTCACGGAGTATGCACAGGTGGTGCCTGTGGTAGGTGGGCAGCGCCTGATCTAGGCACACGCAGCGTCTGGAGAAGGCACACGCAGCGCTTGGAGTAGGCACACGCAGCGCCCGGAGTAGGCACACGCAGCGCCTGGAGTAGGTACACGCATCGCCTGGAGTAGGCACACGCAGCGTCTGGAGTAGGCACACACAGCGCCTTGGTAGATGCTCTCAGCGCCTGAAGTAGGCGCTCGCAGCGCCTGGAGCAAGCACGCACAGCGGCTAAAGATAGCGTGGGCACTAGTAGGTGTAGGCGTAGGCGTGGCTAGGCGACGACTTCAGGTGAAGGCAGAGGCTTGCAGGATCCCGGGGCAGTGCGGCCCCGGGATAAGGACTTTAGGAGATGCTTCTAGTTTGAAAGTTGAAGCGAGACTTGCCTTTATTGGCCGATTGTTCGGCTTTTATACTTTTTGACGGATCTGGGATAAGAACGGAAAATTATTTAAAATAAAAGCAAATTTTTGTAAATGGCCAGGAGGAAAAGAGTATTTATGTGGAAGTATTGAAGTAAAAACATCAGACCGGTAACGAATTTGAATAAAAATTGCCATGACAACCAGATAAACAACGATGTCAAAACATGTCAAATTTTGGTTTTAGGCTCGTAATAGAGAAACGGCAAGATTTAAGTGAAAAATGAGATATTATTGATATAGGAAAAAAAGGTAGCACAACAGCGCGCACGAAGCCCGAAATTGCAGAGTTACCTAGAACTAAATAAAAGATCGAAAAAGGTGGACTCCATTGACACCGATTTAAAAAGTGCCGATAGCGTGAAAATACGAAGTGAAAATGATTTGTTATTGTGTTCTTATGGTTTAAAAACGTTACAGGATCCTATGGAAATAAAGGTGATGCAAAATATCCAGTTTTGAGGTGAATGCAGAAAATCAAAAACAGAATGGAAAAATAAATTTAAAATAGTGTAAAATGAAATGTAAGTAGCATAACACTACAACTGAATGATACAAAAGCAATACTATGGAAGGTCTCCATGATGCTTACTGCTACTTGCGGTATTGCGTCTTGTGATGGATCTGCGGGTGTGCTGCGCCTGATTCGATGCTCTCTTGTGGTTCTGGTCGATGGAGGTATGCGGGTGGTGATGTCTGCTGGGATGTATGGGGGACCTTGGGATGGTGTAAGCCTGACGATAGTCGTATTGATGCTTGTTGCGTTCTGCAGAATTGGGTCTCTGCGATGGTAGTTTGGTGGGACGCTATTTTCAATGGTGCTCTCTGCGTCTTGGTTTGACTTACACCTAAGTAGCTTTGCCCAAGTCGGGTCCCTTCATTACGGGGCTGCAGACTGTCTGCCCTCCACGATGTTTTTTATATAACAACATAATAATATATCTCTGTAACTTTCCCACCTTTGAATGATTGAAGGCAACTTGTTGGTGGGTCAGACAAACATGATCGAAAATGCATTTACTCAACGTCAGTGACACAAAACCTTTCTGATGGCGAATTATTACTAACAACTTATAACTGCCTTTTGGCTATATCTGCCGTTGTATTGGTTGGTGGAGTATATGTGTCAACCTCATGCGGGTGGTAGCTGGCGGGAGGATCTGAGGAGACTCTCAAGGCTGCGGCCGAAAGCCGCACAACGTAGGACCCCATTCCCTTGAGGTGAGCGGTAGACTCATGACACGCTCTGCGGCTAGTAGCCGTGCTGATCATGCAACTGGTGGTGATGCCATACACTTACATCACGTCTGCAGTAGTGGCTGTCTGGCAGGTGGTGGCGTTCACGGAGAGTTTACGGCCAGAGTGCCTATTTGTCTAAACCGTGTGACGTACATTTACTGTGGCTGGATTCGTTCGTATTCTGTATGGAGTTTACACGCATTGACATGCGCGACTTCGGTCGATGTTTGTGCTTACGCACTAACAAGGGGCCAAGCCTCTTTTACTGGTTCGCCAGTTATTTTGCTGTGGACTACGGTCCAGTTCCCGAATTAACGTTCCCTTCGGGGGGAGTGAATCAAAATGGTTGGCGCTCACCGCGCACGGCGTGTGTGGAGCCGTGTGCCACCCCTACATTTTTTTTAAATAAATATAGGAGAGCGAAGTCCTTGTATCGGGTATTTTGTATAAATATATTTTGAGCCTTTTCCGAGCGGGAAGGGATAAATAATAATAAATTAATAATGTAAACCTGATACAAGTGGAATGGGGACGTTTTAAGTGCTTAACTTTTCTCGAGCCCTGTCTTCGTGAACGGGATTCTCTTAGCTTATAAGGCACTACTAACAGCTTTCAATTGCTCTAGTGAATATTCATTCTTCCAAAAGACACCTAAAAGAACTAAGTAACTGAACAAACACAACGTAAATAAGGGATCTAACTAAGACGATCACGCCAAAAATATTACGAACGGCCTATTATTAAACCTTTAGAAAGATCATTTAGAAAGATCAAAACATATCTTTTATCTTTAATGGTTGGGGCCGTCTAGGATATGATCACAAACTGCAGAACATATAACTGATGTGAAGCATCAACGTTCCGGGAAGTCTGCAGTTTGTGATCATATCCTAGACGGCCCCAACCATTACATCAGATTTGATAGACCACAAATCCTCGCGAAAGAACACCGATTCCTACCAAGGATGATACGTGAGGCTATTGAAATTAAAAAACATCCTAATTTCAATAGAGAAGAAGGCTGGGTACTACCACCTGCTTGGGATCCTATAATCAATAAAATTAGAACTAAACCCAAGCATACCACTGCAAGACCTCAGGACATAGTCAGTTCATTTTGCATAGATCGGACCATAAACAATAATTAAAAAAGCTGAAGGTACTCCGGGTTTAACAATGACATCGGTATGTCAGTCATCTCAGTCCCCCGTGACCATGGGTGCTGGAAAGCACCCGAAACGTTGGGAATTAAAAATAAAAGTAAAAAATAAACGCAATAAAATCCGTAAAAGTAGTTTTAATCATAAATAAGTTTTGTTAAACAAACATTTAGTATGTTTTTTTTTATATTTGACATAGATACCTTTTAAAATATTCAGGTAAAAATATCATTAAAATGTAATTGTGATATAACATTATGTAATATTATATTAAATACGCAAATATACAAAAAAATGACAAAATTTGAAAATTGTTCTCGATATAATTTACCTATTTGACAATACAATCTATTATTACCTACTGATTATTCTACCTATGTTTATTCTACGATAAAAAACGAACCGCGCGAACATAGAGTAGCGCACATGTTTTGTTTAAAATAGCTGTTCTAGTACGTAAGTACATATTACTTCAATGCATATATATAATTTTTATTATAAAGGGGAACTAATTATATTCAATATCATACATATTTATATAGAGAGGAGGGAAGCGTTACAATATCAATGATATGTTGCAAACCTGTAACATTCATTGCTATGCAGATGACAGCACTGGTGATGCTCTTTACATCGGCCGAGCTAATATTTCTCGCGAAAACGTCTCCGAGTGCCGGGACAAACTTGTGTGTGAAGTCGAGTCTTTGCTAAACAGAGTCTCGGATTGGGGGCGACTAAATCTAGTCCAGTTTAACCCCCAGAAGAAAAAAACCCTTTGTCGTATCTCCTCAGTTTCATGGCACTCGCCATGTTGCCTCAGCCAATATCGGAATTCTCAACGTCGACATATTGAGTGACGTGCAGTTTCGTGGTCACTTGGAAGAGAAGGCTAAATTAGCCTCTTAAAAGCTTGGCGTGCTCGGCAGAGCGGGACAGTATTTCATGCCGGCATACCGCCTGCAACTTTACAAGGCGCAGGTTTGGCTGCATATGGAATACTGTTCCCATCTCTGGGCTGGGGCTCCTCAGTACCAGCTCCTTTCACTTGACCGCATCCAGTGCAGAGCGGCTCGAATCGTCGACGACCGAGTGCTTTCCGATCGGCTCGATACACTGGCACTGCGAAGAGATGTTGCATCTCTTTGCATTTTCTTTCGCCTATACCATGGAGAGTGCTCTGAGGAATTGTTCCGATTAATCCCAGCCGCCAAATTTCGTGAACGCACTACGCGGCAAACGTCCCGATACCATCCACACCGTCTGGATGCTTGGGGATCCACCACTGTACATTTCAAAAGGAGTTTTCTTCCACGTACAACCTCTCTGTGGAATAGTTGACCACCGGCGATTTTTCCGGACCGATACGACCTGGGGACCTTCAAGAAAAGAGCTTACTCTTTTCTAAAGGGCCGGCAACGCACCTGCAATTCCTCTGGTGTTGCGGTTGATCATGGGCGGCGGTAGTCACTTAACATCAGATGAGCCGCATGCTCGTTTGCCCCTCTTCTATAAAAAAACTGGTTCCTTGTTTTCTATTTTTAAATACTTTTTTTTATGTTTTTGTATTTTTACCAAATCCCTTTTGTTGGTCTATAAGTATATTGTTATATTGTTTTTCGATTGAAAAAATTAAGAAAAAGAGCTATAGGTCCATAATTTGTTATAAAGTGTTTGTTATCCTTTTTATGTAACGGCTTAATAATTGTAATGTTTAAATAATTTGGAAATACACCTTGTTCTTTACACATATTTATGATTTGATTAAGTGTGAGACAAGTGTTACGATTTTTGCATTTTGTTTGTATACTATTTAATTGTTTTACATGATAAAAAATAGAAAAATGTTGAATTTTTCGGTCAAGTTATTACGAACGAATGTCGATAGACATGTTCATAGAATAACTCAAGTAACTTATGTACATTGTTATACATTTATATTTATTCAAAATTATTCAGTATAAATTTTTTTTACTTCTTGATGTTTCACTGATATTGCTCCAAAGTTAAGGTGATGTGCTAGACTTCTTTGCCTCATGTATACCGCGAGTAGGTCTGACACCCCAGGTGACTTGTTGTTCTCGTACCACATCTGAACTTAATTTTTAACTTCAATCTGAGTTTTTTTCTTTTAGGTAATAAGGCTTTAGATGGTTATCAGAAGCATCTTAAACCTATATTCAGAAACAATTTCAGGTTACTTCGCAATATCTAAATTTATGTGAATAGTACGGTAGACTTAATATATGACATTGTGGAGTTTGTGATAAATCTCAAGGTCGTCTCTGAATACTGGCCTAAGACCATACGTCATATTTACAGTCAAGCCAGTGTTTACGTGGAAGAGCCACTCTGCGATTGATTTTTGATAGGTTAGCTCGAATGAAGGAGGACCACAGTAAAATACATTGATTTCCAGCAAGACTGAAATAGTGCTGTTGCTTTCTGGTAATATAAGAGAAATGATTCTCTTATATCATCTGCCCCGATTCATGTTGTAGGACCCTGCCGTACTAAGTATTGCGTTGAAATCAATGTCATTTATTTGTTCATTTTTATACGTGGTCGAGTCACGCTTCGCTTTATATTTTTAAAAACGCGCTAACGAACATGCGGCTCACTTGATGGTAAATCACTACCGCCGCCCATTAACAACTGCAGCACCAGGAGAATTGCGGGTGCATTGCTGGCCTTTTAAAAAGTAAGCTCTTTTCTTGAGAGTCGCTAGGTCGTACCGGTCCGAAAAAATTGCTGGTGGTAAACAAAAGGTCATACGAAGAAGAAAACTCCTAGTTAAAATGCTCACTGGTGTATCACCAAATCTCCAGATCTATGGTATGGGTGATATCCTAAGTTTTGTCGCGATGTGCGTTCAAATTATTGTCGTAGCCCAAACAGGTTAGTTAAAGAGGGGAAAAACCACGATAACACAGAATATCAGCGTAAAATAGCAGCAATGCTGCTGTATTTCGTAGGTCGAGTGTAAAACCAGAGACCTTTTGACAAGGAAACTAGACGTACCATCTTATTGCTCAGGGATGGTACGTATTCTGTGAAAAATATATTTATAATAGTTGAATAACATTTATTTGTGCGTAGTAAGAATGTGTTCTAACGTGTGGTGGCGTTGTAAGAATACACACTCACCCCGTATCATCCCGCGGGTGTCGTAAGAGGCGACCGAGGTAAGCAAGTTAGAAGATGGGCAGCAGTTTCTTTCTAATATCGATTACAAATAAAAGTTTTCTGACGAGGGTTTTTATAAGAGAAGGGTGATAAACGAGCACACAGTCCACCTGATGGTAAATGGATGTTGTGGCCCATAGACATCTACGTCTACCCTTTATTACGAATCAAAATGCAGATGCGTTGTCACCCCTGAGGACTACGATGGAATGCCTCATTTCCAGTAAAAGGGTCTCCGGTTCTTTACACTCACCATACAAAAAACAGCAGGGTAAAGCTGCTATTTTATGCTGGTATTCTGTGAGAGCGTGGTCCTTCCATTGTGTTGGACCATAAGGTGTGCTTTCACAGGATTTTATTTAAGTTATAACTTTTAATACTATATCGTAAAACTAAAATCAAAAACGTAAACGACTCACTTCTATCAGTTATTTCAGATAATAGGTTATCATAGAAAAAGTATAGGTACTCTCTCACACACTAATAAAAGTTAGTGGACCTTTACAACAACAACATGGTGTTGAGTTTTGGTTGTAGTTAGTATAACATCATAAAATTTAAGCTTTATATTTAACGGTTTGGTAGTGCGGTGACTAATCGTTTAGTTGCGGCGCTGCAGGGCAGTGCGTCCAAATACCCATTTGCAACATATTTGTATGCCTACAAATAATTTAATATATTACGAGCAGCTTCTCGAGGCATTGGAAGTGACACTAACCTGAAACACGTCTTTCGTGCACAATTCAAATATCGCGTGCAATGCAACAACGATTACCTGCAGCAGTGAGCTCTTGAGGTGGAGAAGCTGGTTCGATAATCATACCAGTCTGTACCTGCGCTTATTGAAGGAAACCTGGTGCAAACATTAATCGATGGCATCCACGACCTTGAATTCAAAGCTGCTGTGAGTCTGGGGCACCACGAGACGCTTAATGACGCCTTGGCCAATTCACTGGAGGTGGAAGCCGTGCGGAAGGATCATTATTTCCATCGCGTTAGAGAGGATGCAACAGCTACATTTCACGCACGCAATAAAGGATACAGCGCTAGGTGCTACTGCTAGGTGCTGTTACTGATTCAGGATAGAGTCCTATGCCGTAAATGGGAAAATTGGGATCGGAGAGACAGCTGTCATTTAATAATGGTTGTCCCCAAAGCTAAAGTATCGGATGTTCTACAGCTGTACGGGCACTGAAAATTTCGGGAATCAAGGAAGTGTCACAACATTACTATTTAAAAATATATTTATTGCTTTTCGAAGTATTCTCCGCGAAATTTGACACATTTTTCCATACGATGGAACCAATCATTGAAGCAACCATTCCATTCGGAAGTTGGGGTCTCCAAAATGGCCGTTTTGTAGGCGTCCACAGCTTCTTCAGGTGATGAAAATCTCTGTCCACGCAATTTATTCTTTATTTAAGGGAAAATATAGTAATCATTAGGGCTTAGGTCGGGGCTGTACGGCGGATGGTCTAATAATTCTATGTTTTCTTGCTCTAAAAACTCTTTTGTTCTGTGTGCGGTGTGAGAACTCGCATTGTCGTGATGGAGGATGATGCGGAGATTGCAGTTTTCTTTACGGAGTTCAGAAACGACCTGTGGCAAACAAATGCTAGCATACCATTCTGCATTAACCGTTCTTTGTCCCTCAAGAGGAGTAGTCGTAACATGGCTGGTTTAGGAGACAAAAGTGGCCGCCATTTTTTTTGCAACACTTCGAGAACGAACAATTTTTGTTGGCTTTAACTTATTTTCGAACACCCAAACTCGTGACTGGTTTTTTTGTTTCGTGTTTGTACGTATATATTCAGGATTCGTCACCTGATACAATGTTGTATACAGCATTTGAGGATCCTGCGTGAAATCTTTCGAGAGGTCTGACTCACCAAGTAACGCGAGCCGTTTTTGCTCTTCACAGAGCGAATGCGGTATCCATCGGGAAAACAACTTTTTTACACCTAATTGTTCATGCCAGATTATTTGTATTTGACTCATGCCAATGTCTAAAATTGCTTAAATTTCGCGGTATGTCACATGTCGATCTTCCTCAATCAGCTTACGCACAGCATCAACGTTTTCTTGGGTGACTGTAGGTTTTGGACGACCTTGACGGGGATCATCACTGAGCTTGACACGTCTACGTTGAAATTCAGCAAACCAGCGATAAATTTTGGTTTCGGATGGGGCTTTATCACCAAATGCAGAAATCATCCGGTCAATAAACTGTTTTTGTGTTAAACCACTTCGAAAGTCATTATAAATCATCGCTCTTGAATTTTCTCGAGTTAATTCCATTATCTCAACGACTAAACAAGTTTGAAAAAACCTTGTGACAAGACCGAGAATAACCAAGGAGTTTTCAATTAAAAAGATTTTAATACGACAGGAACAGTGAAAATATTCCATTCCCGATACTTTTAGTGCAGCCCTGGTACTAATAGTTGTTCAGGAACCTATCTTGAAGTTAAACAAACTCTGTTTAAGATCCGAGAACGGTTTCACTGGGTCTATTATCGTGAAGATGTTGAGGACTGGTCTTGCAAATATACAAGTTGTGCAGCTGTAAAGGGGCCTCGTGCATTGAAATTGCGGCTAGGGTTTACGGCTAGAGTGATCCTTTGGCTACCTCAAAGCCGCGAACACTTACATATATTATTTAAATGTTTGCGATGAGGCACAGAGTTACGTGGATTCTGTTCAAAATTCTGTTTCTGTTAAAAAATGTGCAATCGGTGCCCCTAGCGGTGAATAGTGGAAATATTTTACGGTATAATTAGAATATTATGAAAAAGAAATGTTGGATTTAGTTGTTACTTTCTTCAAACAATGTTTATTCATCGATTTGGTCAAGCCTTATCATAATATGGTCAACAGACAGTGTTAAATTTCACGAAATGCCGCAACTTCATGTAATGATCGAATATTTGTGATAAAATCAATTCTACGATCTGGCCCCGAAGTATACAAAAATATCTTTAAATAAATTATAAGTGTAATGACAGTTTTGCAATAATGGCAGGCAAACCAATGTTAGTCATTTCATTATTATATATTAGTAATTAAACTAAAAACCATCTGAATATTCATAGATTTCACTATTATCCATTTAAATTATTACTATTAAAATGAAAGAATGAAAAACTTAAAATAAATGTAAGAAGTTTCAAATAATTTAATAACCATAACTATTTAAACATATAAATGTAAGTTATTTATGTCATTTATTTTATTATTAAATAAATAAATAAATAAATTTATTCACAAGAAATATGGTACAAAGATGTTCTTATAAAAATAATAATGATTCACATATTTCACCAATTTTGGTATATGAAAACTTATTTACTAATTAACTTATGGTTAGAATATTCTATACAATTAATATATTATGCAAAAATTTAAGTAAAAATAAACATGCGTCATTTTACAATCTTAATATTGATCGTTTAAAACACAGTCAGATAAGAAACAGCATTTTACAGTCAATAGCAACGTTCTTTTATTTTTAGCAGTTCATTTACCGAATAAAACTGTTTTTCTAAAAGCCACTTTAATAAATTACGTCTAAATCGATTATAATCTTATTGCCTTATTTCATTTGGGATTTTATTAAACACTTGAATAGCCATCACATAGCAATTTTTTGAGTACAGGCTAGTTTTAAATGAAGGTAAAATAATTTTATCTGGGTATCTGGTACTATATGTTACTGCATCTTTAAATCTAGTAAAAAACTGAGGATACTTTTTTACGAATATTGAAAGTTCAAAAATGTACATGGATGGTAGCGTAAGAACACCCAATTCTTTGAACAGTGGTTTGCAAGAAACTAGTGGCCCGATACCACAAATTGCTCGTATACACCGTTTTTGCGCTATAAAAGCACGGTTTACATCAGTCGAGTTTCCCCATAATATGAGACCATATCTTAATACAGCAGCGACATACGCATGATATGCTATAAGAGAAGTGTTTCTTGACGAGATTGAAGTTAGCCTTCGCAGAGCAAAATTAAATTTAAATATTTTAGAACAAACTTTATCTATGTGATTTTTCCAATTACAATGTTTGTCTAAACTAATACCTAAAAATGTGGTACATTCAGTAGCAGTAATTTTTTCACCATTATACTTAATATCAAGTAATTCCGGTTTACTTTTAACATTGTAGAATTGCATAAATTTAGTTTTGGATAGATTTATGCTTAGATTATTGTTTTTTATCCATTTAACAACATTTACAATAGTATTATTTATTTCATTTTCATATTCTTTATTACTAGCATTAAAATTTATTTTCGGTATTAAAATAGAAATGTCGTCAGCAAATAATATTGTATTATGTTTGATGTAATTTGGTAGGTCATTTATGTAAATTAAAAACAGTAAAGGACCTAAGACACTCCCTTGTGGCACTCCGTAATCAATTGGTAAGTACAAAGATTTATATTTTAAAATGTCTTGCCGTTTTTTATCTTTTTGTTGTACTTCAACACATTGTTTTCTATCTTTTAAATAGCTTTGTATCCAGGAGTAAGCTGGCCCTCTTATACCATAAGCTTCAATTTTTTTTAAGAGAATATCATGACCAACACTATCAAATGCTTTGCTCATATCAAAGTACACTGCAGAAATTGGTATTTTTCTGTTTATATAATCGGTTACGATTTTTATATGGGAAAAAGTTGCCAGTGTCGTGGATTTACCTTTTTGAAAACCATATTGCTCTGGTTTTAATATGTTAAACTTGTTAAAAAAGTCTAAAAGTCTTTTTGCATAACTTTCTCATACAATTTTGATAATATTGATATTAATGTAATTGGTCTATAGTTATTAATATTATTTCTGTCACCTTTTTTATGCAATGGTATCACAACGGATAATTTCAATTCTTTAGGAAAAATTCCCGCTTCAAGCGAATGAGAAAACATAATACATCTATGATTTTTTCTGGATACCTCTTTAAAACTTTTGTTTGTATTTCATCACAGCCAGTAGATTTTGTGTTTTTAAGTGATGAAATATGGTTCTTAATTTCCGTTATATCACATGGCCTTAAATAAATACTAGATTGATTTCTTAGACTAGTTACGCTTAATTTATCCGCACTATTATGTGATATTCTGTCTTTTATGGAATAGATGAAATGCTGATTAAATGTTGTAGCTAGTTCAACGGGATTTAGTATATTTTGATTATTGACTGTGAGTCTATCAATGAGATTTGGATGTGTCTGACTATTTTCTTTTATTAGGTTCCAAGTGGCTTTAGTTTTATTTTTTGATTTAAGTACGTATTTGTGATTCATCTGCTTTTGTGCCAGTAAAATAGTTTTTTTTAGGATATTTCTATAAAGTGTATATTTATTTTTGTTCTCGTGAGTTTTATTTTTATAATATTTATAGCGAAGTGCACGTTTGGTTCTACAGGAAATTCTTATACCATTTGTAATCCATTTTAATTTTTGATCAAAATTATTTACTTTGACTCTCTTTATGGGAAAGCACAGCTTATAAATTAGTACAAACGTGTCATAAAATTTTGTAAATGCTTTTTCTATGTTATCCTCCTCATATACGTCCAAGAATGATAATGATTTTAAGTGATTGCAGAAACTGCTAATATTACTTTCCGTGTATTGTCTTCTAAATATATAATAATGTCCAGGAGACTTTGTTGTATCGTTTAATAAAAAACTTAATGTTTGCCCCGTGTGATCTGATAGACCTAATTCATGGACTTTTCCGATAGCTCCTTGTATATTACTTGCCATTTGGTCTATACATGTATGTTGTCTCGTTGTTTCCGTTATATGCATTTGAAATCCATAGCTTTTTAATAAACTTCTTAATCTATTAGATTTATTATTCAAAATTAACATCTTTACGTTAAAATCGCCAGCAATTATAATTTTTTTGTTAATTTTTTCACGTAGCTTATGTAATAAAGCATCAAGTTTCGTAAAAAATGTACTTATTTCCGAGCTTGGTGTTCTATAAATACAAATAATAATACATTTTTGTTCAGTCAATTCTATACCGCAACATTCAAACTCAATTTCCTTCGAAAATGGTTGTAAAAAAATCTAGGATGCGATACTTGAAATTATGTTTTACAAGAATACACACACCACCACGTTTTGATTGTTTTCTTGAGAAATTGGCAGCCAGTTTAAAGTTTTTAAAAATTACGTTATCTTCATCTCCATTTTTTACGAATGTTTCTGTTAGACAAATCACGTCTATTGGTTCTTCAGAGTAATTAAATTCTGCGATGCACGCCTCAAGTAAATCTAATTTTCCTAGTAATCCTGCTATGTTTTGGTGAAATACTCGCATATAGGAATTTCCTATTTTATGTATTTTATCATTTATTACATTTCTACAGATATCTAATGCCTTAATTTCGAAATAAACTGTTTTTTTTCTATGATTGGAAAATAAAATGGGATAGTTCCTTTTTTGAACTTTATAGGTTCCTTAATGTCACTCACACTCTATATTCTATCCAATTTAACCCCAGATTTTTCATTTAAAATATTACGTTTTGTTTTGTTTATTATATTTGCGAAATAGTAAGGAATTGTACCTTTCTTATGTACTTTATTAATTAATTCAGAACATTTAATTAGTGTTGAACGCTGTTTAATAATATTTTTTAGTTGGGAATAGTCTAAAAATTGTTGATCATAATCTATACAATCAATTATATAGTTAATTCTTTTACAAGTGTTGAATAGATTTTTATAATGGGAATTTTCTTTTATAAAATAACAGTTTTTATATTGACTACATACTTTTATAATATTGGAATTTATCATCCCTGTATTTAAATGTCTACTATTTAAAACATTTAAAATAATTACAGTATGTTTTCTTAGTTGTTTTAATGTTATATATAATTCTGATGAAACAGCTAGAGGATTTTTATCGTTTTCACCAACACAAATAATAATTTTATCTGACAGACCATAATCTTGATTGAGAACACAACTTTTTAGTACATTTTCAGTTAAGGCATCAGGTTTTGTATAACCGATTACATCATATTCCTTATATTTACTATGTTCTTTCGAACGAAGCAACGCCGAGGCTAAGCCGACACATTGTTGCGTTCCAAATATAAATATTTGGAATTAAGTAACTGATAAAGTGATAACTGAAGGCTAAATATACTACTTTTTACTTTTTATGACAGATGGCGCTGTTTCGGAAACGTACATTGTATGTCATTGGCGTAGTTTCAAATTATTATATAACACTTAAAAAATTTAAAATTTTAATTATAAATTGTATTCTTTTTAAAAACACTACGTTATTCCGCTTATAACGAACAGAATCATACATAATACATAATAGAAAATTCTAAAAACCAGTAATTTGGCTTCAGTATCCTTTATTTAGTCCCATGGACTTGTTTTTTCCAGGAAATATTAGAATTATAGATTACAGACACGACTTTTCTACAGATTTATTATACTACTCTGTGTAAAAAGTATCAGGAATATGTCAATAAAAAGACCCGCGTAAAAGAGGTCGTTCTAATTTTTTTACTGCATGTTGGTAGCACTGTACTGATTTAGCGTGCAAAGTTTGAGCGAGATCTGTCATTTAATTTGTTGTCAAAAAACTACACTTTTTGTTGGTCATAGTTTTGAGTTCTCGGCGATTTTTACAATGGAAAATATTGTTGAACAAAGAGTGTGCCTTAAATTTTGTGTTTCGAATGATATTTCATGTGGTGAATCACTAAAAATGTTGCGAAATACCTACGGCGAATCGTGTATATCGAAAACAAGGGCTTATGAATGGTATAAGGCTTTTAAAGAAGGCCGAGTAGTAGTAGTAGACTTGTCTCGTTCTGGTAGACCTTCAACCGCTACGACCAAAGAAAACATCGACAAAATCAAGAAGCTAGTGCTCGAAAATCGACGTATGAGTCTGAGAGAGTTGGCTAGTGAGGTGAACATATCTTTTAAGTCCGTCCACAACATTCTCATTGACATTTTAGGCATGAAACGCGTCGCCGCTCGACTAGTTCCAAAAGAGCTCAATTTTGTTCAAAGAGCGCAGCGAAAGTATGTCGCTGAAGACATGGTTTCCCGAGCTTCTACGGATCCGACCTTTATGAAACGTATAAAAACTGGCGACGAGACATGGGTTTATGAGTACGACATGCAAACAAGCCAACAGTCTTCAGAATGGCGTCTCGAAAACGAGCCGAAACCCAAAAAACCGCGGCAAAGTCGCTCCAAAATCAAGGTGATGCTGACAGTTTTTTTTGACTACCGTGGTGTGGTTCACTCCGAATTCCTTCCAAAGGGAGAAACAGTGAATAAAGAATATTATTTAGGCGTCATGAAGCGTTTGCGTGAGAGTATCCGCCGAAAACGTTCAGATTTGTGGCAACACAACTCATGGATGCTGCACCATGATAATGCACCATCACACACAGCCATTATAGTGAAAGAGTTTTTAGCGAAAAATTCAACAAAAGTTCTCGACCAAGCACCGTATTCACCTGATATGGCTCCGTCTGACTTTTTTTTTATTTCCCAAGTTAAAATTACCACTTCGAGGAAAACGTTTTGAGTCGATAGAAGCCATAACAAAAAATTCGCTGAATGAGCTAAAGGCCATACCGCAAATAGCCTATGAAAAATGTATGGAAGACTGGGTGAAGCGTTGGAGATGTTGTATTGCAAGCGATGGGGCCTACTTTGAAGGCGATAAAATAAATTTACATGAATAATTTGTATTTTTTGTTTTATTGACAAATTCCCGATATTTAGTACACAGAAGGTATGTATGTATAGATGAAATCATGGCAGAGCATTCATAACCCATTCTCAATAATTTTAAGTTGCCTGCAGGCATATATTTGCTTAAAGTTTCACCTTTACTTGATTCATGGCTGGCGACAACCCACGCCATTGCAATTATTTGTCATCTCTAATATGTGATATATGGATCTAACAATTTTTACAAGATTCATCGGTCGTCAGAATTTAGTCAAAAATGCGCCAGAAGTAGAAAAATACACGAGAAAATTGAAGTTGACCACTAAATAATGGAAGAATTTCATTTATTTAAGCAACCAAGGCTCATATTTTGTTAGTATTACTTATAACTAAACTTATGTTAGTAGGCATAATGCTACTTGTGAAGTACAAAAAAATTAAATACATTTATATTTATATGTGCCATTTTAACACCAATTCACCCGATATGGCACTACAATGGCATATGTATAAGCAGTCCAGTCTGCTAGCAATCACTTTCAGGATACTATTGTTGCTCCCCCGCCACACCCTGTGCACCAGAGACGCGCACCTCTTGCGCATAGTCGCGTAAAAGCAGTCCACTCGCGCTTCCGCGAACATGCCTGATGCACTACAGAAGCGAGGCAGTCCCAGCAGCACCCTAAATGCGTTGTTGTATTGAACTCGGAGGGCATTGTAAGCCCACAGGCTGCTCGTGTAAAATAACGTGCAGTAAGCTCTAAATAGGGTTATTTTAAGTTCCTTTGAAAGCGTGCAAACCTACGAGCTATCTATCATGTCCGCTCTTACTGACAACGCCCTCCGTTCCCTCTCAATGTCATCATCATTCCTGAGAAAAGGTGTCAGAACTAGGCCAATAAATAATAATAATAAATAATAATAAGTAGTAGCTTTATCTCTAACCTTACGCCGCTTAATTACCCTCACACAAAAATAATAAGGTTGAGGAAAAAATTTTTCGTATTTTGTTTGTATAAAATTAAAGAAAAATGTGTAATTGGTTGTAATTTTTCTATGTGGCTGATTTTAATATCAACAAGTATAGGTCATTAAAAAAATTAAAAATACATTTTGCCGCCATTTTCAATTGTTTTCCAGTCCGCCAAAATGAGTGAATTTAACGAAGAAATGCGATACATTCTATAGTTTTATTACAAAAAAGGGGAAAATCAGCCTCAAACCGCGAAAGAAAATTGTGTTCAAGCGACAACAAAGTTGGTTCAAGCGTTTTCCGGGAATTTTGATGTCAAATATGAAGCTCACTCTGGTCATGGATAAAGTCGGTGCTATTTTTGAAAACGTGGAGCATGATCGGCATATGAGTAGTTACGACATAGCAGGGGAATTCACATGAGCTCACTGAAAGAAACCTAATGAATCGTGTACTCATTTGCTATTCTCCATTAAGATGTAATGAAACCGAACCATTTTTGAAAAGTTTGTTCTCTGGTAATGAAAAGAGCATCAACTTAAGATACGAATGTGCGAATAAGACCATGGTCAAAGGGTAGTCAAGCTCCACCCACAGACTGTAGCAAAACCCGGATTAACACGAAATAAGGTAATGCCATGCGTGTGGTTGGGATTGGAAGGCCTCGTGTATTTTTTGTAGCTTTTACCACCGGTCAAAATAATTAATTCGGATTTCTATTTCCAACACTAATGAGACTTAAGCACGAAATTAAAAAAAAACTGCAGAACTGAGATCAACAGGAAAGGACATTTTTGGCCACTCAGCAAAAACCCAGAGAGCTTCGTTGGAAGTGTTAATGCAACCACCATATAGCCCTAACCGTGCATATTCAGATTTTCACCTGTTTCATTCTCTTTGGAATTCTTTGTGTAATGTAAGGCTAACATTAACCACTCAAGCGTCCACGGTGAAAGTAGTCTCCAAAAAAATTCTTGCGTCAACTGTCCATGGTGACTTAGTCCCCGAACGACATCGTTCGCTATAAATCTGTACAGCGCTAAATATCGATGTTAATAATACAGTAGAAAAATAAGTGCTATTTGAAATTTGTCATCCAGAGTGAATTTTGTCTTTGCGATTGCAATACAATATTCAGAAAAAAATGTGAAAATAATAGTTGATTAGTAGTTATTAACATTTAGTTTAGTTATTAGCTAGTAGAAATTAACATTATTTGTGGACTCTTAAAGTGTGTGGAGCTTAATCAACGATGTGATTAATTTTCTGTTTTTTATACGTTATTTCTAATTTTATTGTACATCAAATTAATTGTGAAGATATTTCCTTAAGGAAATACGTATCATTACGACAGTTCTAAAATATTTAGATATGATAACTTAGCTCGAAATTGTAATCACTATACGCGATATTCTTTTTTTATTATACGTTTACAATGTATTCTAATCGGTTGGTTTTGTTAAACAAATGCTAAATATAAAATAATGCTTCACTATTAACACGATAATAGTCGTTTATAAAGGAAATATGTTGAGATGTGTCTAGAAATTATTAAAATGCAACTCATGCAATTCATGATTACGTTGGGGAGTGAACATATATATTGAGTAAATGTTATATATTTATCTATACTGAGTAAATAATGTTGAGATAATGGTGTTATTTTAAACGGTGTTATAGAGTTCTTTAAAAATATTTAATAATAAAAAGATTTAACCTTTAATATTTTTTAAAGTTTTGAGTGTTCCAAGTATAGATAGGCAATGGACTCGTGAGAGACTCTTATGTTCGTAATAGTGATGATGACAAAAATCATTCAAATGTAATAAAAGTGGTTCGAATGCAAGCTTTCCGCTGAGTGATAAGTGACTCTCAACGGGTACTCTTTACTTGCTACCAGGCTCAAGAGATTTGAGTATCGTAATACTAAACTTTTCTCATCGTGGGCAATTTGCCTTTGATAACGTACATGTTAAAATATTTATTTTTCCTTAAATAAAATTATTAAAACATTGCAACACTGACTTAAAATGCGTTTAATATTAAAATTGATAGAAGTTATACAATGTTATACAAAGTTTTAAAAATTCAAAATTATTAAATAAATTATTATATAATTTTAATGAACATTAATTATTTTAATAGCTAATATATTACACAATAAGATATTAATAAGAGATTTATTAAAAAAAACCCTTAATATTATTTCTAAAATTACAAATAAACAACATTGTGTTATTTTTTCCTTCTTAACAATTTTTCTTGTATTTCATTTCTGGTAAGACCTTTAGTTTCAGGTACGAGGAAGTAGCAAATTAAACTATCGAAAACGGCGCAGCAAGCGAATGTGTAAAAGGAGCCGTGGATACCGATGTATTTAACCATAAAAGGGAAGACCCCAAGGATGAGGAAGTTGAAAAGCCAGGATAATTCTAGTAGTAGTATAGTCGCTAAACTTTGTACCTGAAAATGGAGTAATGAAATATATATTATTTTAACCCATTTTGCATACCTCCAACAGGAAGTGGTGAGGTTGGGTTCTACTATCGAATTGATAAGATCACACTACCCGCCCTTGTGAAATCTGGTCCATTATTATTATGTTTTCCTCTATTTAAAAAAAAAAAAAACGTAGTAATAATATATATAAATCAAAATATTTGGACTTCAACCGACCGAAATTATTTCTATATACGTCTCTGCGAACGGGCTCTCTCTCTCTCTCTCTCTCTCTCGGCAGTCAGCCTCTCGGTTCATCTGAGGTGACTGGGATCTGTGACGGACCACTCCCGGCTCAAATGCAAATGACTGTGCTCCTCGATACAGCGTGAATCGCCCGCCGTATTCTTTCTCTTTTTTTGTAACCCTCGGCCGTTAAGTTTCCCCTGCCGAGGGCATTGGGCTTTTATTTATGTACGTATTATTTATTTATTTACGTTAGCATACTAAATATATATTGCATGCCTAAAGTGCAAAGCCCGAAGGAATAATCTACTAGCACCAAAAAATCAAGAATACAACGTTTTGTCGCATGAAATGTATCTAACATGCATATTGAACATACAAATTATATAAAAAGCATATTGTCAGAGAGATAAATTATTGACGAACTTATTTTTTTTTAATCGATTAATTGCTAACTTTACATTAAAGTGGTTTAAGTGGCTTATGATGTAGATTTATCAAGTCCGTATGGATGGGTTAACACGATAATTTTTGAAAATATCAGGTTATCTCTTTTACAGTCAGACTTTTGTCAGACTGAGTTATCTCTTTTTTCTCTATCATGATATATACAATCTCTTTATTTATCGTGTGGGAAGCCATGGAATGTAAATATGGCAGGTTAATTTTGTTTTGCTTAGTTATAATTAACTTCTTTCGGCTGAGAAATCCCGAAATTTTTGATGTTTGAGCAGCCCCGCAATAATCTATTTTATTTAATAAACTTTGAGTCTTTGACTTACTCCAGACTTGACCGTCATCGGGAGTGGATTACTGTATGGTTTTTTTCCAGCGGCTCGTAATGAAAAATATTGATCGCTGTAGAAATACAAAATATTTCAAAAACTATACTACGTAGTAGTATTATGTATTCTGTGACCATAGTTTGACCAAGTTAAGATATTATAATTATTTTTATAATCACAGGTTTTATTACAATATATTGTTTCCATAAAAGTACAGATAAAAGTACGGAGGATTTATATATAAATATACTTATACATATTGGACTTTATGGAGTGACCTCAAGTTGTGCTTCGGTATCTGCTACAGGAACTCCTCGACGAGTAGAACTAGGTATGCCAAGATTATGCTCGTTATTCATTTATAAAGCGACACTAAGGGACAAATATACGAACAAACATACATACATATGTAGCCTAATAAACACATTACCCTTTTTTGCGTCGCGCAGTCTATTAAAAAATGCACCTTAAATCAGTTATATCATGCGAGCTAGGCGCTAAAAGCGATATCTTCCAGGCAACATATACCACTAAACTGAGAATTTTCCTGTATTGCATAGGTGTTTTCATACATAAATTGCACAAAAAACAACTAAGCCTGTAGCAATAGTTTGTAGAGCATACAAACACCATTTTGTGCGGGATTCGAACTTGCGGCTCCACAGTACTGCAACCAAAAAGCCGAATTGCAGTCTAATGGCAATGGTATATAAAAACGATCACAATTTCACCCGTGAATGTCATAAGAAGCTTTTTTATAACTATCTACTATAGACAAGAACCAACAGCCTATAGAGAAAAGTTTCAGAGTGAAAGCCTCGTATTGCCGATGAGGACAAACTGGGTTTGTTCACGTGCTACTTAATTTATGGGCGAACCTTCGGCTGACCTACACGACTTTATTTAATATTAGAAATTATAATACGTACCTCTGGCATAAAACATTCACCGATCAAAACGAAAGGTATGCTTCCGGCTCCAAACATGAAGAAGAAACAGTAAACCAGGATGAGCACTGCAGTCACCCATGGTGGCACAATACCAGTCTGCAGGAATATGCCCATAGAGCTGACGCAAAGGGCTACCAATATCGACGAAGTTACCAAAAGGAACTGAAAAATCAAATGGAAAATCAATATCAAATTACAGCCGTATGTAGGAAGCATAAGAGAACCCACACAAGAATTCGGTCACCTACGGGACGGCGTTGTAAGGGGTGACTATGAAAAAATCCAGAAAAATCTAATTCATTCAATCATCCATTCATGACAGTCTATCAAAGTCCATTGCTAAACATTGGTATCTTAAAATATTGCGTCATAATTGCAGGTATTGCATATGAGGTAATTTATTCCATAGTTGCTATTAGGAAAACGCCGTGGCCCATATTCTAGTTAGTTTCCCCGTGTCGCCTCATATCACACCAAGAGGGACCATAATTATGTTGCAGCGAATATTCTAGCACCGACACTAGATGATAGAATGGAAAGTCTAATTGGCTTTCAATAAATAGTGTTGAAACTATCTCGTTTACGCCAGGTCAAAAACAAACAGCAGCGTCAAAACTGCTAGACTTCTGATTCTCAATCCACCTAATAAACGTATCGATGAAGGCAAATTCTGCCTATAATTAAAGTGACCCATTTCCAGTAGTGAACTATTACTGGCTGATGATGACAATTATGATGACGAACGTGTAACGAATGTAACTTAAAACTGAACCGAGCTTCATTAAGTATCACGCTTGGCGGACAAAACACTCGAACTAAAATCTATGAACCACACAAAGGTCATAAGTTTAATATCTAATAGTCATTTTAAAGCTGAGTTGATAACGATAATGATATTAGCTTAAAATATAGTTACATACCTTTCTTCCAAACTTGTCAGCTGCCACAAGACTTGACAAACTTCCAACGAGGAGGACCATAGCTAACATAACGCAACAGAAGTTAGATGAGAGACTCGGGGCTGCTTGGGTAAAAATCTGTTTTGCATACACTTGCACAGGTAACACGCCCATCCAGACCTGAAAAATTACATTACTGCTGCAATAATGTGATGTATAAATAAAACGGTAATATAAATAAATTTTAATAATCTTTACAAAGTTGTAACTAGATGACACTGATGTCGTTCAAATCGCGCTGTGCTTCCGTTCACAGAAAGTGATATTGAGGCTATGGATGTCACGTTTTCATCTCTAAGAAACTGAAGTTACCATCGTTCTCTTTGCAATTGATGCATCGTTGATTTCATCATAAAACTTTTAAATCCAATATTATTATCTTAGGTAATAGTTATATGTATATAATTATTATATTTTGTGGTGTGTCAGTTTCTCTTTACTAATATGGCTTTGGAAATTTTGTGCTTAAGCGACGCAATGGTGCTACATACTATCGTACCAATTATTGGTGACGGGGCTTGCTTATTCCGAACCAATCAAATATATATATATATATATATATATATATATATATATATATATATATATATATATATATATTATACTCAACTTGTCAAATGACGAGTTTTCCGTCATGTCCCACGACAGAGAGAATATTTTCGTTTAGAGAAGGAATAATTGTAACACTTCTGCTGACTACTATGTCAAAATATCTCAATCTTTTTACATATGGTGGTTTGTGCGAATTAGTGGCTGCTGAGCAGATTTTCCTTTGTGTCTTTGAAGTTTATTTTGATTGTTACATTAATAATATTCAATTTATACGAGAAATTTGGTAAAGAAGAAAACCCCGTACATAAATTACGCTTACTTTCTCTAATGGACACTGCGACGTTTACCTTACTGTAGATATGACGAATCAGTTTCTACTTTTGAGATTGAAAGTTCTGCTACTTCTCAAATTGAAAGTTCCTCTACATCTAACAAAATGAAGCGTCGCAAGGCTAGATATACTAATAAAATCGAAAAAAAAACTGCTCAAAATGCTAGTATTAAATACAAGAAATGTAATCACATTCTTTGTATGTTCATTATAGCGCTGTCCTGGCTAATCAACTATAAAATCTAGAAATACATCGTGCTGCAGTAATGGATTAGAAAAAAATTATTCAGAATCTCACCGTGCTGCAGTCAAGACTCATGACTTACCAGTAAAATAACCCTGATTCTTACCGAGCGACAATCATAATTTACCAACAAAATAACCCTGGCTCTCACCGTTCAGTGGTGGCAAATTAATACAGTTATCTTGAAATTCTTAGAGTAGCTGTTTCTTGCCTTGAAAAGATTTATCCAGGACGATCATCAGAAAGATGATTACGTCCATGGAAAGTAAAAGCTTTATCTGGGCTGATGGATGATCCTGACTTAGTTTTTAAACTGATAAAACGGTTATTCTTGATGCTATGAATCAAAAATGTTTAGCTTTCAAGTAGAAAGGAGAGGCCCCTGGCATGTGCTGCGCCGGTGATAAAGTGTGTGTATCTGTTTTTGAACCCTTGCCAGGACCTCTTTATAGCGTGATTATGGACCTTCATTCAGACCAATTTATCAATACAAAAAATTTACAAGACAAGTTTATCATTGGGTTGGTAGCCTATTACCTTTACCTAAATAAGAGCCAAAAGAGAAGCAAGTTTAAGATGCAACAATTTTACTGATGTAAAATTAAATCTGGTAAACAATTGCAAGCAATGCATAACAATACATCCATACAAAGAACTTAAAAGCAACTCTTCAAAAGTTACCTGAAGGTTGTGATAAGCTCAAAGTGGTTATTTATGCTGATAGAAAACCAGCCCATGCTCATATATGACGTTTTAATGGACCTAGATTAAGTGAAATTTATCTGGTCAAAGTTAAACATCAGCTGGTAAGCGAGACATCGTATTACAAAGTCACGATAACAAATTACGTCATATCAGTGAAATAAACCGCTCATAAGATAGCTTGCAATACCCACCGATTTTTTGCTATTGTAAGGATGGTTATTTTATTAATATACATCAATATGATCCTAAGAAAAAAATTCTGTGTCGGCACTTTTTTATTCTTACCGCATTATAATCAAACAAGTACGCGAAAATAAGTTGTTATTACAATTGTAGTTATTACGCAAAAATTTAAACAGAAAAATTAAATTATATCAGCGATAACCAAGCGCAGCTCAGAGCAGATAGTTGTGTTACTTTTGAAATACACATTGCATCCCGAATACATTTGAGGTGCAGTAGGGAGGCAGGACATCAATATTATTAAACTTGGTCAGATGGTAATACCAACTTTTTTTCTTTTATTAAATTATCTCAATATATATACGAAAAGACGCAGGATGCAATAACCTACTTCCACCATTTCAGTCGCCCTGATCTTTTTATTACACTAACATGCAATTCTGGATGGAAAGATATTGCAGATGCTTTGCTGGTCAGAAATCACAGGATCGACATGACATAATAGCACGGGTATTACATAGAAAAGTTAAAGCATTATTAACACTACCTAAAAAGTCAAATTTTAAACGTTCGTTGCTATATGCATTCTACGAGAATCGAATAGCAAAAGCGAGGTCTCCCTCATATCCATATTTTGCAGTGGCTTGAGTAGCGCATTACTCCTGCAAATATTGAAAACCTCATTTGTGTCGAAATGCCGGATCCTAAAAAAGATCCCGACCTTTATGAAATTATTAAATCCATTAAGATCCATCGACCTTGCGGAAATTTGAACAACAAAACTAAAATAACAACAACAAGTCCAAAAACAAGAAAGTAATAAAAATGTCGTCAAAAGATGTCATGGTGTGCGTATGGCGGTGTGCTATTTTGTGGATCCGCATGGAATTAGCGTGGAATGTGAAACTCAAAGGGTATTCTGATGGTATTAAGTATTCGTGGTATGCATACTGTTTTCCTTTGAATACATCCCGTGATTTTTTTTTTGGGCTTCAACCTCTCAAACGCCCAGCATCCAAATTTGACCGGACGCACCCACAGCAATTTAACCCATATTAACTTATGTTTAGAGACTACTTTTCTATGAATAAGTGTGACATTATAGAATCAATATGAAATTTTCTATCTTGTAGTGGAATAAAAACAGTTAGTCTATGGATATTAATTTATATTCTACGTTCATTACATACGCCATTTTCATTTGCATGTTGGTTGTATACCACACACACACACACACACACACACACACACACACACACACACACACACACACACACACACGCACACGCACACGCACACGCACACACACACACACACACACACACGCACACGCACACGCACACGCACACGCACACGCACACGTACACGCACACGCACACGCACACGCACTCGCACACGCACACGCACACGCACACGCACACGCACACGCACACGCACACGCACGCGCACGCGCACGCTCACGCGCACGCGCACGCGCACGCGCACGCGTACGCACAAACACATGCACACGCACACGCACACGCACTCGCACACGCACACGCACACGCACACGCACACACAAACGCACACGCACACGCACACGCACACGCACACGCACACGCACACTCACACGCACGCACGCACGCACGCACGCACGCACGCACGCACGCACCCACGCACGCACGCACACGCACGCGACACGCACACGCACACGCACACACACACACACACACACACACACACACACACACACACACACACACACACACACACACACACACACACACACACACACACACACCGAGATTGGTCAGTAGCTCTAAGCCATTGCTGCTTCACGACAACGCAAGACCACACACTGCACAACAAACAACCACTAAAGTAGATGAGATACGATTGGAATGTCTGCGACATCCAACGTACTCCCCGGACCTTGCTCCAATAGATTACTATTTTTCCGGGATTTGGACAACTTCTTACAAGAAAAAAAATTCAACTCCGATGTGTCAGTCCAAACCGCCTTTAAAGAGTTTGTTGATTCTCACCCACATGGTTTTTTTAGTAAGGGGATCAATGAACTAACTATAAGATGGCAAAAGTGCATAGATAACAACGGTGCATACTTTGATTAATTAAATATGTACTACAAAAAAAAATTACTTTATATTCCTTCCGTAAAAAAACGTCAATTTCATATGTAAGGACTAATTATATAGAAATAATTGTGATTTTCACGCTGCCGACATCCGCTGGGTATGTTTTTTTTTTGTTATCAAATTACAATAAAATATTTTTGTAATAAAGTAAACGTTGACTTTTGTTTAGACTACAGGATAGAGAATTTGGTATAGATTTTATTCAAACAAATCAACTTTTAATAGAAAACAGTTTTAATGGTTTTAAGTGCTGTGGGTGGGTGCGGTCGCATGCGACTGCTCGGGATTTGCCAGGCGCATGCGACTGCATGGGAATTTTATAGGGGTTGAAATCTTAAGGATATTTAAATCCCGACGAGATAACGTAACATCACTGCATAATCAACTTGTAATAAATACTTGTATAAGCTTTATATAAGATTCGTATAGGTAAGCTTCGAAATTTACTCGCTACAAAAGCGAGAAAATTTTGAAATCTCAAAGGAAATTAGAGATTGTACGCGGACAAAGTCGCGGGCGACCGCAAGTAAAAATAAATATAGAGGTCAATGGGCTGTGGTACCCACTTACCATCAGATAGGCTATGCACAGGTTTATCACCCCCATTCTTCAAAAACAAAACTTGAGTAAAAGAAATCCCATCTGAGAGAAACCTTGTAAAGTCATCTTGTGTGTTTGCAGAGGAATATCTTTGCCAAACTGATCGTAATTTTATGATTCTGCTCGCTTCGTTGTAAGTGTAATTCGTTTATTATAAATATATTAATCAAACAGTTGGGATATTAGTAAATATGTATGTAAGATACTTCCGCGATTCAGAAGAATTTACTTGTACCCCACCTCATACTTTTATCAAAATAACGTAAATGCTAAATCTACGTAATGACAAGTAATATCACGCTTATGCCAGTAGATGTTACTGTAGTGCATTACCTAGAAGTTTTATATTTCATGCGCGAGTCCCGTGTGACTCTGCTGCGCAAGCGCGTTTAGCATAAGTTAGATTTTATAAGAAATGATTGTATTTGGGACTCAATAAACGACCGACACACGGTGAAGACGTATCTTTTCTTTTCCCCACATGTACCATGCCTCATGGTGACCCTGCCAGGATCCTAACAAAGAAATTACCCACTAAGTGAAAAACCAGTGCAAAAAAACAGTCAAATTCGGAAGAAAGAAGAAAACCTTATAGAAGAAAGAAGAAAACCTTACAGAAGAATGAAGAAAACCATATAGAAGAAAGAAGCACAAATTCTGAAGAAAAAAAAAGAAGCGCCCTATTTTGAAGAAAACAAAAAAAAAACCAAGAAGAAACGCCAGAAATCCAAAGAGAAATAAAGGTACGAAATGGGAAAATCGCAGTCGAAAGAAGTAGTCATAGCACAAAACGCAAATGGTGCAGCATCCATAACCACATCATACAAACCCTCATGATTGTATCCGTGGTTATACTGGCTGCAGCAGTTATCTATTACCTGATGAAAAAATGCAGGAAGAGTGCCGTGAAAACTCTGAGGCGAGAACTCAACGCAATCTCGCTTGAAAACATCGCCCGCCCTACAACTAACTAGAAGATCTCAAGAGTGCAGTCCAGGGTAATACCCAGCCCAACATCAAGAGGTGTCCAGGGTAATACCCGGCCCGCTTCAAGAAGATGACCCCATGCAGCCACACATCTTGTTTGCAGTGCTGTTCCCGCTTGCTCGCTCCGCCCTAAAAATGGTTACATCCACAAACACCATCGCCCCGCCCTTGTAATTAGTATGTACGTGATATTTTAACAAGTAAGTGAAATTATAAAAAAGTTTTTACATAGTGTGTAATAATAGTTTCCTTTCCCTTTACTGTTACAAATTATATTTGTCGATTTTTTCAATGTCACTGGCTGAACTAAATAATGTGTACAGTAGTTTAAAAGAAATTAGAGATTATCTAGTGAAAATCGGACCAAAACGTAGAGAGAGTTCCAATACAGCAAAAGAAAAAGTTAGTGAAGCGAAAAATCTGTACAGTCGTTTGGAGTATATTTCGTCTAAAATCAAACTAAAAATAGAGAATTCTGAGATAAGTAGCGATGATTTTCAGGTTATTAATAGATGCATAGACGACATACATATCTTGTACAGTAATATTTTAAATTTAATGTCTCGTGAAACAGAAAGTTCCAATAACTCAGCCAGCAAGGGCGCCTTTGATTTAAAAACGGCAATAGCCCTATTGCCAATAATGACAGGCCACGAAAATATTACTACTCAACTGAGAGATAGTATTGTGATGTATAGTGATATGCTTAACGAAAATGTCAAAAAACAATTAATTGAATTCGTTTTGAAAACTAGACTGACCCCTAGCGCCAAGCTGAGGTTAAAATCTAGCTACGAGTCCGTGAGTAGTTTGGTTTTAGATATGCGCACTCACTTAATTCAGAAGAAATCCGCGGTAGCATTGCAATCGCAGCTTAATAGCGCAAGCCAAGGCCGTAGGTCTATTGATAAGTTCGGCTCTGAGTTAGAACAGTTGTTCGTCAACTTGAATATAGCACAGGCTGACGGTGATGACAAAAAATACGAAACACTTCGTCCTTTGAACGAGAAAATGGCGATTAAACGTTTCGCAGACGGATTATCAGATTCGCGTTTGAGCATTATCATAGCCTCCCGACAATTCCAGTCTCTTCTAGAAGCGATACAAACCGCGCTGGACGAGAGCACATCATCAGCTCGCAACGAGCATGTGTTGAACATTTACCGCAGTCGTGACAATCAGTTTAATAGAAATAAAAGAGGCTGTAATAACGCTCGCTCAAATACTAATTATATCCATCAGAGAGCGCAAAGCGGATCGAATTCCAGGACATTTTACAGGGGTAACTCTCGAGGGCTCAATCGTGGTAGGTACCAACGGGGTAATTCGCGAGGCCGAGGTTGGTACAACCCATCTCGCCCAAATGTAAACGCCCGCGTTTCTCAGATACAATCGGAGCACATTGAGAGCGTGGAACGCACTCAATCTGCACCGAATAGTGAGTTTTTTCGCCCCTAAAATTAGTGATTATTTCGTTTGTAATTATAGCATAAACAATGTAGTAGATTTAAATGTAAGTAATAATAGCAAGGTAAGTCTTTTAGTAGATACGGGCGCGAGCATTTGTGTTATGAAATATGAGTGGCTCCTCGATAACCAGGAGTATTTGAATGAGTTACATTATGATAAAATAACAATTAAGGGCGTTAGTGGTAAATTAATTTCAGACGGTTATATTTACTTAGATTTAGTTTGTAATGGCATAACTTTTAGAGAGAAATTTTACGTTTTTAAGAATCTCTCCTGTTTTGCTAACGGTATATTGGGCGATAATTTTTTTAAGCGTTATAATGCGATAATCAACTACGAAACACGAACCTTACAGTTATCGAATCAGGGTTCCGTAGTTTGTCTTAATATGGGTAGATGGAGTGATAGGTATAGACACGTCATACCCGCCCGTTGCGAAGTTATCAAACATATTCCTTGCACTTTAAGCGAAGGTAGCGTTATTTTAGTTCAAGAAATTGAGGAAGGGATTTTTATCGCAGGAATGTTAGCTAAACCATTAAATAAAAGTATTCCTATTAGAGTGTTGAATACGAGAAATGAGGATATTGAGATAGATTTTTCAAAGGTCAATGTCCATTCCATTAGTAACTTCGAGGTATGCCACCTCGAAAGCGAAGAAAAAACTGTTGAGCGAATAAAAAATTTATTCGATTTACTTGATTTGAGTTATTTAAATAGGGAAGAAAGGCTCAGTATTGAACAAATCTGTGCCAAATACGCAGATGTTTTCCATTTACCAGGTGATTCGTTATCAGTTACGAACTTAATGGAACATAGCATAGTTTTAAAAGATAACGTGACCCCAGTTTATTCTAAGCCTTATAGGGTTCCTCAGGCGTTAAAAGGTGAGATAGAAAAACAAGTTCAGGAAATGTTAAAAAACGACATCATTGAGGAAACCGTTTCGGAATGGTCTAGCCCAGTACTTTTAGTACCCAAAAAGGTCGATAAAAATAACGAAAGAAAATGGAGATTGGTCATAGATTACAGGAAATTAAACGATCGAATTCAAGATGACAAATTTCCGCTTCCCAATATAACGGAGATACTTGATTCATTGTCAGGCAGTATTTATTTTTCAAAATTAGACCTCTCCCAATCTTATTATCAATTGTCCTTAAATCCAAGTTCCCGTAAATATACTTCTTTTACATTAAATAAAATGTATCAGATTTCTTTAGATAATGAGTCACGAAAGTACACTACTTTTACGGCGGGAAAACAGTATCAAATGAAGCGGTGCCCAATGGGTCTCAAGACAAGTGCTAGTGTCTTTTCTCGGCTGATGACTATAGCCATGGCAGGCCTAAATTACGAAAAATGTTTTTTATACCTAGATGATTGCGTCGTAATCAGTTCTAGTATCGATATTCATAACAAAAATCTCATTAGCGTATTGAATCGATTAAGAAAAGTTAATCTCAAACTAAACCCGATTAAGTGCGAATTTTTAAGAAAAGAAATAGTCTATTTAGGTCATAAAATTACTCAAGACGGAATATTCCCAGATCCTAGTAAAATTGACACCATACGTAATTACCCACGCCCGACTTCTGCTGACGAAGTAAGACTCGTCGCGTTCGCCAACTATTATCGTCGGTTTATTCCACGTTTTACTGATATTGTGTTCCCATTGAATGCATTAACTAAAAAAGGTATTAGATTTGAGTGGACTAAAGAGTGCGAAAGTTCGTTTATTACATTAAAATCTGCTTTAACGAACCCTCCAGTGTTGGACTATCCCGACTTTTCGGAAAATAACACATTTCAGTTGCAGACAGACGCATCTAAGTTAGGCTTAGGCGCCGTACTCTCAAATAGTAATGGAAAGGTTGTCGCTTACGCTAGTAGGAGTTTGAACCCGGCAGAAACTAGATATCCAATAGTAGAATTAGAATTATTAGCTATCGTGTGGGCAGTCCTCCACTTTAGGCCTTACTTGTACGGCAGAAAATTTAAAATCTTTTCGGACCATAGACCCCTTGTTTACTTATTCGGTTTAAAAGACCCGTCTAGTCGTTTAACAAAATTCCGACTATACCTTGAAGAATACGACTTCGAAGTAGAATACGTCCCAGGGCGAAATAACGCAGCTGCAGATGCGTTAAGTCGACTCCCGGTGACGTCACGCGATTTGAAAGAAATGCAGGAAAAAGTAGTATCCGTTTTAACTAGAACTCAAAGGAAAAAGTAGAGCCCCAAACGGACACCGGACAGATAGACAAACAGCCTCCAGTTAGTAGGCCTGATCAACCTACTACTGTAGAGTTGTTAAAACGACCCAATGACATAATAGAGTTGCGTTTTCCAGGAAATAGTAACGAAAAACATTTGAATAATGCGTATAATATTTTGTCCGACGCTAAACTTTGCACGTATAACCCGTCGTTATCGACCATATTTCTATATTCTCGATCGTTATCGTCTCTAGAAGAGTTAGCGAGAGATCTAGGAAAAATGTGCATAAAATTAAATATAAAAGAATTACTCATAATTAAAAACAAGAGTAATGAGAAAAATATTAAGAGTTTGCTGCGCAGCATAAAAATGTATAAAATAGCGTCACCACGATTTTTGATTATTAAAGACATTAAGCGAATAAATAATAAAGAAGAAATTACCACGGTACATAATGACTTTCACCTGTTACCAACAAGTGGTCATGCAGGCATGAATCGTATGTTAAATAATATTAAAAAATATTATTTCTGGCCAGGTATGAGCAATGACGTCATGAACTATGTCCGCAAATGTAAAAGTTGTCAAGTTCAAAAGCATACTAACAGAAATATTAGAGATCCTCTGACAATCACTTCAACTGCTAACTCAGCGTTTGAACAGGTTAATTTAGATATTATGGGCCCTTTAGATATAGATAACTATAATAATAAGTATATTTTAACAATCCAGTGTGATTTAAGCAAATTTGTAGAGGCTTATCCTTTACCTAGAAAGGATAGCGAAAGTGTTGCTAGGTCTTTCGTTAATAATTTTATTTTGCGTTATGGAATTCCAAGAAAAATTTTAAGTGACATGGGACCGAATTTACCTCATCACTTATGTCCGAAGTTTTCAAATTGCTACATATAGAAAAAATCCGTTCAACGCCTTATCATCATGAAACCTTAGGAGGCATTGAAAATACACATAAACATTTAGGCGCTTACCTCAGAATTCAGTGCAATAATAACAAGTCAGATTGAAGCGAATGGGTTCCTTTTTGGTGTTTTTGTTACAATACAGGCGTTCATTCAAAAATAAAATATACTTCATACGAACTAGTTTTCGGCAAAATTTGTAATATTCCTAGTAATTTATCAACACATGTTAACCCACTGTATAATTTCGATGATTACCCTAAGGAGTTAAAGTACCGTTTACAAAAAGCACAGTTGGATGCTAAGGAAAATTTGTTAATAAGTAAAAATTTAAGAAAAATTAAGTATGATCAAAAATGTAATAAAGTACAATATAAGCCAGGAGATTTGATCTTAATAAAAAACCAAACAGGTAACAAATTAGATTGTTTGTATGAAGGACCTTATAAAGTTTTGGAAGAATTACCACCTAATGTAAAATTTCTGAAAAATAACAAAGAAATTATTTTACATAAAAATAACACAAAGCCATTTCACTTGTAATGTTTATCTTTGTAATCAAACAAAAATGTTTGCCTTTCAGACAAGTACCTATACATTCATTATGTTATTAGTCTTAAGTTATATGTACACTAATCATTTTTTTTTCCCTGAAGAGGGTAGTGAGGTACCCCTTACTTTTCGGGGGAGATGTAGTGCATTACCTAGAAGTTTTATATTTCATGCGCGAGTCCCGTGTTACTCTGCTGCGCAAGCGCGTTTAGCATAAGTTAGATTTTATAAGAAATGATTGTATTTGGGACTCAATAAACGACGGACACACGGTGAAGACGTATCTTTTCTTTTCCCCACATGTACCATGCCTCATTACAACAAACACATTTTTATCTTTAAAAAAATCTGTTTTCCAACATTTGGCCTTTCTGCTGTAATGTGGATGGGTTTATGTTATTGACTGTGCTTCCACCTTGAGCTTAAAATTAGTCATGCAGCATGCTTTGTCACTTAGCTTGAAGAGAAAATACTGTCTGTAAAGATTATCACATAGCGTTTATACACACTGTTACTAGTTGCTGAGGATGTTCGAGGTAATAGCATTTAACTGCCTTACCACCCGCATTTTACTTGGTAAGAGAAACTTATAGCAAAAATCAACAGTCCACTGCAGTCTTAATATAAATGTAAACATATGTGACATAGTGGACAATCAGTAATATGAAGTAGCTATGTGTCAGCCATATAGCTCGAAGAACTGACATGCATAAGGAAGAAATACTCGACCAAGCAGCCTTGCAAAGGCAAGCTTAGGGTAAATGTAGTGACGACCTGATAATAAATCATGTAGATAGCCGATAAATGGAGGTAACTCAGGCCCTTATTTTGCGGCAATCTATAGCTGCCCCTATGTTCAGCAGTAGAAATGTGATGTGCTGTGTTGATAGTTACAGTGTGATGATAAGTTATTTAATTACCTGCAAAAGTAAGCATAATCCCACCACGATGAATCCTCGACGTGACGATGGTGATAAAACTGTAATAAATGTAAGAATATATGTTTAAGATCTGAGTACCTGAAATCATTTTTTCAAGGTCATTGTTTCTTCAGTTCTCGAGACTAACAACACGTAACACAACAAATTATGCTTCTATAACACACTGAAATACGTAGATATATCATACTCTCACTAGTCTGTGAAAGCTTATTTTCCTGATAAACCGGCTCAGGATTTCCCTGTGGCTCTATAACTCATTATTTATGTGGTTTCACTGGATGTTATAATCAAATTGCTAATTTTGTCATTAGTTGTGGTTGCCAGGTGATTAAAATTCGATCGTAATTCCTTAAATTTTGAGTTTGTATATTATGCAAGTATACAGTTGGTGTAAGTATATTAAACATTATGCACCAACTTCCCAAATTTTAAACAGATTAATGGAATTATATTGAACTTTAAATAGCGGTTTATATTCTCATACATTGTATGAATGAATGAATATACTTTTATTGCACATTACAAACAAATATACAGATAATACAACAAAACCAGGTTATAATATGTAAGTACAATTTGGCGACCTTATCGCTACATAGCGATATCTTCCAGGCAACCAAAGGTGTAAAGGATTAGAACAATGAAAACTAGGTAGGTGGTGCAATATAAATATACATAATATAAGATCAATACATGCGATAAAATAACATATAAATAACTAATATATGAAATTATATTAATTGCTAAAATAATAAAAATAAAGTAAAACATAATATACACATATACATACAAATATATAAACAAACTTACACATTTA
The DNA here is from genome assembly GCA_036936625.1 of Parnassius smintheus behrii. Taxonomy (NCBI): domain Eukaryota; kingdom Metazoa; phylum Arthropoda; class Insecta; order Lepidoptera; family Papilionidae; genus Parnassius; species Parnassius smintheus. Next base: position 35,006,437 of record JAUPFT010000028.1, read on the forward strand.
CCCAAATATATAACAAAATTCATTAAACAATAATATAAAGCAGATAAGAACAATAGATACATAATCACTTAATTTATTCTAACGGTTTTCGAACGACTGAGACAAGTAGTGCTCTTTAAGTAGTCGCCTAAACATAACAATAGTTTGTGCTTCACGTATACGCAACGGTAGGGCATTCCAGAGCTTGATGGACTGGACAGTAAAAGATTTATTAAAAAATGAAGTATTGTGAGTTGGCACCCTTAAATGCATTTTCTTGAAGAGCATAGAAGAGCTCCTGGAAGCCCTACAAAATTAAACTTCTCCTTTAGATAGGGAGGAGTAGAAGTGTGAAATAATACACAGCACAGAATAGAAAGAATATGCATATTCCAGCGAAGTCGGATAGGTAACCACTTAAGACGTGAGCGAAATTGGGAAATATGGTCATATTTGCGCAATCCAAATATGAACCGAATACTAGTGTTTTGAAGTCTCTCAAGCTTATTTAGCTGGTCTTGAATTATGTCTACATAGCTTGCGTCTGCAAAGTCAAGAATCAGAAGGGGAAGACACTGCGGCATAATTTTTGTAGGAATGGGAAGAAATGATCGAAGGCGACGCGGAGAACAAAGAGCGACAAAGGTTTTCTCACTTACTTCATTCAGTTGGCGCATCCAATTTAAGGAATCATCGAGATAAATACCAAGATTTTTGTCATTGTAAGGGATTACAACTTCCTCGAATTCAATAGGTGGTACGAAGAACCAGTCAATTCTTGAGATAAAGCTCCGGATTTTTTATATTGTTATACATCTATTAACCCATATCATTATATATCTATTAACCCATATCCGTCATGTGAAAATAAACAGAACACTGCGGCTACCAATCCGCCTGCCAGGCATAGCAACTATGGCAAATTCCCCCTCTGAAGTTATCTATTGGGGAGACCTATGTTTAACAGTCAGCTATAGTGAATGAACGAATTTTGAATTTGAGATGTTGTTATATTTTACAGGGCTAATAGCTTTAATTGGACTGTAAACCATTAAGCTACTTACAAAGTAATTTGAGAGGCGACATTCTCGTTTTCATTTTTGGAGAATCATCATCCGTATTGAGCTTTTCCTTCTCCGCTTCATCTGATTTAGTGTCGTATTCTGCAACAAAAATGTAATGCTTTACAAATTTTTATATGAATTTCGTTACCTTTGGATTTTTCTTGGCACTGCTGTAATTTAAAATTTCTTGACAGAAAAACATAATTTTTAACTTTTGGTCCGACTCGTAATAACAACTCAAGACCACACATGATCAGCAGTCGCGTTCGCGATCACTAGACCAACGAGGCTATCAAATATGGTTAAGCAATAATATGAAAATGGTAAGCCTTATGGGGAAATATAACTTCAAATGGCTTAGCAAGATCCTCCGTTATGCCGAAAATATGGCAGCATTAATTTTGAAATAAATATATGGTTAAGTTGAGGATTAATGTTAAGGACTATGTTAGACGAACACACGATTCCGTAAAGTTTTCTCGATAGAAAAAAAATCCAAAGTTACCTCCAAAATAAACAATAAACCGCTGTTATTCATAAAATACTTTAAATAAGATCATGAAACTTTGCATACTAACTGAACTAACTATAAAGTAGTGCTTATATTACTCACTTTTTTTTAAATACCATTATTGTTACTGTAAAAAGAAATTACCTAAACTATCGGCCTCTTGAAGCTTGATTCCTGCCACCCAGTCAGTTTCGCTTCGGCCTTTGAAGGGGGAGGTTGTGTCGCTTACGATCAGAATACACATTACGCAACAGGACGACGTAAAATTAAAATAGGAAATAACCGTAATAAAAATAAAAAGCGACTGGGTTGGTGTTAAGAAACAGGCATAAATATGATAAACTAAATATAATATATATTTATATATATTATATTTAGTTTATCATATATGATAAAATAAATAAGTATCTAACGACTTATCTACTTACAGTATTAGTGATTACAAACATGTTGGTTAACGGCATACGACGCGCGGGGAAGTGGGGGCGAAATTAGAATTTGAGCTGACTTACTATATCCCCTTAAAGGTTAAAGAATCAACTAAATAAAATGCTCAGATACGTATGTGGACTCTCTAATGCGAAAAGAAAAACACTTTTCTTCCTATATAAATTCATTCAAAAAAATTATTAAAATATTTATTTTCCGACCTATCTGATAGTATAGATTTGATTGTGCCAAATTATTCTTACGAGTTTTAGAATCTTCTTAAATTTATCAGAGGCTTTTGTTGTCTTCCAACAACTGCAGATTTCCTCAAGATGTTTCCATGTACAGTAGAGCAACTATATTGGAATTTTATATTGCAATAAACGTTTTATTTATTTGCACACTAGGTACAAAAAAGCGGACTACTAGTTCACCTCTAACAAAGAAGATATTGTGGGTGCAAAGTGCACACAGCTAAACTAAAAATATCTGTTTTCATAAATTCAGTACCAAGTTATAACAACATAATTTTTGAATAAAATGAATAAATCAATTAAACGCTATTAAATTTAAATTAATAGTATTGTAACGTGCCATAATCAATGTCTGGTACATGGCGAGTACTACCCACTAGCGCCGTCTAGTTTTGAGTAGCAGAACTAGGAGAGCTTTGTTGAATTAAATAAGCTTTTAAAAAGTTTAACCAGGTGACAGCATTACCTATGACTCTTTTTTTATTATTATTCTAGGTACATCGTGTTCTTGCTGTGCAGTTGAAGAATAAAAGTTTTCATATTCAATTAATTAACATCTTTTAATTGATAAAAATACCCATAACCCTTTAGGTAATGGGCCCAGGTAGACTCTGTAATTGAAATCTCAAAGAAAACAGCAAAAGAAAAGTTACAATCGTTAGAACAAATTAACAAGGTAACCTCAAAAAGGATTCCGGCGCGACAATAAATTTAGACAAATTTGATGGAGAGAACTTCAGGCAATAGAAATTTCAGATAAAGTGTGCACTAAAAGCAAAAGGGGTTGAAATTTCAGTGCCTAGACCATCTGTAAACAGTGTTGAGTGGACGAAAAATGACGGCATGGCAATGTATATTATGACCTCTTCGATGGATTACGAACAAATAACCTTGATAGAGAACTGTGAAACTGCCATGGAAATAATGTCAAAACTAGAATCAATATATGAACAGAAGAGTGAACTATGTAAAATGTTAGTTCATGAGAGATTCTATCAATACAAAATGTATACAAGTGACAGTGTCGCTCAGCACATTTCTAAAGTCAAATATTTAGCCAAGGAGTTAAAATAAAGTGGAGAAAACATCAGTGAAACGGCTGTGATAACAAAAATACTTGGAACATTGCCTCCCAAGTATAGATCACTCCGTCAAGCCTGGATGTCATTGGGTCCAGCGAATCAGTTTCTTGTCAATTTAACTGCTTGTTTGTTGGACGAAGAAGCCAGCTTGCAGTATGAAGACGAGCAGGAAATGGCTCTTGTTGTGGCTAACAAAGGTTGGAAGAATAACCCAAAACAAAACGATCAGCATAAAGTTGCTGGAGGTTCAAATCAAAATAAACCCACCAAACACAGGTTCGAGTGTTATAATTGTGGAAGGCGAGGACATTTTGCTCGAGAATGTCGTGCTCCAAAAAATCCAAGCCCAGAAAACCTCAACAGGAAGGTGCAGATTTATTAGCGTTCAATATAGAAACCAGTTTTAATACAACTGAAGAGAATACTTGAATTTTAGACAGCGGTGCCTCTGCATATATGACGTACAGAAAGGAGTTTTTTTTAAATCTTTTTGAATGCATCCAGAAATCATTGACGTTAGGAAACAAACAATCAGTTGAAGTGGCCGGCATCGGCAAAGTGTTTGGAGACGCCAGTAACTTAAGGTATCTTCGATAAAGATTTAGTGGACTGTAATTTTGGTGCATACGGCAAAGGGGAAAATAAATAGGTGGGATAGCACGCACTGACCTGATGAGGGCTGCCGCGCCTTCCTCCTGGAGTGTCTACTATACCGCGAGCTCGCCACGTGGTTCGGCGCACACGCACTCTCGGAACAGTCTCGTGAAGTCCCACACTCTCCACCTTTGCCCTTACGGGGGCGTCTCACACTTTTATGAGTTACAAAGACACAATGTCTGATGCGGTGAATATTAAACATAAACAGGAGAACTCAATGTTCGTCCTGCGCGGTTTGCGGTTAATGTACATAAGACGCGACGGGTGGCCGTGCGTTGCGGATGGCGTAATATCACTTAGTATAATGACGCGCGCCGAGATCCTCTTTTTCACCTCGGCGGCAGCGCGTGCGGTAGGAAAGGGAAGGAAGGAAGGAAACAAAAAATATGCACTAGTCATGTTGATAAAGTAGATATAACTTAGGACGAACTCAATGCGATATGTAATGTAATGTTGATAAAGTAGATTGTTAACTGGCGTTACCATTTCCTCCCGCCCTTAAAGGGTCACCTTTAAAAGACAACCGTAATATAAAAGTAAAAGGAAAACAAATAAATAAGCGGTATATAAAGTGAGAGGATGCGCTCAATGCGCATGTCTCATCTACTAACCTTACTTGGTAAGCGAGAAAATGTATACATAAATATAATATTGCGGTTTAATACTTTTTAATATATATAAATATAAACTTAATTCCTAATTTAGATAAATAATTATAATCAAAATAATCGTGATTTATTGTCTTGGGAGAGGGCAAATACGAGCAACAGGACGGAGATATGTTCCCTTAGTAGTTCTCACGGTCACTACTCGAACTACGCCATCCTTCGAAGGATGAACAGACTCGACAATCGCTAATGGCCAAGCAAGGGGCGGTTCATTATCATTTATCACAATTACAACCATGCCTGGTACGATAGCCGTAGACCGGGTGTTCCACTTCTGACGAACTTGTAATCCGTGAAGGTATTCCGTCCTCCACCGGTCCCAAAACGACTGAACTAATTTATCCAGTAAAGAATGCCTGTGTAACAGACTGGTAGAGTCAGATTTGACTTTGGGTGCGGGTAATGACAATAAAGGTGCGGTATTCAAAAAATGACTCGGAGTAAGAGCTGAAGGCTCTGCAGGATCAGAACTTAATACTGTCAAGGGCCGCGAGTTTAGTAAGCACTCAATTTGCGCAAGAACAGTATTAAGCTCTTCGTATGAAAGTAACTGATGTCCGATAACTCGGAACAGATGCGTTTTTACGACTTTGATCATACTCTCCCAGGCGCCTCCAAAATGAGGAGAGTTGGGACAGATGAACTTCCATGTTATACGATTCTCAGCACACTCTTGCTCAAGCTTTGGGCGGTATTCAACGTTTAGAAATTTATAGAGATCGCGAAGATACGAAGCGGCACCTTTAAAATTCGTTCCATTATCCGAATATAAAAACTGAATCGGCCCTCGTCTAGAGAGGAAACGTTTAAGCGCAGCGAGGAAACTAGAACTACTAAGATCTGTAGCGATTTCTATATGTACAGCTCGAGTCGTGAGGCATGTGAAAACACATAAGTACGCCTTCTCGCTGCGTACACCACGACGACGTACAGGAGTGTATGCGATAGGACCGGCATAATCGCAGCCCGTGTGTGTAAATGCCTTAATAGCTTGTCTTACACGACTATGGGGAAGATCAGCCATCAAAGGGTAAGTTGGACGGGGTCTAAGCCGGAAACATATATTACACTTGTAGACTCTGCTTCTCACAGTGCGGCGTGCGGAAAGTATCCAAAATTTTTGACGGAGTAATGACAATAACAATTCAGGCCCAGCGTGTAAATTTTTAATACGATAATAGTCAATGATCATGTTCACTACATGATCACTGCGCGGGAGTATAATTGGATGTTTTTGCGTGTAATCTAATGCGGAGTTCGAAAGACGACCACCAATGCGGATTAAACCATTCTCAATAAAAGGCCTTAAACGATTGAAAGCGGGCGAGCAACGTTTGTTACCTTCAATATTTAAATATTCCACTGCAAAATACTGTTTTTGCAGGGCGCGGAGGATTATAACCTCAGAGAAACTGAGATCATCAGCAGTCACTACAGTAGTGCTGCGGCGGGGCAATAATTTAGCAAACTTACACACGTACGCAATTATACGTAGAAGTTTACTCCAAGAAGAGATGCGGAGTGCGAGCTCATAAATCGCAGAATTACAGACGGATGTGCACACAGTGTGCGACAAAATCTTCTTCTCAGGCATATTTGCAATAACCTCATTGTCTAAAGTACGAAGAGGCCATTGAGATGGATCTAACGAAGTCCACTGAGGTCCATGGAGCCACAGGGGGTTTGAAACTAATTTATTTGACGTAACGCCACGTGAAAGTATGTCAGCGGGATTCTCAGTACCTGCGACATGATAAAAGTTATCAGCGCGAATATTGTCGGTAATCTGAACAACGCGGTTTGCAACAAAGGTCTGCCACTTGTGTGGCGAACTCTTTATCCAGTACAGAGCTACTTTTGAATCTACAAAGGCATAGACTGATATTGCAAGGTCAAGAGAATAATTGTCGAGTACTCTGCGAAGCAATTTTGAGAGTAAAACCGCTCCACAAAGCTCAAGGCGTGCAATAGATAGTGGTTTCGTCGGTGCGACTTTAGTCTTTGCACAAATCAACTGGACGGTGTTACCATTGACGCTCTTTACATGTATGTAGACTACGGCACCGCATGCGTGCTCGCTGGCGTCGGAAAACCCCAGGAGTGACGCAGTACAGTTTTTGGATACACCAACATGTCGCGGGATACGTAAATCATTAAGAGCTGGTAATTCAGCACAAAATTGCCTCCACATCTTAATAATTGGCGGTGGTGGTATGTCGTCCCAATCTAAATTAAGTTGCCAAAGCTGCTTTATTAACAATTTGGCGTACGCTACTGTGGGAGCAACGAAACCCATTATGTCCCACAGGCGAGCGACAGTAGGTAAGATGGCGCGCTTAGTGCACGTCACATCAGCGGGAACAGATATCTTAAAATAAAAGGCGTCACTATCGGTAGACCAATGCAAGCCTAGTATTTTATGTGGCATTGATTTATCGAACTCTACTTCTCCTGTAATTTTATGGGAAGTAGGGAGGTCATCTAAAACAGATCGACGGTTGCTATGCCATTTTATCAGGTCCCATTGAGCACCCTTGAATAAGTCTATCAGCTGCCGAGAGGTCTCACTGGCCTCGGATTCACTGGGCATAGAGAACGCGATGTCGTCCATATATAGCGAAGTAAATGCGATACGACTCGCAAGCGGATACTTTGCGCCGTCGTCATCAATGAGCTGTCTTACCGTGCGCAATGCATGGTATGGACTCGAAGTTAAACCGAAGCACACGCGATTGAAGTGGTATAACACAAGTGGGTCTTGTGGACGGAAGCGGTATAGGAAGCATTGGTAACGACGATCAGAATCGCGAACAACTATTTGCATAAATTGTTGGCGACAGTCGGCTGTCATAGCGATTGGATGTAAGCGGAAAGTTAAAATTATATTGAACAAGTCGCCTTGCAAATTTGGTCCTGAATGCGCAATATCATTTAATGATCGCTCAGTGCTAGTCTTACTGCTAGCGTCAAGGACGATGCGCAGACGCGTTGACTTCTTATCTTCGCGTAAGACTCCATGATGCGGTATGACATATATTGGAGCGGGTTCATGAGAGTCATACGGCGGTGCGGGGGATATATAATTTTTAGCTAAGTATTCCTTTATGACGTCATCATATGCTAACCTTAATGTAGGCGAGGCTTGAAGTTTCCTCTCCAAGCACATGAATCGTCGTCGAGAGGTTTCATAAGAATCTCCGAGAGAGTAAACGTCATCTTTAAATGGCAGGCCAACAATATATCTACCAGTAAAAGGATCGCGGGATGTCGTAGATTTATAAAACTCTTCACATTCAATGTCTGAAGGACACTGAATGGGCGGTGCGGAGGGTGGCTGTTCAAGCTCCCAAAATCGTTGCACTAATTTGTCAACGATAGGAGACTCTAGGACTGAGCAGCACGTTAAAGAATGATTTACGTAATGTGTAATAAACGTAACCAAATACCGTACACAAAGCCGAGGGCCCGGACAAGTCGTTAGACGAATAAATTACGTCTGGACATAGTAAGTGCGGGAAAAGGGATGCACCTATCAAAACATCAATTTTATTAGGCATGCTATAACATTCATCAGCGAGTCTTATGCCATGGAAGTGTGATAAGACAGATGTGTCTACCACAGCAGTGGGCAAAAGGTCGGTGATTTGATCAACAACTAGCGTTGAAATATTGAAGTTAATATTCGAGTCGAATCGTGAGAAAATTTTAATATCAATCGATTTCGATTTTACAATTTTTTCAACTCCACCGAATCCCTTTACTACAGTACATTCGGTATCGTGTTGTTGAACGCCTAAACGATGACAGCACTCTTTAGTCATAAAATGGCTTTGAGCCGCGGAGTCTAATAATATACGAATAATTTGTTTCTCTCCCTTAGCATCGTAAGCAAATACTTGAGCGGTTGATAATAAAACAGTTCTCTGCGAACGACTTGCACGCGCGGGAGGCGGTGAACGTTGAGAAACATTCTTGAACGAAGTACACAGCGCGACGTCTGAACGCGCACCTGCGGTGAGGGGTGGCGAGTGTGCGGGCGCGGGGGTTGTAGACTTCAGTGTAACTGGCTGAAGCGGTGGAGAACGCGCCAGCGCAGGGGAAGCATTATCGCTTCTGCGGTGGAAGTGCAACAATGTGTGATGTTTAAATTTACAAACTCGACAACTATAATTTGAAGAGCAACTAGACACTCGATGACTTAAACTGAGACAATTCACACATGCATTGTTACTCTTTACGCATTTAAATCGTTCCTGCGGCGTCATTTTATTAAAGTCTGCACACTTAAATAGGCGTTGATGCACAATATTATCGCACAGACACTTTGAGCAACTAGTCGTCGTGCTTACGTACGCCTGATACTTCGGCGACGAAGTATTATTACAGCGACGATTATTACCGTTACCTCGTCGATTGTTTGGTGCGCTATTAGAATTTGTACTAGAATCGGTGCGTTGCAAAACTTTGGAGCGGGTCTTAATAAAATTTACTAAATCATCAAAGGTAGGTACCATCGAGTTATGACTACATTCGAAAGAGCGAATGGTATCCGGGTCCAGCTTCTTAAGCGCGATATGAAGAACAATTAAGTCCGCGAGATTATCTAACTTTAAGTTTTGTAAAGCGCGCACTGCACTTATAAAGTTATCAGTAAATAAATCAAAATTATTTGCGGTGGCCGATTGCAATGGTTTAAATTCGAACATCTGATTAATATATGTAGATGCTAGCATACGCCGGTCTTCATATTTGTCAACGAGTGCTTGCAATAAAATTTTATAATTTTCAGCGCAAGGAGTTATACCTGAGCATACAGATAGGGCTTTGCCCGTTAGTTTACCTAGCAAATAGTATAACTTTTCAGCGTCGGTAAGCGATGTGTTGTCATGGACGGTTGATTTAAAGCTAGCATAAAATAAAGGCCATGAGCGAATGTCACCCGAAAATGGCATAAGTTCGATAGGCGGAAGTGAGAATCTGGCTTTAGATGGTGTACTAGTACTTTGTGAATTAGATTGCGAATATTGTAAATAAAGCCTATTTATTCTACCGCAAAGAGACTCAAACGCAATGAGGCTGTTATAATCAGGTTTAGCAATAGGGTTTATTTTTAATAAATGTGAATTGTAATTATCTAAGACCTGTTTAAACTCAATACGTAAAGCATTAATATTAGAACTTCCATCAAGAAAACGCTCCATCGTGGAAGTGTTTATGTGGATGTCCGAGGACATATCATATATTTTTTGCACTATTTCAAATAAAGCATCTCGTTTAGCTAACAATAAAACCAACTCAGCATCAGGTGTGCCCTCATTATCCGAGGAATCGCTATTATTCGATGCTATTTGTTTTTTAGGCGGCATTACAACTTAAGTTATGCGGCAAAAATAATATAATTATAAGCGGGTAGTCTGTAAGCGACCTCGCTACGCGGTTGAATTATTAAATATTAGTTTTGTTAACGATGAACTTTAATTGTTAACTTTTATAATTATTATGAAGTTATTTATAACGATATAATGCTTAAATATATGTGCAAATAATAAATGTAATTTAACAGTATAATCTATAGATGTAGTTAAAAGTTGATGACGTGATGTGAACATACAACAAATAATTTATATAGATAATTATATGCTTATTCATTCTATGAATATAGTTTTAAAATTACTATGAATGTCACCTTATAGGACCTATTCTAGTGTTCTAATAAGGGCGGGGTTAATCCGAAGTCGGATTAAAATATAAATAATTAATTATATAAACGCTTATTACGATAACGATCTAATAAGGGCGGAAAGTCAAGGTCAATCCAGCGAGAAGTGACCATTAAAAAATGGAGACGCCAGTAACTTAAGGTATCTTCGATAAAGATTTAGTGGACTGTAATTTTGGTGCATACGGCAAAGGGGAAAATAAATAGGTGGGATAGCACGCACTGACCTGATGAGGGCTGCCGCGCCTTCCTCCTGGAGTGTCTGCTATACCGCGAGCTCGCCACGTGGTTCGGCGCACACGCACTCTCGGAACAGTCTCGTGAAGTCCCACACTCTCCACCTTTGCCCTTACGGGGGCGTCTCACACTTTTATGAGTTACAAAGACACAATGTCTGATGCGGTGAATATTAAACATAAACAGGAGAACTCAATGTTCGTCCTGCGCGGTTTGCGGTTAATGTACATAAGACGCGACGGGTGGCCGTGCGTTGCGGATGGCGTAATATCACTTAGTATAATGACGCGCGCCGAGATCCTCTTTTTCACCTCGGCGGCAGCGCGTGCGGTAGGAAAGGGAAGGAAGGAAGGAAACAAAAAATATGCACTAGTCATGTTGATAAAGTAGATATAACTTAGGACGAACTCAATGCGATATGTAATGTAATGTTGATAAAGTAGATTGTTAACTGGCGTTACCAGTGTTAATAAAGAGATATCTCAATGGACAGTGGGAGGATAGTGAGCATAATGTGTTATATGTTCCGAATTTAAGAAGGAATTTATTTTCAGAAGGTGTAATAATGCGTCAATTCTATACGACTATAAAGGAAGATTCTAGCGCACTAATTTATAAAGGTAATGATTTGGTAATGTGTGCAAGAATAACAGAAACAATTTGTATGAGTTAAAGATAAAAGCTGTGGTCGTAAACACCTGTAACTTAGGCCAAAGTAATCAAAATAATATTAAAATATGGCATGAAAGACTGGGACATCTCAACCTAAAACAAATCAAGAATATGAGTGCTAACAATGTTGTAGAAGGTTTGACACTAAGTGAGTACCCACTGGTGCCATCTAGTATCAAGTAGAGGGAGGAGATACATAAAATACATAAACACTCACGCCTGTCACCCAGAGGGGTAGGCAGAGACTACAGACTTCCATTTGGCACGATCCTGACATACCTCTCTTGCCTCCTTCACATCCCACATCCATACACCTACGCATACATGCAGGGAGGAGATCTTTCTAGAAAATTCCATACTAGAACTTTCTACAGCTAGTCAGTTGGGACCAGTATGTACTCGAACATTCTAGAAGTTTCAGTAGAAGAGACCCTATATAAGATCGGTAAAAACTGCGACCGAGTGAGTATTGAAGAGTTTTAAATTGGCAATTCAAGCGAATACTTCTAAGCGATAAAACTGCAAACTAAAGTGTCAATTTTGGTAATTCAATCGGCGGTTTTTATTGTAATGAACGCCAAAATCGTAACAGTATTTATTTATAAAATTAACTTCATAATATGTTAATGTAAAATAATGTAGAAATTGTAAAACTTGTATTTACAAATATTACAATGGTATTATCCATAGTATATACATCGTGTTTATATGGTGTTCTATTTACCTATACTTGCATAAGTTGATATTGATTAATTATTCTTTTAGCAACTCAAATCAAATAAAATTTACTTATTGTTTTAATAATTATTAGCAAAATATATAAATAGGACATTTACACACAAAATCACACTTTTTTCGAAACTCCTGTAAAGATTTTTGTGAAATTTTAGCTAACACTACCGTTTTAGAAATAAAGTTTCTAGATAAACTTTGTATTTTAAAATACAACTTTACTATTTTAGTATGGATATTTAGTAATTTTTGTATCTATTTTATACGTGGTAGAGCCACGCTGCAGCTATAATATGATTGTAGCACGAATGGGTCGGCTTTCTTGGAGAAGGACCGTGTTCTACCGGAATACCAGCGTAAAACATCAGCTTAATGCTGCTGTGCTTCGTATCTTGAGTGTAGAGAACCAGAGACCAGATTTAGTCGAAACGAGGCATTCCATTGTAGTTCTCAGCGGTGACAACGTAACTGCGTTTTTATTCTTAATCGAATATTCGAAGATATGTATGGGCCATAGCATCCACATAACCATCATGTGGACTGTGTGCTCGTTTCCCCTATTCACGTCACACCCATTATCTAAAAATACTACCTTTACATATACATTTTTTGCGGGTAGGAGTGTGTTTACTATACGTAAAAATAACAAGCTGCATAATTTAATTAAAAATATATATATTTATCAAGTGTTTGGTGTGACTGATGTGCTAAATTAGTCTTTAACCTACCAGCAATTTTCCATACAACTATTTACAAACCTGCTACTGAATTTTGCCACTAAATTATTCTCACAGTGTGTTCATAACCTGTCCTTACACTGTCACTAAAATGGAGACACTACAGAAGTCACTTGAAGACATGTCAACCTTATTCAACACTCGAATGGATGAGTTTCAGAAAAGTCTACAAGCAAAGCTCTATACCAACAGCAGGTAATACATCCTCACTCTCAACGGATTTTGAAGTCTTTCGATCTTTTGTGCATCTTTAAAAACTCTGAATGAACAAATGCAACTGTTATTCAAATTATATGACCAAGAGAAATGAGATTTAGACGTAAGATGATCTTTTCACATGGTATAAGAGAGGAGAAGAAAGAAGACCTTCCTTCTACAGTATGTAAATCGTTCGCAGACAAATTAAAATTGACAGATGTACACACTGATGTAATCACCAGATGTCATCGCCTAGGCTTTTCTAAAGAAGATAAACCACGCCCCATTCTGGTCAAGTTCAATAATATTGAAAATAAAAATCTAATATGATATTCTAAAACTGCGTTCAAAAACGCTGGTGTAACTGCATCGGAATTTCTGACCAAGAGTCGACATGACCTTTTCTTAACTGCTCGTAATCAGTTTGGCATTAATAAATGTTGGACAAAAGATGGTCATATAGTCATAATTGGTGCCAATGGTCGGCGATATACCGCCAACTCATTTGCTGATCTGAAATCTATCACTTGCTCTACTATTGATTTGAAAAGGTTGTCACTATCGGGGAAGAGTGTTAGTGAAGATAGTGCTAAAGGAAACGAGGTTATTTCTACAGCTAGGTCTAAGAGGGTTATCAAGGCAAAATAACTTTGTATTGAGCTCCTTCTAACGCTGTATGTAATGCATTTTATTGAACAGCCATTTTTATCTATTATGTAGTGTTCTTTTTCTTTTTTGTTCTCTTTTTTATATTTCATAATTAAAAACTAAGTACTTTATTATATTTCGGTTATTTCATTCTATTTCTTACTAAACTTAGTTACTTGAGTTTGATATCCAAAGTGATTGTTTCTATTTTTGTACTGTAACAAAACGAAATTTTACTTACTTACTTACTTACTTACTTATCGTCACGCACAATCCCTAACGGGGTAGCCAGAGAGAACAGATCGCCAAGTGTCACGATCCTTACATACCTCTTTCGCTTCTTTCAGGTTCATTAACTTCTTCATACATGCACGTCTAGGTATCCGAGTACTCTTGACCCTCCCCTCTTCGAGCAATTTGCTCACATGGTCTTCGAAAGTTAGTCTCGGTCTACCTCGACACCTTTTAATATTTACTTTCGCTCTATATATTTTCTTCACCATTCGGTCTTCACTCATTCGTTCAACGTGTCCAAACCATTGGAGTACGCCCCTATCAATTTTTGTGATAAGGTCATCTTTCAATCCTGCCATATTGCGAATCTCTTCGTTTCGCTTTCGGTCGGCTATGGTAACGCCACACATTTTACGAAGAGATCGCATCTCCACTGCATTCAACTTGCTTTTATGCTTCTTCTGGCATACCCAGGTTTCGCTGCCATATAACAAAGTCGGTACCAACACTGCGTTATGTATTGCAAGGCGTGCACTCTTCACCACGCCTTGCCTTTTTATTAATGCATTCAGGGCACCATTGACTTTGTTTCCGGCAGCGACACGCCTATCCACATCTAAATCACATCTTCCATCCCGGCTGAAAGCACTCCCCAAGTATACAATTTCATTTACCTGTTCTAGACATTCCTGATTTACCCATATTTCACATTTCGTTCTCTCTTCGTCCTTTCCAAATACCAGAACCTTAGTTTTATTAGCATTCAAACGGAGACCTTTAATTTCACATTCCTCTTTCATACACGTGACTAATGCCTGCAGTTCTGCTTCTGATGGTGCTGCATCATCAGCATACAGCAGACAATTAACTTTTATGTCACCCAATTTCACACCCAAACAGCTATCTTTCAGCTTCTGTAAACAGCTGTCGAGATACAGTATGAACAGCCAGGAAGACATGACACAACCCTGTTTTACGCCCGCTTGGACGCTAAACATGGGTGACAGGTCATGCCCTACCCGCACACAGGCTTTACAGTCATAGTAAAGTGACTGCACAGCCCTTAACAATCGACCATCCACACCATATCCCGGCAACAGTTCCCACATTTTCTTCCTTATAACCTTATCAAATGCTTTCTCCAGATCCACAAAAGCACAGAAAATCCTCTGGTTAACACTCAGAAGCTTCTCCGTGATCATGCGGAGAGAAAACATTTGATCCGTGCATCCTCTTCCAGGTCTAAATCCGCATTGTGCCTCCCATAAGAATCTTTCCGATTTCTCTTGCATCCTGCGTGTCAAAACCTTCGAAATTTTAACATTTTTATTATATTTTGAGTAGGACAGACAACTCATAATATAAAAGAAATTATATTATTTCTGTTCGCGACAGCCTAACAAGGCTGTGCTAAGTGAAAAAGAATATTGTTTTTTGTATTAATAGTGAAATTACCGACAAAAGTGGGTGAAAACGTGTATTGATATAGTTGTGTAGCACGTTTAACACTAGCTTCCTCAGCGCTATTCTTGTATCCAAAACGTGGCTCAAACCATGTTTACCTTCTACCTGCTATTCACTAACAGGATTCAATCTTATTCGAAATGACCAAGTAAGCCAGAGTGGTGGTGGGGTAGCAATTTACCTAAGATATGATATTCCTTTTAAGATTATTAAATTGTCTACTCAAGCACCCTTGCCTAATGAAGGTGAACATCTCTTGTTGGAAATTATATTATCTAACACCAAAATCTTACTAGGCGTCTTTTATAGCTCATCCCTTGATGTGAATTATTTCCCTTCGTTTGAGAAAACACTTGAAGACCTGACTCCTCTGTACAATCACATTATTTTTATTGGCGATTTTAATACTTGCTTGAGAATAATCACCGCACTAAGAAGCTGCGCTCTATTACTGACTCATGTAATTTACATATTCTGCCACTTAATGCTACACACACCTTGCCTAACTGTATTTCATCCCTGTTAGATCTTATCATATTTTCATCTCCTGATCACGTGTTGACCTCATCTTTCTGACTTATAAAATACGTACTCCCAAACTTCGGGGCAAGGTACTGATGCTACGGAATTTTAGTGTGATGAATATAGAACGTTTACAAGAGGATGCCCGGAATGCTGTCTGGTCTGCTGTATACTCTGCAGATTCTATAGACCTAAAAGTGGAAACATTTAATTACATTTTAATTGACCTTTATGACATCCATGCTCCAATCAGACCAGTTAAAGTTAAACACACCCCTGCACCTTGGCTAACTGACAATATTAAATCACTGTTAAATAAGAAAAATAAAGCTAGACTTATTTATAACAGTGATAAATCGGACCACAATAGGGACAAGTATAGGATCATACGGAATCGCTGCAATACAATTTGTAGAGACGCACAAAAACGCCATGTTCAAAGATCAGTCGAGAACGGAGACCCTGCAAAAATTTCGAAGTTTCTCAGATCTATAGGAGTCGGAAAATTTAAAGAATCTACTATTTCGAATGAAGACGTTGACATTGAATCATCAATTTAACATTTCTCATCTACCTCTTCGTTTTCAAGCTATAATATAAAATTATATACTTTAAACAATCTGTCCAAAGCATCGACTCCTAATTTCTCGCCATTTACCTTCAATCAATTTTCCGACTGTGATGTTAAGAAGAACGTTTTGTCCATATCGTCAAGTACCATCGGATGTGATGAAATTAGACGTAAAATGATCGTCCCCCTGATTGACATTATTTTCCCTATCTTAACTCATATTTTCAATTACTCCATATCCTCTGAATCCTTTCCTCGAATTTGGAAGGAAGCAAATATCATTCCTCTTCCTAAAAAGAAGAACCCCTGTTCTCCCTCAGATTATCAACCTATATCTATCCTTCCATTCCTTTCAAAAGTCCTTGAACGTTTAGTCTTTGCACAACTTAACCTCTTCCTAAATAAAAACTCCCTTCTTGACTCCTTTCAATAGGGGTTCAGACTTGGTTATAGTACGGTTACAGCGTTACTTAAAATCACAGATGATATTCGCTGGGGTATGGACCAAAAGCAGCTCACTATACTTACGCTACTGGATTTCAGTAACGCTTTTAACACCGTCAATTTTTATGTATTGCTGAGTCTGCTACATTCTATTAATATATCTCCAGCGGCAATTGAACGATTTTAAAGCTATTTGCGTGGCCGCCGGCAGCGGGTTATGTTAGGGGGTGCCACATCTTCGTGGTGTGAACTAACTGCTGGTGTACCACAAGGTGGGGTGTTGTCTCCTCTCCTTTTTTCTGTTTTTATTAATTCTGTTACTTCACGAATTTCTTCTCTCTACCATTTTTATGCAGATGATCTTCAAGTTTACTCCCATACATCACTCCAGAACATTCCCAGTGCCATCAGTGACACTATTATGAATCTTGCTGCAATACATGGTTGGAGCAGGTCGTTCTGGTTTAATTTAAATCCCAATAAGACCCAAGCCATTATTGTGGGAAACAGTACTGTAATTTCCAGAATTTGTTGGGATAACCTACCACCTACTGTTATTGATGGTGTTGTGATACCTTTTAGCAAATCTTGAAAAGACCTAGGATTACACATTGATCAAAATCTTTCTTGGTCCCTACATATTAAAGAGTCCAGTAGAAAGATGTTTGCGGCATCATCTTCCTTACGACGTTTGCGTAACTTATTACTCATTCCTACTAAAATTTTACTGGCACAGTCCTTGTTACTCCCTATCCTTGATTATGCTGATGTATGTGCTACTCTAATCTTACTGAGGATCAATTAAATAAACTTGAGCGTCATCAGAATTTCGCTATTAGGTTCATATTTGGCCTCCGCAAATATGATCATGTTTCTGAGTTTCATACTAAGCTCAAGTGGCTTCCAATCAGACTTCGGCGGAATACTCACATTTTCTCTCAACTGTACTGTGTACTATTTGATCCTAAAACACCGATGTGTCTAAAAGAAAAATTTGAGTTAGCGGGTGCAGATAAAGATCATTCCAGATTATCCGATAAACTTATTTTGCGAATGCCTGCTTACAACTCAATTTATTTTTAATTTCTCCTTTTGTGTCAAAGCAATTAAATTATAGAACTCGATTCTTTTAACAATTAAGAAAGCCCAAAGCATTGAGTCTTTATTGAAAGATATTGATACTGGTGAAAAACTTTTATTTAAATATGTGTTTTACTTAATATATTTATTTCATTCTCATATCTACTATACTTGATAAGGTTTGTGTATCTATGGTATGTATGTAGCTATAATGTGTATATATATAAATATGTATATATGTGTATGATTATGTACGTATATATATGTTATGTATAATTTTTTTCTACTATTTATGCACACTTCTATATTTTTATATGTAAAAGATCTCCTTCACCAAAGTTTACCTGGAAGAGATCGCTGTTTGGCGATAAGGCCACCTAATTGTACATAAATTTATCAATTTAAGTTTGTTGTTTTTTGTATTATTTTGTGTGCACTAAAGAGTATTGTATTGTATTGTATTGTATACATATATTTTCTACGATCTATAAAATTAAAAATCTCAGTCTCTGATCTACTCAGGCTCTACTTACGGTCTACATAACATAAAACAAGGCCTGTACAATATAAGTATCATGTACGCAAATTCACTTATTTTAATGTAAACGCTACAATACTAACAATGCCTACAATTGCCTACGCTTTAGTGTATATTTCACAGTAATAGCATTCCACTCAGGTTGGTTTAGATTTAATGTCAAGTTTATAAATAATTACGTCGTCTACAGCTATTTATCTACCTGATTTAAAAAAATATCTAACACGAAAATTCTATTATATTTGTTTTCAGTTTATTTCCAGGTTATTTTAAAATTCATATTTTAATTGTTAATTTCTCAGTTTTCCATTTAGATATTGTAAAACTAATATTACTTTTGTAATCTATAGATTATAAGGAATAAATCGACATGCATTTCATTGCGTGACGCGAAAATTTGTGGTGGGCCCATTCTCCATACAAAAATTGATTGTCTCCAGAGTGCCGGTTGAAACAGGATACAACCGGCACTCTTATTGAAAATTGAGAGATAAATTTTTGTGTGGTGATGGTGATAGAGAATCATCACCTCATTACATCCCATGAGTATTGTAAGGTCAATGCAAGACAAAACTTATGGCTCCGATAAATGGCCTGTAACCGTATATAATCATTAAAGTGTCTCCAAAACATGGTTAAGATAAACCCTTTTTACGACAGCAGAGGCCCATGTCCATCAGTAGACTTTTAAGTACTGATAAGAAAGACATAGAAGATTGACAATGATAAAATATTCTTATTTTCATCTATATATTAGTGGTGTCTTTACTTCAATCGGACGGTATAGATTCCCTGTTGAATCCGTAAATGGCACTGGTCTTAAGATCCAGAGATAACCCGTGTGAAGCCTAGGTGGACCATTAGTATATAATATTATAGCCTTAAAGTAGTGAGCAAAGAAAATTTAGTCAATACCAAAAAAAGTACTTATTCCTCCTTACCAATATTCATTGCTATTAATTCAACGGCCGGCGTTATCTGTTGTTTTAGCTGGGACAATTCTTCCAAAACTATTTTGGATTCCGGCGATTCTGCTCTATAATGAGCTATAGCTAGTCTAGCATCCTGAAAATATCAAGGACAAAATTTTTATTTCTTTATCCCAAGCTATGCTACCTCAATGTGCAGTGGCGATGTAAGAATATTCACTACCACATATCGTAACATGGGCGTAGCAAGAGCCGACAGAGTGAAAGAAACCATAAAGATGGACAGAAGCGTCATCATTATTACAACTAGAAAATTAAAAAAGGAACTGCTGTCATCAATCCATCCCACAAAAGTTTTTTGAGAGGGTGCAAAAGAGCATGCGACTCATGTGATGGTAAGTGACTACCGCCACCCATGGACAACTGCGACACCAGGGGATATGTAGGTACGTTCTCGTCTATTAAAAAAGAGTAGGCATTAGTCGCAACCTGTGCGGAGTAAAGTGAAATCCGATTTAGCAGTTGAGTTTTAATAGACTGTAATAGTCTCTTTCGAAGGTCATAGATCAAAATGCGATGATGGATGCTCTTACGCCACTATAACATGCCAGATTATAACCAACTTTTTTTAAATACTACACTCACCTCTTCTCTGTTTTGCCGCAAAAGGTAAACGGGGCTTTCAGTAACCGTCATCAAAAGCGCCATTCCCAGTATGCTGCAGGCCAGGTTCACCCACACGATGTATCGGTATGTCAGATACCAACCCAGTATATAGGACATTTGTGCGCCTATACAATTAAGTGCAATTGGAACTGGGAAAGAAAAGAGTATTTTAAGATGACCTTATTTTATTCCTCTTTATACGTCAAAGTCAAAGTCAAATTTTTTTATTCAAAATTGGCTTTTACAAAGCACTTTTCGAATGTCAAACGCTACAATATCGCTCTTACAAGTCTCTGATGTGGACTTACAAATCGTCTATTCAATTATCTTTTTAAATATATACATCCGTAAAGTTATAAGAAAAAGTAAAATAATAAACTCGAAAGAGTCCGCTGACTAAATTGTCAGACTTGGCACGCGACTGGTAAATGTAATACCCAACGTCTCGCACTATTTATTAATTCCATTCACTTCATTCATTCCATTTAATCTATTCATTCCATTCATTCATTCATTCTTTGTCGCTTTTCCCCGTCCACGGTCTGGGTATTCACATACGAAATAGATGGGATTTTTATACTACCATCAACTAGAAGCTGTGGGGTCCGTCTGGGATTTCCCTTAATCGCATGTAAAACTAACGATATATGATCAAAATTATCATAATTAACTGAATCGAACTAAACAAAACTTGAAATTTCGGCTCTAGTAGCCCCGGACAGCAGAAACTTATTGCTAGATGTCTTTCAGGCTGCTGGACGTGAATCAGACAGAAGTGAAAAAGCTTAAAGGCAAACAGCAGTGAAAGTAGTAATTTCTCTACCCATTCCATCTATGAATTACAGCCTTTATAAGTCCAGTGTTGAACTTAGGGTTCTTTTATAATTTTCACGCTTGGAAGAAAATTTAGAAACCAATGTTTTTATCATTTTGAAATGTTATCAGGAAGATGATACTGCCTGTTTACTCCTTCAGTTTCACTCTGTCGCCTCTTAAGACACCCACTGGTCGATATAGGGTAGCTGATATTCTACATCGCCGCTGCACGCCTTGTGCACTATGTCTTGATCGCACGATAATTAATTTTATATGATATTATTGAAATACAATGTATTAATACCAGACGCCAGTGTTCCTCTTATAGATTTATCGGCGATCTCCGAAATATACATAGGCCCGTAGACGAAGGAAGGGCCGCAACCTATACCTCCAATGAACCTTCCTATTAAGATCATCGTTGATGTAGAAGAGAAATCGACCATTGCCCATGATACCTGTGGAATAATCAATTTTATTGACTATCCTTGGTGTTAATTTAAAATTCAAAATAAGTTGTATAGTTTTAAAATACATAATGTTACGAGCTTAGGGTTCGTGACAATAAAAAACTGCCGATTAAATTAGCAAAATTAACACTTTAATTCACTTTACACTAATTAAAACTTAAAATACAGCAATAATTAATCACACTGATTCACTTCATTTCGCTCCGAAGCTTCGCTTGCATCGCCAAATTCAATACTGCCCCGATCGCGGAATGCAGCGCCTTTAAATACACCTTTTACACGGAACATCCAGAATATTCCAGTAGATACGGAGGCTGACCAACTAGATGTAGAAAGTTCGAGTGTGGGGCTTCTAGAAAGCTTAATTCTTCTGTTCGATACTAGATGGCGCTGTTGGTCGAAAGTCAAGATTGACATTTTCTAGGAAGCCCTCCTCGCTCTGGTCCCCGACACTAGATGGCGCTAGTGACTGACGTCAACTTAGGCGCGCAACAATAATATACCAAATCCTAAAATCCGTTTCATGACAAAAATACGTTCGCACTTAAATTTAATCTGTGCTAAAAGAGAATGTCAAGTATCACAGCAATTTAATAAAGCTGTAAATTTTATTGGTTATATTTAGATATTACGTTATTTTTCATTACATACTTTAAGAGCATATTATAATCATTATGTTAGAACTATTCTTTACAGACTTTTTTTATTGTGAAACGAGGCAGTTCATCGCCCTCCTCAGTGGTGACAACGCACTTTGCATTTTGATTCTTAATCAAGGATAGATATGGATGTCTATGGGCCATAATATCACTCACCATGAGGTAGACTGAGTGTTAATTTGTCATTATAATTGGCTATAAAAAAATTAACTGTAAAGAAAAAAATTAAGATATGCAATCAGTAGTCTACTCAACTACTCAGTAGGCGAAACGTCAGTAAAGAGTGTTTAAAAATAAAGAAAGTTAAATTGCCACTTATAAAACTAAGTAAAATTAACACTACAAAAGCTGTTTGAATCCGCTTAAATTAACATACAAATTATTTATTTTCTAATTTTGACGTAAGAATAACTATTATGAGATGTTTTATCGAGCTAATATTGATAAGTCTCCCATATTGTCTCATAAAAGTAAGTGTGAAAAGCGATCACTCAATCCAGGTAAGTTGATGTTGTTACCCATAGACTGACAATTCTCCTCGATTGAAAATCAAAATATAGATTCGTTGCCACTCCTGAGGGCTAAGACGAAATGCCTCTTTTCTAGTAAAAAGGGTCTCCGTTTCTCTACACTCACCCTACGCATAGCAGCATTAAGCTGCAATTTTACGATTGTATTCTGCGAGAGCGTAGTCATACCACACTCGAGCCGACTCATTCTGGCTTTACCTATAATATAGCTGAATTATGGCTTTCCCACGTGTACTACGTATTGTATGATAAGTCTCGACAGCCTGTAAAAGAATGACATAGCTACCTGCAACCAACTTTAAAAACAGGCAACAGATGCGTTGTCGCCTCTGGGAACTAATGTAATGTTTCCCAGAATTAGCGACTTTGCAATTATGAGTTATGATTATCAGACCTTATGTTTTTCGAAATATGGCGGTATGAACATCTCGGTTACCCCAGATGAGACATGTGTCATTAATTGGTTTCTAGTAACCAGATTATTCAAGTTTTGATTCATCTTACGAATCGGGTCGAAATATTCTTTGGTCGTAGGTCTTTGCAATCGCTTAATCTGGAACGTTCAAAAATGTAATTTTTTGCAATCGTCAATACTTTTATGGCACCCGGGTAAGTCATCAATCATTCACAATTCACACATGACTACGCCAGATGTAAAAATGTGACGTGTTAAGGGAAATCCTCCCTTCCATGGTAAAGGCTCAAGTAAACTTTTATGGATTAGTAAAGAAGATAAAAGATTCGTAAACATATCACGTAACATTTTCTTACCACAAACGGAAGAGTTAGCAGCATCCCGCCCTTTTGTCTTCCAAATTTTTCAATGACAACACCAGTTAGAGCAGTTCCGATTATAGCTCCAAGAGGTGGGAGGCTGCCTAGTAAGGAGCACTCTACATCTGTCATTGGCGCCGTAAGTAACGTTGTATGGCTGTCTTTAAACAGCTCTAATGTATAAGAGGGCCATACATAAAGTAACCCCGTAAGAAGTAAGCTAAATGAACCTATAAAAGATAATTATTATTAAAAACAATGCAATAAAAGCGTTCAGACACATATAAAAGTAAAAGTAAAGTTACAGCCTATATACGTCCCACAGCTGGGCACAGGCCTCCCCTCATTTCTGAGAGTCGAGTCGCTGCCTTATTATAAGTAAAAAAAGAAAGAAATAATCTTTCAGTGTTTCAGACAAAAAAATCTGAAAAACTCTTGACTCATCAGGCCAGGCAGGCCATCCCTGGAGCTTCTCACTATGTTCGATCTCAAGACGTTCAACAAATATTTTTACAAACTAATAGCTACTCATTACACCAAAAACTATTCGAGCCGAAATTTCAAACTTATTAAAAAAAAACATTTTGGGAGAGAAGATTTTAGGGGTGTGTAAAAAGTGCTAAGAGCAACTCTCGCACCTCATGCCAGTTCGTCGCCTTACATAATGTGGAGCTGTACTATAATTCGCTTACCGTGGCGCTGCCACACATCAAATTTTCTTCCCCATCCTTTTCAGTTCTTCGAACTACATGAATGGCCTATTGCCACTTCATTTAGCTGATGTGTTGAATTTTTAGGTTACTCTGGTTTTACTGCACATATTATATAAAAATTAATTACAGAAAATACATATTCAAAAATCAACTCACATGAAATCGAAGTATGTATCTGATGTAATTTCCCCATCTTAATATCTTCGCTTTAAATTTCACAGTATGTAATGACTACTATATGACAAATTCGAAACTGAATTTGAAACCGTTCAAATTCAATTATAATACAATATTTGATTTCACAATGTTTAATTTTATGGAATTAATACAATTAAATATTATAAAATCAAATATTGTAGTTGTAAGATAACACAGCAGCTGTAACAAACTTAATCTCTAGTGATGTGATCTCTGATAAATGAAAATTAGTTAAAATATGATGTAATATTTTGCTGCAGGTAATAAAGTTTGTATTACAAATGGTTGGCTCGACTGGCGAAGGACCACAGTCTCACAGAACACCAACGTAAAATAGCAGCTCAATGCCGTTGTGTTTAGTACGGTGAATGTATAAAACCGGATACTTTATGCTCTAAGCGAGGTATTTCATCTTAGTCCTCAGGAGCAGCAACGCATTTGCAGTATGATTCTTAGTTGAAGATAAATGTAAATGTATACGGGAATCAGCATCCACATACCGTCATGTGGGCTGTGTGCTCATTTGTCACTCTTTCTATAAAAAAAAACATATTGTGTTATTTTTATTTGAAGTCAATGCTGTTAATTCTAACCCTCTCACTAATAATAATGAAAATGTAGTCTTATTATGACAATCATTACAGCAAAAAGTCTATTTCATCATTTATGAGACCGCTCTTTTGTTAACTCTGCAGTAAAAAATATTTTGTTATCATCTACGATCAGATACTTAATATAAAAATTATACCTTTTTCTCATACAAGAAACCAGTAAAAATAAAAGTGAGACAACTTTTACATAGTCAAATATTGTTAATGTTAATCGATAATTACTGCTTGTGTATTTGATCAACTGGAGCTGATTAATGGTGTATAACTTATAATTAATTATTTTTTATTTAACATACAGGCAGAGGTAGTCAGAAATTTGGAAATATAGTTTATTGATATTGAAGACATAGTCTTATCTCACATCTCTTATTATTAAAAATGTCCTTTTGATTCCTAACAAAATTATATATATACTGCTTGAAATGTAAATCAATACATATATAAACGAAGTCCCCTGGAGCTAATTAGATTGCAATGAATATAGAAAATATATTATTGCAATCTAATTAGCTTCTTTTCATATGGATTGTTTGGAACAAATCTGTATGCCCTGCAGGCTATTTTGTTCTTCATCATTATTTATCATTGAAAATATCCTTCCCATTCCTAACAATATCACAAATAGACATGTTACATCAAAATGTTTTAAAAAAAATTTGAAACGATGATGATTGAAAATCTATCTATATAAAACACAAAAATTTTTCTCTCTTGATACCATTCAACTAATTTTGATAAAAATTTTGTGTTGGTTTTTGAATGGATCTCCAGATGGTTTATATTTACATTTGCAACCGATAGATCCACTACTGTACGTTTCATAAGGAGTTTTCTTCGGCGTACGACCTCTCTGTGGAATAATTTACCACCGGCGATTTCTCCAGACCGCTACGACCTGGGCACCTTCAAGAAAAGAGCTTACTCCTTTCTAAAAGGCCGGCAACGCACCTGAATTCCTCTGGTGTTGCGGTTGATCATGGGCGGCGGTAGTCACTTAACATCAGGTGAGCCACATGCTCGTTTGCCCCCTGTTCTATAAAAAAAAGAGATGGCGCTGTTGTCAAGATTCATAAATCACCCGTGCGAAGACCGGGCGGATCGCTATTATTAAGTACAATTAAATTATATCTGTGTTTTTGTAACCTTTACACAAACAGCATAAAATATCTTACCTCCTCACTATTTATCACTACGTATTATCAAAGATAAGTACGATATTACCTAGTCATTTTGATATGTTTACTGTCATTTTATTATAATATATAAGTGTTTATTTATCAACCAAAACATATTAAGACAAAGTCATGACACCGTGCCTACCTGTCTATCTCGATCAATCATCAAAGTTTAAAAACATGTTTAATAATCATAAGTCCTTACATATGAAATTGGCGTTTTGTACGGGAGGTATATAAAGTCAATTTTTTTTATAAAATATATTTAATTAATCAAAGTATGCACCGTTTTTATCTATGCACTTTTACTATCTCATTGGTGGTCCATTGATCCCTTTACTCAAAAACCATGAAGGCGAGAATCAATAAACTCTTTGAAGGCGGTTTGGACTGCCACATCGGAATTGGATTTTTTACTTGTAATAAGTAGTCCGAATTCCGGAAAAATGGTAATCTGTTGGAGCAAGGTCCGGGGAGTACGGTGGATGTCACAGACATTCCAATTGTAGCTCACCTAACCTAGTTGTTTGTTGTTTGTTTGTATGTTGTTTGTAGTGCAGTGTGTGGTCTTGCGTTGTCATGAAGCAGCAATGGCCTAGAGCGATTCACCAATCTCGGTTGTTTAGCAGCTAGTTCTTCCTTTATGGTTTGCGGTTGCTGACAATAGACATTTGCCGTAATCGTTAGAAAGATTTTAGAAAGCTTTAGTGAAAAACACCGGCGCTAGTCCACCAAACACTCACAAGTAAGTTTTTCTGAGTCAATTTTCGTTTAAGGCAGGATTTGTCTGGGTCTCCAGGGTTCAGCCATTGCAACGAGCGCTTCTGATTATCGTATATTATCCACTTTTTATCACAAGTAATGATTCGATTTAAAATCCCTTCATTTTTGAATCGGTTTAGCAAAGTAACACAGCAGTCGGCGCGTGTTTGGAAGTTCGATTTACTCAATTCAAGAGGTACCCATCGTTCAAGTTTTTTTACTTTCCCGATTTGCTTCAAGTGGATTAATACAGTTTTATAACTTACCTGGAAGCCTGCAGCTATCTTTGAAGTGCTTTGTGATGGATCTGCTTCCACAATAGCCTTCAAATCTTCATTTTCCACTTTGGTCTCCTGCAGTCCACGGGGTTGGTTTTTTTGTTCTGGATATTGGTCGAAATATCCAGAACAAAAACGTTGAAACCAAAAATGTACCGTGCTTTCTTTTGCGACATAAGCGGCGTAAACATTATTAATCCTTTGGGCTGATTCTGCAGCACTGGTGCTCGTACTTATAAATTTACCGATATTTATGTTTTCCATTGAGCGGTAATAAGCTACGCTAAAGAAAAAAATAATGAGGAAAAAACAAATGAGTGACTGTTTTCAAAACACAAATGTACCAGCAAAATTAATTTATAAATTTGAATTTGGAATTCTTAACCAAAGAGGAGATATTTGAGATCAAATTGTTCAGTACGACAAAACGCTAATTTCATATATAAAGACCCAATATAAATAAGTTAGTGTAAAAAGGATTATTATAATATTAAGGAATTGATGAATGAAAATAGCTCCTGGGTGGGTCAAGATATTTAATTTTTTTGTGTTGTTAATTGTAAGTAGTTTATTGTTGAGTGCCATAATTAGTGCATGGTACATGGACACTAGCGCCATCGTATCGAGTAGCAGAACTAAACTTTCTAGAAAATTCCATGCTAGAAATTTCTACACTTAGTCGGTCGGGACCAGTATTATCTCAAACATTTTAGATGTTTCTGTGGAAAGGGCCTACATAAGACCGGAATAGACCGCGACCCGGGTCAGTACTGATTTGGCGATTCAAGCAAATACTTCGAAGCGATATAACTGCAAACTAAAGTGTTAAGTGTGATTAATTATTAGTGTTTTTTATGTTGTAATTGGTGTTCGGTAATAAAAGTGTCAATTTTGGTAGTTCAATTGGCAGCTTTTAATGCTCGTAACAATTCGTGTTAGAAGTGGGAAAAAATCATGCTAATTTTGCCTAAGGCAATAAAAATGACATGGCGGGTTTCCGTACCTAAAGTCAACGCCAGCAGGAGACGGACCACATACGATTTGTTGGTGCAACGCCGCAGACATCGGAGGGCTAGCTGCCGCCTTGGGAACCAGCCCGTCTGCAGCTCCTACATCTGCAGAATCTAACGTGGGAGCTCTGATGATGATGCTGCAGGAACAGGACCGCCGATAGAAGTAACAGGCCCATCAACAGGAAGTTAAGGATCGACGACAGGAGGAACAGGCCCGTCGGTTGGAAGAGCAGCTGCAGCGCGGCCAGAAGGAACAGGCACGTTGTTTGAAAGAACATCATGAGGAACCGGACCGCTGGCGGGAGGAACAGTTCCGCCAACAGGAGTAACAGGCCCGATGACAGAAGAAACAGACCCTCCGACGGGAGGAACAGGCCCGTCGACAAGAGGAACAGGCCCGTCGACAAGAGGAACAGGCCCGTCGGTTAGAAGAACAGCTGCAGCGTGGACAGGAGGAACAGGCCCGTCGTTTGGAAAAGCAGCTCAAACATGATGAGGAAGAGCAGATGCTACTAATAAAGGACCTTTACGTTACCTTCGGGAAAGAGATAAGGGAGGTGAATCATCATCATCATTATTACCCTTCACAAGTCCACTGCAGAACATAGGCCTCTCCCAAGTAATGTCACAAAGCACGGTCCTTAGCAACCTGCATTCATCGACTTCCTGCATGTCTTACTAGGTCGTCACTCCATCTAGTGGGGGGTCGCCCTACACTACGCCTACCGGTACGAGGCTACCACTCGATAACATTTCTTCCCCACCGGTTATCGGTTCTTCGAGCTATATGGTCAGCCCATTGCCACTTCAGCTCACTAATACGTTGGGCTATGTCGGTCACTCTAGTTTTACTGCGGATATCCTCATTTCTGAGTCCATCACGCAGAGAAGCTTCGAGCATAGCCCTCTCCACAGCTCACTGAGCGACCTTGAGCGTCCTCATACGACCAGCAGTGAAGGACTACGTCTCAGAAACATAAGTCATCACTAGCAACACGCACTGGTTGTAAAATCTAGTTTTCGGAGTTTGGGGTATACCTCAAAAAATGAAGAATAGGGTTGCTCAATATGACAACCGCCTGTCGGAAGCTGAAACCCGAATCGACCAAGTGAACAACGTGATAGTTGACAAAAACAAAACGCTAGACGACTTCAAACTTTGGGATGGAATCACAGCTCCCGCAGTAGCCACAAAACCTTCGCTAAAATGATTCAAAGTTGAACCGTTCGATGAGACTTCTTCATGGTCAGCCTACAAAATCCAGTTCGAGGCTGTCATGAAGGCGAACGGCTGGAATAAAAGTCAGGCTATGACTCCTCTAACACTAGGCCTGCGCGATCATGCCTTAACCGTTCTGCAAGCTCTCGGTAAGACGTGACTTACGAGAAGCCCCTTGAGTCATTAAAGGCTAGATAGTGCAACGCTCATCTGGAACACGTCTTTTGTGTGCAGCTTGAAGATCGCGTGCAACGGAGCAACGGAAACCTGCAGCAGGCCCTTGACGTGGAGAAGTTGGTTCGAAAAGCATACCAGTCTATACCTGCACTAATTGAAGGTAGCCTGGTGCAGATATTCATTGACAGCATCCGCGACCTGGAAGTCAGAGCTGCTGTGAGGCTCGGGCACCACTAGACGCTTAAGGACTCTTTGACCCATGTACTGCAGATGGTAGCCGTGTGGCAGAATCATCATTCCCATCGCGTCAGATAGGTTGCAGTAGTTACAGTTTGCGAACGCAATAAAGGATTCAGCCCGAGGTGCTATGGCTGTGAGATAAGGGACCATCTTCGATACAACTCCCCTAAGTGAACTGTAGAAAGGGAATTTGATAGATCTCAAGAGGGTGGTGCAGCACCATCCAGCTGCAGCAGGGAAACGAGTAAAAATCAGAATTGCGGGGCAGCCATTAATAAACCTAGTACAAGTATACTGCCTGAGCCCAGATCACTCACTTCACCTATTTTACTGCCAATCCACAACTGTTTTCCTGTTTAAGGTGGAGTCTCATTATAATTAGAGGTTAGATACGTTTTACCTCAGTACAATGTATTTTATATTGTAGAATTTAAGTACCAAATGAACTTATGTATTGACAAGTAGCAACTGCAGCCAACAGACATGTGCATGAAATTCGAACAATGAAGTCTACATTATTACATCTAAGGAGAAATATGAATGCCTCACTTTCTGTAATTATACTACATTCTTTGCACTTTCAGAGTGAAACTCAGAATATACGCACTGCTATTAGGCAGCAGAAATACTCATGGGTGTAAGGGAATGGTGTTATTCCAAATCGTGGTTTAATGATAAGTTTGGGTTTGAAGGAAAGTCTTTGTCATGCAAGCTGCGGCGGCATAGTAATCATAAAATTCGAAACTGCCCTATTTTTCACAGACTTCTTCTTTTTTTTTTTGAAGAAGCCCACATTGTGATCGGACTTAAAGACAGACAACGGCAAATTATTGCACTCTTTTGCTGTATGAATGACGATAAATTTCGGGAAGTTGCAGTCTGTGAACACGTAAAGGATCGCCCCCGTCACTACATTTGATAGACAACAAACCCTCACTAAAGAACACCAATTCCTTCCAAGGATGATTCGCGAGGCTATATGGCGAGGCATCCTAATTTCAATAGAGAAGATGGCTGGGTGCTACAATCTGCTTGGGATCCTATAATAAATAAAAACAAATCCCAACCCAAGCATACAACTGCAAGACTTCAAGATACCATAAGTTCATACTGTGTAGATCGGAACAAAAGTTAAATTTTAATCTATAGTAAACGCGGTAAACTATGTGTATATATACATCTTAACTGGACGTTGAATATCTCAGTCCCCCCCCCGTGACCCTGGGTGCTGTAAAGTGCTCGAAAAGTCGGGTATTTGAAAAGTTAAATATAGGCGATAAAATCCGTAAAAACTAGTATTATTTAAATGAATGACGATAAGTTAAATTAGGAATTTTGAAAACCCCCGCAAGAAAAAAGAGCTGATGATCTTTGGTAACGCCAGTTAACAATCTACTTTATCAACATTACATTACATATCGCATTGAGTTCGTCCTAAGTTATATCTACTTTATCAACATGACTAGTGCATATTTTTTGTTTCCTTCCTTCCTTCCCTTTCCTACCGCACGCGCTGCCGCCGAGGTGAAAAAGAGGATCTCGGAGCGCGTCATTATACTAAGTGATATTACGCCATCCGCAACGCACGGCCACCCGTCGCGTCTTATGTACATTAGCCGCAAACCGCGCAGGACGTACATTGAGTTCTCCTGTTTATGTTTAATATTCACCGCATCAGACATTGTGTCTTTGTAACTCATAAAAGTGTGAGACGCCCCCGTAAGGGCAAAGGTGGAGAGTGTGGGACTTCACGAGACTGTTCCGAGAGTGCGTGTGCGCTGAACCACGTGGCGAGCTCGCTGGATAGCAGACACTCCAGGAGGAAGGCGCGGCAGCCCTCATCAGGTCAGTGCGTGCTATCCCACCTATTTATTTTCCCCTTTGCCGTATGCACCAAAATTACAGTCCACTAAATCTTTATCGAAGATACCTTAAGTTGCTGGCGTCTCCATTTTTAATGGTCCTTCGAGCTGGATTGACCTTGACTTTCCGCCCTTATTAGATCGTTATCGTAATAAGCGTTTATATATTTAATTATTTATATTTTAATCCGACTTCGGATTAACCCCGCCCTTATTAGAACACTAGAATAGGTCCTAATAGGTGACATTCATAGTAATTTTAAAACTATATTCATAGAATGAATAAGCATATAATTATCTATATAAATTATTTGTTGTATGTTCACATCACGTCATCAACTTTTAACTACATCTATAGATTATACTGTTAAATTACATTTATTATTTGCACATATATTTAAGCATTATATTCGTTATAAATAACTTCATAATTATTATAAAAGTTAACAATTAAAGTTCATCGTTAACAAAACTAATATTTAATAATTCAACCGCGTAGCGAGGTCGCTTACAGACTACCCGCTTATAATTATATTATTTTTGCCGCATAACTTAAGTTGTAATGCCGCCTAAAAAACAAATAGCATCGAATAATAGCGATTCCTCGGATAATGAGGGCACACCTTATGCTGAGTTGGTTTTATTGTTAGCTAAACGAGATGCTTTATTTGAAATAGTGCAAAAAATATACGATATGTCCTCGGACATCCACATAAACACTTCCACGATGGAGCGTTTTCTTGATGGAAGTTCTAATATTAATGCTTTACGTATTGAGTTTAAACAGGTCTTAGATAATTATAATTCACATTTATTAAAAATAAACCCTATTGCTAAACCTGATTATAGCAGCCTCATTGCGTTTGAGTCTCTTTGCGGTAGAATAAATAGGCTTTATTTACAATATTCGCAGTCTAATTCACAAAGTACTAGTACACCGTCTAAAGCCAGATTCACACTTCCGCCTATCGAACTTATGCCATTTTCGGGTGACATTCGCTCATGGCCTTTATTTTATGCTAGCTTTAAATCAACCGTCCATGACAAGACATCGCTTACCGACGCTGAAAAGTTATACTATTTGCTAGGTAAACTAACGGGCAAAGCCCTATCTGTATGCTCAGGTATAACTCCTTGCGCTGAAAATTATAAAATTTTATTGCAAGCACTCGTTGACAAATATGAAGACCGGCGTATGCTAGCATCTACATATATTAATCAGATGTTCGAATTTAAGCCATTGCAATCGGCCACCGCAAATAATTTTGATTTATTTACTGATAACTTTATAAGTGCAGTGCGCGCTTTACAAAACTTAAAGTTAGATAATCTCGCGGACTTAATTGTTCTTCATATCGCGCTTAAGAAGCTGGACCCGGATACCATTCGCTCTTTCGAATATAGTCATAACTCGATGGTACCTACCTTTGATGATTTAGTAAATTTTATTAAGACCCGCTCCAAAGTTTTGCAACGCACCGATTCTAGTACAAATTCTAATAGCGCACCAAACAATCGACGAGGTAACGGTAATAATCGTCGCTGTAATAATACTTCGTCGCCGAAGTATCAGGCGTACGTAAGCACGACGACTAGTTGCTCAAAGTGTCTGTGCGATAATATTGTGCATCAACACCTATTTAAGTGTGCAGACTTTAATAAAATGACGCCTCAGGAACGATTTAAATGCGTAAAGAGTAACAATGCATGTTTGAATTGTCTCAGTTTAAGTCATCGAGTGTCTAGTTGCTCTTCAAATTATAGTTGTCGAGTTTGTAAATTTAAACATCACACATTGTTGCACTTCCACCGCAGAAGCGATAATGCTTCCCCTGCGCTGGCGCGTTCTCCACCGCTTCAGCCAGTTACACTGAAGTCTACAACCCCCGCGCCCGCACACTCGCCACCCCTCACCGCAGGTGCGCGTTCAGACGTCGCGCTGTGTACTTCGTTCAAGAATGTTTCTCAAAGTTCAACGCCTCCCGCGCGCGCAAGTCAGAGAACTGTTTTATTATCAACCGCTCAAGTATTTGCTTACGATGCTAAGGGAGAGAAACAAATTATTCGTATATTATTAGACTCCGCGGCTCAAAGCCATTTTATGACTAAAGAGTGCTGTCATCGTTTAGGCGTTCAACAACACGATACCGAATGTACTGTAGTAAAGAGATTCGGTGGAGTTGAAAAAATTGTAAAATCGAAATCGATTGATATTAAAATTTTCTCACGATTCGACTCGAATATTAACTTCAATATTTCAACGCTAGTTGTTGATCAAATCACCGACCTTTTGCCCACTGCTGTGGTAGACACATCTGTCTTATCACACTTCCATGGCATAAGACTCGCTGATGAATGTTATAGCATGCCTAATAAAATTGATGTTTAGATAGGCGCATCCCTTTTCCCGCACTTACTATGTCCAGACGTAATTTATTCGTCTAACGACTTGTCCGGGCCCTCGGCTTTGAGTACGGTATTTGGTTACGTTATTATGGGCTCAGTGCCGACACTTCAGGTAAATCATTCTTTAACGTGCTGCTCAGTCCTAGAGTCTCCTATCGTTGACAAATTAGTGCAACGATTTTGGGAGCTTGAACAGCCACCCTCCGCACCGCCCATTCAGTGTCCTTCAGACATTGAATGTGAAGAGTTTTATAAATCTACGACATCCCGCGATCCTTTTACTGGTAGATATATTGTTGGCCTGCCATTTAAAGATGACGTTTACTCTCTCGGAGATTCTTATGAAACCTCTCGACGACGATTCATGTGCTTGGAGAGGAAACTTCAAGCCTCGCCTACATTAAGGTTAGCATATGATGACGTCATAAAGGAATACTTAGCTAAAAATTATATATCCCCCGCACCGCCGTATGACTCTCATGCACCCGCTCCAATATATGTCATACCGCATCATGGAGTCTTACGCGAAGATAAGAAGTCAACGCGTCTGCGCATCGTCCTGGATGCTAGCAGTAAGACTAGCACTGGGCGATCATTAAATGATATTCTGCATTCAGGACCAAATTTGCAAGGCGACTTGTTCAATATAATTTTAACTTTCCGCTTACATCCAATCGCTATGACAGCCGACTGTCGCCAACAATTTCTGCAAATAGTTGTTCGCGATTCTGATCGTCGTTACCAATGCTTCCTATACCGCTTCCGTCCACAAGACCCACTTGTGTTATACCACTTCAATCGCGTGTGCTTCGGTTTAACTTCGAGTCCATACCATGCATTGCGCACGGTAAGACAGCTCATTGATGACGACGGCGCAAAGTATCCACTTGCGAGTCGTATCGCATTTTCTTCGCTATATATGGACGACATCGCGTTCTCTACGCCCAGTGAATCCGAGGCCAGTGAGACCTCTCGGCAGCTGATAGACTTATTCAAGGGTGCCCAATGGGACCTGATAAAATGGCATAGCAACCGTCGATCTGTTTTAGATGACCTCCCTACTTCCCATAAAATTACAGGAGAAGTAGAGTTCGATAAATCAATGCCACATAAAATACTAGGCTTGCATTGGTCTACCGATAGTGACGCCTTTTATTTTAAGATATCTGTTCCCGCTGATGTGACGTGCACTAAGCGCGCCATCTTATCTACTGTCGCTCGCCTGTGGGACATAATGGGTTTCGTTGCTCCCACAGTAGCGTACGCCAAATTGTTAATAAAGCAGCTTTGGCAACTTAATTTAGATTGGGACGACATACCACTACCGCCAATTATTAAGATGTGGAGGCAATTCTGTGCTGAATTACCAGCTCTTAATGATTTACGTATCCCGCGACATGTTGGTGTATCCAAAAACTGTACTGCGTCACTCCTGGGGTTTTCCGACGCCAGCGAGCACGCATACGGTGCCGTAGTCTACATACATGTAAAGAGCGTCAATGGTAACACCGTCCAGTTGATTTGTGCAAAGACTAAAGTCGCACCGACGAAACCACTATCTATTGCACGCCTTGAGCTTTGTGGAGCGGTTTTACTCTCAAAATTGCTTCGCAGAGTACTCGACAATTATTCTCTTGACCTTGCAATATCAGTCTATGCCTTTGTAGATTCAAAAGTAGCTCTGTACTGGATAAAGAGTTCGCCACACAAGTGGCAGACCTTTGTTGCAAACCGCGTTGTTCAGATTACCGACAATATTCGCGCTGATAACTTTTATCATGTCGCAGGTACTGAGAATCCCGCTGACATACTTTCACGTGGCGTTACGCCAAATAAATTAGTTTCAAACCCCCTGTGGCTCCATGGGCCTCAGTGGACTTCGTTAGTCCCATCTCAATGGCCTCTTCGTACTTTAGACAATGAGGTTATTGCAAATATGCCTGAGAAGAAGATTTTGTCGCACACTGTTTGCACATCCGTCTGTAATTCTGCGATTTATGAGCTCGCACTCCGCATCTCTTCTGATCACTTTGGAAGAAACGATTCTGGTTGAACCGCCTTGACCTTTCGGTAAATCGTCGAATCTGCTTCCCCCAAGCAGCTATCTTTTTCTTCAGGTCGTCTATGCGCTCCGTTAGTTTCTGCGTGATATCCGGCTTGGTTACACACCGTTACAGTTACGATGGCGTTTGCTGGGACAAACTGATATTTGTCCCAGCAAACGCCATCCTAACTGTGCACACAATCCTCGGTCTATTATTAAAAATTGACTGCGTAGTGGCGGTGTGAGAAAATCCAATACTCAGTATCGCCCCTTGGGTGTTATAAGAGGTGACAGAGAGAAACAGAAACAACGCCCCCCCCTGCCCCGTTCAAGCTGTAGTATTTTTGATAACAACTTAAAATAACAAAAAACTATGGTTTTTGACCTGCCTGACAAGCGTAGCAACTATGAGAACATCCTTTCTATGAGGCAATCAATGGGGGAGGCCTATGTTAAGCAGTGGATTTTTGGGCTGTAATGTGTGTAATTAAAAATTAAATATTAACAATAACCAGTAATAATATTATTTCTGAAGTCAAGTGGCGATTTTCACACAGCGTCTGTACACTGCAGTCTATATCTACCTATCTTATCTGCCAAACCGCATAAGATAGTGTCGTGAGGTAGGTCAACTAAGGCCATAAATGATGCAATGGACTTGTTGCTGTAATGATTATTTTAATAAGAATACATTTCCATTATTGAACGTGAGAAGTTTATACTCAATAATAATGACATCAAATAAAATAAAAAAGAATATGACGTTTTATAGAATAAGAGTGACAAAAGAGCACACAGTCCACCTGATGGTAAGTGGATGCTGATTCCCATAGACATCTACGTTTATTTTCGTTGCTTCGTTGCGTTGTTGCTCCTGAGGACTAAGACGGAATACCTCGCTTAGAGCAAAAAGGGTATCTGGTTTTCTACACTGACCATATGAAACACGACAGAATTGAGCTGCTATTTTATGCTGGTATTCTGTGAGACCGTGGTCCTTCCCCGGTTAAGGCAATTATTCGTAATACAACATTAATTACCTGCAGCAAAATTTTACATCGTAATTTAATAAATTTTCATTTATCAGAGATCACATCACTAGAGATAAAGTTCTTTACAGCTGCTGTCTTATCTTACAACTACAACTAACTAAACTAACACAACTAGCTACAGCTAACTACTTCCTTCTGGAACCCGTGCATTCTGGTCTCTCGCCAAGGCTGTCCAGAGGAATTTCTGTCAGCCATATCTTCCATCTCTGCACAGGGAGAACGACTCACTGGCCCATACCGCAAAGGAGAAAGCCGATCTTCTAGGCTCTTTCTTTGCGTCTAACTCGACTCTCGATGACGGGGGAGTATGCCGCCGACCATCCCGCGGTGTGAGTGCTCCATGCCGGAAGTGCACTTCACACAGCGCTTAGTTCGCAAAGCACTCCTCTCCCTGGACATCCACAAGTCGATTGGGCCTGACGGAATCCCCCCAATTGTGCTGAGGACGTGTGCTCCAGAGTTGGCACCGGTTTTAACGCGTCTTTTCCGGTACTCCTACTCCCTAGGCGTAGTCCCAAAATCATGAAAGACGGCTTACGTCCACCCGATCTCTAAAAAAGGCGACCGCTCTGACCCGTCCAACTACCGGCCAATCGCCATCACCTCCTTGTTCTCCAAAACAATGGAGTCCATTGTAAACTGTCAGCTCATGAGGTACCTTGAGGATCACCAGCTGATTAGTGACCGCCAATACGGTTTTCGCCGTGGTCGGTCAGCTGGTGATCTTATGGTCTACCTAACTCACAGATAGGCGGAGGCAGTAGGGTTCAAGGGGGAGGCATTGGCCGTTAGTTTAGACATTGCGAAGGCCTTCGATCGGGTTTGGCACAAAGCGCTTCTTTCGAAGCTCCCTTCTTATGGGCTTCCCGAGAAATTGTGCGATTGGATCACCAGCTTTCTTGCAGATCGGAGCATCAAGGTCGTTGTAGACAGTGCAAGCTCCGATTGCAAGCCTATTAATACAGGTGTTCCACAGGGCTGCATGCTATCGCCAACGCTGTTTCTTCTGCATATCAATGATATGTTGCACACCCATAACATTCATTGCTATGCAGATGACAGCACTGGTGATGCTCTTTACACCGGCCGAGCCAATATTTCTCGGGAAAACGTCTCCGAGTGCCGGGCCAAACTTGTGTCTGAAGTCGAGTCTTTGCTGAACAGAGTCTCGGATTGGGGACGACTAAATCTACTCCAGTTTAACCCCCAGAAGACACAAGTTTGCGCGTTAACCGCTAAAAAGAACCCCTTTGTCGTATCCCCTCAGTTTCAAGGCACTCCCCTTATTGCCTCAGCCAGTATCGGAATCCTCGGCGTCGACATATCGAGTGACGTGCAGTTCGTGGTCACTTGGAAGGGAAGGCCAAATTGGCCTCTAAAAAGCTTGGCGTGCTCAGCGGAGCGGGACAGTATTTCATGCCGGCACACCGCCTGCAACTTTACAAGGCGCAGGTTCGGCCGCACATGGAATACTGTTCCCATCTCTGGGCTGGGGCTCCCCAGTACCAGCTCCTTCCACTTGACCGCATCCAGCGCAGAGCGGCTCGAATCGTCGACGACCGAGTGCTTTCCGATCGGCTCGATTCACTGGCGCTGCGAAGAGATGTTGCATCTCTTTGCGTATTTTATCGCATCTATCACGGGGAGTGCTCTGAGGAATTGTTAGGATTAATCCCAGCCGCCAAATTTCGTGAAGGCACTACGCGGCAAACGTCCCGATACCATCCACACCATCTGGATGCTTGGCGGTCCACCACTGTACGTTTCACAAGGAGTTTTCTTCCACGTACAACCCCTCTGTGGAATAGTTTTCCACCGGCGATTTTTCCGGACCAATACGACCTGGGGACCTTCAAGAAAAGAGCTTACTCCTTTCTAAAGGGCCGACAACGCACCTGCAATTCTCCTGGTGTTGCGGTTGATCATGGGCGGCGGTAGTCACTTTATCAGGTGAGCCGCATGCTCGTTTGCCCCTTCTTATATAAAAAAATACAATATTTGATGTTATTGTATTAATTGCATACAATTAAACATTGTTAAATCAAATATTTCATTTTAACTGAATTTAAACGATTTGAGGGTCAGTGATGAATTTGTCATATAGTGGATATTACGTACTATGAAATTTAAAGCGAAGATATTAAGATGGAAAAATACATCAGATACATACGTGTATTTCGTGTGAGTTGATTTTTTGAATATTTATTTTCTATCATTATTTTTTTAATACTGCAGTAAAACGTGTATCTACGTGGTAGAGCCATGCTGCAGCTATATTATGGTTGTAGCACGAATGGTTCGGCCTCGACCGGGGAAGAACCAACAGATTACCAGCGTAAAATAGCAGCCTAATACTACTGTGTTTCGTATAGTGAGTGTAAAGATCCAGAGACCCTTTTTACTGGAAACGAGGCATTTCATCCTAGTTTTCAAGGATGACAACGTATCTGGGTTTTGATTCTTAATCGAGGATAAAGGTAAATGTCTATGGGCCACAGCATCCATTTACCATCATGTGGACTGTGTACTCGTCTGTCACCCTTATTCGATATTTAAAAAAAAATAACAAAGTAACCTAAAAAATCCAACAAATCGGTAAAGTGCAACAGGCCGGCCATGTAGTTCGAAGAACGGAAACGGATTGGAATGAAAAATTGACGTGTGGCAGCCCTACGGTAGGCGGATTATATTACAGCTCCACACAATATAAGGTAGCGAGCTAGCGAGAGACACAGGAAGTGCTCTTAGCACTTTTTTTAGGCCAGGTAACCTTGATTA
Organism: Parnassius smintheus behrii; assembly: GCA_036936625.1. Classification (NCBI taxonomy): domain Eukaryota; kingdom Metazoa; phylum Arthropoda; class Insecta; order Lepidoptera; family Papilionidae; genus Parnassius; species Parnassius smintheus. The sequence continues at coordinate 35,046,249 of JAUPFT010000028.1, forward strand.
TATGAAAACCAACTCGTCTTGAAAGGCTCTCAGCTTCGCTCAACAGGCGCGAAACAGTAATTTTCTCGGTATTGTTTAAGATACAATTCAAATCTTCCCTCTCCTTTCCACCATCGGTAAACCAGTAGCTTGGTAGATCTTCATGACTCTGATGTCGATATTCCATGCATTCGAACCAATTGATTGGCCTCGTCTTTCGTAATGCGTACGGCAAAGAAATGGAAATAATATCCGTCTGTCTTTCCGATCCATTACAATCTGAGTGTCTAGTTACGGTAAGACCTTCTGCGATTTACAACGTTGAAAAAAATACGCGCGGGTCCCATGAGTCTTCACTTCCACGATTAATGTATAAACTTGGCTAAAACTTCTATTTACGGATTTTATCGCGTTTGATTACTTTAATTTATTACTGTAAAGCACCCGAAACGTCGGGATAGTAAAAATAAATTAAAGTAATTAAACGTGATAAAATCCGTAAATAATAGTTTTATTCAATGTGTGGTGGTAACGCCAGTTAACAATCTACTTTATCAACATTACATTACATATCGCATTGAGTTCGTCCTAAGTTATATCTACTTTATCAACATGACTAGTGCATATTTTTTGTTTCCTTCCTTCCTTCCCTTTCCTACCGCACGCGCTGCCGCCGAGGTGAAAAAGAGGATCTCGGCGCGCGTCATTATATTAAGTGATATTACGCCATCCGCAACGCACGGCCACCCGTCTTATGTACATTAACCGCAAACCGCGCAGGACGAACATTGAGTTCTCCTGTTTATGTTTAATATTCACCGCATCAGACATTGTGTCTTTGTAACTCATAAAAGTGTGAGACGCCCCCGTAAGGGCAAAGGTGGAGAGTGTGGGACTTCACGAGACTGTTCCGAGAGTGCGTGTGCGCCGAACCACGTGGCGAGCTCGCTGTATAGCAGACACTCCAGGAGGAAGGCGCGGCAGCCCTCATCAGGTCAGTGCGTGCTATCCCACCTATTTATTTTCCCCTTTGCCGTATGCACCAAAATTACAGTCCACTAAATCTTTATCGAAGATACCTTAAGTTACTGGCGTCTCCATTTTTAATGGTCACTTCTCGCTGGATTGACCTAGACTTTCCACCCTTATTAGATCGTTATCGTAATAAGCGTTTATATAATTAATTATTTATATTTTAATCCGACTTCGGATTAACCCCGCCCTTATTAGAACACTGGAATAGGTCCTAATAGGTGACATTCATAGTAATTTTAAAACTATATTCATAGAATGAATAAGCATATAATTATCTATATAAATTATTTGTTGTATGTTCACATCACGTCATCAACTTTTAACTACATCTATAGATTATACTGTTAAATTACATTTATTATTTGCACATATATTTAAGCATTATATTCGTTATAAATAACTTCATAATTATTATAAAAGTTAACAATTAAAGTTCATCGTTAACAAAACTAATATTTAATAATTCAACCGCGTAGCGAGGTCGCTTACAGACTACCCGCTTATAATTATATTATTTTTGCCGCATAACTTAAGTTGTAATGCCGCCTAAAAAACAAATAGCATCGAATAATAGCGATTCCTCGGATAATGAGGGCACACCTGATGCTGAGTTGGTTTTATTGTTAGCTAAACGAGATGCTTTATTTGAAATAGTGCAAAAAATATACGATATGTCCTCGGACATCCACATAAACACTTCCACGATGGAGCGTTTTCTTGATGGAAGTTCTAATATTAATGCTTTACGTATTGAGTTTAAACAGGTCTTAGATAATTATAATTCACATTTATTAAAAATAAACCTTATTGCTAAACCTGATTATAACAGCCTCATTGCGTTTGAGTCTCTTTGCGGTAGAATAAATAGGCTTTATTTACAATATTCGCAATCTAATTCACAAAGTACTAGTACACCATCTAAAGCCAGATTCTCACTTCCGCCTATCGAACTTATGCCATTTTCGGGTGATATTCGCTCATGGCCTTTATTTTATGCTAGCTTTAAATCAACCGTCCATGACAACACATCGCTTACCGACGCTGAAAAGTTATACTATTTGCTAGGTAAACTAACGGGCAAAGCCCTATCTGTATGCTCAGGTATAACTCCTTGCGCTGAAAATTATAAAATTTTATTGCAAGCACTCGTTGACAAATATGAAGACCGGCGTATGCTAGCATCTACATATATTAATCAGATGTTCGAATTTAAGCCATTGCAATCGGCCACCGCAAATAATTTTGATTTATTTACTGATAACTTTATAAGTGCAGTGCGCGCTTTACAAAACTTAAAGTTAGATAATCTCGCGGACTTAATTGTTCTTCATATCGCGCTTAAGAAGCTGGACCCGGATACCATTCGCTCTTTCGAATATAGTCATAACTCGATGGTACCTACCTTTGATGATTTAGTAAATTTTATTAAGACCCGCTCCAAAGTTTTGCAACGCACCGATTCTAGTACAAATTCTAATAGCGCACCAAACAATCGACGAGGTAACGGTAATAATCGTCGCTGTAATAATACTTCGTCGCCGAAGTATCAGGCGTACGTAAGCACGACGACTAGTTGCTCAAAGTGTCTGTGCGATAATATTGTGCATCAACACCTATTTAAGTGTGCAGACTTTAATAAAATGACGCCGCAGGAACGATTTAAATGCGTAAAGAGTAACAATGTGTGAATTGTCTCAGTTTAAGTCATCGAGTGTCTAGTTGCTCTTCAAATTATAGTTGTCGAGTTTGTAAATTTAAACATCACACATTGTTGCACTTCCACCGCAGAAGCGATAATGCTTCCCCTGCGCTGGCGCGTTCTCCACCGCTTCAGCCAGTTACACTGAAGTCTACAACCCCCGCGCCCGCACACTCGCCACCCCTCACCGCAGGTGCGCGTTCAGACGTCGCGCTGTGTACTTCGTTCAAGAATGTTTCTCAACGTTCACCGCCTCCCGCGCGTGCAAGTCGTTCGCAGAGAACTGTTTTATTATCAACCGCTCAAGTATTTGCTTACGATGCTAAGGGAGAGAAACAAATTATTCGTATATTATTAGACTCCGCGGCTCAAAGCCATTTTATGACTAAAGAGTGCTGTCATCGTTTAGGCGTTCAACAACACGATACCGAATGTACTGTAGTAAAGAGATTCGGTGGAGTTGAAAAAATTGTAAAATCGAAATCGATTGATATTAAAATTTTCTCACGATTCGACTCGAATATTAACTTCAATATTTCAACGCTAGTTGTTGATCAAATCACCGACCTTTTGCCCACTGCTGTGGTAGACACATCTGTCTTATCACACTTCCATGGCATAAGACTCGCTGATGAATGTTATAGCATGCCTAATAAAATTGATGTTTTGATAGGCGCATCCCTTTTCCCACACTTACTATGTCCAGACGTAATTTATTCGTCTAACGACTTGTCCGGGCCCTCGGCTTTGAATACGGTATTTGGTTACGTTATTATGGGATCAGTGCCGACACTTCAGGTAAATCATTCTTTAACGTGCTGCTCAGTTCTAGAGTCTCCTATCGTTGACAAATTAGTGCAACGATTTTGGGAGCTTGAACAGCCACCCTCCGCACCGCCCATTCAGTGTCCTTCAGACATTGAATGTGAAGAGTTTTATAAATCTACGACATCCCGCGATCCTTTTACTGGTAGATATATTGTTGGCCTGCCATTTAAAGATGACGTTTACTCTCTCGGAGATTCTTATGAAACCTCTCGACGACGATTCATGTGCTTGGAGAGGAAACTTCAAGCCTCGCCTACATTAAGGTTAGCATATGATGACGTCATAAAGGAATACTTAGCTAAAAATTATATATCCCCCGCACCGCCGTATGACTCTCATGAACCCGCTCCAATATATGTCATACCGCATCATGGAGTCTTACGCGAAGATAAGAAGTCAACGCGTCTGCGCATCGTCCTGGATGCTAGCAGTAAGACTAGCACTGGGCGATCATTAAATGATATTCTGCATTCAGGACCAAATTTGCAAGGCGACTTGTTCAATATAATTTTAACTTTCCGCTTACATCCAATCGCTATGACAGCCGACTGTCGCCAACAATTTCTTCAAATAGTTGTTCGCGATTCTGATCGTCGTTACCAATGCTTCCTATACCGCTTCCGTCCACAAGACCCACTTGTGTTATACCACTTCAATCGCGTGTGCTTCGGTTTAACTTCGAGTCCATACCATGCATTGCGCACGGTAAGACAGCTCATTGATGACGACGGCGCAAAGTATCCGCTTGCGAGTCGTATCGCATTTACTTCGCTATATATGGACGACATCGCGTTCTCTATGCCCAGTGAATCCGAGGCCAGTGAGACCTCTCGGCAGCTGATAGACTTATTCAAGGGTGCCCAATGGGACCTGATAAAATGGCATAGCAACCGTCGATCTGTTTTAGATGACCTCCCTACTTCCCATAAAATTACAGGAGAAGTAGAGTTCGATAAATCAATGCCACATAAAATACTAGGCTTGCATTGGTCTACCGATAGTGACGCCTTTTATTTTAAGATATCTGTTCCCGCTGATGTGACGTGCACTAAGCGCGCCATCTTATCTACTGTCGCTCGCCTGTGGGACATAATGGGTTTCGTTGCTCCCACAGTAGCGTACGCCAAATTGTTAATAAAGCAGCTTTGGCAACTTAATTTAGATTGGGACGACATACCACTACCGCCAATTATTAAGATGTGGAGGCAATTCTGTGCTGAATTACCAGCTCTTAATGATTTACGTATCCCGCGACATGTTGGTGTATCCAAAAACTGTACTGCGTCACTCCTGGGGTTTTCCGACGCCAGCGAGCACGCATACGGTGCCGTAGTCTACATACATGTAAAGAGCGTCAATGGTAACACCGTCCAGTTGATTTGTGCAAAGACTAAAGTCGCACCGACGAAACCACTATCTATTGCACGCCTTGAGCTTTGTGGAGCGGTTTTACTCTCAAAATTGCTTCGCAGAGTACTCGACAATTATTCTCTCGACCTTGCAATATCAGTCTATGCCTTTGTAGATTCAAAAGTAGCTCTGTACTGGATAAAGAGTTCGCCACACAAGTGGCAGACCTTTGTTGCAAACCGCGTTGTTCAGATTACCGACAATATTCGCGCTGATAACTTTTATCATGTCGCAGGTACTGAGAATCCCGCTGACATACTTTCACGTGGCGTTACGCCAAATAAATTAGTTTCAAACCCCCTGTGGCTCCATGGGCCTCAGTGGACTTCGTTAGATCCATCTCAATGGCCTCTTCGTACTTTAGACAATGAGGTTATTGCAAATATGCCTGAGAAGAAGATTTTGTCGCACACTGTGTGCACATCCGTCTGTAATTCTGCGATTTATGAGCTCGCATTCCGCATCTCTTCTTGGAGTAAACTTCTACGTATAATTGCGTAAGTGTGTAAGTTTGCTAAATTATTGCCCCGCCGCAGCACTACTGTAGTGACTGCTGATGATCTCAGTTTCTCTGAGGTTATAATCCTCCGCGCCCTGCAAAAACAGCATTTTGCAGTGGAATATTTAAATATTGAAGGTAACAAACCTTGCTCGCCCGCTTTCAATCGTTTAAGGCCTTTTATTGAGAATGGTTTAATCTGCATTGGTGGTCGTCTTTCGAACTCCGCATTAGATTACACGCAAAAACATCCAATTATACTCCCGCGCAGTGATCATGTAGTGAACATGATCATTGACTATTATCATATTAAAAATTTACACGCTGGGCCTGAATTGTTATTGTCATTGCTCCGTCAAAAATTTTGGATACTTTCCGCACGCCGCACTGTGAGAAGCAGAGTCTACAAGTGTAATATATGTTTCCGGCTTAGACCCCGTCCAACTTACCCTTTGATGGCTGATCTTCCCCATAGTCGTGTAAGACAAGCTATTAAGGCATTTACACACACGGGCAGCGATTATGCCGGTCCTATCGCATACACTCCTGTACGTCGTCGTGGTGTACGCAGCGAGAAGGCGTACCTATGTGTTTTCACATGCCTCACGACTCGAGCTGTACATATAGAAATCGCTACAGATCTTAGTAGTTCTAGTTTCCTCGCTGCGCTTAAACGTTTCCTGTCTAGACGAGGGCCGATTCAGTTTTTATATTCGGATAATGGAACGAATTTTAAACGTGCCGCTTCGTATCTTCGCGATCTCTATAAATTTCTAAACGTTGAATACCGCCGAAAGCTTGAGCAAGAGTGTGCTGAGAATCGTATAACATGGAAGTTCATCTGTCTCAACTCTCCTCATTTTGGAGGCGCCTGGGAGAGTATGATCAAAGTCGTAAAAACGCATCTGTTCCGAGTTATCGGACATCAGTTACTTTCATACGAAGAGCTTAATACTGTTCTTGCGCAAATTGAGTGCTTGCTAAACTCGCGGCCCTTGACAGTATTAAGTTCTGATCCTGCAGAGCCTTCAGCTCTTACTCCGAGTCATTTTTTGAATACCGCACCTTTATTGTCATTACCCGCACTCAAAGTCAAATCTGACTCTACCAGTCTGTTATACAGGCATTCTTTACTGGATAAATTAGTTCAGTCGTTTTGGGACCGGTGGAGGACGGAATACCTTCACGGATTACAAGTTCGTCAGAAGTGGAACACCCCGTCTACGGCTATCGTACCAGGCATGGTTGTAATTGTGATAAATGATAATGAACCGCCCCTTGCTTGGCCATTAGCGATTGTCGAGTCTGTTCATCCTTCGAAGGATGGCGTAGTTCGAGTAGTGACCGTGAGAACTACTAAGGGAACATATCTCCGTCCTGTTGCTCGTATTTGCCCTCTCCCAAGACAATAAATCACGATTATTTTGATTATAATTATTTATCTAAATTAGGAATTAAGTTTATATTTATATATATTAAAAAAGTATTAAACCGCAACATTATATTTATGTATACATTTTCTCGCTTACCAAGTAAGGTTAGTAGATGAGACATGCGCATTGAGCGCATCCTCTCACTTTATATACCGCTTATTTATTTGTTTTCCTTTTACTTTTATATTACGGTTGTCTTTTAAAGGTGACCCTTTAAGGGCGGGAGGAAATGGTAACGCCAGTTAACAATCTACTTTATCAACATTACATTACATATCGCATTGAGTTCGTCCTAAGTTATATCTACTTTATCAACATGACTAGTGCATATTTTTTGTTTCCTTCCTTCCTTCCCTTTCCTACCGCACGCGCTGCCGCCGAGGTGAAAAAGAGGATCTCGGCGCGCGTCATTATATTAAGTGATATTACGCCATCCGCAACGCACGACCACCCGTCGCGTCTTATGTACATTAACCGCAAACCGCGCAGGACGAACATTGAGTTCTCCTGTTTATGTTTAATATTCACCGCATCGGACATTGTGTCTTTGTAACTCCTAAAAGTGTGAGACGCCCCCGTAAGGGCAAAGGTGGAGAGTGTGGGACTTCACGAGACTGTTCCGAGAGTGCGTGTGCGCCGAACCACGTGGCGAGCTCGCTGTATAGCAGACACTCCAGGAGGAAGGCGCGGCAGCCCTCATCAGGTCAGTGCGTGCTATCCCACCTATTTATTTTCCCCTTTGCCGTATGCACCAAAATTACAGTCCACTAAATCTTTATCGAAGATACCTTAAGTTACTGGCGTCTCCATGTGGTGTTCGCGTAAATTTAAGATATCATTATGTAGACTTGGCTAATTATATTGCTACAGGGTAAACAAACTAAAGTTTAGCTGTCCGCTCAGAGTGCAAATCTCATTTCATACATCCTCGTAGTAATAGAGCTATGTCGTCCTGTGGGTGTCTTAAGCAGCGACAAAGTGAAACTGAAGGAGAAAACAGGCAGCACCCTCTTTCTGATAACGGCTCAAAATTATAAAAACCATGGCTGCTAACTCTCCTGTCAAGCATGAATGAGCCCCATGTTCAACAGTACACTTTTATAGGCTGTAATGGATTGATGACATGGGTAGAGTAATTACTATTTTCAGTGATGTTAATGCATTTACATCTTTGTCTGATTCACGGTTAGCGGCCTGAAAGACAGCTGGCAATAAGTTTCTGGCTCCAGCCAGAAACTCGCTCTGGCGATCTTCTTAAAGATTCCTCAGCCATCTCTAAAATAAACATAGGCACGAAGACGAAGATAAAGCCCCAACTTAATTCTCCTATAAACCTCCCTATTAAGATCATCGTTGATGTAGAAGAGAAATCGATCATTGCCCATGATACCTGTGGATAAGCAAACTATTGAATATCCTTTATGTTAATTCAAAATAAGTTGTACATTTATAAAATGCATAATATATCAAATCCAAAAACATGTTATATGACCAGGAAGTACATGAGCATTTAAATTAATGCTGTGCTAGAATAGAATGTAAGGTGTTCTAGAAATGAAATTTATCTGTAAATTTTTAATTTTTTTTTTAATTAATTTATTATTCATAATTTTGTTACATTACACAGTACAATACTAGCATATAAACCTCTACGGGTTTATCTACGCTAGAGAGTCGTCTTATATAAACAAAGATGTATTAATATTAAATCACATTATTCTAACAAAAGTACCTACTACAGTAAGTATGGTTGATTTAATAAATATGATTTAAGTTTACTTTTAAACAGTTTGGATTTACCGTAAGTTTCTTGTAATTCTATTGGCAATTCATTAATAAAAGTAGGTACAAGATGGGCGGACTTTCTTGCTCCATAGAAATTTTTAGTTTTCGGAAGTACATACATGTTGGATTTATAAGCTATATTTCGTAGATTTACAGGTCGTTTTTTAAGAAGTAGATATTTAGAATTATTAACTTCCGTCAGTATATTAAATGTAACTTTATCGAAAACATTTATGACTTTGCAATATTTAAAAAAGCTCTGGTCATTATCTATGTACTTATTTTTTTAATTACATACTTAACTTTATGAGCCGTGGTAGCTCAGATGGTTAGCAATCGCCGTAAATTTCACAGTAACCAATGAAATTGTTAATTGCAATTTTAAGTGCTGATTTACCACGTGCTCGGCGCTGAACGAAAACATCGTGAGGAAACCTGTATGTCTGAGAATAGGATAAAAAATACTACGAATTAATGTGAAGTTCGTCAACACGCATTGGAGCAGCGCGGCGGACAATTAATTGCCCTAAAACCCACTCAGAAATGAGTGGAAGCCTGTGCCCAGGAGTGAGACGTTTACGTAGGTCACTCAATAAGTTTTGAGATGCTCGAAATTTAAAAATGGAACGCACCCGCGTTATATGTTACTAAAAACCTAATTTACTTAAAAATCAACTCCATAAGCCAATTATTCGATATTAAAAAAAAAGTTCCATTAATTTTTTCTGCAATGCTTCCCGCGCTTTTCATTTAAAACGATGGATCTTAACCGGGAGCATTTGCGCGCTATGATCTATTATGATTTTAAATTTGGTTTAACCAAGCAATTAACTTTACAACGGTTAAAATCAGCATTAAGGGACTCAGCTTCATCACACACAACAATTTTTAGGTGGTTTGCTCAACTCAAAAGGGGTAAAATTAACCTTATAGTTGCCCAAATAAGTGGGGCCCCGCAAATAGCAGTAACGACAGAAAATCTATGGAATACTGAAATGTTGGTGCAAAAAGACCCACAATTACATATACGGATATCGAAAAGATGATAAACGTTAGTTCGGGAAGCATTAATACCATCCTTCATCAACATATTTTTTTTTCTCTCTTTATTAGGAATAGCAAACAACTACATAGTATAATCTTACACAAAATAATGTTAGCTAATGTAAAAATAAGAATAAATATGTAGTCAAATACACTATCTACATATTAACAAATGTGAACTTATATATAAATTATCGGACGCGATCGGATGCTAAGCAACAACAGCTGATATTGAGGAAGTAGTTAGGTACAGTCACCAACAATAAGATGTAAGCACCTGCGTTTACCATTATTAAAGTAATATTAAAGTTTGTACTTAATTAAAGTGTACACATGCCATTGTCAGCGACTGCACGTAATACAAAATTAATCATTAACAGAACATAATTACAATTAACATATTTATAAAGATGACCTAGGAGAGATTGTTGTTAAGAACTTCGCAACTGCACAACGCACAACATTTTATTCCATACATTATCTAGTGAGGAAGCTTTGTTGTCGATGGATCCCTCGTTTGATCTCCGAACGCGAAAAGCAGACTCGTGTGGATTGATGCCATGAATGCGTCCATGTATTAAAAACGGGGCATCTAGGCGTGTTTCGAAAATCGTCACTGGTGATGAGACATTAATCTACCAATATGATCCGGAAAATAAAGGCCATCATCGGTATGGGTCTTTGAGTATTAAACCAAAGGAGACGGCATCGCAAGGCATACCCCTCTGTAAAAGGTACGAGAGTCCGACTCATACCCGTTATATAAAACTAGTTGCTCCGCGTCGTGCGTCATTCCGAAGTGATCGTGCCAGTAAATCATGAAAAAAAAACCATCAAAAACGTCAAGTATACAAAAGAACAAGGTGACTTTTCATCTGTGAGTATTTTTAACATAATATTAAAGTAATTTTATCATTAAAACTCGTACTTTTTGAATATTATCGTTTAATACCGAGTGTGGCCATCATAGTTCATAAAGTGAAAAATAATCAATTTTTAAATAAATGTAATTTACTACACAAGTTATATATATGTATATATGACAAAGATTTTGTAAAACGTGAGTAAATAAAATACAAGTGTTAAAAAATTAAAACGAGCTACATGTTTTGATGTTTTGCCATTTATGGCGTGTACAAAATTATACTGCATTAAGTTTACAATTACAATAACAGGTATATAAATATAAGAATTAAATTTGATAGGTTAATGCTTTTGTAAACTTAATAAAATATTTTCAAATAGAATAATATTGGTGTCAAAGGTAATAATAAAAATATTTAATCTAATATATATATATATATATATATATATATATATATATATATATATATATATATATATATATATATATATATATATATATATATATATATAAGCTATATATACATAGCTTGATTCTTCTGACTTACGTAATTAAATGAGTAAATTACTTATTTTAGGGTGATCGGGGTAATTGCACAATATAGTCTACATCGAAAAAAGAAAGCTGGATGATCCGGCAAAATTTCATAAGTTATCTCGAAAGTCACAATTCGAAAAAAAATCCTTATATAGCCCGAACTAGTCCTATTCCCACTGCTAGTACGAGCCAACACTTAGGCCAAGGCCAAATTAAAATGAAAAAATGCCTTGACATAAAAAACAATAGCATAAACAGGCTTCACAAGTTTGCAAGAAATACTATGCCCCCACACTAAACTATTACTCACCAAAAGCCTATGTACTTGGTATTATTTATCTGTGTATTACTTATAATCAAATAAAAACTTATGCGGACTATGTTGATTTGTTTATCGATAAAAATATCGACATAGTCCACGCCTTACGTCGCTTACACATTTAAGACAGCGCCATCAGTGTACAATTTGATGGTATGCGTAAACGCGATGAACACAAACACAAATGCTATAGTAGATTAATGCTGTTGTTTCGTATGGTGAGTGTAGAGAACCGGAGACACTTATTACTGGAACGTATAACGAGGCATTTTCTCTTAGTCCTCACGGGTGACAACGCATCTGCATTTTGATTCGTAATCGAGGATATATGTAGATGTCTATGGGCCGCAGTAACCACTTACCATTAGGTGGACTGTGTGCTCGTTTGTTACCCTACTTTATAAGAAGAGTAGCTGCTATAAGACTGATCTGAAACGTCCAAATGGCAAATCCAAAATGGCAGCCATCCTCTTGGCTTGACTATGGTAGAGCCACGCAGCGGCTATTGATGTCGCACAGATGGGCTAGCTTGAGCCGGGGTGGTTCCACGACCTCACAGAATACCTACGTGAAGTAGAGGTTTACCTCTGCGTTTCGCGTAGTCTGGAGGCCCAATTCCCCCTCCTCCTTAACATCGTAGCGGAATCAAATAAAAACTACCCCAAGAGGGTACCCTCACTCCTGGTGACGGAGAATCCCTCGCTGAGCATCCACGACCAAGCTACTTTACTCTTCCTGAGCGTAGGTGCTTAAGTGTGCTGGGAGCAATAAGACTAAGGCAACCCCTGTCATGCTATCCGTGAATTTTCGCAACATCAGGACACTTCATTCCAATCTTAATGCTGTCCACTACCACCCGGAGACGGCGAAGTCGGCCTTGCTCTTTTTAACCGAGACTCAGGTATCCTCTCCGGCTGATACTTCATATCTCTCCTACCCGGGGTACAAATTAGAACACTTCTTTATGCCCCCGGCTGGAGTTCGTTCTATTTTGCATTTACTGAAATATACTTTGTTTTCATTTAGAAAATTATATTTTCAATTCCATGGAAATTTTTTTTCCAACTATATACAATAACTTAATACTAAAAAACTTTAGTTTTAAGTTATTTTTTATAATGAACATGTTTTACATTACATATGTTATATATTTTATCGATGCTTATATGCTCACTGGACAATCTATCAAGAAGAACTTTAAAAGATCTACAGACGCCTCCTTCGTGCTTCATCTTTTTTTGAATTGTCAATTTGTTGAAATTTATTAAAACAGACAGATATACTTTCACATTCACATCGCATATTAGTCTTATAGTTGTAGTATTGTATCTCGATTTTCAGGGACTTTAAAAAAAAAGTGGCAAAACTTCTCTGACTCACACAAAGTTATAAAATTAGTTACAGTTTCTTGTTCTAGGTGCGATATCTACCTTTTTTACTTAATCTGAGCTTAGGAATTAACGCGCATGGCCTCTCCAGTTGGTTGAATACCCAAAGGTATAGGTCTACTTAGAAGGATAGTTACCGACAAAACTGCAAAGACCTCGCAACGTCGGCAAAAAATGTAGGTTAAACAGCTCTAAATGGTATACTACAGTTTCATTACCCAAAGCTTTTCAAGCAGCGCGGGAGAGAAGACCAAAGGCTGGGCTTCGGGGAATCATGCTACTTATTGAGGAATCTGGTATTGAAACTCTAAGTCACCCACCCTGCAGCCCTGACTTAGCTCCTTGTAATTTTTTTCTGTTCTCAAGAGTCAAAGAAAAATAAAAGGCAAGTTTTTTGCAAGCGCCGAAGAAGCCTACGAAGAAGCGATTTCCGACCTGTCAGATCAAGACTGGCAAAAGTGTTTTCAGAGTTGGTTCAGTCGAATGGAACTTTGTATAGAGCATGATGGAGAATATTTTGAAAAGATTTAAAATAAATATTAATAGTATCTAGAATAGTTTTTGTATATCTCAAAACTAATTGAGTGTCCCACGTAAATGCTGAAATTTTGACTTATAACTATACATTTTAGAAGCATATTTGTACGTTAGAACTATTCTTTACTGACTCTTACTGTGAAATACGGTATTTCATTGCCTTCCTCAGGGACAACGCAATCAGCGTTTTGATTCTTTATTAAGGATAGATGTAGATGTATATAGGCTACAAATCACTCACCATCGTGTGGACTGAGAGCTTGTTTGTCATTATGATTGTCTATAAAAAAAATAATCGTAGAGAAAAAAATAAAGATGCGCAACCAGTAGTCTACCCAACTACTCAGTCGGCGAAGTGTCATTAAACGGTGTTTACAAAATAAAGAAAGTGACAATGCTACTCATAAAGATAAGTACAAATAACACTATAATATAAAAAATATTTATCTTCTAATTTTGACGTAAGTATAAATATAACTATTCTAAAATACTTTATCGAACTAGTAATGGCTGAGTCTCCCCTTATTGTATGTTATTTAAAAAGTGTGCATAGCAAGAACACAGTCCAGGTAAGTGGATGATGTGGCTTATACACGTCTACATTTCTCCTAGATTGAGAATTAAAATGCCGATGCGTTGTCACCCCTGAGGGCTGAGATGGAATGCCTCGTTTCCAGTAAAAAAGGTCTCCGGATCTCTCTCTCTCTCTATCTGGAGTAAGGGTGACGGACGAGCACACAGTCCACCTTTTGGTAAATGGATGCTATAGCCCATAGACATTTACCTTTATCCTCGATTAAGAAACAAAACCCAGATACGTTGTCATCCTTGAAAACTAGGATGGAATGCCTCGTGCCCAATAAAAAGATTTTTTGGATCTCTACACTCACCATACGAAACATAGCAGTATTAGGCTGCTGTTTTACGCTGGTGTTCTGTGAGAGCGTGGTCCTACCCCACTCAAGCCGTGTCGAGCCGTGGCGAGCGTGGCTCCACCATGTATATTACGTATAGTATTGTCTCGACTGCCTCTATAAAAATGGCAAACGAGCTAACAGTCCACCTGATATTAACTGGCAGCTGGCAATGGTCACCTGCAACCAACTTTAAGAACAAGTTGCAGACGGTTTGTCACCTCTGAGAACTAAGATGATGCTTCCCAGACTTAAGCGACTTCGTAACTATGAGATATGACTATGAGATCTTATGGTTTCTGAAATATGGCGGTATAACGATCTCGGTTACGCCAGATTAGACATGTCATTAATTCATATCTAGTTATCAGTAATTCAAGAATTGATTCGTCTTACAAATCGGATCATTCGGGTCGATGATTCAAATAAATCATTTCTATTTTCAGTAATCTGTGATCCGTGAAATAATACTCGATACTCTTTGTTTGTAGGTCCTGTCAATTTTTTGATCCGGAACGTTTAAAAATGTAATTGCAATCATCAATACTTTGATGAGACCCGGGTAAAATTAACGAAACATTCACGATTAACACTTGTCTACGCCGGATGTAAAAATCTTACGTGTTAAAGCAATTCCTCCCTTTAACAGTAAAGGCTCAGGTAAATCAGGTAAAAAAGACAAAAGATTCGATTGTAAATATATCACATAATATTTTTCTTACCGCAAACGGAAGAGTTGTCATCATCCCGCCCTTTTGTCTTCTAAATTTTCCAACCACAACATGTCTCTGGTATATACACAGTAATCTATGACAACATGTGTTAGAGCAGTTCTGACCATAGATCCAAAAGATAGGTGGCTGCCTAGCAAGGAGCTCTCTACATCTGTCATTGGCGCCATATGTAACGTTGTATGGCTGTCTTTAAATAGCTCTAATGTATATGAGGGCCATACATAAAGCAACGCCGCATGCAGTGAGCTAAATGAACCTATAAAAGATAATTGTTATTGAAAATATACAAACAAAAGCGTACAGACACGTATGCACACTCTCATATACTTGTACCCGCAAAAAGCCACCTACTACTTGATTTCAACACGCTGTGTTGACTGAGAGAGAATTCCATCGAGCATTAAAAAAACTGTCAGGCATAAGACTGTACGTCAGAAGGGAAAACTTCTTAGCATCACAAACTTGTAAACATTATTTTAGGGATGTTAAGAAATATTTTTAGGAACTATATTAGAAACTATTTTTATCGATGTTTAAATATAGTAACAAAAGTTTCATTTTTGCGCTATTTTGGATGAAAAAGAATGATTATTATCCATGTAATACGAAAAAATTTATGAATACATATAAATTATATAAAATTTAATCAATTGGATTTTCAACATTGCTTTCATCAATATTAAGTATCTGAACGTGGCGGTCACACGAATTCAGTGACCTTTCCTCATCCCAAAAGTGTTCCCAACTTGCCTTAAAAAGTTTTCACTTTAAAAAATAGCAGGTTAGCGAGTGCAGTTCTTTTTTTAAATTTCTTTCGAAGATGTCGCTGCTCATCTTCTGGTTTATTATCATCTGTCGCGTTTTACGACACCCATGGGACGATATGAGATAGTGGATATTTTTACAATGCCATTGCACGGTGAAGTAACACAGCTTAGGATTAAATTAATAAAAATTGTAGTCATGATATTTCCAGGATGTTAGACTAGCTATAGTTTAATACAGAGGAGAGTCGCCAACATCCAAAATAGTTTTAGAGGAACTGTCGCGGCTGAAACAACCAATAACGCCTGCTATTGAATTAATAGCAATGAATATTGGAGGAGGAATAAATATTTTTTTAGATAGTGGACTATATTTGATTTATTAATGATAACACTAAGGCTATTTGTTATACTAGCGTAACTTATCCTCATCGGCTTCGCACGGGTGATTTCCGGGTCTCGACGACAACACCACCTACCGCCTTTCAATTACCGCCGTTTTTCAGTTTAGCGAGACTAAAGGATTGAAGGAAGGAGGAAGGAAGAAGGATAACGAGCAATCGATTTATATATTTTTACCGTCTGGAATAAAATATATCTAACAGTACAATAATATCTACAACAATAATAATATCTAACAGGTGAACGGAATAAAAACCTATGGCACTGACACTTCAGAATTTTTATTTTATTTTACATTAACATATGAAATTGATCTACGCATTTTTTTTAATTTCGACAGTTTTTTATTGATTCATTTATTTAATTTAAATATTTTTTTGTCATTTTAATACCGAAAGTTTATTTCAAATTAGTTGTCAATAAATACTAAAATGGTAATACTAACGTGGCGTTGGAAATGAATACTATAAATACATTTTTGAGAGAATAATGATAATGATATTAATACACCTGTTAACCAGTCTAAATAACCTTAAAATGCTTGAGTTGTAATAAATATCGTTCACTACAGTAGTCAAATGGCGGATTCGTACCCACGACTCCCTGAGTTTGCCATCCGTACCCCTTGTCTTTCTTATCAGTCTATATTAGGAGGAACACCTATTATATACAAAAAACTGTACGTCAGAAGTGAAAACTTCTTAGCATCACAAACTTGTAAACGTTATTATCAAGTAATAAAAATGGGCATCTGCCACAGTATAGATAAACTGTGCCTCTGCTGTCGTAAAAAGGGCTTACCTTAACCATGTCTTACAGTTAGAGCACCTTTGCCGCTGGTTTGGCTGGTTGGGCTACGTTCGGCGTAAAAAAATTATAGGCTATTTATTGATATATATATATATATATATATATATATATATATATATATATATATATATATATATATATATATATATATATATATATATAAAGAGAAACCTTATGGCTACCAATAAATAGCCTATAATTTTTTTACGCCGAACGTAGCCCAACCAGCCAAACCAGCGGCAAAGGTGCTCTTTAGAAAATGTCTTTTTATCCGTGTTTTTAGGCAATGAAAAACTGCTATAATATCGTTAGAATAAGAAGGTAAATTTTGACGGCTTATTAATGATTACAAATAGCTTAATGGTATATTGGGCGGTCGCAAAATCGTAATACCATGGTTCGAGCCCAGACCGACCGACCGACTTTTTTTAAAATTTTTTTTTTCCAGTTCTTTTTTGAGAAAATCTATTTTTTCGAGCCCTTTTTTTAGTATTTTTTAAACACACGAAAATTTAAATTAAACTAATTGCACTCATGATTTTTTAAGCACTCATGATTTTTTAATCAAATAACCAGTTCAGTTTTTTCTATTATGTCGCTACGATCAAAAAAATATTATTCGTATTTCATCAGTATGTAATTTGTATCTAAATATTATTTCCAAAAGACACGAATCAAAAAAAACCGAGCGAAAATTACCGAGCAAAGCTCGGTCAACCGGGTACTATATATATATATATATATATATATATATATAGTTGCATATACATTTATTTTATTTATAGTCACCTTATGACACTCATGGGATGTAATGAGATGATGATTCTCTATCGCCATCACCACACAAAATTTCATCTCTCACTTTTTTACTGCAATTATTTAATTTAAAAAGTGAAAACGGAAATTGTTTCCCATTAAAGAAACACAAATTTGCTGAGGCGAATCTTGTTTCAACTGGTACTAGCAGTAATGTAGTATGTAAAATATGAATGTAACACAAAAGAGTCGGCTCGACCGTGGAAGCATTCGGCTGTCACAGAATACCTGGGTAAAATAGCAGCTTAATGCTGCTGTGGTTTCTATGGTAATTCTAAAGAACCGGAGACCCTTTTAAAAATAGATGTAGATGTCTGTGGGCCACAGTTATCTCTTATTATCGGGTGAACTGTGTGCTCGTTTGTCACACTTAATCTATTAAAAAATAGTGGAGTAATTGTTAATACCTACTTATTATAATATTGTTTGTATAGTCATACTATAATCACGTGCAGATAACTGCGTAATTTATTTTGCAAAGATATCTTGAGTTATTTTTACTTTTTATCGCTTATCATTACGTTAACATAATAAGCTCCTAACTTACTAAATTTTCGTCTTAGATTTGCTTAGCTGTCTAGGTACAGATAACGTTACTATTTATAACTCGTCATTAAATCTAAACCAACTAAAGTGGAATGTTATTACCGTGAAATACCTACACACCAAAGAGTACGCAATTGCCAGCAATGTTAGTATTATTTGTAGCGTTTACATTAAAATAAGGGAACATTTGCGTACATGATACTCGTATGTTATACAGACCCTGGTTTATGTAATATAGACTGTAAGTAGAGCCGGAGTAGATCTGAGACTAAGCTTTTTATTTTTATAGTACGTAGAAAGTATATGTATGTATATTATTTATTTATACCTTATTTGTTCACTAAGTACATAAATGCGGACTTAATGCAACGGAGCATTCTCTACAAGTCTACCTCCAGGCTAAACAGAGAAGATATTGTGTATATACATACATATACATAGAATAGAATAATTTTTTTTTATTCAATATAGATTACATGGAATGGTCCTGGGAAGAACCAGCAAGACACCCAGCAAGCCTTTTTTAAATTAATTTTACAATGTGAATGGTTACATTTATTTTAGAAACAGGTTGGAAGTGACCACCTCAATAGCGTATACATTGCCCCAAGAATAAATTACTGACTATGTGGAGTTGAGAAATTGGTATTACTAACTTGTGTTGCCCTTGTGTTTACAGAGTGTAAATCACTTTTTTTACTAAAACTACCTTTTTTTTCAGAACATACATTAAATTTTCGTAGGTATATTTAGAGGCCGAAGTAAATATATTTATTTCTTTAAATTTTTCTCTAAGAGACTCTCTCGGTTTAAGGTTGTAAATAGCTTTTATGGCCAAAATCTGCAAAACAAAAATCGTTCCTAAATCAGCTGCATTTCCATAGCGAAATTCCATATGATATTATGCTATAGAAATTACCAAAAACCTAGCTGTCTCAACACAAGTGAAATCTCTAATCTTTTCTACAGCATAAGCTGCAGAGCTTAGTCTGTTTGGTAGTTTAGATATATGGGGGTCCCACTGAAGCTTAGCATCGAGAGTGATGCCAAGGTAAACAGAGGATTCAACAGGACTCAGTTCTTCCCCATTAAAAAACACATTGGTTATCGGATTTTGAACATTAGTCGTTGTAAATTTAATACATTTAGTTTTATTGCTGTTTAAATATAGGTTATTAACGTTAAACTAATGCAATAATTTTGATATAGCATTACTCACTTCGTCACATTGAAATGATTGACGTTTTATTTTAAAAATTAAGGAACTATTATGATAGTTCCTTATTTTTATAGGAATTATCCCCTACAAGGGAAGGCAAGTCATTAACATAAACTAAAAATAGGAACGGGCTTAGAATTAGGCCTGAGGGACACCCAGATCCATCACACAGACCCAGACCCAGAGCTATCCGGATGAACTTTTACAATTGATTGGACTTTGGCAAAGCGTAGGCCTTTCTACCAGCCTTAGGTATAAATAGAACTTGACAATTATTGTCTATCGTTCTGGAATATAGAATATAGTTAGGTGGGAGTTATTCCATCCTCCTCGGTTGTTTTAAATGGTTTAAAGGAGTAAACAGCCCACTGCACCAGATCCGGCCTTATTATCTTTGCTTTGCCCTACACCAGTCATCATTACAAGGCCTTCGTAGGTCTCTGAAAGGATTCAAGGCTAAAGTCTTGTGTGACCCCGAGAAATGGGTTGAAGCTAGTAACTCCAATGTTACTGTTTCACTATTGGTGAAGTTACTATGAGCTTTTTAGGAAGCCCGATCTGATTAGTTTTGGCTTTTGATAGCATTTTGTGTAGTCTTGCACTGCGAGGCAAAAACTCAACTTCCTCATGTAGCTTCCTCCACGATGCTCTCTTGGCCTTCCTAATTTCTTTATTATATTTAGTTAGGGCTGCACTACAAATATCCCACTCTTTGGTTTTCTTAGCCTTACTAAATAGTTTTCTGGTCTTTTCCATAAGTTCTTTTAGCTTAGTATTCCGCCAAGGAACTTTTGAGGTCTTGGTTTTGACGGGACAACTGTCTTCGAAGGTTTCACGGATACCTATGGTTACTTTCTCTATTGCTAAAAAAAGATGATATCCCAGGAGGTCGCTTTTGGATCCCTAAAAGCAACGGTTTCATAGGTTGGTGATTTTCCAATCAAAAAGTTAATTTCTTTTTTTTCACAATTTTCACTACTAAGATGCCAGTCATTTATCCGCCTGGATATGTTATTGGCAGCAAAGGTTATGTCTAACACTTCTTACCTGGGCCGCATAACAATAGTTTGTTGTAGGTACACCCTAATTTTAGGCTTACCAGGCGGTTGGAGATGAGACAATCATAAAGTAACTCACCTCTTTCGTTGATGTTAGTGCTTACCCAGGCTGTGTGGTGAGCATTAGCATCACAACCCACCACAATTTCGGCGTTGTGTTTTAGGGCAAACTCCGCCACTCGCTCTATCTCGATAGTAGGCTCTGAGTACTCTCCGGGAAGATAGGCTAGACAAATGATTACTCTGGCCCCTTTTGATCCCTTGAGTTTTATGAAGGCTGTAACCAGGTCATCATTGCAGTACTCTGGAATAGCTAAAAGTGCAATATCTTTATTGTTAATTATGCAAGCTCTGAGTCTACTGCCTTTATTATTGACAAGGATCTTACCGGCAGCCGACAATCCCAGAACTTGACCCTTAGCCATCCAAGGCTTTTGTATGAGGGCGAGGTCAATGTTGTCCTCTGCAAAGCAAACCTCCACCAAGGCAGAAGCAGCTGCTGCATGGTGAAGATTTGCCTGGAGAACCCTCGTCTTACCCTTGGGGTTAGCCATTTGTGGGCGTTAGGGGCTAAGGGTGTTTTCTGCCTGTTGAGGACAAAGACGTCCTTTACCGGCGCTCTTGACCCCCGCCTTACCTTTCGCTGTATCGCTCCCACCTTATGATGTAGACGAGGAGGTGTTTTATAACACGAACTCGCTTAAAACAACGTAACACCTACAACTTTACAATGAAAATTAACAAAGCGACTTGCAAGAGTGGATCCGAAGTGTGGAGTGTGTCAGAGACGGTTGCGTTACTCTAAAGTTTGGAGGGGCTCAGAGTTTTATCGCTTTATTTTATAACGCAAAAATTATTAATTCTTTTTCTATCCTTTATAATTAGCACGTAAAAGTCTACAGCAAGATATGAACCTCTCCTACTTCAGGAGTGATTTGTTATAATTTTTACGGTTTTCAAACAAATTGACGATCGCAATACAATACATCGCGCATCTTTGACGTTGCTGGCCAGTGTGGGTACAATTTGCCAGTCTGGGCACGAATAACCAGTCTGGGTATTTTATGTCTAACGTAACCGATTTGTTTATATTGCCATATATCGAAAGCCGTTACATTTTTCTAGCGTTTCCTATAGTCGCCTCTTACACTCCTTACCTCTTACACCTCCAGGAGGTGTGATGGATTCATTTACGTCGCTACTATGCGGCAAATAAAGTTTCGTTCCCTCCTTATTTTTTATAAATTAGAGTAATTGTTAACTCATTTTTAGTTCATTATTTATATTATGTTAGGGCATATAGTCTACGTTGTTTAGTTTCATCATCATCATCATCATCATCATTACAGCCCTTCACAAGTCCACTGCTGAACATAGGCCTCCCCCAAGTAACGCCACAAAGCACAGTACTAAGCCACCTGCATCCATCGACTTCCTGCATGTCTTACCAGGACGTCACTCCATCTAGTGGGGGGTCGCCCTACACTATGCCTACCGGTGCGAGGCTGCCACTCGAGAACCTTTCTTCCCCATCGGTTATCGGTTCTTCGAGCTATATGGCCGGCCCATTGCCACTTCAGCTTACTAAGCCGTTGGGCTATGTCAGTCACTCTGGTTTTACTGCGGATATCCTCATTTCTGAGTCTATCACGCAGAGAAACTCCGAGCATAGCCCTCTCCATAGCTCGCTGAGCGACCTTGAGCGTCCTCATACGGCCAGCAGTGAAGGACCACGTCTCTAATCCGTAAGTCATCACTGGCAACACGCACTGGTTGTACACTTTAGTTTTCAGAGATTGAGGTATACCTGACGAGAAGGTGTGTCGTAATTTCCCGAATGCTGCCCAGCCAAGTTGAATCCGTCGATTGACCTCTCGGTCGAAGTTGGACTTACCTAGTCGGACTATTTGTCCCAGGTAAACGTACTCGTCAACAACTTCGAGCATAGTGCTCCCAACAACTACTGGCATAGGTTTGACATGGACATTGAACATGATCTTTGTTTTGTCCATGTTCATCTTAAGATCTATCCGTTGGGAGACACCACTGAGGTCATTGAGCGTAGTGCTAAGGTCCTACAGCGATTCTGCCATAAGGACTATATCGTCGGCAAATCGAAGGTGAGTGATGTACTCGCCATTGATGTTAATACCGTATCCTTTCCAGTCCTGTAGCTTGAAAACGTCTTCCAACGCAGTGGTGAAGAGTTTCGGGGATATAACGTCACCCTGTCTTACACCTCTCTGCAGTTGGATAGGTTTCGAACTCTGGTTCTGTACTCGGATAGCCATCGTAGCCCTACTGTACAAACACTTCAGCACTTCGATATACCGACAGTCAACTTGGCACCGCTGAAGGGACTGCAGCACCGCCCAAATTTCGACGGAATCAAAGGCTTTCTCATAGTCCACATACGCCAGGCAAAGTGGCAGATTGTACTCTTCAGTCTTCTGTACAGAGAGTAATTGTTAACTCATTCCTGGCTACGGTGTTTAGTTTCATTTAAATATAATTGAACGGATACGACATCCTCCGTGTTGAAATCTTCCATGCACTTAATCGATTTAGTTTTTTTTATAGGATAGGGTGACCAACGAGCACACAACTCACATTGACATCTTTCCTCGATTACGAATCAAAATTCAGATGCGTTTGTCACCCGTGAGGACTAAAATGGAATGTCTCGTTTCCAGTAAAAAGGGTCTCCGGTTCTCTACACTCACCATACGAAACACAGCAGCATTAAGCTACTATTTCACGCTGGTATTCTGTGAGAGCGTGGTCCATCCCCGGTCGAGCCGACCCATTGGTGCTACAATTATACTACTAATATAACTGCAGCATGGCTCTATCACGTAGAAAAGAATGGTGAAATTACTCCATATACTAAAATTATTAATACTGCTATTGGTAGTGGTGAAACAGTGATGTAGTTTATAAAATATAATTAATAGTCCCAAGAAATAAAACTTCAAGAAAAAAATGAAAATTCTATGCGAACGAAATCGCGTGTAGAATAGATCTTTAACTAATAAAAGTAATGAAATGAAATAAGAATTACAGTGATTTTTAAACAATGTTCGTTACCTGTCACTTTTTATTCCAACAAAAGAGTGTTTTTATAATATTGATGTATGTACTGACTTTCTTAAACATTTAATACAAAGCGGCAGAAACTATAACATAAAATTGAGGTGGGTATTATTTCCAATATTTAAATTAATAAAAATTTTCATGACTATTTATCACTTTTACAACTTATCACCAGCGTTGCCACATAAAATCATCAATCTATACGTAACACATTAAAGCCAGAAGTTCATGAATTTAAATATGGTACATACATAATTTAATATAGCTGTTTCTGATTCAATCACCTATAAAATATGTGAAATTAAAACAGGAAAAGGCGACGGTTGGATTTTAAGGATATAAAAAAATTGAATTCCACAAACTACTCCTGCAACGTAGTTAGGTAGTATTTTTTATAAAATGGGGGTGACAAACGATCACACAGTCCATCTGATGATAAGCGGATGCTGTGGCCCATAGACATCTACATTTATCTTCGATCATGAATATAAATGCAGATACGGTGTCACCACTAAAGATTACGACAGAATGTCTCGTTTCCAGTAAAAAGTGTCTTTGGTTCTCTACACTCACCATGCGAAACACAGCAGCATTAAGCTGCTGTTTTACTCTGTTATTCTGGTAGGGCATGGTCCTTTCCCGGACAAACCGACCAATTTGTGGTACGACCATAATATAACTGCTGCGTGGCTCTACCACATGTAAAATAACTACTAAAAATGTTAAATATGCGTACTAAAAATATTAAATATGCGTACTTACTAAAAATATATAATACTATAAAATACAATACAAAGTTAATCTAGAAACTTTATTTCTAAAACGGTAGGTACTGGTAGGTAAGATTTCACAAAAATCTTTTCTGGAATCTCGAAAAAAACGTGATTTTGCAACTTAATGTCCAATTTATATATTTTGATAAAAGCTATTCTGGCAATAAATACATTTAATTAGATTTGCTAAAAAAAGAATTTTAATACCAACTTATGCGACAAAATAGAACACAATGAATATTTATCTAATTATGTTAATATGTATCTTAGTATGTTTTATGATGGTTATTAATTATTATGCTGTTATAAAGCTGCCAAAAAATCATCCCGAATCTTTTATTGGCGAATTGGGCTAAAATTGATTTTGGTCGTGTATTTTTTCATGAACCTTAACTCCTTAACTGACTTTTGTTCAGAACTAATGGAAAAAGTTAGGCAATCGATTTTAGATGTGATGCTTTTAAAATACTCCTGCATAATGTCTCTAACTTCATCAACCGATGCTCCCGTTATTGGAGGCGACCGCAGTGCCTGTCTTTTAGAAGCCCATACAGTGACATTAGGATTAAGTCGCAGCGGCGGCACGCAGAGGAAATTCCCATGTGGAGAATTCACTAGCTTTTATTACAATGGTAGAGCAAAGACAGGCTGTATGGAAAAGTTTTTGAGCATTTAAAATACTGAATTTAGTCTTCTGTGTCAGGGTTATCCCCGCAGCATCCCCAGTCATGGTTGCCGGTGAACATTATATTATTGTTTGTCACTGAAATTTGTTACAAAACACACCTTACTGCAAATTTGCGGAACGCAAATTGGTAGGCGTTAATCGTACTTGCTCTTGAATTTTATTTTTTTAAATAAATTTTATTCAATGTCCGATACTGATGATGATTTAAAATAACTGAAGATATTTCTAATACGGCAAAAAAAAAAAAAACTAAAAAGTAAATCACTGAAGTTTGAACCTGAACTTAGCAATTTGTCCTTAGAAGCAAAAACATTCACCCGAAGAGACGCATACTCGTTGTTGTTGTTTACATAAATAATTTACTTGTTGTACACAAATCACCGACTCTTTATAATTTCCCGCTAATTTGGGAATGTTGAAATAGTTTTTGCAAGATTATTCCACTGCACTAAAACAGTTAAGCATGATTTTCGGCAGTGAAATAGGTCTTAATTTCGCGCACAAAACGGTGTTGGTCACATATCAAATATTGAAGATTTTGTACTTGAATTAACGACTTTTTGGCGAAGCTAAATGGATACGTGTTTACTATGCAACTACTCTTGTTGGAATAGATCTTCTATTATTTTTCACGTCATTTGGAAGCATTCATTATACTTCCTAATACGATACATGAAATGTGCATGCTCTGGATCCATAATCAAGTTGTAAAGAGGTTCCGACGAGGGCTCAAAATCGGGAAACTTCACTTTACCACCAGTTTAGCAATGCCTGGGGTCCTCTTCTTTCCACTTGACAGCTAAACAGAGTATAAATTTTTGATTCATAGCACCAAGAATAATCGTTTTATCTGTCTCATAAGCAACTTTAGGATTATAAATCAGCTCAGATTTATTAATGAACCTGGAAAGTGAAGTAAAAGCTTTAGCTTGGAATTGATGGAAGTAATCGTCTGTCTGATCGTCTTCCTGGATTATTTCTTGTATGCCTAGAAACAGCTGCTCTATAAATTTATGGATTACTGTGTCGATAATTTTCCACCGCAGAACGGTGAGAGTCAGGGTTATTTTGCTGGTAAATCATTACTGCAGCTCAGTTCTTACCCAACCCCTATATTTTATAAAAAATACGTGTTGAATTAATGGCCTTTGGGGATAGAATTTTTTTCAAACTGTAAACACATAATTCGTTTTTAATCAAAAGCCAAAATACTAAATTTCATATACATAACCTAAAAAATAAAGGACATTCACATAAATTATCCACCCTTATTTTACACGAAATACGTACTACTTTATTTTTAATTTAAAGCCTAAATACCGTGTTTCATGTATATAACTTGGAAAAAATGACGTAATTTTATACGAACTTTAACCCCGCATTTAACCCACTTGGGGTCGAATTTCAAAAAATCTTTTCTTAGTGTTAGCCTACGTCATAAAGAAACCTACTGTCAAAATTTCAAGTTTCTAACTTCGGTGGTTTAGGCTGTGCTGATAGTTAAATTATGTATTGAATAAAAATGCAAATGCGTTGTCATTCCTGAAGACTACGAAGGAATGCCTCGTTTCCATTAAAAAAGGTCTTCGGTTCTCTTCCTCACCATACGAAACACAGCACAGCATTATGTTCTATTTTACGCGAGTATTCTATGAAAAGTTAAAGTTAAAGCCTATACTAGTATACGTCCCGCTGCTGGGCACAGGCCTCCCTCATTTCTGAGAGGGTTTTTAGGGCAAGGAAGTGTGCGTCGCTCTGCCCCAGTGCGTGTTGGCGAACTTCACATGTCTTCGAATTTTTTTTCTTATTGCTCAGACATGCAGGATTCCTAACGATGTCTTCCTTCACCGCCGAGAACGTGATAAATCAGCACTTAAAAATGTAATTAACAACTTCATTGGTGCCGGCGGGGATCGAACCCGGTTTGCTCGCGTACTGTGTAAATTTACACCGAGCGCTAACCATCTGAGCTACCACGGCTCGGTATTCTGCGAGTGTTTTGTAAATTTTAAAAAAGTGTTTTGTAATGAAAGGCTTTTAGTAAAAATATTGTTACGAGCTTAAGGTTCGAGACAATAAAAACTGCCGATCGAATTACCGAAATTGACACTTTATTTCCCGAACACCAATTAAAACTTAAAACACACTAATAATTATACGCACTGATCACTTTAGTTCGCTTTATTTCGCTCAGAAACTTCGCTTGTTTCATCAATTCAATACTGCCTCGACCTTGCCGCACCTTTTTATACACCTTTTTCATCCCCCCACACCCGCCACTAGCGCCATCTAGTGTCCCCGACACTAGATGGCGCTAGTGCCATGTACCTGACGTCAACTTAGGTGCGCAACAATATCTTTACTGTGACTTTGTTGTTATTTTGGGCAAGTGCAAGTGTATGCAATACAGATTTTTACCCAAGCAGCCCCGAGTCTATCGTCTCACTTCTGTTCCGTTGTGTTAGCTATGGTCCTCCTCGTTGGAAGTTTGTCATATCGCCTTTGTGTGAAGGGGCCAGGAGTGCAATATGTACTGGCATATTGCACTCCTCGTGCAATATGCCAGTGTGTGGTTCATAGATTTTAGTTCGAGTGTTTTGTCCGCTAAGCGTGATGCTTAAGGAAGCTCGATTCCATTGTTATTTTATGCAGTTAAAGTTCTGTTTGTTATTTGAACATCATAATAATTGTTATTATCAGCCAGTAATAGTTCACTACTGGAAACCAACCCCTTTTTGTTAGGTGGATATTTAATGGGTAAAACTAAGTAAATCATGTATAGATCATATTTACGCTCGATCCCGCACACAAGACCTATACACTGCAGCAGTTGGAACAACACTAGCCGATCATCGGACTATAATACTGGCTTGTCTTGGAGCACGTACACAGCCTGTCTCAAAATATAAAACTTGCATTAATAACCAAAAGCTATTTACATTATTAGAAAAAATTGATTGGGAGTCTACGTGCAATATGACATGCCCAATTAATATGTACAATTCTTTATACACAAACTTCATGGATTGTTATAGAAATTCGGCTTACACTGTAAAAATTAAAACAAATAATACAAGAAATAATAACTGGATAAATAAGAAAATTATTAGAGCATGTGAGTATAGGGACGAGTTATTTTTAAAATGGATAAAAAACACTAGTAATTCAGTAAATAAACTACAATATAATAAGGCTAGAAACTACGCAAATAAGCTAATTAACAAATCTAAAAATAAAAATACAAAATCTGATATTATTTCAAATAAACAAAGCTCTAAAAATCTTTGGGAGATTTTAAATAGGCTGACGGGCAAGATTAAGTCTTCAATTGATGATGCACTTCATAATTATTTTGGTAATAATGGCTGCACTAGTAAAGACATTGCGAACACATTTGCTAATACATTCAACAATAGTGTGAAACAAATAATTCCGCAATGTTCGGAATTATTGCTTGACAAAGCAATCTATGAATCTACTGCAAATGTAACCATGCGATTTATCCCTGCCGATTCTAAAGCTGTGGAAAATATAATTAAATCAATAAGCAGTAACAAAGCCCCTGGGGCAGACAGGATAAGAGCCATTGATATAAAGCTGCTGTGCGGAAAAATCAAAACAGTTATTGCTAAATTAATAAATGCAAGCGTTATTACGGGCAAATATCCTCCCCTATTAAAAAATGGAATCGTTCGACCAATATACAAAAAAGGTAGTAGGACTGAGTATGAGAATTATAGACCAATAACGATATTACCTACCATAGACAAAATAGTCGAAAAATATATAAGCGCACAAATCCATAGGTATTATGAAAGTAATAATATATTAACTAGCAAACAATATGGTTTCCAACCTCAAAAGAATACCTCACAACTACTTTCTGCATTCACAGACAGTTTGTACACGCATATTGACTCTAAAGAGCACATTTTAGTCGTTTTCATTGATTATAGCAAAGCTTTTGACACGCTAAGACACAACAAATTAATTGAAAGCTTAAATGATAGCGGAATTAGAGGAAAATTACTAGCGTGGTGTGAAAATTATCTCCATGAAAGATCTTATCGAGTAAAAGTTGGTGATGCTCTTAGTTTCCCTGTCCAGGTAACTGAAGGCACAGCACAGGGCTCAGTTCTTGGACCTTTACACTTTCTCACCTACGTAAACAATCTTTCTAATTTAATTAAACAGTGTGAGATCTATCAGTTTGCAGATGATACCTGTTTAGTAGCTGCTGGGCGTAGTATACAGGAGGTACTAATGAAACTTCAAAAAGAATTTGACACACTGACGAAGTGGTCACACGACGTCGGTTTAGTACTCAATGCTGCCAAAACTAAACTTATGTATATAAGTACAAGCCACAACAGAAGTTCTTTTATACCTAAACTAATAGCGCACACACATCACTGCCTTCACATACAAAATACTAACAATTCGACACCCTGTAATTGCGATTCCATAGAAATTGTAAATAAGCACACCTATCTTGGTCTAATAATTGACGATCGGTTAAACTGGAAAGAGCATGTAAATCGTGTTTGTGATATATTAAGAGGAATATTAGCGAAATTTATATTAATCAAACAAAAAATACCTTACAAAACCTCTTTAATGCTCTATAAATCCTTAGCTGAATCTGTTATACAATATGGCTTGTCAAGCTATGGTAGAACCTACAAAACATATCTAGATCGAATTTACTCACTTCAGCTGCGCATTTTAAAACAAATAGTCCCTAATAATCTCAAAATTAATTTTAAAGATGATTATCGAAAACTATTTGCATTTTGTAAAATTATACCTATTCACGACAAAGTTGAACTAACATTACTAACCGAAAATTACTTTACTGAAAATTTTAAAAAGGTAGATAAGTTATTATACTCCACACGCAGAACTGATCATCTAAAACTGCAATTACCTAGATATAATAACTTATACGGAAAAAGAACATTAAACTATGTTATACCTAATCTAATCAATCAGTTACCTAGATCTTTGAAAGACGTCATTACACGTAAAAACATAAAATATAAACTAAAAATTTTTTATATACAATTAACTCTTACTAAATACTCGTAACACTTTAAACAACTTCATCATCATTCTCTAAACCATTTCCCATTATCTGGGGTCGGCGCAGTAAACCTTCTTGTTCCATTCCTCTTTATCAGCCGTCATTTCCATACTTACTCCTTTCATTCTCATATCACTCTTCACACAATCGATCCATCTTTTATTCGGCCTTCCTCTGCCCGTGTGACACTTTAAACAACTTCTCGTTCTATATTATTGGTTTACTTTACCAACATATCTTATTATAAATTTATAAAAATATATGTTCCTGTGTCACGATTATTCACAGAATGTAATAAGTTCACCATGTGATTTTACGCTCATCGCCTAAGACTATTTTGTATTTTTGTACCCATAAATAGTTTTGTCAATTAGAAACATAACATTTAATGCACCTAATTTAAGTTGGTAATAATATTAATGTAACTTTGGTAATGTAATTTATTATAAAGTATTAATTAGAATAATGTGTCGACAGCAATGGTGTACGGAAAAACTCTAATGAGTTTATGTTTACACTAAAACTATTCATCTTTGTATTCATAAATTTCTTAAATAAATAAATAAATAAATAAAATACATAAATATCGTTTATTAGGTGGATTGAAGATCAGAATTCTAGCAGTTTTGATGCTGCTGTTTGTCGCTGGTCTGGATATTTTACCTCTGACGTAAACAAGATGGTTCTAACACTTTTTATCGAAAAGCAATCGGACTTTCGTGCCATCTTTACGTTTACGTGGTAGAGCCATGCTGCAGTTATATTAGTAGTTTAGTTGTAGTACGAATGGGTCGGCTCGACCGGGGAAGGACCACGCTCTCACAGAATACCAGCGTAAAATTGTAGTTCAATACTGATTTGTTTCGTATGGTGTGTGTAGAGAATCGGAGACCCTTTTTACTGGAAACAAGGCATTTCATCTTAGTCCTCACGGGTGACAACGCATCTGCATATTGATTCGTAATCGAGGATAGATGTAGATGTCCATGGGCCACAGCAACCACTTACCATCAGGTGGACTGTGTGCTCGTTTGTCACCCTATCCTATAAAAAAATCTAGTGTTGGTGTTAGAATATCCACTACAGCATATGGTCTCCTAAGGGTGATAAGAGGCGACACGAGCAAACTAGCTAGGAGATGGACAACAGCGTCTTCCTGATTGTAACTACAAAATAAAAATACCTCAGATGCCATACTTGCATTAATGAGGCAATATTTGAAGAGACTATGTTTTGCAGTAAACTTTGATAGGCTGTCATTAATGTATGATTGAATGAATTTGATTTTTCTGAATTTTCTCAAAGTCACCTCTTACAACGCCGTCCCGTAGGTGGCTTAGATCTTATATTGGTTCTCATACGCTGTCTGCATACGACTGTAATTTGAATTTAAATTTGTAAAATTATTTTCCATTACATTTATTAGTTCCTTTTGATAACTTCGTCAATATTGGTAGCCCTTTGCCTCGGCTCTATGGGCACATTCCTGCAGACTGGTATTGTGCCACCGTGGGTGACTGCAGTGTTCATTCTGGTGTACTACTTCTCCTTCATATTTGGAGCTGGTAGCATACCTTACGTATTGATCGTTGAATGTTTCATGCAAGAGGTAGGTATTATTATTTTTAATTGTTGTTAGAGAGCTTGTTAGAGTCGTGTAGGCCATCCAAGATCTCGCCTTAAAATTAAATAGCACGTAAACAAACCGAGTTCGATCCCATCGGCAGTACGAGGCTTTCACTCAGTAACCTTTCTCTACAGGCTGTAAGTTCTTCTTTGTATATTTATTTATATTATATTTATATTTATATATTTAAAACTGTGTACTTGCTTACAGTATACCCAAAACGTCAGCATCCTAATTTACAAATTACAGTTTTAAGTAATAGTAATAATATAAGATACATTCAAAAGGTCAAACAAATTAAAGAATACAGGTCCAATTGATCAAATAAATACAAAAAAAATACATGCCAAATACATTAGAAGTCAAAAGATTACATGTCAAATAAATTAAGCAAAATTTCATTGTCAGATTGATTACATAAGATAAGATTAAAAGAATATATTAGTCTGTAGTAAATAATTATAAAATAGCTTCTTACGATATTCATGGGCGAGATAGTGATCGATTTTTTTTACATTGCCATTACACTGCAAATTGGTTTTTGGTTGCAGTGCTGTAGAGCCGCGGGTTCGAATCCCATACAGAACAGGTGCTTGTATGGTTTATAAACTATTGTTCCAGATTTAGTTGTCCTTTTGTACAATTTATGTATGAAAATACCTGTGCAATACAGGAAAAATCTCAGATTAGTGGTAAATGTTGCCTAGAAGATATCGGTTTTAGCGTTTAGGTCGCATGGTACAACTGACTAAAGGTGATTGTTTAAGGGGATATAGTAAGTCAGCTCAAATTCTAATTTCGCCCCCACTTCCCCGCGCATCGTATGCTATGTACCGACATGTTTGTAATCACTAATGATGTAAGTATATAGGCCGTTAGACACTTATTTCATTAGTTTTATCATATTTATGCCTGTTTCTTAACGCCAAGCAAGTCGCTTCTTATTTTTATTACGGTTATTTCCCATTTTAATTTTACGTCGTCCTGTTGCGTAATTCTGATCGTAAGCGACACAACCTCCCTCTTCAAAGGCTGAAGCGAAACTGACTCGGTGGCAGGAATCACGCTTCAAGAGGCCAATTGTTTAGGTAATTTCTTTTTACAGTGAAAATAATGGTATTAAAAAAAATTAATAACATAAGCACTGCTTTATAGTTAGTTCAGTTAGTATGCAAAGTATCATGATCTTATTTAAAGTATTTTATGAATAACAGCGGTTAATTGTTTATTTTGGAGGTAACTTTGGATTTTTTTTCTATCGAGAAAATTTTAAGGAATCGTGTTTTCGTCTAACATAATCCTTAACATTAATCTTCAACTTTACCATATATTTATTTCAAAATTAATGCTGCAATATTTTCGGCATAACGGAGGATCTTGCTAAGCCATTTGAGGTTATATTTCCCCTTAACTAGCCACGCGACGGAAAGAAGTATTTATTAGCCTATATGTCTCTTAGTGTTGCCCTATAAACTCATAAGTCCATATCGATGATTCTTACGACAATCGATTTGTCTTAATCTTGTGAATGTCACTGAAGACATGTCAGTAATCAAAATTCAATATGGCAACAAGCAGATGCCACATTGAAAAAGAAAAAAAATGAAGAGTGACCCAATATTTCAAGTGGGGTATTATATTGATAATTCTTTGAAAACCATCTTTAGGTTTCTCAAATCACTTTTTAATTTGAACGACCATTTACAGTTCGTTACAAACCATTTTTACTTTATAAAGTTGTGATAAAGTTCTTATATAATCATATACAAAGTCTTATTAACGTGAAAAGTAATTGTTCAATTTTCAGTCAACATTTTTTAAATTACGGTTTAAACTATTAAGCTTGTTTTTTTTTTTGTAAATTGTTATGGTGTGCAATTAAGTTATATTTATTTTGGGGTATTAATAGAGTATTTTCACGTAGTTGAGCTGAATAAATATATAAAAGAAAGTGATAAATATACATTAAATATACTGACGAAAATAAATAAATAACAAATACGTAAATAAAATCCCAATCAGATGGAGGTCATCGACAAGGAAGACCAAACGGCCGAAGGTTATGGGGAAAGGAAAAGAAACCGGCGGATGATGCGGACGATATCAAGGATCACCGCCTTCTGTATTTGTGCCCGGAGGGGTCCGTAATGGAGTCCCAGTCACCTCAAATAACCCGAGAGGCTGACTGGGATTAGCCCGTTCTCAGAGACGACTACAGGAAGGAATAATTTCGGTCGGCGGATCACCCCACACGTCGGTCAATTCGTCAGCCAGGTCCAGGTTTTTCGTTTTATATTTATTATTATTATCTTTTTTTTAATAGAAGAAATAGTCAACCAGATTTAATAAATGCTGATAACGTGACTTAATCAAGTTGATAGTATAAGCCAACCTCTCCGCTTCGAGTTGGAAGTCTGCAAAAACAAATTAAAATTATATTTTTTCATAGAAGAGGGGACAAATGAGCATGCGGCTCACCTGATGTTAAGTGACTACCGCCGCCCATGATCACCCGCAACACCAGGGGAATTGTAGGTGCATTGCTGGCCCTTTCGAAAGGAGTAAGCTCTTTACTTAAAAGTCCCCAGGTCGTATCGGTCCGGAAAAATCGCCGGTGGTAAACTATTCCACAGAGAGGTTGTACGCGGAAGAAAACTCCTTTTGAAACGTACAGTGGTGGACCGCCAAGCATCCAGATGATGTGGATGGTATCATGACGTTTGCCTCGTAGTGCGTTCAAGAAATTTGGCGGCTGGGATTAATCTGAATAATTCCTCAGAGCACTCCTAAGTATACGCGAAAGAAAATGCAAAGAGATGCAACATCTCTTCGCAGCGCCAGTGAATCGAGCCGATCGGAAAGCACTCGGTCGTCACGATTGGAACCCCTCTGCGATGGATGCAGTCAAGTGGAAGGAGCTGGTACTGGGGAGCCCCAGCCCAGAGATGGGAACAGTATTCCATGTGCAGCCGAACCTGCACCTTGTAAAGTTGAAGGTGGTGTGCCGGCATAAAATACTGTCCCGCTCTGCTGAGCACGCCAAGCTTTTAGATGCCAATTTGGCCTTCTCTTCCAAGTGACCACGAAACTGCACGTCACTCGATATGTCGACGCCGAGGATATCGATACTGGCTGAGGCAACAAGGGGAGTGCCTTGAAACTGAAGAGATTCGACAAAGGGGTTCTTTTTAGCAGTTAACGCGCAAACTTGTATCGTCTGGGGGTTAAACTGGACTAGATTTAGTCACCCCCAATCCGAGACTCTGTTCAGCAAAGACTCGACTTCAGACACAAGTCTGACCCGGTACTCGGAAACGTTTTCCCGAGAAATATAGGCACGGCCGTTGTACAGAGCATCACCAGTACTGTCATCTGCATAGCTGTAATGAATGTTACGGGTTTGCAACATATCATTGATATGCAGAAGAAACAGCGTTGGCGATAGCACGCAGCCTTGTGGAACACCAGCATTAATAGGCTTGTAATCGGAGCTTGCACCGTCTACAACGACCTTGATGCTACGATCTGCAAGAAAGCTGGTGATCCGATCGCACAATTTCCCGGGAAGCCCATAGGAAGGGAGCTTCGAAAGAAGCGCTATGTACCAAACACGATTGAAGGCCTTCGCAATGTCCAAACTAACAGCCAATGACAAAATAAGGCCTTGTACTCTGCTGCCTCCGCCCATCTGTGAGTTAGGTAGACCAGAAGATCACCAGCTGTCCGACCACGGCGAAAACCGTATTAGCGGTCACTAATCAGCTGGTGATCCCCAATGTACCCCATGAGCTGGCAGTTAACAATAGACTCCATTGTTTTGAAGAACAAGGAGGTGATGGCGATAGGCCGGTAGTTGGACTGGTCTGAGTGGTTGTCTTTTTTAGGGATCGGGTGGACGAAAGCCGCCTTCCATGATTTTGGGACTACGCCTAGGGAGTAGGAGTACCGGAAAAGACGCGTTAAAACCGGTGCCAACTCTGGAGCACACGTTCTCAGTGCAATTGGGGGGATTCAGTCAGGACCCACTCGACTTGTGGATGTCCAGGGAGAGGAGTGCTTTGCGAACCGAGCGCTGTGTGAAATGCACTTCCGGCACGGAGCACTCACACCGCGGGATGGTCAGCGGCATACTCCCCCCGTCATCGAGAGTCGAGTTGGACGCATAGAAAGAGCCTAGCAGATCGGCTTTCTCCTTTGAGGTATAGGCCAGTGAGTCGTCCTCCATGTGCAGTGATGGAAGAGATGGCTGACAGAAATTCCGCTGGACAGCCTTGGCGAGAGAGAAGAATGCACGGGTTCCAGAATGAAGGTGAAATAGTTTCTCGCCAATTATGCCTATGTGCTCTCACTTTTCCTTGGCAATGACTCTTTTGAAGGACCTAGAGGCAGAATTGTACTTCTTTTTTAGAGCGCTGGTGTTTACATCCCGGGACGTTGATGCATCAGCCCAGGCTTGGTAGTACTTCTGCTTATAGCATCATGCTATTTTACAGGAGCGACCAAACCATGACTGAGATTTGCCTCCAAGAGGCACCACAGAGGAAGGAATAAAAAGTTCCATACCCTGAAGTACCATATCAGCGACAGAATCCGCAACAACGTTGGGATCGTTCGGCGAGAATCAAACCTGCCCCTGCAGCCTGCAATATGCAACTGCGAATTCAGCGTGAGTGGCACCAAACTCCGGACAAGACAATGGTCCGATGAGCCTAAAGGGGCGTCGACGGAAATCTGATATTCGTCCGGGTGAGAGGTCAGCAGAAGGTCCAACAGGGAAGGTGCATGATCTTCCACATCTGGAATCTGCGTAGGTGAAGTAACCAGTTGTGTCAGACCATATGTCAAGGTAAAATCATGAACAGATCTCCCCGCATGATCGGTTAAACGTGAACCAAGCCATTCAGCGTGATGGGCGTTAAAGTCGCCGAGGATCTCGAACTCTGCGGAGGGGATCTGCTGTAGCATCGAATCTGTAGCCATTTGGACGTGGTCGAAGAGTCGGTCTGTTTCGGAATTACCGCTATGGGACATATAGAGGCACCCGTAGACGTGCGGATGGTCGTCGCTGTCTACGCGTAGCCAAAGGATAGATAGGTCCAAACCTTCAAGACTGCCGAGGCGTCGAGAACAGATGTCCTCACTGACGTAAACGCAAACTCCAGCCCGAGACAAAAAGGAGTGTTCCAGTTTGTACCCCGGGTAGGAGAGATACGAGACATCACCGGAGAGGACACCTGCGTCTCGGTCAAAAAGAGCAGAGCCGGCCTCGCCGTCTCGAGATGGTAGTGAACGGCGTTTAGGTTAGAGTGAAGTCCCCTGCTACTACAGAAATTCACGGATAGCGTAGCAGGGGTCGCCTTGGTCATATTGCTCCATTTGCCCCGAGCAGTTAGTAGTCATCCTGAGCGGAATTTTGCCCCCCCCCTCAGATTAATCGGGGCAGCCTGAGCACCCACGCTCAGAAGTGGAGAAACATGGTCGTGGATGTTTAGCGAGGGATTCCCCAGGGGTGCTGGTACGCTCCTGGGGTAGTCTATCATCATTTAATTTCGCTACCATGTTGATGGGGGAGGGGGGGATTTAGGCATCCGGCCACCTGTACTCACCAGACGAAAGGCGGAAGCAGAGCTTTCAATTCAGGCCGGTATTCTGTGAGGTCGTGGTACCACTCCGGTTTGAGCCGGCCCATACGTGCAACAGCAAAGCTGTCGCGTGGCTCTACCACTGTTAAAATATCTTTTTCTTTACTCCATTTCAGTTACAAAGACGACGACTACACTATTCATGGAATTGAGCTGGCTTTTCAACTTCTCATTATTGGAGTTCTCAC
Source organism: Parnassius smintheus behrii (assembly GCA_036936625.1). Classification (NCBI taxonomy): domain Eukaryota; kingdom Metazoa; phylum Arthropoda; class Insecta; order Lepidoptera; family Papilionidae; genus Parnassius; species Parnassius smintheus. Next base: position 35,083,964 of record JAUPFT010000028.1, read on the forward strand.
TTTTAGGATCAAATAAATCGGTGCCCACGGCTCTTTTTACGCATTCGCTTGCTGCGCCGTCTTTGAAAGTTTTATTGGCTATTTCCTCGTACCTGAAACTAAAAGTGTTGTTGAGACCAAAGATCAAATACAAGAAAAATTGTTAAGAAGGAAAAAATACCACACTGTCGCTTTTGTAATTTTGGAAATAATATTAAGAGTAGTTTTAATAAATCTGTTATTAATTTCTTGCCTTGTACTACATTAGTTTTTGGTAACGCCAGTTAACAATCTACTTTATCAACATTACATTACATATCGCATTGAGTTCGTCCTAAGTTATATCTACTTTATCAACATGACTAGTGCATATTTTTTGTTTCCTTCCTTCCTTCCCTTTCCTACCGCACGCGCTGCCGCCGAGGTGAAAAAGAGGATCTCGGCGCGCGTCATTATACTAAGTGATATTACGCCATCCGCAACGCACGACCACCCGTCGCGTCTTATGTACATTAACCGCAAACCGCGCAGGACGAACATTGAGTTCTCCTGTTTATGTTTAATATTCACCGCATCAGACATTGTGTCTTTGTAACTCATAAAAGTGTGAGACGCCCCCGCAAGGGCAAAGGTGGAGAGTGTGGGACTTCACGAGACTGTTCCGAGAGTGCGTGTGCGCCGAACCACGTGGCGAGCTCGCTGTATAGCAGACACTCCAGGAGGAAGGCGCGGCAGCCCTCATCAGGTCAGTGCGTGCTATCCCACCTATTTATTTTCCCCTTTGCCGTATGCACCAAAATTACAGTCCACTAAATCTTTATCGAAGATACCTTAAGTTACTGGCGTCTCCAGTTTTTATAATAATTTGAGATGTAAAAACTGTGTATAATATTGTATAATATCAATCAACTTTAAAATGAAACGCATATTAAATAAATTTTGTAATGTGGGAAAAATAAATGTACATAACCGTGTGTAAATTTGGGAGGCACTAATATTTTAACATGTATGTTCACTAAAGCAAATCGCCCATGACAAAAAGCCTAATATTACGATCCTCAGATCCCTTGAGCCTGGTAACGAGTAAAGAGTACCCGTTAAGAGTCGCTTGTCACTCAGCGGCAAGTTTGCACTCGGACCACTTTTATTATTAAAATCATTATCGTCACTTCGATCACTCAAAACTAAAATTGGTTAAAGGTTGAAGTTTTTATTATTCAATCTTTCAAAGAACTCTACACCAGCGTTTCAAGCATCTGATAAAGTTTTCCGAAAATATTTTACGTGGCCAGATTCAATATTTATACGGAACATGGAACATTACACGGAACTAAAGTCGTTTTAACTGACGTCTTACTCATATTGAGATTGAAGCAAAAAGAGACAAAAAGTAGATAAAATAATTTGTAGAGTCAAGAAAGCGCACGCAGGATAGAGCTTAGTACATCGCTTGAGATGGGGCCTGTATAACCACAACGGACCATGTGAGGTGCATGGTTGCTAAATATAGAACAACTCAGAAGGCTGCTTCTTCCTCACTGTTACACAGGATTCCCCTAAGGAATACCAGAAAACGCAGTCCTGTGCCGCCTGTGTAGTGGGCTGTACCGGTACAAAGATGCAACCCAAGAACCTTTATTTCCCACTGGTGGTCAGTTCTTTGAGCAATAAGGCCGACAGGCGATGGTGAAAAATCCTTGTTATCCCAACTTTGTAGCATAGCGGCTGACTTTAAGAACGCTTTCACATAAATCCGAGACACCAGTGTCAACAGACCCTTGGCGATGTTTGATGACTATTCTTTTTCTTAATCTGTAGACATGATGGACGGCAGTGGAACTCACAAACCCATAAAGCGTAGGCCGTGGGTTCAAAAAAAACATAAGTAACTGGAAGCACAAGCCATCCTGGTCACAGCAGTGGAGTCAACTATTTTGGCCATTAAGAGAAGGGGGAAAGATGCATCATAATATCTACACGACACGACATTATACACATTTACTGTTTTATATTACGTAAAAACTTAAAGTGTAAAAGTCTAAATTTCAAAAATTATTTTGTTCAACGTCACCGCTAAGTTTAATTGAATTCAAGTTGAAGCTTATGTCGACGAGTTATCAGGATCGGTTTAACTTCATCCCGAATAGTTGGGGTACTTTCAAGATTAGTAGAGCCGCAGTTTTGTTGGAACTCGGCGTGGAGGATCAACTAACAATAATTAAACTTCCCCAACTGGTTTAGTGTAACGTAACTTACATATAGTCAAGAGAATATAAAGTATACATACAAAATAAAAATAGTTTTGTTAAAAAGAGTGATCCATCTATCACATCCTATAATAGTCAACTTGTGTACACAGGCCCCACAAAGATAGCCTGATAGAGGGGATTTTGCCATATTTGCCACGTAGACGGGCTGGTTGGCAGCCGCACTTTTTTATTTCAGTTGTTACTAGGAAGATGCTGCTGTCAATAGCCTGTTTCAGTTTTACTTAGTCGTATATTACGACACCCAAGGAACTGTATGGGTTTGTGTATATTCTTAAGCCGCAACTACATTTAAAAAAAAACTGATATTATTCTCTAAATATTAGGAACAAACACAAGCTATCAGTTGCTTTTTAATAACTCAATTCATACAGTCAGTCCTACTTAAATTAATAGATTCATGGGACAATTTATACACTTTTAAAACAAAATCCTAGAAATATAGTTTGAAACAAAACATGTAGGTATAAAATAAGTATTATAATATTTAAGAATACATACGTAAACTCTTAAGTCTGTCACCCAGAGGGGTAGGCAGAAACTACAGAATTGCATTTGACACGACCCTGGCTCACCTCTCACGCTTTCTTAAAATCCATATACCTACGCATAGATTCTCGTCGGTTAATGGTGCTCTTAACAGTTTCCCTATTCGCGATATAGATACAATAGTTAAACAATCGAAATGTAGCCCATATTAGATTGCTATCGCGTATGGTGATCGCCAATATTTATTAAATTGTTTCAATTTTTTTTTAAAAAAAGTCGTAGTTAATAAGATACAAGCATTTAATATAATTTTGCAAAATTTTAATTATTTGCTTGAAACAGTTACGTAAAAAAAACTTCTATTAAAACACACCGAGTACCTGTTTGTTTGGCCTCCCAATAATTATCCCAGGTCTGAAAGTTTGTACAAGTGCAATTTATGTTTGTAAAACTACTGTAATGAATTTATGTATGAAAAATACCCCCGAGATACATAAAATAATTATACAGTCCGCTAATTTATTTTTAAACAATTAGGGTGATAACGAGCACAGATATCACTTGATGGTAGCTGGATGTTGTGGTTGTCCATAGACACCTTGATCTTTTCCTGATAAGAAATAAAAATGTAGATGCGTTGGCTTCCTGCTGTTTAAGACGACTCGTTACCAGTAAAAATGGTTTCCAGCTCTTTATTGTTGCTGTTATACTTTTATATGCTGGTATTCTGTGAGAGCATGATCCTTCATTTCCTCATTTGTGCTACAACCATAATATAACCGAAGCGTGAATTTACCACGTTATACTTTAACAAGTTAATCGACAAGAAAAATGGTTTAAAAACACGACAGACAAATCTCACGACACTTCATGTGGTAAAATTCATTTATTAGTTAAGACTACATAGCGTGCCAAATAAATAGACATTCTTAAATACAAACGTACTCTCAAAAACACATTACCCTCCTTCTAGGGCAGTCGGGTAAAAATATATAATTCTCTTAAATCAACACAATGTAGCCTCTAGCGTTTATTTTCAAACGGTAACCATTCACGTCGGATCAAAGCATCAGAAAGCTCGGCTACGTTTATTAGCTTTCCTTTACCGTACCGATGTACTGAAAGGGGGGAAGTGGGTGAAGTTTGAATCATGTTACCGAGCGGTTGCTTTTGTTAGGCATGTAAACCGTGTTTACTGCTTTTGAGATGCCGTGTAGAATGTTATGGATAAATATTTGCATATATTTTTTTAAAGAATATTTATTGTTATTGTTTTTTATATAGATAGGTTGTAGATATTAGATAGTAAATTATTTTATATATATAGGTGACAAACGAGCACACAGTCCACAGTGATGGTAAGTGGTTGCTGCGGCCCATAGACATCTACATCTATCCTCGATTATTTGTAATGCAGATGCGTTGTCAACCGCGAGGACTAAGATGGAATGCCTCGTTTCCAGTAAAAAGGGTCTCCGGTTCTCTACACTCACCATACGAAACACAGCAGCATTAAGCTACTATTTCACGCTGGTATTCTGTGAGAGCGTGGTCACTCCCCGGTCGAGCCGACCCATTCGTGCTACAATTATACTACTAATATAACTGCAGCATGGCTCTACCACGTATAAAATGTTTTTCAGTTCCATTGTCATATGCGAAGCTCTTCTAATTTCACTTTGCCTGTTTGTCGTAATCTGCCAATAAATTGTTAATCTATTCATCATCATCATCATCATAAAAGCTTATCAAATCCACTGCTGTATGTATAGACCTCCACATTGTTTGTCTCATACAGGGGATTATTTGGGTTAGCAGCCACATTTTTATTTATTTTCTAGTTTGAATTAGGGAGTCACTGCTGCACATGTCCTGGTTTTATTTCTTCACTTCCTCTGTTGTCTCTTACGATATCCACGGGACAATATGGAGTAGTGGATATTCTTACTCCCCTAGTTTCTTCAATTTATGCATTTAATGTTTAAGGGACATTATAAAACCAGGGTGCTGGGGTGTTGTAAAACAGCTGAACCATCCAGCAAAGTTTGGCCCCAAATTAATCCATGTGTCGTTAGATGTTGTTAATTGCAATGTATTTGCTGTAAGATAACTACGAATAAATTAGATTTCTTCAGAACAAACATTTCTTTGGCAATCAGATTTTTTAATGTTTGTTAATGTTAATTGCAATTTTAGTGTTCCGTATTAAAATGAGCTAAACGGAACTTTTACGGAATCACCTCGGTTTATGTCTATCGGTAACAGCCTTCGTTAATTAGGAGTCTTTTACGGCATTTTTAGACGGTACGAAGCGCAGTAGTCCTCTAATATTCATTACAGATCTTTATAAGTCTCCTGATGAATATAGGTCTCCCCATATTAATGCCAAAAAGCACAGTTCTGAGGCACACGCATCCATCTACTTCCTGTATATCTTACCAGGTCGTCGCTCCATCTGTTTTTTCAATTATCCTAATCGTCCATTTTAACAAATTGGTTACGGTCAGTTTTGACCAGCTTGAAGATCGTGCAGGTCAGCTTATGCTGGTATATCACGTATTAACACACCTATTAATGTATAGATACTATTTAAAAGTGATGTTGCGTCCCATTATTTGGCGCAGGTGTCCTCTTATTAATGGGTATGAAGTAAGTGCCTAAAATTTTCAATCAAAAAAAATTTTGTAGTATTAAATAAGGGTGACAAACGAGCACACAATCCACCTAATGGTGAATTTATGCTGGCGCCCATTGACATCTACATTTATCCTCAATTATTGCTGTTATTACGCTGGTACTCTGGTGAGGGAGTGGTCCTATTGCGATTTAACCGAAATATTCGTGCTAATCATCGACCAGTTGTTTTTATGTAATACATGACTGTTTCATAATACATTTTAAACGAGTACAAATTTCGAACACATGAATCCTGCGTTATCGATATAAAACCGTTGTGGCCTTTAATTCATATATAAAAATTAATACAAGTCAAATTAAGGGACTGTAAAAACGATTATTGATCAAATGTTTATTTACCTCATTGTAATTAACTTTACGATTCGTGCTAATTTTACTCGACACGATCATAAACCTGATTACTGGTAGCGTGTTCGGTGCTTAAGTAGATTGAATTATTTATGAGTAATTTTAATTATATTTAGCGTTTTTCTTACTGTAAATTACATCATATGTAATGTCAAACAGCTGTTTATAGGTTTCGTCTCATTCTGAGATGATTTTAGGGCTTGGAAATGTCTCTCGCGTTACCCCAATGCATGTTGCCGAACTCCATATATCTTCAAAAATATATCTATTTTAATTTATCAGTAATGCGGGTTTTCTTACGATGTTTCCTTCATCGTTGAGCACGTGTTAAATAAGCATTTTATTTAAATTACTATCAACAATTTAATTAGTTCCGGCGGGGATCGAAAGTATTTTATATTATTGTTACTTTATTGTGTTAAACAAGAACCTTTGAACATTAATAAGCTGCGAGTAAAGTGAAAACAAGTAGTAGTCTACAAAAATCCTGTTATTTGCTTTAAATTAAATATTCTTTCTGCGAAAATCCTGCTTTAAAAAAATGTTTACCCTACATTAGGATATTCTCCTGCAAAGTGATGGAGTCTTACATACAAAAATTGCACTAAGTTAAACATCTAGATCTAGGATCTAAAAAGGTTAGTAGGTTATACGGATACATGATCCGGGTGGGCTTCGAACGCCGACCTGCAATCTTGTTGTCAAAGGCTCATCCACTCTACTATCGAACCTCCAGTTCCGTTAGGTTTTTGTATGAAGGTAATTAAATGGCGTAACTTTTGACTATGTTCTGACGAGCTATTCTGTTATTATTTTTAAATCCATACCCCACATATTGGAGACGGCAAATGGTTGAACCATTGCGAAGGTGATGGCTATCACTAGCCCTTAAGCAAGTACGGGAAAATCTTTCAAGAAAATGTATGCCTGGCGGTAACTTTAAATTATTGGCGATGGGTTTTGAATGATTTGTCATAATTTTATATTTGCCCTTCAGTGCTGCAATCGTAATACTGCACTACTAAACCCTAAAATATAAAACGTAGAGTTTAGGATATTAAACTAACTATAATTAAAACTCAACACCATGTTATCGTTGTAACGGCCTACTAGCTTTTATTTGTGCGTGAGAGAGTGACCAAACCTTTCCTATTAAAAGTGAGTTGTTTATATTTTTAACTTAATTTTACGATACGTAATTAAACTTATTACGTAAATAAAATTCTGCGAGTTCATCGATTATTAATATTGATGAGATCGAAATCATGTACTCTTACCACACTATTAGTATAAGAATAAGATTTCATGCAGTTAAATATCGCCCTTGCCCGCTACGGTTGTAGTATTGCCATTTTATTTCAAAGCTCACGAGATAACAGTTTTTAGTAAATTCCTGACGCTGCGAAGGCGAAAGCAAGTTATTTATAATAATAATAAATAATTACAGCCTTTCACAAGTCCACTGCTGAACGTAGGCCTCCCCCAAAGTATACCACAAAGCACGGTCCTGAGCCACCTGCATACATTGACTTCCTGCATGTCTTACCAGGTCGTCACTCCATCTAGTGGGGGGTCACCCGACACTTCGCCTACCGGTACGAGGCTGCCACTCGAGAACCTTTTTTCCCCAACGGTTCTCGGTTCTTAAAATATAATTTGCGACAGTTAAATTATCAGTAAAATGCCAGGCTATGCCCGGTCAGGCACCGCAAACGTGGCCTGCGCGATTCTACTAGTTGATAGCCGCTGCAGTGGCGGCCGTAACGATGGCAAATCTCGTCGTAAAAATTTACTCTAGTCTTATACCTACTCGTGTCGTAGTCCCGCTACTGCTGCGGGTGCGGATGACTTATCTTGCCGTAAGTTTTTGACTTAAGTTGTTTTTTCTAACAGTAAGCTGTTACTAAAACGTAGTCATTATAAACTCTTTAGCTGTTACTAGGTGCCTACGTAGGTGAGTTGAATATTAAGCATAGATGTTTTACGTCATTTAGTTGCAAATGTAAAAGTAAAATGTAACTTTCTTTAGCTAGCGTATGTTAAGTTAAGCAGGCACGTGTTGATATAAAGCAACAATTTACTGCTAAACTGACATTGATTTATTACTGCGTACTCATTTATTATAATATACTATCAGAATTGTACGAAATTCTTATATCGCCCCTTAATTAATATGATCTGTTATCTATTAGGACTCGAGGTAGAGGATTCTCTTAAGCCTCCATGTAGGCGGCAATAGCCCATTCCTACCGTTACCATCACAGTCTTCCCCATTGATCGTCTCATAGTGGGACATATTTCCCATAGTTTCCACGCTTGGCAAGCAGTTTAGCTACCGCAAATTTGTCGTTATTAGGTGGACGCTGCTTCCCGTCTCCTACACGATAGCTTCCTCATACGGCCATCATTGAAGGACCGCGTCGACAAATTTAAAAAATTATGTTTCATTTCGATAAACTGGCACATATGAATGTGTCACTCTGCAACACAAAAAGAGGCAGTTTCTTAAGTGAGATAAAAATTTGTGAAACATTCTACCACATCTGTTCCTAGTTTACTCACAGTACATTTATAAGCGTAAATTATAAAGTCCCATATACTTCATACTTTGTGATAATGTATAGGGTAGTTCTGAGGGAAATATTACATCCAAATTATAAGTATAATTATTAACAGTACATCGAGTCTAATAGGCAAAATATTAAGAAAAACCCAATATCAACTTGCACACAGACAGATCTGTTACTGCAACCAAATTTATTATCAGTCGAAACTCAAACGGAGAATCATTTATTTCGAAACTGAGTACTTTATGATACTACACAATAATATACGAAGTATGAGATCAAAAGTTTGTGATTAAAAATTGTTAGTAGATTCAAGAAACATTGACGTTCTTTGTCTACAGCTATTAAACTACAAAATGGCAACTTATTTCTAACGAAAAAATAAATCTCGAGGTGGTGTATGATTTATGTCAAAAACTCAATTAACTACAAAAAATTTGACTAGATCTCTGAACTAGCTGTTGATATTTACTCTGAGTGCTGTGGTATAATAATTCCAGAAACAAATTGATATCTATTATCTATTTACATAATGTATAACAGTAATAGTTACCTGTTTATTGAAAAACTTGAGATATTATTATTTAAACTTACTATCAGATTAAGATCCATGAATAAATAATATTTATTCTGGGTGACTTCAATATAGACACACTGATCTGTTCCAGTAAAAGTGAGTTATTTAAAAACACTTTAAAAAATATAATTCGCACCTAACCTTAAATGAATCAACTCGAATAACATCACATTCTGGCAACCTGCATTGATAACATAATCGTAAATGTAAAGCTGAAATATGGGATTTTGGTATATCAAATACTACAGGCCAAGTTTTAAAGATACCATGTAGTGTAGGTTTCAGAAAAAAATACTTGTATAAAATGAGACGTAACATAAATTATTACATTGAAGTATTTTTAAATACATCGCTCAAAAAAATTAAGGACGTGTATCACTCTAATGATGCAAACTGAGCCTATGAAGAATTTATTCATTTATTTAAATTTGTATTTGACATTAATATTCCAACTGAAAAAGTTAAAATATAATATAAAAAGGTACATCTTGTAAAACCAAAGGTACTCGTATCATACTCCCAAGTAAAAGTAAACGTAAAATGTACAATCAAAAAGAAATATAGTCTCGCAGGAACAAAAAATTAAATACGTTCGCTACTGTAAAATCCTAAAGCAAGTAATAAAATAGTCTAAAAGAATTTCTAATGCTTAATTTTTATCATATAGTACAAACAAAACTAAGGCCACATAGTTATTAATTAAATGACTAACCCAAAGTACACATGTAATTCAACCTACAGTAGACTACATAGTGCAAAACGACAATGTCATAAAGTCACCTGTAAAACTAGCAAGTACTTTCAACCATTACTGCAATAACCAATACTGTAACACATTAACATCAAATAATAATTATAAACCACAATACAGTTCTAACTTGAAAAGTATGTTCCTTTAAAATGTAGAAATAATAAGTATAGTTAAAAATTAAAATACAAAGCCAGCTACGGATATGATAATAAACCCATTAGAGTAAGCAAAGAAAGTATAACTTTTATTGCTGACCCGACATATCATAAACATATTGTTTGAAACGGGAGAACTTCCCAATAAATTTAAAAAAATCTTATGAAGCCATTATTATTATATAAAAAAGGATCATGGCACGACATAAATAACTACATATCATTTGCACTGTTACCAAGTTTTCGAAAATATTTTAAAAATTAATACATGTTTGAATCACAAAGTTTTTGGAATTAATAACATTTAAATGTAAGCCAATATGGATTTCAAAAGAATAAAACTACATCTCAGATAATATATAAAAATTTTAATACCATTTGGCATAAAATCAATGATAATAAACAATGTTCTGCTCTTTTTATTGATATATCAAAAACATTTGACTGTGTAAAATATGATATTTAGTTAGGTAAATTGGAAGGCATAGGAATAAGAGGACTACCACATAAATTAACAGAAAATTATTTAAACAGTAGAATGCAATCTGTTATCGAGATATATAATGAATCTACAATAATGGTTGAGGTAGTAAAATCTGAATTTGAAAAGGTAATACTGGGTGTACTCCAAGGCAGCATATTAGACTCCTCTTAATTCCTAATATATATTAACGATCCCCCAAATATAATAACCCACCAATGCGTAATTTGTGCTGATAATGCAACTATATTTATTTCTAATGATGACTTAAATGATTATGATTATGAAAATTAAATAAAACATTGAAAAAAGTTACTGATTTTCTGCAGTCAATAAACTTAGAAGTAAACCTGTCAAAAACTCGTACAATACAGAAATTACAAAAGTATACCTGCTAAACTAAATACAACCGTGTCGCGTATAGCGGTATAGAAGTAAAGAACATAAATTTTCTCGGAGTCTAATTAGATCAATATCTAAACTGGAAGGCACATATTGAAAAAATAAATAAAAAGATAATCAGTGCATGTTCCGCACTGTCCATCCTAGCAGAGACTAAAAACGTGAGTGTCACTAAAAATGCCTAATTTGGAAACGTTTATCCACTCCTAACTTACGGTTTCATATACTGGAGAAACTCAACAGATATACAATCCACATTCGTTCTCCGGAAAAAATGTCTTAAAATAATATATAATATGCATAGATTTCGGGAATCAAGGAAGTGACACAACATTACTATTTAAAAATGTATTTATTGCTTTTTGAAGTATTTTCCGCGAAATTTCCATACGATGGAACCAACCATTGAAACAACCATTCCATTCGGAAGTTGGGGTCTCCAAAATGGCCGTTTTGTAGGCGTCCAGAGCTTCTTCAGGTGTGCACACGCACACGCACGCACACGCACGCACACGCACGCACACGCACGCACACGCACGCACACGCGCGCACACGCACACACACGCACGCACACGCACGCACACGCACGCACACGCACGCACACGCACGCACACGCACGCACACGCACGCACACGCACGCACACGCACGCACACGCACGGTTCACGCAATTTATTCTTTATTTTAGGGAAAGTATAGAAATCATTAGGGCTTAGGTCGGGGCTGTACGGTGGATGGTCTAATAATTCTATGTTTTCTTGCTCTAAAAACTCTTTTGTTCTGTGTGCGGTGTGAGAACTCGCATTGTCGTGAGGATGATGCGGCGGTTGCAGTTCTCTTTACGGAGTTCAGAAACAACCTGTGTTGTTTCTGAACTCCGGTATAAACTAATGCTACCGTTCTTTGTACCTCAAGAGGAATGGTCGTAACATGGCCGGTTTTGGAGACAAACGTGGCCACCATTTTTTTGCAACACTCCGTGAACGAACAATTTTGTTGTCTTTAACTCATTTTCGAACACCCAAACTCGTGAGTGGTTTTTTGTTTCGGGTTCGTACGCGTATACCCATGATTCGTCACCTGATACGATGTTGTATACAGCATTTCAGGATCCTGAGTTCTGACGCACCAAGTAACGCGAGCCGCTTTTTGCTCTTCACAGAGCGAACGCGGTATCCATCGGGAAAACAGCTTTTTTGCACCTAATTGTTCATGCAAGATTATTTATATTTGACTCATGCCAATGTTTAAAATTGCCTGAATTTCGCGGTATATCACATGTCGATCTTCCTTAATCAGCTTACGCACAGCATCAGCGTTTTCTTGGTTGACTGCAGTTTTTGGACGACCTTGACGGGGATCATCACTGAGCTTGACACGTCCACGTTGAAATTCAGCAAACCAGCGATAAATTGTGGTTTGGGATGTGGCTTCTTTACCAAATGCAGAAATCATCCGGTCAACACACTGTTTTTGTGTTAAACCACTTCGAAAGTCATAATAAATCATGGCTCTTGAATTTTCTCGAGTCAATTCCATTTTATCACCGACTAAATAAGTTTAACAAAACCTTGTGACAAGACCGAGAATCTTTCTTTAAATAAATAAATAATATTCGATTTTTAAAACCAAGGAGTTTTCAATTAAAAAGATTTTAATATGACAGGAACAGTAGAAATATTCCGTTCCCGATACTTTTAGTACAGCCTAGGTACTGAATCGTTAAGAGATATTTTCAGAACAAAGGGTTTCCTAACACTGAATGGAATCTTTATCCTGGAATTATGTCTATTTGTAAATTTGAAATCTGATTCAAAGAAATAAACTTACTTATTATTAAAAATATTTTATTACAAAAGTACCTATGTTACTGCTATTCGTGTATACAATCAGTTACCGCCAACTATTATATAATAAAATGGAAATATTTTCAAAACAAAATTAAAGAAATTGTTAATTGAAAATGTTTTTACAATCTCAATGACTTTTCAGTAAAATTAATGTAAGTAGTAAATTTTAAATTTATTTTCTTTCTTGTTGCATATCCGAAATATGTAGACTGTTAAGCCTAAAACTATATGTTTTTGTATTAAAATCATATTGTTCACAGTTATGCAATAAATATATCTTTATCTTCCCATTATGACTTTAAAACCAAAAGTGGATGGACCGGGATCATCGGTTCATCTACCATTACTTTTAAATACTGGGATAGTGGTAGTGGGATGTTCACATAACAAGATACTTAATGTTATATCATTTTTTAAGTTTAACGACTACTAATTGAAGAATATTGTTTGTTTTTTCCTTTATTGTAGGATCCAATTTGCTGGAATCATAAAAGGAAAGCAATTGACTATGAGCTAAAGCAATTTATGCTTAAAAACAGTTGTTGGAATGCTTATTTTAAATAAATTCTCACAACTACAACTCTTATAAACACTCACTGTGTTTATGAGAGTTAAGTAAATAGATATATTTTATTATGTCGTTATATTCTATTTGATTTTTTATCTAATCGAGACCCTGGTCGCCGTAAAATTTTTAATGCGTTATACATCGCACTAAATATTGCTGTAAGAATAAATTTTATCACTAGAAATTGCGTTCAAACCTTCTTACTTTTAAGTTTTTATTTTATATGAGTGTAAGTTGTTACTAAAGATAATAGGAGTAGTTTTATCTGTGACCATTTTGTTAAACAAAAGTTATAATTGATTTAATTATGTTGGTTGTGTTTAATTTAGTATCAGCTCTCCACTCTCCGAGAAACGTACTGGTGGTTATATACTTTGCCAACAAATATTTGTTGTGGGTAGTCTTAAAATATTATATATTAGAAAACTGCCTTTATTAATAAAACAGTTGTCATCTGAACTCTGTTGTTTCATTGTTACTACTTGGTGTCAGCGGTTAAAATACCTAAATAGTTTGGATTTTACGTTTGAATAACGTTAATTTGTATTCTAAATTAAGTGTAATTAAAAATGAGACTTTGAAAGATAATAACTTAAAACTTTTAATGAGATATATAAATCAGGGTTGGCCGGAATATAAACGAGATATTGAAGATAATTTAAAATATTATTGGTCTATGAGAGGAGATTTATTTTGTGTAGATGGCGTTATATTTAAAAACAACCAAATATTAATTCCCAGTTCCTTAAGAACCGAAATGTTAAAAATTGTACATGATGGACATTTAGGGATAGACCGCTGTAAAAGGCGCGCACGTGAAGTGCTATTCTGGCCAGGGATTTCTTATGATATAGAGAGATATGTAAATAGGTGTGTAGTGTGTCGAGAGAATTCAAATAACTCGAGTAAGGAACCGATGATTGCTGTTTCTATTCTAAATTTACCATGGAGTAAAATCTGGACGGACATATTTCAGTATGGTAAAAAATCATATCTGATTATTGTGGACTATTATTCATGTTTTACGGAAGTAGCATTGTTATATGATACTACTTCTAAAAGCGTCATAAACGTACTGAGAGAAAATTTTGCTAGATATGGGATACCAGACATTGCAATAAGCGATAATGGTCCACAATTTTCAAGTCGGGAATTTAAAAACTTTGCGGTGGAGTGGGGATTTGAACACATAACGTCATCACCCAATTACGCACAATCAAATGGTAAGAGTGAAAGAGCCGTGCAAACAATAAAAAAGATATTAAAAAAATCCATAGATAGTGGAAGTGACTTTTATTTAAATTTGCTAAGTTATCGAAATACGCCTCGCGATAATTTGAATTCTCCCGCACAGCTGCTGATGGGTCGTAGGTTAAAATGCAGGCTACCTGTGCACCCAGACCTTTTAAAAATAGGACATGTAAATAATGAGAGTCAACACAAAGTTATGCTAGATAAAAAAAATAAATACAAAATGTATTATGATTTACGTGCCAAGCCTTTATCTGTATTGGATGTCGGCGATAAGGTGACTATGATAGAAAAAAATAATTCTAAAATTCCAGGTCATATCATTGCAAAAGCGGCGACTCCCCGCTCATATTTTATTAAAACTAAAAGAGGAATGGTGTATCGCCGCAATCGCAGACATCTAATAAAAGATAAAACACAAGAAAATAGAACGTCAGCACAAATAGTAAATGAGAATAAAGAACATAATTCAATGACAACAAAAACTACTTTTACGAGTAGTGAAAATGACTAATATTCTTCGAACGATGAATATGAACCGACAATGTTAAATATTGAAGTTAATGAAAATTATTCTCCACCTCTCACTCGAAGTAAAGTAAATAAAAACAAAAAATAACCGGTTTTTAACCTTTGTAATCACAAAAAAAAGGTTAAGGTTATGGTTAAAAAAATGTACTAAAGTAAGTTTTTTATTCATGTCTTTCTTGGTAAGATTATTTAAAAATAAATCACTTTTGTTAAAAACTTATTCTTTAAGGGGAAGGTGTTGTGGGTAGTCTTAAAATATTATATATTAGAAAACTGCCTTTATTAATAAAACAGTTGTCATCTGAACTCTGTTGTTTCATTGTCACTACACTGACATAATCTAACTTTACTGATATAATCTAACTTCTGTGAGCATCTGCAGAACCGCTATGATAAAACTACTGCAGGTCGACAGGCCCTTTCTTTACGACGACGATCCTTAGTACGGTAACCATCCTAAGCGAGATTTCGATACCACTTTTAAAAGCTAATTTTTAAAACACGTATCTCCTTTATTATATAAGAATTTGGGGCTTCTATTTTGTTTCAGAATCCGTCATACTTGATACTGGATGATTTTGCAACAGTTGCCACGGTTCTCATGTGGATTGGTAACCACAGTTTTTCATTATTTTCAGTTGATTTTTTTCTTTTTTGATTTTTAGTAAACGTGACCTCCACAATATGACTTTATAATTATGTTTTAATATCGTGGGGGTAATTAAAATACATAAATTTTACAAGGACAAACATCAACGCACGGAACACTTATTTGTAGGCTATACAAATACATGTCTCGTGCGGGATTTGAAACCGGTGACCCTTAGCGCTAGGACTCATTGCTGGACTCATAAACCCCTGTGCGATGGAACCGTCAAGTTATCGGGAGCATACTGCTGCCAACTTCCTGTTTCAATTGTATGTAATAGTTGTGTGTAATAGTGGGTATTTTTATGGCGCCTCTACACGGCATTCTATTTGTTTCTAGAAGTCCATCTGGTTAGATTTTTTCTTTTTTAAAATGGGGTGGCAAACTAGCGTACAGCCCACTGGATTGTAAGATGATACTATGCTTCATAGATGTCTACATTTATCTTCTAATAAAAATCAAAATGCAGATGTGTTGTCACCCCTGTGGACTACGATGAAATGTCTTGTTTCCAGTAAAAATTGCCTCCGAATTTCTATTCTCGCCATACGAAACACAGCAAAAATAAACTGTTATTTTTTGCTGGTATTCTGTGAGAGCGTGGTCTTACCCAGGCCGAGCCGATCCATTCGTGCTACAACCTTAACATGTAGAGTGCCTTTAATTTTAATTTATTTTATTTATTTATTTTTATAAAATATAGTTATTAAATAACATCCGACAGTACAAATAAACTAACAAAAGTTTTTCCGTGTACCGCCGATTCGTAACTTGGACCATGTTCAATCGTTTCGCGTAGCGACAACTTACATAATACATGGTGTGACAATATTTTGACAATATTTTTTTTAACTATATGTGTACCACAGCAAAGGACAGTTAGTGAGTTTGATAAATAATATTAGTAATCGAGATATTAATGTTACGATTGTGTGTATCTATGTATAGTACCTGGTTGACCGAGCTTTGCTCGGTATTTTTCGCTCGATTTTTTTTATTCGTGTGTTTTGGAAATTATATTTAGATACAAATTACATACTGATGAAATATAAATAATATTTTTTGATCTTAGCGACATAACAGAAAAAACGGAACTGGTTATTTGAATAAAAAATCATGAGTGCAATTATTTTAATTTAAATTTTCGTGTTTTTAAAAAATACTAAAAAAAGGGCTCGAAAAAATAGATTTCTCAAAAAAGAAAAGAACATGAAAAAAAAAATTAAAAAAGTCGGTCGGTCGGTCTGGGCTCGAACCGGGGTTTTAAGATTCTGTGACCGACTATTATACCAATTAAGCTATTTGTAATCACTAACAATCCGTCAAAATTTACCTTCTTATTCTAACGATATTGTAGCAGTTTTTCATTGCCTAAAAACACGGACAAAAAGACATTTTCTAAAAATAAATCCTAGCTAGATCGATTTATTATCCCCAAAACTCCCTGGACTCTAAATTTTATGAAAATCGTTGGAGCCGTTTCCGAGATCCCGATTATATATATATATATATATATATATATATATATATATATATATATATTTATATACAAGAATTGCTCGTTTAATAGTATAGGATATTTATTAGTAGATTTGTATTTATGTATATTATGTGTATTAGTATAGTTTTTTTTAGTATAAATTATTAGTAGGTGTCATTATCAATTTGTCTATAAAATACTGTTTAAGCTTATATTTAATATTTTTCAAAGTTAATTAATTTTTTTATTGCTTTTGGAATTTGGTTCAAAAGAGCGGAAACTTGATATTATAACCTAAATTTTCCATATATATTCTTATGTTTCGGTATCGTCATATATGGATTAAGGGCTTGTCATGTAAGCTTTGTATAGATACGGCTAATTTTTAATTCTTCCTTGCTATCATTTTCAAGCAGTAGTTGGTATTTCACCTTGTCGTGTACTGGTAGTATACTGCAATGATGAAAGAGACCATAAGGATACCACATAAAGATACCATCTTAAAGATATGACCTTCTTACTTACTTCATGAATGTTATTAGTCCAGTCATCCACTGCAGCCCATAACAGTTCACACTTCAACATAGACTCCCTAATACATTGCATCAAAGGGGAGGATTTGCTTAGCAGGCTTCTTAGAAACTGCAGTTTTTATTATTTTGGGCTATTGTCGGGAAGAGCTAAAGCCATCTCCTGTTTAAATTTCTCTTTGTTACCTCTTACGATAACCACAGTACGATATGGGGTAATCAATATTCTTACATCGCCCCTAATGGCTAACGAAAGGCAAAGTAGTGACAGTTTGCCGGCATTTGTCTTCCCATTCGATTACAATGTAAGCGTCTTTAAGACAATAGTGAGTATGTCTTTGTTTTGCTTTACAATCATCGACTATATTACTTCAAGTAGCGTAGTAGTACATCACTAGCTTATAATAGTTTAAAAAATATATATTTATAATAAAATATTTTTTTACGTGGTAGAGCCACTTTGCAGCTATATTAGTAGTATAGTTGTAGCACGAATGAGTCGGCTTGACCGGGGAAGGACCACGCTCTCACAGAATACCAGCGTAAAATAGCAGTTAAACGCTGCTGTGTTTCGTATGATGAGTAGCTAACTGGAGACCTTCTTTATTGGAAACGAGACATTACATCTTATTCCTCACTGGTGACAACGCATCTGCATTTTAATTTGAAATCGAGGATAGATGTAGACGTCTATGGGCCGCAGCAATCACTTACCATCAGGTGGACTGTGTGCTCGTTTGTCACCATTATCCTATAAAAAAGTGTTGCAAAGTTTTTATAAGAGCATCAGTTTTATTCATTAATGTTTCTTTTTAATATTAATGTGTTTTTCTTCACATAATAATGTGGTTAAAATGTATATAATTTAATAAAAGCGCGTGATGTGACCTTGTGAAGTAGTAAAGTTCAACATTTCTTCACGTTCGAAATGTTTAAAAACCATCTCGTTTAACGTAACCGTTACCGTTACAGCCTGTTATAGTTCACTGCTGAACATAGATCTTCCCTATGTATTGCCACATAGGGGGATATTTGCCATAGGAAGACGCTGCTGCTCATCTCCTTATTTTTTCCCTCTGCCGCCTCTTTCGACACCCACGGGATGATATGGGATAGTGGATATGCTTACACCGCCACTGCACGGTCAGACAAGACGTAAATTTCCCGTTCGTACCAGAAGTAAAAGACCAAGACCTGTGACGAAGAGAAACAAAGGCGTCTACCACTGCGATCGCCAGTCAAACAACCATGAGTGACGATTAAGAAAAACGACAGAAGCTGCTATGCTCTGTAGTCATTTTCACAGATTGCGATAATATCTGCTTTAACTCAGCCTTTGGCTTTATTTTTTTTGAATGTCAAACTTTTAACGTGGTAGACTTATGCTGCAGCTATGTTATTGGTATAGTTGTAGCACGATTAGGTCGACTCGAATGAGGTAGGACCACGCTCTCGAATACCAGCGTCAAATAGCGGCTTAACGCTGATGTATTTCGTTTGGTGAATGTAGACAACCGGATAACCTTTTCACTGGAAACGAGGCATTCTATCTTAGTTCTCACGGATGACAACGCATCTGAATTTTGATTCTTATCGGAGATAGTTATAGCAACAACCACCATCAGGTGGACTGTGCTCGTTTGTACTATAAAAAAACTTACGAGTTCACATTGACTTTTTATTCTAAAAAAAGTCGCAATCCGACGAAGTACCAGGACAGCATAACAACGGAGGCGTTAATAAAATCGGCCCGCTCGGAACACAGCGCGCGTCATTCGAAAATGCTTAGAAAACGGAGAGTAATGCCTCCGTATCGGACTCCTCATTAACCCAGAAAGCGCTCGCGGCCCGCGGCTACCAGTGAAAGACGATGGAAACTAGTATACGAGATATATTAGCTGGTGGCGATGGTCCCAAGTTCAGTTGCGCTGTGATCGTCAACGAGGACGCGCGTCTATGACCGGTTCGATCCGACGTTACGACTACAAAACTCAAAGTTGTCAGACAAAGTGCAGTGAACACGCGTGTGCTTCGGAATAAAGTTCGAGTAAGTTTTTAATTCAGAAATAGCAATTATTTATTTTTAAATTTTTATAAAAAATTATCAATGAATTTGAACCTGGAATGTGTTCAAAACTTATGTTGTCATTCCTTTTAAATTTCACTTTTAAACTTACAATTAACCGACACCAAAGAAAAAAAAGAAAAAATATATTAGTCCCTTAAGTATTTGATAAAAGTTTTCCTTTTCAAAACGGGATAAAATTACACCAAGCTCTATTTTTAAATTTAATTCCTCAAAGCTCAAACCAGTTTAATGGCGGTGAGCTTCGAGTCATTAACTGGTAGCTGTATTTCCATAGATATTGTAATGCCCTTATCAGGCTGTAAGTAAATATCACTAAACAGAAGGCAGATGACCTGACAAATCTATAAAACTTTGTTAGTTATATTTTCAATCTAATAAAAAAATGAGACAAATATGTATCCCTAACAATAATTTTGTTAAAATTAAAACAGCTGAGCTTACACTTTTAAACATAGATCTATCCCTTTTTCTTTCTCACGGTATACTAGCGTAAAATAGCAGCATAATGCTGCTGGGTTTTGAATTCTGAATGCAGAGAGCCAGGGATCCTTTGTTAGTGGTAACGAGGTATTCCATCTTAATCTTTAGGGATGACAGCGAATCTGCATTTTGATTCCCAATTGTTGACAGATAAAGGTATCAGTAGGTTACATGCACAGAAATCGTAATATTATTACTATTCCTGTAGTCACGTGGTTTACCATCAGTTTGACTGTGTCTATGTCTCGATTATCCTTTTCCTTGTATAAAAATGAAAACTGAAAACAACTCTGTTCTCTCTTTTCAGAAAACCTTACGCTAATTACATAATATTTTCGATTAATATTTTTTTATTTTTGTTTTAATTAATTTATGAACGATTTTGAACAATTTGACCGAAAAGCAATTTTCAATTTATATATTTATTTATTTGTTTTTCTTTATTGCAAATTGCAAGGGTTAAAATGGCGGAATTAACACCTGATGACTTTCTCTGCTACGAGTAGTTAACCCTGGACAGGCCTTTAAGTGTCTCTGTGTGTCTCTAATCTAGAAAATAACTAAAAAGGAAGTGAAAAAATATATGAAAACAATACGCCTTAGTTTTGGCTATATTAAGGCAAAGAATAATGCTGATAGAATGCAGAGAATATTATCGTATTTTTCACGATTGAAATAAATTAAGTCAATACTATATATTATTCGCTGAAAGAGGTCATACATATTGAAATTTAGGTAAAATCTCATCTAGTGAAATGAATGATGAATTTCGTATGTGTATGTTTGTGGGCGTGTGAGGTTTCTCTGAACAGTCAATCTCTTTCTCTGAAATGGCGAATGAACGTTCGCATTAATATATTAACTTCGCATTAGTATATCAATGTGTTTTTTTATTGAGAAATTATTTTACCAGTCAATAGGGCTCTATTTCTCTCTAGAAGTCCGTCTGGGTAAGAATCACTCTGTTACCCGTTTCTGATACCTAACAGCAGTGCGTGAGCTCCTGTGTTCAGTTCTGAAGGATATAGAGACTGTAGAGCCGTGCGAGTCTTCAGAAATGACTACGCATGTTTACGAAATAGTATGTTTTTTGTGTATAAAGTAAGTGGCTGGTGTCCATCAGCTGCCTCAACCACATATCACCGGGGGGGGGGGGGGGACTGTGATTTCATTTGTTACTTCAATTTTAGAGAAATTTGGTGAGAGTATATTTCTATAAAAATCTTCGTACTGGTCATTTCTCTAGTATTGTATAGTCGATTAACGTACTTAAGCTGCAGTAATTTACATCCGGACTCAAAGTAATTATTTAGCAGGGAATACCGAGACTTAAAGATGTTAAATTCAAGAATCTATAATCCGCGTAAACGTAATAATGATGTGTTTTACCTACTTCAAAGTAGGTTTTCAAATAAAGAGTACCACCCGCCATGTGCCTTTCGCGAATCTTAATTCATTTTCAACATTTAAGATCACGCCTGATTCTTTCAATTATACCAACCCTTGTACCGTTTTATATAGAACTAGAAATCCACCCCGGCTTCGCACGGGTGATTTCTGGATTTCGATAACAGCGACATCTTCCGGGACCAAATGTAATTCTAGAGCATTGAGTTTTAGCGAGACTAACGAACAGCAATTCATTTTAATATATAGAGGTGAGGATGACAAACGAGCATATGGTCCAGTTGATGGCGAGTGGATGATGTAATCAATAGACATCTACATTAATCCTCAATTAAGAATCAAAATGCAGATGCGATGTCACCCCTGAAGACTAAGACGGATTGTTTCGTTTCCAGTAAAGAAGGCCTTGGTTTCTCAACACTCACCATACAAGATCAAAAAAAAAATATTCTGTAAGAGCGTATTCCCATCGCGATTAAACCTACCCAGTCGCGCTACAACCATAGTATAGCTGCAGTTGTTCTACCACTAATAAAGAAGAATTCCTTTCAAGAATTGATAGCGCGTTTCGCGAGATGTAGTCAAGCTATTAGATACATAAACAAACTTACTACCATAAATTGGTACTAGTAACTACTGTTGTTAATTGTTAAATAGATCAAAAATTCGTTATAAATTGCCAGGCAGTCGCATTGACGATAATACCCATGGTCCATATCTAATATTCTACATGATGGTTATAACGTCACCTAGCGGGGGTACCAAGATTTAGCATTTTAGCCGGAATAAATTTTTTTACGTGGTAGAGCCATGCTGCAATTATAATAGTAGTATAGTTGTAGCACGAATGGGTCGGCTCGACCGGGGAAGGACCACGCTCTCACAGAATACCAGCGTGAAATAGTAGCTTAATGCTGCTGTATTTTGTATGGTGAGTGTAGAGAACCGGAGACCCTTTTTACTGGAAATGAGGCATTCCATCTCAGTCCTCACGGGTGACAACGCATCTGCATTTTGATTTGTAATGGAAGATAGATGTAGATGTCTATGGGCCGCAGCAACCACTTACCATCAGGTGGACTATGTGCTCGTTTGTCACCCTATTCTATAAAAAAAAAAAAGAATATCTTTATGACTAATCAATATATATTATAAAGAATACTTATTGAAAATCTTTTTATTTTTAATTTACCACTAGTTCGGAAAAAAACCTCTGTACTGGGAAGAACCGGCAAGAGTTCAGCGAGACTATTTTTTAAATAACAGCTTACAATCATGTATGTTACAATTAACAACACAAAACAAATCAGAAATAGCTTGGTAGCAATCACCAATGAGAAATGGAATCACTTCTTCAAAAAAAATTCAACCTGCTGGTGACGTTAGAAATCCAGCTGACCACCAGATAAGGTACTAGCAATCTACAAATTGCGACATCATCATTATTACATCTAATAAAATATCCACTGCAGAATATAGGTATATCGCATATATTGCCTCATACTAGAAAAATTCGCCATAGTTGCAATATTTGTCAAAGTGTTCTTTGTTCTTCAGTATTCTATTAATATTACGTTGTTATCAGGAAGATGCTGCATCCCATCTCCTGTTTCAATTATCCTCTGCCACCTCTTACGACACCTACTACGGTATGAATAGTATAATGGAATGCCAAAAGTGTTCATGCACGCAAGCGCTTATAATATCTCTCAAGAATTAAAGGATCAAATCAACTGCCATTTTCTACGAAAAATCCTTTAAGCTATTCTTTATGAAGCACTTGTATTTAACGTTTATTATTATTGAGTTGCAATTATTTGTTATTAAATTTAGCTCTCGATATTGTAAAAAACGATGAATGCAACACGTAGGAGATCACAATGCGGTAGTCTGGTCTCGCTAACTGCCATAGATGATCGTTGTTGCGTGTAATTTATTGTTCAGATCGTACAAGCGCCGGCCTCTGCGGTCTGAACCCTGTATATCAGCTACGTCGCTGTAATTGATTATTGACTTTTGTGTAAGTTAGTAGATATTTTTTATTTATTTTTTTGAAAATTACTTGAGATTGGACTGGATCATTTTGAAGTAATTTAATGACAATATCATTGATTTACTTGTGGCAGTGCCATGCTGCTGCTAAATTATGTAGCACGAATAAGTCGGTTCGAACACCAACGTAACGTTTTCAGCCGGGCTAGCATGAGCCGGAGAGAATATATCCCCGGAGAAAGGATAAAATTTTTATCCCCCGCTCATGCTAGCCCGGCAGGGCCGACAACGCATTCGCATTTTGATTCTATGTGGGTGTAATTTATCTATAATATTTATGTATTTAGAAATATATAAGTATGTTTATCAGTTGTCTAGTTCCCATAACACAAGCTCTGCTTAGCTTGGGACTAGATGGCGTTGTGTGATAGTTGTGGAATATTATTATTATTATTATATTCATAGTCAAAGATATATATATATATATATATATATATATATATATCATCATTACAGCCCTTCACAAGTCAACTGCTGAACATAGGCCTCCCCCAAGTAATGCCACAAACGATCGACTTCCTGCATGTCTTACCAGGTCGTTACTCCATCTAGTGGGGAGTCGCCCTACACTACGCCTACCGGTACGAGGCTGCCACTCGAGAACCTTTCTTCCCAATCGGTTATCGGTTCTTCAAGCTATATGGACGGCCCATTGCCACTTCATATATATATGTATATATATATATATATATATATATATATATATATATATATATATATATATATATATATATAGATAGATAGATACACTCACAATCAGCTGTAATATGTGGGCGTAATATCGCAGGACCAGACGTCTTACACCTCTCACTCTACTGGTTGCATGCGTCGTGTTACGAGTACACCAATATCTATCTGAAGCCAGCCAAGCCAGATGTTGCGTTAATTCCCATAACTTCTTTCCCATTTCCCCTTATGAACTGATTCTGTATGGAATGAATCAGTGTGATGGATTCTCAAACGCCGCTACCACCTGGTATTTAAACTTTTTTTTTGCTTTACGTTGGGATTTTCTCCTGTACCGTGGAGACAGTTTACACACATAAATTACACAAGGACAAACATCCAGACCAGAAAAAATTATTTATAACCCATACAATTATTTTTCCGTGCGAGAGTCGAATCCGCGGCTCTCAGCGCCGAGGCTTATTGCAAAGTTACTACACAGAAAGACACAAAGCCATAATAGTGTTACGTAAATACAAATTTTGTATTATTCTTTAATAAATATATTACCACAGAAATTTCGGAACATAAAATTAATTGTCAAGTTAAAGTCGACATTTTATCAGTTTTAAGTTATTTTAAGCTCTTTTATGAAGCTTAATCAGTAGGATAAGCAGGACTCTAGGTTTGTTGTATTTCTTGTATTGTTATTTAAATAATAATTTACTTAATATAAAAGTCAATCATTAAGTGCAGATTTTTTTTATTAACAGATCCTTATCTCTATGTAAGTAGTATTAAAAAATACAAAAATACGATATCTCGCTGGAAATCTGAAGAGATGAGTGTAAAAATGGAAATACACTTGAAATCTATTTTTTTTTTAATTTTTAAATTTTTTAAATTAAAATTAGTGAGAGCAATTCATTAATTAATATTAAAGCTAATATTTATTATGCTTATTGAATCAATTTGCTAACCGCAGGTCAAGCATTGATTACCTCATATGGTAAAAGTAATGTAAAGTTACAGCCTATATACGTCCCACTGCTTGGCACAAGCCTCCCCTCATTTCTGAGATGGTTTTAGGGCAAGGAAGTGTCCATCGCGCTGTCCTAATCCGTGTTGGAAAACTTCACATATGACTTCGAAATATTTTTTTCTTATTTCTCAGATATGCAGGTTTCCTCATGATGTTTTCCTTCACCGCCGAGCACGTGGCTTTTCATTTACCTCATATGGTATATACCGGTAATAACCGCAGCTTTTTAGTTGTTATTAAGAAGATGCTGCCGCCCATGTCCTGATCTTTATCATTTTCCCATTGTTACCTCTTACGACATCCACGTCATCCATTAGGTAGTGAATATTATTACACTCGCTTCTACACTACATAATAGAATCTGTAAATTAAAATTTTATAGATTTGTAGTAACATGCTCTCCTTAATAATCAAATTATTGCTTCATCATCATCATCATTACAGTCCTTCACAAGTTCATTGCTGAACATAATCCTATTTTATCACCCGAGGTGATGCACTTTTTGTCTAAATAATATCGGACTACTTAAGTATAACCTATTAAATAAGAAAAGAATCATCAAAATCGGTTCACAGTCGATGAAGATATCGCAAACAAAACATGAAAAGCTGAATTGTAAACCTCCTTTTATTTTGAAGTTGGTTAAAAACATCGTTTACTACACATCTACTTTAAGATAACTTCTATCTATTAAACTACTATTTATTTAAGAACAAATTGAACTGAGGATACGGGTATCAAACAGCCTCACCCGATACTCCAGGAAAGAAAGTATGTAATTTGTGTTATTCATCAGTCTTTAGTACTCCGGTCACGTGGAGCGCAGATGATACTTTCACTCCTGGGTCGGCGTAGTGCCAAAAACGGACACATCATGGTGAATCCTCTTGGCAAAGGATGTTGAAGCTGGAATTTACTAATTATTCGCATAAGGATTGGTTAACGTTTTTAGGATTCCGTAGTCAACTAGGAACCCTTATAGTTTCGCCATGTCTGTCTGTCTTTACTACACTTAATCTCTGTGACCGTTAGCACTAGAAAGCTTAAATTTGGTACCAATATGTGTATCAATCACGCCGACAAAGTGGTAAAATAAAAATTGGAAAAAAATGTTTTATTATGGTAGCCCCCCTATATGTAAAGTGATAAGTGATTTTTTTTAATTTTAACCCTAACTTGTGATATATTGTTGGAAAGGTATTTAAAAATGAATAGGGGTTTACTAAAATCATTTTTCGATAATGTCAATAATTTCGGAAATAATCGCTCCAAAAATAAAAAACAATGTCCCCCCCCCTCTAACTTTTAAATCATAAGTTTAGAAAATATGAAAAAAATCTGAAAAGTAGAACTTTATAAGGACTTTCTAGGAAAATCATTTAGAACTTGGATGGAAACAACAGTACCCACTACCGGGAGCAGTTGCAGGATCTCGGAGCGCTGCTGGAGCGCGAACATGGAGTGGGAACACTTATTGTGACTACGGAAACTACGGAACCCTACACTGAGCGTCGCCCGACACGCTCTTGGCCGGTTTTTTTACTTTAACGTCTTAACTTCACGTTCTTTTAAAGAGTATAAGGGTGACAAACAAGCACAGAATTCACCTCATGTTAAGTGGTTACTGTGGCCCATAAACACTTACATATACACATATACACACATAAACACTCACGCCTGTCACCCAGAGGGGTAGGCAGAGACTACGGACTTCCATTTGGCACGATCCTGACATACCTCTTTCGCCTCCTTTACATCCATATATCTACGCATACATGCTCGTCGGTTAAGGGTACTTCTAACGTGGCCCATTTTCAAAATATCGCCAATTTGGTCGATAAACTTTTTCCTAGGGCGTCCCTTCCCGACTCGGCCGTTTACATCTACCATATAAATTTTCTTTGTCGCTCTTTCCTCATTCATTCTTTCCACATGACCAAACCACCGAAGCATTCCTTTCTTAATCCTGGACACAACATCATCTTGCATACCATATTTATCTCCTATCACGCAATTTCTCACCCTGTCATTCAGATTCAACCCTAGCATATCTACAGCATTTATTCTACTTTCGTGCTTCTTCTGCCACACCCAGCTTTCACTACCATACATTAAAGTAGGGACTAACACAGCATTACGAATTACCATACGTGCCTGCTTTGACACATTCTGGTTCTTCATAATAGAGTGTAGTGCCCCATTCACTCTATTCCCTGCATTTACTCGTCGTTCTATATCCCTATCATATCTACCATCCCTGCTAAATACACATCCCAAATACACAAACTCATCCACTTGCTCAATTAACTCTCCTTCTATTCTTATTTCACATACCGTTTTGCTTTCTTCTCTTTCAAAAACCATCACTTTCGTCTTACATGCGTTCACTTTCATTCCCCTTTCTTTTAATTCCCAGTTCATTAATGTAACCATCATTTGCAACTCAGCCTCCGATGACGCAAATATGACTTGATCATCGGCATACAAAAGGCATTTGACGGTTAACTCGCCCATTCTTAACCCACATTCTTCATCTTTCAAAGTTTGCAAACACCGGCCCATAAATAGGTTGAACAGCCAAGGAGAAGCTACACAGCCCTGTCTGACACCTTTTTGGATGCCAAACCAGTCCGAGTAGACCCCATTGATCCTGACACAAGCACTAGAGTCCCTATAAAGAGACCTTAATGCCTGTATCAAACCAGCGCTCAACCCATATGAGTTCAGTGTTTGCCATAACACATTCCTGTCCACTCTGTCATAAGCCTTTTCCAAGTCCATGAATGCACAAAAAACTTTCTGGTTTTTAGCCAAAAACTTCTCCGCAATCATGCGCATGGAAAAGACTTGATCTGTACACCCCATTCCCTTTCTAAAACCCGCTTGCACATCCCAAATTTTTCCATCATTTTCTTTCATAACTCGTTCAATTAACACCTTAGCATATAGTTTACCCACAATACTAAGCAAGCTGATACCGCGGTAGTTTTTGCAGTCCTGCTGTGACCCTTTTCCTTTATATATTGGTACTATAACTGCTTTACACCAGTCATCCGGTACCCGTTTTAATTCCCAACATAAATTAAACAAGGTGTACAGCAGGCCTGCCACCACTCCCTCTCCAGCCCTTAGCATCTCAGTGATACTCTATCATATTCAGCGGTCTTACCTGCTTTCATGCTTTTCATTGCTTTCATTATTTCATCTACACTTATCTCCATACCCCTTTCCACTTCTTTCGGAACTTTCGGACACTTACATCTATCTTCAATTAAGATTCAAAATGCAGATGCAAGAACTAAGGTGGAATTCCTCGTTTTCAATAAAAAGAGTATCTGGTTCTCTACACTGACTATACGAAATGCAGCACAATTAATCTGCTATTTTACGCTGATGATGCGAGAGTCCTTCTCAAGTAGAGCCGACCCATTCGTGCTACAATCATAATAAAGCTGCAGTTTGCCGGTAAATTACGACTTTAGCACTAATTGCTATAAAAAGTAGCTCATGTCCTATTCCAGGACTGCTAAGCTAAATTTGATTAAAACATCATGCATCTTAACCAATATACTATAACATTTATACGTTACGAGGCAAGATTAGTATTTCAAAATATTTTGTACAGTATTGCGTTTTCATAATGTGCTGAAATAAATATTTTCTACTTTTCTTTCGTCTTTCAAAAGTTTGATGCGTTGCCACCCTTCACCAGATAGGGCTACGTTACTGGTAACATAGGTCTACATTACTTACACTCACCTCACGAAGCAGCTTAATGCCATTTCACCCTGGTATTCTGCGAGGGCGTGGTACTGCCCGGCAACCCGACCTATTCGTGATCCAACCATAACGTAGTTGCAAGTTAGCTCTACCGTGTAAAGTTGAAACCATAACTTACCATCGGGTGGACTGTATACCTACTCGTTTGTGCCCCTTATTCTATTAAATAAATCGTCAAGTATGACAACCTGTGATCTTGTTTGATTAAGCTTGGCAGAAACGCCATAGGCTGTAATAATTAGTCATCATTGGGTGGACCATTTTGACACAAGTTGAGACTTAATTAATAAAATGATTATAGGGCTTGCTTAAACCCGCATTCATTCAACTATAACAATTAATAAAGTGTTTTTAAAACAACTACGGAAGTTGATAATTCGTTTATTGTTAATAAAACACTGTATATATTTTTGCAGTAATTAATTGCAATCTAGTGCACATTCATGTGTCAATGGGGGGAATTTAACTGAGGTATAATTTATAGGGTACAGCGGTATGATCAATTTTAAAGCGTTTACAATTTTCTCTCTCAAAAGTCTCTGGTCTTGGTATTGATATAGGTGTGGGGGATCTAAATATTGATAGGGCTAATTCAATAGCTATTTTATTTGTTTAGTTAGCAGTGTAAAGTCACTGCGTGTGTATACACCTCACTCCTGGGCGAATACCTCCTCTCATTTCCAAGAGGAGTTTAGGGCAAGATTGTGTCCGCCGCACTGTTCCAATGCGTACTGCCGAACTTCACATGTCTTCAAAATATTTTTTTAATTTCTCAGATATGAAGGTTTTCTCACGATGTTACTTAAAATTGCAATTAAAAATTTTGTTGGTGCCGGCTGAGAATAAAAAAAAGATGCATATATAAAGCACCATACATTTAATATAATAACAGTGTTTATTATCTACATTAACGCATAAATATATCGTTATATAGATATTTCAATTTATAAAAAGGAAGAAGAATCGTAAGTGAGATGATGAGTGTTACATGCTCATATTATAAAGCCACTTACTCCTAAACATCGCATACTTGGTGTTACTAATGCGCAGTACATTACCAGGCACGCACATTACAACACAATCAGACCGGAATACCAACATATTAACGTCCAGATAGTGTAGAGAGTGGTTCCCAAACTTTTTATTTCGTGTCTCACTTGCAGGTTTAATATTTCGTCTCGGTACCGTAGCTATAACCAATTAGGGAACAGTGATACTAGGTAGATAGGCACAAAATTTGAATGAAATTGAAATGAAGCTGAGATTTTATGTTTATAACACACAAGAATACAATTTTTATTCAAGAAAAAAAAAACAATTGCAATTTAGTCAATGTGACGTGAGCTTGGTGATCTCCACAGATTTTTTCAAAACCTGGTATAAGACTTGACATCGCTATTCTTATTTCTTGCTTCACAGTGATTTTTGAGCGATATTTGCTCTTTGTTAGAGCAAGAGCTGAAAATCCGGTTTATTTTGAGCCCGCCTTACGAAGCCCTCTACTTTCTACGACGTACCAGGGCGCCGCGGCGCACACTTTGGCAACCTCTTGTGCAGTGGATAGACATGTGTCAATTATGAACGATTCAGTTGTTTGATCCAGGTCGCGTTGTGTATTGATGATTGCAATAATTTGTTTTGAATGCTCCGGAACAAACAATTGACAAAATATGACGTAATTGAATATTTTGCGCGAATTGTATTACGCGAATAGGCTTTTATCTATTTATTATATACACATATTAATAAAATGAAAGTGTCAGCTTTTAATAGCAAAATAACTGCCCTTTATTGGGCTCAGGAGGTTATTTGCATGCCATGAATTTTCCATGCAAGTAATGAATTATCTTACAAATATCGACTCCTGATGTATCAAGCCCAGGATCAGCGACATTATAGCTCCCTTGTATAAGCCAAAGAAAGGATAACGTTCTCACAGAATACCAGCGTTAAATAGTAGCATATTGCTGCTGTATTTCGTGTATTGATTGACGAAAACTGACGAGGCCTTCTACATATAATGTGGTTTTCGTACTTAGACCTCTGAGCTTCTAAAATATCTTTATTTTGATACCAAATTGAGGATAGATCAAGGTGTCTTTGAGCCACAGCATCCACTTACATTCAGGTGAACTGTGTGCTCGTTTATCACCTTTAATTCTATAAAAAGTTGAAACAGTATCTCTAAAATTATTTCTAACGAGTTTCAAAAAGTTTTTCTTACTTTGCTGAGATGCTGTATAAATTTCATCAGATCCGTAGATAATTGAGGGCGGTTGTCCACGAAATAATAAGTTAAAGAATCACCAAAATACTACGCTAAGAGATAGGCTAATCGATTCTCTTATGTGTGGCTGCCACCACATGACAGTTATACGATAAAGATATTAATCGTTTAATATAAAATGATAATTTATAATTTATTACTAAATTAAAATTTGAACAGAATATGACAAAAACTGTAGTTAGTTTTCGATGAAAATTTTGATTATTCCTAACGTGTTTAAAATTACTAATTTCCGATCACTCAGTTTTATATTTATATTTTATATGTCCTATATTTATATATATATATATATATATATATATATATATATATATATATATATATATATATATATATATATATATATATATATATATATATATATATAAATATAGGACATACCTAAATTTATCGTAATACCAATTAAAATTATTGGGCGTGTCAGATGCCTGCTGAGAGCACTAACGGTAAGGCACATTGCGCCGCCATTCTTTTGACTGACAGTATTGTCTATTTATTCCACGCCTGCAATAAAATTATGATAATGCATTACGAAAAGAAATTCAATTTTAGCTAGAGTGATTATTCTAATGATAGAAGACATCCGGGTGTAAGAAGAGATAGTTATAAAACGTAATGTCATATTGAACCAGGGAAAATACATTATAGATACCGTTAAGTGGTTTTGCTGATATTAGAATTTTAATAGTTTTAAAGGCTTGGTCGTGGAAGGAAAAGGGATATTTCCCGCCTATTGGTGACCAATTTTCCATGTTGCATCTATTTTAAGTGGTGTTAGTGCTGTTAACATGTTGGCTTTAACATCTTCATCGGGGACTGGGCTAACGGAATAAAAGGCAGCGTACGAAGGTTATTCTATTTATATCGGAGTGGTTTGAAAACTTTGATAGCGTGATTTAGATCTCTGTTCGATCTCAGATTTAGATGTCTGATAACACTAACGTAATGCAACGACAACGAAGCCTTAATTCCACTGGAGTTTTTAGTATTCATGGTAGATACGTTCCCTGGAACGGGACGTTAACCCAAAAATACTTAAGTAATAATCTTTTAGTACTAAAAGAAATTACCGTCATTACTTGTTCACAGACTAAATAGAATCTGGTTTAGGATTATAATTTGAAATATTTCATAATAAGCCATTAACTTCACGGTTAAACTCTTAAAGTTACTGGATAATTAGCTGCAGTAAGTAAAATAAAAATAAATAATAAAGTTTTCGTCCTTGCTCAACTTCCTCATGGAATCAACTACCACAAGATTTTTCCGTACAGATACGATTAAGAGACCTTCAAGAACGGTGCCTTATCCTTTATAAAGGCCGGCAATCCATCTGCGATTCCCTTGGTGTTGCAGTTGTTCATGGGCGGCGGTAATCACTTCCTTCACCATCAGGTGAGCTTGGTTGTTTGTCCCCTTTCCTATAAAAAAGTAGCGAGTTAACTAAATGGAGTGACAACTTCGACCACTCAAGCAGGTGGCTCAGGACCGTACTTTGTGGCACTGCTTGGCGGAGAACTGTGGTCAGCAGGGGACTTATGAAAAGATGTAATGATAATAATAATTATAGAATAAGCGTAAGTTGGATGTTTGTTTTTTAAATAATATACCTTATATAGGATTCTTGTAGTCTAGAAATAATTGTGACAGTTCCGTGCAATGTGTCAAATAGAATACGATAGAGATATTTGATCAAAACTGAACACACTTAAATCGATGTTATCAAATATATATTACGTTATATGATTTAAACAATGGTCACTGATTTTAAGCTTGTTTTGCTAAAGCTTCTATGCATTATTATGAGAATTTCCCGTTCGGTCGAGATCAAGACAGATTTTAAACTCTGGTTCCGAGAAAAAGTAATTATAGTTGAACTGGTAATAAATTCTAGTATCCAATTACGCACGGGGCAGGCGCCATGATGTTCCGTTAATATCGTAAAAGGAGAGTGAGATGAGTTGGTGGTTACTTTAGACGTTAGTAATTAGAATTTAATTGTTAATTTTATGTCGGAGGTAGATCTTTAGCAAGTTCATCCGCATTTTGGTTGTTTTTGCGCACTATTAAAAATCATTCTTTATATAGAGATCGTCTTATCTTGATTATGCATTTTTAGTTTTGCTTCATCTGTATCATGTAATGTTAAGATCTTAAGATATACTGCTTTGATAATTAAAAGAAATAATTTAAAAGAGTACATACGAGAAAAATGTGTGCGTTAAAATGATAACGATTTAATTTACCATATATAGATGTTGAGTAAAGTAAATACTACGGAGCCCAATGAACTTCAGTAGTATTAGGTGCAGATTGGAACGAAGCCAGCAGTAAGACATATTCTTATCCCTTCTAAGGATACACTATATTCCTTTATAAACAATCAAACTCGATAATCAAACTCATGAAGCAATGAGAGAAAATATTAAAAATGGCACCTTTTATGAGACTGTCGAAGATAAATATCAAGCTAAATTTTCTCGTATCAAACTTTCACTGGGATGGCGATCATTGTTACTAAGATGAGGCCCCAATCTGCCTTAATCTCACTTGTAACATCCAAACATAGAATTTGTGTCCAAAACACCGATGCAACTTTCAATTCAATATTGACCCTAATCTCGTCATTGAAGTGTTGAGTTA
Organism: Parnassius smintheus behrii; assembly: GCA_036936625.1. Classification (NCBI taxonomy): domain Eukaryota; kingdom Metazoa; phylum Arthropoda; class Insecta; order Lepidoptera; family Papilionidae; genus Parnassius; species Parnassius smintheus. The sequence goes on from JAUPFT010000028.1 coordinate 35,117,981, forward strand.
TTGGGGTCAATGTATCAGTAATTGCCTACACCGCCTTGTTAGGAATTAATTTATACACTTATTGCTATCAATTGAATTATAAACCAGAGCATTGATACCCTACGTAGTTTGTAAGTTTTAAAAATAGTTCTAATTTGGTTGAAATGACAGACTTTAATTTTTTTTAATAGAGTAAAATTATTTTTGTCGGTAAAACTTTTTGAATGTTGAAATTAAAAATTATGTGTAAAATTAAAAATTATGTGCAAATGACTTCAATGTAATTAAAATGAGAACAAAAGTAAATTGAATATGCATTATAAAGGATAACTCAAAAACTACTAGTCATATCTTGATTAAATTTTTAAATAAATTTTTAAACCACACGAAAAGTACCAGCTTTCAGATATAAAAAAATCATCAAAATCGGTTCACCCAGAGAAAAGTTCTGAAGAAAACACATAAAAAACATACAGTCGAATTGAATACCTCCTCATTTTTGAAATCGGTAAGAAACTTACAATCCACTTTATGGTAAGTGGTCAACTGCAGCCCATAGATATCTGCAGCCAATTTAAGATAAAGAAAGATACAGATGCTTTGTAACCTAAGAAAAAATGCTTCACAGCCTGTTATTACAGTGAACCCCCGGTAATCCGACAAACATTTTGTAGGGCTGTGTCGAACATCAAATTTGTCGGATTATAGAATACTACCTGAGACCACCTATAGTCCGGATTTTCTTACAAAAGAGTACCTCGTAATTCGACAAATTACAGATCCGATGATAAGATTCTACATGTTATATACGTACGTATATATAGTACTCTCAAGTACAAATCGTACTTCATTATGTATGTCAAATTTAGTAAATTAAGCAACACAATAGAGAGCTTACGTTTGATCGTAAAAGTAACGTCATTAATGCTATAGAACTTACAAAAAATATGCTATAACTTTACATTAGGAAATAATTGTGTACAAACAAATGCACATACTAAAATTATTAATCAATGAATTTAAGAAGCATGAAAATATTTATTTATAAATATTTTTAATTATTCAATAATTAATAATAGACCATGTCGGATTACAATAGATGCCGGATTAGACAGGGTCCGGATTACTAGTGGTCCACTGTGTGCTGTCTCTCTTTACGGACTCTCTATACTCTTTGTATCTGAACACAGCGGTGCAAGCACTGCTATTGGAAGGCTGAAATAGGTAACCTATTAGACAGACTCTTAATCAGGAAAAGTGTCCTATTAATTAGTAAATTTATAAAAACATTCTCATCTTATTTATTATGAAATAACTTTTGTATAATGGTAAACTATTAACATACTTTCCTAATAAACAAATCAATCAAGTACAGCTTTGTCTATGGATTTGGATTTTATCAATCTTTTACTTATTATATTAGCTCAGTGTGTAAGAACGGACTTAACTTGCCTCAGATATATTTTATTTCTTAGATAGGCGAGATGGATTCTTCACGATGTTTTCCTACAGCGCCCGGAGATAAGCAGTAGTAACGAGCGTTCAGCTCCTCGTTGTAAATTAACAAAATGCGAGCAAGCCAGGTTCCATACCCGCCGACACCAATGGAATAAATAGTGAGAAAACCCGCATGTCTGATAAATTTAAAAATATTTTATATTCTCACAAATTATTCAATTAACAATAACATAATATTAACATGCTACAATCAATTTGTGACGAATTTTCGGCGAAAGTAAAAAAAGACATATGTTCTAATAACGTTTTCTTTTTCGAGTCCGGATGTGTGCTGATTGTTCTCTACGCTCTGATACCGCATCCTAGCAAGTATATTAGCGTGACATCGGACAACGTTATGTTGCTGTATGGCTGAGTGATTTTCTTTTTTGCGTGTACTTGGTACAGGAAATAGGCCAAGGCAACATTTTCCTTATTTTCGTCACCATCGCAAAGTACACGAAAAGCCGCTCGAGGTAGTATGGCTACCAAGTGTGAGTTGGAACAACATTTTGGTAAATAGAACACAAAGACACAGAACTTAAATCAGTTTTGAAAAACAGTGACATAAGATTGTAATAACTGATGTTACCGTTATCATTACCTCACAAGTGCGATTATTGTGTCTAATTCGTGCTTAGGAAAGTCTTGTTTAATAGACGATTATTTGCAGACTGAGGGGTATAATTCTGACTATTAGATTAATTGTTACATTACATTTTTCAAGGTTTTCAAACTTATTTAATAAGGAAGATTTTCTCAATTTGACGAAATATATTTTATATATGTTTACTCATAATTTTTTCCCACGCTGACAGATTTCTAAGATTTTTTTGTTAGAAACGAGGACTTCCCAATGGGGTTAAGTCGATCTCTAGATTATATTCTCACTAGTTCTTTGAAATCGATTTTTACTTCTTAAAAATTTTAATTACAACGTTTACATGATCTTGAAAATCAACGTGAAGGTGTCACACTACTTATATTAGATTAATAAGCTTGTACTTCAATTAACACCTAAAATGATGATAGCTGCAAGTGGGTACCTATTTTAATTATACACTTATAAAAACGTAAAGAAATTAATTCAGTGTTACTTATTTACTTTCAAGAAACGATATAAGGGAAAAGAATCCACGCCATTCTTTATGACTTACTTGCTTGGTAGTAATATACTTCTCTAATTCGTCACTGATCCTAACTTCTAACTTTAGCCGCGGATTTTTGTATTAGCTAATAGAGTTTCGGTTATTTGTTACAAACACAAAATTTGACATTACATATCAGTTGAGTTGGAAAGTACTGGTGATATTATGTTGCTTCTATGTTTAAAATCATTTAGCGGTGTATATCATCACTGCTGAATAAAATTTTGTCAAAAAGTGTGTGGTTTGCAATGTAACTACCTCTTTCCATGCGTCCTTTTTAAGCTAAGATCTTATCGCGGTCTAGATTCTTGAAGCTTTAAACATCTCGAAACACACTTTCTTTGGAAGTATTTACGGTAACTTAACCTTATTTAACTTTTGGTAACTGAAGAATTAAGATTAAGGCGCTTATGCGTATGTTAGGCAAGATCAAAATCTTTATGGTAGTTGGTTGTTGTTTCATTGTATTATTATTTTTATATTTTATACATTTTCACTTATACTTGAGAGTGAAAAAATAATCCGGAACCAATAAGATACCATTTTCTAAATTTCGAATTTCTATACCGATTATCTCCATCCGTTACAGTCTATGGATTGACTCATAGTGATTTTGCCATACTTGCCAAGCTTGGCAGGCGATTTGGCAACTGCAGTTATTTTGAGTTGTTTTCAGGTGCATGCTGCTCCCATAGGGTGTAATGGATGCGTGGATGTATAGATGAAATATTATATTAGCAAAAGTACTTATAGTTCATAAAAGATAGCTTGATCTCTGCGACAGCTAATAGCATGCCGACCTAATTAGTGCATGCCCATAAAGTATGACATTGACAGGTACTGTCTGTACTACTAAGAAATTCAGGACTTTATGGGCGTGATTTTACTGACAGTGATCGCAGAGATCAAGCTATCTTTTATAAACCATAAATTTAGTGATTTAGCGGTCAGCCACCGTAGAGTCAACATCCTGAAGAAGGTGAGAAGCGAAACACGTGTCGTATTCTCGTCGATGGTGTGTCTTTCCTAGAATAGTGGTGTTGGGAGTAATGTCGTTGGGAGTAATGTTGCTGAGATTGGTGGTGACGGGATTAGTGCACGCAATTGAGGGAGGGCGGGAGGTGCTCTTCAAACTAGGGAAGATACATCATTTTATTTAATTTAGCGGATGGTTGCAAAATAACTATTAATATCTTTATTATAATGGATTTCCGCAAAGTAACGCCCGATTCTATCAATTAAATACATAACTCGGTATTTAGACATTAGCAACCCGCCTCGGCTTCGCCAGGATTTATTATAGCAATTTTTTTTAATATTTCCATGTTTTTGGATAGTTTTATTGTTTTCTATCTGTTCGTTCAGTTATTCCGAAAATTAGCCTGGATTGACAGACTGACAACAATTTTTAAATTAAGAGTTGTTCATGTCTTAATATAGCATTCAAATAAACCCCCTCAGCTCAATAAAAAACAGTTATTTCAACATTACAAAAAGACACTTCAATTTTATTTATATGCAGTAGATAGTCATAAACTCTACCTACTCATCTCTTCCCGATGTATGTTTCGTGTTTTCTAGAACGTGTACTGGTTTGAGTTACTTCTAGGAAATTGTAAATTACTTTTAGCTTATACGTGGTAGAGCCATGCTACAGCTATATTAGTAGTCTATATATAGTGACTACCTCGTTGATCTATGTCTATGTCTAGTGGTTGTAGTAGTGTGACTGCTGATCATGAGGTCCTGGTTTCTAATCCCGGGTCGGGCCAATAATCAATTATTGAGTTTTTCTATCAAGAAATTCTCAGTAGCTGCCCGGAGTCAGGAAATTGGCAGTGTCTCACCCCCGTGCCTCGGAAGGCATGTAAAGCCATTGGTCCTGCGCCTGATCTCTCTCCGGTCGTATCGGTTTACCGTCCCATCGGATAAAGAGAGTGAGGGAATAGAGAGTGCACCTTTGCTCGCGCATACACTTGGGCACTATAATTCTGTCCTGCGCCGATGGCTAGCCTCTTTTGAGGCAGGTCGCCGTGATCGAAATTCGGTCTGGAGGACATTATTATTATTATTATTAGTCTATAGTTTTAGCACGAATGGGTCGGGAAGGGCCACGCTCTCACAAAATACCAGCGTAAAATAGTAGCTTAGTGCCGCTGTGTTTTGTATGGTAATTGTAGAGAATCGGAGACCCTTTTTACTGAAAACAAGGCATTCCATCTTAGTCCTCATGGGTGATAACGCATCTGCATTTGATTCGTAATTAAGGATAGATGTAGATGTCTATGGGCCACAGAAACCACTGGTCATTAGGTAGACTGTGTGCTCGTTTGTCACTCTATCCTATAAAAAAGCATAGTTTATTTTTTACAGTTAGATAAATATCTTTCGAATATTCGTAAAAATAAATTCTATTTCCCGGGTTTCTTGCGGGTAATTGCCAGGGAAATGTTTTTGAAGCAATAGTTAAACGGGTATGACTTTTAATAAATCGATATTAAATAAAAATAATTTAGTCATGTGTTTCTTAACTTTATATAATAAAACTTCTTAATCTGCACCTTAAAATTATAATTGTGAAGGTTAATATAGAATCGAAATATGTTTATTTGTGTTTTATAAGACCCATGATACGAATAAATAATTAAATTTTATAACATTTTAAATACCTACAATCTATATATATCTATAAAACTTCGCAATCGTTTAAAATAAACTAGGAAATTGACATTGAATCTAGCGGATAATCGTTACATAACGGTTATACCGGCATAATCATTAATAGTTATTTGACATCAGTTCATCCAACTGTAGCATAGAATGAATGACAAATAGTTCTAATAAAATTAATCGATTATATTGAAGCAATGAATAACTTAATCAATTTAAATTTGGTATTTAACAAGGCTCTTAATCAACTTGATTCCAAAAAAGGTTTGGAAAATAATCAATTTTTTTTATTATAAATGTAGACACTTTATTAGCAAACACAGCTTTTTTTTGTATTTCGTGTCTGAAAAATTAACTGATTATTGTAGTGACTTCATAAATTATTTAGCAGTTTTCTGTTACCAGACCTAGATCAGAATCAATCTAAATATGACACCATCGAGTGGGAGACATTATAAAACAAACCCTGAAATGCAACCATACTTGCAAGACTAAGATAACGAAAAATTCTAATAATAAAATTATAACGAAACTTGTTTTCTTAATAATTGTAAAGTGAAAGTGATAAATAAACTAGCAAACAAATCACAAACGAGCGCAAGGTGCCCCGGTGTGGAATCTCGATTCTCCTTACAAGTAATGGTGTTCACACTGTACCCATTAGATAATTTTATCTAATAGAGGAAAGTGCTCGACTGCGGGATATTATTTTCAAACGAGATGTGAACATCCCTTTAACGGTTGAAATAAATCACTGTAAAGATAACGATTGCAGAGCTAAAAATAGCGTACGCATACGTCTTGCCGCATTCCACAAAGGCTTTTAAGCTTAGAGAAGTATAATTTATAACTATCATATAGATCCGATTTTTTCACTAAATTATTATTATTAAAGATTATAATTTTTAAGATACATAATTTGGACGTCGTTTAAATTTAAAGTAAGTGTTTATGGTTATTTACAACTAAGTAATAAAATAAAATATTTCTTATAAATATTACGTAAGTAATAACTGTACTTAAAACCAAATAACTTGAACAGACTCGACCGGGGAAGGACAACGCTCTCTCAGAATACCGGCGTAACATAGCAGCTTAACGTCACTGTGTTTTATATGGTGAGTGAGGAGAACTGGAGACCCTTTCTTCTTCAAGGTGGACAACGCACCTGTATTTTGATTCGTAATCGAAGATAGATCTAGATGATGGATATCATCCACAGCAATCTCTTACCATAAGGTCGGACTGTGTGCTCATTTATTACATTATCCTATAAAAAAATTCAAGGATTGAAGTCGCGATATGAATGGCTCTTTACTTTTCATTTCAATTTACTATTATCTCAGTATTATATCATATAGTAACGTACCAAAAACCTTTCAATTGTTTTTTTTTCATCTTTAACGGCTCAACTACCACGCAAACCTCTTGAAAATAATATTACATTAATTTCTAATACAGAATCGATTAAAAATAAGAAGATAAAACCAATAATTATTTTTCTACTCGGAAATTCCATATTAATTTTACTAACAATTTTATTGCTTGACACTCGTCTAAGGTTTAAGCTTTTTAGAAACCTTGATATGATTCTGTTACCTGACGTTAACTATCAAAGTAACTGAATAAGGTGTTTTGTTGTTTTTATTTACAAAAAAAAGGTTGAGGTTCTGTAACAAGCGTAATACAGTTTACGTTTCATTTCTCAGATCATCGATCGACGAGAGAAAAAAAGGTCGAGTTAAAATTTTAATAACCAGTATAATACAATGTTTTTTGTTGAAACTTGGAAACTGACTTCGAGGATGTACAAACAAAACTATTTATAAAATATTATTTCTTTTAATTTAAAATAAGTCTGAAGTACATGTTAATTTTTTTTTATGGAAGAGTGGGCAAACGAGCATGCGGCTCACCTGATGTTAAGTGACTACCGCCGCCCATGATCAACCGCAACACCAGGAGAATTGCGGGTGCGTTGCCGGCCCTTTAGAAAGGAGTAAGCTCTTTTCTTGAAGGTCCCCAGGTCGTATCGGTCCGGAAAAATCGCCGGTGGTAAACTATTCCACAGAGAGGTTGTACGTGGAAGAAAACTCCTTGTGCAACGTACAGTGGTGGACCGCCAAGCATCCAGATGGTGTGGATGGTATCGGGACGTTTGCCGTGTAGTGCCTTCACGAAATTTGGCGGCTGGGATTAATCCGAACATTTCCTCAGAGCACTCCCCGTGATAGATGCGATAAAATACGCAAAGAGATGCAACATCTCTTCGCAGCGCCAGTGAATCGAGCCGATCGGAAAGCACTCGGTCGTCGACGATTCGAGCCGCTCTGCGCTGGATGCGGTCAAGTGGAAGGAGCTGGTACTGGGGAGCCCCAGACCAGAGATGGGAACAGTATTCCATGTGCGGCCGAACTTGCGCCTTGTAAAGTTGCAGGCGGTGTGCCGGCATGAAATACTGTCCCGCACTGCTGAGCACGCCAGGCTTTTTAGAGGCCAATTTGACCTTCCCTTCCAAGTGACCACGAAACTGCACGTCACTCGATATGTCAACGCCGAGGATTCCGATACTGTCTGAGGCAACAAGGGGAGTGCCTTGAAACTGAGGGAATACGACAAAGGGGTTCTTTTTAGCGGTTAACGCGCAAACTTGTGTCTTCTGGGGGTTAAACTGGACTAGATTTAGTCGTCCCCAATCCGAGACTCTGTTCAGCAAAGACTCGACTTCAGACACAAGTTTGTCCCGGCACTCGGAGACGTTTTCCCGAGAAATATTGGCTCGGCCGGTGTAAAGAGCATCACCAATGCTGTCATCTGCATAGCAATGAATGTAACGGGTATGCAACATATCATTGATATGCAGAAGAAACAGCGTTGGCGATAGCACGCAGCCCTGTGGAACACCAGAATTAATAGGCTTGCAATCGGAGCTTGCACCGTCTACAACGACCTTGATGCTCCGATCTGCAAGAAAGCTGATCCAATCGCACAATTTCTCGGGAAGCCCATAGGAAGGGAGCTTCGAAAGAAGCGCTTTGTGCCAAACCCGATCGAAGGCCTTCGCAATGTCCAAACTAACGGCCAATGCCTCCCCCTTGAACTCTACTGCCTCCGCCCATCTGTGAGTGAGGTAGACCAGAAGATCACCAGCTGACCGACCACGGCGAAAACCGTATTGGCGGTCACTAATAAGCTGGTGATCCTCAAGGTACCTCATGAGCTGGCAGTTTACAATGGACTCCATTGTTTTGGAGAACAAGGAGGTGATGGCGATTGGCCGGTAGTTGGACGGGTCTGAGCGGTCGCATTTTTTAGGGATCGGGTGGACGAAAGCCGTCTTCCATGATTTTGGGACTACGCCTAGGGTTTAGGAGTACCGGAAAAGACGCGTTAAAACCGGTGCCAACTCTGGAGCACACGTCCTCAGCACAATTGGGGGGATTCCGTCAGGCCCACTCGACTTGTGGATGTCCAGGGAGAGGAGTGCTTTGTGAACCGAGCGCTGTGTGAACTGCACTTCCGGCATGGAGCACTCACACCGCGGGATGGTCGGCGGCGTACTCCCCCCGTCATCGAGAGTCGAGTTAGACGCAAAGAAAGAGCCTAGAAGATCGGCTTTCTCCTTTGCATTATGGGCCAGTGAGTCGTCCTCCCCGTGCAGAGATGGAAGAGATGGCTGACAGAAATTCCCCTGGACAGCCTTGGCGAGAGACCAGAATGCACGGGTTCCAGAAGGAAGGCGAAATAGTTTCTCGCCAATTATGCCTATGTGCTCTCACTTTTCCTTGGCAATGACTCTTTTGAAGGACCTAGAGGCAGAATTGTACTTCTTTTTTAGAGCGCTGGTGTTTACATCCCGGGACGCTGATGCATCAACCCAGGCTTGGTAGCACTCCTGCTTATAGCATGATGCTATTTTACAGGAGCGACCAAACCATTGCTGAGATTTGCCTCCAATGGGCACCACAGAGGAAGGAATAAAAAGTTCCATACCCTGAAGTACCACATCAGTAACAGAATCCGCAACAACGTTGGGATCATCCGGCGAGAAGCAAACCCGCCCCCAAGGGTAGGATGCAAAAAAAGACCGCATCCCATCCCAATCGGCTGACCTATAGTGCCAAACACGGCGGCAGCCTGCAGAATGCAACCACAATTTCAGCGTGAGTGGCACAACACTCCGGACCAGACAATGGTCCGAGGAGCCTAAAGGGGCGTCGATGGAAATCTGATATCCGTCCGGGTGAGAGGTCAGCAGAAGGTCCAACAGGGAAGTTGCATGATCCTCCACATCTGAAATCCGCGTAGGCGAAGTAACCAGTTGTGTCAGACCATATGCCAAGGCAAAATCATGAACAGATCTCCCCGCATGATCGGTTAACCGTGAACCAAGCCATTCGGCGTGATGGGCGTTAAAGTCGCCGAGGATCACGATCTCTGTGGAGGGGATCTGCTGTAGCAACGAATCTGCAGCCATTTGGACGTGGTCGAAGAGTCGGTCTGTTTCGGCATTACCGCTATGGGACCTATAGAGGCACCCGTAGACGCGCGGATGGTCGTCGCTGTCTACGCGTAGCCAAAGGATGGACAGGTCCGAACCTTCAAGTCTGCCCAGGCGCCGAGAACAGATGTCCTCTCTGACGTAAACGCAAACTTCAGCCCGAGGCACAAAGGAGTGTTCCAGTTTGTACCCCGGGTAGGAGAGATACGAGACATCAGCCGGAGAGGACACCTTCGTCTCGGTCAGAAAGAGCGGAGCCGACCTCGCCGTCTCGAGATGGTAGTGGACGGCGTTTAGGTTAGAGTGAAGTCCCCTGATATTGCAGAAATTCACGGACAGCATGGCAGGGGTCGCCTTGGTCTTGTTGCTCCGTTTGCCCCAAGCAGTTGTAGTCTTGAGCAGAATTTTGCCCCCCCCCCCCCAGAATACGCGGGGCAGCCTGAGCACCCACGCTCAGAAGTGGAGAAACATGGTCGTGGGTGCTCAGCGAGGGATTCTCCAGGGGTGCTGGTACCCTCCTGGGGTAGTCTATCATTATTTAATTCCGCTACCGTGTTGATGGGGGGGGGGATTTGGGCCTCCGGCCACCTGCACTCACCAGTCGTGGTACCACCCCGGTTTGAGCCGGCCCATACGTGCAACAGCAAAGCTGCCGCGTGGCTCTACCACTGTTAAAATACTCCACCACTCTCTCCAGCTCTACCACTGGTAAATATTTATAAATAGTAATTAAAAACCGGCCAAGAGCGTGTCGGGCCACGCTCAGTGTAGGGTTCCGTAGTTTCCCGTCCGTCATAGTAAGTGTTCCCACTTATGAGTTTAAAGGTGGGTATCCATTATGTTCGCGCTCCACTGCAACTGCTCCCGGTAGTGTAACATTGCACGCTCCGCGGCAGGCGCTCCGACTTTCCATCCAAGTTCAAAATGATTTTCCTAGAAAGTCCTTATAAAGTTCTACCTTTCAGATTTTTTTCAAATTTTCTAAACTTATGGTTCAAAAGTTAGAGGGGGGGGGGGACACATTGTTTTTTACTTTTGGAGCGATTATTTCCGAAATTGTTGACATTATCAAAAAATGATCTTAGTAAACCCCTATTCATTTTTAAATATCTTTCCAACAATATATCACACGTTAGGGTTGAAATTAAAAAAAATCACTTCCCACTTTACATATAGGGGAGCTACCCCAATAAAACATTTTTTTCCAATTTTTATTTTACCACTTTGTCGGCGTGATTGATACATATATTAGCTTTCTAGTGTTAACGATCACAGAGATTAAGCGAGGACGGACAGACGGACAGACAGACATGGCGAAACTATAAGGGTTCCTAGTTGACTACGGAACCCTAAAAATCATTGAATACATTTTTCTGAATACTTTTAGTATTTGCCGTGTGGTGGTGGCTGACGAAACCACATCAACTAACTTTGTCCCTGAGATTACGTTAGCGCAGTCTAAGACATACCATAATGATCCCAGAAAATACCCAAAGAAGAGGAGACAGACAGGAGAGGAGGAGCGGTTTCGCAATGGAATTTTACGACCTGATGATGAAGAAAACATTATCGTTTTAAGCAGGTCTTGCTCATTCTATATTATAAACCTCAAGAAAACATAAGTTCATAGGAAATCTCCTAATTATGCCTGTGTAAAGAGAACTGTATCTAACACAACTCCTTTTTTAACAGCCTCTAACAACTATTTCTATTAAGTATTGTAAGCGTTTTACTTACACAAATTGCAAGAGGTTAAACATCCAAAACCTTCAAAATAACATAAAATTACTTATAATTACACTAACGAGCAGGTTTACACAGGAGCAGGTTAGTTACAATTTTGAAAAATTGGCTAATTTCAACCTGTAGCAGAACGGAGACCTTGTTTAAGGTTCAATAAACTTTTGCTTCTCTTCCAATTCTAAGCTTCATTAGTTTTCGAACGGATATTAAAGTTTAGTTACAACATAGAAGTTTTTAGATGTTTAATTTTAAAATAAAATAGTTCTCAAATATTGACATCGTTTAAGTTACTGATTGAAACATTTTAATACAAAATGTTTGTACTCTATTGAATATAACTACAGCTTTGCCCGTCATGCTCTCCAATGTTTTTCAATGTCAGAAACCTTTGCGGGTGCCCGCACAGAGTTAACTAAAGTCTTATTGTAATTGAATGAATTGACATAGGAACGAATACTTAAAAGACAAACAAAAAAAAAAACAAATATCATACAACATTCACACAGTAAATATGCAAAAAATAACTAGATGTTTTTCCACTGATACGGTGACAAATTTTAGTACTAATTGTATTTTTTTATAAATACCACGTTGAAATTTTAACACGTTTTTTGCACATTCTAATAAAACGTTTATGACTTTATCCAACTTAGTTATTTACCAATTATATGTAACGGTTAATCATGACCTAGTAGAAAGGATCATTGTCATAGAATCATTTAAATACGAAAACAGGAAGCATTAAAGTTAATACTATTAAAGAAGCTGTAATTAATATTAATTAATTACATATACTTTCAACAAAAAAGTGAAATCGAGTAATTGCCAAAGGATGTAACAGATATTAGTGTTACTAATGGTTATCTATAGTGTTTTGATTCGTAAAATATTGAATATTTTGATTCGTAAAAAATCTCGTGAGCTAGTGATAACTGGCCAGTTGGTTAAAGATTATGTCCAAATTTTTTTAAAGACTGAAATAGTTGTTATTTTTAACTGGTTGTAAGTTTAAAGACGCTTTTAATGTTGCTTTAATTACAGAATTAATATATTTTATAGTAAAATCAAATAAATGTACGTTCAAATAGTAGAGGAAATTGTTTCTGCCTCTTTTTGAAAATACTGTAAATAGTAGTCGCAAGTGTTAAAATTAGTATAAATAGAATCATACTTAATAATGGATATTATTTAAGGCCGTTTTATCTGTATGTGTAGGAAAATATTTAGGTGTGATATCGTTTTACTCGTATATTTTATACGCATATAAAGCTTTGTTTCCACAACTCAATAGCTTTAACGTTACTATAAATAGTGATAAATTACTACATAAACTGGTTTTGCCTGTATGCGACAAGCAAAATAATCAGATAATTAACCTATAAAGGATTATATTACATTCCTGGGACCATTGCCAATAACTACGTGTATGTACAAAGCACTTGGGTCACTGATCTCAGCTGTAATTGAATTCATGCAGAAACTTATTCAGGCGCTAAATCAGAACCGTAACTTCCAACAATTCAATGTTTGGTTCAAATACACAAATTATATTAAAATAGTTGACCTAATACGATACCTTGTAGAACACACGCACATTTTTTACTCAACTATAAATACGAGATGTGAATCTCTACAAATGCTTTAAATTGTCGTCCAACTGAATTTAGAATTAACAATCAAGCGATTTGCGTTTTTGATCCCTGTAGAAGTATAAATAAAGGCCAAATCCGTAAGAGATTAAAGATAAAGTTTGCGATTTTTTTTAGTTTTTTAATTTTTAAAGTTTATTCAGACATATGAGTAGAATAAAGGTGAAAAAACTAACGAAGGTGATATTCAATTATTGCCTTAGTAGCAATTAAAATTACACTCTCTGCCAACTTAAATAGGAGTAAATATAATAGTGGTGCATGCAATGTGTATTTTTTATTTAGTCACAAAAATATAGCCAAAAACCAAAAAAATATAAACCTCAATAAATAAACACTAGTCAAGTTGCATGGTGATGACTTGATTAAGTTTTATACGTGGTCCATTTTAACGCTTTGTGTAAAGAATAACCATTGAATTGCAATTTCGATTTATTGTCGCTTTTAAACTTATCAAAGCCAATAAAAGTCTATTGTGTGTTAATTTATTTGTTAACTGTACTTTTATTGATACCTATATTCGACATTCCTGCAATGAACACACCATTACATTTCGGCTTATAGTAATGAAAATACTATAGTAACGATAGTGATATTTCAATTATCATGACGCTTTATAATAAACTGTTTTGTCATTTTTTTCAGTCAAAGATTCACTCAGTTAAAGTTCATACTTTACATTGGTTATTGTTAAAATTAGTATTTGGTTTCTCGGAAACGGCTCTCAGTTAAAATTTTGTATTTTTTAACGTTTCGCTTTCCAAGTTTATCTTGATAAGTGTCATTACTAAGAAACATTTTTGTTATTGTGAATCTTTGTAACCTGGATACTGTATAATTAATGTAAATAAAACACCTGCCTGATACAGAAAAAACCCTAGTGTGGGGTAGTGGTGGTGTAAAATTTTTCACTACACTATAGCATCCCATGTGTGTCGTAACAAGAGACAGAGGGAAACAAATCAGAAGATGAGTAGCAGCGTCTTGATAGTAATATCTAAATATAAAAACTGCGGTGGCCAACTCGCGGCAAATATCCCCCCCCCCCCCCCCGTGTAGCATTCTATAGCGGAAGCTTATGTTCAGCGACGGACTTTAAAAGATTATAGCGGTAACGGTAATTGAGTGGGGCTAATGATTAAAAATTATTACTTTTCTGTCATGGACAGTTGACTAGATATTAATTCGAGTCAGAGCACATTACTGGAGCGAAGCTCCCATAGCGCAAGAAAATGATTCTTTGAAATCTATCTCCTCCGTAACCCGTAGGCCGATTTACATAATTTTTTCATCAATGTTTATTAATTATTAAGTAATTTAATTTTTTTCTTTTAGTACCATTTAATTGAATCTTTTGTTGAAATAAAGATAGTTATGACTATAGACTTTTACTCCGCTTCATTTATATGATGCTAGTAAAATACCTTTGCATCTGCATCGGCCCTAGTTTAAATCTCACATGTGCCATAAATAACGTTCACTTGATTATACTCAAACTATTTCTATAAAAACTCTGTACAGACGGGAGTTTATTCGCGGTATAAAGATTAAGTCTCGCTGAAAGCCTGACAACAATGGGATCTATTGTACTAAAGAAACCATCCAATTCACCATGATCTTTCTCTCTTCCTTGATCTGTTCTAAAATCGCATACTTTAAGGGTATTTGCAAAGATGTCAAGGGTTAAACATAGACTGGTGTAGTTCATGTAAATGGTTGGTAAATACCTACCGCAATATATTGGAATTCTTTAAGGCATTCACGTTGCATTCGCTGACATGCATCGGTATTCGACCACATTATTAGATCGCTGTGAAAAATATACTTGAAAGTTTCTGTAATACGAATATTCGTTTACTATTTTGCCCTATTTTGTAAACAAATACCTACTGATAAAAGAACATTTTTTACAAAATGTAAGAATATATTATGTACATATAATAAAAACAATATATTAATAACGAAAAACATAACTTTAAATCTAAAGATTAATAACCCTACTGTTAATATTTATATCTTTTACTAAAGTCACGCTTTGTACTGGGTTGTAACCAAATTTCAAATTTAAATCATTGCAATAAAATAGAAATCACCAAAAGGAAGGAAATACTCATATTTATAATTTAGTTATATTAAATTTTATGTGTTGAATGAATGAATCATCGTTGAAGATTATCAATGTAAATTATGATTTTCGGGTTACCGATTACTATTTACATAATATATCTTTATAAGATATAAATTCACATCCATATCTTATTTTCCATACCTATATAACATACGTCATAATATCTTCTAACTCTTTATCAAAGACTATGACGGAAATTCTTCCATGCTGCTCCTTCTAATAAATAATATTCATCATCATCATCATCATTACAGCCCTTCACAAGTCCACTGCTGAACATAGGCCTCCCCCAAGTAATGCCACAAAGCATGGTCCTTAGCCACCTGCATCCATCGACTTCCTGCATGTCTTACCAGGTCGTCACTCCATCTAGTGGGGGGTCGCTCTACACTACGCCTACCGGTACGAGGCTACCACTCGAGAACCTTTCTTCCCCATCGGTTATCGGTTCTTCGAGCTATATGGCCGGCCCAAAATAATATAAATAATATTACAAAATGCCAAATTAAAATTCAACAATGACGGTTATAATCGTCTCAAGAGTGTTAGTTGCAGTCTTACGATCATTAACCAGCCTGACTTGTGTGGAAATTACGACTAGTCATTAAATAGCTAGAAGCTACCTTTACAGCCTATTAAAGTGCCCTGCTGAACATACGCATCCCCCATAAACTACCTAAAGGGGGTATATTTTAAGTTAACTACTTCTCTATACATATAAACAAAATTGATGTACCTATCTGTAATATTGAAATAGTTATCTTATATTCAGATGAGGTGGTTATTTGTAGGCTATTAAGTAATAAATTTTAGTGGGTAGTTTTATTTTACATTTTTGTCTGTCTGTTCGGGCTAATCTTCGAGATGACTAAACCGATCGTGATGAAACTTTTCAAACAGATAGAGAGTAATGCCAGGCGTAACCTCAATATAAATATATTTCATTAGTAGCACTAGTGGGTCGCCACCATCATGACAGGACCTCGCTCTCACAGAATACCAGCGTAAATTACCAGCAGCATTAACTGTTGTGTTTCGTATGGAGAGTAGAAACCAGAGGACCCATTTTACATGTGACTACGCATCTGAAATTTAATTTTAAATTTAGGATGAATGTGGATATCTATGGGCCACAGAACCACTTACTATCAGGTAGGGATCGGTGCTCGTTTGTTATCCTTATTCTATAAAAAAATCTTTGCACCGACCTCAGAAGCTATTTGTTTAGAAGTAATTTCTTTTCTTCTTAGATCCTTAAAATCAGATTTCTTTTTATATTAAAATATTCAGTATTATTTCTCTCTTCTATTCATTATATATTAGTGAAATCAATAACACAAGCATACTAAAATCGTATTTTTAATTAAACGAAGCTGTGTATATTTTCAAAAAAAAAATAGTGAAAATGTAACAACTCCTCATTAATAGATGCCACCCAGACAAAGGCGGCGCTAGTTCGAAGTACAATCAGTGTAGTAGCGGTGTTAGAATATTTACTGTCCCATTTCGTCCCGTGGGTGTCATTTAAGGCAAAAGTGAGAAACAAACCAAAAGATTTGCAGCATCATTGTCTTGATAACATAATCACCAATCATAGGAAAGACCTATGTTCAGCAGTGAACTTTTATAAGCTGTAATGGAAGAATGGATATAATCAGTAACAAGGATATTCATAGTAACAAAAGTAGCTGTCACAGTCTAACGGATTAGTTATCTGAACTGAATAGGCTGGCTATATGCTTTAAAGTACTGAAACCAAGACGAAAAATAATGGTATTATGTGGCGACCTCGTGTAGCTCAGCTAGGCAGAATATTAAGAGATCTGATGGATGCAAATTGGGCGGTTTCATGTCTTGTGACAATAAATGATAGGACAAAAAATACTCAGTTTAAAGGTTAGTGTTGTTTAGGCGCTGATCAAGAATCCATTGTTTAACATTCAGCTTGGCTCCCGTTTCTGCCCTAGTAAAACGAATTTTGCATATTTGCCACCGCCATTGACTTCGCCAACATTTCGCATCTAAGGCGCAGTTTTCCTGTTTGGTAGTACTGCCTGTGTGACAAATATTTTTATGCCAAAGGAATTTTGGAGCATTTCTTAAAGGGAACTCATATTAATCAGTCAGGATATAACAGGGCGAAAAGATTCTATTGTACTGGCATGTCACGACGAACAATGTACGAAATTAAATTTTCGTATTATAAAACGAAAAATCACAACTGCACCGACACTAATACAAAATTGCAATAAAAATACATTGTAATACAGAAAGTTGATTTTGACGAAACCTTTACGAGGAAAATTATATCGACTATAATATTCACTAGCTCTTTCGTTTTTTATCCGCTACTGCAGATAATACGGGGGCTTTAGCTTGTGGCTATGCATTTTGGTCTTTTTTCCCTTCTCACTTTTATTACGTGATTCGTAGGGCCCGGATCACAATTAGCTTTGATTTCTCTATTTTTATTATTTGATTGATGGGTCGGTCTGTCTCTTGGTTATACTCGGTTTATTTTTATCTCCATTATAATATGGTGACGTTGAGTTCTTAATGTTCTTAGATTGTTTTACTTTATTTACCGTTACAGTATATTAAAATGCACTGGTGAACATAGGCCTCCCCCACAGATTGCCTCATAGGCGGGAGATTTGCCAAGTTGCCAAGTTGCACGCGAGGTTGGCAAGCAGGTTGGCTAGTTTACTTATTAGTATTAATATTCGTTATCCTTGTACTTCATTTGAGATTTATAGGAGTGATGTACTAAATGGACTTGGACCTGTTGGTTAGATAGTTAGCTGCAGCCTTTATATTTCCTACTGTTGGACGCAGACCACTTCTTATAACTGAGAGGCAGTTTTGGGGCAATTTGATTGTCGAGCTGATATTGTATTGCTATTGCATGTTATGTATGCTAGTACCTAGGCTGCACTAAAAGTATCGGGAATGGAATATTTCCACTGTTCCTGTCATATTAAAATCTTTTTAATTGAAAACTCCTTGGTTTTAAAAATCGAATACCATTTATTTATTTAAAAAAGATTCTCGGTTTTGTTACAAGGTTTTGTCAAACTTGTTTAGTCGTTGAGAAAATGGAATTGACTCGAGAAAATTCAAGAGCGATGATTTATTATGACTTTCGAAGTGGTTTAACACAAAAACAGTGTGTTGACTGGATGATTTCTGCATTTGGTGATGAAGCCCCATCCAAAGCCACAATTTATCGCTGGTTTGCTGAATTTCAACGTGGATGTATCAAGCTCAGTGATAATCCACGTCAAGGTCGTCCAAAACTGCAGTCACCCAAGAAAACGTTGATGCTGTGCGTAAGCTGATTGAGAAAGATCGATATGTGACATACCGCAAAATTCAGGCAGCTTTAGACATTGGCATGAGATAAATACAAATAATCTTGCATGAACAATTAGGTGTAAAAAAGTTGTTTTCTCGATGGATACAGCATTCGCGCTGAGAAGAGCAAAAAGCGGCTCGCGTTACTTGGTGCGTTAGAACTCTTGAAAGATTCCACGCAGGATCCTCAAATGCTGTATACAACATCGTATCAGGTGACGAATCCTAGATATATGCCTACGAACCCGAAACAAAAAACCAGTCACGAGTTTGGGTGTTCAAAAATGTGTTAAAGCCAACAAAAACTGTTCAATCACGGAGTGTTGCAAAAAAAATGGTGGCCACGTTTGTCTCCAAAACCGGCCATGTTACGACTATTCCTCTTGAGGGACAAAGAACGGTTAATGCAGAATGATATTCTAGCATTTGTTTTCGACAGGTCGTTTCTGAACTCCGTAAAGAGAATTGCAACCGCCGCATCATCCTCCATCACGACAATGCGAGTTCTCACACCGCACACAGAACAAAAGAGCTTTTAGAGCAAGAAAACATAGAATTATTAGACCATCCGCCGTACAGCCCTCACCTAAGCCATAATGATTTCTATATAATCCCTAAAATAAAGAATAAATTGCGTGGACAGAGATTTTCATCACCTGAAGAAGCTGTGGATGCCTACAAAACGGCCATTTTGGAGACCTCAACTTCCGAATGGAATGGTTGCTTCAATGATTGATTCCATCGTATGGAAAAATGTGTCAAATTTCGCGGAGAATACTTCGAAAAGCAAAAAATACATTTTTAAATAGTAATGTTGTGTCACTTTCTTGATTCCCGAAATTTTCGGTGCCGTCCTAGTACGGATTGGTTTAAAACGTTGCATTAAAGTCATATGTTATTGGTGAATGATTTTTTTTATTAATTATCTTTTAATGAAGTAGCAATAGACCAGCTGCATAGCTAGAAGAACAGTAACTGATGGGGTAAAAAGTTCTCGAATGGCAGCAACTGGATGTAGTGTGCATCTCGTAAAAATGCTGGAAGACGATGGATGCATGTGGCTCAGGTGCGTGTTTTGTAGGGTTACTTCTTAGCAGGGGATTTATGATGTGCTGTAATGATGGTGATGATATTGAGGATGACAATAATGACGATGATTGTAAAGGGGAGTGGAGAAATTTAGTAGTGGACTGTATATTATTTTAGTTGAAGAAAGAAAAGAAACACTTGCGTATAGTTACCGATACGACGAATCAATATAGGTATGTATAATACATTTTAATGTTGCGAATTATTAGTATTTAATAAATTAAATATAATGTTACCAACACCGATGATAAATAATTTTATTAAAACAGCTACTGTCAAAGAATTTTCCTTACACAAGAGCATCGCTTTCCTTTTATCATATCCACGACAATTTTTCGTACAATACCCGTTGCAACTCACAACAAAGGCCAAATTGCACTCGACGTAAAATATTTTCCACTAAAATTTTTTTTAGTATTCCAAACTTCACGTTTTCTAACGTAAATGTGGAGCCATGGAAAGTGTAATAAAAAACAGTTACGTCCGCCGAGAGTAATCAGGAAACGAACCCGGGTAGACAATGAGAGGCCAGGACAATGATACTGCTAGACCGTGAATCAAACTGGCTGGCGTTGATTGCGGCAACCGTTGTTTACCGCTGTTATAGTGCGTCCGACATTAATTTAAATAAATATTTGCTAAATGTTTGTAAACTGCAAATAATAACGTTTCGGTAGAAAATTTGTTCAAACGGAATTCACTGAAAATATTATTTTGGCATCTCCGTGACGCAGTAGCTCTAAGGGCCACGAGTTCGAATCCCGCAAGAAACATGTATTTGTAAGACATACAAATAATTGCTCTAGGTCTCAGTGTTTGTTCTTGTGAAATTTATGTATGTAAATTGCCTCTGCGACACAAAAGAAAATCCTTGTGTAATGAAGGGGTAGCGTATAACTAAACCAATACAAAATAATATTTATGACTTTACAGTTAATATAATTTTTCCTATCAACTAGGAAAGTTATAACCACAGTGAGTACCGTTCGCATCTTTATATGCATACCATCGTTCTCTTTTCGTTTTTTTTTAATAAAATAAGGGTGACAAGCAGGCTCACTTACGGTATTTGAATGCTGTGGCCCATAGACATCTACACCTATTCTCGGTTAAGAATAAAAACGCAGATGCATTGTCACCTCAGACGACTAAGATGCAATGCCCGTAAAATAGGTCTTCGGTTCTCTATTGCAACCATAGTACAGCTTTAGAATGACTCTAACATGTTTAAACAGCTCTAACCCATTTTAATAGGTTATTCAAATACCATATTTTTCGAATAAGAAAATCCCTTAATTTTTCTCGTCTTTAGGGAATGTTGTAAGCTAATCACACTTTTATTCATCCCTGATAAATATGGGGTAACCGATAAAATCTAATCGTTCAAATCGATGTGTAGTAAGTCAGCGACTACCTACGTATGATTGGAGATGAATTGTAGATCGTGTAATACGCAAATTAACGGTCTATAAACGTTCGACTGCAAGGCGCATACCTCCTAACACTCTTTATGTGATGAGGGGTAATACGGCTAAGCGGCACCACAGTTAACCGGCACACTAATGCTCTATTTTCTAGATTACTTGCTTGCTTTAAAATTTCAGCTGGAGTCAACATTTTCCCAGAACACTGATCCGAATCTCGAATTATCTTGCATTGCCGTAGTAAAAGTTTACTTAAGTCAATATTTATAAAAAATTAACAAACTTATTTATTCACACTGCAAATTAAAATACAAAATAAAGCAATTTTTCTAACTGAATGAAGGAATGCCTTTGTTCCGAATGATGCATAGATTTAAAAAAAAATAAGGTTGCGAGGTGAAATTGAAAGCGCCAAACTATAACCAATAACAAAACACAGTTCCGAATACACTTTCGCTTGTCACTCTTTAACGATGTCAAAACAATATTGTGATTCTCTACGGCGTCTGTACGTGTTAATGAAGCTCCTATAGCAATTACTATTTTGTGCGATACAAGCGTGAGAGTTGTGTGTCGAATTCAAATAGACATCTGGGTATCTTAACTCTTGAGGCTCTTTTCAATACGATGTAATAAGAAAATGTGTCCAACTTTGTTTACCTTTCGGTACTCCGGGGTGGTAAAAAGTAGGTAATTAGAGTTCATAAATGTGTTTTTATTTAATGCACATTGTTTAGCTATTGATGAAATCGTAATAATGTTCTTATACAATACACAAGCTATCTTAACCAGTAATCAGAATAACGAGGATACTATTACCCCACTGGAAGGATTACGTTTTTCGCGTATCTTGTATGTATGTTAAGGTTTGGTAGGGTATCAAAATAAAGGAAAATAAAAGGGCAATAAGAAAAATATAGAAGTTATATGTTTAGATATAATTAGAAATAATAAATTGGTTTATAAAATTTTTGATAGCGAACAAATGGTCCATGTTCAGTGTCCGGCACAACACGAAGTTCTAAAATAAAATAAGTAATAAAAAACCCGAAAAAGATAATTCAAAAATATTATTAAATTATCTTTTTTGCAGCCAGGTTTTTTATTTTTTGAAATATTATTTTATACAGTTTTGTATTTAGTGCAAAACGAAAAAATATAGTAGCTAATCATTTAGTAGATGATAAAGTTAGCCAAACAATTCAAACTGATATTACTACTGGTTGGACTACTTCAAAAAAAGGTTGTAAGTAATAAAATAAAAAACAAAGAAAAAAATATTTTAACGCCCATAGAAAACCTTATTCAAATTTTTATATTAAAAGCGAAGTTTTAGTAGAAGTAAGAATACATTTTTACATTGAATTAAATTAAATCTAATGTACAATATTTACGGTGTATTGACGGTGCAAATGTTCCACTTCCCCATATCATCCGATATGTGCCGTTAGATGCAAAAGAGGGAAACAAATCAGGAAATGGGCAGGAGCAACTTCCCAATAACAACTACAAAAAAAACTTCGGCTATTACTGGCATTATACCATATGAACTTGCCAAGCGTGGCAACTATGGCAAACATCCTCACTATGAGGCAAACTATGAAGAAGGCCTATGTTCAGCAGTGGACTAAAGTCTTAAACGTAGGCTTTCTCCTAATTAGCTAGTAGTTAGCTAAAACGGTAATGAAGAGTATAAGAAAGATTTTAGTTACGTACTTATTGCACGAGAAAAAAATCAACGGTTTAATTTTTTTGGTCATTATCGGCTACAGATTAATCAGTAGGTCACTTATAATATACCTAACATATTTGGTAGGCATGCGTTGTAATATTTGAATACAATATCAAGGAAAATAGCAAAGTATCACGACTACTAGGATGGAAACAAAAATTTATTTAGGTAAGCAAATGGATTTCATACACATTACAAAATTCACTAAAATTTAAAACTGTTGCATTTTATGACGTTTACTTATTATTGCTATATTCCGTTGCAATATCATGCGTTTTATTTGAACAAAGGTATGAAAGTTTGTAACGGCACATATCCAACACACGAGTATGTCTTCAAATAATTGTTTGTCATCGAGAGAGCCAGCTTTCACACTCGCAATTGTTTTACTGTTGATATAGCGTTTACTTCAATGAGATCAATAAGTATCATTTATACTTAGTCATGTATGTATTTGTTCAGAGAAAATTATTATAGAAAATTAGGAAGATGTTCGTAAAAGTTTTCTAATTAGAACTTCCCGCTTATTTTCGAGCGCAACGATCGAAAATTTATTTCATTTCTGAGCTCGAAACGATTATTTAAGATGTTTAAAGGGGCATAATTTTTAAACGCGTCATTCGATTTTGACTTGATTGATAACATTTGAAGGTTATTTAAGTACAAAGAATTGTGTATAAATCTTGAGTCTCTAAGAATTTAAAAGTTATCTCAAAAAAGAAACGATTATTTAGAATTTTTTAAATGGCAATAAAGCTTGAACGCGTAGTTTGATTTTAACTTGCGCCATTCGAGTTTGTAAGTACAAAAAGTGTTTCTGATGTCTGCAGTTGATTACTGAAATATTTGAAAGTTATTTAGACAAAACTTGAAGAAAATTTAATTTTTGGTTTTGAAAATCTTTGAAACGGCTTGATCGATTGACTTGAAAATCTAATCAGCTCGGAGTTTCAATTCACGACGGCCGTACCGCATCGCCTATTTCGATCACTTGATTCGTCCTAAAGATATCGTACTACAATATTTTATTTACATACATACATACACACAAATACACACACACACACACACACACACACACGCACCCACCCACACACACACACACACACACACACACACACACACACACACACACACGCACGCACACACACGCGCACACACACACACACACACACACACACATACGCGCGCGCGCGCACGCACACACACGCACGCATACATACACACAGCCGCACGCTCAACCGGAAACAATGGGACTGGATTTCTAGGACCTCAAAACATGGCGATCTGATAAAAACTCGCATTCTCAAAATCGGACCGAAATCTATAAAATAAAATGAAAATGATTAATTTTTTAAAGTTGGAAGTTAAATATGTTTATTGCTTTTATTTAATCATTTTAAATGATGTGTAAGAGAAACATCAATGTTGCCAAACATGTCTTGTCTTGATGTCTTGTGTTCGATGAAAATCGATGTTGAGCTCCTAATATCATCATCTTAGATGTCTAAAGCGTCTTAGATGTTTATTGTACACATTGTTTTAAACAGACAAGAAGACATCGATCATTTTAACCTGCATCTTTGCGTCCTGTTGCTGGTCTGAATCTGCTATCAATAAGGCTTTGAATACTAAGCAAAATGAAAATAAAATATAATTCAGAGAGGAAAAGCGTAGAAAATAATGTAACTCAGTACGTTTTCTTGGAATCCAATTTAGAGTCCGACAGAATAAGTACCACCTTAGCTCTGTCTGTAACATATAGGCGGTAGGTTTTTTTTTATTTCACATTGTATCTTATCTGGTCGCCTGTAAAAGGCTCTTTAAAATAATTAATAGAATTAGGCATTATTTTGCGGAAATACATTATATTAAGGATGTTAAAATTAATTAGATAATATCCGGACCTTAGCCAATTAATTTTGACATTTATGTTTATTCACAAGTATATTTATAACATGTGCATAATTAGCTCCGAAATTTTTTCAATCAATTAAGGCATCTACAACTTTACCTGCCACCAAACGAACCCTTGGCGTTGACATATCGAGTAACATGCAGTTTCGTGGTCACTTGGAAGAGAAGGCCAAATCGGCCTCTAAAAAGTTTAGCGTGCACAGCAGAGCGGGACAGTATTTCATGCCGGCACACCGTCTACAACTTTACAAGGCGCAGGTTCGGCCGCACACACCTCTCTCGTCTCCTTTACAGCCATATAATATCTATGCATACATCCTCGTCGGGTAAAAAGGTACTCCTAATGTGGTCCATTTTCAAAATATCGCCAATTTGGTCGATAAACCTTCATCTAGGGCGCCCCTTCCCAACTCTGCCTTCCCATCTGCAACATAAATTTACTTTGTCAGTCTTCCCTCTTTCATTCTTTCCGGTCAAGTCCGGTTTTAAATATAATTAGAATTTCACATAATTATCCGTGTAAGCTGACCATTAAATTACAATTACGTGGATATGCGTCGGTGTAGGGAAAATACCCGGAAGCCAATTTAATCGGTTGTAATTTATTACGAAAGCGCTTGAAGAAAGAGGTTGACCGTTCAACCCAATGGAATGTGTATTTGGACGTCGAAATTACCGAGAGAGTAATGCCTTGCTGTTTCGATCGCCACCGGGATCAATAAAGTTGTTATAGACAGTTTTAATTATTTACTACATACTCATCGATGAAGATAAACAGGCTTGTCTGAGAAATTCCATGCGTTTCAATGATCCCATGGCCCATGATTCTCCGTAAATAAAAGCAACAGTTAAGCATTCTAAAATACGTTGAAACAAAACGCGTTAAAATACAAAAATGAGTTTTATTCAGTTACCACTTATACACGAAATTGTGAATACCCGGGGTCGAAATCCGTGAGTAAAAATGTCATCGCAGTTACTGTAATTTAAGTTAATCCTTTAATATTTAGCGTAACAAAAAAAAACACACACAGCCCTCTTATCATCAGCGGCGATGATGTACTTCATTGCATGATGGCACTTCGACCCCACGGACCGGTAGTCTCAACAGCAAGTGCCACAAATACGAGTATGTACTTATATATCTCGGAGACTCATTCTTAGACCTCTAGTTCATCGGCCTCTGATGCTGCCCGGGCTCTAAATGAGGTACCCCCGAGATGAGATGGATCTTTAACTATGATTCTGATGAAAGTTTTTATGTGGAAGTCCACGCTTTCCAGCGTGTCACGAGTCACGAGTCGTATTGACCTGTGAAGTATCATGCTCACACTATATTCCAGTGTACGGTTGCTACCTTCTCGGCATAATGCCACTGTGTCCCGTTTAGTGTGTGAACTGAACGGGAGGACCTTTTTTATAAGATGATAACGAACGCGATATCTCATCGTAGTCTGCGCGTAGGGTGAGAACGCATCTACATTTTGATTCTTAAAAACTCTAAAGGCCACAGTATTTACTTACTATCAAGTGGATTATGTGCAAAATTTTCACCTGCAATTGTATATAAAAAATAGCGTGATAGTTCATCACTCTACATATTATCTACTTATTACGTCATAGGTATTTCATATATCCATAGTAATACGTACATATAAGTAGTACTTAGAATTTGAATTGAATTTCTGCCGCCGACAACAATACATCCAACGCTGTATACCGTTCTGAAAGGTATGGAGAGCCAGTTTATTCACAGGCTTTGAAATATTCCATTTAGTTTTAGATCTCAAAGGCGGCCAGTCACTTGTTACTTGTTATTTGCGTTCTATTAAATGCTGTTACCAGTTAAAAGGTGTTGTTTCATTTGCAAAATAAGAGTGACAAACGCAGTGAACCGATAGTCACCCACATTTAACATCAATTAGGAATTAAACTGAAGATAAGTTGGCACCCCTGAGGACTACGATGGAATGCTTTGTTTCCAGTATTAAGAGTCTCCGGTTTTCTACACTCACCATATGAAACACAGCAGCATTAATCTGCTACTTTACGCTGATACTCTGAAAACGTGGCTCTTTCTCAGTCGAGTCGACCCATGTGCCATACACATATAACTGCAGCGTAGCTCTACCAGCGTAAAGTTGTAGGGAAACTTAAACAGATTCAGATCGAACATTCCATTTCTTTTAATATATCCGATGAAATCAAATTAATGTAATAAATAAAAAATACATCATCACTTAAATGGTTAATTTTTAAAAGGAGGTCATGTTGCATTTTAAATTAACCTCTTAAAAACTCTTATATCATACTATTTTAATGATCGAGATTTAATTTATGATAATTTATTAAGTGTTAATAAATGAGATTTAACATTCGTGTGAATTTTCATGTAATTAAAATAATTCGTAATTTAAATTCATAAGTCATTTAAATATAATAAAGCGAATTTTGCTTACATCAGGTTTTGGCTAGTCATCGCATAATAAAAAAGATGCATGGTGATAGGGCTATACATGAACGTTATTTGCTTAAAGTAGATAGATATAAATAATCACGGAGAAATCATAATGATTTTTTTAGAATTTCTTAAAACAAAGTTGATACTGGAAAATTATATAAGAGTTTAAATAAACTTAAACAACACGCATTGATCAGGTGCTGTGAATACCTTATATAAAATATTAAGATTATTTTCTTTTAGTTTTTATAATAAAGATATTAATAGTTATTTTGCAATCATCCGCTTAATTAAATACAATGATGTGTCTTCCCTAGTTTGAAGTGACGGAATTAGCCACTTATCTCAGCACCACTACTCCCAACACCACTATTCTAGAAAAGACAAGTTGAGGGAGGGCGGGAGGTGGTGTTCAAACTAGGGAAGACACATTATTGTATTTAATTAATCGGATGGTTGCAAAATAAATCGAATAAATAATCTTTATTATAACGGATTTCCCTAAAGTAGCGCCTGATACTATCAATTATTTTAATTTTTATCCTGATGATCGTGATCAGGATACTAGAATAAAGTTATTAAATTTTTATAATATAATGAGTCTTTGATACGAGTGCAAATTTTCAAGTCAATCAGCGGTCTGTCTACAAGTTGCTGAAAATTACATTTAAAAATTATGTTAATTAGATAGATAGATGCACGCGAAACTTATTAAAGTGTATTAAAAATTCTTAGTTGGAGCCATAAATGAACTCGAGCCGCCGACGTACCGGGTTTTCGGGTTTGCGGTGATAAAAGAAGAAAACCTCTACGCAAATATTTTGGGGATATGAAAAATATGCCATCATAAAAAGGGAGAAGTGGCGGATTACTCCCTGCTTCTTTCAGAAATTATAGGAGACCTGTACATTACATTATAGTCTGTATAACTTTACTTGCTACTGGCCACAAATTTATAATCAATAAAAAATATTAAATTAACAAATAATTTATTGCGTCAATATTTTTTATATACCTCATAATTTTTGTGGCGGCGGCGAGACGTTTGTAAACAATGTTGCTGGCCAGTCATGAACTCATAAATAAAAATCGATGTGAATACTTTATGAAGGCACAATTTGCTTAGACGTTATTGGACGTGAAACATGACTTATAAGTCAGCTTACTGAAATTGCTAGTTTTAAGGTTAGAAAACCAAGGAATAAGAAAGTACTATGTGAGAAATAGGAATTTGGGAGCCATGGTAGCACAATGGCAAGACATTCGCTCATAATAATTTATGAAATTTAACCAATCGTATAATTGAATTTTGATCCTCGCAGGCAACAATGTAATTGGTTATTACAATTAATAAGTAGAATGATGGGGTAGGTTAAGACCAGAAGAAGGTAAGAAGATAAAAACATTACGTGACAAGAATATTATGGTTGCAGTGCGAATAGGTCGACTTGACCGGGGCAGGACCACGCTCTCATAGTATAACAGCGTGAAAGAGAAGACTTATTCTGTTTCATTTAGTGAGTCTAAAGAATCGGAGAGCCTTTCTTGATGAAAGGACATTACATCAAAAGTAAGAAGTTTTTAACCGTGGCAGCTCAAAACGTAAGCAATCCGGGTTCGATCATTAACGGGTACCAACGAAATCGTTAGTTGTACTTACAGGCACTGAATTGTGTTACCAAGTGGGAAGGAGAAAACATGTTGAAAAACATACATGTTGATGGACTAAAATATTTTACTAGCTTGATGTGAAGTCTGCTAATGATACTGGAGCATAACGGCGGACTAATTGCTTCAGAACTCAGAAATGAGAAGAGGCGTTTGCCCTAGCTTACTTTTTTTTTGCTTTTTTTTTCCCCTGCGGACTAACACGGAACGCCCTATTAACGGTAATCGGATCGTTTATTTTGTTTAATTTGGCTTGTTGTTAATTTCTCTGACGATTCTCTGACAATTTCTGTGAAGGTTTCACAAAAAAATCCAACAGCGCTTTTGACGCATCCGACGACCCGTTAATTAATTGAAATTCGACTGATTGAAATCTTTTCACCGGTTTTGTCAGTGACTGCTGAATTACACCGTAAAAACATTTAAATAAAAAGAGAATATAGAATATTATTTAACTCTTTTTAATTTAAAAGTGTTCATTTAAATCATTCGCTTCATCGTAATCGGCTACATCAGCATTTGCAATTACGTTTGATTAAATGGATAGTAGGCGATAGACAATTGATTAGATGGAGAAATAAATAGTAGTGCTTAGTCAAGTAATAGGTAGAGGTACTAAGTACTAGGTAAAAATATCTTATTTTCGTACTTAATATCTATATAATCCATTGAACTAAATTGTACTAGCGTACATCCCGTAGTACATATTATCTCGATGATATAATCTTTGATTTTAATACTGCTGTCGTAATATTTAATATTCAGTAGAGTCCATTCTTGGACAGTTTCTGCGAATCCGCGTTGGCGTCTCGAACCTTTGACTTAGTTCGTTGTCAGTTTTGATATTATATATGTTATACATAATGGTTACTATATCGATCTGAGATATGATGAGACCCTGGTACTTCTCGGAACGAAATAATGGGTTAATAACACTGACCTCTAATATATGCGTGCGTACAGTGATTCATCAACAAGAAAAAATCAATTAAAATGTAGTGAAGTGAGAGCCCACAATATATATATATATATATATATATATATATATATATATATATATATATATATATATATATATATATATATATATATATATATATATATATATAAATGCATCTAACGAGTAACACACACGACATTACGATGCATTTCATTTTTTTAAAGTCAACTTACAGTTAGTACCAGGTAGTAACCAAATAGAGGGCTGATCGTATCAGACCACGCCCATTTTTAAAACATTGAAATCTCTTTCTGGAATTTAAAATACCTCATATTTACATAATCGCGCATCAAACCGCTTGTCCCTTATACAAAACAAATTGTATCATCAGATTGTAATTATCTCTCGGAACATTTAATGCTAAGGTTGCTGCGGCATCGCGCGTTTCGGATGTTTCACACAAGAATGTCGAGTAAATAAACGCTGTCTTTATACTTCATAAATCATGATGATTAATTTGAAATATAATCGTTTAAAAGTCACTTTTTTCTTTACTAACAAGAGTTATTGAACAAAATCTTACGTGTAAAATGAGGAAATAACATCAATAACATTAGTGTTAGGAATTCGACTAAGTATACATCTATAGACTATATCAGTCTGATATAGTCTATAGATGAGTATAGACTGCTCACAGGGTTGTAAGGGTATGCCATACTAGATACGCTTAGCAAATGGATTAATAGTGATAATATGAGACGGTTTGCAAGAGAGGATGTTTTAAATTGACGGTTTTCATTATTTATTGGTTTGTTATTGTTTTTATTTCCCTTAATTGAACATGGTTAAATGAGATGTATTTACGAGTAAGAAATATGATAAAGTGGACAAAGAAAAAACTAATGTTCTATGATATAATAATTGTTTATACTTGTTTTGTAAATTTTTGTTGTATAAGGCCTCTTTAATTATGCTTTACCATTTCAAGGAAACTGCTTCTTTGTATTAAACTGTCTTAAACTAGAGGATCTACAATAAAATAAAACAAAAATGGATGTTCCACTAAATGTTTAAACAGTCGTGTTGATAACAATATATTCACCTTAAAATTTGTTATTAATAAAAGTTTTCCGTTAATTATTTTTGAAATTGGTGTTTTAGTTATTTCCATAGAATACTATAATAAACAATATTCTAAGTGGCTGTCAACCTTATTTCGTACGAGGGTCGCCGTCGCCGGTAGCACACATACAAGCAATAACGTCGTATTATCAGTACTACAAACCCGGTTCGCTGTGTTGACAGATTTTAATATATATTTATTTGTAAATAGCGTGCAATTTGGCATTTTCTAAATAATTTACATGGGAAATTTGGAAACGATTGTAAGGTGGAAACACATCTCGTGTTGACATTTATACGTGTGAATTGACGTGTTAGTAGCTACACGGGCTCCGCCCACTCCCCCGTTCTATTATATATGTATTATAGTATTCTATGGTTATTTCAATTGTTTGTTTTTAATTTTTTATTGAAATAACGTAATCACTGATCAGGTTCTACACCTAAACTTGACCTAAGTTTAAAACAACCTTAACGGCGTACGCCTGTTAAAGCAAGACGAAAAACCGTTGGTTCTGTACAAAGGAGGATATTCCGTCAGGCACATAAAACATTGCTTGTATCCGTACCTTAAAGTCAAACTTACAGGCTATATAGGTCCCACTTCTGGGCACAGGCCTCCTCTCATTTCTGAGAGTGTTTTAGGGCAAGGAAGTGTCCGCCACGCTGCACCAATGCGTAGTGGCGAAATTCACATGTCTTCGAAACATTTTTTTTCTTATTGCTCAGATATGCAGGTTTCGTCACGATGTTTTCTTTCATTGCCGAGCACGTTGTAAATCAGCACTCAAAATGGCAATTAACAATTTCATTGGTGCCAGCGGGGATTGAATCTGGGTAGGTAAACTTTATAGCAAGCGCTAACCAGCTACAAGCTACAACGTATAGCCGTACCTGGCTAGATTAAAATCAGATTACGATAGCAAATTCTAACAGTGTCAACATTAGTTTATCTAGAGGTTAATTTTTCTGCTTTATTGCCGAAGATAACGTTACGGGATACTATAGGAAAACACAACTGCTTAAAATGTTTCGAATCTTCATAAATATATCTATTGTTAAAGAGGTAAATGCGATCTGTAGGTATTACTGACAGAGCACACAAACTTCAATAGTATTTTAATTTTCAGTCGAGGGGAAAATTAAAGTGTTATGGGCATAGCATCCATTTACCATCAATTGAACTGTGTGCTCCTTTCTCACTTTAACTTCTATAAAAAAATGTTGTTAATATAGTCGAAAGTTAGTGCTGCAACAGTAATTATTGTGTAGATTTATTCTTAAAATACAAAACAGTAAGGCAAAGATGTTACTAATGTCCCATGTGAGCATATACTTTTTCTATCATTGGGGCAGCGCCACTTAAAAATGAGGTGAAATAATTGACAAATTACCTAGCGGGGAAAACTAATTTGCTAGAAAAGTATTAATGTCTCTTTTTGAAGTATTTAGTTTTTTTTAAGAATTACGAGTAGATATATTGTACGTGGCCCTACGTACGAAGAGCCACGCTGCAGCTATATTATGGTTGTAGCATGAATAGGTCGACTCGACCGGAGAAGGACCACGCTCTCACAGAATACCAGCGTAAAATAGCAGCTTAATACTGCTGTGTTTCGTATGGCGAGTCTAGAGAACCGGAGACCGGTTATACTGGAATCGAGGCGTTCTATCTCAGTCCTCAAGGGTGACAACGCATCTGCATTTTGATTCAAACCGTACAGCATCCGCTTACCATCAAGTGGACTGTGTGCTCGTTTGTCACCCTTATCCTATAAAAAAGATTAGAAATGAATACGCCAAACTATCCTATTTCTTATGTTAGAAGAATTAAAAAATGTTAAAAATGGGTAAATAATAAAAAAAAATAAAACACAGGCATATCTTTGTAAAAACTAAAAACTTATTAAATCGCAACATTCCAATAATAATGACACTGTATGTTCATCTGCGTAACAAACTAACAAATAAGTTCGCTTTTACTAGTGACACCTAGTGAGCATAAGATTTTATCAGCCCTCATTGGGATCGAAGGTTATCAGTCAAAATATTGTCTAATATAAGCGTGATTCAAATCTCACTCGATCTGACACACATTTTTATTATACGACGAATAATGACTACTAACGTAAACAGAAAAGATTTTCATAAATTGCATAGCCACAATGAATTGTGAAAAGCACAGTTACGAAAGGAATAACCTAGTCTAGCTTTATAATATACTTAAGCAAACAATCATCAACCTTAACATTAAAGCAGTTATATTCTAAATTGCTTGCTCATTCATCATTGTGGATGTGCGTGAATCTTAATGTGCAAAAACAAACAACCGTTAAACTAAATCTTATTTAATATATTAAGGTGGAAATTGACAAATCGTCTGTCAAAAGAGTGACTTTTTTTAATCGTGATGTAATTTCGTTGCACTATCATGTTCAGAAGGTGTCATTTTTTAATCACATAATTTATATGATATTAATAAAATTGTCATAAAATATAATACTATGAAACAAGATACCACTTATAATATATTTTTTTAATATTAAATCAGAAAAATTTAAATAAAACAATAAAAAAATACTCTATAAGACATGTCCTTTCTCTGATTATCCAAGCTGCAGGTACGCACTGTAAGTGAAAAATTTAAAAATGCTCTTGGTACCAGGCTAGCATAAACGACGAGAAAGCTTACAAATATGTACAACTTTCATTAGCGATGCTTTACCAGACGGCTTTTACAGTCAGAGGTCACGCTCTCGAAGTGTCAAGGTTGATCGCTGGCCCCGATGACCGCTTTTGTCTTCTGTTAGCCTAGTGCAGTCACCTACATTGGCCATGTTCCAGAAAACTTATTGCATGCCTTAAGCGCAAAGCGCGTAGGTACGCCTGAAATGAAGAATGCAACGTTTTGTCGCATGAAATCATATCTAACAATCATATTTAAGAAATAAGTGATATAAAAGCACATTGTCAGAAAGATAAATGATTGTTGAACTTATTTTTTAAATCGATTAAGATGAAGTGGTTTTAGTTGCTTATGGTGTAGATTTATAACGTCCGCTTGGAGGGGTAAACGCGATAACTTTTTAAAATATCAGTTGTTCTACTCAATCTATTTTTAATCTATTCTAAAGCCATGGAATGTAAATAAATGGCTGTTTAATTTCATTTTGTTACTATTAATTTTTTCGGCTGAGAAAAATCCGAAATTTTCGGTGCTGTCTTGTAAAATATATTTTACTAAATACGGATACTGTAATATTAAAGTTGATCGTTTTAAGATAATTCTTTTAAAAGTTTTTTCAATAAAATATAATAAAAAAATTGAATCTTAATAATAATAACATAGTAAAAATAAATATAAATATTTTCTATTGTTGATTGCGAATTTCTTTTTTACATTGGTTAATGACCTTAATATAAGCATTTTAAGTCGTGCACTTTTGGATTTTAAAAATTATTTTTATAATTAGTTTGACATAAAATTATCGGAAAATTAGAAGTATTAGTAATAAAGTTATTTGTGCAAACTTGGGTGTGTTTAAAATAAAAGTAAAGTAAAGTAAAGTTACAGCCTATATACGTCCCACCGCTGGGCACAGGCCTTCCCTCATTTTTGAGAGGGTTTTAGGGCAAAAAAAAAAACGGTGTACGCCTGTTAAAGCAAGATGAAAAACCGCTGGTTCTGTATAAAAGAGGATATTCCGTCAGGCACATAAAACATTGTTTGTATCCGTACCTTAAAGTCAAACTTACAGGCTATATAGGTTCCACTTCTGGGCACAGGCCTCCTCTCATTTCTGAGAGTGTTTTAGGGCAAGGAAGTGTCCGCCGCGCTGCCCCAATGCGTGTTGGCGAACTTCACATGTCTTCGAAATATTTTTTTTCTCTTATTCCTCAGACATGCAGGTTTCCTCACGATGTTTTCCTTCACCGCTGAGCACGTGGTAAGTCAGCACTTAAAATTGCAATTAACAATTTCATTGGTGCCGGCGGGGATCGAACCCGGGATACTCGCGTTCTGTTATATTTAGAGCGAGCGTTAACAATCATCTTAATAAAATGTACGTATAACATGAGCGCTTAAGGCGCTTAATGCGCATTTCGATTTACCAAAAGTTTTTAGATCACTAAACTATTTACTAATTAGGTACTAGCTATTTACAGTTAGATACTTTAGAGCGAGCATTACTTGCTAGGTCGGTACTGCAGTGATGCAGTAGCTTCGCATACGAGAACGAGATAGTCCACTTCTAGATAACTTGATCTTGAAAGAACTTGATTTTAGGGAAAAGTTCTGAAAACTACAAATTATATTCGGTCTTTTAAATTGTCGACAATGTTATCGGTGCAGTTAGTTTCAAGCACTGTACTTAAAACTAATTGCACCAATAACTTTGTCGACATTTAAAATAGGAAAATAAAGTAGGATAATAGATGCTATTCAAAATTAAAATACAGATAAGATGCCCTGAGGGTTAAAACAGAATGCCTCGTTATCGGTTAAACACAGCATATGAAACTCTGTTACTGTTAAGACAAGTCTACTCTACAAAGGGAGAGTCCTATGTCGACCAGGGTACTTTTATAGACTGATGAGGAAGAACTAATATTTGTGGGTAATGAATTGTTTTCACTAGCTGTTCCGCGAGACTTCGCCATCGTGGAATTATTTAAATAGAATCGTATTACGATTAGACTCCATGAGATTAAAAATTTTGCGCAGAACCCCAATTATTTTTCTAAAACGAAAGTAGCCTAAGTTACCTGATATAAAATCGACTATCTGCCAATGAAAGTCCCGTCAAAATCAGCTTTTCCAATTTGGAGATTAACCGTAATAAACAGATTGACAGACAAAAATTTAAATTTTCTTTCGTTGTAAGTACCTACCGTATATCCTTTCATATGCATTTGGCAAAAAGCTATTATTTTTCATTACAAACACTTTTATAAATTTATTTATTTACATTCCCATATTGCGAGCATCCACAACTTTTTGTGACATAAGGGCGGTATCATATTTACGAATGAGATGAAATATTTGACATATTTCATAGCGGAGGTAGAGACTAATGTTCAATCTGAAACATATGTTATATTTTATAAAAATTCTCATTTATATATTCCTAAAAGTAGAATAATTTAAAAAAAGTTAAAAAAGTGTTTTAAACATTTTTTCCTTTTTAAATTAGCAGACTTTTCTGATAAATTAGAGTTATAATAAATGCTGTTGCTAAACCCGCCTCTTAAACATGGCAACTAAAGAAAATATTCCACCTACGAGGCAATCTATGGTGTTGGCATAATATAGTTTTAACAGTGAACTTTTGAATGGCCATAATGAATGAATAAATGAATGAAATTATAGAATTTTAATTCAGTTAATTTCTCTCATTAGTTGTCAACTTTTACTTTCCGATGCAATCGACTTCATTCCTTCTTTAATGATACAATCTCTTTACCATAAATTATGCATTGTCTATGGAGATTGTCTATGTAAATATCTAGATTTTCACCGTCCTACATAGTACTCATGATTCATGCTTGCAAAGTTTCTACATATCTAGGTGCGATCTTTAGAAAATAGGTAAAGAAGTATCGAAAGTAATAGAAGGAAATTTTATTACCGAAGTTCATTAACTTTTTTAACTTATAACTTGTGTTTGAATTCAGGTGTTTTTCATATACAAGATATCAGTTATTAGACGTCTTGTATGTTCGGTAAACCTTAATTTCCCTATTAATTTAATAAATATTAAATGCCGTACACCAATTTTCGATTGCTCCGTACAATTATCAACAAAGTAACTTCCTTTCTTAAAGCTATGCCTTTTAACATATGGGTTCCAAAGCTATTAAGTTCGTCGTGTATTCGTCGAAGAGTATAACGAACACAATTTTCACACGGCTCCATTCTCCTGGCTTAGAAACATACTTAACTGATGTTGTTATATATTTATATAAATATAAATATATATATATATATATATATATATATATATATATATATATATATATATATATATATATATATATATATATATATCCTATACTATTAAACGAGCAATTCTTGTATATATGTATATATATATATAATCGGGATCTCGGAAACGGCTCCAACGATTTTCATAAAATTTAGTGTCCAGGGAGTTTCGGGGATAATAAATCGATCTAGCTAAGATTTATTTTTAGAAAATGTCTTTTTGTCCGTGTTTTTAGGCAATTAAAAACTGCTACAATATAGTTAGAATAAGAAGGTAAATTTTGACAGTTTGGTAATGATTATAAATAGCTTATTGGTATAATGGGCGGTCACAAAATCGTAAAACCCCGGTTCGAGCCCAGACCGACCGACCGACTTTTTTATTTTTTTTTTCAAGTTTCTTTCTTTTTTGAGAAAATATATTTTTTTCGAGCCCTTTTTTTAGTATTTTTTAAAAACACGAAAATTTAAATAAAAATAATTGCACTCATGATTTTTTATTCAAATAACCAGTTCAGTTTTTTCTGTTATGTCGCTAAGATCAAAAAATATTATTTATAATTCATCAGTATGTAATTTGTATCTAAATATAATTTCCAAAACACACGAATTAAAAAAATCGAGCGAAAAATACCGAGCAAAGCTCGGTCAACCGGGTACTATATATATATATATATATATATATATATATATATATATATATATATATATATATATATATATATATATATATATATATTATATCTTATACTATTAAACGAGCAATTCTTGTATATATGTATATATATATATAATCGGGATCTCGGAAACGGCTCCAACGATTTTCATAAAATTTAGTGTCCAGGGAGTTTCGGGGATAATAAATCGATCTAGCTAAGATTTATTTTTAGAAAATGTCTTTTTGTCCGTGTTTTTAGGCAATTAAAAACTGCTACAATATAGTTAGAATAAGAAGGTAAATTTTGACAGTTTGGTAATGATTATAAATAGCTTATTGGTATAATGGGCGGTCACAAAATCGTAAAACCCCGGTTCGAGCCCAGACCGACCGACCGACTTTTTTATTTTTTTTTTCAAGTTTCTTTCTTTTTTGAGAAAATATATTTTTTTCGAGCCCTTTTTTTAGTATTTTTTAAAAACACGAAAATTTAAATAAAAATAATTGCACTCATGATTTTTTATTCAAATAACCAGTTCAGTTTTTTCTGTTATGTCGCTAAGATCAAAAAATATTATTTATAATTCATCAGTATGTAATTTGTATCTAAATATAATTTCCAAAACACAAGAATTAAAAAAATCGAGCGAAAAATACCGAGCAAAGCTCGGTCAACCGGGTACTATATATATATATATATATATATATATATATATATATATATATATATATATATATATATATATATATATATATATATATATATATATATATATATATATATATATATATTTATATTTATATAAATATAAATATATATATATATATATATATATATATATATATATATATATATATATATATATATATATATATATATATATATATATATTTATATAAATATAATGTTGGTTGGTTGTTTTCTCTCTTAAGCTCTCTTTGGCCCGTTTTTAACAAATCGCCAATTTTGTCGATAAATTTTCGCCTAGGACGTCCCTTTTCGACTCTGCCATTCACTTCTGCAACATAAATTTTCTTTGTCAGTCTTTCCTCATCCATTCTTTCCACATGACCAAACCACCGAAGCATTCCTTTCTTAATCCTGGTCACAACATCATCTTGCAAACCACACTCTTCTCTTGTTACACAATTTCTTACCCTGTCATTCAGATTCAGCCCTAACACACTCCTTAATGACTGCATTTCTACTGCGTTCATTCTACTCTCGTGCTTCTTCTGCCACACCCAACTTTCACTACCATACGTTAAAGTAGGGACCAACACAGCATTGTGAATTGCCATACGTGCCTTTTTCGACACATTTTGACTCTTCACAATAGAGTGTAGGGCCCTATTTACTCTATTTTCCGCATTCACTCGTCGTTCTATATCCTTATCATATCTCCCATCCCTGCTAAATACGCAGCCCAAATATACAAACTCGTCTACTTGCTCGATTAACTCCCCTTCTATTCTTATTTCACAAATCGTTTTACTTTCTTCTCTTTCAAAAACCATAACCTTCGTCTTACTTGCGTTCACTTTCATACCCCTATCTTTTAATGATCTGTTCATTAATGTGACCATCATTTGCAACTCGGCCGCCGACGACGCAAGGATAACTTGATCATCGGCGTACAAAAGGCATTTGACGGTTAACTCACTCATTCTTAATCCGCATTCTTCAACTTTCTAATTTTGCAAACAACTGTCCATAAATAGGTTGAACAGCCACGGGGAAGCCACACAGCCCTGTCTGACACCTTTATGGATGTCAAACCAGTCCGAGTAGACCCCGTTGATCCTGACACAAGCACTAGAGTCCCTATAAAGAGACTCCAATGCCTGTATCAAGCCTGCGCTCAACCCAAATGATTTCATAGTTTGCCATAGCACATCCCTATCAACTCTGTCATAGGCCTTTTCCACGTCCATGAACGCACAAAAAACCTTTTGGTTCTTGGCCAAAAACTTCTCCGCGATCATGCGCATGGAAAAGACTTGATCTGTACATCCCATTCTCTTTCTAAATCCCGCTCGTACATCCCAAATTTTTTCATCAGTTTCTTTCATGACCCTTTCAATCAGTACTTTAGCATACAGTTTTCCCACAATGCTAAGAAGGCTGATGCCATGGTAGTTTATACAGCCCTTCTGCGACCCTTTTCCTTTATATACTGGGAATATCACGGCTTTGCACCAGTCTACCGGTACCCGCTTCAGTTCCCAGCATAAATTAAACAAGGTGTGCAGCAGGCCTGCCACCACTTCCTCTCCAGCCCTTAGCATTTCGAGTGAAACTCTATCATATCCGGCAGCCTTACCTGCTTTCATGCTTTTCATTGCTTTCATTATTTCATCTATACTTATCTCGCTACCTCTTTCCTCTTCTTTCGGAGTTTCTACTTCACTTAGTGCACACGTTGTCTCCTCACTCATAAATACGCTTTCAAAATATTCTCTTTTTATTCATTCATTAACTCAAAACTTAATCATTCAGAATATAGCCATTCTCGTCGCTTATAGCATTCATCATAGGCTGTTTTGAATGTCCCCTGGCAGTTCTTACAAGTTTCCAGAACATTTTAATATTTGCCTGGAAATTATCCGATATTCTTCTATCATTCTTATCCGTCCTTTCTTGCTTTTTTCTTTCAACTACTTCTTTTACTCTCTTATTAAGATGTCTAAAGACTGCCTTTTTTCTTTCAATATCGTCATTCGTACCGCTAGAATTACCAGCCTTTGTTGCTAGTAAATCTAGCCATGCTCTCTTCTTTGCTTCAACTTCCATACGTATCTCATCATCCCACCATAACGTATTATTTTTCCTTTCATTCTTTCTCTTACTAACACCACATACTTCGGTAGCTGCATACACTAAGCCTTTTTTTACATTTTGCCATACATTCTCCAAGTCTAACTCCTTCATACATAATTCATCCAAACCACTTATATTTTCTTTCAGTCTACATTTGAACTTGTTTTTCTCACCTTCATATTGTAATCTTTCTGTTATAATACGCTGTAACGCAGTGGTAGACACAGATGACCGATGGCGCCAACGCCTGAATAGACCATTAATTCGGCATAAAACCAAATAATGATCCGTTCCTACGTTAGAACCCCGGTAAACCCTTGTATCTACCACTGCGCCCCTCAATCTTTCATCCACAATTATGAAATCTATCATGCTTCTATCGTCACCTCTTTCCCAAGTATACATGTGAATCTTCTTGTGGCGAAAGCAAGTGTTCGTCACAAAAAGATTATTTTCCATACATACGGTGAGGAGACTTTCACCATTCTCATTTATACTTTCATCACCAAACGTTCCCAATATCCTTTCATAACCAAGCCTCCTCACCCCAACCCTTCCATTAAAATCTCCTAGCATAATAATATTTTCATTTCCCTTACACTTCATTAACACCATCCTTACCATTTCCCAAAACTGCTCACGGATATAAGTGGGCTGAGACAAGTCTGGGGCGTAGACCCCTAACACAAACAACTTCTTTAAGCCCACTTTCATTCGTATCCATAGCAGTCTTGGGCTTACACATTCATACTCTTTCACACATTGGCCCATTCTTTCTGAAAGGATGATACCTACTCATTGGCATGCCCGCTCGATCTCGTCTACACCAGACCAGTATGCGGTATACATGCCATGTGTAGTGACATCCTTCCCCTTCCTTTTCGTCTCATTTACACATAATACATCTATTCCTCTATCATACATCATATCGCATACTTCATCCATTTTATCATTCATTGCCCCACATACATTCAACGTAGCCAGACGGGCCTCTGCAATCCACTTTTCGCCTCTCCGGGAGACAGAACGAGTTAAGACTTATATATATATATATATATATATATATATATATATATATATATATATATATATATATATATATATATATATATATATATATATATATATATATATGTATACAGATATTTATGGCGACGACAGCATGCACTTACCATCAGATGGACTGTGTTCTCGTTTGCCACTCTTATACTATGTATAACAAACTTGACCCTACAGGCCATCCCTGCAACACCGCTAAGTTCATTTGCATATATCATTTGTCACCCATATTTTTATAAAATAATGGTGACAAACGAGAACACAGGCTAACTAATGGTGAATGAATGCAGTGGTCCATACTTCCTCTATCCACGATTAAGAATCAAAATGTAGATGCGTTGTCACCCCAGAACCGATACTGAGATGGAGTTTTACTCTCAAATCTATGGCCCAGAGGGAAAGGCAAAGACTCGATTCTAATAGATCTCGTGTTCCACCACTGCAGAGCATGTTAGTTAATCACCACTAGAAATTATATTCAGAATTTTATTTGAGCCGGCAGGGATCGAACCCAGATTGTTATATTACTGTGAAATTTATTGCGGCCGCTTATTGCCAGAACTGCCATGGCTTTCCCTAAGCTATACGGTTTCTAACGAAAGTTTTAATTAGACTCAAATCGTTTTATGATCGGTCGTTAAAGCGATGTAACGTCCGTCTTGTCGAGGTCTCAACAAAGTTGATATGTTACGATACTACATCCAGTTTCTGATTGGTTAGCATCACAGATATAGTTAAAATAATACTATATAAATGAATTAGCGCTCGATTACTTCCAAAACCGATGTCGCCAATGGCTGCAGCCGTATTATAAACATACGCAATGCA
The DNA here is from genome assembly GCA_036936625.1 of Parnassius smintheus behrii. Classification (NCBI taxonomy): domain Eukaryota; kingdom Metazoa; phylum Arthropoda; class Insecta; order Lepidoptera; family Papilionidae; genus Parnassius; species Parnassius smintheus. Next base: position 35,160,355 of record JAUPFT010000028.1, read on the forward strand.
CAATGACAATTGATGTTTCTCATTACATTGCTTGGCGAGTTTGTTAACGTCGCGTGCCTCGTGTATTACAGTAGAACAAAAGCAGAAATCGTAATTGTAAATTTATATATAATCTTCGAGCAAATTGTGAGCAAATTGCTCGAAGAGGGGAGGGTCAAAAGTACTCGGATACCTAGACGTGCATGTATGAAGAAGTTAATGAACCTGAAAGAAGCGAAAGAGGTATGTAAGGATCGTGACACTTGGCGATCTGTTCTCTCTGGCTACCCCGTTAGGGATTGTGCGTGACGATAAGTAAGTAAGTAAGTAAGTAATTGTAAATACGAAAAGTAATAAAATAAAGTTTACAAAGGTAAATATTATAGTACAATATTCATCTAGATGTAAATTAGTTAAAACAATGTTAATTAGTAAATCATTTTTATTCTTTTTTTTAAAGAATTATAACAATGCTGTAAAATTATTAACATTTAACCACTCGTGATAAGCTTAAAATGCTTGTGTTACGAGTGGTTCACGCCAGTAGTCAAATGGCGGATTCGATCCCACGACCCTTTTGAGTCGTGGTCCGCACGCTGTCATTAGGCTACTGTCGTTTATAATATATATATATATATATATATATATATATATATATATATATATATATATATATAATTTTTTATGAAATTTTATGTCTTTATTAGGTGAATTACACATCCTTGATGAGTTTTTACAACTGATTATGCTGCAGTTCACCATTATAATAACATAAATTCACGTACGATATTTCCCGCGCAATTAAGTCACAAAATGGTGAATGATGTTCGTCAACACATTATAGCGGCGACAAGGTCACACGTCTATGCGACTTCTATTGTCACGATACGATTACGATTTTTGTGGTTGGCATTATTCGTAAGAATATCATTTTTAAGTGAAGATACGTTGGATTTTTAACCATGACAATTAAAAATCTTACGCTCACCAAACGTTGCTAATTGACACTAAGATGAACTCATTTGTTACGGTGTCGTTATCATTGAAAAGTAATGTGTTGTTATTTTATACGTGGTAGAGCTATGCTGCAGCATATTATGGTTGTAGCACGGATGGGTCGGCATCGGTTGCTAATGTGTTTGTGTTAAGATGTGAAGTAATCGAGCGCGAATTTCTGTGGGTCAGCTCGACCAGGGAAGGACCACGCTCTCACAGAATACCAACGTAAAATAGCAGTTCAATGCTGCCCTGTTTCGTATGGTGAGTGTAGAGAACCGGAGACCCTTTTTACAGGAAACGAGGCATTCCATCTTAATACTCAGGGGTGGCAACGCACCTGCATTTTGATTCCTAATCAAAGGTAAATGTTGATGTCTATGGGCCACAGCATCTACTCAACATTAGGTGGACTGTGTTCTCGTTTGTCACCAGTATTTTATAAAAATGTTTTTAGTAAAATTTATTGTGCTATAAAAGTAAGTATATTTTATATACGACACTTAAGGATTGATATGAGAACACACCCAGGGTAGTCTTCTTTGCTTGAGGTTCGTTGCAGGTGTCCATAGACATGTGTAGTAGTTCAGTAGCCAATTCCTTCCAGGTGGCTTGAAGTTTTTTTTTGAATACTAATTAAAAATATTTTTGGTTTCGACTGTCGAATAAAATCTCGACTTACTAACCCAGTTTTTTAACTACTAAGTCACGGGATCGTCTTCAGATTAGGAAGTGTTTGTATGATCGCAGCTTTCTGTATCTATGAGGTATAAGAGACTACGACCAATTGTTTTAGTCCAGACAGTTTCCGCTCTACACACTATCGTCATCCGTAATTTCCCGCATACATTTGTTTCTTTTTAACTACATCCTCCTACTTAGCTTTTTATGTGTTCCTAGTACCAATTCTTAAACACATTTGTTAAATAATAAAGAATGTTTCTTTCTCTATATACAAAAAAAACACAGTTTTTGGACTGTTTGTAAATTCGTTAGTATTTTTTTTGTTCTGTTTGTCAAATGGTTACAATGCACTTATGATGTAGATATTTAAAAAAATACTTCTATAATTTTAATATTCCTAGGTTTGAAACTAAGCTAATTCTTTTTATTATAAGAAGGATAGTTTGCACTCAAATGACGGCTACACACTCCTTTTGTTTTGCCACTGCATTCTCCAAGGCTTTGGTTATCACAGTTGTGGTAAAGCGCAACTAATGTTCAGTGATGATTTTGTTGGCCTGACTTAATGCGTACAAAGTATATTTTTTATTTATGCAGTTTTTCACATATTTGTATCTGTTGTGTTGAGTTCATCAATAGTTTTTCTACAATAAAATGTTTTTTTTCTTTTCGTAATCTTTAATTGCCATATTTCATAAGCCTACAATTAAACTATCTTCTAAATATCTGTGAACTGTGTGCTCGTTTGTCACCTATGTTCTTTTAAAAATTAGTGTGTACATACATTATAATATGGTATCAATCATTTTGTAATAACACTGTGAGTACACCTTTGAGAAACAACACAATTGCCTATTTAAATCTCTTGTAGAGAAAGTGTATCGGGGGAATTGAAACAAATTTAGTTGACGCATTGATTTGTAATTGTGACTGTATTGGAATCATTATGCGGCCGCGAAACACATTGCATGTTACCGTGACACGTAGCATAGCAGAAAGAATAGAATGTTGGTCCATTTTTTGGGATCTTAAATTTCTCTTTGTTGGTTTTCATTTTTAAAGTAGCGTTGAATGCTAAATAGATTATAGTTGTTTTCGTTTCGTAAATCGTTGTTATATTTGCAATTATTTACAATATTACCGTTTCAGTCTATCAAAACTCTAGTTAACATAGGACCGGAGTTGGGTTTTTTGTCCAAAAGTTCGCAATTAAAGCCCATATTTGAGAATTAGGCGGGGACCCTCGTCGTCGGAAAGAATGTAAAACTGTTGGTCCTACGCCTGATCTCCGGTCGTGCCAAGACAATGTGAGTGGTGAAATGTGAAGGCCATCTGTGCTTGCACACACTCGTGCACTATAATCCTGTCCAGCGCGAATGAATCCCCCGTTGAGGCTGGCTGCTGTAAATAAAGTTCGGTCTGTAGAAATAATAAATAAAATTTAAATGTCCGTAATATCGAATGAACTACCTTTAACAGAAGGGGTTATTTTCATTCTATTTAACATGAATGAAATGAAAAAAATCTTCAGAATGGTTGAAATGATTGTAATAAAAATTATTTTTAATACAGTTGCTCAAAAAGTGGCGTATTGCAGGGACGTATAGCGTTCGGGATGTGGGCTATTACATACTCGAGCTTTTTCTTTACCTTTTCCGAACTCGTGCGTTCTCTTTCCCAACTCTCAAAAAAAGGAAAAACCAACCACGAAGTTATTACGAAAAAAAATTCATAGAAGTTTTTATGATTCATGCAAATATTTCTAAAAAGAAGCTACTAATTTGTTTCAATATCAGATTTAATGATTTGATTCAATGAGTTGGGTTAGGTTTCATTTCATTTCATCTCATTAAATTTCATTTTCATTTCATATCAATGAAAAAATTCTACTGAAGTCTTGGCTGTATGGGCATAGTTCCCTTTGCCTGCCCAGAATGGGTGAAGAAAACAAAAAAAAATCTTCGCTTACATTCTTTTACGGTTGGCGCCATTTTACAAAATTTTCTTTGCGAGTTTAGTTGTTTGTTGCACAAAATGAGTAATTTCGACGATATTTTCTTTGAATAAATTGCATTTATATTGGGTAAAATATTCTACATACGACGAATTTTATTATTTTATATAGAAAACAATACCAAAATAATCTATACTGTTTTTTATCCGCAAATTTCGAGATCGTTCTGAAAAACTATGTTTTCTGAATATGTGGTCCTTGACTATCTTAAATCTATATAACATCAATTAATACATATACCTAGGTGAAGCCAGGGCGGGTCATCCTAAAGGTAGGTACAATATCATAGCTATATGTAGAAAAAAATAATTTGTTTATCTAGCCGTTTAGAAAGTTAAAATAAAGAGAACCTTAAAACATGTTTTCTCATACAAAATGCTAACCAATAGTCGAATTTTAACAAGACAAAATACCTAATTGAATAATTAATTAAAAATATGTTGAATAAAATAATTAGTTTGGCTCGAACCCAGGATCATCTCCCTTTTTCAGATAATGTAAACAGTAAACATCGAGACGGTCAATAATATGAAATAAAATATATTTGAGTAAAAATAGAAATCCACGCACCTGTATAAATGATAACTTAGAGGAACTTCGTAACTGGCTTATTAAATATCCTTTTCTTTTGTTTCAGAATTCGAACAATATGGACGAATGAATTTCTAAAATAGTGTGAATAAGGTGAATTAAGTGAATTTTTCTAAGACTTACAGTGTAAGAAATTAAAAGTGTTCGAAATGGAGACCAAAATGCATGGAATTTTTGTAGGAGCTGTTTTAATCATTGGTAAGTGATTTTTATATTTTTTAATAGCAGTGATAAAGTAAACGAAATACAGTTACCTGATGGTAAGTGGCAACTTCAGCTCATGGACACGAGCAACCATGCCTCAAGGCCAATAATTATATGGCTGGTTCTTTATACCCCTGTTTTACATGTTGGTGTACAATTTTGTTAACGCCAGACGTAAATATCAAGCGAAAAACGGCCAAAGATGCGAAATGTACTGCATACTACGATAGCCATTAATACAAATCTACTAAACAACGGGAGTGTTCCATCTCAGTCCACGACTTTTACATGCTGATGTTGACAATGAAGAAGTCCTAAGTGACTAGGAAATTAAACGTTTGAAGATGTTTTTCTTGTGACGTCATTATTTCAAAATCAATTTATTAAGCATAATAGAATCCATAAAAAAGTTAAAAAGTTAAAGTCACAGGCCTCCCCTCATTTCTGAGAGGGTTTTAGGGCAAGGAAGTGTTCGCCGCGTTGCCTCAATGCGTGTTGGCGAACTTCACATGTCTTGGAAATATTTTTCTGGGGTCTCAGACATGTACGTTTTCTAACGATGTTTTCCGTCACTGCCGAGCACGTGGTAAATCAGCACCTTAAATTGCAATTAACAATTCTCGTTAGTGTAGGCGAGGTTGGAATCCGGGTTACTCGCGTACTATGAAATTTACAGCGAGCACTAATCATCTGAGTTACCACGGCTCTTTATTCTAAATCGATAAAATTACCTTAAAATATTTAGTTTACCATGTGCTCGGCAGTTATGGCATATATCATCTCAATATTCATTCAAAAACAATTTCAGAAGACACGTGAGATCCGCTAACATGCGTCTAATAATAATTAAGACCACGTCTGTGTCTAGCAGTGGAATGTAAATATTCTATCTTTACTATAACTTGTAACTTTTACGTATGAGTCAGGTTAACAGGGTAGTACCATACTCACGAAAATATCAGTTAAATAGTGGAATAATGCTACTGTGTTTCGTAAGATGAGTGTCGAGAACTGGGACCTGTCTATTGCAGAATAAATAAAGAAAAAAAGTAATCCATCTTAATTTTCAGGGGTGACAACGCACCTGCAGTTTTTTCTGTATTGAGTATGGATTTTGAGGTCTATGGGTCACAAAATAGAATAGAATCACTTTTATTTAACATAGATTAAAAGTAATGCCTGTTGAAACTCATTTACACTTTTTACCAATGGTTCGGAAAAAACCTCTGCTCTAGAAAAAACAACAGGAAACCCGGCGGTATTCTTTTTTTAAATCATGTGGTTTATAAAAAAAGATAATTTTGTGCAATTGAATTATACATTAGAAATAACGTCACCTCATTCTCATGGGTTATTCATGTCATGTATTCTTTTATATTATAATAACATTCTGCTTCAGATCTGATAAACACACACTAACACATTTTGTCTCTATGTTCTATATAAAATAACGACTATTGGGCGATATCCTCTACATAAGCTTTTTTATTATTTAATGGTAAATGAATACCGCCGCCCATAAACAACTGCAACATCAGCCTTATTATTACGCCTTATTATACGGTCCCAAAAAATCGCTGGTGGTAGCCCATACCTCAAAGAACTTGTCCGAGGAGGCAAACTTCTGTTTCTGTTCTGTTCGCAACTATTCTCATTTGGGCTTTAATTATTCAAGTCACTAAAACGATTATTAAGTCAGCGGGACTAGGCGATCAAAGCTCGAGTTAACGCGCTACATTTATTTTGTTTTTACTCGCATTAAAGTCAGTGATACACTGGTCGAATTAATTTATTTTTTGTTTTTATTTCTGAAGTGAATCTTTTTTAGAATCGTAGTGATTTTAAATTCGATGAAACGAAAAAGTGACACTAAAAAGAGACAAACATAATATTTTTCTTTGTTAGTTATCTTTGTAATGTAAGTAAATCGAGTAATTTAAAATTTATAGGGTACACACAAAAATTGTTTGTCCGTCTTCACTAAACGACAGTAAAAAGTCAAACGTTATATTATATAATTATTAATATTTAAGTTAAGCAATTGACAATCCATGATTTTAAGGAAGGTCGTTAGCTTCTATAAAAATACATAGAGTATTGTATATTTTATTAAATATTATTAATTAATAGCAACAATCCCCGTCGCCATGCGGACATGGGTAGGATTTATTAATGTGGCGTTATTTATATTTAAGATTATGAAAGACCATTTATAAATTATCTGATCACATAAAATGTTATAATGTGCAAACATTTAAATCTGTTCTAAGTAAATTTCTTATAGATAAATGTTATTATTACGTCAATAAATTTCTATTTACTAATAATTTAAATATGTAATTTAATAACTTTATTTTGACTCTACTTAGTTTAATTGTTATTTTGATTTGTTTACATATATATATATATATATATATATATATATATATATATATATATATATATATATATATATATATATATATATATATATATATATATATATATAGTAAAGTAAAGTAAAGTTACAGCCTATATATATATACATATATATATATATATATATATATATATATATATATATATATATATATATATATATATATATATATATAGTAAAGTAAAGTTACAGCCTATATACGTCCCACTGCTGGGCACAGGCCTCCCCTCATTTCTGAGAGGGTTTTAGGGCAAGGAAGTGTCCGCCGCGCTGCCCCAATGCGTGTTAGCGAACTTCACATGTCTTCGAAATATTTTTTTTTATTATTCCTCAGACATGCAGGTTTCCTCACGATGTTTTCCTTCACCGCCAAGCACGTGGTAAATCAGCACTTCAAATTGCATTTAACAATTTCATTGGTGCCGGCGGGGATTGAACCCGGGTTACTCGCGTTCTGTTATATTTACTGCGAGCGTTAACCACTGAGCTACCACGGCTATATATATATATATATATATATATATATATATATATATATATATATATATATATATTTAATTTTATGATGTATGCATATATAATCAACCTTGTTACCTGTGAAAACGAATAAAATGATTGATTGATTGTATTTATATGTGTATATGTATAGATTAGATACATATACAAAATACATAAACTCCTGTTACCTAACTTAACTTACGCTTGTTGCTCAAAGGTGTAGGCGGAGACTACGAACTTCTATGTTTCAGTCGCTTAACTAATATTCCATTCCAACTCACCTCTCGCTTCTCTCGTATTCATAAATCTGCACATAAATGCTCATCTGTAATGTGTACTCTTGATTTAGTCCGAATTATCTTCTCTATAATTATGATATTATAAGGCGTTATATTATCGCATTAATAAAAGAAATAAAAAAATGCTCGGTGTGCCACTGGTTGTAATTGCTTACAGCCAGACAGACAAGTCCATTGCTGCTTAATGACGTCTAATATCCGTCTGCGAGATCGATGATCGATAGATCGCGATGCATGACCGATTGTCAGTTACCGTTAACGAGGCACGTTCTGACAATGACTTGTTGTGCTAATGTTCAAAATAGCTTAATCAGGTTACATAAATTTATTCCGTGATAAATTTTATGTTTAGTCGACGAAAAAGTAGGTTAATTTTTTTTTTACATCGTTATACTAGGATTTTCTCTTGTATCGTGGGTGCGGTTTACAAACTTGAAATTCACAAGGGAAAATATCCAGCCCTGGAATAATTATTTGTAGGCCATTTAAAGACTAGTTCCGTACGGGATTGGAACCTGCAGCACTCAGAGCCGTAGCTCGTTGCTAAGCCTAATTTTTCACTGCATGTTTTTTTGTACATATTATGTCATGCGATATCTGCGTCAATTGTAAACCGATTTTAATTTTTAAAATATTTCTTTTTCATCAAACAAGTTACACTTTAGGGGTAGTGGGTGTGTGGTGTACTTTTCTTTTCTTTTTATTATTAAAAAAAATTATACAACATTGAGATATTAGCGTTCTTTAAACCACTTTGAAGGTTAAAAAAAATACTTTTTTATAAAATGTCGGCTTCAAACAATAAGAAAGTAAAATTTCTGAATTCCTTCTGAAGTTGGAATTCTTATTTAAAATATATCAAACACTCGACCTACTTGAAAGTGTTGCCTCATCTAACTAGGCGTGAGAAACCGTTTAATCCATTGAGTTATACAACGCTAGAGGAGCAAACCACATTACCGCGCGTCGAAAAAAGTGTAACCACTATCCAAACTTGACGACGTAGCTTTGAAACAAAAACAATTTTAAATAAACATATATCTATCTCACTTACACAAGTTGCGAAAACAAAATTGTCGCTAAGATTAGATAAAGATAGACACACAAAGGTTAGGTTTGGCTACTATATGAAATTTTACCCAAAATACGCGATAAAAATGAATTTTTTTAAGTTGCAATTAATTGTTTTTATATTAAAAAAGTATACTTTATTTTAAAATCTTTATTGCGTCCCCTTAGAAAAAAAGGATACAAATCTTATCAAATGAATAGAAGTAAATATAATGATGAAATAAATATATTTTTATAAGTATTTATTGTAATAATAAATCAAATAATATATATATATATATATATATATATATATATATATATATATAATTTCCAAATATTTAAAATCAGAGGTAACAAATTAACTTACTCCATTAGTTATAATATAGTCTCCAAAATGCGGAAAAGTGGCAACATTGAACCTAAAGGGTTATATTCGTTATATATTATATATATTCAATATTCGTTAATTATATTTAATCATTTGAGTTTTTTACGTTTATATGAAAAAAAAGAACTAAAATTTATGTGTTGAAAGTGATTCCGCTTGATTTATTACGTTTTTGTGACCTTGAATAGCATTGTTTCACTACGCATTTACCCATTTTTTGTCGCGGCTCAACTCTGTCGGCGTCACATTGAACACTGAACTGACGTTATCTAGGCATATGGCTGTGGCCATATGTGCAGTGGCAACGCTTTGGTGCGGTTATTACTGTTCTAGTGTAATATATAAATCAATGGTTTAAACCCCCCGCTCACGTACCGGGAGCACGGCATCTTCTTACTTTTTTTATCCTATTTATTCAATTCCTATTATTTCATAGGTCAGCTTAAACCTGGTGCAAAGTAAACCAATCTCAGGCATTGAGGAGGTTGACTCGTATTTAGTGTTTTACAAAATTAAGCTTGAAGCAAATTTTGTTCAAAAATCGTAATTGATTGCAAGACTAATTTTTTTCAGAACCTATTAAATTTTGGTTTTTACGATAATATAAGTATACAAGCGTCTTCACTAAAGTTTGGTCAACCATCCCCGGTCTCCCTTAACTACTGACTTCAGAATGTCAAATTGTGTTACCCTTTTTTTTAGTTCTTTGAAGTCGGCTATTACTTTTTAATAAAAGTTAATTTTACACAATTAGTCTGACATACGAGTTTACACTCTCAATTGACAGTCTCGGCAGTTTGCTTCTTCTTTATCTTTCTTCAGCTTTTGCCAAAGTCAGCTTTCCTATTCATCTGTCTCCACCATAAACAGAAAGTTTTACAGGTGTGACATCACCGTTATGGACTAATAACGAATGTCTCAACCTATAATTGTATAGCTTTGAAAAAAAGAATGTCTGATGAATCTGATGGTAAAAAGATGAACCATAGCATTATTGACAAACGAACTTGCTGTCCACCTGATGGTAAGTGGCTACTGCAGTTCATGGCAAGCTTCTTCAAACAAAGAAGGTTCGTTCGTTCATTTTTTTCATCTGCATGGGCTTTCTGCCCAGCAGGATTCGGGCCTTGGGATGTTCCCCATTACCCGGGTAATCCTCACAGCACACTCTAGTGTGCCGGCCCTGGGAGCCATCCAGGGACGGCATTATGGGCTATTTTAGCTTGGCGTATTTCGCGCCCCTAGGAAGGTTCTGCCGAAGGGTCAGTGGTCTCGAAGCCCCACGGAGACTCGCAGAGAACGGGTTCCGACATAGAGCCAATTCAACTGACAGGTGTGCGCTCCTGAATAGCAGCACGCCGGGCCTCAGGTGCTCCTTCTTAGTATGTAAATGATGGCCATGTATGCATTCTTGGCGTATCTCGCGCCTCTGGGTGGGAACTGCCGAATCTTTATTAGTTTTTAAATAATATGTTGTTCTTGACATAGTTAAATGTAATGCATTGATAAAATTTTATTATTGTTGTTGTTAATAGTACTAATAAGTTAATTAATTGTATAATAACTTCCTTATAATTAATGCTTACATTTTAATATAAATAAATTAAATTGCTTCTTAACATAAGTTAATGTAGGTACGAGACTTTAAGAGAATGTTGTTTGCGCCTATAATTGAAGTAGCACTTTGTATGTTTTTTTTTCTTTTTTGTTTTTCTGATATTTTTGCATGTAATAATGTGTACTTTGTTGGTGCAATAAATAAATAAATAAATAAATAAATAAAAGGGTCAGCGACTTCAAGGCCCCACGGAGACGGATCTCGACGTAGCGCAGATGTCACCAACAGCGTGTGCTTCCAGCATATTAGGTAAACGTAGCGTTGGGGATATATCATCCCAGGAGGGGTCACGGGTAATCTCGAAGCGCGACGCAAGCCAAGTTCGCTCCAACGGCACGTACACCCACTGCGAAGCGAAGTGCTGTACTCCTTCCTCCCAGGCGGAAGCTGACGACCGGCGGACGGTGACCAGCGGCGAAAGCGGTCCGGACGAGACTTTTAAAGAAGGTTACAGATGCGTTGTCACCACTGGAGACTGTGATGATACTGGCTAGAGAGCCACTATCATCTGAAGGATATAGAGATATTCTTTAGATCAGAACACGGCAGTGCGTCTACTGTTGCTTGGCTGCAAAAATAAGAGAGATACCTACACCAGCGAACTCCTAGGTGGAACGGAAGTCCTACCACCTACTAAACTTGAAATATAGTTTTTCTCGGAGTAGAATAGAATAGATTTTTTTAATTCATTATAGATTACAAGTTATTCTTCATCATCATCATTACAGCCTTTCACAAGTCCACTGCTGAAAATAGGCGTCCTCCAAGGAATGCCATAAAGCATGGTCCTTAGCCACCTGCATTCATCGAATTCCTGCATGTCTTTACAGATCGTCACTCTGTCTATTGGGGGGTCACCCCACACTTCGTCTACGGTTACGAGGTTGCCACTCGAGAATCTTTTCTTCCCATCAGTTGTAGATTCTTCGAGCCATATGGCCGACCCATTGCCACTTCAGCTTATTAATCCGTTGAGCTATATGGGTAACTCTGATTTTATTGCAGGTATCCTCATTTCTAAGATTATCACGCAGAGAAATCCTGAGCATAGCTTTCTCCAAAGCTCGCTGAGTGGCCTTGAGCGTTCTTATACGACCAGCAGTGAAAAACCGCGGCTAAGATTATTATCACTGACAAGACGCACTGGTTGTCAATCTTGGTTTCAGGTATGACTGATGAGAAGATATGTCGTAATTTCCTTAAAGCTGCCCAGCCAAGTTGAATCCGTTGAATGACCTCGCGGTCGAAATTGGACTTGCCTAGTCGGAATTTTCGTCCCAGGTAAACATACTCGTCAACAACTTTGAGCTTAGTGCTCCCAACAACTACTGGCATAGGTAAGATATGGATGTTATACATGATTTTTGTTTTGTCCATGTTCATCTAAGTATCTATACGTTGGGAGACACTATTGAGGTCATTGAGCATAGTATTTAGGTCGTACAGCGATTCTGCTATAAAGACTATATCGTCGAAAAATGGAAGGTGCATTATATACTCGCCATTGATGTTAATACCGTATCTTTTCCAAGTCAGTATCTTGAAAACGTCTTCCAAGCAGTGTTCTCATCTCTGGTTCTAGGGCACTCCTCCCACTTGACCGCATCTAGCGCAGAGCGAGTCGTATCGTCGACCGAATTATAATTCCGAATTCTTTCTGATCGACTCGATTTTCTATCGCATCTACTACGGAGAGTGCTCTAAGAAATTATGCGGAATAATTCCAGCCGCCAAATTTTACGAAAACACGTCGCGTCGAAACTCACGATATCAGCCACACCATCTGGATGCTTGTCGGTCCACCAATATGCGTTTTACTAGCAATTTTCTTTCTCGTTTAACCTCTTTGTAGAATCGTTTACCACCCAAGATTTCTCCGGACCTGTACGACTTAGAGATCTTAAAGAAAAAGCTTACTCCTTTCTAAAAAGCCGGCAACGCACCTGCAACACCCCTGGTTTTGCAGTTGTTCATAGGCGGCGGTCTCGATCAGGTGAGCCTCATGCTCGTTTGCCTCCTCTTTTATAAAAAAAGCGACCATCAACAATAACTTATATTATCTTTCTTCGTTTGTCTGATTGTAGGAGGTAAAGGTTTGCACTAGTACATGTTGGTGGACTTCACAGCACGTCCTCATTACCGCATATCTGTAAAATTAAAATATTTACTATTACTTCTTAAAACAATTTAAAATTTTCAAGATATTGTATGATAATATACCTATACTATGATAAGATAAGCTATATGGTGTTCATCATTAATTAAAAACGTATAGCCCCTGAATACCACCATAACTCTTTCAAATATTTGACTTTTTGTCTGAATTAGATAACATTACATTCTGACAGCTGTAAAATCAAATAACTGTCAATTACAATAACAATAATTGGATCACAGACAAAACAAATTATATAGACATCAATCAGACGCATTTTACTCTCAGACAGCTATTTGGACAGACGCACGGATATAAGCACGGTGACTTATCACATAGTAACACGTACGCTGTGTTACACTGAACCTGTTTTTTTTTTGCCTGCGAATAAACTTAGCGGTAAATCTTACTATACAGGTTGGTTCAATTTTAATAAATATCGTTCGAAATTATTTTGAGATGTAGCTTTTTATCTTTTAATTTTGACTAAATCATAACATAAATAAATATCACTAAACTTTATAATACATAATTAGAATTCTCAAGTTACTTATCTCGTCTTATTTGTCTTAATTATCTTAATTTACTTGAAACTGCTGCAATCGGATTAAAGATAGGTTCGAATTCAAAATTTAAAACTCGGCTCGATTTCATTATCATATTGATCGAGCTACTTATTAGCTTTTATTGTCATAATTTAAAACCTGCAGCACAACAGTCATGTAAATACCAAAAGTTCAGAGAGTGATCGTTTACAATTTTATATCAAATACTTAAAAAAAGAACAGCTTGTATACGTGTAGTACTGAACGCGCACAACATCGTTAAGCGCCAACCCACATATCCATTTTTATACTCCAAGCAAAGATGTTTCCAAGTTTATAACATACAAGAACATGAGAAAGTGTGCAATTACGGGAAGCGCCTACGATAATGAAATATTGACAAATATTAATACAATCACGCGTTACATTGAAAAAATCCATTATGTTAAAGATTTTAAAAATTAAATAGCTAAAATCCACGTATTAAAATAAAATCACATCGACTTTTTGACTTTGAATAGCACCTACGAATTGAGAAAAATATTTATATAGATATATAAAACTACGTGGTAGAGCCACGGTACAGCTATATTATGGTCGCTCAGCCCATGGTACGACCAGGGTTTCACAGAATACCAGCGTAGTTAGATGTAGATAGAGGGATATAGAGTGTCATAGATGTAGATGTCTATGAGCCACAACATTCGCTCACCATCAGGTGGATTGTGTGCTCGTTTGTTACTCTTGTTCCATAAAAATATATTATGGGATTTCATAAATTTATTTGATGTAAGTGTTGTGTAGTGACGGTGTAAGAGAGTTCATATTATTCTGTAGATGTCGTTAGAAGCAACAGTAATAAAACAGAAGCTGGGCATTATTTTATTCCTGATAACAACTCAATAAATTATTATAAAACATAAAACAATCTGTGATTGCCAACATGTCATTTGTGTCAAAGACCCAAGTGGCATTTTGGGATTAACATCAGCTCCACTACATTTTCAATAATCTGAATGATGGTCAGATCTGAAGAATATTTCTTAATGAATATGTAATTGGTATGGGCAACATTAATGCTTACACATACGATCTGTCAAAAATTTAGATGCTAGTCAATTTCTCTTTATCACTTGGAAGCACATAATCCAGGATATTGCGTATATATATATGATGACTTTGTGACACTTAAATCCTCAAATCGTAGACAACGAAAAGAAAATATATAAGCGTGTCGGAAATGGAACACAAAATCACACTTCGGATTTGGAAATACATCAGGATAACGTCAATAGTTAAAATGAATAAAAGGGGAAAAAGAATAAGAAAATTGAACGTCCGCCCTAATTCTTTTTCCAGTAAAAAGACAGCAGCAGTAATAAGACGCACTATATAAAAAGTATATATAGAGCAATTACAGTTCAACAATACTGAAAAATGCTCTTGTCACAATCACACACTGGTGTAACGTGAAGGACATAATAATTACATGATTTCACCAAATAATGCAAACCAATAGTAACACCAGCCATCTCTACGTAACACAGGGCAGCCTCTCAGCACCACCATCCTCCTTGCCTACACCAGAAGTAACACCACAACGGACAGAACCACGATACTAGTACTTGAAAATCACTTATCCTCGCCACCATCGTTATTACGCTCCATTAGAGTGACGCAACCTCTGTATCACTCTCTATCCAACCGGTATTTTATAGACGAGCCTACAATTTTATTTGCCATATTTGCCACGTTTAGTCTATCACATTACCAGACGTGATCACCTTTGACGCCTGTACCCGTCGCCAGTCTGGGTATTTTAGGTCTGGCGCAAATGCCATAAGATTTCTCAGGCTTCAGGCCTATTGTCACCATTTACGACACCCACGGACAAAGTGAGTGGACTTTCATGCCGCAACCATAAATTACGGCATTAATAAAACGGCATTAATAAAACTTTACATTTATGGAAATAATTAAGATATATGCAAATTCTATACAATATGCTCTTCGTTCACTTTTCTTATGTTTACATAATGTCGTCCAGTATGAATTTCGATCACGACAGCCAGTCTCAACTGCGATAAGCGATCTGTACAGTTCCCTCACCATCAAGATCCATTTGATCGACAATCCGTGGAGAGAAATGGAGAGATCAGGTGTAAGACCAACGGCTCTTTTTGATAATTTGAGAATTCGAACCCGGCACCTCATAATCAACAGTCGCACTTCCGACCACTAATGTTATTGGTATTCGGTGTAGTATGATAACATAACTAAATTTTTATGCAAATGTACAGTCGACGGGCATCAGAAATTATGTATAGGACTGTACTTTAATGGTTTAATGGTACCTATATGCAGCGCATCATGTAAGTATGACCAATCTACACAGCTTTAAATCAGATAGATGTAGATACTTTAAGTTTGTGTGGATTGTAGACATTCTCCTTTGATTATAGACAAGTACGAGTATAACATAATCAAAGACATTCTCTTCCATAACGCACGCTCGTTGTCTCCTCACGTTTTACGATGGTAAAGATTTTCTAGTGCCGCTATTTGTCGACAGTTAACTGTACAAGCGTGAACGTAAATCATTGAACAAAACTGGACGTCAACATAAACTCCTGAATATATTGATTTATTCATTGCAGCAATATGTCAATGTAAACAGGACGACACACATACAGAATACCAGCGCAAAATAGCAGTGTAAAACCATGTTTCGTATGGTAAGCAACAAGTACCAGAGATTTTTTACTGGTAGCTTATACATATCTAACTGTATCTTATATCTAAGGGCTGCTAACGCATCTACATTTTGATAATTATTTTCAATAATAGATTTAAATCTAAATAACAATAATAGATTTGGTGATAGATGTAGGTTTCTAATAGACAATAACATATACTTACGATAAGATGAACGGTCTACTTCTTTGTCACGACTTTAATTTAAAAAAGATTTTTTTAATAGGATAAGGGATACAAACGAGCACATAGTCCACCTGATGGTAAGAGGGTGCTGTGACCTATAGACATCTACATTTAACCTCGATTAAGAATAGAAACACAAATGCGTTGTTACCCTTGAGGACTAAGATGGAATGCCTCGATTCGTCTCCGGTTCTCTACACTCACCATACGAAATACAGCAGCATTAAGCTGCTATTTTACGCTGGTATTCTGTGAGAGCGTGGTCCTTCTCCGGTCGAGCCGACCCATTCCTGTAAAGTAAAAAAGTAAAGTTACAGCCTATATACGTCCCACTTCTGGGCACAGGCCTCCCCTCATTTCTGAGAGGGTTTTAGGGCAAGGAAGTGTCCGTCGCGCTGACCCAATACGTGTTGGCGAACTTCACATGTCTTCGAATTTTTTTTTATTTCTCGGACATGCAGGTTTCCTCACGATGTTTTCTTTCACCTCCGAGCACGTGGTAATTTTTTCCCACGATTTGACCCATTCCTGCTACAACCATAATATTTAAATAGTCACACTTTTATTTTACACTTTTATTTAAATAGCCAGAAAAAATAGTCAATCAAAATCTTAAATATTTTATACTTCTTTTACGCTTCTCCAATAATAGATATAATATACCGTAGGTAGTAGTCACATTCAGCAGGTGGATTTTTGATTGCGTTACCGAACATCTCGTACCATTCACGCTTTTCGCCGATGACAGTTTGTCATAAAAAATAAAATAAATACTTACCTACTATAATACCCAAGGTATGAAATGACATCGTAGTCGATTCTGTTACGTAGCCGCCAAGCAAAATAAAAGAGTTTTAACCATAAAAAATGATAAATTCTTTTTCGATATGACATATGATTTATGAAATCGTTTGCATTTTCAGATTTAACGTTTATTTATAATATTTACGTATTTTGAATGCGACTGTACTCGTGATAATAGAAGTGTGCTAGCCTGCGAACTGTGCTTTGTTTCTATTTACACAAATGGTTGACTGTAGTATTTTATTGTATGCGCTTTGTTGTAACTTTGAATGGGTAAATTTGTTTGTTTATTTAGCTAGCTAGTTTATTTAAGTCATAATTTTATGTATTGGATTGTTTACTTACAAACTAAAAGAATCGGTAATTCATGGTTTTCCTACTAGCTTCTTACAGGAAACACTCAAATACTAATTACCTTACTCATATGTAACAAAAGCATTATAGACTTATAACATCTTAAATAATAGTGATTGGACGTGTGATCAACAGATCCTAATTCTGTGGGACAGTCCCGCTATAGCAATTGCAATTCCATATTGTTACAATTTATAAAATATTCGTGCAAAAAGTTTTAAACGCGCATATAAAATACTCCTCTAAGTGAATGATCATGGAGGATAGAAATTAACACATAAACTCATTATATAGCAAGTTTCGTGTAGTAAAAATGTAGACTCCAGCTAGACTTTAAAATCAAGGATTTATTTATTTATTTTATCTCCAAGGGAAACATACATAATTTTAGTCTATTACGTAGCACATATTAATCTTAAATTTAACGATAAAGTTTCCACAGTTAAATAACGCATCGACAACAATCGATTGTTGTCGATGCGTTATTTAACTGTCAACATCTTGACATAATTAGGTGTGCAAAAACTAAAGTGAAGTTAAGTCAAAGTAATGTGTGATATTAAAGTGAAATTATAATTTAGCTATTAATTTAACTATTATCCATTACAGCTTCAATTTCCTTTTTAAACTGTCCATATGACAAAGAAAATATATCAACATGTGAAAAGTTGTCATTATAAGAATTACATGCACGAGTTATAAAATTGTTCTTGTCATATTTTGTGCGCATAGTAGAAGTACAAAATAAAAGTTTTTTTTCTAGCTCTTATCCTTTGGCATTTGAAATTTATTTCACTTAGAAGTGGTATGGAGTCGACCCTATAATGAATCATTTTATATAAAAACATCTGATCCCTGACAGTACGGCGAGATTTTATTTCAAAGGCTAGTCTACACCAAATGGAAGCATCGCCGGCTAATCTAAATTGGATTCAGAAAATTATAATGAATCTTTTCAATTGACTCTTTATAAATATTATATTGAGGATTCCAAACTGTTGAGCAATATTGTAATATTGAGCGGACCAACGAGTTATTGATAGTATATTAAATAATTAGGGTTAAGGGTTTTTTAAAGTCTTTAGTAATTCGTTAGATAAATCCAAGCATCTTATATGACTTGTTAACTATATTATCAATATGAGATTTAAATATTAATTTTTGATCCAAATATACGCCCGCAACTCGGTTACCTGATATATCGTCACATCATATATTTCCGTTTTTTCTGTTGAATGTTATAACATTACATTTTTAATATTTAATAACAATAGATTATTTGAACAATATGAGTATAATCTATTAATATATTCCTGTAGTAGCTCACAGTCATGTTCATTTTTAATAATTTTAATTTTTTTTATCATCAACAAATAAGAGTATGTTCGAATGTTGGAATAAGGATATGTAATTTAACATCGTTATCTGTCAAACATTTAAGTAATTGTATACGGCTCATACTAATATACAGTTACCCCCTCACCTCTTGCCGGATCCTATCAAAATCATGGTAACCAACAAGCCAACTACTGATTGTAGTCCTCGTCAGAAACTTTTTTCTTTATGTGTTGTCTTAATTCTTCTAGCTATATATTGGGTCTTTTTTCCATTTTTATATAACAATAATTGGCCAGGCAGATGTTGTTCTGCCATTTCCTACAACGTCCAAATATATATCAAGATAAAAACTACCCTATCTCTCTAGTTGAAGCAAATTATACACATATACAAACTTTCATTAAAATCGGTGAAGTGGTTTTGGAGATAAGCGTGAATGAGCATTGTGTCACGAGATTTTTATATATTAAGATGTTAATTCCTTGTTAATATGACCAAAATATCACGTTCACTAAGCAATGAACCAGATTATACTGTCACTGATCTATCAGCGAGAAAGATAAATTAGGAGATAAAGTATTCTTATTCATATGCAAGTCGGGTACGTGTCGTTCTCTATGCATATTAATAATGATCGACTGTAAGGTTACCACAATTTTGGGGGAGTTTAAGACAGTATTTTTTAATTTTGTTTTGCTAATCCTTGATGTTGGCAAGCTTTGGACAAAAGTCCACTTACAATGCCTGAATAGCAAGTAAAATATTTTTTTAGCGTATTAAATTTTATTTAAATTCATAACAATTTTGTCTGTTTACTTAATATTTACTGAAATTTGAATAATTGATTTGTTGTGCAAATGTGAAATTCAGTTTAAAAATAAAGTAAAGCTATATCTATATACGTCAAAAAGCTAGACATGCTTTCTCTCATTTTTGAGAGGGATATAGGGCACAGGAATGCTGCGTCACCATGTTTTGACTAAATAAGTCTTTACCTATGAAATTGCCGCTCTATAGTACTGGCCGTTTTAAATTAGAATAATTGATGATCACTGTTTGGTGGTCTAGCGCCGGCGAGAAACATCACAGCTCCTTACCAAACGGTATAATCATTAATGCAGATGGGTACTGTAAAGGACTGAACACAATGATGGAGAAGCTCGCACGTCTCCGTCCAGCTTTGGACATTCCCTCGTCCCCGCTGCATTTACCTTGGTCCAACATACTTCTACTTTTTTCGGAATTTAAATAACTTTTTGGCAGGAAAATAATGTAATACAGAGAGGTAGTACAATATGCCTTTGAAGATTTCGTTGCCTTCCGTTCAGCTGAATTCTTTAAGGGCATCAATAAACTGCTAATGCATTATCAAAGATGCATCGATTGCATGACTTTTATTTTTTAATATATAAAATAACCTGAATGGGTTTTATATGTTGAATATATGATTTTTATTATAACGTTGATTAATAGAAAAGATATATACAAAAAATACGTTAACTTATTTCATAAAAATCGGCAATTTCATAAGTAAAGACCTCATATCACCAAGCACCTAGTAAATGTGTGGTCATATAGACATATGGGTGTCGTAAGAGTTGACAGAAGGGAAAAAACAGAACATGGGTAGCAGCATCTTCCTGAGAACAGCTGAATAAAGAAACTGCTGTTGCTAACCCAGTCAAACGCGGCAACTGTGCCAAAAAATGTGCAAGAATTATGAAGGCCTATCTGCAGCAGTGGACTTCTAGATAATAGACGTCGTAAGTCAGTACTTAAAATGTAACTGAACTGTATGCACTTCTTTTTCATAAGGATGCATTTTACATGTGCCTTAAACTATTCAAAGGTAATTCGGAAATATTACACGGAATCTCTTACAAAAACTAACAAAAACTAAACAACAGCTACTTATGTAAAATATCATCATAATCATTACAGCCCTTCACAAGTACACTGTTTAATATAAGTTTTCCCCAGAAACGTGACAAAAGACGATCGTTTGCATCCATCGATTTGATACGTGTCTTACTAAGTCGCCACCGTATCATCACCATTTCGGTTCTTTCGTTAATGACTTGTCTACAGCACCATTTTACGTAGTCTAGAATAGCAGTGAACTACTGTAACGACAAAACAAATATATTCTTTGAATATGATTTCAATCAAAGTTACCGCACCACTATTTTAGAGGTATTAAGACATAAAATGTAATATGTTTATAAAGTAAAGTTAATAAGAGTATGGAGATGTTGCGTATTTTAAATCGTCTTCATAACATATCTTGAGGCAAAACCAGTATTTTAATATTCCAACTATCCTTTATATGGACGCATAACTTCCAAATTATCCTGCTGACTTTTTGCTCGTCCCTTGTCCACAAAATATACGTTCCGTTTCCGAAAAATTCGTAAGTACTAACATTACTGCATGTTATTTTAATGGACGGACTGAATTATATGTACTTTTGAATTCAGTTGTTTTATTTAAATATACTTGTAAAACCGTGCCCATTAAAATTTTAATTTTAAATGAATTCGAAAGAGTTGTGCTTGGTTTGTTGCAAAAAGAAACATGTGGCATTTTTCGATTATTTACTGTCTGATAATTTAAAGAAAGGAATAAGTCGATAAAGGGTTAAAACTGGAAACTAATTATTGTTAGTTGCTGGTCGAAGTTATGAACATTTTATAAAAAATAATAAGATTATGTCACCGCAATCATTGATAGCCGTAAATTTAATGAAAGTGAGATTCTAAAGATATCGATGAATAGTAAGGTTGTTTCGTTGTACCTATCTCAGAGCCAATCAAATCCAATTTGACTCAGAGTAATTCATTATTGATGAGCATCTGTTTTTATATAATGCATTAGCTATATACTTGATTACAGGTCGATTATTTCTCGATCCATATCGATGTTCATATTCACAATGAAAGGAAAATAGGTGTTGACATTATTATAGCGATCTTTATATAGATAAAAAGTTTAAAGTTTTATTTAATATTATACGTTAGTAGAACTCTCTTCAATCCTTCAAATATGATGTAATATCTATATCTAACATGGGAAAGGGCAAATAAATTTCCACCGCGTTTCCTTCTGCAACCTGCACCATTAAACTAAATTGCCATAACTTTCGCGACAGCTCTCGTGTGTAAATACCTTTGCGATAACTTGCGAAAGTGCAGCCTTAGTATTTTTCATATTCAACTCATTTTATATAAAACAGGGCAAACGAGCATGCGGCTTACATGATGATGACTACCGCCGCCCATGAACAACTACAACACCAGGGGCATTGCAGATACGTTGCCAGCTTTTTTCAAAAGAATATGCTCTTTTCTTGAAGGTCCCTAAGTCGTATCGGTCCGGAAAATCACTCGTGGTAATCTATTCTACAAGGAGTGCGGAGTACAAGAGGTATGAGGAAGATCATCCAGGTGGTGAGGATGATATCGTGATCGCGTAATGCGTTCGTGGAATTTGGCAGCTGGAATTAATTAGAACAATTCCTCAGAGTACTCCCCGTGATAGATGCGATAGAAAATGCAAAGGGATGTAACACGCAGCGCCAGTGAATCGAGCCGATCAGAAAGAACTCAGTGGTCGACGATTCAAACCGCTCTGCGCTGGATGCGGTTAAGTGGAATGAGCTGGCAATGGGGTGCCTTGGCCTAGTGATGAGAACAGTATTCCATGTGAGGTCGAAATTGCGCTCTGAAAAGTTGCAAGCTATGTGTTGGCATGAAATACTTTCTCGCTCTGCTGAGCGTGCCAAGCTTTTTAGAGGCCAATTTGATCTTCCCCTCAAAGTGACCACGAAACTACACACTATTCGCTGTTATGTCGACGCTGCGGATTCCGACGCTAGCTGAGGCTGCAGGGGGAGTGCCCTGAAACTGAGAAGATACGACAAAGGAGCTCTTTTAATCGGTAAATGCGCTTGTGTCTTCTGGGGATTGAATTGGACTAGATTTAGTTGATCCCAATCCAAGACTTGGTTCGAATTTCGAATGCAAGTTTGTTCTAGCATTCGGTGAGGTTTTCCCGAGAAATATTGGAACTGCCAGTGTATTAAGTATAGTAGTAAAGTCATAGTTTTTAAAGCTTCATGTGTCACAGGTATGTTTATGTCACACTTTATCTACTACAATATGCCCAAACATCCTCTAAAAGTTTAAGGAGGAAGTGCTCGTATTCTAAACAAGCCGAGAAAAGTTATTTTAGGACTATCCTATAATATAACATTATTCGTATGGTACCCCTAATGAACGAAGTTTTTATGTATAATTTTATTTAAATTGTTATACACGAATTTAGTTGAGTTTAGTATCAAACGTAGTTTATAATTAAATATAAAGATTATGTGGACGTTGACTTCACTCTTACATTTTTATGAAACTACAAATATTATTAACTCCAAACCGTTAGTAGGCACTATTATATCATTGATAGATACATTATAATATAATTTCGAATTTACTACTTTTATTAGTTTCAAAATTTGGCTGATATCCATTTTAAAGTTTATGGGATCTTCAATAAAAAGATCTTGCAGCTATTTAAAAGGTGGGCAACACTCCCGCAATTATTCTGTTGTTGCAGCTATTTATGGCGATAGTAATTTTATCAAGTAAGCCGCATGCTCATATACCACCTTTCTTGTTCTCCTCTATAAAAAAATTGTCAGACGTAGAACTGTTCGTCGGTGAAGTGAAAACTTCTTAGCAACACAAACTATCTGTATATTGGTATATCCGTACACTCTTTTGCAAATGGCTATATATATATATATATATATATATATATATATATATATATATATGTCCCTAAAGCATCTGGACTACAATTGTCGATCCGCCTGCAAAGAGTGACAGTTAATACGAACCCTTTTATATACTCATAATGAATAAGAAAGTATTTGATTCATAGGTGCGAATTGTCCGCGATCAGTCAATCGCCAAGGTCTTGTCCATCAGTGAACAGGGTGTATAATACGCGGGCTAGATTAAAAAAAGACACAAATCACCAATTAACGAAATAATTTTACCGGGTCTGGATGTTTGTTCTTGTGAAATGTATGTATGTAAACTCCCTCCACTATCGAAGAATCGCAGTGTGAAGGTATAATTTAAAAAAAAGACTTAGTCAAGACTTTATGTCTTCCTAGAAACGTTAACACTATTAGAAAAATACAAGTGATTTTTTTAAACATTGTACTAAAAAAAATTGTACACCACGTTTTTCATATCCCTACTTTGTCATACAATTCTGAGCTACGTTTAAAATTTTAAGTGTTTCTTTTTTTATCGAGAAGTGTCCAAAATTTGAGTTGTAAGAGTACACTCGGAGTGACAGACAGACAGACAAACAAACACAAATGTGCCTGAATAAGAAAAACGTGGTAGTGAATAAAAAAATGAATGAAAACAACTTAAGAATCAAAACGCAGATAGGTTGTCGCTCCTGAGGGCTAAGATGGAACGCCTTGTATCCAGTACAAAGGGTTTTTTTATTAAAATGGGCTTACTCTTGACCTCTATCTGGTCTGAGGGCAAATATAAAGTCTAAGATGGAGCGAGTTTACCCAAGAGAAGCATGTGAACACGCATCTTGAAGAGTTTAGGGTTGTATGCACTCGGTAAAACAGACGCTGGCAGGGCATTCCACTCCTTATGGCGGTATGAGCTAATGAAGCTCATGGGCACACTCTCTGAAGTACAATCTGTAGAAGACCGACAGATTTAAATACCCAGTTTTTGACCGCAGTGTATGCTTTCGACTCTATGTAAGCGTCAAAGTTGAGATTAGCACTCAACTGTATGCCGAAAAGCTCCAGGTGATCATTAACCTCCACAGATCTGACTTGGAAAGTGGGAGTCAGATTAAACGTACTCTGTTTTGCAGAGAAAAGATAAGACTGCGTTTTCGCGGCGTTGAATGTGAACAGGTTGTCGTCGTCCTATTGAGACACAAAACTTATCTGCTCCACCATAGCCTGTCTCCGATTCATTACACTCAACACACAAAACACAACAGTATTGAGCTGCTATATTACGCTGGTATTCTATGGGAGCGTAGTTCTTCCACGGTCCTACACCATTCACCATAATATAGCCACAACATGTTTCTACTAGGTAAATTAAATTTAAAATTGTAATACGTAACGAGTATAAATTAATGGTTTATAAGAAAAGATGTTGTTAGAGAAATGAGGACACAAGGTCAGAGCGGCAACCCAACATTAAAAAGAACTTACGATGTTCGATACTGGACGGAGAAAGCAACATAACTTTATAGGGTGTAACAAAATACAAAATTGCACTTGATTTATGTCTTGAACTTGTGCGTCAGAAAGAGACAGAAAAAAAGCAGAAAAAGACGAATGATCTTATGTACCGTAATCGCTCCAGATGTAAGGTATTTCTCGGTAAAGGCAGTTTCGAGTAAATATCAACCAAGAAACGTGTACGCGAATGTGTATTTGAGATTTAAATCCCGGATAAACTGTTCGGCAATGTTCAAAGATTACGGTCAAGTATCATAAGCGTTATTAATATTATCAGTTTGAAAGCGATATATTTCACAAGATCATACTAGGTATGCTGATACTAAATACTTTCTGAAAGATTTAATATTAGACTAGGAGACGCGGCGACGCGTTGCAGTGGCTAAGGTTTTTGTTATATTACATTGTAGTAAACTCTTTAAGGGGAAATTTGGGAGAACATCAGTCATGGGGACCACCATGCTTTTTTACATAGATACCATTTGTAAAAAAACATGGTGATCTTCATTTCTGATCTTCAACTACCGTTAGCCCTTAATACAATGAAATTATTATTAACGAACAAAGTTGGAAACGTTAAAGCTAGTATAAAAGTCCACTGGATTGGGATTTGAATGGGAAGAACTTTGAACACGATTGGTCAAAATTTTCGTACAATTGATATTAAGGAAAAATCAATACAAAAAATTAAACCAAAAATAGATATATTTTTGATAGAACAAACGTATTTTATCAAAGAACAGACATTAATAAATATAAAAAGACCAATAATAACAAAAATTATAAATTGGAGTGGGGGGAACTAACTATAATGCAGATTTCGAATTAATTTTTTATAAAAAAATTATTGACGAACAAACAATTATTGACAGAGAACAATCAAGAACAAACCACGAACTAACGATATGTGATAACTAAATTTGAAAAAAAGGGGCGAACTATATTGAACCGTTTATATAAAACGTTTTTACTTTTAACATAGCGCCATTTATTTAATACTTATTCAATCCAGTAAACAGATGTCGCCATTTCTGCATCTGTTAGAATCATTTAGAGCTAACAGATAATTGCGACTGTCAAATAGTAGACAAATTATTTGCAATAAAATGTTATTGCGAATATCAATTGAGATGTAAGCTATCCTATCTTTCAAGTTAGATCAAACTGCACACGGTGTGCAAATTTTATTAAAATCGGTTAAGTAGTTTAGGAGACCATCGCGGACAAACAACGTGACACGTAATTCATATATATTAAGACTAGCTTGTCAGGCAGACGTTGTTCTGCCCTTTTCGATGACGCTTTTTCATGTGCTATCAAAAATCCTCTAATTCGCAAAAAAAATTGTGGATCACTATTTTTTTTGCGAATTAGAGGGCACATGGGCAAAAAACTGTCCTATCTCTCAAGTTGGGCCAAACTGCACACGGTGTGCAAATTTGATTAAAATC
Organism: Parnassius smintheus behrii; assembly: GCA_036936625.1. Lineage (NCBI taxonomy): Eukaryota > Metazoa > Arthropoda > Insecta > Lepidoptera > Papilionidae > Parnassius > Parnassius smintheus. The sequence goes on from JAUPFT010000028.1 coordinate 35,186,977, forward strand.
GGTTAAGTAGTTTAGGAATCCATCGCGGACAAACAACGTGACACGTAATTTATATATATTTAAGATATAAGAGGGCATATTTACAATTTCGTACATTCCATCCATTACAAACTTAAAAATTTAAAAAATTATAAAAGGTCACTGATTTAGGCTTTACTGGCTTTAATATCTCATAAGTTGACCTATAGTGTTGGCAGCCGCAGTAGTTGTTATAAAAAAGATACTGTTATCCATTTCTTGTTTTGTAGATGTTAAAAAAAGAATAGGATCTTTTATTGAAAATCCCTTAAACTTTAAAATGGAGATAAGGCTAATTTTTTAAACTCTAAATGTATTAAATTTGAATTTATTCGGTAAATAATTTATTCATTAAATAATGTCTACCACCCCGTTATTAGAAAGGAAGCCCAACAGTTGACTAGTTTGGCGCTAATATTATTTATAGTTTCGTAACAATGTAAGCGTGAAGTCAAGGTACTAGTACATATTATAATCACGACATTTAATTAAAATTACAATTTTATGCTAAATTAATTTATATTCGTGTTTAACAATTTAACCGCTCAGTTGCATCGTGCGATTCTCATGGTACTATATGGGACAGTAGATTTAGTGTAGTAGTTTGGGAATATTATTAAGTGTTGCTAAAAATAATATTATTGTAAATTAACACGTTGCGCTGACATCTGATTAGATACATAATAATTAAATTGCTTCGTTAGTCTAAAATGTTTACAAAGCACTACAAATGACCATGATCGGCGGTTTTCAAGTCCGATACGATTTAGGAACATTCAAAAAAGGAGTTTTCAGGCAAGATGAAAATTAAAATCATATCACGTAAATATGTAACATATAAAAAAGAACATACAGTCGAACTGAGAAATCTCCTATTTTGGAAGGCGCCCAAACATAAATTGCAACAAGCTTCAAACTTTCTACTATAGGCGTGGTCGCGAGCTCAATTATGTGATGGAATCTCTCTTTATTGTGGCCCTTCACAATTCACATCCTATCGTTAATGTGAAGAAAGCACAGCGCACACCTGCAGCTTTTCGCTATCTCCAATACAGCTAATAAATTTTACTTATTTACTACTTTTGTAATAAAAACCGTTGTATTGTCCCGCTTCTCGACGCTATTAAATATAATAAGAAAATCGCACTATAATTTTTAGAGGTATTGAGCGGCTTTGATACGTCATAAGAGATATTTCCCACAAGTAAGGTGTTGTGTTTATAATTATAAATACATACATCTTACAGAATCATCATTCATCATTACAGCCCTTTACAAGTCCACTGCTGAACATAGGCCTCCCTCAAGTAATGCCACAAAGCACGGTCCTGAGCCACCTGCATCCATCGACTTCCTGCATGTCTTACCAGGTCGTCACTCCATCTAGTGGGGGGTCGCCCTACACTACGCACACCGGTACGAGGCTGCCACTCGAGAACCTTTCTTCCCCATCGGTTATCGGTTCTTCGAGCTATATGGCCGGCCCATTGCCACTTCAGCTTACTAATCCGTTGGGCTATGTCGGTCACTCTGGTTTTACTGCGGATATCCTCATTTCTGAGTCTATCACGTAGAGAAACTCCGAGCATAGCCCTCTCCATAGCTCGCTGAGCTACCTTGAGCATCCTCATACGGCCAGCAGTGAAGGACCACGTCTCAGATCCATAAGTCATCACTGGCAACACGCACTGGTTGTACACTTTAGTTTTCAGAGATTGAGGTATACCTGACAGAATACCAGTGAGAAATAGCAGCTTAATGTTGTTTTGTTTCGTATGGTGAGCGTACGGAGGCACTTTTTACTAAAAGTGAGGATTTATATCTTTGTCTATACAGGTGACAACGAATGAGAAAAATTTAAAGAAATAAATATATTAACTTTGGCTTCTCAGTATGATTACGAAATGTGAATTTATGTTCCCAAAACCAAAAGTCGTTTTAGAAAAAAAAGTGATATACACCCTGTAAACACTAGAAACGAACCCAAGTTAATAAAACTAGTTTAACAACTCAACGATGGACGTGGTAACACCATGCTTCAGCTATATTATTAGTATAGTTGTAGCACAAATGGATTGGCTCGCCCGGGGAAGGACCATGCTCTCACAGAATACCAGCGTAAAATAGTAGCTGACCGCCGCTGTGTTTCGTATGGTGAGTGTAGAGAGCTGGAGACCAATTTCATTTCATGTTAATCATCACAGGTGACAATGGATGTGTAATTTGATTCGTAATCAAGGATAGATGTAGGTGTCCCATAAACACTACAATCTGATGGAATGAATGAATTAGACTATGTAGAGTTATTGTTTTCATTTTATGGAATAAAGGTGACAAGTACCTAAGTTGCTGCTGTGGCCGATAGACATCCATAATATCCATACTCGATTACGAATCAGAATGCACATGCGTTGTCACCCGTGAAGACTAAGATAGAATGCCTCGTTTCTAGTAAAAAGAGTCTCCGGTTCTCTACACGTTAAGCTGCTATTGCACGTTGGTATTTTGTGAGAGCGTGGTCCTTCCCCGGTCGAGGCGACCCATTCGTGCTACAACTATACCAGTAATATAGCTGCAGCATGGCTCTCCCACGAATAAAACTCTATTTTATTAAAAACATGCCCCCCCCCCCTCGTGTGATCTGTTAATCAGGTCGCAATAAACACTCCACAGAACAATGCGTTATTTTTTTTATATGAAATCATTGTACAAGGTCAAAGTCCCAGTGGAGAGTGTTAGGTGTTGCTGAGCGTTGGAGTGCATGTCAAATGGATATTTGTGTATTTAATGTATTTGTATGTACACACACATGTATTTAATGACTTGAGCAGTGGCTTGTTATAATATACAAGCGTACCACTCTCACTGTCTGGTCTTTTCACTGTGCGTTTTGCTCTCCCTTAAAATTATCATTTATATAATGATTTCTTATATTTACGCGAACCACAATTAAATAATTAAATAATTAAATAGTTTTTACGGATTTTATCACGTATATTAACTCTTTTCGAGCATTTTACAGCACCCATGGTCACGGGGAGACTTACATTGTCAACGTCCAGATGCCATAGTTAACCGCGGTTAATTATGGTATCTGGACGTTGAACGTATAGTATCTTGAAGGCTTGCAGTTGTATGTTCGAATTGGGATTTAATTTTATTAATTTTAGGATCTCAAGCAGATGGTAGCGCCCAGCCATCTTCTCTATTGAAATAAGGACGTTTTTTGATTTCAATAGCTTCGCGATCCTTGGAAGGAATCGGTCTTATTTAGCAAGGGTTTGTGGTCTATCAAATCTGATGTAGTGAAGGGGCGATCCTGTACGTGTTCACAGACTGCAAACTTCCCGGAGCGTCGATTCTTAACATCAGCAATATGTTCATTAACGCGGATTTTAATTGATCTTTTTGTTTATTATAATTTCAAATTTAACAACTTAGTTATTTAGGTAAGCTAAAGTATCGTATCGTATAAACCTAATATATAACATGTATTAGGTTAAGATACCTATATGAATAATAATAAATAATAATAATGTCCTCCAGAGCGAATTTCAGTCACGGCGGCCAGCCTCAACGGAGACTAGCCAACGGCGCAAGACAGGATTATAGTACCCAAGTGTATGCGCAAGCACAGGTGCACTCTCTATTCCCTCACACTCATAGTCCGATGGGACGGTAAACCGGCACGACCCGAGAGAGATCAGGTGCTGGACCAACAGTTTTACATGCTTTTCGTGACACAGGGGTGAGACGCAGACACGAACACAATTTAAATTTTCCAGACTCTGGGCAGCAACTGTGCATTTTATGACGGAAAAACTCAATAAACTGATTTTTAAACCAACCCGGGATTCGAATCCGGGACCTCATGATCAGCAGTCGCACTACAATAACCACTAGACCAACGAGGCAGTAACTGTTACGTTTTTTATTATACTTACGTTGACTGATCCATCCATCCATTACAGCCTATAAAAGTCCACGGCAAAACATAGACACACCACGTCTTATAGATTACTTCACGGGAGGAACTTTACTGTACTCGAACCACTATTTTTTCGACAGCGACGGTGGCCCGACCGAGGAGAGATCTCCTTTTTTCCATCCACGGCTACAAACAAAGTATAACTATTTTATTCGTTTAAGGTATAGTAAAAACTATTCAAAAACAGAAACATAAACAGAAGAAAACTTTTTAATGCAATATAGATAATCATCATTCATCATCATCATTACAGCCCTTCAAAAGTCCACTGCTAAAAATAGGCCTCCCCCAAGGAATGCCTTAAAGCACGGTCCTGAGCCACCTGCATCCATCGACTTCCTACATGTCTTACAAGGTTGTCACTCCAATTAGTGGGGGGTCGCCCTTCACTATGCCTGCCGGTACGAGGCTGCTACTCGAGAACCTTTTTTTCCATTGGTTGTCGGTTCTTCGAGCTACATGGAAGGCTTATTGCCACTTTAGCCTACTAATCCGTTGGGCTATGGCGGTATATGAGCAACTACACAAATATTGTTAATAAATAATATTTATTGAAAGTCCTTCTTTTGTTGTATTTAACTTTGTTCTGGTAAGAAACCCAGTGGGACTTATTTTTTAAATAAAAAGAACATAGTTTGTAACCATATATGTTACAAAATGAACAAGACAAAACAAATTCGAAATAGCTTAGTAGCGGTCACCTTATTCTTAGGGGTTATTACCATCCATAAATCACTTTATATTACATTAATCATTTTTATATATACTTAGTTTGATAAAGTTTTTAAATCTTGAACTTTGAACATATTATAATTATAATTGGCGAAGCGTGACATTCTTTTTTTTAATTTATTTAGGACAACCAACAAGACGTACACGAACACAATATAAATACTACAAATTACAGGAAGGCTTATATCTAAGTGTCGTCTTAATTAAAGGTGCAATGCCACAGCATGCAATGTGGGCAACGAATATGTTTCTTAAAACTTACAACTATAAACTTAAAACTAGGTCTAAATGTTAGTAAAGTTAGTAAAGGACTGCATAATTTTTCGCTTGAATTTTTGAGGCTTATCAGCAAAAATATCAACGTCACACGTCTTGCAGAGTTGGTTATATTGCCTCTGTAACCTGTTTATGGTAGCGTGGTGACCCAAGTTAGTTTTATCGCCTTCAACTGAAAAGGGTAAGTATCGGCTGACACGCACTACTAGCTTAAAAGGTACATTGAAATGTATTGCACTTAGTAGATATGGACAGTCTACGGTTCCGTTGACGATTCATAAAAAACATAGAGTCAATTTGTGAACCGTCCAAATTGAGCGTGTAGCAGCGTAAGAATTCTCTTACTCTCCGCCATTGCACGGTCAGATGCATTCCCACCACCCCATATCATCCCTTGGTTGTCATGAGAGGTGACAGAGCGAACCAAATCAGGAGATAGTCAGCAGCGTCTTTTTAATATTAACTTAAGCGTAGTAGCTAAGGCAAACATTTCGTATGGTCTATGTTTAAATCCACTACTTTTGATGGGCTGTAAAGGTAACAGAACTTAAGAACTTAAGAACCTCTTTTTTAAGCTGGATAATAATACATAATAGTTGTGGGATTAATTTATATAGTGACATTGTAATTATACATATTCTCACACGTACATCTATATTTCCATCTATATTTACTTAAAGACAATGTTTCACTATGATTGATTGCTATATTACTATCAACCGGTTATATTAAAAATCAGACCTATCCAGTTACCTAACGAGCGCCGATTAAGTTTCAGGTCATGACCGGTTCGCGTTAAACAATTTGACTGCCCGTTGGTACGCTTTCGTAACTGTACAGTGACTTTAATTAGTGCTGCTTGCAACTGTAGGTTTTAGTTTGTGGTTATCACTTTTTACTTGAAAAATAACTACCATTTTTTTATAGGAGTAAGGTTGACAAACAAGCACACAGTCCACCTGGTGATAAGTGTATACTATTGCCCATAAAGTCCTAAATATATCCTCCATCAAAATTCAAAATACTCCTCCTGTTTGCTCGATAGTGGTACACATGTGCCAAACGCAACGCCCGTCCACTAGGATAGAATGCCACGTTACCAATAAAATGTGTCCCCGGTTCTCACCATCTATTTTGTGCTACAACCACCAAACCTTAGAATTACTCATGCTTATATTTATTAAAATCTAAATAATTAATATAAAACCACGAACCGAATCCCACAAAGCATTCCATGCCAGTCTACCTCCAGAATAAGCAGATAATGTAATGGGTGCAAAGCGCACCCATTATATTAAGTGCTGCAATAGAATTCGGAAGCTGTCGATGAAGTCGGAAATCATCATCATCATTATCAACATCGTCTATGTACAGTACTAGTGGTCATAAACCACTAGGATAATCATCTGCTCGTAATGTCAACAATCACTAGTAATATCTCTTTATCATTACGCACCTTAGTGATTAAGTTTAATCGTATCAATGCACGGCATTTCTTTTTGTTAAAAGCAATTACTTAGCTATCCACTCATTCTATCCATTTACAGCCTATCAAAATTCCACAGCTAAATATAAGCTTCAGCCGTAAAATTTTCTCATATGTATATACAGGGTTTTTTTTCTAACAGAAGCAAAATTTTAACTCGGTTAAGCCTGAAACTATAAATTTCTAAAAACTTTGATAAAATTAATATTTTTGTACACCTTATGTAATATAAAAAATGGTGAAAAAATATTAACTGTAAGACTTTCAAGGAAACAGCCGTCCTATATATTAGTGCAGTAGGATAATTTGGGGAAATAAAAGATAATGTTATAAAGTACCATGTAATCCTAAAAAAATCAATAAATGGGTAAAAACTTTAGAAAAATGTTTTATTAGGTATAACTATAGATTTGGAACATTATTTATGAATAATAATAAGTTTCAAAACACTTGAACACACTCCAGCATCACATTTTTGATAGCGTTTCAAACATTTCTTATAACATTGACGGCAGCATGTTTGCTTGAATTGTGGAATAACTAGGTTATTGATTTGTTTGTTTGGTGGTTTGTGTTGGGAGGTACGACTTGACCCTCTTTTTGCACTCAGGACCAATTCTTTATATATTGAATTGCACATAGTTGTAGCACCTTGATATGGCTCCATTCACAATACATACCCAATCTAGTAGTACCAACCCAAGACTTGAATATATTTATGTCATCTTTGCGGCCATGCCTCCCATAATAAGGGACCATGGCCACATCTACACTGTAATTCTGTTCGAGAGGAAAATATCCCAAAACAATTTATTTAGAAGTGTAACGAATAGACGTACTTCTATATATTTGTCTTACAGATCTAGATTAGGATTGACATAGATTTGACTATGTTTAGTCGTAGCAGAGCTGATTAACTCATTTTTGTATCAGGAGAGTTTTCCTAATACATTCTTCTTCACAGGAGCTTTCAGTATTTCATGCCGGCACACCGCCTGCAACTTTACAAGGCGTAGGTTCGGCCGCACATGGAATACTGTTCCCATCTCTGGGCTGGGGCTCCCAGTGCCAGCTCCTTCCACTTGACCGCGACAGAGGGGCTCGAATCGTCGACGATCGAGTGCTTTCCGATCGGCTCGATTCACTGCCGCTACGAAGAGATGTTGCATCTCTTTGCATTTTCTTTCGCATATACCACGGGGAGTGCTCTGAGGAATTGTTCAGATTAATCCCAGCCGCCAAATTTCGTGAACGCACTACGCGGCAAACGTCCCCATACCATCCACACCATCTGGATGCTTGGCGGTCCACCACTGTACGTTTAACAAGGAGTTTTCTTCTGCGTACGACCCCTCTGTGTAATAGTTTACCACCGGCAATTTTTCCAAACCAATACGACCTAGGGACTTTTAAGAAAAGAGCTTACTCCTTTCTAAAGGGCCGGCAACGTACCTACAATTCCCCTGGTGTTGCGGTTAATCATGGGCGGCGGTAGTCACTTAACATCAGGTGAGCCACATAGTCGTTTGCCCCTCTTCTATAAAAAAGCCATGAATAACCACTAACCATCAATATGGCAATGAAATTCTTCATATCCTCAGCGGTTATGTCTCCAAGAAGGTTCTTTTTGACGGCATACTTATTATTCTCTGACACCAACAAGGCAATAACATCTTCATTTATGAAGTTTTCAACCTACTAAAAAAAAGTTGTCCTATATGTAGTATACCAGTATTTATAACGGATTATATCGAAGTTTCAATTTTTTATTACTAAAATAGTTTGTTAGTACCAAAGTTGAGTTTATCAACCACGTGTCAACACAGAAAAATATAATAATAATGTCCTCCAGACCGAATTTCGGTCACGGCCCCCTGCCTCAACGGAGGCTAGCCATCGGCGCAGGACAGGATTATAGTGCCTAAAGAGTATGCGCAAGCACAGGTGCACTCTGTATTCCCTCACTCTCATAATCCGATGGGACGGTAAACCGACACGACTGGAGGGAGATCGGGCGCAAGACCAACGGCTTTACGTGCTTTCCGAGGCACGGGGGTGAGACACCGCAAACTTCCTGACTCCGGGCTGCTACTGAGAATTTCTTCACAGAAAAACTCAATAATTGATTTTTGGCTCGACGCGGGATTCGAACCCAGGACCTCACGATCAGTAGTCGCACTACTACAACCACTAGACCAACGAGGCAGTCACAGAAAAATATAACTTGTAAAACACAACTGTTTATACATAACTGGAATCCAACATATCTGCAACTCATTTTTATTACACACTTTTTGCTGAATTGTTATAACATAACACTATTAAAATAACTGGACTTTTTATTCTTCAATTAAAGCACATACATCCATCACTACAAATCATAAGAGTAAATATTATTTGATGATTTCTTAAATTTACGCGAACACTACACATTGAATAAATCCGTAATTAATAGTTTTATTCAAAATATTATTTGGTTAAGTGGGTAATCTTAGTTTTTTTATCCCCACTGTCCCTATAGGTTATGCATATCTGGTTAAACTTAAGTTCAAATATATAAAAAAGGCTTCTACTTTTATTTGAAACTGTCCCAAATTGAACGTGATTTATGTTTAACGACGTTTTGCCTACCGATCGACCCTAACGAATGTGTGCGTGCGCCAGTAAAATAAGTTAAAATAGTGCATTACCACGCATTTTGAATTTAAAAAATAAAGTTACAGGCTAGAATGTTTGAAATTTATTTTTTTAAATTTTTCCTCACTACTTGGCTATATAAGTACTTATTCTGAACCTAACCCCGTATTTGGCAAAGTTACCACGCTTAGAAAGTGAGTTGACAATCGCAGTTTTCTACTGTTTTGAGTTGTTATCATAAAGATGCTGCTACCTATATCCTGTTTCATATCCCTCCCTCATCTCTTATGACACACACGCGATGATATAATATATAAGCGACTACACGAATTACGCAGGCATGAAAATATTAGCAAATGACAAAGCAAGGCCATATTTTTAGAGAACAATTTAAATCTCATAAAGAAATAGCCGAATGTGGTAAATGACTATTTTTCGCGAAACAATGAGGTCGTTACACCCATTGATGCGTGTCGGCAATTCAAAATGCGCGGGGAATTTGAATGTCGAAGCGCAGTCTGCGTCCGCGCATGTCCTCGCCAACTGCGTGTGTGTGTTTGCTGCATAATGAATGGTCAGGGTTATCTGTATTTAAAAGTTAATCTTTAAATAAACCAGTGTACTCGCATGTAAATTAGTTTTAGTGATTTCTCAAATAGTAATGTAACAGCGTAGTCTCACTACTAGCCACGACCAAACTTTTTGAGAGAGATTTGAAAGCAAGTAAGATTTCGTTACGTTGTTTCAAAGTATTGTTTTCATGTCTGTTTCTTTTTGCCTGACTGCCGCGGAAACGGTTAAGGTAATATTTCTGGAGAGTATATATTTATGCATGTACATAATGTGCTCATTTCTTTAGCACGCTCTGTAGGGCTTGATGGATTTTAACATAAGAGTTGTCGTTAGACTTTTTTTGTTTTAGATTATAAAAGTTTTCTTTTTTCAGTAAACTTTTTATTTAGTCGGGTGTTTTTAAATTACTATATTAACCTTTAAGCTTGATATACTTTTACACAGAGATTTCTTCCAGCGCATCAGGACTTAAAAATGATAACTGCGTTTTTCTTTATTCCCCGTACTTAACAATCCAGCGTCCTCACTGCTAAAAAACCTATGATAATGTATAGGAATAACAAATCTTTACGTTAATCTCTAGTTAAGGCTTATCGTTTACTTTATTTATCTTATAGTTTTATCCAAGTGTTAACTATCGTCAAAGTCAGGTAGCAGCTTACCCGCAGATCGAATTCAGTTTGTTTGGGTACTGTTATTTAAAGCGAATGCCTTATAGCTCATTAATGGTAATAGTGGAAAGCAGTTTTACACCATATACTTTTACTACGCGATTATTTAATAGCGATAGGCCTTTATTGTAATTGTAACCTTTTAAAAGTAATACAGCCACGCTGCAGTCTATTATGCCCGGGTTGGCTGAACTGAGGAAGGACCATAGATAAGAGTGAAAAAGCATTTTAATCGTTAACATTGAACAAGCTTATTATTATATTGAAGGCTTGATTTTCAATTGATGATTGACATTTAAAGTTGTCTATGGGATACAATACCACTATTGTATTCTTAAATCCTAAAATGCCAATTTATCGTATGGTGGTGAATGAAATGAAATGAATGAATGAGATTAAAGAATTTTTTATTCAATATATGTATATAACACAATACTTATTGAAAGTATTTTTTTTAATTTACCACTGGTACGGAAAATACTTCTGTCCCGGGAAGGAGCGGCAAGAAATCCAGCGGGATTTTTTTTTATTTTTTATTTTATAATCATTTTGTTTGTACAATTTTTAATATTATGCGTATTTAGCAAAGATGATAGAAATATGATAAAGATATAGAACAACGAGTGAACGAAGGAAATAGAGTAAATGGAGCCTTACACTCTATTGTGAAAAGCCAGAATGTGTCAAAAAAGGCACGTATGGCAATTCACAATGCTGTGTTGGTCTCTACTTTATCGTATGGTAGTGAAAGTTGGATGTAACAGAAGAAGCACGAGAGTAGAATAAACGCAGTAGTAATGCGGTCGTTAAGGAGTATGTTAGGGCTGAATCTGACTGACATGGTGAGAAATTGTGTGATAAGAGAAGAGTGTGGTTAGCAAGATGGTGTTGTGACCAGGATTAAGAAAGGAATGCTTCGGTGGTTTGGTCATGTGGAAAGAATGAACGAGGAAAGTGTGACAAAGCAAATGTATGATGCAGAAGTGAACGGCAGAGTTGGAGAGGGACGTCCTAGGCGAAAATTTGTCGACCAAATTGGCGATATATTGAAAATGGCCCAAATTAAGAGTACCCTTAACCGACAAGCATGAGTGCGTAGGTAAATGGATGTGGAGGATGCGAGAGAGATGTGTCAGATTCGTGCTAAATGGAAGTCTGTAGACTCTGCCTACCCTTCTAGGTGACAGGCGTGAGTGTTTATGTTAGGTTATAATTTTGAGACGAATTTTAATAGAACCAGCATGGTGGCGGTCACCTCATTCCTAGGGGGTATTATAATTTATTTATTCTTTGAGATTATAATAACCCTTTTAGTACAATTTTTATATTATTTAATAAAGCGTTTAAACTTGTTTATTGACAAATCATGTTCATACAGGGGGTAACATAAAATAAGCCATTTCTCTAACTCGTAACCCAAATGTCGCATAGGGGATGTAGGGATATGTCCAGATCTTGTGAGAAGTAATATACGACTTACTTTTTACCTAGGGAAACAGAATTGCTGCGTTCATTTGTTGCACATGCAATGTTGGAAACAAGTTTTATTTCATTTTGTTTTTGGGGCAGAATAGAGTTAGCTGCTTAACTTCACAGAGGTTCAGGTTTCCTCACGATCACTTTCTTATTCCAAATACGTAATAAATTAGTAGTTAAAACTAAGATTAACAATTTTAGTGACGGCAGTGATCTGAAACAGATTTTTTTATAGAATGAGGGTGACAAAGGAGCACACAGCCCATCCGATGGTAAGTGGATTCTGTTGCCCATAGAATCTACATTTATCTCCAATTAATAATCAAAATGCAGGTCGGTCTCCGGTTCTCTACACTCACCATCACAATACTAAACACAGCTGCTGCTGTTAATGCTTTAAGTTGTTATTTTACGCTGGTATTCTGTGAGAGCGTGGTCCTACCCAGGTCGAACTCACCCATTCGTGCTGCATCCACAATATACCTGGAGCATGGCTTCTACCACGCAAATTTTAGATAGTTAAGATTTCTCGCGTATTTGACGAATGTCCAATCTATCAAAGTTCATTGTCTATATTATGTTAGTAATCTTAAGTAAAGTAATTTAAAATAAGGTTACAGCTGATATCTCTTATCTTCCTTACTCGAAAAGAGTTTTTTTTTTGCGCCCGAAGCAATTAAAGGGCTACCCTGTACGTAGGGAAGCGGAAAATGCATTACGCATACCACGATAGCCGGTCTATCGTGGTTATGAGGGACTCACTGTCCTACCGGGGACCCTAAGTGATACCCTCTAAAAACCGCCTTTGGGGACAGGCAGCCGGCTGATTAAGCTCTATTGTGCCTTATCATGAGCGACCCTCAGTCGAAAAGAGTTTGAGGGTCGTCCTTTTATAACTGCAGATTTGTTTGCTGCGCATCTCGATTAGATGCTTATAACTATTACACTTTTTTTCTATTACACGTGCCTTTCAAGACACTGTTCAAAAGTTTATGGAGTCATCGCCTTGTGTCTAAAGTTTGACTTTGTAAGGTAATTTCAACCTACTTCCACGTCCGCAAAATAAGGCGTTTAAAATTCTGCACATCAAATGGCGTGAAACTTATCGTTAGTTTTAAACATGTTTCTCCCACCTTGGTGTTGTTACGTCTAAAAGGGTCATCTGTCAGTAATTATTGTATCACTTAAAATATAATATCTCTTTGAAATTTATTAGTTCACTTAGTTTACGCACAAATAAAATAGCAATATTTAAGACCTAGGAAATAAGTACAGTTATGAATCACTGTCAACTTCAACTTGGAATATCTGTCGAGCTCATTATTCAACCGAGTTTATTCCGTATCTTCAACTGATACAGTTAAAGCGGACTCTGTCGTCGAGAACAGCATATAAACATGCCACCGAGAACAGTATCTTCTGATACTTTTATTGTATCGATGCTGTAGGAATCTCTGTAGCCAGCTCTGTAATAAATATTGAAATAGGTACATGTAAGATATCCAGCAATAAATGTCAGTATTGGTTACAACATGGAAGTTTCTAAGCTGATTTTAAATCTGTCGTATTGTTTTTAAATTAGAGATTACGAACCAATTTTAGAAAAGCATAGTTATTGGGTGCTTTTCTGATGTCTGAAGTTTAATAGATTTATTTGATGGAAAACTTTTATTTGACGATTGAATACTTGTGCCTAAGAAGATATATGAACACTAATATGATTCATCAATGATCCACCTACCAGTTAATAGGAAAACCAGAAATTCAATATTTACATAATTTTAATATTTAGATTCGGATAATTTTATTTTCCAATCTATTATAAAAAACTAACACCAGAAATTATTGCGAATATTAAAACATATATCAATATCTACATACAAAGATACAGTTAGCCAATAGCACCAAATGTTAATAAAAAAAATGAGCTTCAATAATTATAAAAGCTTAAGCTGTCAATCTGATATCTAAAATAACCGTAGCGCTTTCATCGAAACGTCAAACGTTTCGTCACTAGCAATTAAAATGTCAAGAGATTAAACTTGACATTGCACAGTGACCTTCATCTCGCGGATCTAGGCCGAGAACTTGCTCGATGTCAATGACTTTGCTTAAACTTTGGATGTTATGAATGGAGAGTATCTAGGTTAATTTTATTTGTTCCGATATTAATAAAGCTTAAACAAATGATATCAACAATCATGCGTGCACTTATAAATGGGTATATATGTATTTTATACGCATGCATACGCATTCCAGTTGTCAATATATGTTTTTCAAACTACTATACATTCCTATTGTAACTTCATTAAATTATCTTTATATGTATATTCATTTTTTGTCCATGTGTGTGACTGAACTCCTCATAAACGGTTGGATTGACTTTGATGAAATTTTGTGTATGTAATTAAGTTGATTCCAGAATGGTTTGGATTTAGAATTCGATCCGGTAAGTGGCGCGGTTATCGAGATCCTGAAATCACCCGTGCTAAGCCGGGGCAAATACGAGCTGGTGTTATATTTAGTAAAAGCCGACATCAAAGAACTAACCAGAATAGAATAATTTCACATTATGAATTCGGGGCTTTAATTATTTTAATTAACGTGCCGTGTTAATTCATAATGTGAAATGAATATTTGTAATTTTTTTATGTGAGCTTTTATTTATTATTAAAAGTTAATTAATTGTAGTTTTCTTTCATTGGTTGGTATGTTGTAAAAAAAACTACGTTATCTTAAGTTGATTTTTCCTCGATTTAGATTTGGTAATGAAACTCTCGAGATCCCATCGAACTGAAAAAATGTAATATTTAATTCGATTATATTTGAAGAGTTATATTTTTCGAAAGTACCTAAGTATGTTTTATCTTGTTCCTTGTGATTTACAATTCTTACTAACTTACTTTATAACGTAAAGAACTTAATAGATTTTAAAGGGTAAGGTTCTTTAATATAAATATTCAACTTGTGACTGCCAAAGGCTACATTTTATGATAGTAATACACAATTGCTATTACATATTTTGACGAAGGTGACATATTGTTTATTTAATAATAGGAAACCGAATTTGCATTTCTTATTTCTAAGACTAATAAAATAAAGAAAGAAAGAAAGACAAGACGTGAAAGATAATGTACTGTTTCCTTTTTGAACTGCGTTTCCGATGACTTTAATATTAAATTAAAACTAACAACTCTGCTAGTTAGCATAGAACTCGGGCAGACAGACTAGCGCAGTAGCGTACTATGAACAAATGTCTGATATTATAGTGGTTAAAGTCACCTTTAATTTTAAGCAGTCACAACATTGAAAACATTTGTAAAAGCCTCTTTTAATTTCAGTGAAGACCTTGATTGAAAGTGAAATTCAAATCCGAATTAAAACTTATTATTGAATTTTAATAGGCTTATTTTGAATACAGATGAGTCGGTCACTTTCTCACATGTATAGGAATAGAAATCGCGTGAACACATGCCATTGATAGGCCAATTAACTGACAGATGTACTGTTCAACGTTTACCGGAAACTTATAACATCTTAATGGGTGCCGATATGGTGGATAAGTGTCTTAGTAGAGTGTGGGATAATATTCGACAGTTCGTAATTTCTTAATATTATAATAACCCTTTTTATACGAACTTAGTTCAATAAAGTTTTTGAGCTTTGTTTACATCAAATTTTGTATATTTTCTGGGATTTTGTATATTATATATATAACTTTCAAATAAATTTGTCTGTACGATACGCGCGCCACCTACTGTAAGTTAATTGTACTGTGTCTATAACCTTCGCGCAAACAAGCAATAAGTTGACAAAGTTTTGCCGCAATCTAATGAACGGTATAGCAGCGCATAAAATACGAACAAACAAACGTTAACTTTTGTATATTAGACAGGCTACAAAGTCATTAAAGCTTTAACACTCTTTCGGCAAAAACCTTTATCCTAGGATGAACAAGCAATACACCCAGCGGGACTTCTTCTTCTTCATAATTATATAGTTACATAGTTTATCATTACCGCGGTGGCTCAGGAGCTAAGCAGTCGCTTTAAAATTCACCTCACGCAAGCAACCCTTTTTCGATACCCGCCAGCACCAATGAAATTGTCAATTTCAAATTTAACTGCTGATTTATCACGTACTCTGCTGTAAAGGAAAATATCGTGAGGAAATCTGCATATCTTGAAATAAGAAAAAAAATCTGAAAACATTATGTGAAGTTCGCCAACACCCATTGGTGCAGCACGGCGGACATTTCCTTGCCCCAAACCCTCTCAAAATGAGAGGTGACTTGTGCCCAGCAGTGGGACGCTTATAGGCTGTAACTTTTACTTTAAATTTTATCAGTGATTTTGACAATCGGTTTCTTATAATTTCTGACACATCTTATAGAGCTAAAACCTGTAATTTGAAAACACATCACTCCATACGAGCCAGTTCCAGAGAGCAGTAAAGCCTTTAAGTCTAATTCTGAATATACATATTATTACCGTATTTGGATAAAAAATTAACTATCGATTTTTAACCCATCCATTCATGACATCTTACAAAAGTTTACTGCTAACTTAGGCCTCCCTCATGTATTGCTTCATAGGGAAGACATTGCCATAGTTGCATCGCTTCGCAGGCGGGTTGGCCTCTACAGTTTTTTACTATTTTGAGTATAATATGCTGCTATCTTCCTACAGCAGCATCTTATCTCCTGTTTCAAGTTTCCCTCTGCCGCCTCTTATGACTTCTGTCTTCTCTTACCCACGGGTCGATATGGCGCAGTGGATATTCTTACACAACCACTACATGGTTATACATGTGTGTACTAATGTACTAGTTTATACATGTGTGTAAAATAGAGGCACTCACATGTCCTCATCTACTTGTGCCAAAACTAAGGCTTGTGCGATAAGCTTTTTTATACAAAGAAAAATTTTTATACAAAAAAATTCAACCGGGTATGACCGAGCTTTGCTCGGTATTTTTCGCTCGGTTTTTTTTTTAATTCGTGTGTTTTGGAAATTATATTTAGATACAAATTTCATACTGATGAAATACGAATAAAATTTTTGATCTTAGCGACATAATAGAAAAAACTGAACTGGTTATTTGAATAAAAAATCATGAGTGCAATTAGCTTAATTTAAATTTTGGTATTCTTAAAAAATACTAAAAAAGGGCTCGAAAAAATAGATTTTCTCAAAAAAGAAAGGAACTTGAAAAAAAAATTAAAAAAAGTCAGTCGGTCGATCTGGGCTCGAACCATGGTATTACGATTTTGTGACCGCCCAATATACCAATTCAGCTATTTGTAATCATTAGTAAACTGTCAAAATTTACCTTCTTATTCTAACCATATTGTAGCAGTTTTTTATTGCCTGAAAACAAGGACAAAGCGACATTTTCTAAAAATAAATCCTAGCTAGATCGATTTATTGCCCCCGAAACTCTCTGGACACTAAATTTTATGAAAATCGTTGGAGCCGTTTCCGAGATTCCGATTATATATATATATATATATATATATATATATATATATATATATATATATCGTTTAAAGGTATAGGATAAGTGTAACGGACGGATATAAGGAGAAATAACAACACATTGCGACCTGAATACTAATTTCTTTACGGAATAAGCGTACAAACGAGCACACAGTTCACATGATGGTAACTGGATGCTGTGAGCATACACATCTACGTCTATTCTCGAATAAGAATTAAAATTCAGGTGCGTTATCACCCCTCATAAATAAGATGGAATGGCTCGTTCCAGTAAAAAGAGTCTCCGGTTCTCT
Source organism: Parnassius smintheus behrii (assembly GCA_036936625.1). Taxonomy (NCBI): domain Eukaryota; kingdom Metazoa; phylum Arthropoda; class Insecta; order Lepidoptera; family Papilionidae; genus Parnassius; species Parnassius smintheus. The sequence continues at coordinate 35,204,625 of JAUPFT010000028.1, forward strand.
ACACCCACTATAAGCTAGTTTTTTGTGAGAACGTGGTCCTTCCCCGGTCGAGCCAACCTATTCAACCTACAGCGATAATATAGCTGCAGTATGGTTCTACCATGTGTTTTCGGACAAATGTTGTCGCCAACTGATATACGAAACCAATAGTGAGGTAGTAGATACTCTGACCACTTATGTCGGGCTTCTATTTTTGAAAAATTCCCTGCGTTTTATTTCACGAGCCCTTTTGTAGTAGTAAAGTGCAAGAAAACTCTTTTTTTTTTAACAAAAGCAGCTTAACTATTTTTGAACAATTTAAGGTTTTTTCATTACGTCATCCTAAGTTGCAATGATTGAATTATGAACGAGTAAAACTATTTTTACATGCACCTAGTATGTAATAAAAGGGATCATTACGGAGAACGCAACTTTTTTCGTTTATACGAATCGGTTGCCGATAAGCTTACGACTTCTTGGGAGATTTGTTCACGGAATGTCACGTTAAGCTACGGAATAACGAAAACATATTATATAGTTATACAGATATAGTTGTTAAATTTCGTTAGGTCATTTATTAATTATCATTAAGCCATTGACTAAGTAACAATTGCGCTCAATCAAGAATGCATAATATCACTTCCAGTCTCTATTGTTCAACGTCAATTCGATTAAGTGAAGCTTAAAGTAGATATATGAACAATATATGAACAAACAACAACAACATATATGAACAACTCGGCGATCGAACCAAATAGAGTAAAGTAACCGTCCTGAATGTTTATTTTAATCTTTGTAGTCTTCATTTATTATATAACTTTTTAACATTCTTTGCTTAGATTATAAACAAAATCGTGTATTTTTATTTTGTTATCAGTTTGTTTGTGTGTCGTGTCGTTTAATATAAAATTATGCTAGTGTTGTAAAACATTTCTTATGTAAGTGAATTTTAATTCTTTTGAGAAATAAATATCTTGAAACACATATACCGTGGTTAGCCTTTGCTATTGTATTAGTGTTAGGAATAGTGTTGACGGAAATACGGATATTGTAATTGGTAGAGCCATGCTGCAGCTATATTAGTAGTATAGTTGTGCCACATAATAAATAACATAATTGTAAACATAATGGGTCGGCTCGACTGGGGAGGGACCACGCCCTCACAGAATACCAGCGTGAAACGTTGCTGTGTTTCGTATGGTGAGTGTAGAGAACCGGAGACCCCTGTTACTGGAAAGGAGGCATACCATCTTAGTACTCACGGGTGAGAACGCTTTTGCATCTTGATTCGTAATCGAGGATAGGTGTAAATGTCTATTGGTCACAGTAAACACTTATCATCAGGTGGGCTGTGTGCCCGTTTGTCACCCAAAAGTCGCTCTTTAAACAAGGAAATTTATATCACTACGAGTTTTAATACATGGTGTCTGCAAAGTAAAGCCTGATTCTATTAAAATTTCAGTGAGGAGAATAAATATCGGTGCTTGATTAAATTTTACATTTTTAATAAGTCACTTTCTTTTTTGTTTGTCTGTCTGTCGTTCTGGGTTGAAACTTGCAATTCAAATTTCGAGCACTCCCGAGTAAGTAACCGTCTGAAACTTTCACGGTAGCTCACAACTCGATGACAATGTACTTAGCAATATGAAAATAAACGTGGTATATTAAAAATAAAAAAATCATTTGTTTCGTGTATTTATTCTGAATGAATTTTGCTGCTATTTCAAGTGGCGACTTGAAACAGCCTGTTTAGATTATTTATACATTTAATTTTGGAATTACGTGGTTTACGAAATATCTAATCTGTGTTATTTATTTAGTACGGATGTTAGTGTCCATAGATGTCTGGTGAGATATTTTCACTTATCATCAGTATGGCTATTTTTTCATACAATATGCAGTATTTACAAAAACCTTTAGTTAACATTTTATTGATAATCTGTAACATAAAAAATGCGCATTCGCGATAATTGCACGAGAAGTAAATAGTTACAAATAACAGTATCCCTCTTATGTTCATAAAAATCTGAAGTAAAGTGCAACGCGGACGGTACAACGGTATAGTTCCGCTTTTAAAAACTCTAATGCCCTTAATTGAGCATTGTAATTAACGTTGATTGCTCGAAATTTGCACGATCATGAGAGCGGTTAAAACTTTTATCGGATTTTAATTATTTATGCAGCGGTTGTTCAATTAAAGCTTGGAAAATTATATTACTAGATAGACATATTTTTACACTTTTTATTTTCATGCTAACGCCACATAATGTTTCAGTAAAATAAAAGTATAAATAAAATTAAAATTAAAAACATCCTTATTATAAGTTTTGTTGATGGTTTTGTTAATATATAATTAAATCGGATATGGTGTATGTAACGATGAAATCGATTTGTGTTATTTTATTATTATTATTAAATTATTATTTTATTTTCGATATTATTATAAATACTTACGCATTTGATATAATTAATATTAGTAATGATTTATAATTTTAGTATTAGAATAGATTTCATTGACTATAATTTTACCCTATGATCCTTGTTGATTGAAATAAATAAATAAATAAAATAAATTATTTCTCCCATACACGGTAATCTTACTTCTAGTAGATATGTTATTTGGTTAATTAACTTAGATTTATTTTTATTTTTGTTAGTATTGTTTTTTTTGAAAGAACCCCGGATCGGGTACAGGCCTCTCTTCAAAGATGCGCTTTTGTCTCTGTCTTGTGCTATTTGGCTCCAGCTTGGGCCAGCTATTCTTTTTAGCTCGTCTTTCTTCATATCGGAGGTCTCCCTCTGCCTTTTTTTCTTTGGGTTGTTTTTACGATCCATATCTGATTTGTAAGCCTCGCTACGTGACCTGCTCATTTCCACTTAAATTTTAGTCCATAGTTCAAGGCATTCGCTTTTTTCATAATTCTTATTCGTGTATGTCTTAACTTTTTACCTTAACCATTTTATATGTTCCATCCTTACCTATCTACAAGTATGTTAGTGATCATATATCTTAGCACTGATTTTCATCGAAGTCGGATGAAGGTATATGTGGGTTACGATGGCAGCCTCGCACAAACATCGTAGTGACCTGGTTGGTCACACTTATGCTTATATTTAAAAAAATCACTAATTAAATACGATGACGTCGTTTGTTTCATATCTTTAGAATCAATGCAATTTTCAACATGGTATTGTTATATGTACCTACCATTTGAAATTAATTACGCAGAATATTGGAATGAATTTTGATGTAAAACTTTCTTGCTTAAATTTTCACTTGGAATCAATCAAACTGAAAGATTAATTATGGCTGAAGAATGATTACCGAACTTTAACGAACTTTTCTATTTAATATTGCAGAAACAGTTTCAAATAAAAAGTGTTTGTCACTGCGGTTTTAGTTTTAGCGGGACAGTATTTCATGCACACCGCCTGCAACTTTACAAGGCGCAGGTTCGGCCGCACATGGAATACTGTTCCCATCTCTGGGCTGGGGCTCCCCAGTACTAGCTCCTTCCACTTGACCGCATCCAGCGCAGAGCGGCTCGAATCGTCGACGACCGAGTGCTTTCCGATCGGCTCGATTCACTGGCACTGCGAAGAGATGTTGCATCTCTTTGCATTTTCTTTCGCATATACCATGGAGAGTGCTCTGAGGAATTGTTCGAATTTATCCCAGCCGCCAAATTTCGCGAACACACTACGCGGCAAACGTCCCGATACCATCCACACCATCTGGATGCTAGGCGGTCCACCACTGTACGTTTTAAGAGAAGTTTTCTTCCGCGTACAACCTCTCTGTGGAATAGTTTACCACCAGCGATTTTTCCGGACCGATACGACCTGGGGACCTTCAAGAAAAGAGCGTACTCCTTTCTAAAGGGCCGGCAACGCACCTGCAATTCCCCTGGTGTTGCGGTTGATCATGGGCGGCGGTAGTCACTTAACATCAGGTGAGCCGCATGCTCGTTTGCCCCCTCTTCTATTAAAGAAAAAGTTCAACAATCCATTAGATTTTTTTATAGAATAAGGGTGACCAACAGGCACACAGTCCAACTGATGGTAAGTGGATGCTGTGGCCCGTAGATATCTACATTTATCCTCGATTAAGAATCAAAATACATTTGCGTTGTCAACCCTAAGAACTAAGATGGAATGCCTCGCTTCCAGTAAAAATAGTCCCCGGTACTTTACACTCATTATAAGAAATACAGCAGCATTAAGCTGCTATTTTACGCTGGTATTCTGTGATTGTAAGTTACTACTGTAGCTCATGAACACAGTAATTTCATATAGATAATATTACCGTGCCATGGACATCTCTATTGAACTCCAGACAAAGAGGGCTTAGTTACTTCTAAGGACTAAGCTTGATTGTCCAACTGCTTGTATCTATACAGGCTCTGCCAGTGTTGTCATCTGCGAGGGACTACTATTGTTTATCCCTGCAGGTTTCGGGTCTCGGGGTATCCCCCATTACCCGGGTAATCCTCACAACCCATTTCTAGGGACCGGTCTTGAGAGCCGTACAAGGACGGCATTGTAGGTACTCTTCGTTGACGTATTGCGCGCCACCAGGTAGGTGCTTCCGGAGGGTCAGCAGTCTCGAAACCCCGCGGAGTCCCGCGGACAGGGAGTCGACGCAGGGCCAATCCTGCCGACATGTGTGCGCTCCTAACAGCAGCACTCCGGGCCTCCAGTGCTCCTCCCTGGCTCTAGGTTAAGGCCTGGTGAATTCCTAGGCAGAAACTGGCGTATCTCGCGCCTCTAGGAAGGGATCTGCCGAAGGGTCAGCATCCTCCAGGTCCCGCGGAGACGCATTTCGACGCGGAGCCGAAGTTACCAACAGGCGCGCGCTCTCCTAGTAGCACGCCGGGCCTTCGGAGTTCGCTTCCTAGCATAGTAGGTTAAACGCAGCGTTGGCTATGTAACGTCCCGGGTGGGGTCAGGGGCGCCCTTGAGGCTCAACGCAAGCCGAGTTGGCCCCACAGCACGTGCACCCACTGCGAAGCGACGCGCTGTACTTCTCCCACCCGGGTGGGAGCTGACGACCGACGGACGTGACTGGCAGCTAACGCGGTCCGGCCGCAACTCCTATCATCTACAGGCTCTGCATACACTTTAGAGGCCCAAAGTCTGCTATACATGGCTGACTTTAGGGGTAAGCTATCGAGGAGTCACAGCAGAGTCATAGCAGAGTTGAAACAATTGTCGTAATATCGACGTGGTGTGCCTTTCCTAGTGTAGTGGTGTTGGTAATAGTAGTATTCTGACTAGTGGTAAAGGGAATAAGAAGAGTGGCAGGTGGTCTTCAAATTAGATAAGACATATCATTGCTAATAAATTTTTAACATCTTTAACACCGGAATGTTCTAGTAAAGGTTTTTAATATGAAAGTCAATTTTTAACGTTATTTTTAAAGGGATGTCTGTATGTGCGAGTGTAAGTTCGAACTTCAGTGAATTTTTCTAATATTAATTTGGCCTTGATCTTAATGTCATCTGTGATAGTAAAACTGTCGTAACGCGTATCTATTCGTCTCAACAATAGGTCAATATCGTATGCACATGCAACAATGTGACGATAGATTGATAGGGAAGTGACCCGATTCCTTAGACACCTTAAGGCCAGTAGGGTTATAATGATTTCTTTAGCCAGTTGACCAGTTTTGACCAGTGTAAGACTCAGATTTAAGCGTATTTGTTTGCTTATTTATAGGAAATAACAAGACCTTAAAATTATACCTCATTGGTGTGTACGTTTCTTACAGAGTTAGATAAAAGAGATAGAGAATATCTTCATAGGATATAGATTACAAACGGTCCACAGGTATCTAAATGATCTGTCGCATAAACCACAGGGTGTGCTCTGAGGAATTGTTTGGATTAATCCCAGCTGCCAAATTTCATGAACGCACTACGCCGCAAACCTCCCGATACCACCCACTCTATCTAGATGCTTGGCGCTCCCACCAATGTAAGTTTCTCTAGGAGTTTTCTTCCGCGTTCAACCTCTCTGTGGAATAGTTTACCACCGGCGATTTTTCCGGATCGATACGACCTAGTGGCCTTCAAGAAAAGAGCTTACTCATTTCTAATAGGGCGATAATGCACCAGCAATCCCCCTGGTGTTGCAGTTTTTATGGGCAACAGTAGTCACTTACCATCAAGTGAGCCGTATGCTCGTTTTCCTCCACTTCTATAAAAAATAAATATAAAAACAAGCATAGTGATGGCAAGTGTTTGCTATGACGCATAGATATCTACATCTATCCTGGATTAAGAATCAGAATGCAAAATTCGTTCTCAATCCTGAGAACTACAAAGGAACACCTCGTTTACAGTCTCCGGTTCCCTACACTAACCATACGAAAACAGCATTAAGCTGCTGTTTCATGCTGGCATTCCGTGAGAGCGTGGCCCTTCCCCTGTTACCCTTTCGTTCTACAACCATAATATAGATGCAGCGTGGCTCTACCTCGTATAGATAAAGTAAGGGAAAGCTATTTGAAAATAATAATAAATTTCTATTCTTTTTTTTAAAAGCTATTTGAAAATAATAATAAATTTCTATTCTTTTTTTTAAAAGCTATTTGAAAATAATAATAAATTTCTATTCTTTTTAGGGTTCCGTAGTCAACTAGGAACCCTTATAGTTTCGCCATGTCTGTCTGTCCGTCTGTCCGTCCTCGCTTAATCTGTGTGACCGTTAGCACTAGAAAGCTGAAATTTGGTTCCAGTATGTGTATCAATCACGCCGACAAAGTGGTAAAATAAAAATTGGAAAAAAATGTTTTATTAGGGTAGCCCCCCTATATGTAAAGTGGGAAGTGATTTATTTTTTATTTTAACCCTAACGTTTTATTTTAACCCTAACTTTTGAACCATAAGTTTAAAAAATATGAAAAAAATCTGGAAAGTAGAACTTTATAAGGACTTTCTAGGAAAATTATTTTGAACTTGGATGGAAACAACAGTTTTTGTACAAACTCATAAGTGGGAACACTTATTGTGACGGACGGGAAACTACGGAACCCTACACTGAGCGTGGCCCGACACGCTCTTGGCCGCTTTTTTTTAAAAGCTATTTGAAAATAATAATAAATTTCTATTGAAAATAATAATAAAAATTCTATTACAATACTATATGGAAAAACGGGATCTATAGCAATATCCCAACCGTAAAATTATCAGAGCTTCTTACCGGTGCTTCTAGAACCTGCAATAAAGGAGATTTTAACGTTCATATGACCAATAAATAAAACGAAATAAAAATAAAAATCATCTCATTTATGTAGCAACTCTTATTATTCGTTATAGTAAAACTAGTTTTAATTGGCAAATGTCGACTATCTTTTATTAAATAATGAAGTGGGTAATGTACGAGGCGCTTATCGGTTAAATATAAATAAATACAAAGCGCTGGGTCCTGTTGTTCCTAATGGAGTTTCCGAGTTTGCTTCGTCGCCTCTAGCTATTCTGTAACTTACACCGTGGCCAGGAAAATAGCGAATAGTCCGTTTGTATAAAGCACATTAGTCTATATCATGTGTTATTATTGTGTCATTTTATACTATGGATATATGCTATTTTATAAGGTTTGTATTGTATGTTATTATTATTTTAAATATGCTTATATTTACATATATATTTATAATTAATTGTAGATAAATTTTCACTTTTTTCAATTGAAACTTGATCATGGCGACTGTGCTAACGTTAATATTATATCTGTCAATTTGAGATTTAATTACATTAAGAGATTTTACGATTAGGGAATTTAGAAAGCCTCATTTAATTTCTTTGAGTATTAAGACTTGCTGTAAGCTAGTAGAGTAGCTGTTTGTTAACGGCACCATATTGATCGGGTTCTATTCCCGCTCGTAACAAGTATATATGTATCCTCCACAAATAAATTGCCCCACGTTGACAGCCTAATTGGGTAAGTACTGTATTACTTAAAAGCCCATCAGGATACAGAAAATTCTAAGACGATTTTTTACGTGGTAGAGCCATGCCGCAGTTATATTAGAAGTATAGTTGTAGCACGAATGGGTCGGCTCGACCGGGGAAGGACCACGCTCTCACAGAATACCAGCGTGAAATAGTAGCTTAATGCTGCTGTATTTCGTATGGTGAGTGTAGAGAACCGGAAACCCTTTTTACTGGAAATGAGGCATTCCATCTCAGTCCTCATGGGTGACAACGCATCTGCATTTTGATTTGCAATGGAAGATAGATGTAGATGTCTATGGGCCGCAGCAACCACTTACCATCAGGTGGACTGTGTGCTCGTTTGTCACTCTATTCTATATAAAAAAAATGTTTATAATTAAACTAGAAACATTTATTTAATAATATATTAGTACCTGGATGACGAAGCTTTGCTCCGCGTTAAAAAACAAATATAATTACTTTAAAAATTACAAGTATCATAAAAATGTAGGAGGAAGAGATTTTTTAATAGGTTAGGGTCACAAACGACACACAGTTACCTGATGGTAAGTGGTTGCTGTGGCCCATACACATCTACATCTATCGATTACGAATCAAAATGCAGATGCGTTGTCACCCGTGAGGACTAAGATGAAATGCCTCGTTTCCAGTAAAAAGGGTCTCCGGTTCTCTACACTCACCATACGAAACATATCAGCATTTAGCTACTGTTTCACGCTGGTATTCTGTGAGAGCGTGGTCCTTCCCCGGTCGAGCCGACCCATTCGTGCTACAACTATACTTCTAATATAACTAAGTACCATGTATTATAAAAAAATAATCATAGTAATAGCAAAATATGTATTATAGTGATAAAAACTATTTTATTGCCAATATATTATAAAATTAATTAAATATCTTTAAACGATTTCGATAGAAGTTGAATGCCATAAATGAACATTTAACCACAGTGTAGGAATATCTGTTATGCTATTTCGTAGATAGTAAGTAGTAACTAGTAGCTATCGTAAAAAACTATTGAGAGAAACAAACTAGCATATGAGCAGCAGCATCTTTTTATTAACACTAAAATGAAAAAAATAATTGCGGTTTCTAACTAGCCTGCCAGCGTGGAAACTATAGAAAATGATATGAGGCAAGAAAGAGAGATCTATGGGTGAGGCCTGTGTTCACGGTAACAATTAAATGGCATCAGTCTACTTAGATTAATACATTATTTGTTTATATTATAATATCTAGCTTGTTTAATGGCCACAAACCGAGAGACAATGCATGGTATGTAAAGAGATCTTTATCTTTGTCTATTTTAGTTTGGAATTTAACAGCTTAGAAAAGATATCCAACGGCTTTCAGGTATTTCCATGCGATTATTTCAATACAATTTATGTTTAACGTTCCGAAATTGATCCTAATCGCTAGTAAAACACAGTTGATATTCATTTGATGCATAATTCATGCACGTTTAATTTCTAAATCCTTTACCGGGAATGCAAATGATTATTTAATTTATTTTATGTTTGCGATTTATTAGGGTTATAATTTGAAAGATACGTTCTGAATATCAATATGAAAATCTATAGATATTCAATACGCGTTTCTTTGTACAAAAAGGGGCAAAAAGTTCAAAAGAGCTTTTTGATATTTATGTATGACCAAAAAAGTTAGCAAATTTCTACGCAATCGATTTTTTTTTTCATATAATTCCGAGTATATAACTTAACTTTTAGATAGCTTGATTCTTCTTTATCGATAAAGGAAAATATTCTGAAAATCTATATTTTATAGTAATATGACAAACACAGATATATAGAACGTTTTTTCCACTGTAAATTAAGTTTATTTTCAATCAATTCGCTAGAGCAATTTTCGGTTTACCTGACCTAAGTAGGTATTATTTATAAATTTCAGTAAGTTTATTATTTTTATGAAAGTAAGTTCTTTCTTATCTTACTAGTAACTGTTGTACTTAACTATCCATACAAATAAATAAAATTTAAGGAATGTTAAAACAGTAATTATAACAAACCCACAATTTTTTAAATTTCTGTAAATTAATTCGTCTGTCTGTCTGTCTGTTTGTTCCGGCTAATCTCCAAAATTGCTGGACCGGTTTTGACGGGATATGAATGTCCCGTCAAAACCGGTCCCGGCAGATAACTGATAATACAGGGAGTAACTTAGGCTGCTTTTATTTTACGAGTAGAATAACAATTATAATACCGCGTAAAAAATTAAGACTCTAAATTACACGCGAGCGATGTCACAGGGAACAGCTAGTTGTATATAAACGAATATTGTCTTTTTTATTTTCAACATTTACTATCATAACGGTAAGCAAAGTGTAGGGCGGCCACCACTAGATGGAGGGAGTGGTAAGAGATGCAGGAAGTCGATGGAATGCATGTGGCTCTGTACCGTGCACAGAGTGCCTTTATATTATTTGTTTCAGTATAAGTATAACAATAGATAATAATCTATATAGGGTAAGTAGAGCCTATGTCCAGCAGTGGACTTGTGAAGGGCTATAATGATGATGACGGTAATAAAAACGAATACAATAAATTGTATCTAACTGTAAATTTTGTGTTATAGTTCATTCCTTCTACGTTGTTATCGGTAGTAAAAAGAGAGCAAAATCGTCGTGGCTTGATTTTCAGTATGGATGAACTATTTACATAAATAATTTAGTTTATTCGGAACTCTCTAGGCGCCGGTGCTACTCGCGCTTGTGTTGACTTTTTGAGTTTAGAATCAATAATCAATTGTATATAAAATTTTATGCAATGATAATATTTAATACGGTCGCATAGACTCGCCCATGCTTCGTTTATACCGTCTATTTTTTAATTTACCGTAGAAATGACTCTAATATATAACGGTTTTGGTTATAAGTTACTTTTTATTGTAATAAATCCATAAATATAAAAACAATAAATTGTATCTCTGTAATATTAAACTAATTGGTTTTTATTAAACTTAAGTGGTTACTTGAATGCTATTAAGACATAAATACATTTGGAAGTAAGCAAGTAACAATTACGAGTAGCAAGAGAGAGCAGTGAGCGCGCAAATTTTCTTCCTCTCCTTCTCCGATAGTCAGTTATTCAGGAGAATAATAACAAATTATGGAAGGAAGCTGAAAATAATTTTAAATATTTATAGAAAATTTTAATTATATTATTTAATTTAAATGTTCTATAAATATTTACAGAACATTTAAATTTGTATGTACATGTATCTATTATATATATATATATATATATATATATATATATATATATATATATATATATATATATATGTTTATATATACATATATACATACAGATGGTGCTAAAGAAGAGTTACCTAAGTCGTGTCATAAGCACACTCTTTTTTATTTGTTTGTGCTTCTGACTGGGCTAATCTTCGGAATGGCTGAAGTAATTCTTATAAAACGGAAAATTGATAATACAAATGGTCTTTGATTATCTTGAATCCATATAACGCCACATTAATATATCCTACCCAGGCGAAGTCAGGATGAGTCGCTTGTATGGACAAACTATCAGCACTATTTTTACATGAAGGTAAATCCAAATAAACACGTAAAACACATATTAATGATAACTGTTTCTGTTTTACAGCGGCATCACTATGCGAAGGCGCTCGCGACGCAACATGTCCGCGTATTTGCGGGCCAACACTACAAGGAGACCCGGTCTGCGCAACCGATGGATACATCTATCCTTCACTCTGTGAGATGAGGAAGAAGACTTGTGGGAGAGGTATGGTTATTTATTTATTTATTTTTAACTAAAATTAAATAAATGCGTTAATATTCTAACTTAAAACACATTTAATAATTACTGTACCATTAGTGTCGTAAAATGCGACAGCAGAAAACTTGAATGGGTACGGACAGCAGCAAAATTGCGGGTACCAACTCTCCTATAATGATGAGGCAATTATTGTGGAGAATTATGCTCCGCGGTGAACTTTGATAATCTGTGATGATTATGACGATGAATAATTAATAAAATCAGAGACATCAGATAAAGGAAATTCGTAAATTATGTGAAAATTAACTTGCTAAGAAACGCGTGCAAAAACAAGTGATATGTTTACATTTTTTTGAAAAATCAATCCCATTCTGCTGCAATTAAACCTCATCAACTTATCATCGGGTGAATAGTGTACACCCTCGTCACCCATATTGTATAGAAAAACAGCAGCGTCTTTGAATTAAACTGCCAGAAAATTAATTACATCAAGTATTAAAAGAGTTTTGCTATTGCTTTGTATAAGGCGCTTTTTTGCTAATAACACTGAACATAAAACATTATTTGCGTTCACTGGCTGTTACCATGTGATGTTTTGCATGACATAATATTAATAATAATAATGTCCTTCAGAACGAATTTGGCCATCGCGGCCTGCCTTAACGAAGACTAGCCATCGAAGATTATAGTGCCCGAGTGTATGCGTAAGCACAGGTGTACTCTCAATTCCCTCACTCTCATAATCCGATGGGACGGTAAACCGACACGACCGGAGAGAAATCAGGCGCAGGACCAACGGCTTTACGTGCTTTCCGGGGCGCGGGGTGAGATACCGCCAACTTCCTGACTCCGGGCAACTACTGAGAATTTCTTGACGGAAAAACTCAATAATTAATTTTTTGGCCCGACCCGGTATTCGAACCCAGGACCTAATGATCAGCAGTCGCACTACTACAACCACTAGACCAACGAGGCAGTGACATAATTGTATCGTAACGTAAATTACATTACAAAACGTAAAACATAACATACGTCCATAGGTACATACTAAACATAAGATTTCTCAACTCTCACCATCACTTGGTCACCAGAGATTTGTTTCAATCAGTAGAGTGTTCTGTAAGTTAGGTAAAAATTAGAAATGACAAAATATTAAGTTATAGAATATTCTAATTTTAATAAATATTTATAATTTTGACAAAATTGTAATTCTCTTCCAGGAGTAAAACTAGCCCAGGATCAAGGTTCTTGCTCCCGAGCTCAAGGATCTAAATGTGAACACCGGTGTACATCTGAACGTGACCCTGTATGCGGCACTAATGGACGGACTTACCTCAACAGATGTATGTTACAAGTAGAAATATGCAGGTATGTAAAAAGTTCTTTTAAACTAATCTTTTAGAGCCAATCCACAACCCCATTTCGTTCGGTAGTTTCTCAGGCTACAGTGGAGTACTTATATCTCTACTGTAGCTTCATAAGCCACAGCACGATAGATGACTGGAAGGTGACCTTAGGCAAGCAAACTTAAATACTTCTACTCTGTAAGGATTTAAAATAGAGAATTCAGTTTCATAACATCAATTATTAAGTGGTTGTTTGTCAAGCGTTTTAGTATCTACAAGTAGCCTTTTTTTAATTTGAGGTAATTAAAACTAATTGAGGTGGAAGACTGAACAGACTGACAGTACGCTTCTTTTTGTAGTTGCTTTATTATTATCTGTAGTTTTCGACGAAATCGATGAGATGATACTGAAGTCGATATATTTCAAGATCTACGAAAACGATTTGGACGTCCGTTTTTGTGTAACAATGAATTTTTCCAAACATGGGACAATTGTAACTGTTTTTAACTGCTACAGTTATGTGCACTTAAATAGATTTAGTATATAAACTCTGAATGTTTTGTAAGTAGGTATAATGCAATGCCAAGTGCAATTTAAAATTTAATTGAGTAACATTAAAATTTTATAATAATATAACCATAATGCTTTGGTACATGCACTATGTATGCTATTTTAGAAGAAGAAAAACTTATAATTAAATGCATTTTTACAGTAAAATTTAAAACACAGTTAAATTTAAAAAAACTTCTAAAATCAAATTATGCTTGTATCTTCTTCTGTATCTGTTTCCATAACATTTATTATTTCTGCTTCTGACATCCTCTGACATTTTTCTTTAACATGTATTTATTCCTTGGTATTAATTTAACAAACGAATATACTTAAGTATAAATACATACAAACACACCGGTAAATAACATCCTCCTTTTTGAAACTCGGTTAAAAATTAAAGGCTGTCCCATCACTAATTACGATATTCTCAGCAAGATGATCGGGGTATCGTATCGTATCGTGATACACATACCCCGATGTTAGGTATTAGGTGACGTAAGTGTAATTGTATCCGTATTTCAAGAAATAGTGGATTTCAGGACACAGGAATATATTACTCTATAAGTACCAATATTATTCTTTATCACCTTGTATCGGGTTTAAAATAACTTAATAACATATTGAAACACTTATTAACTTCACCTCTTAAAACTGCGCTGTCTGTCGCCAGTTGAGTAGTTTAAAAAAAAACGTCTGTTGATAAAATAATTGAAGCTATGTACTTAACTGTCAGTAGTCAATGGCGTAAAATTTCCTGCATTGTTTAAAAGATGGAATTTTACCAAAAACCGTGTTTAGGCCGCATAATTTGCATTTGTTACACTTGCCTCACTGTCACACTTGCCTCAGGTGACCATATAGCAATCTCTACGCCAGGCTTATAATCCCCAGGCCGGTGACGTAAAGCAGCGATAAAAATGTGGGACATCTGTTACTATCTCTAATCACCAAGCATCAAATATCTCTTGCAACTTCTTGAATGGTTGACTATCACTGGCTGATCCCTATGGGTATACAAGCCAGTAGTAGTCAACCATTACGGAATGTTAAAGAATTTTATAATGCAATTATTGGATAACAATGTTTCAACTATTATTTAAGAAAATATTGTGTGTTCAATTTAAATGAAAGATTAATGACATACTCCTTTTTGAACTTGATGTTAAAATAAACCGGTTCGAAGGACCTAGGATATTCAAAACAAATGCATGTGTTTTTTAAAAAAAATCATTTTAAAATTAATTATCATTTAATTATAGATAATTAATGTTTTATATTCAATATTTTCATAATTATGCAGCCGTGGTAGCTCAGATGGTTAGCGCTCGCTGTCAATTCCACAGTACGCAAGCAAACCGCGTTCGATCCCCGCCGGCACCAATGAAATTGTTAATTGCAATTTGAAGTGCTGATTTACCACGTGCTCGACGGTGAAGGAAAACATCGTGAGGGAACCTGCATGTCAGAGAAATAACAGAAAAATATTTCAAACACATATAAAGTTCGCCAGTACGCATTGGGGCCGCGCGGCGGACACTTCCTTGCGCTAAAACCCTCTTAGAAATGAGCGGAGGCCTATTCTCAGCAGTGGGACGTATATAGGCTGTAACTTTACTTTACCTTCTTTTATTCAACATTTTCATAAACCTAATAATTTAATTGTTTTTGATGGTATATACGAGTAATGAATGGATTCATAAGATTAAACCTAGATATATGTACTAACAAATTCAAACTGTTTTTCACCAGAGTTGGCATCGGTCTGTCTCATCTCGGAGCTTGTAACAATATCAGCGCCCACCGCGAGAACTGCCCCGTTGACTGCTCGCAGGCACCCTTAGACGGCCCCGTCTGCGGCTCGGATGGAAATGTGTATAAAAGCACGTGCCAAATGAAGCTACTTACGTGCGGGTATGATTGGATCATTACTACAATTTACGATTAGTTTAAGAATTCTTTTCGAAGAAGAATTTTACACGAGGTAGAGCCATGCTGGAACTATATTAATTGTATAGTTGTAACACGAATAGGTCGGCTCGGCCGAGGAAGGACCACGCTCGCACAGAATACCAGCGCAAATAGCAGCTTAATGCTGCTGTGTATCGTATGGTGAGTGTAAAAAACCGGAGACCCTTTTTACTGAAAAAGAGGCGTTCCATCTTAGTCCTCAAGTCTGACAACGCATCTGCATTTTGATTCGCAGACGCGGATAGATGTAGATGTCTATGGGCCACAGCAACCACTTACCATCAGGTGGACTGTGAGCTCGCTTGTCACCCTTTTCCTATTAAAAAAATCTGGAAGCTCGGCTATAGAGTAAATATCCAAATCATTTATTAAATGTAAGTTAGGAAATAGGGGTTAGTCACTTTTTACTTTCTTGGCGTAATGGTTGATCCCTCAGAATAGGTAAAATATTGGCTGGTGTGTATCGCAGCTTATATTGTATTCACTCGTATTTCCTTAACCTAAAATTTTCTATTGATTAAAACTACTTTTACGGATTTTATCGCGTTTATTTTACTATTATTTTTAATTCCCGACGTTTCGGGCGCTTTCCAGCACCGATGGTCACGGGGGACTGAGATGACTGACGTCCCGATGTCATTGTTAAACCCGGAGTACCTTCAGCTTTTTTTAATTATTGTTTATGGTCTGATCTATGCAAAATGAACTGACTATGTCCTGAGGTCTTGCAGTGGTATGCTTGGGTTTAGTTTTAATTTTATTGATTATAGGATCCCAAGCAGGTGGTAGTACCCAGCCTCCTTCTCTATTGAAATTAGGATGTTTTTTAATTTCAATAGCCTCACGTATCATGCTTGGTAGGAATCGGTGTTCTTTCGCGAGGATTTGCGGTCTATCAAATCTGATGTAATGGTTGGGGCCGTCTAGGATATGATCGCAAACTGCAGACTTCCCGGAACGTTGATGCTTCACATCAGCTATTTGTTCTTTTACGCGGGTTCTCATTGATCTTTTTGTTTGTCCTATATAAGAGAGACTACATTCACAATCAAGCTTGTACACTCCTGCATCTTGTAGAGGAATATGACACTTGACTGATGGTAGGAACTGACTAATCTTCTTCGGCGGCTTGTAGAATGTTCTAATAGAAACGCGATAAAATCCGTAAAAGTGGTTTTAATCAATGTGTAGTGTTCGCGTAAATATAAGAAATCATTAAAATTTTCTAGTTGCCAGATTTTGACAAAATGATATATGAAGTCGGCATAAAATATATTACACAAGAACTATCGACTTAATAAAATGTATGTTAAAAACTATTCTATAGTTATAATAAATGTTATAAAACAAGTCTTCACTAAAGACTCTCAATTAGTTTTGTATATGCAGAAAAATTTATTTTGCTCTATCTATACAACACTTAATAATAAGCAAAAATATTTTTTGTATTTTTCACTAACCATTACCTCAGCGCACGTGGATAAATCATTCCGGGAGCGCCTTTTCTTCCGATTTGCTTAACAAAAACCAATATCCAAGGCTAACTGAGGGGTGTAGTCTAATGCTAGATTGAATCTGGCTATAATATACAAAATATTTTTTTTAAATCGGACTGGAAGTTTCAGGGATTAGCGCAATTAAACAAACAAAGGAACAAAATATCTCTTCCACTTTATTGTATTAAAAAGTATAGATACTACAATTTATGAATAGTTGATGGCGGCGTACTAAACCATCACTAGTACTGTTATTTATTCTGTGCCATCACCCTGTTTTTTACGATGGATGTCATAGGAGGTAACTATGCGAAATCTCAGAATAATCACATGGCTTTCCTTAGATGGACTATATTATGCCCGAAATAATGTACCCAGACCGGTGAAAGTCGTTAATTGTTCTGCCAAGCTTGGCTATTATATATAGGTATATAAGTATAGATAGCGCTTTTTTATATACAAGGGATTGGTAGCAAATTAATCTAGGATTAATTTGTACCGACACACTTTTCATGTATTTTATGAATGGGTCGGCTCGGCCGAGGAAGGACCACGCTCTCACAGAATACCAGCGTAAAATAGTAGCTCTGTGTTTCGTATGGTGAGTTGGTGAGTGTAGAGAACCGGAGACCCTATTTACTGGAAACGAGGCATTCCATCTTCTTCCTCCAGGGTGACAACGCATCTGCATTTTGATCCATAATCGGGGAGTAGATGTCTATGGGCCACAGCAACCACATACCATCAAGTTGACTGTGTGGTCGTTTGCCACGCAATCCTATAAAAAAATAAATCTAATTTCTTGAGAATAATAAAATTTTAAACAACTTTTTCAGACAAGGTGTAGTAAAAACGAACAAGAAACATTGCCAAACGACCCGCCACTGCAGAGAATCGTGCTGGAGAGTAGCGAGGCCCACTTGCGGATCTGACGGAAAACTCTACGCTAATGCGTGCAGAATGAAGGCAACCAATTGCGGGTATGTATTTCGAAAATTATCGGACACTATTGCTCAACAAAAACCGAAAAGCAAAAAAAAAAGTCAATGTAAATCTAACAGCAAAGATAGTAAATATTATAAAGGAATACGAAAAAAGATTACATGGAAACAATAAAATGCATTTCCTTGCTTAAAATAATCTTTTGTTTACTGGGCATCAATAAACAGTTTACTAATGCCCAGTAGTTGTTTGAGATTAATGTAATATAAATAAAAGAAATTTTCACGGAGTTCGAAAACGAGAAGGTCTTTTGACGCATTTATTTTTAAACTAGCTTTTTACCCGCGGCTTCGCTCACGTAGGCTTCAATTTAGTAATATCGTTAAATGCTGTTCCGTACCAAAATTAACAAATTTTGATCGAAATTTCGGGCTTTACGACGTATCCATTAAAAAGGTTAAAATCAAAACTGCATTATTTACTTTCACTCTTTACATTCATTCATAATTAAACTTAATTTTTTTTAAACGAAATAACAAATAATGATGAATTTCATGGTCGTCAATTATTTTCGGTATTATATTATGTTTATTTGTGATATTCGATACATATCATTTGCAACAAACAAGAGATGGGCAGCATTATTTTCTCGATAATAGGTCAAAATATTAAATCTGCCTTTGCGATGTAGCTGGTTCTGCGTAGATCGGACCGAAAATTGATATTAAAAAACTGAAGGTAGCCGGGATAACTATGACATTGGGACGTCAAACATCTCAGTTCCCCCCGTGACCACGGGTGCTGTAAAACACCCGGAACGTCGGAAATTAAAAATAACTTAAAATAGGTAAATTAAACGCGATAGAATCCGTATAATATATAGTTTTATTCAATGTGTAGTGTTCGCGTAAATTTAAGAAATCATTACCAAAAACCCTATCATGTTTCATAGTTTTGATATATCACACTATTATCTTTTTAAATCATTACACTTTTATTTTATATATCTAATTAATTGAACATATAAATGTCAGTTATTGTTTAATATATTAGTAACTGCATGCATATTAATGATAGATGGTGCTGTTTTGAAAACTAAAACCTATGCAGCATGGCTCTACCACGCTCTACAATGAACTTTCTTTACGTTCTCAGCAAACACGTGTTTGAAGTTCCCATGGCGTTTTGTGTTTCACAAGAGAGGACCTCTGGTGGTGAACCCTGTCCTACTGATTGCTCTGACCAGAAAGAGAAAGTGGTCTGTGGATCAGACGAGAATATATACAGGAACGAATGTGAAATGAAGATGCTCAATTGTGGGTAAGTTGAAAATGATAGATAATATTTTTGTAAAGAGGTTATTCCCTTTTGTCTTGTTTTGTATTTCTTTTGTTTGTGTGGTTTGGTCATGTAAAAAGAATGAATGAAAAAAGACTTACAAAGCAAATATACGTTGCATAAGTGAACGGAAGAGTCGGAAAGGGACGTCCTAGGCGAAAGTTTGTCGACCAAATTGGCTATATGTTAAAATGGGCCAAATTAAGAGTACCCTTAACCGACGAGCATGTATGCGTAGGTATATGGATGTGGAAGAGGCGAGAGAGATATGTCAGGATCGTGCTAAATGGAAGTCTGTAGTCTCTGCCTACCCCTCTGTGTGACAGGCGTGAGTGTTTAGTTATATACGTTACGTATGTACGTGCGTATGTAACGTATGTACGTTATTCCCTTACATAGATTTGCACCGGTATTGTAGAGGCAGTTTATATTCATAAATTGCACTAGAACAAACATTCAGATAGGGACCATTTATTTGTAGGCCATACAACATCCGTGAGGTATTCTAATCCGCGGCTATTGTGCCACGAAGCAATCAAAAGATTCTTTCATGAAAGTTAAAAGTTAAAGTTCCAGCCTATATAACGTTTACTGCCAGATACAGGTCTCCTCTCATTTCTGAGTCTTTCATCATTTAAAAAAATGATTGAAAAACGTAATAACAGTTAACCTGATGATACGTGGTTGCTGCAGTCCATAGACACTTGCACCTGACTTCAAACGAAGAAGTGGACTAATGTGTGTGACCTCCGGAGGAGCAAAATAACAGTTAACCTTTTTTTATAGAATAAAGGTGACAAACGATCACTCAATCCAGTAAATGATGCTGTGGCCCATAGATTCAATTAAGAATCAAAATGCCGATGCGATGCCAGCCCTGCGAACTGAGATGAGATGAGATACTCGTTTCCAGTAAAAAGGGTCTCCGGTTCTCTACACGCATCATACGAAACACAGCAGTATTAAGCAGCTATTTTACGCTGGTATTCTGTGAGAGCGTGGTCCTAAACCGGTCGAGCCGACCCATTCGTGCTGCAACCACAATATAGTTGCGGTGCGACTCTACCACTTTTTATTATACTGACTTTTTTACCCTTCAGATTTTGCTGCTTGGCGGCAGAAATAAATATGAGGAAGAGTGAAGATATTAAACATTTTTTAGCTAAGATACTCGTAATAAAATAAAACGATGTTCTTACCTCCCTCTCCTCTCCTCTCCCTCAATTGTATGCATTATCCCCGTCACTACTCCCAACACCACTACTCAAGGAAAAACACACCACCGTCGGTAATACAACACGTGTTTCGCCTTTAAAAGAGGCGTCCTCAGGTGAAGACTCTATGATTGTGACTCTATGAAGTGAACACTCAAGTCTTAATTTCGTTACCGGAATCATAGCTAATTAAATTTTAACATATTTAATATAATTGACTGCCACAAAGGAACGCCTGATTGTATTAATTATAAGAGGAAGGTGCGAGCCGGGCTTTAGGCTAACATTCTAACTTAATAACGATATTCCATGTCAACGTTTTTTTTAAAACAGCTGACTGTTTCAGCGTCAATAACAGGAAGATAGTAAAGAAAGTTGATATGGAGAAATGCAAAACCAAAATGAATAAGTGCCTCAAAGTGAAATGCCGAAGCGATTACGACCCCGTCTGTGGAACCGACGCTAACGTGTACCCTAACTCTTGCCAGCTTAAAATTGCAACCTGCCTGTGAGTATTTATGTATAAGTAAAACATAGTAGTAATTACGAGACAGTGTATGTTATAATAATATCCTCCAAATCAAATTTTGGTAGTGGCGGTAAGTCTCACAAGAGTGTGCGAAAGAATAGGTGCACTCTCTATTCCTTCATTCTCATAGTCCGATGAGGCAGCAATCCGACACTGCGGAAGAAATATACATTTGCAGAAACAAAGGCTTTATGAGCTCTCTAAGATAGGTTGAAACACCGACTTCTTATTATGGACTGCTATTGAGAATTTCTTGACACGAGAACCCGAGACTACTTGATCTGCAATCGAGATTACGCCTGTAACACCGACGAGGCAGTCGTAGAGTAGTTTTTCAAATTTTTTTTTTTTATAGAAGAGGGGGCAAACGAGCATGCGGCTCACCTGATGTTAAGTGACTACCGCCGCCCATGATCAACCGCAACACCAGGAGAATTGCGGGTGCGTTGCCGGCCCTTTAGAAAGGAGTAAGCTCTTTTTTTGAAGGTCCCCAGGTCGTATCGGTCTGGAAAAATCGCCGGTGGTAAACTATTCCACAGAGAGGTTGTACGTGGAAGAAAACTCCTTGTGAAACGTACAGTGGTGGACCGCCAAGCATCCAGATGGTGTGGATGGTATCGGGACGTTTGCCGTGTAGTGCGTTCACGAAATTTGGTGGCTGGGATTAATCCGAACAATTCCTCAGAGCACTCCCCGTGATAGATGCGATAAAATACGCAAAGAGATGCAACATCTCTTCGCAGCGCCAGTGAATCGAGCCGATCGGAAAGCACTCGGTCGTCGACGATTCGAGCCGCTCTGCGCTGGATGCGGTCAAGTGGAAGAAGCTGGTACTGGGGAGCCCCAGCCCAGAGATGGGAACAGTATTCCATGTGCGGCCGAACCTGCGCCTTGTAAAGTTGCAGGCGGTGTGCCGGCATGAAATACTGTCCCGCTCTGCTGAGCACGCCAAGCTTTTTAGAGGCCAATTTGGCCTTTCCTTCCAAGTGACCACGAAACTGCACGTCACTCGATATGTCGACGCCGAGGATTCCGATACTGGCTGAGGCATAAAGGGAGTGCCTTGAAACTGAGGGGATACGACAAAGGGGGTTTCGTTTGTAACCTTGAAATCTTTTTTTTAAGATTACAAACGAGCACACAGTCAACCTGATGGCAATTAGATACAGTGGCATAGAGAAATAATCTAGATAAATAATAAAGAATCAAAAAACAGATGCGATATCGCTTCTGAAGACGAAATGCCCAGTTTCCAGTTAAAAGGGTCTCCGACTCTCTACACTTACCATACGAAACACAGCAGCATTAATCTGTTATTTTACGCTGATAGTCTGTGAGAGCATTGTTCTCCCCGCCCCAACCCTCGTGCCGACTGATATGAGCTACAACCATAATTTTACCCACAGCGTGGCTCTACCATGTCAAAAAGATCCGTGAAAGCTAGTATCATTCAAATTTGTAATGTTCTCGTAATAAGAAAAATGATTATGAGAGAGGCTTCCATGTCCAGAATGTTTCTTTAAAGGCTGATATTGAAAAATAAGATTAATTCCTATTTGCCACTTAATATTACTGCAGCCGTGTAAAATAAGAGATTCCATCGACTTTGACTGTTTCGTCGGTGTTTTGAAAGGCTAGCACTAGGGTATGCCTCCATGTCTCGTGATCTCCGCTAAATAATATAATAATCATTAAATATAAAACTATATAAAAATAAAAATAAGAATTCGTTTATTTCTCAATTAAACTTTTTATAATAATAATAATGTAATAATGTCCTCCCGACAAAATTTCGGTTACGGCGGCCAGCCTCAAAAAGCCATTGGTGCGGGACAGGATTATATTGCCAAAGTATATGCGCAAGCACAGGTGCACTTTGTATTCCCTCACTCTCATAATCCGATGGGACGGTAAACCGACACGACCGGAGAGAGATCAGGCGCAGGACCAACGGCTTTACGTGCTTTCTGAGGCACGGGGGTGAGACACCGCCAACTTTCGGGCACCTACGGAGAGTTTGTTACTACTACTGTACTGAGTGAAAAACTCAATAACTGATTTTTTGGCCTGATCCGGGATTCGAACCCAGGACCTCATGATCAGCAGTCGCACTACTACAACCACTAGACCAACAAGGCGGTCATTTCATAAATTAGTGATGAAACAACCCCAGAGAGTAATTTAATATCGAGTATATTATGTTAGGAAATAAGTTGTAAACTATTCGACGGGAAGTATCGACAGATATTCAAGACGTTTGTGTAAAAAGAAATGTAAAATTACGAATTTTAAGCATTTCATTTCTTCATATATTACAGCTTATAGAAGTACACTGTTGGACAAAAACATCCCCATAGTTTGCATCATAGGGGTATTTTTGCGATAACCGCAGTTTTTACTATTTTGAGTTATGATCAGGAAAATATTCTGCACATTACCTGTTTCATTACCTTTGTTTCGTCATACGACATCGTGCTGTGGCGGAGGATACATTGTCCTATAATAACATCAATTTATTACTATTTAATACGTGGCAGAGCCACGCTGCAGCTGTAATATGGTTGTAGCATTAATGGGTCACCTCGACCGGGGAAGGACCACGCTCTCGCAGAATACCAACGTATGATAGCAGCTTAATACTGCTGTGTTCCGTATGGTGAGTGTAGAGATAGGGAGACCCTTTTTTACTGGAAACGAGGCATTCCATCTTAGTCATCAGGGGTGACAACGGGTGCATTTTGATTCTTAATAGTGGATAAATGTAGATGTCTATGGGCCACAGCAACCACTTACGCACACACATTACACCACTTATGCACCACAGCAAGCACACGGTCCACCTGATGGTAAGTGGTTACTGTGGCCCATAGACATCTACATTCATCCTGGATTACGAATCAGAATGCAGATGCTTTGTCATCCGTGAGGACTCAGATAGAATACATCATTTCCAGTAAGAAGGGTCTCCGGTTCTCTACACTCACCGTACGAAACACAGCAGCATTGAGGTGCTATTTTTACGCTGTTATTCTGCGAGAGCGTGGTCCTACCTCGGTCGAGCCGACCCATTCGTGCTACAACTATATTAGTAATAAAGCTGCAGCATGACTAGCACAAACTATTATACGTCACGCCCTATGATACAGTTCTGATTATTTAATTTTATTTTAAAATTATTTTAATTTTTCAGCAAAGGAGTACAACTGGCTCATTTCGGTAACTGCTCAATTCTGCCGCGTCCTGAGACCGACTGTCCCGACAACTGTGATAACGTTGTGGAACAACCTGTATGCGGGTCCGATGGCAACGTCTATAGGTGCGTAAAAGTTTTATCCGACTTCAAAAAAAGGAGGAGGTACTCAATTGAACTGTATTTCAACTGTATTTTTAATGTATTTTACCTCAAAACTTTTTTCTAGGTAAATCGATTTTTATGACTGTTTTTTTTTTTGCTTCTCATGAGGTCTAATATAAACTGATCAAGATTTAACCAGCAGTTGTTGAGTTATCCTTATTAATGCGTATTTAATTCACTTTGGAAACATTGATGACGTTCTCATTTTATTTATAGTACCTGGTTGACCGAGCTTTGCTCGGTATTTTTCGCTCGATTTTTTTTTAATTCGTGTGTTTTGGAAATTATATCTAGATACAAATTACATACTGATGAAATATAAATAATATTTTTTGATCTTAGCGACATAAAAGAAAAAACGGAACTGGTTATTTGAATAAAAAATCATGAGTGCAATTATTTTAATTTAAATTTTTGTGTTTTTAAAAAATACTAAAAAAAGAGCTCGAAAAAATAGATTTTCTCAAAAAAGAAAGGAACTTGAAAAAAAATTAAAAAAAACGGTCGGTCGGTCTGGGCTCGAACCGGGGTTTTACGATTCTGTGACCGCCCATTATACCAATTAAGCTATTTATAATCATTAACAATACGTCAAAATTTACCTTCTTATTCTAACGATATTGTAGCAGTTTTTCATTGCCTAAAAACACGGACAAAAAGACATTTTCTAAAAATAAATCCTAGCTAGATCTATTTATTACCCCCGAAACTCCCTGGACACTAAATTTTATGAAAATCGTTGGAGCCGTTTCCGAGATCCCGATTATATATATATACAAGAATTGCTCGTTTAATAGCATAGGATTGAAGTCGCTTGTAGATTTTTTTAATTTTAGCACTTGTTTTTTTCACAGATTTGAAGTC
This sequence comes from Parnassius smintheus behrii, assembly GCA_036936625.1. Taxonomy (NCBI): domain Eukaryota; kingdom Metazoa; phylum Arthropoda; class Insecta; order Lepidoptera; family Papilionidae; genus Parnassius; species Parnassius smintheus. Next base: position 35,229,924 of record JAUPFT010000028.1, read on the forward strand.
CTTTTTTCATTTAATTCTTAACGTGAAAGAGGTTATACTAAAACTCAGTCGTAAAAACGCATTTGCTTTCTGATTCTTAATGGACAACAGATGCAGATATATATGGGCTACAGCACGTACTTTCTGTGAGGTGGACTGTGTGGTCGTTAGTCTTTTTTATTCTATAAAAAAGTTGAGCAGCACGCTTAAAGTAATTGGTGGTGAATTTTATAGAAGTATGGGTGACAAATCGGCACTCAGTCACTTGTCTAACAGAGCCACACTGAAGTGAGGATAATAATTGCAGTAGGAATGGGTCGGCTTGAACCGTGAAGGATCACGCCTGCACCGACTACCAGCGTAGTATAGTATTGAACCCGTGATTATTTTCATTGCCTCAGAAGTACACCATTTAAGTCGTTAAGGGTTATAGCGCTACTGAATTTTGAATTTTAATAGAGATTATGTATAGAAGTAACGATGGCCCATCATTACTTCTACAAAAAGACTGTAATGTGTGCTCTCACTTGTCAAATCGGCATACATCCCAACTGATAGTATGTGATAGTTGCAGCCCATTAGACTACATCTATCCTCGATTAAGATTTCAAATGCGTTATCATTCTAAGAACTAACAAAATGGTTACAAGTTACTAGTAATTGGATTTCCGGTTCGTAAAAGCTGACCCGTTCAACATTTATAGTTACAGTTACAGCATACTGAATTCCATGCTGAACACAGACCTCCCCCATAGATTGCGTCATAGGGGGGATATGTGTCATAATTGCCAGGCTTGGGAAGCGGATTGGCAACCGCAGTTTGTAAATTTAGTCGTTATTAGGAGACGCTGCTGCCTATCTCCTGATCTGTATCCCTCTGCCGCCTCTCACGACACCCGCGGGATGATGTGGGATAGTGGACATGCTTACACCGCCACTGCACGGTCAACGACATTTACACAGATATAATTTTTAGGACTGAGATTACACGTTTTAATTCCTCCCTCTCCTTTTCACTATCGGACAACCAGACGGCCAGCGGATCTTCACCCTTTTATTGTCGATATTGCGACGCATTACAAACAAACGATTTCCTTTTCGGTAATGCGTACAGCAATGGAGTGGGAATAGTTTGCCAGCGCCTACTTTTCCATCTGAATACAATCTGGACGTTTTCAAAGCAAAAATAGGCATTTGTTACGCTAAGACAGTGCGATTTACCATCTAAGGCTACATCACCACTTACCACCAGGTGGAATTGTGGTAAAGCAATGGCTTTTTAAAAAAAAATATTATCAAATAAAAATTGGCACAAATTTGCTATGCGGCATAGCGAAAATCTATGCAGGTTTGTGTTGTGTGCTGTTCCGTCTACATTATTATAATAATATTTATTACAAAAATGGAGTTAACAGCTAATATTTGTTGAGGTAGAAACATTTTAATTTATACTTTACGTTAACTTTAGTAAGTTCAGTTCTAAATTTACTTTCCAGACCATTTATTACGCGAGGTATTATGTATGCGCTGATGCGTTCACCGTATTTATTTTTGGATGGTTTTGTTATTAATTTTTTTTAAGTTACTTTACGGGTCTAAATTTTGTTCGAAACTGTATGCTGTATACCTAAATTAAAAAATTGTGCCTTTAACAATTGATATTGAACTTTATCATGGAGATCGAGTATCTTACAGAATTTAAATATAAGATTAAATTATAATAAATAAAAAAAGAAAAGAATTCAATCAATTATCAAGTACTTTTTCAGATCCGAATGCGAACTCCGCCGCCTGACCTGTGGTCAGCACGTAGTAGCAGTGGCAGCGTCGCACTGCCGCACGACGGCGCTCTGCCACGAGCCGTGCCCCGACACTGCGGCCTTCGTCTGCGGATCTGACAACCGCTTCTACAAAAATGAGTGTATCATGAAAAAGGAGAATTGTGGGTGAGTACCTTCTTTTAAATAAAATAGCCGTGATAGCTCAGAAGCAAGTTCTCCGCCGTAAATTTCATAGAACACCATCACCCAGGTTCAATTCCCACCGGCACCAATGAGTATGTTATATATATATATATATATATATATATATATATATATATATATATATATATATATATATATATCGAATGACGTGCAGTTTCGTTTTCACTTGGAAGAGAAGGCCAAATCGACCTCTAAAAACCTTGGCGTGCTCAGCATAGCGGGACAGTATTTCATACCGGCACAACACCTGCAACTTTACAAGGCGCAGGTTCGGCCGCACATGGAATACTGCTCCCATCTCTGGGCTGGAGCTCCCCAGTACCTGCTCCTTCCACTTGACCGCATCCAGCGCAGAGCGGCTCGAATCGTCGACGACCGAGTGCTTTCTGATCGGCCGAGATGTTGCATCTCTTTGCATTTTCTTTCGCATATACCATCGAAAGTGCTCTGAGGAATTGTTAGGATTAATCCCAGCCGCCAAATTTCGTGAACGCACTACGCGGCAAACGTCCCGATACCATCCACACCATCTGGATGCTTAGTGGTCCACCAATGTAGGTTTCAAAAGAAGTTTTCTTCCGCGTACGATCTCTTTGTGGAATAGTTTACCACCGGCGATTTATCCGGACTGATACGACCTGGGGACCTTCAAGAAAAGAGCTTACTCTTTTCTAACATTTTCCCTTTTCTTCTAACAGATTCCCCTGGTGTTGCGGTTGATCATCATCATCGGTAGTCACTTCACATCAGGTGAGCCGCGTGCTCGCTTGCCCCCTCTTCTGTAAAAAAACTATATATATATATATATATATATATATATATATATATATATATATATATATATATATATATATATATATATATATATATATATATATATATATATATATATATCATCTCAATAAAAACTACTACAAAAAGTCTTTTGGCATTTTCTCCTAGTCAACTTGCAGCATATGTGATAGGCGTTAAAATAAAAAATAAACATAACATTAAGTTAAATAAGCAAAACAATAAAATAAAAAAATGAATTTAAAGACTAATTTGCTAGGTGATCGACAATGTGGGAAAACAACACGAAGAAATCTATATGCCCGAAAAATAAATTATTTGTAAAACTTGTGAAGTGACGGCTTCGTGGCGTTGTGGCTTAGCAATAAGGTGTAGCGGGGCTGAGGGCCGTGGGTTCGATTCCCTCACAAAACAAGTATTTGTATGACCTAGGATTGGGTCTGCATGTTTGTCCTTACGAAATTTATGTATAGAAACTGCCTTCACGGTACAGGAGAAAATCCTAGTGTAAGGGTAATTTAGTTTAAAAAAATAGAAAAAGCAATCCATCAACAGGTAACTAGAACAGCGCGGCAGATTAATTAATCTATAATCCTCTTAGAAATAAAAGAAAGTCTGTGCCCAACAATGGATGTATAATGTATATTATAGACCTCATCTTCCTTATTATAAGCGTTCGTTATCGTAGAAGAACGTCATGACATATAACATTCTTACAAGCAATCACTCGTGTCAGTCCATAGTTGTCCCTTAAACAAAATTAAAAATAATTTTCTTTTCCTATTTCTAAATATTTTATTAAAGAAATAGCAAGTTGGCGTCAATTACGTTATTATTTAATAATTCAAGTTTGCTTATAATGTGGTGGTGGCTTAAAACTCACCCTCTTTCATACTGTGAGTGTGTTTTTAAAAGGCGACTGCCAGTATGTCAGTAAAACTTGATGGATTTAGATAGATAGCGTTATAAAAATATCGTTTTCATATAAAGACGTAAAATATCAGCGATAGGCACAAGCGTCAAAGGTGCGAAACGTCGTGTAAGTAAAAGAAAATAGTAATGTCGTTAATACGCCTACGAACCGTGACGGTTAACCCAAATTCTCATTTCAATTGAAGATACATGGCCATAAGCGAAATTTTAAGGGTTCATGAAGAAGGAAAATAGAAGTAATTAATGTAAAATAGACGACGAAAAAAAATTAAATTAGCATGAGTATCAAGTCTTTTACTTACGACAGTACCTATCCATGTGATCGGAATTGTGTGTGTGTGTGTGTGTGTGTGTGTGTGTGTGTGTGTGTGTGTGTGTGTGTGTGTGTGTGTGTGTGTGTGTGTGTGTGTGTGTGTGTGTGTGTGTGTGTGTGTGTGTGTGTGTGTGTGTGTGTGTGTGAAGTGGGAATTCCGACTGGCTTTCCAGTGGGGTACAAAGGTCACTTTTCCTTTACTGTTTATGAACACCAGGTACACGGCATATTTATTCTGATGATGAGTTAATATATTTTTCTATAGAATAAAATTGATTAATTAGCACACAGTCCACCTGATGGTAAGTAGATTCTATGGCCCAAAGACACATGCATCAATCTTCGAATAAAAATCGAAATATAGATACGTTGTCCTTTAACGATTAAGATAGTATACCTCGTTACCAGTCAAAAGATGGGCGCACTCGAAAAGTTGACTCGACGCACAAGCTTCATCGTTTTGCCTAAGACTCGAACAAAGACGGCCAGACCACAATTACATGCGAAGGTGCGCGCCTTTTTAATTAGATACCCTCGGAAATAAGCAATGTAGACTCGTTCAATGTTTTTAAAAAAGCAACTAGCAAATCATATAATCACAAACATATCTATCTAAGTGCGTTGGACTGGTTTGTTCCTGTTCTTAGTATTGTGATGCTAAGGTGATAGTGAATAAAAGAATTTAACTTTTCTTTTATTTGAATAGATTTTTCCCGTCGATAGCTGTTTTTGATGTTGTTTATTTTTCAACAACATAGGTATTACAACGAATTTAGTTATTTAGATTTACTTTTATTTATGTTCTCATGTAAGTGGCGTATAAAATGTCTTTATGAGAATAAATGTCTTTAAACCTAAAGATGTTCTGACTCTCTACCCTTACCATACGAAACACAACATCACTAAACTACTATTTTACGCTGGTGTTTTGTGAGAATGTGTTCCTTCCGTGCTACAGTATAACTCTACCGTGTTTAAATGTTTTGTTACAGTAAACACGTGTACGTGGTGCCGTTGAAGAGATGCCTCTCTCGCTTCCAATACTCCGGCTGCGCTCGTGTCTGCCCGGCTGAATACGACCCAGTTTGTGGCACTGATGATAAGACTTACTCGAATAAATGCTTCCTCGAGATGGAGAATTGTCGATCAAGGTAAGGTTAATGATAACATCACTCCCATTAGGCGTTACTAATCGTAAGGTCGACACCTGCACGAAATTATTGTTTGGATGGCATATTTACAATTTTTTCAGGATCTGGATTTTAACTTGTGTGTAAAATGCACACATGTATGAAAAACGTCCTCATGACAGAAACATTTCCTTGTACCTTTTAATGTCAACCAAAGGTTCACTACATACTGAACATAACCTTTTCCCATGGACTACTTCATATGGAGAAAATTCGCCACATTTGCCACGCTTGGCAAGCGAATTGGCAGCCGCAGTTTTTTTTATTTTTAGCCGTTATTAGGATGTCACTGCTGCCCATCTCCAACTCTTACCACCAACGAATTTTCAACAATATTTAACACATTTTATCAATTTTAAAACGCAAAATCAAACTTTGAATAAAACTATTATTTACGGATTTTATCCCATTTAATTACTATTTTTATTTATTTTTATTATCCCGACGTTTCGTAAATAAATTAATGTAGTAATTAAACGCGATAAAATCTGTAAATAATAGTTTTATTCAATGTGTAGTGTTTGCGTAAATTTAAGAAAAAAATTTAAAAAATCATTAAAATCAAACTTGTTACAGAAGCTTGGTGCAGATGAAGTACCTCGGCACCTGCACGGAACCCATCGCTGAAGAGCCGAAGAACTACCTCTATCGATAAGTATCGATGGAAGTCACACGTAAATAAACAGTTACATCAGTCATATATAAATATATTGCTTGCATTGCATATCGATGTCTAGGGACTGCTGTTCCAATTTAAATTTAGTGCCAACTATCTAAATAGGTCAAATTATCTAATTAGTATACAATCTGGCGTTGGAATCTCTGTTTTCCTTCACTTGACTGTAAATCGCGATCCCTTGTAAAGGAGTACAAAATTGCGAACAAAAATGTCGTCGTTGAAATAGATCGTAGTGTGTAGTAAATTTTGTAACTAACGACAAGTAAAAGAATAGGTGGTGATAGTTAAATTTTAACCGAAATCTTTAAGCCGAGCAACCGCGATATTTTGTCTCCTGGTAGAGCTGCAACCATCCGGGAAGAAAGATAGTGGGACTACGTATCGTGTTTGCTTGGCTTTTTGAAATAAGAAATAAGTGATTTAGAATTTAAGGGAGTGTAAGTTTGGACTGTTTTATTTATTGCTCTATTTATTTCGTAAACATAGTTAAGTGAAAATGTAAATACTTACTAGATTTTTCTTCTTTATTAATTTCCACTATTCCTTTTGAAAATAAGATCGATAAAATTTAACGCTTCACGAATGCTATGGTGGAAATTACTGCTGTTAGCTTCATTGTCGTTTATATGACAATTTATAAATGCCAGATTTTTGTAAAAAAATCTTCTTTTAAAAGTTAAACTATACAACTGTAGAATTTAAGCAATCACTCGGACATATATTTGGTATATAGAGAAAGAATAAAAGGAAAATGTTTGTATATATTCCACAAAGTTTTTCCTTCATTTTGAATTGCATTTAAATATTACTTATTACACAATATATCAGATAATAAGCTATTGTAATGAAATGTTATACCTACGTTATAATCATTCTTTGTATACTGTGAAAAGTATTGATACTAAGCTAATAAAATAATAATTTATATATATTTTTATTTTCTTGTTCAGTAGCTAAATAGTTCCCTTCACAATGTTAAGCACAGTCCCTCTTTCTAAGTTCTAAAGTTACACAGGACATCTATAGTCATACTTATGTTACGGTACCGAGAAAACATGCAGTTACCTATAATCTATGTAAGAACATAGTTGCGCTCAGATACAGTTTTCTATAGATCTAAAGCTAAAAAGTGATATCACAGTCCAACTGTCGATAAGATTATATATATATATATATATATATATATATATATATATATCTATATATATATATATATATATATATATATATATATATATATATATATATATGTTCATTTCGTATATGTTCATTTAATAACTGCAGCTGTTTGTTTATAATTTAAGGAAGTTAAAAAATTTGTAACCAATTCCTTACATACAAGTATATATAGTCCTCCAAACCGAATTTCGGCCACGGCGGCCTGCCTCAACGGATTATGCGCAAGCACAGGTGCACTCTCTATTCCCTCACTCTCATAATCCGATGGGACGGTAAACCGACACGACCGGAGAGAGATCAGGCGCTAGAACAACGGCTTTACGTGCTTTCCGAGGCACGGGGGTGAGACACCGCCCACTTCGTGACTCCGGGCAACTACTGAGACCCGGGATTCCAACCCAGGACCTCATGATCAGCAGTCGCACTACTACAAACCACTAGACCAACGAGGCAGTTATACGAGGGTGGATTGAAAAGTACTCGGCCTAACACAGATCCATTCAATTCTAAAAATCAAATCTACCCACATTATTTAGTTCAGTTCAGACTAGTTCATTGTGTGAAGTTCGAAACGTGTGCGATAATTAGTTGTGATTTTATAAATTTATTAACAAAGTAATCGGACATAATTTCCGCGAATGGAGCAAATCGAGCAGCGTGCCGTCATTAAGTACCTCCATAAGAAGGGGCTATCATCAAAAGCCAACCATGATGACATGGTCAGTACATTAGGCGATTGTGCTCTGTCATATTCATCCGTCAAAAAATGGATAGCAGAATTTAAGCGTGGTAGAGAGAGTGTGAAAGATGAACCCCGCTCTGGAAGGCCTTCGACGTCAACTACTGACGAAAATATTAAAAAAGTACTTGATTTAATAATGGGAGACCGCAGATTAAAAATTAGAGAGATAGCCGAGATTATAGGCATCTCTTATGAACGAACTCAAAACATCAATGTCAACGAGTTGGGTTTCCACAAGGTGTCTTGTCTGCGAGGTGGGTTCCGCGACTGCTTTCAGTTGAACAAAAAAGGACGCGATTGACTATTTCACGCGACTGTTTGGAGTTATTTGAAGCCGATGCAGATGATTTTTTGAATCGTTTTGTTACTATGGACGAAACATGGGTTCATTACTGTACACCGGAAACAAAACAACAATCAAAACAGTGGAGAAGACCTGGTTCACCACCCCCTAAAAAGGCTTAGTCGATTTTGTCGGCAAATAAGGTGATGGCTTCAGTATTCTGGGACTCGAAAGGTGTGATTATGATTGATTATCTTGAAAGGGGTCAGACTATAAACTCTGATTACTACTGCACCTTACTACGTCGTTTACGAGAGGAAATAAAAGAAAAACGTCGAGGAATGCTCAGAAGCTCATACGTCAGTACAGTCAATGGCTGAAATTCACAACTGTGGCTTTGAACTGTTACCGCATCCGCCGTATTCACCTGATCTGGCACCATCAGACTTCTTTCTGTTCCCTAACCTAAAAAAGCACTTGGGAGGTCAATGATTTTCGACAAACGACGAGGTCAAAGCAGCTGTAGATGCATATTTTGACTCTAAGGAAGAATCATTTTTTTTCAACGGTCTAAATGCTTGGAAGGGGAGGTGGCAAAAGTGTATTGAACTTGATGGTGATTATGTAGAAAAATAAAAATATAACTGATTTAGTATGTGTTTATTTTCTTGGTTAGGCCGAGTACTTTTCAATCCACCCTCGTATATACAGATTGGGTCCCACATATATGCAATAAATGAAACCATATACTTGTTATCGCCTTTGCTGACGATATACAAAAAATGAACGTAATCGGTCCAGTAATTAGGTCAAAAAGTAGAGTTTTAATTTTAAGCAAATTTGAACACTCTATAGAATTGGGTCACTAAGTCAATGATTCAATGAACTTGAATGAATCCTTGAACATTAAAAAGCGACGTTGCCACGCAATGTGCAAACTATTGGTATTGCGACATATCGACAGCGGTGTCTTTTGTCGGCGTGCCACCCGCGTGCAACGTTGTCACTCTTCCAAGGGGTCAAGGTACGTTGTCTAAACAGAGTGTTCACTTTTACTGAATTTATTTTAATATTTATTTTGTTTGAAAATTTCACTTTTTTATTTTACGGGTTTTAATTTAATATTTAATTTTTCTACACTTCTACGGACTAGTATTACTTGTGGTTTCATTTATTGCATATATGTGGGACCCATTCTGTATATACATATGATATGAGTAATAGAAAAATAAAGGTGACAGGTGACAACTGTATTTTGGCGAAATATTTTATTTAAAATAACTATTTTGTTATATATTTATTAATTTATATTTCCTTCTCCTGCACTACCATTAAGGACGGACATGATTCTTCTCAAAATCAACAAGATAAAAAGATAGGATAAAACAGAACGGACGTGTTTGTTGCGCTTGTGTATAATTATTTACTTTAAAAACAGTTATAATGTCTGTAGATTGTTGGGCTTGTGGTGTCCAAGTACCTGATGGTTGTTACATAAAGTGCTCCAAAAAACAGTGCGAGAAAGTTTATGATTTAAAATGCCTAGGACTGACAGAAAATAAATTCAGTTCCTTCTCGGATAAGCGCATGAAGCAATGGGTCTGTCCGGAGTGCGCTTGTTCTAAACCTAAACGGTATGACCCGAATACACCTATCAGGGACACCCCGGATCTGAAAACATTCACGCCCAGTGCTAATGTCAACACTCAACGGGGAAGCCGCATGCAATTGATGGATGAATCAATTGTCGAGTGTGATAATAATAGTAATGATAAATTGCTGTCTGAGTTTAGACAGCTAAAATATGAAGTCTTAAGCCGATTAGACGTGCAAACTAACATTATTAAACATCTTCAAGAAATATGTTTTTCTACAAAAACGGAATTAGAAGAACTAAAGATTAAAATGAAAGTAATTCAAAATAAATTGTTCCCAAATTGTTGTAGTATAACGGAAAGTTTGAATACAGGCCTCGAAATGTCTAAGCAATTCGATGTCCCATCTACATTCGCTGATGTGGCTCGTATAAACCTAAATAATGTAAACAAAACAAACATTACTCCCTGCGTAATAAAAACGCCTGCGGCCATGAAAATAGCAACCGGGAGAGGGTCCGTTGTCCAAACTCAACCAATTAATCAGCCACAGTGTGTGACTCCAAGGAAAGAGTTAAATATTAATATTAGTGAGGAAGAAGAAAAAATTAATAAAGATTGTGAGTGGACTACAGTTCGTAAGAAAAGGGGGAGTCACCAATCAAAAAATGTGAAGAAAGGAAATAATACGGTTTTATTAGATATACAGGCTACTGAAAAAAAGCGGCACCTTCACGTTTGGCGTTTGAGTAAAGAAACCACAAATGATAAATTAACATCACATGTCAAAAGAATATGTGGTCCAGATACTAATGTTAAGATTGAGAAAATTAAGCATAAGACAGAGAGGGATTACGCTTCTTTTATCATAACAGTATCAGAGTCAATGTATGATAAATTGTGTCAACCAGAAGTCTGGCCCATCAATACGGAATTTTGCGAGTGGATTTGGTTTCGAAAAGCTACAAATAAACCAATTAAAGAAAAATAATAGTTTTGAATTTTACTATCAAAACGTCAGGGGTCTTCGTACAAAATTAAACTGGTTTTGTAACAATATTGAATCATTGAATGCCGATATAATTGCTATTACGGAAACAGGATGCAACGATTCTATAATGGATGCGGAGATTGTGCCACCAGGTTATGATATAATAAGGTGTGATCGAGCAGACGGCCGTAAGCTAGGCGGCGCGTTTCTCGTGGCCACACACGGGTTGCAGCTGCAACGAGTGAATACACCGGGTGACGTAAACATAGATAACTGCTCATTTGAACTGGTTTGTGCGACAGTACACGCTAAAGATAAATGTTTATTTTTATGTTGCGTTGTTTACATCCCGCCTAAGACTAAGGAAGATGTTTACATGATTTTTTTTAAGATAATAGAACAATTGTGTGTTAAATATAGACATATTATTTTGATAGGTGATTTTAACTTAAATTCAAGTAATGATAATGTTAAAAATTATTTTGAATATTTTGTGTCCTTTTGCGAATTGGCTCAGATGAATAAAGTCCTTAATTGTAATAGGAGTCAACTAGATTTAGTGTTGTGTTCGTTAGGATTAAGTGATGGCGTACAAGTATGCGAAGCTGACGAACCATTAGTGCCTGTGGACCCGTATCATCCACCGCTCGCGGTGACTCTGGAGCTCAGCACTGGCGGTGTGACGTTGCTACCCGTGGGGACCGAGCCCGTTGCTTTAAACCGTGAGACATCAGCAAACCAAATTAAATCGCAATGGAATTTTTATAAAGCTGATTTTTACTTACTTTATTCTTATTTAGCTTGCGCCGATTGGAGTTTGATTAACGAGACACAAGAACCAGAGGAAGCTTTAGAGTTTTTTTATAATATTTTTTACGGTGTTTTAGATAAATGTGTACCGAAAAAGCGGGAAAATAAAGTAGTTCAAAGACACTACCCCGAGTGGTATACTAGTGATTTAATCAGGGACATAAAATTAAAGGCTAAACTTCACAAGTTATATAAATCAACCGGATCTCGTGCTCATTACAAAGCTTTTTCTGCTTGCAGGACGCGAATTAAGAAAACTATTGATAGCGCATACCTAAACTATCAAAATCGTGTGCAAATTAACTTGACAAAAGATCCTAAGTCTTTTTGGGATCATATTAGGGCGAAAAAAAGGACCGTTAAGCGTAAACAAATATTGAAAGATGGAGTAACATTGTCAGATCAAGAAAGTGCGACTAAATTTGCCCAATACTTCTATTCAGTGTACATCAGCGAACCAGCGCGTTTGAACGTAGACGAGGCGGTGTTGGCGGGCGGTGCGGGCAGCGCGCGCGTACACGTGCCGCAAGTGCAGCTAGGTGAGGTGCGCGCGGCGCTCGCCCGACTCAAGCCGAAGCGCTCGGCGGGCCCGGACGGTATACCGGCGTTTGTGATACGAGACTGCCGCTCAGTGCTGGCAGAACCGTTATTACATATTTTCAACTTGTGTCTGAAGAATTCATATTTTCCAGAAAGTTGGAAAATCACGCGTGTTATTCCGATACCTAAGGGAGGTAACAAACCTACAGTTGAATCCTTCAGACCAGTGGCGATTCTCTCAGCACCTGCGAAGGTGTTTGAGGGAGCCATTCAGCGAAGTGTACAGGAACAAGTTGCACCGCAATTATCGGACGCCCAGCACGGCTTCCGGCTAGAGAGGAGCACAACTAGTAACCTCTTAAATGCCATGACGTATTTGGTTCCTCATGTTGATGCAGGGTTGCAGGTAGATGCCGCCTACTTTGATTTTAGGAAGGCGTTCGACTTGGTAGATAACGATATCCTACTGTCAAAGATGGCGAAAGCTGGCTGCACACCTAAACTGCTTCATTTTTTTGCAAGTTACATGAGAGATAGAAAACAGTATGTGGAGTATGGCGGGTACCGGTCGGAGCCTTATTTTACTAGGTCTGGCGTGAGTCAAGGTAGTAATTTAGGGCCGTTAGAGTTCAACATAATGATTAATGATCTACCCGAAGTAGTAAGAGAGGCTAAATGTCTGTTATTTGCAGACGACCTAAAGTTGCTTTTAGCCATCAAGACTGAGGATGATTGTCGGCACCTTCAACAAGATATCGACCAAGTAGTTGAATGGAGCCATAAAAATAAACTGCAGTTTAATATTTCAAAATGCTCTATTCTATCATTTAGTCGTGCAAGGGCACCACTCCATTACAACTATAAGGTGAATGGCGAGCTAATGAAGAGGGAGGAATCAGTCCGGGATCTTGGAGTCCAGATGGATGTCAAATTGACATTCCGGGAGCACATCATGAATATATGTAAGAAAGCTTATAAACGACTAGGGTTTATCATTCGCAGAGCAGTAAAATTTACCAACATTAAAGCAATCTCAGTGCTGTATGATGCTCTAGTAAGAAGTCAGCTGGAGTGTAACTCAGCAATATGGGCTCCACATGAAAATAAATACAATCTTATGCTGGAGCGCATTCAGAATAAATTCACGCGATTTATATATCATAAGCTTTATGGGGTTTATCCATCCTACCCCTTGATGTATCCAACCTTGTTTGTTTTAGGTATGGTTGGATACAACAAGTTGGAAACTAGAAGAAATCTAGCGCTGGTAATCTACATTTTAAGGGTGTTCCGTGGTTACATCAGCAACCCGGGTGTGCTGCAGTGGATAGGCTTATGCGTGCCTGATAGGTATGTACAGCGGCGACGACGGCCGAGCTTGCTTGCGATGCCACGCGGCAGGACTAAACTGGTTCGCAATACCCCCCTCACGCGAACGATACACATACTAAATTTGGTAGCTGAGAAGTTGGACTTATTTTCGTGTTCACGGAGTGAATTCGCAAAAGTGACATTATTTACAATATGTTATTCTTAAATTGTAGTATACAATTGATTGTAATGTATTGTCATTGAAATTAATTATTACGTATTGTTATTTAAATTAATTATTGTGTTGTAATTGAGATGCTACATTTATCGATTTAGGTTTTCCCTGTAATGGTAAATGTAAGTAGGAAATATAAATAAATAAATAAATAAATAAATAAATGATATGTATATGCTCTATTAGAAAATACAGCCCTCTACTTAGTTGTGTCATCATCGCGGACTAAGTTGGAATGCCCTCAAATTCTAGCAGTCATTTTCTAACTACGTTTCGTTGGACCGCTGCATGTGGTGGTGTCGCTAGGGGAAGCACCCCGCGACGGCAGTACTAAAACAACATTTAATGTCATGTTATTTTCTCTGTTTGCTACTGTAAGTGAACTTCGCATTTATGTGCAATCGTTACAAGACACATAAATGAAGCTTCCACATTCTCGTTCACTGTGCGTGTGCCAGGAGTCTCATAAATCTCCATTATACTTCCTCGAAGATTTTTTATAGGATAGGATGACAAACGAGCACACAGTCCACCTGATGGTAAGTGGTTGCTGTGGCCCATAAACATCTACATCTATCCTCGATTACGAATTAAAACGCAGATGCGTTGTCACCTGTGAGGATTTAGATGGGATGCCTCGTTTCCAGTAAAAAGGGTCTTCGGTTCTCTAGACTTACCATACGAAACACAGCATCATTAAGCTACTATTTGACGCTGGTATTCTCTGAGAGCGTGCTCCTTCCCCGGTTGAGCCGACCCATTCGTGCTAGACCTATACTAGATGGGAAAATTAACACGTGTACGTTGAAGTTTGTATCAGAAGCTTTGAAACAATTTAAGCTCTACGTACGCATTTACATACTAATGCTAATATTCATTCATTCATTTATTACAGCCTTTATAACAGCAAAGATTTCCTTATGAGGATATATTTGATGACATCCATAAATGGTGATTATTATATATTAATTGATTATTCCTCATAAACGTCATTCTGCCCAGAAATAGGATTATTCCCCAAGCAGCACTGAACTTCCCACAATACAAGGTGGAATATGTGAATGTATTTTAGCGTTTTATTTCTTCATTTTTACATCATTTTCGGTTTACGTAAATATGACCAGATTTCCTCTTGTCGTTTTTAGCTATAATGGCTAGCTTTCCGCTTTCGCAGATATTTCAGAATACTGTGCACATTATTTTCAGTTTTATTTTGATGAAAAATGCCGCACTCAACAAGTGTTTCTAAATATATAAAGAGCGTCAGGATTCCTGTCTTTATACATACATATTATGTATCCTAAACTGTATCTATTTCCTCCTTTTTACTTTAAAGTTTGTTTAAAAAAGTTAAAGGGTAAAAATGATGTTTTTTTTAAGACTGATTGGTTTAATTTGCTTTTAAGTGTAACAAATATTATGTACAAATTGCTAGGCTTCTTCACAGAGGTTCATACTTCTTTCAAATATCGTTCACTAAAAGCTGCTTCTAATATTTTTTCTAAGAACTTCACTGATTACCAAAATTAACTACTTCGTTGGTGTACCAAAAGTCGTAAGTGCGACTTCTGATCATTTGGTCCCGTGTTCAAATCACATGTCGAGTTCAAATCATTTTTTGGTTTTTCTACCAAGAAAGTCTCATAAGCATGTTGGAGTCAGGAAGTTGGCATTGTTACACCCCCGTGCTTTGGAAAGCTCGTAAAACTGTTGGTCTTGCGCCTGATCTCTCTCCAGTCGTTTTGGGTTACCATCCCATCGACTAATCAGAGTATAGAAAATAGAGTGTATTTGTGTTGGCGCACACAATCTGTTGATGATGTAGGCCGCTGGTGTCGTCTGGGAGAAAAATATACAAAAAAAATTTGGTGAGCGCGTGTACATCCGCGGGGAGGGAGACATAGGTGTCACCTCGTATGATGTTCTAGTGCAACTAACTCGAAACGCGGGATCATGTACTCAGCGGTGCAACACCGTTGTTGCAAATATACCTTCACCCTACTGATAAAAATCGCGGTAAGTGCCACCGTCCCCGTATGCACACGTACTTATTTATTATAGAAAAACAGCAAGTACATAAGGTAAGTAACAATGTTTTATGAGTATATTTTTTACATATTTTATTTTTTATTGATTAATATTATTTATATTTCAGGTGTTCGAGAAGCAACGTGAGCGTCGTCAACATCCTCCCCCCAAGTGTCGGTTCGCCGACACTCATCATCAAGCTGGAGAAAGGCCACGCGAGCAGCTGATCGCTTCATCACTCCTGACTTAGTCCTAACGTCAACTACTCTGACTCTGCCGTCTGAACCTGGATAAACCTTTTCAATAATACCTATTGGCCAACAGTTTCGAAATAATGATGGATCGACTACTACAACAAGATCTCCTACTTTTAATTGCGGACCTTCCCTATCCCATTTACGACGAGGAATTAGCTCTGGCAAAAACTCTTTTACCCATCTGCTCCAAAATAAGTCTGTCAACCGTTGGGCAATACGCCACTGTCGTCTAACATACGTGTCGCCATCATCAAAGACCCCAGGTACAGGTAAGTTCGACGAAGATCCTAGTAAAAAATGATTTGGAGTTAATGCCTCTTTACTTTGAGGGTCCACCGAAACATGGGTAAGCGGTCTACTATTAATTATATTTTCGATTTCAGCGAGAAGCGTTAATAAAACTTCTTCTCGTGGAGCCCTCTCTCTAAGAACGACTTTCAGTGCCGTTTTCACACTTCTAATCAGACGCTCCCAAGCTCCCCCCATATGAGGACTGGCTGGTGGTATAAACTGCCAGGAAACTCCTTTGTTTAATACTTCGGCTATAACTTGCTGCTGCTTAATTTCTTCAAAAGATTTTCGAAGTTCAGCATCAGCACCTCGCATGTTAGTTCCGTTGTCAGATATGACAGTATGAGGCCACCCACGGCGTGCAGCCATCCTCCTAAGTGCCATTATAAGTGAGTCTGCGGTAAGCGTCGATACTATTTCAATATGAACAGCTCGTATTGTTAAACATGTAAAAAGAACACCATATCTTTTGGGTCTCTGCCTGCCCACAGTTACTTCGATCGGACCGAATAAGTCTACACCACAAACGGTAAAAGGTCTTTGATGATGAACCAATCTTTGAGATGGCAAGTCCCCGAGGCGAGGCGGTCTTGGTGCTGCTTTTCGTATTCGGCAAACTAAACACTGTGAAGCTACGGAGCGAACTGTAGGTCTCAGATTTACAACCCAATATTTTTGTCGTAGCTCGTTTATTACAAGTTCATTATACGAATGAGCCGCACGTACGTGGAAGTCCAAAACCACCAGCCTTGCTATGCGATGTTTACCATCCAGAATCACCGGGTTTTTCATAGTTTCAGTGACGTTTGCAGCCGCGTTTATACGTCCTCCTACACGCAATAAGCCGTCTTTATCTAAAAATGGTGTCAATGAACGTAAACGACTATCACGATTAATTTCTTTATTTTGTTTCAGCAAATCAATTTCAGTCTGAAATGATTGTGATTGTGAATAGCGTAACAAAAGTACTTCGGCTCTATTCATTAACAAATTATTAATATGCCGAGTACCGGTTTTTCTACATTTTTCTATAAATAATAGTACAGATGCGGTGCAGCGAAGCAAGCGCAGCCACACGGAGAAACGGTTTGGATCCGGAATAGGTAAATCATAAATACTATTACAATTCTCCTTTGGTGATTTTATTACTACATATATTTTATCTAACAGCTCATTGTTGCTCTTTTCGTTATTTTCAGGCTCTCGGGGCCAATACTTTTCTTCCGTGTACAGAAAAGACGGACCCGTTAACCAAGAGGAGTCCTTGTTGAAGTCGTAATCATTATTTTTTGTAGCTAAATCCGCTATATTTAAATTTGTCGGCACGTAATGCCACTCATCAATTTTACTTAACTCATCAATTTCACCTAACCTATTTGCAATGAAAACTTTGTAATTTCTATGCTCGTTACGTATCCAATAAATAACAATCATTGAATCAGTCCAATAAAAAACACGTGACGGTTTAATTCTATGCTCTTTTTTTATAGTCTCTGCCAAGCGACATGCTAATAGCGCGCCTTGAAGTTCGAGTTTAGGCATAGTTAACGGTTTTAACGGCGCAACGCGACTTTTACTCGCAATGAATGACACCTGCACGCCGTTGCTGTCTTGTTTACGCCAATAAGCAACGCATGCGTATGCGCATGGAGATGCATCACAAAAAATATGCAATTGCAACGACGTCTCATCGTCGTTTACGGTGTGGCCGCTCTTCTCATTCACACCGACAGAATCGTTGCTATAGAAATACCACCGCGGGATTCGAACGTAACTCATTTCTTGTAACTGCGAAATCCAATCTTTAAATAAAACAAATAAACTATCTGTTATTTCCTGATCCCACTTTATACCTACATTCCATATTTCGCGCATTAAAATTTTGGATTTTATCGTAAAAGGTGCTAAAAAACCATGAATATCATAATATACAGACATTATAATACGAAGAACTTCACGCTTAGTCGGTTTTCGTGATAGTTGTAAAATATCACTCGGTATACGCTTTAACGAAAGATCGAACTCGAACATATCACTCGCGGGAAACCACAAAAGCCCAAGCGTTCGTTCCGGCTGGGATTCAACATTAAACCGTATCGCCATGTCATTTAAAGTCTCTTTTGGCATATCATTAAGAACATCTGACTTGTTACTTAACCAGTTACGCATCACAAAACCACCTTGCTGATTAATATATGAAACATCTTTTATCATTTTTGTAGCAGTAGCGACGTCTGGTAAACTATCGATAAAATCGTCCATATATTGATTTTTCCTAATTGCATTAACTGCATCCGGCATTTTATTCTAAAAGCGCAATGTGTTTTTATTTTGGTTAATATATTGTGCTATAAATGGAGAGCAGTTAGCGCCAAAAATTAATGACGTCATAATATATTTCTTAACAGGATGTTGTATAGGTAATTTTGAACCTTTGTTACTACTTCCGAAGCCTAATTGTTCATTTTCATTGCTTAAATAGATATCTTTCCACAAAAAACGCAAAGAATTAACATCTTCTTTTCGTACATTAATCCTTAAAAACATATCTTTTATGTCCCCTATGATACCTACGCGGTTTTCTCTAAATCGTAACATTATTCCTAATAACGATTGTAACAAATCAGGGCCTTGTAAAAGAAAATCATTTAAAGAATAACCGTTCGACTTTGCTGCCGCGTCATAAACTAAACGCAGTTTTTTCTTATTTGGAATATCTACACCAAAGTGCGGCAAATACCATATTATACGTTTATTAGAGTTTTCATCGGTCTCATTAAGTTCTCTAGCACGCCTTGCCTCGACCATTAGAACCATTAGAAAATAAGTATCTCATTCTTTCACAATAACGAGTTGCATACTCTTTGTTGAGCAAAAATTTTCTTTCTATTGACTTTAGACGATTAAAAGCGTTAGGGTAAGAGTCGGGTAAATGTAATTCATCGTATTTCCACGGTAAGCCGACATTCCATTGACCATTTACTAATTCTGCAGTGTCATCTAAAATTTGTAAAGCGCGTATTTCGTCTGGGTTGCGGCGCGGCTTCGAACCTACACCAATAGACTCTAACGCGAAGGATCTACGAACCGCATCGTGCAACTGCGCGCAGGTGCATTCACCGTTATCGTTATCGAGAGAGAGATCGCTAGCAATCGATTCTACCGTGTGTAAGTGAAAGATACACTGCGACTGTCCCGCCTTTTCGGTGCAACTATTAATGAAAGAAACAAAGCGATCAGTGCAATTAACATCACTTACCATATATCCGTGCACACACCATCCAAGCGCAGTTTGAGTTATGTATGGCTCACGCTGCTTACCACGAACACAACGAATGGGAGAAATTAAATGATGGTTGTCCTGACCTATTAATAATTTTGGCTTAGCGTTACAATTACATAACATAAGATCTTCACTTAACAATCCATAATTATTAAAGTCCATATTCGGCACTTTTTGTGTTGGTAAATTTAATTCTTTAATTTTACGCGCACGGAAAGTAAACATTTCTTTATACGAATTGGTAACACTAACACTCACTACTTGAGATTCACACACAAGCTCGCCCGAGTCCCATGCGCTGCGCACGCGCCATATCACGTTTGCACCGTATAATCCGAGCTCATCTGCGATATCAGAGGATATCACCGTCACGGTAGCTCCATCATCCAGTAGTGCATGCGTATGCAAACTGCCATTCGGTCCGTGAAGAGTGAGCGGCACCACTTTCAAAAGCACCTTGTGACAGTGGGATACCACCGTATGAGTCACTGTTTCATTGGTGCTGGGATGCTCATCCTCACTTCGCTCCACAGTTTTTAAGCTTTCTTCCAATGGTTTAATCCAGTGCAGTAAACGATGATGCGGTTGATTGCAGCCGTCAATGTCGCAATTACTGCCAATACAAGACATACCATTCGTATGGCGGGGGGCAAGACATTTGAAGCAAAGTTTATTTACGCGTACAAATCGCCAGCGATCTTTGCGTAAGGCGCGCTTAAACCGTGAACAATCTGCGACACCATGAGCCCATTTTCGGCAAAATTTACACTTTTCCGCGTTTTGTAATTGATTACTATTTGTGTACAACAACGAGTGTGAACGGTGTTTACGTTCATCGGGCTTCTTTAAATTATATTGAGCGTGAATATGACTTACTCCTGATGCAGCTGTTTTAGTGGCTTCCTCATATAAAAAATCACTAAGCAATTCTAGCTTCGGTAAATTACACTCTCGCTGTTCATAAACGTAGTCGGTCCATTTTGCGACAAGCAAAGTTGGAAGCTTAGATACGACAATCGATACTAGCTCCGGGCTGCGAAGATAATCACTTTGTTGCATTGCTTTGGCAGCAGCCACATAGTTCTTTATTTTTATTGCAAAATTAATGATATCATTATGATAAGTTAACGGCAACGGACATAGTTTTTTAAGCTGTAAAGCTATTTTACTCATAATTGTTTCTGGTTTGCCAAATCGAAGTTCTAAGGTGTCAATTATTAAATCGGGTGTAGTTCCACCAATCAAGAGTGAAGTCACTGCTTCTTTAGCATCGCCACGGAGACACTTACGTAGCCGCCATAAATTCTCTGTGTCACTATATTTGCATAATTGGGTAGATTCTTGGTACGCCTGTTTAAACTGCAACCACTCCATTGGATCTCTAAAAAATAAAGGCAGGTCTTTAGACGTTGCTAATCTTGTTAAGAGCTCCTGGTTCTGTATTTTATATGATGAGGCAGCCACTGCATCATTCAAGGCATGTGCCAGCTTTTCTAGGCCGATTTTTTCACAAGGGTACTCTTCTCGGTTCTCCTCATGCTGGTTTCCTGGAGCATTCAGCCAATTTTCAACTTTGCTGGTCGAAGATTTCATAGCCGACTTGTGGGAAGAGCGTGAATGAGACTCCAATTCTGCCATCTCAGCTGCAAGCTGTTTGTTTAGCAGCTTCGACTGAATATTTGCCTTAAGCTTGGCAGCTTCTGCCTGAGCACTCTTAACTTTGGCTTCTGCTTCAGCTGCTTGCACTTCAGCTTCCGCTGCTTGTATTTCCACGAGAGCCATAGCTTTAGCGGTTTCGTATTCCAATTGCCGTTTGCGTGCCGTACTTGACGACGTGCCTGCGGTCTTTGGTGACTTTTTACTCTTACTAGAGGCACTTAGCGCATTTCCAGGTTTTTCCAGCACTTCATCCTTTAAGCTGAACGATGGTAACACATCTTGGTTGTTCTTGCACTCCGATTTTGCAGCGGTGCCACGTGGTCGTCGCTTTTTTTGCGGCGTAGCCGGCGCGTGGAACATAACTGGTACTTATTATTATTATATTTTTGCAGACGACGTAAGGATCCGGCTCGAAGGACCACTATGTTGATGATGTAGGCCGCTGGTGTCGTCTGGGAGAAAAATATACAAAAAAAATTTGGTGAGCGCGTGTACATCCGCGGGGTGGGAGACATAGGTGTCACCTCGTATGATGTTCTAGTGCAACTAACTCGAAACGCGGGATCATGTCCTCAGCGGTGCAACACCGTTGTTGCAAATATACCTTCACCCTACTGATAAAAATCGCGGTAAGTGCCACCGTCCCCGTATGCACACGTACTTATTTATTATAGAAAAACAGCAAGTACATAAGGTAAGTAACAATGTTTTATGAGTATTTTGATTAATATTATTTATATTTCAGGTGTTCGAGAAGCAACGTGAGCGTCGTCAACACAATCCTAATCCTTATCCTACGTAGATGGCTAGTCTCCGACGATACCTGCGTATGTGTTCGAAATTTGGTTTGGAGGATATTACTACAAATAAAGGTCCGTGTAATTACGTAATTAATTAGTGTTCTATATCGTATCACAATCATTAAAGTTAAAATCACCACATATCTTTCATAATCTAAGGAAATTTTGCCATGAATAGCTATTTCTTGTTTTTTTTTTAAGATTCTGACACCATCTTATTGGCAAGTTTTATAACGCATGATTGATTTCTTTCAACTCCATAAAAGAACAACGACACCTTTAGCAAAATTTATTAAAAGCAATCTAAATTATTTAGATAATAACAAATATAACCGCCTGATTTAACATTTGAACCCATTTGATTTGATGTCATTGACAGACAATGTAAATGTAGTACTTATGTAGACATAGCTGCCATTCGCGCTCCCGTTTCGTAGTACATACTCGTATATTTTTTACTATAGAAGTTTCACCAGCGTGGTCTACTCAAATTAATCTGATATTGAAATTGACCATTTTTTATTGAGTAGAATTTAAGCGTAGCTCGATTCGGGACATTAACATTTAAGAGATACTTAAAACTGATTGGATTACGTATTTGAGAGTATGAATATGGAGTCTGAAAGCTACTTAAATATTTGGCAAGCTGTTGAAGTTTTGAGAGATGTTTCTGTATTTTTTTATAGAATAAATGTGACTAACAAGCGCCCTGTCCTTCTGATGGTAAGTGGTTGCTGTGGCCCATAGATATCTACATCAAGCTTCGATCACGAATCAAATGCAGATGCGGTATCACTTGTGAGGACCAAGATGGAATGCCTCTTTTCCAGTAAAAAGGGTCTCCAGTTCTCTAAACTCACTATACGAAACACAGCAGGGTTAACTTGCCATTTTACCCTGGTATACTGTGAGAGCGTGGTTCCTTCCCGGTCGAGCCGACCCATTCGTGCTAAAACTAAACTACTAATATAGGTGCAGCATGACTCTACCGCGTAGGTTTACGGGAATCATGCCCAACTACTTTAATCAGTTTTAAGATGCAGTTAAGTCTCGTGCTGTCTCTATCACTTAAAGTCAAAGTAACTGTAACACAACGGTGCTTAACAAGATGTTAAAATTAAAAAGCATTTGAGGTTTTGGCCATTAGTCCAGTATTATCTTAAGCTCAGTGATCAACATTATGTTGTCCATCTCTGTTTTAATTTTCCTCTTTCGCGTTCTACGACACTCAAGGGATAATATCGTAAAGTGGATTTTATTTTGGCAAGGTCAACAAGGCAAGGTACTAGATAGAAATAAATATAAACCATATTATAATTATGTGACTTAATTTATTTTTTGCGTAATGGAATGTGTAGAGAAAATATGTATTTATTAGACACTAAATACGTAAAAAACAATTTACTTTAAAAAAAATTTGAAATAATTTAAAAAAGATTTTTGTAACACCTCAGCAGTCATTTAATTTTTTGATATTTATCCATACACAATCCAGATATTAATTCAATGGGATAGTTACAAGGCTGAAAATAAACTGATAGCTCTTTGACTAACTTTTCAATGTCTTTTGAAAATTCAAAGAGCGTCTTCATATTTAGAGCTTCATTGTGTCTTAGTATCAAGGCTACAAGAGAAACAAAATGTTCATCATTCAAATAACTAATTTTGTTCAAAATTAAATTCGTAAATGATATTTTCTATGTAGTAAAGTCACGCCATAGCTATTTTATAGCTGCAGCATGAATGGATTGACTTGATCGTGGAAGAACGACGCTCTCAATGTAATTAATGCTGCTGTGTTGGTGACGGTAAGTGTAGAGAACCGGAGACACTTTTTACTGGAAACGAGGCATTCCATCTTGGTCCTCACGGGTGGCAACGCATCTGCGTTTTGATTGTTAATCGAGGTTAAATGTCGATGTCTATGGGTCACAGCATCCACTTACCACCAAGTGGTGTGTGCTCGTTTGGCCCAGCAGTGAGAAGAATTACTAGCAGACTACGGAATAAAGCAGTCGTCGTAAAGATTATTTACTTTTGTAGGTACCCGAAGTTTTGGCAACAATAAATTATAATAAAATCTTGTAAAACCACACGTATCAACTTGACATTCACAAAAAAATTCAACCCACATCATACCAACTTACCGCATTGAATAATGAACGCCAACAACCACAGTATCCAAGTCATGTTATTCTTTCATGAAGCGAAATTCATACAAAAAACTTATTAAAACATAGATAAACTGTTCAATATTAAAATATCACTACTTAAAGATACTTCGAACACATGGTATAAACAATTAGGTATTGTATTCAAATTTTACTAAACCGATGATTTTAACACTTTTAAAAATTTTCATTTGACATTTATTGTCATTTTAAAGCAAAACGAAAACGATTATATTCTCTTTGTTTTAAAGAGCCTAATAATTTATTTTCATACATAGGATAAAGATCTCCGTCAGGAGTATGGCGTTCTGTGATAAAGGCAGATAAAGCGTATAGAAATAGTACCTAGTAGACGTAACGATATAATCTTTAGTATATCTATACTTGTCTTGTTGAAATTTATAATGAGTTTGTAATAGGTGTTTAAGTATCTTAACTTGGCGTGCTCAGCAGATCGGTACAGTAATTCAAGCCGGCACACCCCCTGCAACTTTACAAGGTGCAGGTTCGGCCGCACATGGAATACTGTTCCCATCTCTGGGCTGGAGCTCCCCAGTACCAGCTCCTTCCACTTGACCGCATCCAGCGCAGAGTTGCTCGAATCGTCGACGACCGAGTGTTTTCTGATCGGCTCGATTCACTGGCGCTGCAATGAGATGTTGCATCTCTTTGCATTTTCTTTCGCATATACCATGGGGAGTACTCTGATAAATTATTCGGATTAATCCCAGCCGCCAAATCTCGTGAACTCACTGCGCGGCAAACGTCCCGATACCATCCACAACATCTGGATGCTTAGCGGTCCACCACTGTACGTTTCCATAATCCATAAACACTCACGCCTGTCACCCCGAGGAGTAAGCAGAGACTACAGACTGCCATTTGGCACGATCCTGACACACCTCTCTCGCCTCCTTTACATCCATATAAGGGTACTCCTAATTTGGCCCGTTTTAAATAAATCGCCAATTTGGTCGATAAATTTTCGCCTAGGACGTCCTTTTCCGACTCTGCCATTCATTTCTGCAACTTAAATTTTCTTTGTCACTCTTTCCTCATTCATTCTTTCCACATGACCAAACCACCGAAGCATTCCTTTCTTAATCCTGGTCACAACATCATCTTGCAAACCACACTCTTCTCTTATCACACAATTTCTTACCCTGTTATTCAGATTCAGCCCTAACATACTGCGTTCATTTTACTCTCGTGCTTCTTCTGCCACACCCAACTTTCACTACCATACGTTAAAGTAGGGACCTACACAGCATTGTGAATTGCCATACGTGCCTTTTTCGATACATTTTGACTCTTCACAATAGCGTGCAGAGCCCCATTTACTCTATTTCCCGCATTCACTCGTCGTTCTATATTCTTATCATATCTCCCATCCCCGCTAAATACATTTCACAAGGAGTTTTCTTCCGCGTACAACCTCTCTTTATTCTTTATTCTTTATTCTTTAATGTACACACAATAAGTTGGTAACAATTATTAAATATTTAAATAAATGTACAAAGGCGAGCTTAACCCTAATAAGAGTTCTCTTCCAGCAAATCTATTGGGAGAGAGAAATAGTTTTATATATAAAGCAAGTAGGTAGCAGCGTGCGTACTTAATAATTAACATAACGCTACTTAATAGAAATTGGCTATAAGTTACAGTTAACAATTATCATATAAGTGTATAACATATAAGTATAATTTATTTTCTTATTTCTTTTATTCTTATTTCTATTGATTTACATACATATATACCAATAAAGACAATAAATATATACATATATACACATATACACACACACATATACATATATACCTATATCCATATATATATATATATATATATATATATATATATATATATATATATATATATATATATATATATATATATATATATATACATACATATACATACATACATACATACATACATATACATACATACATATACATACATACACATACATACATACATACACATACATATATATACAATTATACATATAAATACATAAAATATGTAAATATTTATAATTCTAAGTTGACAGATAATATTTCTTTACTCTGCTCCGAAATATATCAAGAGAAGAGCTAGCACGTATGTCATGTGGGAGTGAGTTCCATAGCTTGACCGCCCTTACTGTAAAGGATCCACCACATCGGCTTGTGAAATGAGAAGGAGTTTTGAGAAGTAGTTGTTTAGTGGTCCGGCACTGAGTTTCACGGGGTACAAGATACTCAAAACGCTCGCGGAGATATGGAGGTGCAAGAAGATTAAAGAGTAGAAAGTATAGAAATGATAACACATGTAAGTCTCGACGTCTACGGATAGGAAGCCATTTTAATTGAGCCCTGTACTCTGAAACATGATCAAACTTACGAAGACCGAAAATAAAACGTATACACAAATTTTGAACACGTTCCAGTTTGTTCAACAGCTCCTCTGAAGCATCCAAAAAACTAACATCAGCGTAGTCAATGAGAGGAAGAAGAAGTGCTTGAGCTAAGGTTATCTTAGTTTTTAACGGTAAAAACATCTGGAGACGCTTGAGAGATTGAAAAGAGTAGTTCACTTTTCTGCTAATCATATTAATTTGAGCGACCCAAGACAAATTATTATCAAAAATAACACCTAAGTTCTTAGCGGTCTCTGTATATGGAATTTGAGTATTATCATACGTAACTGCAGGGATCTTCGAACGATCTAATAAATTAAGCATATATGAGCTGCCGATAATCATTACTTGGGATTTAGCAGGGTTAACACGAAGACCAAACGATTTTGCCCAACTGCTTATGCTACTTAAGTCAGCATTCATCTTATTAATAGCCTCATCTATATCTTGGACTTTGAAATGACGGTATAATTGCAAGTCATCAGCATAGAGATGATAATGAGAGGAGAGAACAGTAGTGAGAGCATTAATAAAAATAGAGAAGAGAAGTGGGGAAAGAACACCACCCTGAGGAACACCCGCCGTAAGATCACACCACTCGGAGAAATCCTCCTCATGGCGGACACACTGCGAGCGACCCCTAAGGTAAGAATTAAACCAAGAGATTACTGATGGTGAAATGTTTAAGGACGCAAGAATACCAAGAAGTATGTCATAATCAACGGAATTAAATGCACTGCTAAAATCCAATAATGTTAAAACAGTGAGAAGTCTTTTGTCCATGGCCCAGCGAATATCATCAGACACTTTAATCAGAGCGCTGACTGTGCTATGGCCTGGACGAAAACCAGATTGAAAAGGACTCAGCAGGCTGTGAACAGTTAGGAATTGAGATAGTTGCCTCTGAACTATATTTTCTAGTACTTTAGATAAGATCGGAAGAATGGAAATGGGGCGGAATTGGGATAAAGAATTAGGATTAGAAGTTTTTGGAAGGGGAATGACGAATGCTTTTTTCCAGCAAGTCGGAAAGGAGCTCGTCTCAAGCGAAGAAGAGATAATGTGAGTGATAATAGGGACAAGTTCATTAGTGATAGGTTTAATCATATGCATACAAAGATTGTCATAGCCAATAGCTTTAGTGGAAATGGCTAAAAGGCATTTTTTATGTCACCATCAGTAACTTTACTGAAATTAAAAGGAGAACACAGCGGTTTAGGAATATTGGAGAGAAGATTAAGTGTAGTAGACTTAATAGAGTCATCAATAGAAATCGGAGGCTCAGAAAAGTGCCGGTTGAGTGCAGTCAAATCAAACGAGATATTAGAATCAATATATGATTTGCCAATACCCAGGGTTCTAAAAAATTTCCACATCTGAGCGGAATGAGAATTTTCAACCTCATTATAAATATGTCTCCTCTTAGCATCACGACACATCTTACTACAGCGATTACGCAGTTTTTTATATGTGAATAAATTTTCATTAGTAGGGTGCTTCTTATAACGCCTCTTAGCTTTATCTCTTTTGGCCATTACTGCTTTTATAGACTCTGAAAGCCAGGGGGCTGGAAAGTGTTTAACCCTGACTCGCTTAAGAGGTGCATGTGTATCGAATAGCTTTAAAATGAGGTGATTAAAAGCATAAACCTTATGATTAACATCTTCGGAATTTAGAACAGGGGACCAGTCAATATTATTTACATCATCTCTCAAACGCTCCAGGTTAATTGATTTAAAGCTTCTTAGGAGTAAGAATTTCGATTTACGCCTAGGACGTTGAATTTTATAGGAGAGGAAGATAAGATCGTGGTAAGAGAAAGACGCAGATAGTTGTCCATGGGAAGCAACCCGGTCAGCATCAGAAACAAGAATAAGGTCTAAAAGAGAAGGGGTATTATTAGGCAAATGGTGAGTAGCAGAAAGAGGAAGAATATGTAAATTAAAAGATGACACCAGGGAGAGCAGTTTTTTGCTACGAGAATCGTTCTTTAACAGGCATGTGTTAAAGTCACCTAAAATAATGGTATTATCATAAAGCGGAGTTAGATTTACAAGTTTTTCTTCCAAAGAAGAAAAATAATTTATATTGCGAGAGGGGGGATAGTAGACCCCAAGCAAAGTCCTAGAATGATTAATAGTAATTTCAATAAATAAATGTTCAGCAAAATTTGTGTATATATTGGGTGAATGATCAACTATTTTATAAGGAATGTCAGCTCTCAAATAGATTGCCACTCCACCATAACCTTTGCCGACCCTGTCATTACGTATAAGTTGAAAACCAGGGAGACAATACTGTACCGACGGAAGTTCAGGCTTTAGAAAAGTTTCAGAAACAAGTATGGCATCAACATATTTAGAATCGAAGGTTGATAAAAGATCAGCGTAATGAGCATGAATGCTTTGAGCGTTAATATGGACTATATTAAGATTTTTACTATAATTACAGAATACGGCTACTAGTTGATCATGTAAATGAGTGGAATCATCGCTTAAGGCGCTTTTATAGGTCTTATCGGATGAGCTAGAAGAAGAGCAAGAAAAATAACTATCATCAAATTCTAAAATATCACACATGCTAATCAAAACTATAACATAAACTAAGCTATAGCTATAGCTCTCTGTGGAATAGTTTACCACCGGCGACTTTTCCAGACCGATACGACCTGGGGACCTTCAAGAAAAGAGCTTTCTCCTTTCTAAAGAGCCGGTAACGCACCTGCAATTCCCCAGGTGTTGTGGTTGATCATGGGCGGCAGTAGTCACTTAACATCAGGTGAGCCGCATGCTCTTTTGCCTCCTCTTCTATAAAAAGAAAGTATTATGTATCCTAAGTCTATGGGGTAAAAATACACAGTTGCCGTTACAAGAAGAGAAGGCAAAATTGGCCTCTAAAAAGCTTCGGCGTGCTTAGCAGAGCGGGACACTATTTCATTTCCGCACAAGCTTGCTAGGCACATGTTCGGCCCCACATGGAATATTGTTCGCACTCTCGTTCCTCGTAACTCTAGTGCCTCTGGCCATTAATGAGTTAGGTAACCCAAAAGATCACCAGCTGAGGGTCCCAGATGGAAAACGTACTGGCGGTCACTAATCAGCTATACTCTGTTGATGTCACATGGTATTAAATAGAATTTATTTTCCTGATAAGTATAGTAATGAGTATAGTAATGAGGTTACCTGTGTACAGTAGATGATAGCTGTTATGTAAGACATCACCTATGTTGTTAATGTACAAAAGAAAAGCACAGGGCTTAGATCTGTCTGTATCAAAAAAAAACAGTCTTTTTTTTGTTAACTTAAGATTTACATCATTATTAGACTATTGTTAAACTATTGTTAAACATCAATACCCACGTTGGTACTCTCCAGCGTTAATTAAGGTGATCAAGGAGCAATATAAATATCATAAAAAATTTAAAATTTACAATAATCGCAGTGATTATGAGTCTATGAAATTACTTCAAGTTAGGGCAAAAGCCTTAGAGAGTAAATGTTACACTGACTACCTAGCATCTGTTGAAAACTCTATTACTAAGAACCCCAAAAACTTCTGGAGTTTTACAAAATCGTGCTCGAATTCAAACGTTATGCCTAGTACTCTTTTTTATAACCATAAAGCAGTCAAAACTGGCAACAGTATTTGTGAAGCGTTCTCAGAACACTTTAGTTCTAACTTCTTGGATGATATTAGTACATAGCCTACCTCTGACCCTGCCCATATTGACTATCCACCTTCTATTGCGGATATCTCCAAAATCTACGTCAGTGAACAAACTGTCCTCAATCTCTTTCACAAACTTGACAAATGTAAATCTGCTGGTCCAGATCACTTACCGGCCGTATTTTTAATAAATTGTGCAAGGTCACTGGTAACGCCTGTAACTCTCCTATTTAATAAGTCTCTAGCAGAATGTACTGTTCCTGCTATCTGGAAATCGGCCTTCATCACTCCAATACACAAAAAGGGCTCTAGAGATCAGGTTAATAACTACAGGCCTATTTCCAAGTTATGCATACTAAGTAAAGTCCTCGAAAAAATAGTGCACTCTCAATTATATTTAGCTATTAGACAATCACTTCACGACATTCAGCATCGTTTCCTCCCCGGTAGATCCACTGTCACGAACCTTGCTCTACTCAATGACTTTCTAACTAATTCCATGGATAAAGGCCATCAAATTGATGTCATCTATACTGATTACAGTAAGGCCTTCGACCGGATTAACCATAGTCGCCTCCTATACAAGCTTAAATGTGTTGGCATAAGCGGAGATTTACTTCGCTGGCTTTCCTCGTATATAGAGAACAGAACACAAGCTGTAGTGGTAAATAATTACATTTCTAGCTGGGTTAAGATCCCTAGTGGTGTCCCCCAGGGCTCGCTACTGGCTACCTTTACTCTTTGCTATTTTTGTCAATGATGTCAACAACTGTCTGTGTAACTCTCGTCTATTATGTTTCGCAGATGACATGAAAATTTTTTCAAATATTTCTTCATTAAAAGACGCAGAAGCACTACAAAATGACTTGAGAAACTTACTTGATTATTGTACCTATAACCATCTCAATCTCAATCCTAAAAAATGCTCAGTTGTTACATTTAGCCGTAAACCCAATAAATTGCTGTACGATTACCACATTCGAGGCCAATCGTTGTCCAGAGATTGTTCCGTAAACGACTTGGGAGTTATACACGACTCGAAACTTCTGTTCGATAAACATATCGAAAATATCATTGGCCGGTCTGCCAGATCCTTAGGGTTTGTGATGCGTAGCTCTAAAAACTTTAAACAAATTAAAACATTGAAAATTTTGTATTGTTGTTACGTAAGAAGTATCTTGGAATATGCATCACAGATATGGAACCCTCAATATAAAACCTATATATCTCGAATTGAACGTATCCAGATGAAATTCATTAAACACCTTTGCTACCGAGTAAATGACCACTACAACTCTAACTTCTACCATGATAAGTGTAGAAAGTTCCACCTCTTACCACTTGAGATGCGAAGGCAAATAGCAGATATTACCTTTCTACTTAAGATAGCTTCAAGCGAGATCGAATGTCCAGATCTACTTGAGAAGTTAAATATAAAAATTTCAAAAAATGTTAGACGAAAGGTCCCACTATCGCTACCCGCAACAAAGACTAATTATAAGCAGAATAGTTATATGTACCGTGCGAGCAAGAATTTTAATATTGTATCCCAATTGTTTAACTTAGACCTATTCAACACAAGTATCATTTCAGCAAGACGAGTTCTGAGTAAGCCTTTTTTCGATTCCAGCTGATGATCTTTTTTATTTCTTTTTATTTTATTTTATTTTTTATATTTTTTGCTTTTGTTAATCTGTAATGTTTAGTTATTTAATGCACGATGTTACTTAGCTAAGCTTACGGTTGGTGCGACAGTGTCCTATTAGCTGTCGGTAACTCATCGCATGCAATTACTTATATATTGCCACTATTTGCGAAAACCCATAAATGGTTTCCTATTGTTTAATTGTTTTCTACCTACTCTGTTTTTGTTAACCGAGGGATTTCCGATTAAATAAATAAATAAATTAGATCACTCGTTTCGTCGTTTCACTAGGAGTTCACATATGCAGACACTTAATACACAAAATGGCACAAATTTTACCCATCAGAATAAAAATAAAATAAAATTGTTTTCGTACAGACGAATGTCAAAAATTATGAGATTCATTCAGGGAGTTCAGAACGCGTGATTTGCCCGCTTTTGTTTTAATATTCCTTTCAGAGCACACGTGTCCTAGAATCGAAAAAGTAAATTACTAAATATGTCGTTCAGACTAACTAGATCTAGACTAGCACTTCGTCGCTTCGTAAATTTGGTGTAATTAAAACCAAAACACTTGAATCCTTAAATAACAAGTTTACCTGGTCAAATGAACGAAACACGGACCAAACGCATCAATCCAAGTGTTCCAGAATACGTTTCCGTTACTTCCCGAGGTGGTTTTTGTATCTTATACTTACTTATACTTGTTTCGGGCAGGATTCGAATCCGCGCCTCTTAGCGCTGTAACTCATTGCTAAGCCACTACGTGACGGAGCAAAAATTTACTACTCGTGAGTTTTACATAAGGGCACCCGAAGAATATTAGCGCTGTGGTTATCACCAGCATAATGCTGAGTCGGATGACTTTTTATGCTGCAATAATGATGTTAGTCCCTGGGCTTGGAAAAAGCTTTGCTGGGTGTTAGAAAATAAATAACAATAAAAAGATAGTACGTACGTACTATAAAAAATTAATTATTTTCTCAGGGATGAAATCTGTTGAGAGAAACTTTAAAAATAAAACACATTATACAAAATATTCTCGTAATCGGATATCAATGAGGTCATCCACTACTTTTTATGCTACTACATCGGAAAATTATAAAAGAGTTAAAAATGTGCAAAAACTTTAAAAAAAATCACTGAAGCCTGTTTGGTGTATTAATATAATAATAAACTGAAAAAACTTTTAATAAAAACTAACGTTTTAATTAAATGACATAGTGTAATAAAAACATCAGCTCAGTACATCAGAGCATCAGATATCTGGTTAGTGGAAGATTGTTATAGCCCTTATTATAGAGTATTTTTCAACAAGAAACTTTACAAGAATTACTCACTTTAAAATATAGGAATATGTTTGTGATATAATAAGCTACGTGCTATTTTATATCTAAAATTAATACATGTTTGTTATTTTCATTTATTCAATTTTATATACATATGTTTTTATTTGTGTTGTATATGTCATTACTTTATTTGATTACCTTGTTTTTAATTTTTTCTTATATAATACATGGCAAACGAGCATGCGGCTCAACTGATGGTATGACACTACCGCCGCCCATGAACAAATAAAAGGGGAATTGCAGATGGGTGGCTTGCCTTTAACAATGTCACTTTTGGGCATTGATATATTTAAAATAAATATATCAATACTTTTAGGGTACATCTCTACGTATAAAAATCTATTGCTATCCGATAGTCTCGCATAAACTCGAAAAGGGCCAAACCAATTTTGATGAAATTTTTTGTGTCTGTTTGAGAGGGTCTCAGAATGGTTTAGATCATAGAATACTATAATACAAACATATTAGAACGGGGGAGTTGGTGGAGCCCGTGTAGCCACTAACATGTGACTGATACGCCAGTTCTCACCTATAAATATCAACACAATCAATTGTTTTCAATTTTCGTGTTAACTCAAGTCAATGCATGCAAATTATTTGAAAAAATGGCAAATTGTGTAATAATTATGCGTCAAAATAACAGCGTGAAATGGACAATAAATAAAGGACACATATCCTACAACCAGTAAGTCGAAACTATTTATATTTTGTAAATATTAGAAACAATAATAAAGAAATATTGATGTGTCAAAAACATTAATCAAAAGTTTAAAATGTGTAATGTCGCTCAGTCTGTCTACACAGCGAATCGGGTTTGTTGTGTGCTCCCTGCGACGCCGATCCTCGTACAAAATAAGGTTGACAGCCATTCTACTGTTTATTATAGCATTTTAAATCACACGTACGTATCCGGGGCGGATTACTAGTAGTAAATAAATTTATCTATAAATAGCATAGGAAAATCATAAGTCACACTTTTATAGTCCCGGTAGAATGTGGATAATGAAATTCAAGCAAATCAATAGAGCATGGTCAGAATTTACATTTATTTTTTAAAATACAGAAGTGAAAACCGAGTTTGATCGTGTAGTGCCAAAGTTAGAGTATCTACTACCGTTTACATTTTTGCGACACCCATGACGATATGGGGCGGATAGTGCCATTACAAAGTAGCCGCCCTACACGGTATGAACTCGTTACTTGACAATTTAAGAATTTAAATTAAAACATTTTTGTGAAGTAAAAATTGAAAGTTCAGGCGCATCACCTGTTGGTAAGTTAATGCTGTAGCTGATAGGCGCCTATGTTTGGATTATGAAGGAATGTCTCGGTATTCTGTATTAATAAAAGGATATCTGTTTCTCGTGGCTGACCATTCGAATTCGTGGCATTGTACTACTTTTTCCTTGGAATCTGTATGTGCATGGTTTCGGTAGAGCCGACGTATTCGTAAAACAGCTATAATACGCTGCAACATGACTCTACTACAAGGTTACAGAGGAGTTTAAGAGTTACTTCCTAAAATCCACAAACTTACATTTTTTTTAATTTTTTATGAAACGGAAATGATAAGCGAACCTGCAGTCCACCTGATGGTAAATGGTTACTCCAGTCTACGGGCACCTGCAAGCATTATATCTTAGTCCTCAGAGGTGTCATGTTTCTATGACAGCAGTACCTAACCATTTATAATCAGGTAGATTGTGATTTCATTTGCCACCTTGAATTTTTAAAAAAAAATAAAACGACTGTTTTACTAAATGTCTGTAAGTAGTAAGTTTGCTTAACTTAAACAGATTTACCATACAGAGTTACATTATCACATCAAAAATAAAATACTACATCACCGCTCATTGTTTGTCTTTTAAAAAAACTTGATAGATAACAGTTATCGTTCGTCAAATAAAATTATGTTTGTTAATGTTAATGTCGATATACATAGTTTTATTATTTATTTTTATATTATGACATAGCGTTTAATTTTTAACTAAAAACATTATTTTATACCAGCGGTAAATAAATGCTATGGACTACAGATCACCTACTGTCACCTCTGAAGATTAAGACGGAATGCCTCATAGCTTGAATTTATAGTGACTCTCTATATGTTTCAAACCGCAACACATTACATTACAGTATAATATACATTATGCACAGCTGATTGGCAGCAGAAATAACTGGTCGTTATTATGATCCTATATAGGATCCTGCTGCTCATCTGATTTGTTCTCTTTTGTCGCTTCTTACGACCCCCACGGGATGATATCGAGTATTAGAAGTATTCTTACACCGCCATTACAGCTTTGCCAAGTTTGCAAGCCTTCCCAAGCTTGACTACTATGGCAAGTATCCCCTGAATGATACGATCTGTAGGGGAGGCTTATATTGCAGTGGATTTCGTACCAACTCGGGCGGATTCCTACGCCTATAAAATGACTATCTAGTACTATTTTTGTCGACATTTTAGAGCGTGATTTGGCGGCGTAAGAGAATCCGGGATCTTATTTCGTATCGTGCGTGTCGTAAGAGATGTCTATGGCAAATTCTAAGATTCTGATAGATCGTTTGACCTTAAGCGTCTGTCTGTCTGTCTGTTATTGACTTATGCTTCAAAAGTCTTTATTATTGTAAATATTGAGTGCAATTTAGTATATAAATCAAGCTATTACAACAGCAAATATTGACATTAAGATCTTCCAGGTGAAGACTTAGTATCCCAGCACCGAATTCTGCTGGCTGACATCTGCTTAACTGTTCGCCTCAACGAACATAAGGCTCGTCCCCCACCCAAAATAAAGTGGCATTTGTTGCATAAGGAGGAGTATGCAAGTGAATTTAGAGAGCTAGTTGTAAACAAGATGATAGAGATGGGTGAGATGGAAGGAATGAGTGTGAATGAGTGCTGGAAGGAAATGGCTGATTGTATCCGAAGTGTGGCAAGGAAGGTGTTAGGAGAAACAAAAGGGAAGCGTATGATAGATAAGGATGGGTGGTGGTGGAGTGAAAGTATTAGAGAAGTTTTGAGAGAAAAGAAAAATGCCTTTAAAGAATGGCAGAGCGTAGAAGACCAGAATGAATCCATAAAAGAAAGTAAGAGAGGGGCGTATAAAGAATGTAAGAAGAGAGCGAAGAAGGAAGTTGCAATTTGTAGGGCAGAGGCGCAAGATAAATTATATCGGTCCCTTGAAAGCCCCGAAGGTCAAAAACGACTTTTTCAAATTGCAAGAGCGAGAGAAAGGAATGGAAGAGATGTTTCACATGTAAAATGTGTAAAAGATGATTCTGGAAGGATTTTGACTGACGATGAAAGTATAAAGAAGCGATGGAAGGAGTATTTTGAGAAATTGATGAATGAGGAGAATGAATGGAATGGTATGCTTGAAAACCCACCAGTGAATATGGGCTTAGTGAGAGAAATTAGTGTGGAAGAAGTAAAAATGGCTGTTAGGAATATGAAGAATGGGAAGGCAGTCGGCCCAGATGGAATACCAGTAGAAGTGTGGAAGTTGCTGAGTGCGGATGGATGGAAGTGGTTGAGTTTATTTTTCGGTAAATTGTTGCAGGAAGAACAAATACCTGAGGAATGGTGCAGTAGTATACTGGTCCCCATTTTTAAAAACAAAGGAGACGTTCAAAACTGCAGCAGTTACCGGGGAATAAAACTCATGTCACATACGATGAAAGTCTGGGAAAGAATAATAGAGAGAAGAATGAGAGAAGAGTGTGAGATAACACAAAACCAGTTCGGATTCATGCCCGGTCGAGGTACGACAGATGCCATTTTTGCATTACGCCAATTGTGCGAAAAGTACAAGCGCGTGCATAAAAATCTGCACATGGTTTTTGTCGACCTTGAAAAGGCGTACGATCGGGTTCCCCGTGAGGTTTTGTGGTGGGCGTTAAAGATGAAAGGTATGCCTGGGAAGTATGTGAGGTTAGTCCGTGCTATGTACAGAGCATCCCGTACATGTGTACGATCTGCCGCGGGAACTACGGGCAGTATCGATGTGGCGGTAGGGCTGCACCAAGGGTCGGCATTGAGCCCTTACCTCTTCCTACTGATTATGGACGCTTTGACGTCGGACCTGCAGGATGAGGCACCCTGGTGCATGCTCTTTGCCGATGACATCGTGCTTGTCGGGGAAGAAGGCATCGAGGTACAGAGCAGACTGACGGGGTGGCAACAGAGGCTGGAAAGTGTTGGCTTGAAGATCAGCAGATCCAAAACCGAATATCTGTGCTGTGATTTCGGCGGTCTTTCCAGTCCTGTACCCATGTCGTTGGATGGCGCTATACTGCCTACCTGCTCAGATTTCAAGTACCTCGGTTCCCTCATTCAAGGCGACGGCGGAATAGATAGAGCTGTGCAGCATAGGATTAACGCAGGGTGGATGAAATGGCGACAGGTCACAGCCACAACGTGCGATCCCCGAATGCCAATAAGGCTGAAGGGGAAAATTTACAAATCGATCATCCGACCTGTCGTCATGTATGGAAGTGAATGCTGGGCCGTCAAGAAGAAGGATGAAAATAGACTGCATGCGAATGAAATGAGAATGTTACGATGGATGTGTGGTGTGACAAGGATGGATAAGATAAGGAATGAGTATATAAGAGGAAGCCTGAAAGTAGCGCCAGTGGTAGAAAAGGTGAGAGGAAGCAGATTGGCATGGTTTGGGCATGTGATGCGGAGGGATGGAAGTCATGTCACAAAACGAGTGTTGAATATGAATGTGGAGGGACACACGGGCAGAGGAAGGCCGAATAAAAGATGGATCGACTGTGTGAAGAGTGATATGAGAATGAAAGGAGTAAGTATGGAAATGACGGCTGATAGAGAGGAATGGAACAAGAAGGTTTACTGCGCCGACCCCAGATAATGGGAAATGGTTTAGAGAATGATGATGATCTACATACTAAAACATATTTGTACAACAACTGTAATCTGTTAGTTATATTATTAATAGGCAGAAAGTTGCTACGTAATAAATGATTATATTATGTGCAAACAAAGATCAGCAAAGTAATTAAGAAAATTCTTAAATAGTTAGATTTTATAATTGTCAAGAAGTTTAAAATTAAATTAATTTAAGACTAAAAATTGATAAATTAGGTAAATTCAAAAATAAATTAAGAGGTATTTTGAAATAGCAAAAACACAACAATCAATAAGCATAACAAAAAACAATTATTTTTATTCATTCATCCACAAAATCCTACTTACATAATTCCGCTGCTAAACACGGATCTCCTCCAAAGATTGCCTTATGAGGAGAATTTTGCCATAGTTGCCACGCTTACGTTGGCAACCGTAGTTTTTAATTTTAAGTTAAGAAGACGGTACTGACCATCTCCTGAAAACTGCGATTAGCACCCGCAGTTTTCAATAGTTTTGAGCTATTATTAGACACAAGATTATATGGCGTAGTGAAAATTCATTCACCGTAACTACACCATTATACTTATAGATACAAAATTATAATCTTATACACCTTTAGTTAGACACCATTAAATATAACACAAACCTAACATAAACACTCACGCCTGTCACCCAGAGGGGTAGGCAGAGACTACAGTCTTACATTTAGCACGATCCTGACATACCTCTCTCGCCTCTTCCACATCCATATACCTACGCATACATGCTCGTCGGTTAAGGGTACTTCTAACGTGGCCCACTTTTTAAAATATCGCCAATTTGGTCAATAAACTTTTTTCTAGGACGTCCCTTCCCGACTCTGCCGTTCACATCTGCCATATAAATTTGCTTTGTCACTCTTTCCTCATTCATTCTTTCTACATGACCAAACCACCGAAGCATTCCTTTCTTAATCCTGGTCACTGCATCATCCTGCAAACCACACTCTTCTTTTATCACACAGTTTCTCACCCTGTCAATCAGATTCAGCCCTAACATACTCCTTAGCGACCGCATTTCTACTGCATTTATTCTACTCTCGTGCTTCTTCTGCCACACCCAACTTTCACTACCATACGTTAAAGTAAGGACTAATACAGCATTGTGAATTGCCATACGTGCCTTTTTTGACACCATTACTACAAATTTAATAATGATTTTGGTAGGTTTGTAACTGTCGGTGATTTTTACGGACCGATACGACTTTGGAATACGAGGGGAATTGCAAGTACATTGTCAAATGTACTTGCAATTCCCCTCGTATTGTTGTTGTTCGTAACCGACAGTCAATACATTAGGTGAGCCGCATGCTCGTTGGCACCCACTTTTATTAAAAAGAACTAAGTTAAATTAAATGTTACTCAAAAACATTTGAAACAAAAATTATGAATGGTACAAAAGGTAGACTACACAGTGTTATCAGAAATCATCCAAGTTACAGTACATCAAAGTTATAGTTTAATCAATAACAATAACAAAGACGATTGGTATAATAAACATTTTAAAATAAAGATCAATAATGAATAAAAAAGAGTATGTAATAACGACATTGTAAGAAACTTTACAATCCGTGTACCTTGGTTGAGTGATAGGATTTCAGGTAGTCAGATAGCAGGTGACGTTGGGGATTGGGGTGTTAATAATTGCTGTATACATTTTCTCTTACGTACACCTTGCCATAAGCGGTCCAATAAAACTTGTACTGTTTTGATTTGGCCAAATCTCGTATTAGAAAATATTAGCACGCTCCTTTTGGGGTTAGGTGTTCTGACAAGTATAGGGGTGTCTGCTTGAATTTTAATTATAATTTCAATTTTATTTATTTATATCTATATACATATTACCATTAAAGGTTTAATAACCTAATGCGATAGTACATGCTAAAATAATACAAAATACAATATCAAAGAACAAACAATTATGAATAACAAATAATAAACAAAGCAGCCCTTGTAAATTCATTCAGAGTGCAACAGAATAGGTCCACCCGATCCGACAATTGATTCAAAAGACGTTTGGCACGAGTAAGCGTCGCCTCCCGCAGCAAGTTCGTGCGCGCACTCGGCTCCACCAGCAGCCACGGCTGCCATCTCCGCTCCGTGTAGCGATCCTGCACGCAGATGTAAATCTTCCTGAGCAACTCAGAGTTATTTACCTTGCCCCTTAAAAGACGAAAAATATAGGAAACCAGAGCCAGTTCTCTCCTAACCATCAACACGTCATTTTATACGTGGTAGAGCCATGCTACAGTTATATTAGTAGTATAGTTGTAGCACGAATGGGTCGGCTCGACCGGGGAAGGACCACGCTCTCACAGAATACCAGCGTGAAATAGTAGCTTAATGCTGCTGTATTTCGTATGGTGAGTGTAGAGAACCGGAGACCCTTTTTACTGGAAACGAGGCATTCCATCTTAGTCCTCACGGGTGACAACGTATCTGCATTTTAATTCGTAATCGAGGATAGATGTAGATATCTATGGGCCACAGCAACCACTTACCATCAGGTGGACTGTGTGCTCGTTTGTCACCCTATCCTATAAAAAAAAAAAAAAAAAAAAAAAAACGTCTCGTCGCGAAGTGTCTTCATGCTTAAAAGAAGTCCTCAAACTCCTACTAATTTAAGAAAATAAAATAATAAATTAAATTTCAAAAAAATTATTTCATGCAGTAGCTTATAAAGTAAATTTTACATTACAAGATGACATATATGGGCTTATTTCTTGTACCCATAATGACGTCATAAATATTGTTATACACCTTCTGTAACTGCTCTGGTTACGACGAAAGAGCAATATGTTCATAATACCTTACAATCTACTAATTCTTTGGACAATTCTTTAAGTAGCGGTCCACTGCCACCGGAATTTGAACTGGGAGTGGAGAGGACCGTTAGTGTGGGAGTTATAATGTCTTGACAGACTCAGCTTTTCCAGAATTTGTTTCTGTACAAGAAATGCCCAACCAGGCTGCCTCTGAGCATCCAAAGGTTGTTCGTTCAACAAGAAATAAGAATCCTATTTATAAAGTATAGTTAATATAATTAATAGTTAAATAGATCTTTAATATTGGTGGAGGAAATTGTGATGTTTTTACAATGTAATAATATAATAAAATAAGCGGGTAGGGAGAGAATTGATGGGTATAGAATCGAACTATTACATTGACACGGGGACACACACAAGTGTATACACGGTTGGCTGCGGGAACCGTACTGAGTCAAATAAAATTATTTTGATAATTTGACAGATTGAGTTTGTTTTTGATTTCTTATAGGTACCTCAAAAATATACTTAGATACGAAATACGAATACCTACACTGTTTTGCACTGGAAGCTATGAAGTGTAGAAGTAAAGACTCTGTAGAAAAAGGTGACCGTAAGAAAGCGCTAAACAGATGGCGCTACAGTAGCTACAGTCTAAATTTTAAGGTATTTTTTATAATTTTTTTAATTCATTTCTTAATTTTAATTTTTTAATATGACTTTCACCATAATTTTTTTTAGTAGTCAGAGAGATACTTCCAGTTCCATTTTTTCCTTTTTTTAAGTAAGGAATGCGAAGATCCAACCCTCCGCAAAACGGGGGAGGGAGGTGGGGAATGCTCATAGCATACCACGCAGCCGGCTGCGTGGTTATGTGGAGACTTTTATCCACTAAACCCCACCTTTTAGGGACTGGCTTAACGGTCTAACTAGAGATCTCTAAGCCGTATACGAACGCGACCCTCCTTGGCAGAAAGGAGGGCGCAAGCGGCGAAAAGCCGCTTAGACGAGTGCCTAACTAAGGCAGATTAAGGAATGTGTTACGTAGGCTCGGCCTGAGCCGCCAGGAGGCAGTTCAGGTCAGCCGAAAGCTTGTTGGGGGGGTCCGAGAGAGAGAGTTTCTCGATCTGCGCACACTATGGCGAGTGTGGATAGGGGCTGCATAGGCAGCTGTCTCACGAATGAGATGATTTGGGTGGGACTCTGAGGCTTTGAAAAATCTCTCAGAGAGTGATTTAAGGAACTGCTAGATTGTTGGGAGTTCTAAATCTCGGTGTAGGTTGGCATTACGGACATAATAGGGCGAGTTAGTGGCCCTACGACAGAATAGATTTTGAACTATTTGAAGTTCATTTATAGCTTTGGGCTTAGCATATGCGAAATTGGGGGCCGCGTAGGTACTGACAGGTCGTATGCAAATCTTATATAGGGTTCGCTTGTTGCGGAGGGACATTTTACTGTGTCTGCCCAACATGCTGTTGAACCTACCCATGTGAAATCGTGCGGTGCGAGTAACCGTCTTGATATGGGGTTCGAAAGTGAGCCTTGCATCAAGGGTGACGTCTAAATATTTGGCTGTAGTTTGCCATGGGACAGGGGTTCCTAACATCCTGATTGGCGGAGTGGTGGTGAGACGGCGACGTTTATATTCGAAGCAAACGGCGGAACTCTTTTCCGGGTTTACGTCGATACGCCATTTTTGGAACCAAGCTCCTAAGTCGCTTACTGACTTTTGGATCTTGTTCCGAATCTGTGGCAGTAAGATGCCTTTAGAGTAAAGGGCTGTGTCATCTGCGAAGAGGGCTAGTTTAACACCATTCGACGGGATAGGGATGTCGTTGGTGAATAGTATATATAGGAGGGGGGCAAGCACAGAGCCTTGAGGGACACCGGCTTTGATTCGACGAGTAGAGGATAGCGTGCCTTCGTGTCTAAAGCGAAAGGTACAATCCTTCAGATAGGAGGCTACAAGGCGAATGAGGCGGTCTGGGAGCCTAAGTCGTACAATTTGTAGATTAGGCCCTCGTGCCAGACTCTGTCGAATTCCTTGGCAATGTCGAAGAAGACCGCTATGGTTTTTTGACGACGAGGATAAAAACCGTTGAGGATATATTCTACTATGCGGTGAACTTGCTGGGGGCACGAGTGTTTGGCTCGAAACCCGAATTGTTGTGGGATGACAAGAGGGTCGCCGTCTGTGGGAAACAAATGGCGCCTCATGCGCACGAGAATGACTCGTTCGAAAAGTTTGCCCATGGCCTTGAGGAGGCTGATGGGACGGTGATTGGAGGGGAGGTGGTGAGGTTTGCCTGGCTTGGGAATGCCAATGACAGTTACCTCTTTCCAAGAGGTGGGAAAATAGCTGAATTCGAAGCAGGCGTTGAAGATTATGGCCAATAAGGCGATCACCTGCTCCGGAAAGTATTTGAGGGCTTGGTTGGAGATGCCATCCGCACCCGGTGCTTTTTTGGGCTTAAGATGAAATCTCATCTTTGGGCACAGTGATACGGTCAGAGGCGGTAGGGGGCGAGTTCCGGCGACGGACCTCGTCCTCCACTAGTTGGATGTGTATGGGGTCAGTGGGTTGTTAGCTGGGAGAGCATTGAGCGGCGACGCTGTCGGTGAAGCACTCAGCGTTTTCTTCGTCCTCGAAGGCAATAGAGCCGTCGGGACGAAACAGAGGGGGAGTATGCGTTATAGCGTCTATCCGGAGGGCTCTCGCCATCTGGAAGTACGCTGTGTGGGAGGGAGAGATTTTCTCCATGAGATTGCCCCTTTCAAGGTCTCTGTAATCTTGGAGGCGGTAACGGAGTTTGCGTTGAAGGCGGTGGGCCGCGAGTCTATATTCGGGAGTGGGATAGCGTGCAGCTCTACGGAGGGCAGCTTTTTTGGCTTTTAGCAGGTTGCTTATATCTAGGGGAAGACTAGTTTTAGCAACCGGGACAACCTTTTCATTCTCTTTAAGAGAGGATGTCATAATTATAAGTGAGGTGAGATTTTCTACCGCGGTGTCTATTTTCCCCGTACTGTCGAGGACGTCGGAAGAAAGGGTTATGGGAGGGTCCGGAGAGTCTATAGCCGAGGCTAGAGACTTCTTGAAGCCCTTCCAGTTGGTGTAGGTTTTGGAAGTGGGAGTTGGAGATGGCTGATGGCCAAGAAGGAGGGATACAGGACGGTGGTCGGATCCTAGATCATCGAGAGACTCGATTGCTCTAAGGTGAAGGGAGACTCCTCTAACTAGAGCAAAGTCTAGCACGCCAGGAGCGTAGTTAACATTGTCGGGATAGTGGGTGA
Source organism: Parnassius smintheus behrii (assembly GCA_036936625.1). NCBI lineage: Eukaryota > Metazoa > Arthropoda > Insecta > Lepidoptera > Papilionidae > Parnassius > Parnassius smintheus. The sequence goes on from JAUPFT010000028.1 coordinate 35,274,007, forward strand.
CAGCGAGGGGCCTGTAGACAGTCAGGTGGAGAGACTGAGTGATATTGAGCAGCAACCTGCCACTACTGGTAGTAGTGCGGCAGGTCCATTCAGTATGCTTGGAGTTAAAGTCTCCAAACATAATGACTGAACCGCCTAATGAAAGGATGGCTTTGAAATCACTCTTAACGGGGTGGGTATAATGATTGACTGGTGTCCAGTCATGGCTAATCTAGTGATAGTGGCTTCCATACTGGTAAGCGTCGGAGTGGGTATGTGGGAGCAATGAAGGGACTTTTTGTAATAAATGGCAGTACCGTCGCCTTTGCGGTCGGGTCTGTCATTACGCAGAAGTGAATAATTTTTAATAGAAAGGCCTTTAGAGACCTTGGGGCTGAGGTGGGTCTCCTGAAGGAGGAGGAGGTCGGCTTCGCGATCTCGAAGAAATAGCCTAAGCTCTGGGAGGTTATTTCGCAAACCGCGGATATTGAATGAAACAAGCGACAAACCCTTTGGTTTGATACGACCGTGCGATATTGCGGGAGCAGAGGGCTCCGGCATAGTGTTATTACAAAGACCTTAGTAAGTTGATGTGCTCAGTAAGAGCAAGAAGACGGTCCTGAGGGGACTGAGCGGTGCTCAGTTTACGCGCAAGGATAGAGATTTCCTCTGTATTGATCTTATTCATAGTGTTATACAATAGGCTTAGATCTTCTACTACAGGGTCTGCCTGTTTTTGTGGGTCGGCGGAGGGCCGCGGTATATTTGACGCCATTGGGAACCAAGGGTTTTTTGGAAGCGGCGCAGGCTGGGAGAGCGGAAGGCTCATAAGGGGCCGAGGAGGGCCCTGAGGGGGCCGATAGATACCCTGTGTGGGCTGAGATGAGCCCTGAGGGGGCTGAGGTAGGGGCTGGCCGTGGTGGGGCTTGCGGCTTACAAGAGCCGGGAAGGTTCGGTCATTGACCTGGGGTGGAGCTTTGTGGCTTGGAGGTGGGCGAAGAGCGCGAGGGCAACCTCTAAAATTGGCCGGGTGGCCTGTTTTTCCGCAAAGGACACACGAGGGTGGGGATTCGGCGTTTTTGGGCCGAGGGCACTCTTTCGAGTGATGGGATTCTAGGCACTTAACGCACCTGGGTGGAGCTGAGCAATTGGCTGCCGCGTGCCCATAGAGTTGGCAGCAGTGGCACTGCGCTGGGTAACCTCGCCGGTGTGGGGCTTCGACCTTTACACGCGACAGGCCGCACACAGTGCGTACCTCGCGGAAGATGGCCTTCGCCTCCGGCACATTGGTGAGAACGAGGAGGGCGAGGTTAAATCTTTCGCCCCTGCTGCTGTGCATTTTGTGCACAGCCTCGGAATCGGCCTTGGGACTTAAGGTCTTCCAGAATGTCCTCGTTTGCGAGTTCATAAGGAACTCCGCGGAGGACTGCCTTAATCTTCCTTTCTTCAGCGAGGGCGTATGTGTATAGGACACACGCTCGGCCGTGAAGAGACGGGTTATATTCCGGAAGTCTTCTATAGACGCCGGCATGATTTTGATGGCCTCGCCGACATTGGTGGCTTGGTTATATTTGAAACCCTTATCGTAGAGGGTTATGGATAACTGTGTGAATTTAGCCTTGTCTCTGAGAAAACAGGGGGCGGGACTTGGTTTTTAGCCAATTTGGGAGCGTATCGGGTTGCTGGCTTGGCGGTAGTGTCTTTCGACTGAGAGGCGGCAGCGTTCGGGGCTGCGCTTAGATTTCACTAGCGTGAATTGGGCTGAGTCGGTTATCGTTCCTTCAGAGTCGGATGAATCCGAGGAGCCAGTGGAGCTGAGGGTGGTCCTATATCGGAGTCGGGGGACGCGGGCGAGTCGGTCTGCGGGGCAGCCGCTTGGGTCACGGGGAAAGCCGCGATGATGGGCGGGGAACACATGCCTTAGGGGCAATGGGAGAAAAAGCGTTGACGAGAGCGATCTCGTTGATTTGGATGGGTAGGCCTGTGGCTTGGACGAATTGGGCGACCATGGCCATAATTTGGCTATCGAAATTGCTTATGTCTATGGTTGACATGACGCTAGACATGATTTGAACAGGGGGGGTGACGATTTTAGTCTATAAGAATCTAGAGGTCCCTGCTCAGAGAAGAACAGGGCCTTGGGTGGCAGATGGGGAGGACTGGCGCTCCATTCCCAGAAGCTGGGGTCCCTATGTTCTGACAAGAAATAGGGCTCGCTCTGAGAAGAGCAAGAACGATCTTCCAAGAACAGTAACAAACAACACAGTAACAGTACAACAATAAACAATAACAGAACAATTAAAAGTAAAACAACAAACAAAACAATCAAAGCAAAGCGCGCTCAAGCCTCCCCGCCGGAGCGTGGGGGCAAGAACGATGCGAAAACAAAGGACCTCACCAACGGCGACTGCTCGGCCGGTGTTAGCCGGAGAGAGCGGGGCGCGCGGGCGAGAGGTTGCACTCCACACGCGGTCGGACCACGAACTGATTTTTAGGTCTATAGCATTTTAGTATAGCATCTTTCTGTTTTGATATCCTCAGACCAGTTTTATTGATAATTAAATTCACATTTCTCTTCTATTAACCGTAAGCCTGCATCCTGTAAACTACTTTATATTTGTTCTAGACGTTCCTTAAGTACTGCATTTGTTGGGCCCGTACCCAAAATATCATCAAGAAATATACCAGTACCCTCTATACCAGCAAATAAATTCGCCATAGTTTGTGGAAAAATGCTCGGCGTACAACGTAAACCATACATTAATCTGGTATACCTTAATAATCCTTTAAGAGAATCCTTTATATATACAAGTCAATTCTTCAGTTTCTAGAAAGTTCCTAGAAGTCCCTAGAAAGGACTAATTTTATAAATCGTTCCCCTCGTGAAGTTTAGCAAACAAGTCCTAATTCGCATCAACGGATATTTATCCATGAATAGCCGAACGTATATCCTTGTCTGATATTAAAACTGAGAAAATGGACGTGGCCACTTTTGAGTTATTCACTTTTTCCGAGATATCTTAGTCTGGTAAACTATTCATTTTTCTACTTTAGATTTTGGCACAGGTCGTGGTTTAAAAAAATTTAGCTCGGCGTTCGATTTCAATTTTAAGTTCATTTTAAAGTTATTTAAGGTTCCTTATTCATTTGAAAATACCTTGACATATATTTCTCTACCATAATTTGTGTTCATAGTCAAGTTGTTACAATTTGTTGTACTTAACTGTAAGTTATAAGCGCTTATGAAATTGCGCAATGGTGCTGGTTGTATGATGATATATGAATCAGCACTATAGTGTTGGTTGCTTATTATTAAATAGTAAGAAAGTAAGGAGAAATTTTGTTATCTTTCGTATTAGTTTGCATTTATTTAGATTATAAAAATAATTAAAATTGATTTAATAAATTCTAAAAGGTAATATTGACACCGCACTACCACTATCAATTTCACAAACCAAGGCAGTTTCACCTATTAAAACCATATGCTGCGTCAGCTCGCCGTAATTACACTTAATAAAAAATAGGTCATAAATACCCTGACACAAACTTGACGGCGAATGTCTTCATCGTCATTTGCCACGACATAGTAGATTTAGTTAAACATTTTCACATTCTATGAAGACGCCCCTTTTTATGGTTCTTCTTACATAAATAACTCGCAAATTGACACTTATCTTTGCTATGCCACAAACAATGCACGTCTAGTTGTGAGGTGTCGCTGGTACTCGACATGGAATGTCTTGTTCATCGCACACTCTGTGCAAGCTCCAAGGCTTTGATGAAGGTCGATTCATTGATACTCTCAGCAAATAACTTTTCTTTCTCCTTTACCTTTTCCTAACCCAGGATGAAACCGTCTCTCAAATGTCATCTTCAGCTAAAAAATGAAGCCGCAGTACTGGGACAGGTGACGCACCTACTCGGCCCACTCCGCTAAATCTTTACCAGGACGCTGCTCCGTTCGATAAAACTTGTATCTCTCCTCAAATTAACATATATTTGTGACAAAATGTACACTTAAATATTCTAGTAGTATTTTGTACAGTATGTTTCCTCAGTTGGGAATTTCACTTGAGATCTATTGCCATACGTTACGTATCTTATACCAGAGCATTAAGTAACAGCCCTTTGTTTCACGATAGACTTATCCGATTCCTCGATGATGTTATTCGCAGTACAATAAATTAATTAAGAGTATTATAAGTTTTTAACAAATATGAATAATTGTTCTGAAATAAATGAAGTATATTGAATAAATAATTATTCTATTCTATGGAGTATGATTTCACAATAGGCGGCCTCTTGAATAATATATAGACGAGAGAAGAGTAGGTGGGAGGGAGCATAACAATATGCAGGCTTGTTAAAATACCATTCAAAATATTTCAAATAATTAAAGCTAATAATAAATCACGAATCACGTACGCCTTCACTTAATTTATAGTTGTAGAGTTGGCAATTAAATGCTTGAACGCAAACGAATCGTTGTCGAGTATTCATTTAGTCTGCGAAAGATGCTGTACGCGTTTGAATGCTATTCTTAAGCAATCAACAAATTTTAATTTTAAATTTTGCAGCCAATTTGATAAAGTACTGTGATCAAACTAAGTGAAATAAAAATCGTGTTGATAAAATTAATAAATCTCTAATGGTGATGTTATAGAAATGAAGAATTTTCAGTCCTTTCTTCCTGAAGGCAGCAAGTTTAATCAAATACTATGCGCAGTTTTAAGTAAGTATTAGGTCCTTATATATGAAATTATTGTTTTGTCGTACTGACCAATTTAATCTGAAATATCTCCTCTTTGGTTAAGAGTTCCAATTTCAAATTTATAAATTCATTTAGCTGGTACAATTGAGTTTTGAAAACAGTCATTCGTTTGTTTCTTCCTCATTATTTTTTTCTTTGGCGTCGCTTATTAGCGCACAATGGAAAACATGAAATATCGGTATATTTACGAGTACGAATTCTACCATGGCAACAGTGCTGCAGAAACAGCTCGAGGGATTAATGATGTGTACGGAGCTGGTGTCGCAAATGATAGCACGGTACGTTTTTGGTTTCAACGTTTTCGTTTTGGAAATTTCGACCTTCAGAACCAACCCCGTGGACGGCCGACGACCAAAGTGGAAAATGAAGAATTAAAGGCCATTATGGAAGCTGATCCATCACAAAGCACTTCAGAAATAGCTGCAGGCTTCGGGATAAGTGGTAAAACTGTATTAATCCACTTAAATCAAATCGGGAAAGTACAAAAACTTTAACGATTGGTACCTCATGAATTGAGTGAACCGAACTTGCAAACACGCGTCCACTGCTGTGGTACTTTGCTCAACCGACACTAAAACGAAGGGATTTTAAATTGAATCATTACTTGTGATAAAAAGTGGATACTGTACGATAATCGGAAGCACTAGTAGCAATGGCTGAACCCTGGAGAACAAGCCAAATCCCGCCGTAAACGAAAATTGACTCAGAAAAAGTTAATTTTGAGTGTTTGGTGAACTAGCGCCGGTTTCGTTCACTACAGCTTTCTAAAATCTGGCTTAAAGATCACGGCAGATATCTATTGTCAGCAACTGCAAACCATGAAGGAAGAACTAGCTGCTAAACAACCGAGGTTGGTTAATCGCTCTAGACCACTGCTGCTTCACGACAACGCAAGACCACACACTGCACAACAAACAACCACTAAGTTAGATGAGCTACAATTGGAATGTCTACGACATCCACCGTTCTCCCCGGATCTTGCTCCAACAGATTACCATTTTTTTCGCAATTTGGTAAAATCTTATAAGGAAAAAAATACAACTCCGATGTGGCAGTCCAAACCGCCTTCAAGGAGTTTATTGATTCTCGCCCCCATTTTTTTTGATCCCTTTAGGATTAATGAAGAGATATTATGAGATACTATGAGATGTCAAAAGTGCATAGATAACATAGGTGCATACTTTGATTAATGAAAAATATATTTTACAAAAAAAATTGACTTTATATTCCTCCCGTACAAAACGCCAATTTCATATATAAGGACCTATTATAATACTTCAGTTTTCACCCTTGGTTGCTATTGAGTTTCTCTTAAGGCTTAAAAGTAAATGTGATAGAGCCATACTGCAGCATAAATGTCAACCGTGCTGCTCGAACGCATGTTGGCGGACTTTACACATTAAAATAATATTTTTATACAGACGATGACCGGGCCGCTACCCAGAATTTCTGGATAAAAATATCCAATAACCGCTTTTAGCCCGACCAGGGATTCTAAGCCGGGACCTCACAAACAGCGGTCGCTCTTACGACCATTAAACCGAAGAGACATTTATAGGCACATATGAATTACTACGATGGACGGCCGAGATTTAGAGTTCTGCCTCTACTTTATTGGTTATTATTTTATTTTCTTACCTTATTTTATAACATAGCTTAAATTTTCTTTTGCTTTTCAGTCAACTTACCAGTATTTGTATATGGTGCAAGCATTGGCTGGATGTCGCCTATGACCCTGCTCCTGCAATCCAAGGACTCACCTAAAGGAGTTCCCCTGACAGATAAAGAGGTATGCGTAACAACTTATTTATGATGAAGTATAATCCATCCATCTAAAGTCCTATAAAAGTTCACTGCTGAAAAAAGGCCCCACATAGATTTTCCAAAAAAGCCCAAATTTCGACGTAATCAAAGGCTTTCTCATAGTTTACATATGCCAGGCAAAGTGGCAGATTGTACTCTTTGGCCTTCTGTACAATCTGCCGCAGGGTATGTATGTGGTCTATGGTACTGAAGCCTTTTCAGAAACCAGCTTGACTTGACCAGCCCGGGAGTCTGGGAGTCGTCGAGTCTACGTGCGAGACGATTCGTAATGTTACGCGCTCAAGTCGACAGCACTAGCGCCATCTAGTCTCGAACCGAAGAACTAAACTTCTTGAAGTCGAAACACGAACTCTCGGTACCTTGCGCGTGTTTACTTGAATATTCTGAATATTTCGCTGCTAATTTATATAAATAGGCGCTGCAAGATGCGATCGGGGAAGTATTGAATTCGGCGAGATAAGCGAAGTTTCGTAGCGGAATAAAGTGAATCAGTGTGATTAATTATTGGTGTTTTAAGTTTTAATTTGTGTAAAGAAAATTAAAGTGTTAATTTAGGTAATTTTATCGGCAATTTTTATTGTCACGAACCTCAAGCTCGTAACAATTGGTGTCAGAAGTGGGATAAAATCATACCGATTTTACCTAAGGACGAAATGGAGGGTGTCCGTACCCGAAGTCAACGTCAGCAGGAGACGGACCAGAGGAGATTTGGTGGTGCAACGCCGCAGATGTCTGAGGGCCAGCCGCCGGCCACGGAAGCCGGCCCGTCAGCAGCTCCTACGTCTGTGGCACCTGACTTAGGTGCTCTGATGGTGATGCTGCAGCAGCTGCAGCGTGGACAGGAGGAACAGGCCCGCCGATTGGAAGAGCAGCTGCGGGGTGGACAGGAGGAACAGGACCGCCGGCAAGAGGAACAGGCCCGTCGGTTGGAAGATCAGCAGGCGGAACAGGCTCGTCGGTCGGAAGAGCAGATGCTCCTCATTAAGGACCTTCATGCTACCTTTGGGAAAGAGATAAAGGAGGTGAAGGATAGGGTTGCTCAACATGACAACCGCCTGTCGGAAGCTGAAACCCAAATCAAGGAAGCTAAAACCCAAATCGACCAAGTGAACAATCGGGTTTATTACGTGGTGGCTGACGTGAAGAAAACGCTGGATGACCTCAAACTTGGAGATGGAGCTACAGCTCCCGTAGTAGCTACAACACCTTCGCTACGTGGGTTCAAGGTGCCACCGTTCGACGGTACCTCTTCCTGGTCAGCCTACAAAATCCAGTTCGAGGCTGTTATGAAGGCGAGCGGCTGGAATAAAAGTCAGGCCATGACTGCTCTCACACTAGGCCTGCGCGACCAGGCCTTAACAGTTCTGGAAGCTTTCGGTGAAGAAGTGACTTATGAGCAACTCCTTGAGGCATTAGAGGTGAGATATGGCGACGCTCACCTGGAACACGTCTTTCGTGCGCAGCTTAAAGATCGCGTGCAGCGCATCAACGAAAACCTGCATCAGTGGGCTCTAGAGGTGGAGAAGCTGGTGCGAAAAGCATACCGCTCTGTACCAGCGCTCATTGAAGGGAACCTGGTGCAGACATTCATCGACGGCATCCGTGACCTGGAAGTCAGAGCTGCTGTGAGGCTCGGGCACCACGAGACGCTTAAGGACGCCTTGGCCCATGCACTGGAAGTGGAAGCCGTGCGGCAGGATCTTCGCTCCCATCGCTTCAGGGAGGTTGCAGCAGCTACAGTTCGCGACCGCAACAAAGGATACAGCCCTAGGTGCTATGGCTGTGGGGAAAAGGGCCACATTCGATCCAGCTGCCCTAAGCGAAGCGCAGAAAGGGAAAGTGAACGACATCAGGAGGGTAGTGCAGCTAACGGCACTGGCGGCGACAGGGTCGTCGTTTACCTCACGCTAGGGAGGTTGCAGCAGTTACGGTTTGCGACCACAATAAAGGATACAGCCCTAGGTGCTATGACTGTGGGGAAAAGGGCCATCTTCGGTCCAGCTGCCATAAGCACACCCTAGGAAGGGAAGGTGAACGGTCTCAGAAAGGAAGTGCGGCTAACAGCACCGCCCAGCAGCAGCAGGAATACGACTTTCCTATCAGACACTGCAGCGGAAAATCTCACGGCAACGCAGATGCATTGTCAAGAAGACCTTTTCCTGAAGATTGCAACCATTGTAGTAGGCAAGAGAGTAAGGAAGTGGTATCCGTGAGGATGCTCAGGACAGACCACCTCAGCAACGGGTGGAAGGACAGCCTACGACATGCACAGCAGGAAGATCCGGACATCAGGCTGATTCTGGGATGGATAAAGGCCCGTGCTACCAAGCCTAAGTGGAAGGACGTCTCAACGATGAGTTCAACCACGAAAAGCTATTGGGCCCAATGGGACAGCTTGCTGCTTCAGGATGGAGTCCTGTGCCGTAAATGAGACAATGGTCGAGGAGACAGCTGTCGTTTACAAATGGTTGTCCCTAAAGCTAAAGTGCCGAATGTTCTACAGCTGTGCCATAATGGTCGTTCAAGAGTCCATCTGGGAGTTAAACGAACTCTACTGAAGGTCCGAGAACAGTTTTACCGGGTCCATTATCGTGACGATGTCGAGGATTGGTGTCGTACATGTACAAGTTGTGCTGCTGTGAGGGGACCTCAGACGCGGAGTAGAGGAGCATCGAAATTGTACAATGTTGGTGTACCACGGGATAGGACATCCCTTGACATTGCGGAGCCGTTACAGAAAGGCGCAAAAGGGACTCCATGTGGATCGCTTGGCGCGTTATTATGGGGGCCGATAATGCTCGGGACGAGCATGTCTTAGGAAGGGGCAGTGTTACGCGCTCAAGTCGACGGCACTAGCGCCATCTAGTGTCGAACCGAAGAACTAAACTTCTTGAAGTCGAAACACGAACTCTCGGTACCTTGCGCGTATTTACTTGAATATTCTGGATAATAATAATATAATAATATATTTATGTAAATAGGCGCTGCAAGATGCGATCGGGGAAGTATTCAATTCGGCGAGACAAGCGAAGCTTCGGAGCGGAATAAAGTGAATCAGTGTCATTAATTATTGGTGTTTTAAGTTTTAATTTATGTAAAGAAAGTTAAAGTGTTAATTTAGGTAATTTTATCGGCAATTTTTACTGTCACGAACCTCAACCTCGTAATAGTAATGACTCTCGAAAACAGCACGTATATAATATAATCATTAATATTCAATGTAGTACTACGAGCACTGTTTCGGAAAAACCTCTTTTTTTCTATTCTTTTTTAAAAAACGTTACTCCTACACTACATTTACTATATTTACACTAGGATTTTCTCCTATATCGTGGGAACAGTTTACAAACATAAATTTATTTATTTATTTATTTATTTATTATGACACATCAACAGCATAACACACAATACATTTATATGCAAATCTTACATAAAACAAAGGCCTGGTATGTACGCCAATAAAAGACGTGTACAACATTCTCTTAAAATCTAAGACATGTTATTATAAATACGAATATTAGAAAACAAAAAAAAAAACACAAAAATAGTACGCAGATTATCAAAATAATTTTACAAAATTTTAAGAAATTTTAAGAACCTGCTTAGAGAGCAGGTACACAGATAACTTCTTTCTCAAACTAATGCATAAATTGCACAAGGACAAACATCCAGGCCCGGAACAATTGGTTGTAGGCCATACAAATACTTCTTCCGTGTGGAATTAGAACCCGCGATCCCCAGCGGAGCCACTCATTGCTATGCCACGGAGTCGTCGAACTTTGCCCTGGGAAGAACCAGCAAGAAACCCAGCGGGACATTTCTTTGCACTAGAATTAATTTACAATTTATAACTTTATACAATTATGAATACACAGATCATAGATAATCAACTATGAATTGTACTGAGACTAATTTAATAGCTTAGAATAATAATTAATTCCTTTGCACGAATTAATTATCCGAAGAGTCGAGGGTGAGCTAGTAACGGGATACAATAAGTGCAAGGTGCCACGCTAGAGCTCAGACTCCCTTAACGATGGCCGCTCTATTTTTTTTGCGCTCGAAGCAATTAAGGGCAACCCTCTGGTAACGGGGGAGGGAGGTGGAGAAAGTTCATAGCATATAGCAGACTTTTACCCACTAAACCCCACCTTTTGGGTTTGGCTTACCGATCTGACGAGAGATCTTTAAGCCGTAGACGGACGCTCTTTGGCAGAAAGGAGGGTGCAACGACCGCTCCGTCCGTTGTCCGTTTTATACAAGCAAAGCAAGTAGTCAGATGGGTTGCGGGTGCCACGGTAAGTGTGTACGGTGCACGTGTTGTTTACAATAATTGTGGCTAGCAACAGAGATGCCGCCGCACGTACAACGGTGCAGGCGCCGACGAATACATTATTAATGGAATTCCGAAACAGTACATTTTTTTAAATGACTTACTTGTCATAAAACAATTGTACATGAAATAAATATCGAATGAACCGACAAGCTTGTCGGCAAAACAATTATACAAATACTACAAACAAACGCATTACCTTATTGGTTTGCCTGCTTCCGTTCTGAAAATTTCGACCTGAAAAACGAACCCAGTATCGTCCAAAAACTTTGGTCGACAATGAAGAATAAAAAAGTAAGAAAGTGATTGTGGAAGTTGATGATACACAACCTAAGGCTGAATTAGCAGTAGATTTTGATATTAGTATCAAAATAATACTGGTCCAGTTGCTTCAAATTGACAAATTTGACGCAAACTTGACCGCTTCGATATTCCATCAAAATTCAAGAGGTCAAATTTGACCGCACCCACCCACAGGACGTTAACCCATAAATACTTGTGTTTAGAGACTACTTTTCTGAAATTTTCTATCCTGTGGAATAAAAAACAGTTAGTTTATGGGTATTAACTTATTTAATATCGATAAAATCAGCAAATTGATCCTCATTAAGCACCTAAACAATGCCCTAAACGAAAACTTACTCCTAGAAATGTGATGGTCACTGTTTTGGTGGTCTAGCACTGATTTGATACATCACAGTTTCTTACCAAAAGGGATGAGCATTACTGCAGATGTGTACTATGAAGAACTGAATACAATGATGGAAAAGCTCGATTTGGTTAACATTAATTTGGTTGGCTCAACAGGCGGTCTCCAAGTTACAAGGACAGAGGTTGGAAGCTCCCGGTCATCAGCCGTACTTTCCAAATCATGCACCTACAGACTTATAAATTTTCCAGAATTTGGATTACTTTATGGCGGGAAAAAAGTACCCGAAAGGCAGTCCAAAATAACTTTGAAAAATTTGTTGCCTCCCATCCAGCTGGTTTCCTCAATAAGGGCATTAATAAATTGCCACTGAAATGGCAGAGAAGCATAGATGGCATGGGTTTACTTTGATGAATAGAAATAAAAATATAGAAAAAAAATATTGTTACGAGCTTAGGGTTCGTGACAATAAAAACTGCCGATTGAATTACTAAAATTGACACTTTAATTACTGAACACTAATTAAAACTTAAATCACACTTATAATTTTTCACACTTAACACGTTAGTTCACTTTGTTTCACTCCGAAGCTTCGCTCGTATCGTCAATTCAATACTGCCCTGATCGCGGCTTGCAGCGGCTTTAAATACGCATTTTCCACGGAAGCATCCAGAATGTTCCAGCAAATACCGGTCCCGACTGACTAAGTGCGGAAAGTTCGAGCGTGGACTTTTCTAGAAAGCTTAATTCTTCTATTTGTTACTAGATGGCGCTATTGAGAGAGTTCCAGAAAGATCTTGATACTCCTATTTCCGATACTTGATACTAGATGGCGCTAGTGCCATCAAATGCGGCGAAATTTCATAGGTAAAGACCCAATATTATAAACATCAATTACCAACAGGTATCATGGATGGCTGCTGTACCCTACTTGGTATGCGTACCAGGAAATATTTTTATGGCATACGCGGGAGATAAAATTGGCAGGAAATTAACACTTTTTTTCATATCAGCTTTGGGGGCCGTAAGTATTTTAATTTTATACATATATAGTTATGTTACACGTTATAGAAAAAAAAAATACTTCGAAAAATGTTTAAAACTGACTTCAAGGAACTTACAAGGAAAGAGAAAAGAAAATGAATCAGTCCCCACCTGATAGTTTCTGAAGTTGTGATAAGCAAGCAAACAGCTCATTTGATGGTAAGTTGATGCTGTGGCATATAGGTATCTGCATCTATCCTCGATTAAGAATCAAAATGTAGATGGGTTGACAACCCTAAGGACTAGATGGTATGTCCCGTATCCAGCTAAAGCCAGGCTATAAGCCAGGTCTCTGGTTCTCTACAATCACCATACGAAGCACAGCAGTATTGAGCTGCTATTTTGTGACAACATAGTCTTTCCTCAGTCGAGTCGACTCGCTAATGCTACAATCATTATATGGCTGCATGGTTCTACCACGTGAAGTGCTAAGACATTACGTAAAGAACAAGTAAAGCTTCAAATGAACTTCATCTCCAATGTTCTCACCATTAAGGGTAGAATATTTTCTCTAAATTTATATAGCTCTCAACTAAAGTATAATATATTTAATAAAACAGAATCATAACTATTTCAAAACAGAAATACAGTAAAATTAAGGCACTCCTCCGTTTCAAAGGCGGCTAGAAATTATACTGATTTCTCCATTATTAATTCTGCTTGAAACTATTATGAGACCATATTATATCAATCGGCTAACGCCGGAGATATTAACATGTTATTTGTATATAATCTTCTTCATTAGTTCGTAGCAATTCACTTTTGAACATGGGATCCACCTCAAATGACACGTTTGACAAGCGGATTACCAGCGGATTGGCACCTTTGACACTGCTGTCTTGTCTGGGTTTGCTTTGTTATATATTTATTATATTGTGGTCTATCGGAAGCGATAACATAAGATAACATAAGACTTCTTAGACTCTAACATAAGACTTCCTATAGCCACCTTTTATGACACCCTTGGGACAGAAAGCGGTGATAGATTATCTTACGTTGCCACCACACCAGTATTATTAATTATGCCTCGTTGGTCTAGTGGTTGTAGTAGAGCGACTGCTGATCATGAGGTCCTGGGTTCGAATCCCATGTCGGGCCAAAAAATTAATTATTGAGTTTTTCCGTCAAGAAATTCAGGAATTTGGCGGTGTCTCACCCCCGTGCCTCGGAAAGTACGTAAAGTTGTTGGTCCTGCGCCTGATCTCTCTCCGGTCGTGTCGGTTTACAGTCCCATTGGATTATGAGAGTGAAGGAATAGATACCTGTGCTCACGCATACACTTGGACACTATAATCTTGTCCTACGCCGATGGCTAGTCTCCGTTGAGGTAGGCCACCGTGGCCGGAATTCGGTCTGGAGGACAATATTATATTATTGATTATACTAGCTCTCTTTCTTGAACCTTCGTGACATGACTAACGTGTGGGGCTGATATCGTTAACAACTAAATCCATATTCTACGGAGGTTGTTTAGAGAAATTGCTCAGATTAATTTCAGTTCTAGATTCCACCATCATAAATTTCATCAGAACTCGAAATAATATCTTCATCATTTCGATGGTTGGCGGTCCACTACCGTGCGATTTATGCGGAATTTTATGCAATTACGCTGGCGTTGCAGTTGTTTAAAGGCGACAGTTATCAATTACCATCAGGTGAACCGTATACTCGTTTATCTTCTTATCTATAAAAAATACTTCAACTAATTTTGTTTCACAGGTTAATTGGATTTTGCTACTTCTGTCACTGGAAACTTGGGCACTGGTGTTGGCTAGAGCTCTGGTGGGAATGACAATGGCTGGATGTTATGTCACTTGCCCTACATTTACCAAAGAAATCAGCGAAGATAGTATGCGAGGTGCTTTAGGCTGTTTAGTAAGTTATGAATAAAAATTCTTATACGTCCTACTGTTAGATATAGGCCTCCTGTTATTTCTGAGAGGATTTCAGGGCATAGCAGTATCCAAGTGCTGCCCCAATGCGTGATAGCGGTTTTCATATGTCTATGAAATATTTTCTTAAGAGGCATGCAGGTTTTGTCACGATATTTTCCTTCACTATCGAGTACCTGGTGAATCAGCACTAAAAATTGCGATTAACAATTTCATTGGACTAGTGAATTTTCCTAATTATATAATTTTTCTAGCGGGCACTGCAGAAGTGGTCCTCCCTTCATGGTTTCAAATTCACGTTCACTCTTTAATTTTTCCCAGTGTTCAGCATGATTGATTAGCGGAGTTGGACTTAAATAAGTCTAAACTGAATAGCATATTTATGACTTTTACTTGACAATAAACGCGGTTTTATGTTCCGAAATTTTTGGAAAAGTATGTTTATTGAGGTATAATAAAAACCTTGGGGTTTGCTCGGCACTAATACGATAGAATAGCCACGTAATGATGCTGAGTTTTGTATGGTGAGTATAAAGAACCGAAAGCAGATGTAGATGTATATGAGCTACAGAATTTACTTACCATCAGGTGACCAAGCTTTTTCTATCCTGCGTGCGTTGCACCCTATTCATTAGCAAGGTAGGCTCTGGGTACCAATTAAACATCGTTTTCAATGTGACATACTATTTAATAAGATTTCATTATTTATTTCCTAAGAGGGTGACTTTTTGGACCTTTGCTTTTTCGTCAATTGGCATTTAAAATCGATATTTATCATGTCTACCCACCATATGAATACCACATAAAAAGGTCTAAATTAAAATATGGCCGCCATTTCAATTTAAATATATGTGAATGGTCTTTTTCAGACAATTCTGTTTCACACAACAGGAAATCTATTTTTGTACATCATTGGCGATATATTGAGCTATAGAACTATTTTATGGGTGTGCCTTGCATTACCAGCATTCCATGTTGTAATTTTTATGGCAATGCCTGAATCACCTTCTTACTTGGTGAAAAGGGGAAATGAAGAGGTAATATGTTCATTATTATTATTTTTATGCCTTTAAATTCTATTCATCTGGTACAAATTAAATAAATTTATATTTATCGCAGTCCTATTTTGCATAAAATTTTATGCTGGGAGGGAAACGAACTTAATTTTTTTGGGTAACTTTAACAGTTAGTCTTTCGGTATTCGGCTTCAGCTGTTATGGGTCCACCATCACCGAAAACTTGTTGTTGAGTAACGCATATATTCAGGCTGACACAAGCTTGGAATATAAACGTAAGGCAAAACAAGCTATAAAAACAAAATGACGAGTGGCGTCGTATATAATATAATATATGGCAAATACGAAAACTTTCACGCGCAAAGACTAATGTAAATTTGTGGAATGAAACGGCTTGTCGCTGGACATTAATTTGTCATTTTGTCATTTCATTACATTACGTGTTTTGGTACGTTTTATATATATATATATATATATATATATATATATATATATATATATATATATATATATATATATATATTTCGGGATTGTTGTTACTAAAGTTGTTCTCACAAAAGACCTTTTAAATAAATAAATCAACCTTTTTTCAGGAAGCAGCTAGAGTACTTGCTTGGCTTCATTGTAGACGAATTAATGATGTCAAACTACAACGGGAGTTGGACAATATTAAAAGGGAGCAAAAAAATGACGAAGAGAGCAGCAAATTCTTGCTAAAGGCAATCTGTGAGTATTTACTTATTTTCTCTTGCAATTTAATATTGACTTTATCTTTCTTATAAAGTTATTAGCAAACTATCATGTGATAAATATTTATTATCTTGTTGCGATATCTTAAAAAATGTTATTGGACGTTTCTAATACTTTATACTAGGACCGTGCTTTGTGACGTTCCTTACGAGAGGCCTATGTTTAGCAGTGGACTTGTGAAGGGCTGTAACGTTGTTGATGACGATGAATTCTTTATACTAATTTCATTATGAAAAATGTAGAGATGTGAAGCCGATAAGACGCAGGTGGCGTAAGGCGGTGTTGGAAAGATAGGATTCCCAATCAGGAGAGAATGGAGAACTAGTACTCTTATCGGATGTTAGGCCCTTTATCTCTATCCTCAAAGGTGACAATGTAACTGTAGCTATCCGTGCTCGAATATCGATACTTGTAGTATCCATAAACTGCTGCTACCACTGCCACTTACCATCAAGTGGTTTGTTTGCGCGTATCTTCTGTTTGCATCTATTTAATACGTTACAATAAATGTAGTATTATGTATAAATTCTTACGTGATTGAGCCATACCATAGCTAAAATATGGTTGTAGCATGAATAGGTTGGCTTGACTGGGAAAGGATCACGCTCTCAAAATGCTACTGAATGCTTCCGTGTTTTATACGGTGAATTTAGAAAACCGGAGACCCTTTTTACTAGAAACGAGTCACTCTATCTAAGTCTTTAGGGGTTACAACACATTTGGATTTTAATCTTAATCGAGAATAAATGTAAATGTTTATGGCCCACATCATCCACTTGCCATCAGGTGGACTATGTGCTCGTTTGTCACCATTATTGTGTAAAAAATTCTTCACTTTCATTTTGAATTGAGGGTAGGTCTACTGAATGTTGCCGTGTTTTATAATGTGAGTATAGAAAACCGGAGACCCTTTTTATTAGAAACGAGTCACTTCATCTAACTCTTCAGGGGTAATAACGCATCTGCATTTTAATTCTTAATCGAGGATGTCTATGTGCCTGCTGTCACTTTTATGCTATTAATTACTGAAATAAAAGAAGCCGATCCAGAGGACCCGCCAACTTTAGTTGCTCGTGATCTGCAGAAACTTCTCCCAGTGACATTGGATCACATCGATGTAACACGCTTGTTAAAAGACTTAATAATAATGCGAAATGAAGTCAAGAGTTTTAACGATAATTATATAAATATGGAAAAATTTCGCAGCTCAAAAATAAGTATACAATTTTAAAAATGACACTGTAATGAACAATTTTTAGTGTACAAACTTTGTTAAGAATAAGCAAGGCGCTGCCAATTTGCTGGATAATATTGATTGTGATAGCGGTCCGATAGGTATTATTCATTTAACACCAGAATCAATGACCTCTAATAATAGCGCAATGATTTCAACCTTGACTAATAACAGGGTTTGTGCTTCGGAATCTGTTCAACTTCAAACATAGCGCTCTCCGTCTCTGTCATGCACACCGGCCAATACGCTAGCTGTCGCCGCACCACCACCGCAGTGCTCCGAAAGTGCGGTGCGGGGCCCACAAAACTAGTTTGACTGTGAACCTGTGATAGACGCTTCAAGCTGTACTGTCAACAACTTTTCAAATGAGAATAATAAGTTATGCGTTAGTATTGCGGAAATGGTACGAAATAATAACAAAAAGTGGAAAGACAAGGAGCAGAATGAAGAATGGAAAACGGTTCAGAAAAAAGGTACAGAAACCGCTTTTTAAGTGAAAAGGGCACATGTTAGGTATTCAAATAACTCTGTTTATAAATGCTGTACACGTTGATACATGTGAAAATGACATCATTAGTTACATAAAGAATAAAACTAATATTCAAATGAGTTTACGAAAAATAAAAACTAGGCAGCAAAGGGACTACAGTCCATACAAGGTTTACGTTCCTCAGCATAAGTTAAACTTATTTCTAAACTGTAACTTGTGGCCATATAGAATTTCCTTCCGCCACCGTGTTGACTTTCAAAGAAGGGAAGTAAACAGAGGGACTGGATTAATCACTGGTACAACTAAATCGTAAACAGTATGGATGGTACAACTTTTATTTCGTTCAATTGTAAATCTCTCAAAAATTCAATAGACTGTGTCAGATCAATGAGTCAAAGAGCTGATTTTTTTGCGCTGCTGGGGACATGGATGTTACCCCATGAAATTCAGGAACTGTGCAATGTAAATAAAGCTTTCGGATACTTTGGTATTCAGCGGTTGATACTTCAACAAAATTACTGCGAGGAACACTATATAATGGGGTGGCTTTTTTATGGAATAGCTCGAAATTAGAGTCTGTGTCTTTGATACCGTGCGCGTGTGACCATATAGTTGCAATTAAACTTTGTTATGAGTCGTTCATTGCTAGTTTTCTCAGTTTATATGCCTACTAAATCATTTGAAAATTTTGTAGAATATGTACAATGTTTAGGCAAAATAGCTGCTATAGTGGAAAACAACAAAATCTGTATTTGTTTTAGGAGATTTTAATGCACACACAGGGGAGCCTTTTGTAAAGAACTGATAAACTTTTTAACGATCGAAACTGGGAGTGCATAGATCTAAACATTTAAAGAAAAATTAAAATTTTGTCAAAAAAAATCAAGAGTTATTTAAAATTAATATTTTAGCTACGTATCAAAAAGATAAAGATTTTCGAAGCTTCTGGAAACACACTGGGAAATTAAGTTCAAAGCCTGGCGTACCGGTGAGCGTTGAGGGTATTCAAGATTCCAGAGATATAGCTAAGTTGTTCAGTTCCCGTTTTAGGGTGCAGTCGCAGCTAAATGCACGACATGCAGATGTTACGGTCGTTGTTTACGGTGTACCAAAACGCGTGTCAGTTAAAGAGGTTGAAAAGTTAATTAAATGTATGAAAAGAGGTAAGTCATCTGATCATGACGGCCTCAGCATTGAGCACTTCATGTACACTGCACCGCACCTCCCGATGCGACAAGTCTTGCTATTTACTTTCTGCATCAGACACTCATACCTGCCTCCAAATTTAATGAGATTGGTCGTTATTCCTATTGTAAGGAATAAAACTGGAGATATATCCGATAAGACCAACTATTGGCCGATTTCGTTACGACAACTCAAGCGTCACCTGGTTCTGCACGATGCTCAATTCGATTTCAGGCCAAAACTGCCAATTGTGGCTCTCGAGCATACTGTCAGGTATTATATGAATAAGAAGTTACCGATTTACGCAGCTTTTTTGACTTATCCAGGGCGTTTGCCTTGGTTAGGTATGACATCCTGTGGCAAAAATTACAAAATTCAGGAATGCCTGGTGAGATTATTAATATTCTTAAACATTGGTATGGCTACCAGACTAATCAAGTCAAATGGTTAGATCACCTTGCTGATGCGAACTTGTAATGGTGCCATCCTTCAAGTATCTCGTGGTTACAGAGGACTTGAAGGATGACAAGGACATTGAAAGGAAAAGGAGGGCTAGTCTGCAACATGTTGGCTCGCAGATTTGCACGTAGCAGTCCAGGTCTGAAGACCACACGTTTTAAGGCGTACTGCCAAACACTTCATACGTGCAATCTAAGGGTCAACTACACGTAGTTTACACTCCTGCGCACGGTGCAGGAAAGCGCCAACACCATTTTCAGAGTTATCAGTGAAGAGCCTGACTGCCCGATGCTGCGGCGTTGGATGTACGCTCACACACATGTTGCAGAGGTGTCACGCAGTGCAGGCAGATATTTAAACTAGAATAAATCAAACTAATAATTTGTTTACAAAATAATCAAAAACTATTGTAGTAACTTTTCCAGGAAATGTTACTAACATAGTTTGTAAGATCTCTTTTTTATGTTACTAACAATACGGACAAACGTCTGAAATAAATGAATTTTACTTTATTTATTTTTTATTAAATGGAAACCAATAAAAATGATCTACGTACTCGTATCTTCAAACGTCCTAACCATTATGACAAATTAAGACGTCAATACTGCGACACGAATGAATAACAGCGGTCCTGAGGTCAACAGGTTCTATTAGCTTGCGCTAAATTCTTTCATTGCGTTTGAAAATATAGGTATATGTTGATGAAATTGAAGTAATATGTACTACGTACTAGAGCAGACACTAAGATTTGAATAAAAAGTCCAAGGACTCTAACTCAATTAGCCCGTTTAGGGAGCTTGCCGCAACGTGACGTATTTAAAGGATAAGTCAAAGCCTAATAACAATGTCTTCATTTGCACTGTGGTCTTGTGAAAACCACTTTACCGTAACAGCTTGTTAGGGCCATACCCCTAGCGAACGACCTTGAGCGTTCGGTCCGCCGACTCTCGCTAATAAATATATATCGCGTAATAATAATATATCGCGTAAGAAATCTGCAAGACGCCACCTACTGGTACGAACGTAGTATTATTTGTTCAATGTCAATGAACTATTTTATGGAAATAGACACGGCGGACAATGATAAATGTATTTTGATTTTTTTTATTCGATATATTAGTTGCATTATATTAGAATTATGTATTCTCATATATTATCTAATTAATAAAAATGACTATTTTGATTATTTTTAATTATATACTATACTGCTAATATTGAATTAGCTTTTTATAGTGTAAATTATAATATTTGTCGAAATGTTAATTATGGATTCAAACTTTACATGCTAATGGCGCTTCATTTTTGTTATTTTCATTTACTTACAGATTGAAAATATACTTGAATAGTAGGTATTATTATTTTATTTAGCTACTGAATTTAAGGATATGTTTTACCTTGAGGTCCAATATAATTTTGAGGAGCAATCGTTATTACTAATCTTATATCTGCTATTCCTTATTTAGGAACAATATTAGTAAATTGAGTTTGAGGGAGATTTACTGTTTATAATTCTACATTTGTTATTTTAATATTTACCTACTGGATAGGTATTAGTAACTAAATAGATATTTTTACCCAATTACAATAACTAATGAGGTATTGTGATTATTTGTGATTAGTAATACTGGGCGGGTAACAAATAGAACGAAATAAAATATAAAGTCAAGTTTATTATCTTGTATGTAAGGAATTGGTTACAAATTTTTTAACTTCCTTAAATTATAAACAAACAGCTGCAGTTATTAAATGAACATATGCACATACATACGCTTATATATATATATATATATATATATATATATATATATATATATATACCCTACCCTAAGTTTGCATTGATTTTACCAACTCAAACTCGTTTTAGAAGATCAAAACATAGAAAGAAAGATAGGAGACAATTTTTTATTTCATATGGTTTATCAAATCCGTAAAAATAGTTTAAAATACTCGCACAATAAAATTTTGAAATGCAGGTAAAATATCTGCGACCAACATTTGCATAATTCTGACGTTCACAGACGTTTCACAACTTTTTGCCAGAACCAAATGTAAGCGCTGGCATGCGACAAAAATCGTACCATAAATAAAATAAAGTCCCTAGCTCGAGGGGAGAGGAGCTGTGGTTGCTCAGATGGTTAGCGCTCGCCAGTTCGAGAATAACCAGAATTGGTGTAGTCGCCACCAATTCTGGTTATTCCTTTGCACCTTTTAGAATTTAATGTTCGAAAGTTTATGCGGATATAGTACAAGATGGCACTAGTGTCTTTGCAAATTATTGAACCCCAACCTGAAGTATGGAAGTGCCATAAAGCCATAATGCGCGGACGCATTGAGCTGAGATCGTCGTCGCAAGTATACCCTATTACGACGTGCTAAGTAAAGTTGTTCAAAACGACTATAAATCAATAGCACGCTATAGACTATAAACTATAAATTTCTAGCGCGCTATTAAATACGCTATGTTAAAGCGCGCTATTTATAATAAACCGTGTAGGAGGCCGGCAAGCGCGTTAAGTTTTGCAGCATGCTATATCGCGTAGCACGTTACATTACATGTCGTTCGTTGGATAGACCGCGTACGGTATAGGAACATTATTTGGTAAGAAGTCGAATTTTATACTAAAGTAAAATAAAACGATAAAGAAAAGCCAATAAACGCTCTTTCATACTTTTGAGGCTTACGACTTTCTATTATCCTAAGAATATTTTAAGGCACGTACTTTTTAAAACAAAATAAAATAAATTATATTTTATTATATTCGATGTAAAGGTTATTTTAACCTTAATATAAATTTTAAATAAATAAAAGGTGTATTTCAAAGTTTATTGATTGTATATACAAATATCAACTATTTACATACACTGTTATATACACTTTTGTATCTGTATTTTATTTACATTTAAAAAAATAGTTAGGCTTATTTTGTAGCTGATAAATGTGTCCTTCGATCACTTATAATACAGTATACACTAACCAAACAGCGCCTGACACTTAATTAGGTCGCGCGCGATGAATAGCGTGCTACTAGATCAAATTTACGTCACACGTTCACTCCCAACAGCACTGCTGCTAGAACTAGTTGCCGCTAGATATTAATACTTAATAGCGCCAAAGCGCCATAGCGGCATAGCGCCATGGCGACTATTTACATAACACGCGCTATGCGCTATGGAGAGATAGCGCGCTATAATATGGCGCTATGCGCTATATTAACCACCATTAGTGCTAAGCCTACACGTTCCACGTTAACAATGTCTCTTTTGTCTAATGTTATTCCCAGCTTCGTAGATAGAACTGTAACTGTTGACATAAGATTTTCCCCTCCAAGCTCAGTTATTCCGGATATTTCAACGTCATTGGATAGGAGCTCCTGGTCTCTGTTATTAAGTTGAACTTTTAGCTCGGTGATAGTATCCCCGAGTGCGCTAGTGTTTGACGAGGATGCTATTTGGGAGCTCTTTTTTGCGTTTTTTTTTTATTGCGTTCCCTTAGATGAAAATAATTCAAAAAAATTATTTTTATAAAAAAGAACCCCTTTGTCGTATCTCCTCTGTTTCAAGGCACTCTCTTGTTGTCTCAGCCAGTATCGGAATCCTCGGCGTTGACATATCGAGTGACATGCAGTTTCGTGGTCACTTGGAAGAGAAGGCCAAATTGGCCTCTAAAAAGCTTGGCGTGCTCAGCAGAGCGGGACGGTATTTCATGCCGGCACACCGCCTGCAACTTTACAAGGCGCAGGTTTCCGCACATGGAATCCTGTTCCCATCTCCGGGCTGGGGCTCCCCTGTACCAGCTCCTTCCACTCGACCGCATCCAGTGCACAGCGGCTCGAATCGTCGGCGACCGAGTGTTTTTCGATCGGCTCGATTCACTGGCACTGCGAAGAGATGTTGTATCTCTTTGCGTTTTATTTCGCATATACCATGGAGAGTGCTCTGAGGAATTGTTCGGATTAATCCCAGCCGCCAAATATCGTGAACGCACTACGCGGCAAACGTCCCGATACCATCCACACCATCTGGATGCTTGGCGGTCCACCACAGTACGTTTCAAAAGGAGTTTTCTTCCGCGTATAACCTCTTTGTGGAAAAGTTTACCACCGGCGATTTTTCCGGACCGATACGACCTGGTGACCTTCAAGAAAAGAGCTTACTCCTTTCTAAAGGGCCGGCAACGCACCTGCAATTCCCCTGGTGTTATATTTGTCAATGTTATTCAGTACGACACTTTTTTAAATTGTGCAAAGAGATTTAAATATAACTAATATATATACCATAGAGCGGACATTAGGAACGTTTGCATACAAAAACTGTGAGCTCGTGCGTGTGTGATACCTAGCGACTGATACTCTAGCGAAATATGGCAACACTACGCTGATTATTTATATGAAAAATATTTCAGCTATTCCCCATTAGGTGACGCTAATAAATATAAGGTAAATATATAATATAGATAATACATAATCGGTTTAGTATCGGTTTTTTTACGTTTAATGTTCCCGTTTCGATATCAAAGTATCGATAACGTTGTTGAAGGTTACTAAGTTTGAAATGCATTACGATATAATAGTAGGGAATATGCATGATTGTTTTATTGTATAAATCTAATTATTATGGCTTCTATCACACATAAAATCATATTAGCTTTTTACGCCACTTTAGTGTCATGAAATAAAATACTTAATTTCCAATTACTAAGAATCAATTCAAACAGCAGTCACATTGGTGGCATCTTGGATGACGTCGGTCATCCAAGATGTCACCAATCAGTCCATTAGATGCTATAATAATAGCATATCATAGCACATCGAGATACGCTAAATGCAATAAGAGAGCGCCTCTATGTTTTTGAATTCGTTTCTTTTACAAAAATACATTTTCTAGCATACTTGTAAGCAGCTGGAGAGTAATAATAGAGAGTTAGAGCAAATTTACGAAAAGAAGGAGAGAAGAATTAAATTTACGACGAGATAATCCTACCTTCGTCGATTTCTTATTGAGTCTATCATAGACGGCTTGCGTTTCTACTGTAGCATTTAAGGATCTCGGAAACGGCTCCAACGATTTTCATAAAATTTAGTGTCCAGGGAGTTTCGGGGATAATAAATCGATCTAGCTAGGATTTATTTTTAGAAAATGTCTTTTTGTCCGTGTTTTTAGGTAATGAAAAACTGCTACAATATCGTTAGAATAAGATCGTAAATTTTGACAGTTTGTTAATGATTACAAATAGCTTAATTGGTATATTGGGCGGTCACAAAATCGTAATACCATGGTTCGAGCCCAGACCGAACGACTTTTTTTAATTTTTTTTTCATGTTCTTTTCTTTTTTAAGAAAATCTATTTTTTCGAGCCCTTTTTTTAGTATTTTTTAAAAACACGAAAATTTAAATATATATTTATATACAAAAATTGCTCGTTTAATAGTATAGGATACCGTCGCGTCGTGCAGCGTTGCGATGATCCCCTCTGAGCAGCGCTGCGGACTGCATCCGGTAGTGGCACGAACTTCTTGATCATTGATGATTTACGTAGTAGAGCCATGCTGCAGTTATATTAGTAGTATAGTTGTAGCACGAATGGGTCGGCTCGACCGGGGAAGAACCACGCTCTCACAGAATACCAGTGTCAAATAAGCTGTGTTTCGTATGGTGAGTGTAGAGAACCGGAGACCCTTTTTACTGGAAACGAGACATTCCACCTAAGTCCTCACGGATGACAACGCATCTGCATTTTCATTCGTAATCGAGGACAGATGTAGATGTCTATGGGCCACAGCAACCACTTACCATCAGGTGGACTGTGTGCTCGTTTGTCATCCTATCCTATAAAAAATTAGCTTTTAAAGTTACATTTATGTCTTAAAATGATTCACTGTCATCGTGTAAATCAGAACATATGCTGCAGTAAGGAATTATGTACTCCGGGCAAATAAACTTGTTGCAGATACGGCAGTTGTGGGTAATTTTCCTATCTTTTTTGGCAGGATATATTTGACACCGTTTCCTTACACCTGAAATTTTAGCAGATAGCTTTTCTGACTGTTCTCCTGTAAATTCCCTGATTCTTTTGCGCATCTCTCTTACCAAACGTAATACGTCTTTGCGAGTTCTCAAGTGATCCTCCAGAAGTGTAAGTCCCACGTTCCAAAAATTTGCGTTGCTTTATATCTGTTATTTTTGTATACTAAAAATCTTTCAATAAGTCCGAGTCTAAGTAAGAAAAACATATTTTTTATTCAAAATTCAAATTTATTTATCAATATAGACTCTTTCAAGAGTCCAGCGCCGCTCTAATATGTTTATGTTTTTTTTTATAATACGGTGTGTCCAACCCTTCAAAATACGGTTCAATTTCGGCGATCACTTCTTTGTACGATGGAGTATTCAACTTCATCGTAGTCACTTTCTTCCAATATGCCAAAATTCGCTGCTTTTAAGTTCTTCTTTATCCATTTTACAAAAAATATAACCCAAAAATAATTAAAGAAACATATAAATATACTAGGAACTAAAAAAAGTGATACAAGTACATAAAAAATAAACATAATAATCAAATATTAAATAAAAATACTTGGCACAAAATAGTTACACCGACTGTATAGATGGGTCATTTTTTTGCGTTTAACGGCGTCTAATTCCCAGTGCAAGTGCAATTCTACTGAACAGACATAAGAATCAAAAGGGGTAGAGTGTTGGCTCCAGCTACTGAGAATCACGGTAACGTCGCACAATAATTATAAAAAATACCCCCTGTAAAAACATCATGGGTCATTATGACCCAACCTGACAGTCCCCTGGTTAATGAAAAAAGAAAATTTGACACTTAAAATCAGGTGGGCTGTGTGCTCATACATCGCCCTTACTTCTATTCAAAGAGGCCTGTGGGTCATTGCTTCAACTACTTACTAATTTTTATCGTTAACCTTAGTTACGTCGTAAATAACATTGATTATTTTTCTCTTTTCAGTCAAAGACAAAATATTGTTTAGAGCCTTTCGCATTGCGATGGTAGCAACCCTCGCTCGAGAAGTTTGCGGCGCTATACCAGTATTAAATTTTGCTGGGGAGATCTTTACATATGCATCAGAAGGCAATGCGCTGGTCCTCACACCAAATCAACAAGCAATGCTTCTTGGAGCTGTACAAGTTTTAGGTTCAACGCTCGCGTCAAATGTTGTTGATAGAATTGGAAGAAAGGTAAAATAACTTCGGTATTGGATATTCTTACATCGCCACTACGCTACCTGTAACCTTGTATTTATCAATCTATCTATTATAGCCCATAGAAGTACTGGATAAAACTATTATTTACGGATTTTTTTGCATTTAATTATTATTTGCCGCTAGTCCGTAGTCCGTACTGGTTCACATAATGATTTCTTAAATTTACGCAAACACTACACATTGAATTATTAAACGCGATAAAATCCGTAAATAATAGTTTTATTCAATGTGCAGTGTTCGCGTAAATTTAAGGAATCACCATAAAAGTATATTGATGAACATAGGCCTCCCCCTGATATTTATTTTAGGGGGGATTTTGCCATAGTTGCCATGTGTCGCAGGCAGGAACAATCGTTATTTTGTATAATTTTAAGTTGTTACCAGGAAGATAATGCTGCTCCTCTCTCGTTTCGGTTCCCCTGTCACCTCTCACGTCACTCACGGGACAATATGGGGTAGAGGATATTCTTGCATCGCCACTAAACCGTTACCTTGTATTATTAATTAGAATTTGTTTGTGCTATGCTATATGATTGATTTTTTTAAAAATTACAATAAAGATTTTACATAATTTGGAAATAGAAAAAGAACTGTTAGTTTCAATTTTAAGACTTTGTACAGCGAATTAAGAATATTCTTCGTCTTAATGATATTTCTATATATCATTAAGACGAAGACAGATTTCGATATTTACGCGAACACTACACATTGAAATAATACTAGTTTTTACGGAATTTATCGCGTATAGTAGGGTGCTGTAAAGCTTTCGAAACGTTGGGTATTAAAAAGTAAAAATATACGCGATAAATTCCGTAAAAACTAGTATTATTTCAATTCTTCGTCTTTTTTCCTAATTCATCAGCCCGTAAAATTTCATTGATGGACATGAGATAGGCATTTGTCATTGCATGGAGAATTTGGTATAATTGTCGCTTGGTTGGTGGGCTGACTATTAACTTTTGATGTTCTTACGTTACCACACACTGCAAGCATATTGACTCAAATTTATTTTAGGACTCGATTTATGATGAAACTAAAATATTTTTTATAATTAGAATTGTAATTCATATTTTTTCAGTCACTGTTGGCCACCACCTCTTTGATCTCAGGATTAAGCATGTGCTCCCTAGCATCATGGTTTTTAGCAAGATCGTATGGAGCTTACACACCCAATTGGCTTCCCATTGTAACGCTTTGCATGTGTATCTTCTGTGATTCAGCGGGACTACAACCAGTGTCCATTGTACTCACGGGAGAAATATTTTCTTTTAAGGTAAATTCAAGGTTATTTTTTAGTGTTACATTTCTCATTATAAAGATTCTAAATTACACGTCACAAAAATATAAGAGGCTATGTGGTAACGAAAAATACCGGCGTGAAATAGCAACACAATGCTGATGTTTCATTTGGTGGCCAATGAGACCCAGATATCCTTTTCAAATTGTAATAATTAATTCTATTTTTTATTATGTCAAAGTGCACCTACATGTATATTGGCCACATCCTTGGTATTAGGATTCCTTTTCTGCCTAGGGACGCACTTGTGTACGAACTGCCTTCTTAACTAATTGTGCCACCAAATATTAGTACATGCACAACAGATGCTGTGATACAGTGTGGGATATAGAACGCTAGTATTATTACAGGTGTAAGACGGCCTTTTTAGGGTTCCGTAGTCAACTAGGAACCCTTATAGTTTCGCCATGTCTGTCTGTCCGTCTGTCCGTCCTCGCTTAATCTCTGTGACCGTTAGCACTAGAAAGCTGAAATTTGGTACCAATATGTGTATCAATCACGCCGACAAAGTGGTAAAATAAAAATTGGAAAAAAATGTTTTATTAGGGTAGCTCCCCTATATGTAAATTGGGAAGAGATTTTTTTTAATTTCATTCCTAACGTGTGATATATTGTTGGAAAGGTATTTAAAAATGAATAGGGGTTTACTAAAATAATTTTTTGATAATGTCAATAATTTCGGAAATAACCGCTCCAAAAGTAAAAAACAATGTGTCGCCCCCCCTCTAACTTTTGAACCATAAGTTAAGAAAATATGAAAAAAATCTGAAAAGTACAACAACAAGTAACAAGTTATAAGGACTTTCTAGGAAAATCATTTTGAACTTGAATGGAAAGTCGGAACGCCTGCCGCGGAGCGTGCAATGTTTCACGCTCCATGTTCGCGCACGTACCCATTACCGGGAGCAGCTGCAGGAGCGCGGAGCGCGAACGTAATGGATACCCACCTTTAAACTCATAAGTGGGAACACTTATTGTGACAGACGGGAAACTACGGAACCCTACACTGAGCGTGGCCCGACACGCTCTTGGCCGGTTTTTTATTTTAAGTTGGCTTTTTTTTAGGATAGGGTGACAAACGAGCACACAGTTCGCCTGATGGTAAGTGGTTGCTGTGGCCCATAGACATCTACATTTATCGATTACGAATCAAAATACAGATGCGTTGTCACCCGTGAGAACTAAGATGGAATGCCTCGTTTCCAGTAAAAAGGGTCTCCGGTTCTCTACACTCACCATACGAAACACAATTATTACTATTTTACGCTGGTGTTCTGTGAGAGCGTGGTCCCTCCCCGGTCGAGCCGACCGATTCGTGCTACAACTATAGGTACTAATAATATTACTGCAGCATGGCTCTATCACGCATTAAAAGGCTGCAAGTATTCTTATTTACGTATGTCAAGACTAGCCACTGTTGTTTTTCATCTTGCATTGTAAATGCGGGACGTACAGCAAGATGGATTGTGTGAAAGGCGCTTTAGTCACCATGTGTATGTCAATTTTTGTTATAAATATTTTGCAATAAACACCAGTATATTTGAATTTTTAGTTCCGTGGATCAGTGCTCGCTGTTACTATGGCTACAGCATCGTTCGCGGACTTTCTGCAGATCTTATTTTTCAAGCCCCTTGCGAACTCAATTGGAATTTACGTGGCCTTCTATTTCTTTGGAGGGATTTGCTTATTAACAGTGTTGTACGTGATCTTTGTGGTTCCAGAAACCAAATCAAGGACTTTAGAGGAAATTTACGAAGACTTAAAATCAAAAAAGGTGAAGTCAGTAGACGACATTATTAAATTAGATAACAACAAAACTGATATAACAATATGATTTTTAGTAAAATATTTTTACCTAGTTTTAAGGTAAATAAATATTAAAGTACTTATATAATTCGAGCCTGAGTTTAATTATGTACAGTATTAATAAACTTAAGTGAATTTAAATTAAAAATATGATATAATAATACACCTATCACTTTATCCCACTACGCCCACATGGATTAGGACATAATGCCTAAAGGCTCCCATTTGATATATTTTCTTAAGTTGGAAACAATGAAGTATAAAAATCAATAAATATACACAGTTATTAAGGATTCTTGGGATAGGAGGTTTGTCATTATTTCCAATGGATAAATGTTTAATCCACTGTTTTTCTCAAAATTTTAATTGCAGCTTCAATGGATATATTGCAACTAGCTAGCAAACTTAGTTCTGCAGCAAATGCTAGAAAAAAACCTTACATGTGTTTAAACCGTTATATAGAATCTCGCTGTGGGGTAAAACAACTGACATTAAAACCATCTTTGTTTTGCAGAAGAGGGCCATTAAAGAAATCTATGATATAAATCTTAAAGAGTCGCTGAGATATAAATTGAGAGAAATTATTATTAGCTCTGACCTAATAATACATTTACGAAAATTTAATGCATGTATACAAAAATAAAGTAGTTTTATTAAAAAGAGTGATGTAGATTCTACAAATACTAGGAACAAGCACAAGTTATAGGCATACAATATGTAACGTAATTAACGCACACCCTCAGACACCCCTATTAGTATATTATGTTATAATCATAATACATACACTGAATTTTTAGTTAAACATTTTTATGCACTGATTATTTATCAAATTAGTTATACTAATTCCGGAAGAATATTGTGGTCACAGTACAAATCCACGAACGGAAAGACTTCCACGTGCTTGAAATAAAGTTCATTTTTCTTTATTTTTATCGAATGACAGAATTAGTAATAATACAAATAAAACTGCACTCTTAAAAGTGTTATTGCCTTAAGTTACGGTCCATTTTAGTTTGTTTTGACTGCACAGATTAAGTGTGACTGTAATTTACGTAGTTTTAATTATTTTTGGGATAAAAAATTACCTATATTAAAAATGATAGGAATCGATTCCGTAAACGATTCTGAACAAACTACTTTCTCAAAGTGCGTTAATTACGTTACATATTGTACAAGTGTTATATATAATAGTTGTTTGCACAACGTTGAAATTTCGTATTTATTGGTGAATTTGTTAGTTGAGTTGGCCGAAATAATACTCCTCTCTTCCCTTCCTTCCCCACACGGGCCTGCCTTTTGCAAATTTTGGGTGAGCTAGATACTGGTGGATGCATCTTTGGTCATCTAATGAGACATGCGGTGAGGCGGTGGAAGCTATAAGAAGACGCGCGCAACCATCATCGTGGCAGTTAAGTAGTCAATTTGCAATATTCATCGAGCCCGCACAGCCGTCAACAGAGAGGCCGCTCGTCGCTTCCCCCAGGTACTTGCCCATCCTTATTTATGAGCTGTTTTATTTGTTGTTCCTTTATCCATAACAGCTCATCTCCCGTCATGTCAGCCAAAGCCTCAAATTAATTTCGAAGCAAATATATTGTCCATAGTAAACCACGTGCCACGTCCACCATTTTGTTTTGGTTCCTTTTGAACCACGCTAACACAGTCCACTTGATCGTTCGCCTCGCCATACCTTTGATCACCTTTCGTACACCCATAATTTTTAGTTCAGTCGATCCGGATTTGAACCAGCGACCTATTGACCAATTAAGTCGAATTGCTGAACTGAAATTTGGACAATACGTTTTGGTTTAGTCGTGCCTAAGTTTCTTAGTAGATTTTAATTTCTCTTCATTTCACCTTCGCACAATTGTGCGCCATATTGTTTGATTCTACCGCCAAAACGCAATAGTTTTATCTCTCTTTAGTAGCAGCCGCACTCGCATTATTATAGGTACATAGACACCTATTTTATTTAGTTCATCCCCGCAGTAAATATCCATTTTCTTATATCGTACCGCAATTGATAATATTTTATATGAATTGTATACACTAGTGTATTCCCGCATAATTACTTGTTTTTATTTGATTAGTGCACGCTACAAATAGTCGCATTCCGCATTTACAAAACACATAAATCTATTTATTTACGCATAAATCGTTTCTTTCGTTTGGATATTTTTCACACTTCGTATTAGAATTTTGCATCTCGTTGTATACATACCCACAAGAAGTTTACTTGTGTTAAAGTATTATGATTTAATATTGTTTCGTAGGACAACAACGTGTCACTTGCTACATATTACCTGATTTATTGTTGTTTGGAATAGATTCAGCGCTAGGTTTAGTTATCAGCTCGTACATAGTAATTATGTTTTTCATTGCTACGCGATTTGCTCCTTTGTTTTTTATTATTAATTATTGTACTGCAAAATGAAAATAAATGCAAATGAAATGCGTTGAATTTTTAGTAAAGGGCTTTACCTTTACAAAAAAAGAGATATGTTGTTTTATTGTACGAAAAATATTTGTGATCATGCAAAAAATGTTCAGTTAGAATCCGTTCAGGAAACATTTTTGTGTGAAATACAAAACTATAGATTCGTTGAACTCAGATTTTGAAAATTTCTTGGACTAAAATGATAGCCTTGAACTGCAAATTGATCCCGATTATATAGTGAATTACCAATCTCTTTCATCGTTTGAAGATTTATTATGCCACGTGAAGTGAGCTGCCAGCCGGCTTCAACTTCTAATTCAGAGTGACGTAAAGCCTGCAGTTCAAGTACACTTATGCGATGCACCTAGATATAGCCACCTATCGTTATCCCAATACTAAAACTTGGCCGTTATTTATTGCTAGTTTTCAGAATACTATACATAAATCCCTCTTTATCAGATGCTAATAAATTATATTGTTTAATTGGCAAACTTAGTGGCAAGGCGCAATCCGTATGTACCGGTCACACATCGACCACGGATGTAATATAACTATATGTTAATTTTCTTATCACTGAAAAATAAATACGAAGATAAATGAATGTTGGCTACTTCATATTTAGACTCTCGATCTTAACAGTATCTCATCCGCAAATATTCATAATCTCGAACAATTTTTAGATAGATTCGCAACGTCAGTAGCCGTTCTCAAAAATTTTGAATTTAATAGATAGATTTTGTATTTTTACACAATACATTAAAAAGGCTAGACCCGGACACCGTACGTTCGTTCGAAATAGAAAATCGTGACTCCCTCGTACCATCGTTTGTGCCGTAGCATCTTTCGTGCGAAACCAAATCAAAATAATGCTACGATTATCTAATGCAAAACAAGAAGTAGAATTACACCGACTGTCCAATGGATGCACCGTCGAAGTCAAGGAAATCGCTAACATAATATGTGGACACCACACCTTCATTTTCGCACTACGCCTGTGTCTTATGTAAAACTCATCAACACGGTAATTTATATAATTGTGCAAATTTTTGCAGGCGCTCGCCGAGCGAGCGCTATAAAATAGTAATGGTAACATCTTGTGCTGAAATTGTTTGACACATCATACTATGCTTTACATTTTGAAAATAATGCAAAATTCACGTTGAGCAAACTTTGAGTGACGCTCCAGCTAACAGGGCCGACGCGAACGACTTATCAACAATGGAGTCGAATCGCATCGATGAGCGATGACTCCCATTTGGCATCGTCGCACGCGCGTTTGGGCGACGTTACTTTGTGTTTGCTATCGAAGGTTAAAGAAATTGTTTGCATTCCCACCACTGTTCTTCTTGGTACCGCGCAAGTCATAGTTAAAAATTGGCATAAAAATGAACTTAGCATCCGTGCATAGTTGGATAGCGCATCTCAAAGTAATTTTATAACGCATTAATGTTGTCAACGTTTAGGATTATTTGCAAATAAGACGTCTTCATGTTCCGTAGTGAAGGGAGTCAGAAGATTCAATAAAACAGTCCAAGGTTCGATAAATCTAAAATTTTATTCGCGTTTCAATCGCAGTGTAAATTTTAGTATAAATTCATTGGTTGTAGACAAAGTGACTGAACGTCTGCCAACTCTTTCGATCAATGCCTCTGCAATGTCAAATTTCAATAATTTGGCTTTAGCGGATTACACTTACTCCGTCCCTGGAGACATTGATATGCTCATTGGGGCATTTACTTTTCCTTACCTCTTGTTCTACAACAAGGTTGAGGGAAAATCCTCGTGTACCGGAGCTTGGAAACAATTTTAGGTTATGTTATTGTTGGGTCCGCTCCTACTGTTTATAATGTTTTGGCGATTTCTCACTGTTGCATTGCTATTGAAATCCTCAAACTATTAGTTCGCAAATTTTGAGAAATTGATGAAGTGAACGTGCCACATATACTTAGCCCAGATTTTAGATTATGCGAGAAAATTTATGTTCGCACGACCGTTCGTGATCGGGACGGTCCTCCAAACTTTAAAGAAATGCTGTCATATTTTATACCGCATCATGGTGTCATAAGAGAAGACAAACTTACATCTAAGTTACGTGTGGTACTTGATGCTAACGCTAAAACTAGCACCCACCTCTCTCTTAACGACATTCTTTATAGTAGACAAAATTTACAGGGCAACCTATTTAATACAATAGTAAATTTTCGTTTGTTTCGTATTGCGCTTTCAGCTGATATCAGCCAAATGTTTCTTTATATTGGGGTTCGTGAATGCGATCGTCGATTCCAGTGCATTTATATTGCTTTAACCCAAAGGATCTCCTAAAGGTGTTTGAATTTAACCGCGTTTGCTTTGGTTAAAAGTCAAGTCAATTTCATGCTCTGCGCACTGTGAAGCAGCTTGCTGCTGATGAAGGTTCCTCTTACCCTTAAGGTAGGGAGGCAATTGAGAGTGGCTTAACCCTTAAATCCCAATAAAAATCCCAAGCAGTTGCATGCGCTCGGCAAATCCCAAGCGGTCGCATTCGACCGCACCCACCCGCAGTACATAAAACCATTAAAACTTATATTTAGAGACTACTTTTCTATGAAGAAGTTTGGCGTTATAAAATCTATACAAATTTTCTATATAAAAGTCAGGTTTTACTTCATTACGAAAAGACTATTGTATTTTGATGACTAAAACCAAAATATACCAAGCGAATGTCGGCAGCGTGAATACCACAATTATTTCAATATATATGACTTGAAATGATTTACGTGAAAAGATAAATTATAATCACACAAAAACTTTTATTATAATTTTATAATAAAACACTATACTAAAACACTTACAAAACACCAAAAAAATCCAAATATCAACACAATAACCTTCACGCGCAAATGGCGTACGAAATTAACGTCGATTATAAATAAATATCCATAGGATAACTTGATTTTTATTGCACTAGAGGATAGAAAATTTCATTTTGATTCTATAATACCAAACACTTCATAGAAAAATAGTCTCTAAATGTAAGTTTTAACGGTCTACAGTGCTGTGGGTGTGCGCGGTCGAATCCGACCGCTTGAATTTTGACGGAATAGTGCCGCGGACGGATTCAACCGCTTGGGGACTGAGAGGTTAAATATGTAGATTTATCTCATGTTTTCGAGTTTGTACTAGGCCGTCATTCCCAGAAATGGCAGACCACAGGTCTTGTCATGTAACACAATCCACAAAGCCTTTTATGCACACTGGTTTGGATTTTGCTGGCCCGTTTAAGGTTACGCTTGCCCATGGAAGTGGTGTGAGATTCAAGAAGGCGTATGTTGATATTCTCGTATGTTTGACTACTCGCGCTGTACACACAGAGCTTGCTGGTGATCTAAGCACGGTAAGCTTCAAGGGTGCATTTAAAAGACACCTTTCTCGCGACCCCATAGGTAGAGTATACTCAGATAGTGGTACGAACTATGTAGGAGCAAAACGTATTTTATCAAAGTTACACGGGTTTTTAACTTCTACATATTATAATTCGAAGTTCGCACATGTTTTAGCCGAAAACCTCATCGAGTAGTCGTTTAACGTTCCCGTCACAAGTCATTTTGGGGAAAATTGGGAGACCAATATTAAAAGTCTCAAGAGTCATTTATATCGCGTGATCGGAGATCAAATTTTACCTTTTGAAGAATTAAGCACTGTACTCGCAGAAATCAAGTGCGTTATGAATAGCCGCGTTTTATGCCATATGCTTTCCAGTGCCCCTCAGAGCCACAAGCTTTAACTACGGCACATTTTTTCAATCTTACACCTTTGAAGTACCTACCCGCTATAGATATAGACGATGATTAACCTCATGTTCTTTCACGTCATACCTTATTGGACAACCTTGTGCAGTCATTTTGGAACCGTTGGAGTGCGAAATATCTGCTTACGTTCCATTCTCTACAGAAATGGTATACAGCAGTTAAGCCATTAACGGTCACAATGGTAGTTATTCTCACTAAAGAGAACGCACTGCCTCTTCATTGGCCGTTAGGAATCGTTGAAAAGGTTTTTCCGGGATTCAATGGAGTAACGAGGATAGCTCGTGCTAAGACCGCGACCGAGTCATATTTGCGTCCTGATGTGTGTTTCTGTCCTTCACCTGACCAATAATTTTCGGATTGCTTTTCTAGGTTAGGTTAGTAGTTTAAATTAACTCTTAGTAATAGCGTTAGTTCGTTTAGAATGGAACCCTTCAAGTCGGGGGGAATGGTTGCGCTAACGCACACCCATGCATTTCGTATTTTTTGATGTATTTGTTAGTTGAGTTAGCTGACATAATCTACTTCTCTTCCCTTCCTTCCCTGCACGGCCCTGCTTTTATAAACCTGGCGGGAGCTAGATACTGGTGGATGCATTTTTGGTCCCCTAATGAGAAACGCGCTCCGCCAAGTGGAAAGGGCAGATAGCGAAAGCTATTAGACAACGCGCACCGCCATCGTCGTCGCAGTCAAGCAGTCACTTTGCAGTTTTTGATGTACCGTCAAGAGAGAGGCCGCTCGTTGGTTCCCCCAGGTTGCCCATCCTTATTTATGATCCGTTTTATTTGTTGTTCTTTTATCCGCAGCAGCTCATCTGCCGTCGTGTCAGCCAACGCCTAAAATTAAGCAAGTATATTATGCAAAGTCTGTCACGTACCACGTCCGCCATTTTGTTTCGGTTTCTTCCGAATCACGCTAATACAGTCCACTTTTTCGTACACCTTGCTATACCTTTGAACATTTTTCGCGTACCTATATATATAAAATATGGTGTAACGGGTGAACGGAATAGAATCCATGATATTAATATTTCAAAATTTTTATTTTATTTTACATTAACATATTATGAAATTATTCTATCAATAAATATTATACTAATAGGGTAAATATTATTTTAATTTTGATAGTTTTTAATTAATTTATGTATTTAGTCCAAAATTTTTGTTATTATTTTTAATTACCGAAAGTTTATTTCAAATTGTGGTATTTATTTATAGTTTTTTTTTAACAGTGGTAGAGCCTTGCGGCAGCTTTGCTGTTGCACGTATGGGCCGGCTCAAACCGGGGTGGTACCACGACCTCACAGAATACCGGCGTGAAGTGGAAGTTCTGCTTCCGCGTTTCGTCTGGTGAGTGCAGGTGGCCGGAGGCCCAAACCCCCCCCCCCCATCAACATGGTAGCGGAATTAAATAAAGATAGACTACCCCAGGAGGGTACCAGCACCCCTGGAGAATCCCTCGCTGAGCATCCACGACCATGTTTCTCCACTTCTGAGCGTGGGTGCTCAGGCTGCCCCGCGTATTCTGGGGGGGGCGAAATTCCGCTCAAGACTACAACTGCTCGGGGCAAACGGAGCAACAAGACCAAGGCGACCCCTGCCACGCTGTCCGTGAATTTCTGCAATATCAGGGGACTTCACTCCAACCTAAACGCCGTCCACTACCATCTCGAGACGGCGAGGCCGGCTCTGCTCTTTCTGACCGAGACGCAGGTGTCCTCTCCGACTGATGTTTCGTATCTCTCCTACCCGGGGTACAAACTGGAACACTCCTTTGTGCCTCGGGCTGGAGTTTGCGTTTACGTCAGAGAGGACATCTGTTCTCGACGCCTCGGCAGACTTGAAGGTTCGGACCTGTCCATCCTTTGGCTACGCGTAGACAGCGACGACCATCCGCGCGTCTACGGGTGCCTCTATAGGTCCCACAGCGGTAATGCCGAAACAGACCGACTCTTCGACCACGTCCAAATGGCTGCAGATTCGTTGCTACAGCAGATCCCCTCCGCAGAGATCGTGATCCTCGGCGACTTTAACGCCCATCACACCGAATGGCTCGGTTCACGTTTAACCGATCATGCGGGGAGATCTGTTCATGATTTTGCCTTGGCATATGGTCTGACACAACTGGTTACTTCGCCTACGCGGATTCCAGATGTGGAGGATCATGCACCTTCCCTGTTGGACCTTCTACTGACCTCTCACCCGGACGGATATCAGATTTCCGTCGACGCCCCTTTAGGCTCCTCGGACCATTG
The DNA here is from genome assembly GCA_036936625.1 of Parnassius smintheus behrii. Taxonomy (NCBI): domain Eukaryota; kingdom Metazoa; phylum Arthropoda; class Insecta; order Lepidoptera; family Papilionidae; genus Parnassius; species Parnassius smintheus. The sequence continues at coordinate 35,312,439 of JAUPFT010000028.1, forward strand.
TCTGATCCGGAGTGTTGTGCCACTCACGCTGAAATCGCGGTTGCATTCTGCAGGCTGCCGCCGTGTTTGGCACTATAGGTCAGCCGATTGGGATGGGATGCGGTCTTTCTTTGCATCCTACCCTTGGGGGCGGGTTTGCTTCTCGCCGGATGATCCCAACGTTGTTGCGGATTCTGTTACTGATGTGGTACTTCAGGGTATGGAACTTTTTATTCCTTCCTCTGTGGTGCCCATTGGAGGCAAATCTCAGCCATGGTTTGGTCGCTCCTGTAAAATAGCATCATGCTATAAGCAGGAGTGCTACCAAGCCTGGGTTGATGCATCAGCGTCCCGGGATGTAAACACCAGCGCTCTAAAAAAGAAGTATAATTCCGCCTCTAGGTCCTTCAAAAGAGTCATTGCCAAGGCAAAGTCAGAGCACATAGGCAGAATTGGCGAGAAACTAGTTCGCCTTCCTTCTGGAACCCGTGCATTCTGGTCTCTCGCCAAGGCTGTCCAGGGGAATTTCTGTCAGCCATCTCTTCCATCTCTGCACAGGGAGGACGACTCACTGGCCCATACTGCAAAGGAGAAAGCCGATCTTCTAGGCTCCTTCTTTGCGTCTAACTCGACTCTCGATGACGGGGGGAGTACGCCGCCGACCATCCCGCGGATTGAGTGCTCCATGCCGGAAGTGCAATTCACACAGCGCTCGGTTCGCAAAGCACTCCTCTCCCTGGACATCCACAAGTCGAGTGGGCCTGACGGAATCCCCCCAATTGTGCTGAGGACGTGTGCTCCAGAGTTGGCACCGGTTTTAACGCGTCTTTTCCGGTACTCCTACTCCCTAGGCGTAGTCCCAAAATCGTGGAAGACGGCTTTCGTCCACCCGATCCCTAAAAAAGGCGACCGCTCAGACCCGTCCAACTACCGGCCAATCGCCATTACCTCCTTGTTCTCCAAAACAATGGAGTCCATTGTAAACTGCCAGCTCATGAGGTACCTTGAGGATCACCAGCTGATTAGTGACCGCCAATACGGTTTTCGCCGTGGTCGGTCAGCTGGTGATCTTCTGGTCTACCTCACTCACAGATGGGCGGAGGCAGTAGAGTTCAAGGGGGAGGCATTGGCCGTTAGTTTGGACATTGCGAAGGCCTTCGATCGGGTTTGGCACAAAGCGCTTCTTTCGAAGCTCCCTTCCTATGGGCTTCCCGAGAAATTGTGCAATTGGATCACCAGCTTTCTTGCAGATCGGAGCATCAAGGTCGTTGTAGACGGTGCAAGCTCCGATTGCAAGCTGGTGTTCCACAGGGCTGCGTGCTATCGCCAACGCTGTTTCTTCTGCATATCAATGATATGTTGCATACCCGTAACATTCATTGCTATGCAGATGACAGCACTGGTGATGCTCTTTACACCGGCCGAGCCAATATTTCTCGGGAAAACGTCTCCGAGTGCCGGGACAAACTTGTGTCTGAAGTCGAGTCTTTGCTGAACAGAGTCTCGGATTGGGGACGACTAAATCTAGTCCAGTTTAACCCCCAGAAGACACAAGTTTGCGCGTTAACCGCTAAAAAGAACCCCTTTGTCGTATCCCCTCAGTTTCAAGGCACTCCCCTTGTTGCCTCAGCCAGTATCGGAATCCTCGGCGTCGACATATCGAGTGACGTGCAGTTTCGTGGTCACTTGGAAGGGAAGGCCAAATTGGCCTCTAAAAAGCTTGGCGTGCTCAGCAGAGCGGGACAGTATTTCATGCCGGCACACCGCCTGCAACTTTACAAGGCGCAGGTTCGGCCGCACATGGAATACTGTTCCCATCTCTGGGCTGGGGCTCCCCAGTACCAGCTCCTTCCACTTGACCGCATCCAGCGCAGAGCGGCTCGAATCGTCGACGACCGAGTGCTTTCCGATCGGCTCGATTCACTGGCGTTGCGAAGAGATGTTGCATCTCTTTGCGTATTTTATCGCATCTATCACGGGGAGTGCTCTGAGGAATTGTTCGGATTAATCCCAGCCGCCAAATTTCGTGAACGCACGACACGGCAAACGTCCCGATACCATCCACACCATCTAGATGCTTGGCGGTCCACCACTGTACGTTTCACAAGGAGTTTTCTTCCACGTACAACCTCTCTGTGGAATAGTTTATCATCGGCGATTTTTCCGGACCGATACGACCTGGGGACCTTCAAGAAAAGAGCTTACTCCTTTCTAAAGGGCCGGCAACGCACCCGCAATTCTCCTGGTGTTGCGGTTGATCATGGGCGGCGGTAGTCACTTAACATCAGGTGAGCCGCATGCTCGTTTGCCCCCTCTTCTATAAAAAAAAAAAACAAAAAAAAAAAAAAAAAAAAAAAGTTCAATTTCATAATATTTTAATGTAAAAGCAAAAAAATTGTAAAATATCAGAACCATAGGCTTCTATTCCGTTCACCTATTACACTATATTTTTCCAGACGGTAAAACATCATCTAGTATATATAATTTATTTAAAGAGGCTCCCTATGTTTCTTGCTGTTCCAGGTCAGAAGTTCTTTTTTGTGTAAAACCAGCGATAAGCTTAAATGACATTTTTATAGTAGAGGGGACAAACGAGCATGCGGCTCACCTGATGGTAAGTGACTACCGCCTCCCATGAACAACCGCAACACCAGGGGAATTGCAGATGCGTTACCGGCCTTTTAGAAAGGAGTAAGCTCTTTTCTTGAAGGTCCCTAGGTCGTATCGGTTCGGAAAAGTCGCCGGTGGTATACAATTCCACAGAGAAGTTGTAAGAGGAATAAAACTCCTTTTAAAACGTACAATAGTGGACCGCCAAGCATCCAGATGGTGAGGATGGTATCGAGAATTTTGACGCCATGTGCGTTCGTGAAATTTGGCGGCTGTAACTAATCCGAACAACTCCTCAGAACACTCCCCATGGTAGATACGATAGGAAACGCAAATGGAAGCAACATCCCTACGCAGCGCCAGTGAATCGAGCCGATTAGAAAGAACTCGGTCGTCGACGATTCGAATCGCTCTGCGCTGGATGCAGTCAAGTGGAAGGAGCTGGCACTGGGGTGCCCCAGCCCAGAGATGAGAACAGTATTCCACGTGAGGCCGAACTTGCATTTTGTAAAGTTGCAAGCGATGTGCCGGCATGAAATACTGTCTCGCTCTACTAAGCACGCCAAGCTTTTTAGAGGCCAATTAGGCCTTCCCTTCAAAAAGTATTCTTGTAATCTGTCTTCAATAATAATGACTCTATTCTATTCTATAATATCCAGCCAGGCGGACGTTGTTCTGTCCCTTCCGGAAGGTGTCCTGATGTTTCACTTCCAATTCACTCGGAACTTTTCACACAGTAAATGTTAAATTTATTAATTAATTAGCGACTCACTCCAGCTTCGTCAGGGTAGAATTGATTAATGTGGCGTTATTTAAGTTTAAGATCGTCGAAATCAAATACCATTAGTTATATAAATTTTTCCTTGCACCGCGAAAAATCTCCAAGTTTTTTGGTTAAAATATAGTTTAAGTGCTCTTTTATTTACAACTCGACCGAAATTTGAAAAGAAATAGATTGTCTGTTTTTGATCCTTGTATATATACACCAGTTTTCACAGCGGTATTGTTTACAAATGGCGTGATACCCAATAGCGTGGTTAGTTATCAGCTTTAAAATGTCAATCAAGTCCTGATCTTCTTTGACATACATTTTTTGTTCGTTTTGTAACCTTTTAATTACCGACAGAAACTTATTACTTTTTTCTTTGTTATTTTTTTCTGTAATAAATTGTGTGTCTTGTTTGAAATTGTAATTCTTTTTATTTTAATCACAATAGTTTCGCAACAAATTATGACTAGATTCTATAGTTTCAACAATGATTCTTTCCTCTTGGTATAGACTTGACTGTAGAATCGTATTATTTCATATAAAAATATCAAAGTCAGCATCATGTTCTGTATAGAAACCGGGAAATGATTTTTTGAGTAACTTTGAATGAAGCAGGTGATAAAAATGGTTACACCCAAAGAATACTATAATACATACATTATAGAAAGGGACAGTGAGCGGAGCCCGCGTAGCCTCTAAAATGTCACAACACGTCAATTCACACGTATAAATGTCAACACGAGATGTGTTTTGACGCTACGATTGTTTCCAAATTTCGCATGCAAATTATTTAGAAAATACCAACTTGCACCCTATTTACAAATAAATATGTATTAAAATTTAAATTATTTTTCTTAAGATGATCTTGAACATTAATCAAAAGTCTAAAATGTGTAAATTTACTCAGTCTGTCAACAAAGCGAATCGGGTTTGGCGACGCCAAATCTCGTACAAAATAAATTTGACAGCCATTCTAAAGTATTCTATGGTTACACCCACAATTGTTTGTCGTATAGAAAAAATATTTATCAGTATCAGGTGCGGGTGCTATCATTATAAAAAGAGGTAAATTTTTGTTTTAGGGATGTGCAATAAGTGTTTTTTCGTGCAGAAAAGGTAAAACAAATACAGCCAAAGAGCACAAATGGTGTTATATGTATATAACTATAAGAGAAATGTATATAACATGAGCATATTACTACATAACACATTACCTTAGTTTACCGAATGAGAGCTAAGTGGACTGTATTTATGTATTTTAATTACGTAGCAAAAAGAAACTGTGAACTAAAACTGTGTTATCTATCTGACTAATTTAACTAAAGAAACTGTTGCTATTTATTTTTGTTAGGGACTGTATAAAATTAAACATGGTAGAGAAAACTAACAAAAATCTATTAAACTATTCACAACGATTATTGCGACAGTATTTTAAGCTAATCTATCACTATTTATCCTGATCTAATGCCTAACAGGGTGCTTGAAGGGTTTTCTTGCTGTTTGTTCTTCTCTGGGGCGATGTTCTGCCGCGAATGCCAGAAAATGAAAAGTTCACTATATGAAATTAATTATTTTCAAATAATTGACTTAATCAGTCTTATGAAATACACCAGTGGATTTTTTTTTTGTTAAATCAGACTCATTTATCTCTTATTATTGAGATCAAATCAGATATAATAAATAAAAAAATATTATGTATTTTTCTTATTACAAAAATATTTCAACTTACAATCTAAAATGTAAATAAATGTCTTATGAACTTATTCTAAACCTTGGTATACCATGGCTACAATTTAGACTTATAGAAACACAAAAATCTTTAAACTTTTTGATAACAATAACTTAATTATCTGATAATAAACTATGTCATAGGTCTTATGAAATACACCAGTGCAATTTTTGGGTTAAATCAGACTCATTTATCACTTATTAACTTATTATTGAGATCAAATCAGATATCATTCTACGTGGTAGAGCCATGCTGCAGTTATATTAGAACTATAGTTGTAGCTCACATGGGTCGGCTCGACCGGGGAGGGACCACGCACTCACAGAATACCGGCGTAAAATAGTAGCTTAATGCTACTGTATTTCGTATGGTGAGTGTAGAGAACCGGAGACCCTTTTTACTGGAAACGAGGCATTCCATCTTGGTCCTCACGGGTGACAACGCATCTGCATTTTGATTCGTAATTGAGGATTGATGTAGATGTCCATGGGCCACAGAAACCACTTACCATCAGGTGGACTGTGTGCTCGTTTGTCACCCTATCCTGTATAAAAAAATCATAAATAAAAAATTATTATGTATTTTTCTTATTAACAAAAATATTTTAACTTACAATCTAAAATGTAAATAAATGTCTTATGAACTTATTACTTCTTATACCATGGCTACAATTTAGACTAAAAATCTTTAAACTTTTTGATAACAATAACTTAATTATCTGATAATAATCTGTCATAGGTTTTTCGTAACAACATAAATGACTATAACATTTATTTATGCCATTCTTCAAAACAAATAGCATAACATGCTGGTTTCTCAAAACAACCCTTACACCTAAGGCGCGTCTCTCGTCTAACCTTCTGATTTCTTATATTTACGCGAACACTACACATGATTAAAACCACTTTTACGGATTTTATCGCGTTTATTTTTACTTTTATTTACTTTTATTTTTAATTCCCGACGTTTCGGGCGCTTTCCAGCACCCATGGTCACGGGGGACTGAGATGACTGACGTCCCGATGTCATTGTTAAACTCGGAGTACCTTCAGCTTTTTTAATTATTGTTTATGGTCCGATATATGCAAAATGAACTGACTATGTCCTGAGGTCTTGCAGTGGTATGCTTGGGTTTAGTTTTAATTTTATTGATTATAGGATCCCAAGCAGGTGGTAGTACCCAGCCTCCTTCTCTATTGAAATTAGGATGTTTTTTAATTTCAATAGCCTCACGTATCATCCTTGGTAGGAATCGGTGTTCTTTCGCGAGGATTTGTGGTCTATCAAATCTGATGTAATGGTTGGGGCCGTCTAGGATATGATCACAAACTGCAGACGTCCCTGGAAGTCTGCAGTTTGTGTGTCTGTTGTGTGTGTTCAAAAATAAACGCGATAAAATCCGTTAAAGTGGTTTTAATCATGTCTAACCTCCTTTTTGGCATTCAATATTCATCATCATTATATTTCATGTAGTTTCTGGTTTTCTTTGACCCTTCTTTAATGGGATTTTTTTCAGATCGGCGGCCATTATTTTATGTCATTATTATATGTCAATATAACAGATATCTCTCTGAATATATTGTCATGTTTGTTACGCAATGCGAGAAACATATTCGGCTTGATATTGGGTGATAAATGTACGAGTGATCTTATTAAGCTATCTCTGAAAGGAAGAAAAACATATCGTTTATCGTTTTTTTACAGTATCTTCTGAAAATATGGAAAGAATTCCACACAGTGAGGTCAAGTAAATGAAAAATACCTTCTTGTACCATCGCAGTGATATTCTGGGAGAAGAATAATAAGATACCATCTGGTCTGATCTATCAGTTCCAGGCATAAAGTTGTTGTATATAGCTACTTCTTCGGATTTTTCACAAATCTGTCCATGTCTATTAGATACTCGCGTTAATTTTAGATGTTTCAAAGTCGTAATCATTAGAACAGATCTTTTGTCAGTCCATTTAGATACATATATTTTGTTTATACGTACCCATTCATGTTCGCCTTTTTCCGTTTTTTTTTCTTCGTATTTTCTACAGTATTACCTCTTCCGTTGGAGAAAGTTGTTAGAGTGTTCCAGTGCTATGAGCTATTCTAATTATCCATAAAAAGGAAATGACCTTTGAATAAGTAAGGTTTCATAAGATGGATTACGATTTGTTCTGTTTTTCCCTCTCGTTCTTTCATCAACTTGAATTTTTCCTGCGCACATAATGATGTTAAGGACAAATTCGTCAGAAGTAATAAGTTCATAGAATTTAATTCCGTATTTAGGTTTTTATTTAAGATATAAAGATAAAAAGAAGAAAAACAGGTGGCCTCTAAATAAAAGAAGCGATTCTTCTAAGGATAGTTTCTTTTCAGGTTTATAACATTCACTGAAGTTTTTAGTAACGAGAGTAATGAATTTCACTATTTTTTCTTTTCCTTTGGAACTGAGTTCGGATACATATAAACATATCAATATTTATTCAAATCTACGAGCTGACACAACATAGTGAAAATTGGGGTGATAATACAAAGGATCACTGTAGGTGAATAGCTTGCGTTTCTGAGCAACATTTACTTGTCCCATGCGTACGAGTAAACATAATGTCATGAATTTCTTCAACTCCTCCCTATCTATGTTTTATACTTAATGTGACGAGTATTTCGCGTAGGTCGTCTATTTGTATAGCACAATGCTCTTCCGTATTCATTGGTCTTTGCAACGATGTATTCCATGATGTGAGGTGGAAATAATGTGTCGAAAATATCTAATGGCAACATTGGTGTGGTTCTAAATTGGACACCAGTTGACATTTCGTCAAACTCAAACATAGGCATGTCTGTAGTTGTATTTTGGCTCAGGACTAAAATTTCTTGGGCGTATTTGAGTACCTTCTATAGTGTCGTTCTCATTTAAATAATTGAAGTTACGGGATGCACCGGGCGGTTAAGCGCGAGATGTAGGATCTAAGGATAGTGAAGGTAACTGCCCGTTCGGTGGAGGTTCCAGAGATGGTGCAGCCTGCTGTACGTTCGGTGTCAAATTGTCTTCCGTACCTATAGGGTCTAATGGCGGCAAACGCGACTCCACAATAGGCACTGGATCTGGTGAAGGTAAATGCGGTTGCACGTTAATTGTCGAGCATCTTTTGCACACTCAGGGTCCGGTGAAGGCAACAGGAATCACGCATGAGATGTCAGGTTGTCAGTTGCACCTCCAAGATCTGGTAAAGTGGATGACAGCTGACCTACAGGTTATTGACCTTCGGTAGAAGGGTTCTGCAAGAGTAACTGTGAATGATCTTCTAAAACTCTAAAACCGTTTAGGAGAAACGCATCCTCCAAAAGGCCATCTCCTACATTCCTTCGCAATATTTCCGAATATATTGACATATTTACACCGCTATCTAGGTCAATGCTATTGGCTGTTTGCTTTAGAAACAGTTTGCATTTTTTACTTGTTGACAGCTTGTTTGTTTCGCTTATGAGTGTCAAAAATGCTTTCAGCACAAGAACACTCTGAGTCGTCTGTAGAGCAAGAAGAATTTTCTGATGCGGAATCCGGTGTAGATCCAACATCAGAAGCAAGTCCTTAATTGAAACAAGTACTCTTTTTGACACACAATAGTAACTTTTTGCGCTGTTGCTCTGCTCAAACTTTGAAATACCTATTTTACGGGTGCTGATGTCGTCATTATCAGTAATTGGGTCGTAATCAGCATCCGATCCAAATTATCCATCGTCAACAAAAGTGTCTGGCGTTGGTTTCCCGGGATTACGAAAGTTCAAAGATTTTTATTGAATATTCCTTCTTTTCTTGGCACATTTTACATATCTAAAACAAACCACAAATACAAAATATGTAATTTGATTACACTCAGACTTATAATAATAAACTAAAATACATTTATATTATATGTATAACGTAGTAAGATAATCAAAATACTTACGTTTTGCGTCAAAACTCCATGGGAACAAAAAATCTGTCTACGCACTACCCCCGTGACGCGCACAAATCGACTGATGCAATGAAACTTCTTATTTGAAACGACTTATAGTAACGTACTGATGTAGGATGCTATCAAAGAAAGCAAAAAGGTCGGTGCGGTGAAGCACGATAATTTTTTTAGAATTCGATATGTTATGGCACAGTGGGTTACTGTGCCAAACTTTAAAATATTAATATTAGTATGGCCAGACACCGTACCTCAATAAATCGAGTTATTGCTGAACGTAGTAATACGTTGTGCCACGTCCCATCTAACCAAAACGTAACTTACATATCCGTTGTTAGCATTAATATGTTAACTGAAGACCCTGTTTTTAATATGTTTTATGCAAATAAAGAATTTGTATTGTTTTTTAATGTCTTGCATTATAATTGTTCATGCCCATCAACAGGTATGGAAAAGGAATTAATTTTACGAGGTTTCAAAAAAATCGTATACGCATTGGTACTTAGTCACCGTCAGATATTAGGAGGCCGTAAATCAATATAATATAAATTTGATCAATTTTTAAATCACGTTAATAAATTATATATCTTAACCCCCCATATTGCCCTTACTATTTTAAAATATTGTCTCCTTGTACCTAAATTTACATACTTATTACGCTCAAGTCCAGTCTGGAAATGTTCGGATATTTTAAAAGATATTGATAATAGTCTTAAAATTTCTTTCGAAAATATTCTAAATTAGAGATAAAATACAATAGCATGGAATCAAGCCACTTTACCTATCAAATTTGGTGGTATTGGAGTAAGAAACATTTCTAGCGTCGCATTGTTTTCTTTCCTTGCTTCGTCGCGGGCACAGCTAGTATATAACAAAATTCCAGAATACATTAGAAGTATTAAAAGCATAAAAAAGTTGAAAAAGGAAAAAGGTAAAAGGTAAAGTAGGAAATACAAATAAATTATAGGCTTTTTTATCTTTCTATGATCTTGTTATTACTAAAGTTATTGCAAATATTCATTAAATAATAATTATAATAATTTTATAAATAATAGCATAATGTTAATGGAACAATAATAATATTAATAATAGCCAATACTTGCAGTGCCTTGTCGGGTTCGTGTTTTGAACTATATTTTATTATTATCATCATCATCATCATTACAGCCCTTGACAAGTCCACTGCTGAACACAGGCCTCCCCCAACGATTACCACAAAGCACGGTCTTGAGCCACCTGCATCCATCGAATTCCTGCATGTCTTGACAGGTCGTCACTCTATCTAATGGGGGGTCCCTCTACACTTCGCCTACTGGTACGAGGCTGCCACTTGAGAACTTTTTTCCCCATCGGTTGTCGGTTCTTCAAGCTTCTATGGCCGGCCCATTGCCATTTCAGCTTACTAATCCGTTTGGCTATGTCAGTCACCCTGGTTCTACTGCGGATATCCTCATTTCTTAGTTTATTACGGAGAGAACCCCGAGCATGGCTCTATCCATAGCTCGCTGAGTGTCCTTAAGCGTCCTCATACCGCCAGCAGTGAAAGACCACGTTTAATTTCCATAAGTCATCAATGGCAACACGCACTGGTTGTACAGCCTTGTTTTTAGGTTTTAAGGTATAGCTGACGGGAAGATGTGTAGTATTTAACGCTTCCCAGCCGATTTGTGTCCGTTGAGTGACCTCTCGGCGAAGTTGGACTTACCTAGTGTAACGATCCCCCCCCCTCTATTTTGTAATAAATAATATTATATTAAATATTATTAATTCCCCTTTATAATAAAAATTATAAATATTTGACCAGGATTAATAAACTATGTTTAGATCTTTCTAAATGATCTTTCTAAAGGTTTAATAATAGGCCGTTTGTAATATTTTGGCGTGATCGTCTTAGTTAGGACCCTTATTTACGTTGTGTTTGTTTAGTAACTTAGTCCTTTTAGGTGTCCTTTGGAAGAATGGATATTCACTAGAGCGATTGAAAGCTGTTGGTAGTGCCTTATAAGCTAAGTGAACCCCGTTCACGAAGACAGGGCTCGAAAAAGGTTAAGAACATAAAACGTCCCTATTCCGCTTGTATCAGGTTTACATTATTAATTATCCCTTCCCGCTCGGAAAAGGCTCAAAATATATTTATACAAAAATACCCGATACAAGGGCTTCGCTCTCCTACATTTATTTTAAAAAAAATGTAGGGGAGGTACACGGCCCCACACACGCCGTGCACGGTGAGCGCCAACCATTTTGATGCACTCCCCCCGAAGGGAACGCTAATGCGGGAACTGGACCGTAGTCCACAGCAAAATAACTGGTGAACCAGTAAAAGAGGCTTGGCCCCTTGTTAGTGCGTAAGCACAAACATCGACCGAAGTCGCGCATGTCAATGCGTGTAAACGCCATACAGAATACGAACGAATCCAGCCACAGTGCATTTACGTCACACGTTTTAGGCAAATAGGCACACTGGCCTTAAACCTTCCGTGAGCGCCACCACCTGCCAGACCGCCGCTCCTGCAGACGTAATGTAAGTGTATGGCATCACCACCAATTGCATGATGAGCACGGCTACTAGCCGCAGAGCGTGTCATGAGTCTACCGCTCACCTCAAGGGTATGGGGTCCCACGTTGTGCGGCTTTCGGCCGCAGCCTTGAGAGTCTCCTCAGATCCTCCCGCCAGCTACCACCCGCATGAGGTCGACACATATGCTCCACCAACCAATACAATGGCAAATATAGCCAAAAGGCAGTTATAAGATAAGAGTAATAATTCGCCATCGGAAAGGGTTTGTGTCACTGACGTTGAGTAAATGCATTTTCGATCATGTTTGTCTCACCCACCAACAAGTTGCCTTCAATCATTCAAAGGTGGGAAAGTTACAGAGATATAATATTATGTTGTTATATAAAACATCGTGGAGGGCAGACAGTCTGCAGCCCCGCAGTGAAGGGACCCGACTTGGGCAAAGCTACTTAGGTGTGAGTCAAACCAAGACGCAGAGAGCGCCATTGAGAATAGCGTCCCACCAAACAACCATCGCAGAGACGCAATGCTGCAGAACGCAACAAGCATCAATACGACTATCGTCGGGCTTACACCATTCCAAGGTCCCCCATACATCCCAGCAGTCATCACCACCCGTATACCTCCAACGACCAGAACCACAAGAGAGCGTCGAATCAGGCGCAGCACACCCGCAGATCCATCACAAGACGCAAGTAGCAGTAAGCATCAATGCAACTATCATACGGGTGGCGCCCCCTCACAACACACCCACATGACTCCTATCGACTTTGGTAACAAAGTTGGTATTGTTGTTATATAAAAAATATCACCAACGTATCATAGTAGCACGCTACTAAGACGCCAATGAACAAAACTCAACGTATCATAGCGCTAATGCACTACGACATGAAGTTGAGTATGCCTGTTACACTTAAAAGTGCTACCAAACACACTCATCATCCCAATCCGAAATATATAGACGACGCATCGCTATGCACTACTACGCCGCCCACAAACGGTATGGGTGTGCGATGTCCACGGGAAAGCCGTATTGCCACAACAAACCCGCTTACCACCGGCACTAAGATGATATGTCTAGGACACATCGGTTAGCGAGTCCAAGCTTACCTCGGACCAATTGCTCGTGAAGCAGCACACACGCCACCATAATATTCCTTTTCAAGTCCCTAATAAGGACGAGTCATTTTGCTATAGTGCTAGGAGCAGTCAGTCACCCGACCACCCCATACAATGCTTATGCATCAAGGAGACCTCCTATAATATTGCTTTTGTATCATAGACCTTACTTTCATAAGTCATGTATATATAGGATTCGAACCCACGACCCTACTATTGTAATGCATATTAATCATAGAGACCTTCTATAGTATTGCTTTTGAATCATAGACCTTACTTTCATAAGTCATTCATATATAGGATTCGAACCCACGACCCTACTATTGTAATGCATATTAATCATAGAGACCTTCTATAGTATTGCTTTTGTATCATAGACCTTACTTTCATAAGTCATTAATATATAGGGTTCGAACCCACGACCCTACTATTGTAATGCAAATTCATCATGGAGACCTTCTATAGTATTGCTTTTGTATCATTGAGTTTAATATCATAAGTCCCTAATATAGGACTAGTCATTGTGCTACAGTACTTCAGGCAGTCGGGCTCCCGACCACCCCATATATATGTACAACTGCAGGAATGTATCTCCGGAAGCTCATCCATACAAGACATCTATACATGAACACCTTCAATAACTTAGGAAAATTTTCTTTTATACGTGAACTCCTTCCACAACTTAGGAAATTTCTTTTATACGTGAACTCCTTCCACAACTTAGGAAATTTCTTTTATACATGAACACCTCCCATGACTTAAACAATTTTTAACAAATTTTCTAATTATCTTATAAACGTTATTTAACTTAATTTTATAATATTTTTTGACTTGTATTTCTATTGAATAAAACTAAATTTACGGATTTTATCGCGTTTATTTCACTACTTTTACTTCTACCTTCAGTTTTTGAATATTAATTCGGACCAAAATTCAGTTTATATTAATTTTTGGTCCGAATTAATATTCAAAAACTGAAGGTAGCCGGACTAACTATGACATTGGGACGTCAAACATCTCAGTCCCCCCCGTGACCATGGTTGCTGTAAAGCACCCGAAACGTCGGGAATTAAAAATAAGTAAAAGTAGTGAAATAAACGCGATAAAATCCGTAAATTTAGTTTTATTCAATGTGTAGTGTTCGCGTAAATTTAAGAAATCATTATTGTATTTCTATTATTTATCTTATTTTAAATATTTTTTTCAAGTTTTTAAATAAATTTATTTATTACGAAAAACAATAATTTTGCCTTTAATTTACTATGTTATTGGGATAATGTCTGGAATATATTAACTTTATGTTTATTAATTTAACTTAATTGCTTAATATATATCTTTTAAGACTATTTTTGACGCCCCTTTATATTGAATTTAATTATTAATAATAATATTGGGCCGTCACACTAGTCAGACTATTTGTCCCCGGTAAACATACTCGTCAACAACTATGAGCTTAGTGCTCCCAACAACTACTGGCATAGGTGTGACAAGGACGGTCCACATGATCTTTGATCTTGTTCATGTTTCTCTTACAAGTAAGACCTATCTATTGGGAGGCACTATTAAAGCTATGTGAGCATAGTGCTTAATTCTTATAGCAACTCTGCTTTGAGGACTATATTGTCGACAAATCGGAGGTGACTGATGTGCTCAAAATTGATGTTAACACCATATCTTTTCCAGTGCAGTAGCTTAAAAACGTCTGCCAATGCAGTGGTAAAGATTTTCGGGTATAAAACGCCACCCTGTCATACAGCTCTCTAAAGTTGGATAGGTTTTGTACTCTGGTTCTGTACTCGGATAAGCATCGTGTAAATACTTCAGTACTTCAATATACCGACAGTCAAATTGACACCGCTGAAGGGACTGTAGTACCGCCCATATTTCGACGAAATTAAAGGCTTTCTCATAGTCCACATACGCAAGATAAAGTGGCAAATTGTACCCTTAGATCTTTTGTACAATTAGCCGTAGTGTATAAATGTGGTCGTATGTGTAAGGTTGGAAGTCTTCGAGTCTGCGTGCGAAACGATTCGTAATTACTTTCTAAAACAGCACAAAGACGCTGTTCAGAAAGGAGACCGATCTGTAGTTCTTCAAGAGAGCATTGTTGCTTTTTTTTGAGGAAGAAGACCACTGCAATTTTGCTCCATGCCTCCTGAGTAGTGTCACCATAGAGGATAAAATTGAAGAGTTTTTGAAGGTCTTAAAATATTGGTTTCCCACACGCTTTTAGAAGCTCCGCTGTAATTTCTTCCTTACACGGGGCCTTGCGGTTTTTAAGGTCCTAGAGAGTTGGATATTCGCAATAAAATCGCAGTAGTGTCTGACAAGATTTGCTTTTGGTTGCTAACACATACGTGTGGTTCCAACGATGACGTCTACAGCTGTCCATATGACCTCTCAATCTCACTCAAAATCTCAGGTGTCTCGGAATTGGTACTGCCACATTCCATCTTCAGCTTCGACAGTTTGCTCTTTCTAGCTGATAGATCACTGGCAATGGTTTTTGAGCCCTCATTCAATTGTTTTTTTAACACGAGCTGTAATAAAGTTGCGTGAGTCCTATTAAAATAATAAATTATTACGAACTGGATTAATCAATATACTCTACTAATAATTTTACTCAGTCATAGACTAAATTAATTTTTAGACAACGTTTTTTGTTTCGCATTAGCGAATCAAAAAACGTTACACATAACAATCCACACAACGCACATTAATAGATCATTTGGCGTTTTGGTTTTTAATGGCCAAACTGCTGGTTCAAATGTATTAAATAATTTTATGCGGTGCGGCTATATTAAATTAAATAGAGTAGTGGACTGTATATTAGCGCGGTGCGAGCGGTGAATGGAATTTAATTTATTCGTGATACTGCAAATGCCCTAAATTCGGGATATAGGAAGGACGTGAAGGAATGCATGTGTACCCACCTGGACTTACGCTGATCTGCCTCGTGTCTCGATGGCTGCCGGTTTTCTTCACACTTATCAACTTCACGGATAATCTGCACAGATAATCACGAAATATAGCGTTATTGTAAATATCTATACTTTTTACTATATGCTTGTTTAATTCAATCCCCAAATTACACAAGGGCGGGAGCGATGACGCGAGATATAAGCGATGCGGTTGATTGCGCGTCTTCTCAACTTGTGTGAGCCCCGTTAACACGAATGCACATGCTGGGCATAAAAAGGCGGTAGATAGGAAACCCGGAAATGGGCTTTGCAGTAATCTTATTGGATAATAATTAACGAATCTCTTATAAGCGTTAGGCGATAGTGCAAAATGGCGCGAACAATAGAGGTATTTATAAAATGTAAAAATGGGAACAATTTTGTCAAAGAATGAAGGTGAGAATAATACAGTTATCTTATTTCTTATCATGAAAAACGCATATACCTAAAGAGCTACAAGAAAATATTGTTTTAGATTCCTGTTCCTTCTATGCTAGCAATAATTACTCTGCGGTTTTATCGATTATACAGAGAACTTAAGTACTAAAAGTCACTTCTTGACTTTTAATTTCTACTCTCGAGTAGTTTGCACAGCACCTTATTAGTGCATATGAAGTCATTCTTATTAGGTTTTAACCAAGCCCTCAAATATGTTAATGTTCCCTAGCACACACTAATTGCTTAAGTTAGAGCTTTTACACCTGTTGCAACCAAACAAGCCATTGTGTCTGTTGACTATGTAGTACCTATGACTTCAATGTCAACAAACCCGTATTTTAAAAAGCAATTATCTAATTAAGCGCATACTAAAAGAACTCGTCGACCTTAGCCCCGCAGTTATATCTGCGTGTCGCGGCATTGAGATGTTAATTTTTTATAATAATGCAGCGTTAAAAGATACCTAGAGCTATTTTTGTTTGGTTTTTTTATACAGTATTGAATGAATGAATGAATGAATGAATGAATGAATGAATGAATATACTTTATTGCACACCACAAACAAATTTACAGAGAACATAACAGAGAGCAGATTACATGTACAATTTGGCGGCCTTATCGCTACATAGCGATCTCTTCCAGGCAACCAAAGGTGTAAAGGAATAAAACAGTGAGTACTAGGTAGGTGGTGCAATATAAATATACCTAATATAATATCAATACATGCAATAAAATAACATATAAATAACTAATACATTAAAAAAAATATATGATACACATATACATACGTATATACATAAACCTACATACATATACACACATACATATATATATACACATAAATACATACATATACATATACATACATATATCCTCAAATATATACCACTAACAATAACATAAACAAATAAATACAAAACTACATAATCACATAATTTATCCTAATGATTTTCGAACGATTGAGACAAGTAATGCTCTTTAAGAAGACGCTTAAAGACTACAATAGTCTGAGCTTCGCGTATATACAAAGGTAGGGCATTCCAGAGCTTAATAGACTGTACAGTAAAAGATTTATTAAAGGAAGATGTATAGTGAGTTGGTACCCTTAAAATGAGTTTTCTTGAAGAGCGTAAAGGTTCCCCTGGAAGCCCAACAAAACTAAATTTCTCCTTAAGATAAGGAGGAGTAGAAGGGTGAAATAAGACACAGTACAGAATAGAAAGAATATGCATGTTCCGGCGAAATTGGATAGGTAACCACTTGAGACGTGAGCGAAATTGAGAAATGTGGTCAAATTTGCGCAATCCAAATATGAACCGAATACTAGTATTTTGAAGTCTCTCAAGCTTAGTTAGCTGGTCTTTAGTTATGTCTACATAGCTTGCGTCAGCATAGTCGAGAATCGGAAGGAGAAGAGACTGTGCGAGCATAATTTTTGTAGGAATGGGAAGAAATGATCGAAGGCGACGCAGTGAACTAAGAGCGACAAAGGTTTTCTTACTTACCTCATTCAGTTGGCGTTTCCAATTTAAGGAACTATCAAGGTAAACACCAAGATTTTTGACATTGTCAAAGTAAGGGATCACAACCCCATCGAATACAACAGGTGGTATGGAGAACCAGTCAATTCTTGAGATAAAGCTCTGACTACCAAAAATAATAGCCTGTGACTTTTTAGGATTGACATTTAGGCCATATGATTGACTCCACTCATGAATCATATTTAAGTCATTGTTTAATGTAGCGATTGCATTCGGCAAATTCTCAAGAGTTGACTGGGTGTAAATCTGGACATCATCCGCATACATGTGGTAGAGAGAAGAAATTTTATGAGTAATTGAATTAATGAAAATGGAAAAGAGTAAAGGTGACAACACGCCACCCTGCGGCACGCCTGCAGTAATATCACACCAAGATGAGTGAGTTTCATCAACATGAATACACTGCCGACGGCCACAGAGATAACTTTGAAACCAGTCAATTACTGATGGAGATATGTTAAGGGAATACAACTGACTCAACAGTATATCGAAATCGACAGTATTGAACGCATTACTGAAATCTAGCAAGGTCATGACTGTGAGTTGTTTATTATCCATACCCCACCGTATGTCATCAGTAACTTTGATTAAGGCAGTAGCCGTACTATGACCGGGACGGAAACCGGATTGTAAAGAATTCAACAAGTTGTGCTTATTAAGGAAAAGTGTCAGCTGTTGGCAAATAAGTTTTTCAAGGACTTTAGAAAGGAAAGGTAAAATCGAAATGGGACGGAAATCAGTGAGGTTGACGGGATTAGATTTCTTCGGAAGGGGTATAACATAAGCACTCTTCCAGGCTTGAGGGAATTTAGAGGAAGATGCACATGCGTTAAGCAAATGAGTGATAATGGGAGTGATAACATCAAGGAGAGGAACGATCATATTACGGCTAATGCTGTCGCTACCGACAGCATTTGAGGAGATGGATAATATGATTCTCTTAACATCACATGCAGTAAATTGACTAAAAACGAACGGAGAATAATTAGGAGTCGGACTTACAGAAAGAGAACGAAGTGTTTGCAGTTTATGTTCACTATCAAAAGAGTTAGAAGGATTAGAAAAATGTTGATTTAATAGTTCAACATCAACACTGGGAGGTGAAGTATTAAGAGAGTTTCTACCAACTCCAACTGTTTTAAGAAACTTCCACACCCTAGATGAGTCGCCGTTCTCGACTGATGAATGAATATGGCGTCGTTGTGCATCTCTACACAATGTGTTGCAGCGATTCCGGATTTTAGTGTATTTTCTAAGGTTTTCCTCTGTTTTGTTCCTCTTAAGCTTTGACAATGCCGCATTCTTCTTCAAAATTAGCCTTTTCAGATCATCAGAGAGCCATGGAGCAGGTAAGTGCTTGAGTTTAACATAATGCATTGGCGCGTGTACGTCATATAGCTGAGTGAGAAGGGAATTGAAAAGTTCCACTTTATCGTCAATGCATGGTGCTCTCTCAATCACTGACCAATCTATATTATGAGCATCTTCGCAAAGTTGGTCAATATCCATTCCTCCAAAATTACGTCGCAGAACTAATTTAGGTTTGATTTTAGGAGGGCGTAGTTTATACGAAAGGAAAAGTAAATCGTGATAAGAGAATGCATCAGCAGGACACTGTCCATGCTTGAAAACTAGGTTTGAAGATGACACGATAATTAAGTCCAGAAGGGAAGGAATACAGTTAGGAAATTTGTGAGTAGCAGCAAGGGGTAGGATTTGCATATTTCACGCTTCAATTATAGACTCAAGTTTTATGGCCCGATTGTCGCCTTTAAGTAAACAGGTGTTAAAGTCACCCATCAAAATAGTATGACTATATGTCGGGACTAGTGATTCTAAAAGAGATTCAAAAGAAGTAAAATAGTTTATAGAAAGAGAGGGGCTGTAGAAAACTCCAAGTAGGATTTTATTCTGAGACAGGGAGACCTCAACTAGCAAATGCTCAGCAGAATCACCAGGAGGCGGTTGACATGACGAACTAACAATTTTAAATGGAAAGTAGGATCTTAGATAGATCGCCACGCCCCCACCACCTCTATTACTGCGGTCATTTCTAATTAGATGAAACCCAGGCAAAGAGTAAGAAGTAGAAGGCAAACAGGGTTTTAGCCAAGATTCGGAAACTAAAATGGCATGAATATTTCGGGATTCAAATGACGCAAGCATGTCGGGATAATGAGCCGGAATGCTTTGGGCATTAATATGAATAGCATTGAAATTATTCACACAGTCTGTGAAACAAGAATTTAAGGTGATGTTGAGTGAAGGAGAAGCAGTTGTACTGTGATAACTAACATCACTAAGTGTCTCATCATCCGAAGACAACGACAGAAACAAATCACTATCGTTACAAATGTTTGAGGATAACATAAAAACTAATTAAATATACAAATAAATACTAATATATAATAAAAAATAAAATTTAAAAAAATATAAATGCAAGATCGAATGGTACCCACACAATTACAACCACCAGCAGCATGAAAGAGAAAGCATATAACACAACAACAACTTAAATAAATAGAACAATAAATTTAATATTAAAATTCCCAAAACAAAAGAAAAAAAAAACTTGTAGTCTAACACCAATAAATTGTAAAAAATTATAAACGTCGGACTAGGCAGTATGGTTATAGATACCTTTGCCAAGCTAGTAAAATATAAAAAGTAAAAATGAATCTTAAAATTTCTCTGTCTACGTCTAAGAATGCTTCTGTCAGCCTCTGTGGTTGCAGAACTCTAGTATTGAAACAGTAATCTATGGTTACAGGTAACAACTGTCAGTCTTAAGTAAACAATAAAAATAAAAAACACAAAAGAAGAAATTAGGATAAACAATTAATCTAAATACCTGTAATGTGGAATAATTAAAATAATTTGAGAAACAATCTTCAAACTAGTGCAGCCAATTAGAAATGATGTCATTGAAATATATGGCAAAGAATTCTAAATTAATACCTGATAACCAAAAGTTACAAAAAATTCATGAATTGAGCTGCTGGAGTACATGAGTAAAAGCCAAACTACAAGAAAACACGCCACCTTCATTTTTTAGTCGTCTTCCTAGCCCTAGCAGTAGTAACACAGGGCTTAGGAGCAGAAGATGCCGCCGCAGCTGTCGTCGCCGCCGTCGTCGCAGTCAAAGATGAGGTGGTAGGAACACCACATGCTGCATCAGGAATGGCGATCACCTCAGCCACGGTGTACACTCGGTGCTTCGTGCCATCGGACCCAAGCACCACGACATATCCATTTTGTGACCAACACTGGGATACGCCAAAGCGCTTCCGAGCAGCAACGAACGCCTCATGACGGCCCTTAGTCAAGAACTCGGATAGAGTAACTCCGCTACCCTTTAATTTGGTTTTAGAAAACCAGACTTTGTCACGGAGATCCTGATCTCGAAACTTCACAAGCAGTGCACGAGGCTTGTCGCCACGGGGTTGCCCTAAGCGATGGCATCTAGTGATAGAGCTCACAGTAATTTCAGGGATATTCAATCGCTCCGATAATATCTTACTTGTGCAAAGAACTGGGGTTTCATCTCGGGCTTCAGGCACACCATGCACAAGCAACATCTTCCTCCTGGTCCTTACCTCCATTTCATCTTGATTCCTAGAGAGAAGCTGGAGTTGAAGTTGCAAATTTTCTAGTGCTGACAAAACAAATCCCCTGAAGGCGTTAAATTGTGCATTAATGTTGGAAGTAGGGCTTGTTGCAGGGATGGATGTTCTGACCTCCCTCTGGAACTCATCCATACGTGTAGTGAAATTCAGCGTTAGCTCTTCAATTGACTTCTTAAGCAAATCCATTATGAATATTCAATTAAAGGTTATTCAAAGGTCAATGTCAGGTGACAGTGAAGTGGCAATAATAAGTTTTAAGTTGTGCAGTGAAAAACAAATTATTAATAAACAATGCTGGTGGATTTATGTACTTACAGGTACATTTATATACTTGATTATCCTAGTTTTACTATATTTTAACATTAAAATCTCAGGAACAATTTTAAATATGTCAATACACTTGGCACCTACCCACCAAAAAAACAGTATTGGTGACAAACAAGCACACCGTCTACTAGATAGATGACTTAAATTGAATGTTTTAATTCTAGTAAAAAGGAACTCCGGTTCAGATACGGAATATGAACACGATATCATTCAGCGGATTTTTTTAGGCTGATATTATGTGAGAGCGTAATCCCTTCTCAGCCACGTTGATCCATTTGTGTTACAACCATATTAAACAATCATATAGCTTACATCATAATGGCCTAAATGACAATCCAAAAAGTCACAGGCTACCATTTCTGGTAGATAGAGCTTTATCTCAAGAATTGAATGATTTTCCGTATCACCTGTTGTATTAGATGGAGTTGTAATCCCATACTTTGACAATGTCAAAAATCTTGCTGATTATGTTGATTATTCCTTAAATTGGATACGCCAACTAAATGAGGTAAGTAATAAGACCTTTGTCACCTTTAGTTCACTGCGTCGCCTTCGATCATTTCTTCCCATTCGTACAAAAAGTACGCTCGCACAGTCTCTTCTGCTTCCGATTTTCGACCATGCTGACGCAAGCTATGTAGACATAACTGAGGACCAGCTAAATAAGCTTCAAAGTCATCATAATACTAGAATTCGGTTCATATTTGGATTGCGCAAATTTGATCATATGTCCCAATTTCGCTCACGTCTCAAGTGGTCCGACTTCACCGGAACATGCATATTCTTTCTATTCTGTACTCGGTATTATTTCATCCTTCTACTCCTCCTTATCTAAAGGAGAAGTTTAATTTTGTAGGGTTTTCAAGGGCATCTCTACGCTCTTCAAGAAAATTAATTTTAATGGTACCAACTCACAATACATCTTTTTTAATAAATCTTTTACTGTCCAGGTGGGACTTCTTTTAAATAACTTTTATAATGTCAAGGGTTACAAAATATTTACAAAAATTATTTCAGAAACAGCTTGGAAGCGACCACCTCATTTCTAGGGGTTATTATCAACCATGTATTAATTTATATCATAATAACCCTTTTTATACAGTTTTTGTTTAACTAAATATTTAAACTTGATAATAGAGAGACCTTGTACATTTTCTGGTACTTTGTTGTAATAGCGTATACATTGCCCAAAGAATGAATTACTGACTCTGTGGAGTCGAAAAACTGGTAGCACCAGCTTGTGTTTGTTCCTAGTCGGCGACAATGGGAGATACAGGTGAGCCCATCGCCACACCATCTACTTGCTTGTAAAACTCTTCCTTCCACAATAGATAGCCAGATGTAAGGCAATGTCTTAGTAATACTGCATATTCTGCTGGCATGTTATTTTCCTTTAGTTTCCTAGTTATAATTGAGATGCAGTCTTCAACAGGTAGGGATGTAAATAGAGACTGAACATCAAAACTGACCATGGTTTCATTGTCAGTAAGATGTAGGTCTTTTATCTCACTGACAAAATGGTATGAACCCTTAGTGTGTGCTCTTGTGTGTCCTCTGAGTGGTGATAATATTTTAGCTAAGTATTGAGCCAATCTGTAAGTTGGCGAATCAATCTGACTCACTATTGGACGTAAAGGAGCATTCGGTTTGTGTATCTTTGGTAACCCATACAACTTCGGTGGTTTGGCACATGAAGGTATTATCGAATTAACGTCCAGATTCAATTTTTCGGAGTATTTCTTAATTAGATCAGGGAAGTCTGCAGTTTGTGATCATATCCTAGACGGTCCCAACCATTACATCAGATTTGATAGACCACAAATCCTCGCGAAAGAACACCGATTCCTACCAAGGATGATACGTGAGGCTATTGAAATTAAAAAACATCCTAATTTCAATAGAGAAGGAGGCTGGGTACTACCACCTGCTTGGGATCCTATAATCAATAAAATTAAAACTAAACCCAAGCATACCACTGCAAGACCTCAAGACAGAGTTAGTTCATTTTGCATAGATCGGACCATAAACAATAATTAAAAAAGCTGAAGGTACTCCGGGTTTAACAATGACATCGGGACGTCAGTCATCTCAGTCCCCCGTGACCATGGGTGCTGGAAAGCGCCCGAAACGTCGGGAATTAAAAATAAAATGTAAAAATAAACGCGATAAAATCCGTAAAAGTAGTTTTAATCATGTGTAGTGTTCGCGTAAATATAAGAAATCATTATCTACATTGTGTAATAATGATAAAAACCGACTGCCAAAATCAACTTTTTTAAATCTTCATAACTTTTGTCAACTACTGCGTAGCTACATGTACTTTTCTAATTCTTTATATAGAAGATCTATACTTTCAAATGACATAGATTTCATCTCTGTACAGTGGCCCATCTCCTTTAAACTTAACCCAAGCATACGACTGCAAGACTTCAGGATACAGTAAGATCTGCTTAGTTTGGATCAACTTCTTTATCAGCACGTAAAAGTTCACTACTGGACACGAGCCTCCTCTGTTAGCAAGCGTATTGCGATCTCCGTACCAGATGAGCTTCATGTCGCCGTTTAAGTATTTTAAGTCTGGCGTAAAGAGATCGTTATACCGTCATCAAAAGAAAGCCATTGGAAGTTTTTTTCCGTATTCAACACTTATAATGTCCTTCAGACCGAATTATTATCACGGCGGTCAGTCTTAACCATTCAATCCCCATAAAAATCCCATGGTGTCGCATGTGTCCGGAAAATTGTCCCCACCCACCCACGGCACTTTAAACCATTAAAACTTATATTTAGAGACTCTTTTTCTAAGAAAAAGTTTGGCATTATAAAATCTATACAAAATTCTCTATCCTGTGGTCTAAACAAAAGTCAGGTATCACTTCATTTCAAAAAGATTTTATTGTATTTTGAGAACAAAAAAAAATACATACCAAGAAGATGTCGGCAGTGTGAAAATCACAATTATTTCTATGTATTATTTGAAATTATTTTACTTAAAAAGATAAATTATATTCACACAAAAACTTTCACTACAATTTTGTAATAAAACACTATACCAAAACACTAATAAAACACTAGAAAAATCTAAAAATCAACACAATAACATTCACACAAAAATGGCGTACGAAATGAACGTAGATTTTAAATAAATATCCAAAGACTAAGTGACTTTTCATTCAATTAGAGGATAAAAAAATTATATTTATTCTATTATGCCAAACTTCTTCATAGAAAAGTAGTCTCTGAACATAAGTATTTATGGCTTAAAATGCTGTGCGTGGGTGCGGTCACATTTTAACTCTTGAATTTTGCCGGAATATCGAAGCGGTCAAATTTGGACGCTTGCCGTTTGAGAGATTAAAGAGATCAGCAATCTTTACAGGGCAGGATTATAGTATCCAAGTATATGCGCAAGCACAGGTGCACTCTTTATTCCCTCACTCTCATAGTCCTATGGGACGGTAATCTGACACGACTGGAGAAAAAGAAGGCGCAGTACAAGCCCGTTTACATGTTTTCCAAGGATATTTAACTTCCAGACTCCGAGCTGCTAATGAAAAAGAAACCCGATCACTGATTTCGGCTCGAACCGGGATTCGAACTCGGGACCTCATGATCAGCAATCGCGTTTACGACCACTAGACTATTGAGGCAGTCAAAGTTAGACGACAGCACATAGCACATTAAAAAATCAGGTGTAAGGAATAGTGCTATTTGAACTTCGCAATGTATTGTAATGATATACCGTCACTTATTGATAGTATTGTTACGCTCCTAAGTTGACGTCTCGCACTAGCGCCATCTAGTGTCGGATAACAGAGTGAGGATAGCTTTCCAGAAAATGACATGACTAATCTTTCAACCGACAGCGCCATCTAGTATCGAATTGAAGAACTAAGCTTTCTAGAAGCCCTACACTCGAATTTTCGGCGCCTGGTCGGTGGGCGCGCGTATTTACTTGAATATTCTGGATGTTTCGGTGAAAAGGTGTATTCAAAGGCGCTGCAATACCCGATCGGGGCAGTATTGAATTTGGCGAGACAAGCGAAGCTTCGGAGCGAAATAAAGTGAATCAGTGTGATTAAGTATTATTGTCTTTTAAGTTTTAATTAGTGTAAAGTAAATTAAAGTGTTAATTTTGGTAATTCAATCGGCAGCTTTTATTGTCACGAACCTCAAGCTCGTAACAGTATTATAATTTCTTAATATGCAAGTAAATAAAAAATGAATTTATAAAAAAGTGAACCGTGATTGCCTTCAATGAGATGATTAAGGTAATTGAATTCATAATGACTGGTAGAGATTTCCAAAATAGCCCGAATCTTCGTCTTCTGTTTGATAAAGTAAAACCCTTATGTGTATTTTACATAACTTATTAAAAAATAACCCGAAGTACATGATTAGTGCATTAGCACATTTTCAGCATTTACAGAGATTTTTAAAACAATACAAAAATTCTTCCGAAATGACATAAAAAAACACACCCATAACTTACGTCACACCCATAACTTATGTCGAAATTAATGTCCATTTTCGTTCTGTTCGATAGTACTTTCCATAGATGGGGCTAAAATGGGTAAACCACTTTATGATATGAAGGCATGTTAAAATAACATTTATAATATTTTCCTATCATCATCATCATCATCATTACAGCCCTTCACAAGTCCACTGCTGAACATAGGCCTCCCCCAAGTAACGCCACAAAGCACGGTCCTGAGCCACCTGCATCCACCGACTTCCTGCATGTCTTACCAGGTCGTCACTCCATCTAGTGGGGTGTCGCCCTACACTACGCCTACCGGTACGAGGCTGCCACTCGAGAACCTTTCTTCCCCATCGGTTATCGGTTCTTCGAGCTATGGCCGGCCCATTGCCACTTCAGCTTACTAATCCGTTGAGCTATGTCGGTCACTGGTTTTACTGCGGATATCCTCATTTCTGAGTCTATCACCCAGAGAAACTCCGAGCATAGCCCACTCCATAGCTCGCTGAGCGACCTTGAGCGTCCTCATACGGCCAGCAGTGAAGGACCACGCCTCAGATCCGTAAGTCATCACTGGCAACACACAATGTTTGTACACTTTAGTTTTCTGAGATTGAGGTACACCTGACGAGAAGATGTGTCGTAATTTCCCGAACGCTGCCCAGTCGAGTTGAATCCGTCGATTTACCTCTCGGTCGAAGTTGGACTTACCTAGTCGGACTATTTGTCCCAGGTAAACGTACTCATCAACAACTTCGAGCATAGTGTTCCCAACAACTACCGGTATAGGTGTAACATGGACATTAAACATGATCTTTGTTTTGTCAATGTTCACCTTAAGACCTATCTTTCTCATAGTCCACATATGCCAGGCAAAATGGCAGATTGTACTCTTCGGTCTTCTGTACAATCTGCCGCAGGGTATGTATGTGGTCTATGGTACTGAAGCCTTTTTGAAAGCCGGCTTGTTCTTATATTTTCCTATAAATGAAGCTAATAACAAATCATACATTTATGTACTTAGTTTATAAATGTAATGGTAGCAATTAATTTCCTGAACAAAAGTAAATCGTTATCGAGTATTTATTCAGTCCATAGAAGATTCTAAACGCGTGTGCATGCTGTTCTTAAAAAATCATCAGATATAAATTTTTAATTTTCATTCCAATTTAATAAAGTATATATATATACAGTAGTAATATATAATAAAGTAATGTGATTAAACTAAATGAAATAAAAAATAGTGTTGATAAAACTAATAAATTGGTAATGGTGACGTTATAGAAATGAAGAATTTTAAGTGCTCCCTCCCTGAAGGAAGCAAATTTAATCAAATACTATGCGCTATTTTGAGTAAGTATATTAGTCCAGTCTTTTACTCTTCATTGTTATTGAATTTCTTTAAAGGTTTAAAAGTAAACTGGTAGAGCCATGCTGCAGCAGAAGTGTTGACCGCGCTGCCCCAATACGTATTGGTGGACTTTACATGTCTTCGAAATATTTTTTGCTTCGACATTTCGACAGAAACCTTGCCGGTTTCCTCACGATAATTTGCTTCATTGCCAAGCAGGTGATTAATGAGCACTTAAAATTAGTACATCGAATAAGTAGCCTTCATCTGTCTATGCATCCATTAAAATCTCATCATTAAAATCAAGTTGGTATGCACGTAACGTGATATTATTTTGATTTGCTATCTCCCTAGTAGCATATTTTATATAGATAGGATACTTTAGTACTGATAGGATATTTTAGTTTCTTTTAAAGACAACCGCAGGATGATGTAGAGTAGTGCATTCTCTTACGGCGACATTACAAGGCGAATTTCTTGCAGCGAGTTTTTTTTAAATCTAAAATTCTTTTAAAATAAATCGCAAATATCTCATAGAATGGCATGACTTTCGAAAAAGTATGGAGTCAAAATCTTTCAAAACGTTAACTGTTTTTTTTAAAGATTTACGAAACAAAGAATTACAAGAATATACTGACATACGTAAACGCTTCTGCAATCGATGCTTTGAAATTTTTAAATAATCAAGGCTTCGAATGAACTAAGAATTATCCATTAAAAATTATTCCAATCTTAAGAGTGGAATTTTTCTCTAAACATATATGGAGCCTTTATCAAAGCATATGATATAATTTATTTATTCATTGAAAAATCATTGAAATCGATTCGCAATTGACTTAGTTAAAGCGTTAGTATACATTAAAGGAAATAACATACAGTATTGAAAATTGAAAACATTGAAAGATTGCAGAATTGAAAACATCCTTCTTCTAGAAGTTGATCCAAATGGAATATCACTCCGTAGCGAGTTCTAAAAAATTCATGAACACAGTTAACAGTTATAAGAAAAATATAACGTCACAACTGGTAAAATTTAAAATTTTGTTCAACCAACTTCAATATTGCCCGTGTGGTGGCGGGTTAGAATACCCATTACCTTCCCGTGGGTGTCTTAAGAGGCGACAGAGAGAAACTGGGGCAGAGGATGGGCAGCAACATCTTACTAATAATAGAAATTACTAATAACAATATAGAAAAATCAACAAAAAACTGCGGTTATCAACCCGCTCACCAAGCGTGGCAACTATAGCAATATATGAGCCATGAGCAACGACAAAAATAAGCGGCCTCTAGTCCCTAGCGGCCCTGCTATTCCTAGCTACGGTAGCGGCCATGGCAACGGTGGGGCAGGGTACTAAGAATTTCCGGTTGAGGTTCGGCTGTCACCTAAAGCGACTTGACCTGGCAATATATAACGCACGCAGCTTGAGGACTGACGAGAAGATACTGGGGCTGGAAGAAGAGATAGACAAGTTGCGCTGGGATATTATAGGATTATCTGAGGGTCGAAGAGAGGGGAGAACACGGTAATTCTCGAATCCGGCAACTTATTCTATTACCAGGAGGGCGACTATCTAACGCAAGAAGTTGTTGGATTTATTGTCCACAAGTCACTCATCAACAAAGTTGTAAAGATTGAGAATGATTCACACAAATTCAGGAGGTTGAGTAAATGTATGAAGATATCTCTAAGGCCACGGTGTTAATAAGAGACTTCAATGCAAAACTAGGCACAAGAGAGAACGGTGAGCTGAAATTTGGGAAATTCGGAATAGGGGAATGAAACCGAAGGGGCTATTAGCTGGCCGACTTAATGGTGAAAGATTTACGATGGACGATGACCTGGTTGAGCCTCGACGGTTCGACAAAATGAGATTGACTTAATTATAATGAGCAGACGTCAACTGTTCATTAATGTCGCAATGATTGCAAGGTTGAAAACTGGCAGCGATCACCGAATGGTGAAAAGCAAACTGAACCTAAACGTGAAGTTGGAGAGGTCACGTATAATGAAGTCAACGATCCGTTCATCTCGTGCTATAATCCAAAGCACCAAACTTTCAGCTCGAGTTACAAAATCGTTTAAAGTGTCCAGAAAACGGCAATGATGTGGACGATATGAATAACAACTTTGTGAAAACTGTCCATGCAAACGGAGCTAAGTTCTGTAAAACCCGTCGCAGAAGAAAACAAAATCTCTCCGATCACACTGTTAATCTCATGGCTGTTAGAAGAAAGATGAAGCTGTAGTGTTCAGCAGATTTGATAGCATACAGGCAACTGAACAGACTGATCTCCAAATGTATGCGGCAAAACTTATGTAACTTCAAAACAGCACATAGTAGAGACGGGATCGAGCAGAATCAGGGCTCCAAAATCTTTGTCAGAGATCTGTTTGCCAGAAAGAGCCAACTATCAAAGCTGAAGACTGAATGTGGCAGAATCGTTTTTGGGACACCTGAGATTACAAATGAGATTGAGAGGTTTTAAGGGCAGTTATACACGTCATCGCTGGAGCCACACGCAAGTGTGTGTAACGAACAAAAAGAAACCGAAAACCGAATACCCAAATCGATACTTCAAGTCCTTCAGAAGCTCTTCAATTCCGTCCTCCATCTTGGCACTACTCCGGAGGCGTAAAGCAGAAATGCGGTGGTCTTTTTCCTCAAAAAAGACGACAAGGCTCTCTTGAATATTTACAGATCGATTTCCCTTCTACGTCACGTCTACATGTTATTTTCGAGAATCATAACGAAGCGTCTTGCACGCAGACTCGAAGACTTCCAGCCTCCCAAACAATCCGGTTTTCGAAAAAAATTTTAGCCCCGTAGACCACACACATACCCTTAAAAATTTAACAGAAGTTCAAAGATTACAATCTGCCACTTTATCCTGTGTATGTGGAATATGAGAAAGCTTTCGATTCCGTCGAAATTTGGGCGGTGCTACAGTCCATTCAGTGATGCCAAGTTGACTGTCGGTATATCTAAGTGCCGAAGTGTTTGTTACAGTTTGTACAGTTACAGTTTGTATAGTTACAGTAGAGGCAGCTACGATGGCTATCCCAGTATAGAACCAGAGAGATGGCAGAATCGCTGGAGGACCTAAGCATTATGCACAATGACCTCAAAAGTATCTTCCAACGGATAGTTCTTAAGGTGAACATGGAGAAAATAAGTCATGTGTAATGTCCATGTCACACCTATGCCGGTGGTTGTTGATAGCACTAAGCTCAAGCTTGATGACGAGAATATAGTCCAACTTTGACCAACAGGTCAATCGATTGATTACACTCGGCTGGGCAGCGTTCGAGAGATCACGACACATCTTCTCGTTAGCTATACCTCAAAACCTCTAGATTGTACAATCAGTGCGTGCTGCCAGTGATGACCCATGGATCTGAAACGTGGTCCTTCACTGCAGGCCGTATGAGTAAGCTCAAAGTCACTCAGCGAGCTATGGAGAAGGTTATGCTCAGGATTGCTATGCGTGATAAACTTAGGAATGAGGATAACCGCAGTAGAACCAGAGTGACTGACATATGCCAATTGATTTGTAAGCTAAAGTGGCAATGGGCCGGCTGGCTCGAAGAACTGATAACCAATGGGGAAGAAAGTAAGTAAGTTAAGAAAGTAAGGCATCTTCCCACATACAGAAAGTCGATGGATTCAGATGGCTCTGGACCGTGCTTTGTGGCGTTCCCTGGGAGAGGCCTATGTTCAGCAGTGGTCTTGTAGAGGGCTGTAGTGATGATGATGATGATGATGATATCTTCAATATGAATAAAATGATAACACCATCAATGAAGTCGAAGTAAATTAAATACGCATTATTAAGGATAGCTCAAAAGCTAATGGTCAGATCTTGATTAAAGGCTCTGGACCGTGCTTTGTGGCGTTCCCTGGGAGAGGCCTATGTTCAGCAGTGGTCTTGTAGAGGGCTGTAGTGATGATGATTATGATGATGATGTCTTCAATATGAATAAAATGATAACATCATCAATGTAGTCGAAGTAAATTAAATACGCATAATTAAGGATAGCTCAAAAGCTAATGGTCAGATCTTGATTAAATTTCTCTCGGTTCACCTGAAAAAAGTTCTGAGGTAACACAATCACAAAATAATTGAAGTATGCAAACCACTAGTATTATTGTCTGTCGCAATGTGATTCAGGGTAGCCTCTCCGCAGAATAAGTTATATAACTTGTATAATGGAATTATATATTATGTCTTGCCGACCGAATTCGACCATGGCGGCCAGTCTCTACGGAGAATAGCCATATGCGCAAGATGGGATTATAGTGCACAAGTGTGTGCGCTTAAATAGTAACACTCTCTATTTCCTTACTCTCATGGTCTGATGGGTTGGAAATTTGACACTACCAGAAAGAAATCAAGCGCAGCACCAATGGCTGCTTTCTGAGCCGCTGGCGTGAAACACCGCTAACTTTTTAACTCTAGGCTGCTGCTGAAAATTTCTTCGCAGAAAATCCCAATAACTCATTTTGGCCCGACCGGGGATTCCAATACAAAGAGCCAGTTATAGGCACTTATAAATTTTCATGACGGATGGCCTAGATATAAAGTTTTACCGCAACTTCTTTGTTTATTGCTTTACCTTTTAACTGTTTTTAATACTTAGGCGTAGTGTTGGATAAAAGTCTGACATGGTGCCCTCATATTAATCAGTTAGTAGGGGAGACAAGAAGCTTGGTATAAATATTCAAAAAACTAAGACACGTGACAGAATATTCTTTACTGAAGACTGTTTACTTATCTTTGGCACAGTCTATCTTGTCTTACTGTATTACCTCATGGGGTGGAGCCCGTAAAATTCATCTCATGAAATTAGAAAAAGTGCAGCGTATATTACTCAAAGTAATGACATTTAAACCACTTAGCTATTCTACAGACAAACTATATTCAGAATGTGACGTATTGACAGTTAGACAATTGTAATAAAAGACACTGTTATATTCCAACATGAAAAACTTACATATAATCACGGATTAACAACCAATCGCCGGAAAGATAAGGTCTGTCCTACTTGCCATTTTAAAACATATTTTATTACTAAATTTCAATGCTACTTAGGTCCTATGCTTATAACATGCAATAAAATAAATAAAATTCTACAAATCTACTCGCTTAACGAATATCAATGTAAAAAACTACTATTACCTTGGTTAAAAACTCTAAACACAAAAGAAACTGAAAATTTCTTGGTCGCTTTAAAAGAATATTACATTAGAATAATATAACTATCTACTATAACTACTTTAATTATAATAATTAAAAATTATTTCACTTTTATAGCTACTTATAAAACTATATTTAATTAAGTTATAATGTAATTTAAAAAAAACCTTTGCAAAAACAATGAATTAAATAATAATATTTATATGACTGTTCACTGTACATTGCATAACTCTTGTTATATACCTGTAGAATTACTAAAGTTATATATCATAAATCTTTGCAATACTACATTGTAACCTATCACCAAAAAAAGAGTACTTTGACTTGTGATAACAATAATTAAGAAAGTTTCTATAAATAGTTGTCTAAACTTTCATACGCATAATAAGTTAGTGTGGCGGTAAACGCAAAAAAAGTGGTAATGTATTTGCGAATTTGTAACGTAATACATAGATTATGTGAATCATATTATGGAGTATACTTTTATATCTGTAAATAATGGTGCCTTTGGAAGTGACTAGTGTCTAAGATACAGGCTCGGCCTAGTTTAGACGCAGTGTATAAAATTGCACGGATAAGTTATAATTAATACCATTTGTTCAAATGTCTTAAAGATAAATAATGTAATCCTTACTTTGTGTCAATAAAAAATTATTATTACTTCTTTACTTTAATTTATAATGCATAGCATTTATTTTCGTTTGTTTTTCAGTCAACTCACCAGTATTTGTATTTGGTGCCAGCATAGGCTGGATGTCGCCTATGACCCTCCTCCTTCAATCCAAGGACTCACCTAAAGGAGTTCCCCTGACAGATACAGAGGTATGCATAATAACGTTGTTTATGGTTGAAGTTCAATCTATCCAATTAACGTCATATAAAAGTTGACTGCAGCAGATAGACCCCCCATAGATATTTTCATAGGGAGTATTTAGCAATAGTTGCCGTGCTAGGCAGACGAATTGGCGTCTGCAATAATACTTAGAACTTAGACGCTTAAGTAGCAATGGATCGGAAATATAGGTCGAGAAAATAGCCACCGATGGGGAAGAAAGTACCTTGTGCCAGTAAACGAAGTGTAGGATAGCCTCTAAATCGCCGAAAATGCGATCTAGTAAGATATACAGGAAGTCGATGGAAGCAGCTGGTAGGATCGTGCATTGCGGCATTCCTCAGGGCAAGCTGGTTCAGCAGTAGACTTGTAAAGGGCTGTAATTATTTAGATAATGATAAATTAATGTACGAATGAATATCCTAAATAACTACTCTTGCAACTTTTAAATAAAGTTACCGATTCAATTTATATTAAACACGATTTGAATGTCAATGAAATGCAAAAATGGCGACTCATTTGACTAAAATATCGGTTTCTCGCAGGTGTCATGGATGGCTGCTGTACCCTATTTAGTATCTGTACCAGGATACTTTTTCATGGCTTACTCGGGAGATAAATTTGGAAGAAAATTGACTCTTCTTTTCATATCAGCTATGGGTGCCGTAAGTATTTATATTTCATACATATACAAATTTTTGAAAAAATAATTTTTATAAAATGTTAAAACCAACATCAAGGAACCAACTAAAAAAATAATGCATTAATCTCCACATGATAGCTTATGAATTTGTGACAAGTGAGCACATAGCCCACCCAATGCTAAGCTGATGCTAGGGTTTATAGACTTCTACATCTATCCTCGATTAGTTATCAAAATTCAGATGCGTTGTCACCCCTGAGGACTAAAATGGACGGGTTGGTATCCAGTAAAAAGGGTATCGGATTCTCTAGACACACCATACGAAACACAGCAGCATTCAGCTGCTATTTCACGTGCACAGTCCTTCTTCGGTCAAACCGACATTTTTTGGTACAACCATTAGATAGCTGCAGCATGGTTTTACTACTTAAAGTGCTAAGATATTGTATATAGAAAAATTGAAGCTTTAAATAAACTTCAGTTCCATATTTTCCACTGTTCCCACCATTATGGGTGGATTTTTTTGTGTAAATTTATATAAGCCCTACTGGAGAATAACCTATTTAATGAAATATACTCATTTCACTCAATTAAACTTACAGTGAAATTGAGGAACTCAAAGCTGGCTAGAAATTATACACTGATTTATTTATTTCAATTATTTATTTCAATTACTATTTGAAATTTATATGAGACCACATTATATCAATCGGCTAATCCCGGAGATAATATCGTGTTATTCTTTTTTATAGGATAAGGGTGACAAACGAGCACACAGTCCAACTGATGGTAAGTGGATACTGTGGCCCATAGACATCTATATTTAACCTCGATCAAGAATCATAATGCTGATGCGTTGTCACCCTTTAGGACTAAGGTGGAATGCCTCTATTCCATTAAAACGGATCTTCGTATTCGTAAATATTCTTCTTCATTCGCTCGTAGAAGTCTACTGCTGAACATGGGGATTCCCCTCGACCATCACGTTTGGCAGGCGAATTAACGATCGCGATACCAGAGACATCTCGCACTTTTGACACCGTTGTCTGTCGGTATTTAAAGTTTGACGCAAACGATATACTGTCTATTGAAAGCTATAAAATGAGATCTTTCTATTATTTCCTATATCCACTTCTTACGACACGCTTTGTATGAAATGGGGTGAATAGATTATCTTACGTTGCCAAACGCCAGTGTTATTAGTTACACTGGCTCTCTTTCTTGAATCTACGTGACGTGACTGACGTGTGGGGCCGATATTATTAACAAATTAATGCATATTCTACGGGTAGTACTCAGAGGAAATGTCCAGAATAATTCCAGCACCTCCTCCTTCTCCTCTCTTCCTCCTTCTTACACTGGGACAGAACTTACACTGGGAAGACACTACCGTGCGAATCACGTGAAATTTTCTGCAATTCCCCTGATGTTGCAGTTGCATATAGGCGACAGTGATCACTTACCATAAGGTGAACCATAAGCTCGTTTGTCTCCTCATCCATAAAAAATACTTTAATAAATTTTGTTTAACAGGCTAGTTGGATTTTGTTACTCCTGTCGCTGGAAACTTGGACACTGTTGTTGGCTAGAGCTCTTATAGGAGTGACAATGGCTGGATGCTATGTCACTTGCCCAACATATACCAAAGAAATAAGTGAGGATAGTATGCGAGGTGCTTTGGGCTGTTTAGTAAGTTAAAATTTATATAAAAAGCTCATATACGTTCTGTTAGGTACAGGCCTTCTCTTATATCTGAGAGGGTTTCAGGGCAAAACAGTATCCAAGTGCTACCCCAATGTGTGATGGCGGTTTCCATATGTCTATAAAACATTATTTTTAAATAGCAATGCTGGTTTTCTCACGATGTTTTATTTCACTATCGAGTACCTAGTAAAAACTAAAAACCTAGTAAAACACATAAAATTACAATTAACAATTTCATTGGACTTGTAAATTTTCCTAATTTTAAATATTTTCTAGCTGGTACGGCAAAGGTGGTTTTCTCCATTCTCCTTCTCTGTTTCAAATTCACGTTTATTCCTTGATTTTTCCCAGTGTACAGCAGCGTTGCATTTAAATAAGTCTCAACTGAATAAAATATTTATGATTTTTTATGATTACGCGAGCACTACACATTTAAGTAAAACTAGTTTTTATGAATGATAGCGCGTATATTAACATATTTTATTTTCCCAACGTTCCGGGCACTTTACAGCAACTACGGTCAACGGCCCTCCCGTTAACCGAAACAGGGATGTTTGACATACCAATGTCATACATTTAATCACGGCTACGTCCAGATTAAAATTATTATTTTTGTTACGATCCACGCAGTATGAACTTCTAGTAACTGAAAATATTGATACTCCTGTCAGGTGTAGTGTGCTATAGTAGTAGTATGTCAATTATAATAGTATTTGTTAGGAAAAATAACACGTAAGGGTTGCGGCGGCGGTCAAATAAACAGGTTTAAACTTATCGGTGCTGACTACCTGAACCAAGCCATAGGTTTAGCATTATAGTAAAAGCATTAGCTTTCGTTTTTCAGTTTAAAAAATATTTTTATGGTTGTCCCAAGGACTACAGAAATAAAAACCATTTAATTATGCTTATAACTTATGGTTTTATTACCTACATATTTTTGTATAACTGTTCGGAACGATGTCAAACACCCAATGTCGTTCATCTCCTTTAGGAAAAATAATATTATTAATTGTTTTCGTGTCATTATTACAGTACGATTTTGGCAGACACGTATCCGAAATCTTATTCAGTTTAAAGAGTTAGAAATATAAATCGACAGTAATATAAAGCGACAGTAGCCCAATCGCAGGGCGCGGACCGCGAACTCAAAAAGGTCGTGTGTTCGAATCCGCCATTTGACTACTGGCGTGAACCACTCGTAACACAAGCAATTTAAGCTTACCACGAGTGGTTTAATATTAGTAATGTTTATAGCATTGTTAATATTCTTTTTTTATTTAAAAAAATATCGATAACGTCGTCGTTATCACATGTCTTGTGCACAGGCACAGAGTCGGAACTAGCATAATTAGGAACAGTGTACCACTTACAAAATTAGAATTATTATTTGAGCTACGATTTAATATATAGTTAGAATTCGTATTAGGGTTACGATTAAATTTTTTGTTAAAATTTTGACGATGTTGCATATTATATTGTCGCTTTCTACATTTTTCATTATTGACCATAGTGTTCCCGTTCCCTATGTTTTTGCACTAGTTGCAAATTAATTTATCAGAGTTAGAACTAGATAAATGAGAAATTTGTTTATTATCATTAAAATTAAAATGTTTTTTACTTTTGAAACATTGCGTAGCAACATGACCCATTTTATTACATATATTACATTTGAAGATTTTGTAATTTTTCTTCCTCTATAGCTAATTGAACAGCTTCGTTTAAGGTTTGAGGGTTTCTACACCAAACAGTAGTAGAAATAGCAGGGTTTAACCCTAATAAAAATCTATTTAACGCTAGATCCTCCATGGCAGCTATTCTAGCTGGAAGTTCTTCAGGAATTTTGCAGCTATATTGTATATCTGACTGGATTTTTGTTAAAATTTGTTCTAATTTTAACCAAAATTAAGTAACGTCCTCGGATGATTATTTGCAGTCCCCAGAGCTCATCGTCGCACCATCCACTAGCCTGTAGAACTCATCCTTCCATAATAAAAATTGACCATAGTTTCATTGTCTGCAGATGTAGGTATTTAATATCGCTGGAAAAATGGTGGGAATCCTTTGTATGCGCTCTTGGTTGTTCCCTGAGCAGTGAGAGTATTTTCGCTGTGTGAAGTGTTGAGCCAATCTATATGTTAGTGAATCGATTTGGATGACTATGGGACGTAGTGGAGCATTGGGCTTGTGTATTTTTGGTAACCCACATAACTTCGGTTGGGGCACCTCAGTCCCTTCCGTGACCATGGGTGCTGTACTCAAAACATCGGGAATATAAAATAAGTTAATATATGCAATATAATCCGTAAAAACTAGTTTTATTTAAAAATACTTATGACTTTTAGTTTTTATGAGTTTTATGTTTCGGAATGTTTTGGGCAGTATGTTTATAGAAATATAATACAAACTTTGGGTTTTCTCGGCACTAGCACGATATAATACCAAATTAATTATGCTAAGTTTTGTATGGTGAAAGTAGATAATCGTAGACTCATTTTACTAGAAATAAGGCATTCTTTCTTAATCTGCAAGAGTGAAACGCATCTGTTTTTTTATTTTTAATCGAAGGCAAATGTTGTTGTCTATATATTACAACATCTACTTACCATCAAATGATCAAGTTTATTTCTATCCTGCGTGCGTTGCACCGTATTAATTATCAATAACAAGCTATGCTCTGAAGACCAACGTAGTATTTAACATCGTTTTCAATGTGTCGTGTTCAATATACTTTTTAACAGTTGGTTATGTATTTTTAAGAGGATGACTTTTGAGGCATTGTTTTCTTGTCAATTGGCATTTCAAATCCATATTTATTACGGGGGGTCAAGTCTCTATGGAGCCGATGCAAACGTCGGGCAAAATAAGCGAAACAGAGACAACGCCATACGCTAGAGCTAGACAGAGAAATCACTATTGATGCTTTGCTTTGCAATATGGTGGATTATTGAAAGCGCTAAACGTACTTTGAAATATTTTTATTTCTATTGTATATTTCTTTGCTTTTATAGCATGTGCCTGAAGATTTTTACGAGATAGAGACTCATTATTTCGTGCTTCTGTGTTTTTGTTTTGTGTGCCCGCTGGACGCTTAGAGATAGAGACTCATTTCCTTATATTATTATTTGGTGTTTGTAATTCTTTTTGCCTGGACAATTTTACGAGATATAGACTCATTTCTTTTTTTGTTTTGTGTACGTGTGTCTGAGCATTATTTGTTAATATGTCACGCCATACGCGCTATGAACGAAAAAGAAAGTGTGCAAAGTGTAACATCACTGCCACAGAAGATGGAAACTTGAGTTTCCACAGATTTCCTCTACCTGGTAGACATACATTTTTAAAGTAAGTAACTAAGCTATTCTAATTTTTTGTTACTTTTTCCCTCATTATCTTATTAAGTACTTAGTACTTAATGTTTTTAACATTCATAATGTCCATAACATAGTAAACATAATGTTCATAACATAAATTTTTCATTGCTGGGCACTGGCCTCCCTCAAGGGTCACCATAACGACCAGACCTGTGCGTCTCGCATCCATCTGCTACCCGTGACCCTTACCAGGTTATTGGTCTTATCTTGTAGAAGGCCTTCCTAACTGTGATCAAAACTACACTTAGATTTTAAAAAATCAATAATTTCAGGGCACGTGTATGGGCTGAATACTGTTACCCTACTGGAGAGTGGTCAACTGAGAAATCACTAAGAGACTTGCACTCGCAACACAAAATGTTATGCAGTAAGCACTTTGATGATTCCTCATTCACTAACAGTGCGAGGATAGAACTGGGACACAGGATTTAATGGTAAAGATTCGCCAGGAACAATGTGCAACTGCAAGTGAAAGTAAACAAGATACAAATATCTCAGTTGAAAAACCTCAAGTAAGTAAACATTAATTACTATATTACTCAAAACTCCATCAATCATAAAGCTTGATATGTGGTTGGAATTTATAAGTACAGTCAAACAAATACTTAAGCTAAAACTCACAGAAAGAAATTAATAGGCCTTGTCTAAACTCTATTTTAAATTTCATTTTGTTTTAGAGAAACCAAACAACCAAAAGATTGACTTGTAGAGAATGTCTTGATGCATGAAATCTGCCCTTGTACCACTGTTGTACATAAAATTTAAATAAGTAAATAAATAGACCTCATTAATTTTCATCAGGCATGATTCAGATCAAGAGCAAACTTGTATCAGTAATAATAAAAACAGTTAACTCAACGTCAACCATAGTATTGTTACAAACCAAAATAAATACACAACCCTCAATCTCAAATAATGGTTTTCATAAAAGTATTACTTACTTACTCTTTTTTATTAGAAGTTCAATCATGAAGTTTTCAACAAGTTGAACACAAAAATGAGGA
Source organism: Parnassius smintheus behrii (assembly GCA_036936625.1). Lineage (NCBI taxonomy): Eukaryota > Metazoa > Arthropoda > Insecta > Lepidoptera > Papilionidae > Parnassius > Parnassius smintheus. Next base: position 35,352,595 of record JAUPFT010000028.1, read on the forward strand.
TAATATGGCATTGGAAACATCCTGATAATTTAAATGTAGAAACTGATCATTACCTTTGTTTACAAAATAAAATAAAAAACCAGGAAAATAAAACTGCTTGTCTCTAGTTACTCAATTGGTAATGTAGTTTTGCAAGAGGTACTGGTGATTAAAGACTTAGGAGTAACTATTGACAGAAAGCTAACCTTTAAATCTCATATAAACATTGTTTATTAACAAAGCCCTGAAATTCTTAGAATTTATTAAGCGCAATATAAAGGGTGTCAAATTTTTTTTATATAATGCTTTTGTAAGAAGACTCCTTGAATTTCGTTAGTGTCATATGGAATCCATCTTCTAGTGTGCACTCCCAACTCATTGAAAGTATACAGCATGCATTTACTCGACATCTTGCCTTTCATGCCAGTGGTATCTCACATAGGCAGCCTTACTATCAGCAACTGGTTAAGTTTAAGATGATGTCTCTCCAAAATAGACGAAATATTCTAGATTTGTGTTTTCTACATAAAATAGTACACCATTAAGTTAAGTGCAGTGACCTCCTTGACAGCATTTCGTTTGCTGTTCTGCATAAATATCCCCGTTGTCGCATCGCAAAAAAAATTTCATATTCCTTTTGTGAAAACTCATCTCGGTAATCATGCTCCATCGTGCATGTATGTGGAAAATAGAATGAATTTTCTAAATTGTTCATTGTAATTTTCAGGTGCTAGTGTTGGAACCTTCATTACCTGTTCAGGTGCCAACCATAGCCAACCCTACTACATCTTTACCTGTTCAGGTGCCAACCATATGTGAACCAACTACTAATAGCTTGAAGGTTTGTAGTACTTATAATAATTTTCACTCACATGTACACATTATATATGTACAACATTAAAACTTGTGAAACTTTTGTTCACATTTTGCGCTTGTAAGCAAAATGGCGATAGTAAGCGGTAAGCGCTGTCAAATCGTAAGTAGCTGTTTTCCTCTAGGACACTATGTTAGTTTTAACCGGGGAACCTAACCTAATTTAAATATATGTTTGTGAAGTATTCATATTAAAAACTTACCAATCATGAATTTTTAATAATATGTATATGTCTATTCATGTCATTATATTACTTAAAACTAATATTGCACAAAACAACTTATAAACTCTACTTCAAAACAAACAAATTAAATAAGCAAAATGGCGTATTGTGTCAGCGCCACTGAAGTAGCAATCGTGTCCTGGTCGAAAACTATTTTAGCGCTAGTAAGCGCTTGCTAGCGCATTTTTCTGCCAAACGCACCCATTGTACGAAAATTTTCTAGCGTTGAGTTCATGTTGTCGTGACACAGATAATTTTCAATTTGCCGCCAAATCGTAACCAAGTGACAAATTAATAAAATACATATAATGCCACCAACTTATCTGTTCAGTTTACAGAGTCGCTAGTGGAGTGCTTACTATTGCCATTTAAGAAATTCGCCGAGGAAATAGGTGACTACATATTCATTAGGTACACATAATATAAAATAAAACAAATTTCGTGTTAATATATTAAAATTAGTGAGAATTAGTGTTATTATATATATTATTTATCCATTCCATTCTCTAAACCATTTCCCATTATCTGGGGTCGGCGCAGTAAACCTTCTTGTTCCATTCCTCTCTATCAGCCGTCATTTCCATACTTACTCCTTTCATTCTCATATCACTCTTCACACAATCGATCCATCTTTTATTCGGCCTTCCTCTGCCCGTGTGTCCCTCCACATTCATATTCAACACTCGTATTGTGACATGACTTTCATTCCATCACATCCATCACATGCCCAAACCATGCCAATCTGCTTCCTCTCACCTTTTCTACCACTGGCGCTACTTTCAGGCTTCCTCTTATATACTCATTTCATTATATATTTTTCATTATATATATTATTTATACTTTATAAAAATAATTGTGGTCGTGGTCTCGGAGTTCAAGCGGCCGAACTCCAGGAATTTCTGTTTTGAAAGACGTACCCGCGTAATCAGTGATTCCAATAATTCATCTTCTGAGTCACTGGAATCGCTTTCGCTATCGCTCTGACACTCTATAATAAAGGGTTCATCTAAATACGCGTCTTTTAGTCTGTATGCATTTTCAATTTTTTTCACATGATTACAAATGTTTTTCCACTGCACCGGTGTAATTTTATTGAATGCATCTTCAATTAATTGGGGCATTAGAACATTAGATTTTCCAACATTTTTGTCTGCTATGTTCCTTTTCATAGAGCTCCATATCATTTCAATTGCGTTCAAGTCGCAATGATAAGGCGGCAATCTAAGAATAACATGGCCATAACTTTTCATCAGGTTATCAATTTCATATTCCGGAGCAGGTTTATTTTTCTTTATTAACTCATAAAGCTGTGGTTTTGTCATTTTTTCATTGAAATCCACATTGTTTTCTACAAGCCACTTCTGCATATCAGCCTTACAGTGGTTTGAATTAGGACACCTATTTACGCAAATACTATGGTATAGCGCATTATCCATCACAATGAGAGAAGGTTCATGCAGATTAGGTAGTAATTTTTCATATACCCATTTTTTGAAATTAGTGCTATTCATTTCATCATGGTAGTCCCCATACTTTGTATTTGATTTAAATACGAGAAGTGCATTTTCCACAAAACCTTTTTCTCCACCTGCATGGATTATGATCCACCTATTACCTTTCGAAACAGGTTCCAAATCGCCACCCTCTTCAGGACCTTGCCAACATTTCCCAGTTGAGTGAGACGAATGTATGTAAGTTTCGTCTAAATAAATAATAGGTCTTTTTTCACCACACTCATTTTCTTTAATTTTTTGTAGGTAGGTTGCTCTCCATGCAACTACGTCGTTACGTTCATACAACACTTTTCTATTTGATTTTGTTTTCTTATAACAAAATCCTATTTTGTGAAGCAATTTTCGAAGAGTTTCACGTTCTGCTTTGAAATCAATATCTTCTTTTAAAATACTCAGTAATTTGGGTATGGTAGGAATTTCTTTTTTCACTGAATAAAATTCGTGAATTTTTCTTCTTATAACACCAATGTCGAAATTATCAACTTCATGTTTCCCGGTTTTTCTTTGCCTTTTTTGCCAGGGGTAGAAATTTTAGAATTTGATTCTTCAGCGTGTTTCTCTTCATTTACGAGTTTGTGTACAAATCGCTCAGAAACACCTGTAACGAAACGACAACTAATTATTGTATAGGTAAAATTAAATAAATATAAGCCCGTGTATATGCCGTCACTATAGCTACTTCACAGACCACAAATTACAAAGCTAGGTAATTTAGACGAATTACAGTAAATTGAGAATTTTTTTTGTTTGTTGAATGTTTCACAAGTACATTATTAGGTGATTTTAATTTTCCATATCTGGCAATACTAACCTGTCGCGGCAGTAACGCGTTCATACAGCTTTTCAAATGGTATAATTGGGGCTTGTACACGTTTCTCTTCTTTCATAAAAGATAAAACTTTTAGGATAATCTGTCGCGCATCACTTTTAAGAGCTTTAGGCATTTTATGTGCACTTTTTAAAAACACTCACCTGATAGCTCAGAATAAATAATAACTGACAGCGAAATGTCATTTACAAAATGGCGGCCTTAGTTCCAATTTTGTCCACCTGAACAGATAAGTTGGTGGCACTATACACAATAATATTGGTAAAGAGTTCCACTTTCAAAATTGGAACTTATTTTTTATTATATCGTTTGCAAGTGGCCAGTGCTAAAAACTTTCATTGTTGCCCTCATATGTATAGGTTTCGAACCTACAGTCTGTTTAAGTATTGTTTAAGAAATGAGGATCTATATGATCACAATATTTAACTTATTTCCAGATGCCAAGGACTAAAGGGATTTTGAGGGAGCTAGATTTAAGCAAGTCATTGGAATTGACCCCTAAGAAACTTAAACTGTATAAAAGATGTAGGAGAAATTTGAGCGAAATAATGAGACTTAGAAAAAAAATTAAGAAACAACCACGTGCCCTCTTCAAAACATTAACTACAAATAATAATGTCCAAAGTCTCATGGACAAAAATATATCAGGGCCATTTGCTTTATTGTTGCAAAGTCAACTGCAAAATACTCCCAGAAAACTAACTGGTCGGAGATGGAGTATAGATGACAAAGTTATGGCTTTAAGCATCTATAAAAGGTCTACTGGGTGCTATAGACTGCTGAGGCGACTTTTTTGTCTACCAAGCGAAGGTACATTAAAAGCATTGCTGAATAAAATTCCGATGAAATGCGGTATAAATAGCCAAATATTCAAAACAATTAAAGATATAACTAAAAATCGAGAACCAGAAGAAAATCTGTGCATTTTGGTATTTGACGAAATGTCAATACGAAAACATTTGCAACATAATAGTAAACAAGATGTAATTGATGGTTATCAAGATCATGGAAATCAAGGCAGAACTATGGAACCAGCCACACATGCATTGCATTTTATGGCTATTGGAATCCGAAAAAAGTGGAAGCAGCCTTTAGCTTTCTACTTTTCTGGTGACTGTGTTACGGCTGTTAGATTATCTGTTCTTATAAAAGAAGTAAGTATGCAATATAGTTGACTGAAGAAAAAAAAACCATTGCATACTCAATATATTATATAATTATATATTTGTATTTACAGGTACTTGATGCAAGCTTCCAAGCTGGGTTGAATGTCACAGCTACTGTATCGGATAACTTTGGTGTAAACATCAAATCACTAAACTCCCTTGGTTCCTCAGTGGCTAAACCATATTTTGAGTTTAAAGGCCATGAAATCGTCACAATTATAGACCCACCTCACCTAATCAAATGCTTCAGAAATAATTTACTGAAGTACGACATTAAATGCCCTCAAGTATTGCAAATTGATGGAAAATCTATACCAGGTAATTTAAATGTTGTAAATAATAGATAATAAGTAGGTATGACATGAGTACATGACTAAGGTCGAAGGTGGCAATTCAAACTTCATAAGATTTATCTTGTCTTGTGCAACCCGCCGCGCGGATGATCATCAGATTAATATAAACTAACACAGAATCAATAAATGTATTTTATTAATACTTCTGTCATTATTTATAATATATTTTACATGTTTATTATTACAGGTGTAGCCAAGTGGAGCCACATTAAATCATTCTTTGAAAAAGACAATGAAAATCCAAATTTTGTTTTTGCACCTGCTTTAACCAAGCAGCATATTGAACCCAATTTTAAACAAAAGATGAAAGTCAGCTTAGCTTGACAAGTATTCAGCCATTCAGTTGCTGCAGGAATGCTTGCAAAGATTGCGAACAGTAAGTTGTTTTATTGGATAACTTTTAATCATCATCATCATCATCATTACAGCCCTTTACAAGTCCACTGCTGAACATAGGCCTCCCCCAAGGTATGCCACAAAGCACCGTCCTGAGCCACCTGCATCCATCGACTTCCTTCATGTCTTACCAGGTCGTCACTCCATCTAGTGGAGGGTCGCCCTACACTTCGTCTACCGGTATGAGGCTGCCACTCGAGAACCTTTTTTCCCCAACGGTTGTCGGTTCTTCGAGCTATATGGCCACCTATTTCCACTTCAGCTTACTAATCCGTTGGGCTATGTCGGTCACTCTGGTTCTACTGCGGATATCCTCATTTCTAAGTTTATTACGCAGAGACTCAGAGTAGCCCTCTCCATAGCTCGCTGAGCGACTTTGAGCGTCCTCATACAGCCAGCAGTGAAGGACCACGTCTCAGTTCCATATGTCATCACTGGCAACACGCACTGGTTGTACAACTTAGTTTTCTTAATTATTTTAATAATAACTTTTAATAATCTTCAAAAATAATCGACGTCTCGAAATATAATAGTTTCTGAATATGTCAATCAACTATTATTAGAGCTTATTCAAATAATCATTCTAATAAGATAAAATTAAGCTACTTCGCGTTGACAGCTTCCTTTTATAATTGAATATTTTTATAAAGATTACTTTATTTAGAGTAATTTTGATTACTTATTAGGTGTAATTTTTATGCCTGCTGTACACGCTCGTCTCGTCTTGTCTCGTGCCTCCCTCCCCGACACGCTTCCAAGAGCGAACGAGGGCGCAAGACGCGACGCGGCGAACGCGTGAATTTCCCGTTGTCTTCAATTTCATTTCATTTTCCCTAACCTTTCACTATAAAATAAAAAAAAATGAGTGTTTACTTTACAGATGAACTGCCGCAAGAAGCAACGACGACAGCCATGCTGATAGAAAAAATAGACCAGCTGTTCGACACCTTAAATGGCGATACGCCTGACCAGAAAAGAGGAAAAAAATTCCTTACAAATTTTACCCGCAGAAGTCCACATTTAAATTTTTTTAAGGAAATGAAAATCCTGTTCCAAGAATTACAATTTATTGGGGCCAGATGAAAGCCGCCTTCGCAGGAAGGTTTTATTAGAACTATAAATGCAGTTGAGCGTCTATTTTTTAATTTAGAAAGGCAATATGGTATAAAAAGTTTATCAACGCGCAGGCTCAATCAAGATCCATTAGAAAACTGTTTTGGTTGCATCCGCAGCAATTGTGGATGCAACCCGAACCCAAACACCCTACAATTTGTTGCAGCTCTCAAAACCTCCATGATCAACAATTTATTGCATAGCAGTAAAAATAAAAATTGCAAAGAAGACGATAATGTCATATTAAATGATTTAAAATCTTTTTTAAGTCAAGTTGACCAAAATAAAGAAACAAATGTAGCTGTTAAAACATTTGATTTAACAGAAGGTGTAGAAGCATCTAATACTGTAATACCTCAGTGTTCTGGAGAACTGCAAGCTTGCGCATATGTATGTGGCTTCATGATAAAAAAATTAGTACCCATTTGCCATCAGTGCAAAATCACAATGCTTGCAGACCAGAACACAGAGGTAAGTCATTTATTCACAAGCTTTAAAGAATACAGTTGTATGCGCAACAGTCTACATTATGTTAATAATTTTTTTACGGAGACAGTGGAGATTGCTGCAACAATTGTTAATAAATTTTTGGATGAGCATGGGTGTAAAATAAATATAAAAAATGAACTTATAGAAATTTTAAGAAAAAAATTAAATTACGAATGGTTGCTTGGTTGTTCTGAGCACTATGATAAAAATAAAATGCATATAATTATTTCCACTATATGTATATGTATAAAACGACACTATATTTTACAAAATAGGCAGTTCACCGATGAAGCTTCGAAAAAAGCAATGAAAAGAAAAATAAATATTTTAAAACACGCTTACAACTTCGTTTTATTTAATACCTTTCCATAAATATGTATGCATTATGAAAATAAACCAAAATTCAGGTAATTTTCAAATTAAATACCAGAATTTCGCTTTGTTTTCATGATACATGGCATAAAATAAAATGAAATAAAATCACGAGTCTATCATCAGTTTTGAAATCTGGCGCGAAAATTAGTTCACGGGTCAAAAACTGGCGCGCTAGTGTCGCAAGTTGTTGGCATTTCTTTTGTATGAAGTTTTCGTTCTTCCCGTCAGGGTAAATGTATTCTGTGATTTATTATATCTACCCACCATATGATTACCGCTTAAAAAGGTCAAAATTAAAATATGGTCAGTATTTTAATTTAAATTTAATTGAATGGTTTTTTCAGATAATTCTATTTCAGACATCAGGAAATCTATTTTTATACATCATTGGCGATATATTGAGCTATCGAACGATCTTGTGGATATGTCTTGCATTACCAGCATTCCATGTTGTAATTTTTATGGCAATGCCTGAATCACCATCTTACTTGGTGAAAAAGGGAAATGAAGAGGTAATACGTTCATTATTATGATTTTTATGCCTTTAAATTCTATTCATCTGGTACAAACTAAATAAATTTTTATGTGTCGCATTCGTATTTTGCGTTATGTTTGACGCTGTGAGAGAAACGAGCTTAATTTTTTTTGGTAACTTTAGGTTTCTTCGGTAAGCTTCGGCTGCTACGGGTATCAACCGAAAATTTCATTTGAGTAATGTAAATATTCAGAGCGACGTAAGTGTGGGATATCAACGTAACGCGGAAACAAGCTATGAATGAGCTATTCGTGAAATGAAACGATGTGTCGTTGGACATTAATTTGTCAGTTTCATTCGTTACGTAAATTTGGTACATTTTTTAGATTTAGACTAGATGTTAGACACCTCGAAATTTTGGTAATTAATGTACCTTTACCAACACTTTCCACTAGAAAAATAACAAAATAAATTCAGGGTTCCCGTTTTTAAAGCTGATCTCTTCAAATTAAACAAAAGACTTTTTAAATAAATTACTAGTAAGACTGATTTAATCAACCTGAAATTTCAGGAAGCATTCAAAGTTCTTGCTTGGCTTCGTTGTAGAAGAATGAATGATCTCAAAATACAACAGGAGTTGGACAATATTAAGAATGAGCAGAAAAATGACGAAGGGAGCAGCAACTTCTTGGTAAAGGCGATCTGTTAGTACAATATTTATTTTCTTTTGCAATTTAATATCGACTTTATCTTTCTTATACAGTTATTGGCAAACTATTATTTGACCAATATTTATTAACTTGTTGCGATATCTCAAAAATGTGATTGGATGTTTCTAATTCTTTATACTAGGACCGTGCTTTGTGGCATTTCTTGGAGGAGGCCTATGTTTAGCAGTGTAGCAGTTTGAAATCTTCATACCAATTTCATAACGCATAAATGCAGAAGTACAGTCAATGAACGCAGGTGGCGCAAGGCGGTGTTGGAAAGATATGATTCCCAAACCTGATCTAGTTTTAAGAGAATGGAGAACCAGTACTCTTATAGGATGTCGGGCTCTTTGTCTCCATCCTCGAAGGTGACGATGCAACTGTAGCTTCCCATGGTCGAAACTGGATACCTGTAGGACACATAAACTGTTGCTACTAACCATCATCAGCTCCGCTGTAATTGCATTATCACCCAGGGTCTTGCTATTTTCAAGGTGCTTCGGAGTCATTCTAATATTGCTCAGACTAACGTTTGGAATATCATGGGAAAAGTGTCAGATAAGACTTTCTCTCGAGTCGTTATTTACACATGCACGTAGCTCCGACGATGTTTTGTACAGCTGTTTATAGAACCTCTCAATTTCACTCGAAACTTCAGATATTCTGGAAACAATGCTGCCACATTCGAGAGTTACGAAGAGACGGCCCCCAGTCCTAAGCGATTCTTCCTAAGCGAGAGGAAGGGGAGGGGAAGGGAGAAGGGGAGGGGAAGTGGAGAGGAGGGGAGGGAGGGTAGGAGAAGGGTGTAATAGGAAGGGAAGAGGAGGGGACGGGAAGGGGAGGGTAAGGAGAGGGGAAGTGGAGGTAGGGGAGAGGGGAAGGGTAGGGGAAGGGGAAGGGATGGGTTGAGTTTACACGAGACATTATACACTTCCTAAGGTCATTGTTAAGTCGCATGAAATAGCACTATAATGCTGCCATGTTTTGTATGGCGAGTGACAAGAACCGCTGAACCTGACAACTGCTGGCTGTTAACGAGACAAAACATCTTAGTTCTTAGGAGTGAAACGATTCTGCATTTTGATTATTAATGAAAGATAGATGTAAATATCTGTCCGATACTTAACATATGATGGACTGTGTGGTTATTTACCGTCCTTACTTCTATCCAAAGAGGTCCGTGAATCAATGCTTGAACTAGTAATTTATTTTTATCGTCAACCTCAGCTATGTCAATAAATAATATGGATTTTTTTCTCTTTTCAGTCAAAGACAAAATATTGCTTAGAGCCTTTCGCATTGCGATGGTAGCAACACTCGCTCGAGAACTTTGCGGCGCTATACCAGTATTAAATTTTGCTGGGGAGATCTTTACATATGCATCAGAAAGCAATGCGCTGGTCCTCACACCAAATCAACAAGCGATGCTTCTTGGAGCTGTACAAGTTATAGGTTCAACGCTCGCATCAAGTGTTGTTGACAGAATTGGAAGAAAGGTGAAATTAACTTCGGTATTGGATATTCTTAGACCGCCAATACACTACCTACGGTAACCTTGTAATTATCAATCCACCCATTACAGCGTATAAAAGTCTACTGCTGAACATTGGCCTCCACCAAATATTTTATTATTTTATTTTAATATTTTATTTTTTTTGGCAAGTGGATGGACAAACGCCGTTTTTTATAATTTTAAATTGTTACCTGGATGATGCTGCTGCTTGTCTCGTATTTCGGTTTCCCTATGTCACCTCTTACGACACTAACGAAACAATATGGAGTAGAGGGGATGTTTTATTTATTTATTTATTTAAAAACTTACATGTAACACCTTAAGTTAAAGGGTACATAAGGTGGACTTAATGCCATGTGGCATTCTCTGCCAGTCAACCCTGGGTGCCAAGGACAATTGTTGGCAGGTGCGACAATTATACATAAATAAGTGCATATACATTAAAATATACATATATGCATAGTACATACATCACAATACATTTAAATATACACACATATAGTATAAATATTCGTACAATAATACATACATACATATATATATATAATATATATACATGCTTGTAAACATCGTAAATAAATATCCAAATGAATGATATATATCCAAATGAATGATATATGATACTCCGTGGCGTAGTGGCTTAGCAATAAGTGGCTGCGTTGGGGGTCGCGGGTTCGAATCCCGCACGGAACAAGTATTTGTATGGCCTACAAATAATTGTTCCGGGTCTGGATGTTTGTCCTTATGCAATTTATGTTTGTAAACTGCCCCCACGATACAGGAGAAAATCCTAGTGTAGGCGTAAAGTTTTAAAAAAAATAAAAATAAAATACAATATAATGTAGTTCCCGTTAACTGCGTTATCAGCATCAGTATCCAAGCGTATAGAAATATTTTTTTTTTCAAAAAAACACATTTAAAAAATAATTTTAATGGAAAAAAATTAATTTGCAAATTATATATTAATTAGCCAATAATTGCGAACTTCCGAATATTATAACTTTGCATTTGGCAGCATTAACAGAAACGCCATATTTACATGACCATTCTCTTATGGCTTCCAGGTTATCATTTAGATTGTGTATTACAAAGTTAAGATTATTTAAGCTTGACTGTGCATAGAGCTGATCATCCGCATACAGATGGCACGAACAATCTAAAACTGAGGAGATAGAATTTATAAATAAGGAAAACATAATAGGAGAAAGTATTCCGCCTTGCGGCACACCAATTCAATTTCAGCCCATGCAGAAAACCGCTGACCTGAGCGAACTGATTGCTGGCGACCGCGAATATAAGAAGAAAACCATTACAAGACTGGGGATGAAAATTTAAGGTGTTTAAGGCTGGATAGGAGGATACCATGATCCACTGTGTTGAACGCGTTTGAAAGTCAATAAGCACCACCACTGTTAATTTCTTATATCGTCCGTGAGCTCTTAGTGAGCCCTCTAAGCCCTTTCTTATATCGTCCGTGACTTTGATAAGCGAAGTGGTAGTACTGTGACCAGAGCGAAACCCCGATTAAAATTCATTCAGCAGGTTATGTTTTGCAGTGAACACAGATATTTGCTTAAAACACAGCCTTCCAGAACTTTAGAGAGGTATGGGAGAATTGAAATAGGAATAGGTTGGGGAAAACAGGATTAGGTATTTTAGGAAGAGGTCTTACAAAAGCCTTTTTCCATGCAGAAGGGTATTGATCTGAGTCCAGAGAATAATTTATAATGTGTGTTATAGCTGGAAGAAGGTACTCAAGAATCATAGACACCATTTGCTTACTAATTTCATCATAACCCACAGCCTTGGATTTAATGGCTAACAGAGCTTTTTTAATTTCATCCTGAGTAACAGGGGAGAAACAAAAGTCAGGGATCCGGAGAGGCTGCATTGATTCTATAGAAGCAATAGTTTGAGAACGGACTTGAGGGTTCAATGAATTAATAGAAACAAAGTGACGATTAATGTCATCCAAATTGAGAGAGGCGCCATATTCCGGAGAATTAGATTTATTAATTCCGATAGACTTGAGGAATTTCCACCAATCAGTGGGCGAAGAATTAGTTATTTTGTCATGAATGTAGCGGCGTTTAGCATTTCGTACCACCTAACTGCATCTGTTTCTTAGCGTTTTAAAGTTAGACCAATTTTTTTTGAGCGATTCTTTTTAAACTTCTGGAAAGCCCGATATCGCCGTGCCATTGCCACTTGTACCCCTTTAGTCATCCAGGGAGCAGGAGGACGCTTAACTTTTACTTAATGTACCCGAGCATGAAAGGCGTTTTATCATCGACGTTCGAAGCTGCCACCAAAGGGCCAAAATCAATTGAAGATGCGTCTCTCCTGAGACTCTCAATATTAATCTTGAAAAGTTGCGTAACTTCAGAAAAATAGGTTTCTGTTTTGGAGGTTTAAGTTTAAATGAAAAATAAATCAAGTCGTGACGTGAGAAACAAGGAGCAGAGAGCTGTCCAAACTGAATCACGCGATCAGAAGAGGAAGTAATGATGAGGTCAATCAACGAATCATCAGTGTCAGTATTTCTATGAGTTGCCGCCAATGGAAAAATGCAGAGTTCGACTGATTCAATCATTGATCGAAGTTTTTAGGAGCGAAAAGTATTTTTTAACAAATCGGTGTTGAAATCTCCCATTATCATGCAATGTATGTACTCAGATCCAATGGTGTCAAGAGCCGTCTCAAGTGAGGTAAAATAATCCACAGAAGGAGGACAATATACAACACCTAAAACTGCCCTAGCACCCATAATGTTTATTTCTAGAAATAAAAACTCAGCAGTGGCAGAATTTGGGGAGGGGGAAGGTAGAACAACTTTATAAGGAATATTTTTTCGTAGGTATATAGTAACACCACCTCCCCCTTTCTCAGCGATCCTTTGATCCGAACATTGCGTATAAGAATGAAATTGGGTAATGGGTACAAACTCGACATAATAGATGGTTTTAGCTAACTCTCAGATATTAAGATAGCATCGACACAGTCTAGTGAGAATGCTTCTTCTAAGTGGGAAAAATGAATTATCTGTAAGATCATTACCAGAGGCGTATGAGGAGTCTGAACTATAAATGGAATAAAAGATTCGTCATCAGACATTATTAACTTCTAAATAGATTTATATATGTATATAAATCTTTTATATATATATATATATATATATATATATATATATATATATATATATATATATATATATATATATATATATATATATATATATATATATATATATATATATATATAAATCTATTTAGTTTATATAGATAATAATAAATAATAAAATATTAAATATATTAACAGATATTTAATAATAATAGTATTTAATCCCTCAAGTTATAATTAAAATAAATACATAATTCGTAAAATATTATATTTCAAGTGGTAGTAATGAAAAATTAGCTTGAACTACCTGTCTGTGAGTGTTTACTACTTAATCCAACCACAATTACAACACTTTTTACTTTTATAACCTCTGTCAATTCTTCATTATACCATGGACCCTACAATTAAAAAAACTATGTCCAGTTTGATGGAGGTGTTTCATTAAAGGATGAATGATTTTGAAGAAGAATTGCGGAAAACGCCCAGCACATCCACCAGTACTACTACTTTGGTAGCTGAGTTTGCATCTTTCAAGATATTTGTAGGACAGGCACTAAACAGTCTTCAGCAGCAGATGGAATTACTTGCTCGTAATGCTGACAGCATGGAAATACGAAGCCGAAGGAAAATGTTACTGCTTGATGGTGTACCAGAGATTGCAAAAGAAGACACCGCTTTGGCTGTCACCAAGGTTCTCCAAAATCAGTTGAAATTAGACAACGTCTCTGTCAGTGATATTAAGCGTTGTCACAGATTGGGTAGACCAACAGCTCCTCACAAGCCTCGGCCAATTTTAGTGAAATTCCTAGATGTAGGGTTGCGTGATAAAGTCTGGTATGCAAAATCCCAACTTAAAGGCTCTGGAACCACAGTATCCGAATTTCTCACCAAGCTTCGGCATGATCTCTTTGTAGCTGCCCGTGAAAAATTTGGTATCTCCAAATGCTGGACCAAAGATGGATCTGTATACATTGCGAAACCTGATGGAACCAGACATCGTGTAACCTGTCTGAACGACATCAGCAAAATCGATTGCCAGACAAGTCCAAAACCAGTAACGAAAGCTGCAGCTGGGAGACCCAAGCGAAACGCCGTTGTGAAGAAGTGTTAAGTGTTAAGTGAAGTGTACAGGATTTGCCGTGCCTAAATGCCATTTTCTTAACGCTTTACAATTACAATAAATATCTTGTGAGACTTATTTCTTTGTGAATGTGTTATAATTTAGTGCAAAACCCTCTCATCATCATCAATATAGGGAGGCCTGTGCCCAGCAGTGGGACGTATGTAGACTATACCTTATGTTTTGTGCAATTTTTTTAACCATTGAATTTTTGAAACCCCACTTTCCATTTATTATACCAAAAAAAAATGTTTACAAATTGACAATGTGAAACTTTATCATTACTAATTGACAATGCGAAACATTATCATTACTTATTGACAATGTGTAACATTATCTTAAATCTGCTAGGAGTAAAAGTATTCTGTACATTATTGTTGTGACTTTTTTATTTTTATTTAACTGGCTTCACGGCTCTGGGTTCCAGCCCTTCTGAGCCATTGTTGTGTACGTTATTATAGTACTCTCATTAGTTTGTGTTGCCAATACTACGTTATACCACAGATAATGTTAACACTAATATCACAATTATAAGGTTATTATTATTATTATTATTATTACTTAACAGGCTAGCAGTTGAAACAACTGATGTAAGCCCGTATCCTATTTTCAAATATGTAATTATTCTTATTTTAGATGTTTGTCTAATCTGTTCTTGAATTGGTTAATAGTTTGTGCAGATATTACTTCTGATGGTAGTTTATTCCATGCTTCAACCACTCTTTGGCTAAAAAAGTGCTTATGTGGGTTGTTATGTGACACGGTTTTGGTTAGTTTGAAGTGATGTCCCCTAAGATGTGTGTTTGTTGAGTACTGGAATAAATCTCTGTCAAAATTTTACAGATCGTAGTGTCCATGTATAATTTTATATGCTTCGATCAAGTCTCCCCGTTCTCTGCGATCCTTCAGTGTCGTTAGTTTAAGCTTATTCAACCTTTCTTCGTATGGTATGGTTTTCAATACTCTAGGGACCTTTGAAAATCTACGTTGAACTTTCTCCAGTAACTCAATATCCTTTTTGAAATAGGGGCTCCAGATTTGGAACGCATACTCCTAAATAGGTCGAATGTATGCCTTATGTATTTTTAGCATCATTTCTGGTGTAAGATGTCCGAAGGCTTTTCTAATCAGGTAAATAAAATTATTTGCTTTTTTAGTTATAACTGTTATATGATGATTCCATTTTAAATCGTTACTTATATGCACACCTAAGTCTTTTTGTACTTTAACTTCTTCCAAAGGTATATCATCGATTTTATATATTAAACGAGGGTTTCTGTTTCCTATGTGGAGGACTGTGCATTTATTTATATTTAATTTAATAAGCCACCTTTTTGACCATTCTGATATTTTAATTAGATCTGTTTGAAGGCGATCAAAGTCCACTTGTGGGTTTGCGAATATCTTCGTGTCATCAGCAAACATACTTACATTACAACTCAAGCTTTTTTGTAGATCAAAGGTAAACAGTATAAACAATACCGGTCTCAGTACAGAACCTTGTGGCACACCGCTTTGTATTTGCTTTTTCATCTGACAATGTGTCGCTAATCCTTACTCTGAAGGTTCTTTGTCGTAGAAAACTCTCAATCCAAGTTAACAGTTTCCCTCGAACACCAACAAATTCCAATTTATGTAAAAGCCTGCCTATTGGTACTTTATCAAAAGCTTTTACGTAATCCATATATATAACATCTATTGGTTCTCGATCATTTTGACTGTTGACCCAGGATGATAAGCAAGACATCAAGCTAGAAATCGTTGATCTATGAGGACAGAAACCATGTTGCTGTTTACCAATAGTTTTTTGTTCGTTAAGGAATTGCCTCATGTGCTTAACTATTATCTTTTCCATGACTTTGCACACCACACTAGTTAAGCTTATCGGTCTATAATTTGCAGGATCTAATTTGTTTCCCTTTTTGTAAACAGGAGTCACTAAAGCCGTTTTCCATAAATAAGGCAAAACTCCTTTGTCGTATGATTTTTGCATTACTGATGCTAGGTAACTATCAATTCCGCAGTTCTTTAAAACATGTACGGGTATTTCGTCGGGGCCAGGTGAAGAGTCTATATTCATTTCTTTGATAGCAGCTTGTACTTTGGATTCTGTGAACATGATGTCCTCTATAACTTCAGTTGCTCTTAGGTTTGGGTCAAGCGCAGGAAGTTCTTCTAGTGGTTCTCTTTCAAATACATTAGAAAAATGTTCTACAAATACTTCCGCTATGTCTTTAGAACGTGTCACAGATTGCCCATTACTGTTCCGTAAAATGTTTGGTGTACTAACTTTAGAGGTGATTTGCTGCCTGATGTACGAGTAAAATTTCTTTGGTCCTAGATCTAATAGTTGATTTTCATAAACTGCCCTTGCCGTGCGCCTTAAATTAGTCAGTTTGTTATTTAGCTTCCTGTATTCCTTATAGATTTTATCTGACCCTGTTACAGTATATCTCTTCCAAAGATTTTTTTTTCTCTTATTAACTCAGATATGTCATTTTTTATCCATGGTTTATTTATTTTGTTAAATGTTTTTACAAGAGGAACATGTGTGTCTATGGCATTAGTTATTGCTTTATGTATTATTCTAAACTGTTCAATTGGACAAAGTACATCTTTAAACATTTTTTTTAAGCCGGAGTGAATTTCTTCTTTGATTTTGTTGTAGTCTCTTTTATTAAAGTTCTTTTTAGATTTAGATTGCTGCCTATTCTGTTGTTGTGTTTGTAACTGTATAGTCGATACTAAGCATGCATGATCGCTTTTCCCAATTGCGGCCTCATAATTAATTCCAACTATCAATGACTTCGAACGATCTTCGAATTCTGCCATCTTTTGCATCCAGCTGACTTCTAATTCTTTCCGTATTTTGTCTACATTATTAATGCTTGCCATATTTTAATCATAATGTAACAGTGCTTAATGGTGGTAAATACTAGTGTTGCTGATGGGTGATGCAGTAAGTTATTAAAAGCTTGTTTACATAGATAAATTATTATTTGAGTACATTAAGATCTCTTTTTTCAATATAATTATCGTATAATTAACACTTATCTATTGTGGAAATTAATAAAATTCGAAATTATGAGTAGGAGCACTCAAAAACAGCTGTTGACTTTAATACCTACCTGCAGAAAAAAAGTGTTCTTGGGATGTTCTTATACCTCATAATTAAACTTTGTTTTTGCTGTGCTATATGATTGATTTTTTTATAACTACGATATGATTTATAATATATAATATATAAACACTCACGCGTGTCGTCCAGAGGGATAGGCAGAGACTACAGACTTCTATTTGGAACGATCCTGACACACCTCTCTCGCCTCCTCCACATGCATATACCTACGCATACATGCTCATCGGTTAAATGTACACCTAATTTGTCCCATTTTTAATATATCGCCAATTTGGTTGATAACCCTTTGCCTAAGACGTCCCTTTCCGACTCTTCTATTCACTTCTGCAACATTGTTTTTTGTCACTCTTTCCTCATTCATTCTATCTACATGAAAGATTTTATATATATATATATATATATATATATATATATATATATATATATATATATATATATATATATAGTGATTCCTTATAGTGGTATGCTTGGGCTTAATTTTAATTTTATTAGTTACCGATATATTCATGGAAGACTTTGAGGAGAAAGCCCTCCTTACTGTACCTGTTACCCCAAGGTTCTACAAGCGGTACGTAGGCGATACTTTCACAATTTTACCATCAGTCAAAGTAACTGCATTTTTAGAACATCTGAATTCCATAAACTCTAAAATTCAATTTACTATGGAGTTAGAGACAAATAATTCCTAAGCTTTCCTAGATGTGTTGTTCATCCGAAATCCTAACAACACCATAGGTTACACTGTGTATGTAAAAAAGACTCATACTAACCGATATTTAAATGGTGAATCTCACCACCATCCTTCACAGTTAGTCAAATCTTTGTTACAGAGAGGACGAGGGATTTGTGACAGCAAACACCTGGCCGTCGAGCTTCAGCACGTCAAGCAGATTCTTCATGACAACAAGCTTCGGATCCCGCGCCTATGTCACACTGACCGAGTGAAGCCGGCCACAGTCGAGCGTGTGCCTGCTGTACTACCATAATATGTCGAAGGTGTCACAGACAAGATTGGCTACATCTTGAAGCGAGCTTATATTTGTACATTCTACAAGTCGCCGAAGAAGATTAGTCAGTTCTTACTATCTTTCAAGTGTCATATTCCTCTACAGAATGCAGGAGTGTAGAAGCTTGACTGTGAATGTGGTCTCTCACACATAGGACAAACAAAAAGATCTATTAAAACCCGCGTAAAAGAACATATAGCTGACGTGAAGCATCAACGTTCCGGGAAGTCTGCAGTTTGTGAGCATATACTAGGCGGCCCCAACCATTATATCAGTTTTGATATACCACATATCCTCGCGAAAGAACACCGATTCCTACCCAGGATGATACGCCTCACGTATTGAAATTAAAAAAACATCCTAATTTCAATAGAGAAGGAGGCTGGGTACTACTACCTGTAACTAATAAAATTAAAATTAAGCCCAAGCATACCACTATAAGAAATCACTATATATATATATATATATATATATATATATATATATATATATATATATATATATATATATATATATATAGTGACTACTATATATATATATATATATATATATATATATATATATATATATATATATATATATATAGTGATTTCTTATAGTGGTATGCTTGGGCTTAATTTTAATTTTATTAGTTACAGGTAGTAGTACCCAGCCTCCTTCTCTATTGAAATTAGGATGTTTTTTTAATTTCAATACGTGAGGCGTATCATCCTGGGTAGGAATCGGTGTTCTTTCGCGAGGATATGTGGTATATCAAAACTGATATAATGGTTGGGGCCGCCTAGTATATGCTCACAAACTGCAGACTTCCCGGAACGTTGATGCTTCACGTCAGCTATATGTTCTTTTACGCGGGTTTTAATAGATCTTTTTGTTTGTCCTATGTGTGAGAGACCACATTCACAGTCAAGCTTCTACACTCCTGCATTCTGTAGAGGAATATGACACTTGAAAGATAGTAAGAACTGACTAATCTTCTTCGGCGACTTGTAGAATGTACTAATAGAAGCTCGCTTCAAGATGTAGCCAATCTTGTCTGTGACACCTTCGACATATTATGGTAGTACAGCAGGCACACGCTCGACTGTGGCCGGCTTCACTCGGTCAATGTGACATAGGCGCGGGATCCGAAGCTTGTTGTCATGAAGAATCTGCTTGACGTGCTGAAGCTCGACGGCCAGGTGTTTGCTGTCACAAATCCCTCGTCCTCTCTGTAACAAAGATTTGACTAACTGTGAAGGATGGTGGTGAGATTCACCATTTAAATATCGGTTAGTATGAGTCTTTTTTACATACACAGTGTAACCTATGGTGTTGTTAGGATTTCGGATGAACAACACATCTAGGAAAGCTTAGGAATTATTTGTCTCTAACTCCATAGTAAATTGAATTTTAGAGTTTATGGAATTCAGATGTTCTAAAAATGCAGTTACTTTGACTGATGGTAAAATTGTGAAAGTATCGCCTACGTACCGCTTGTAGAACCTTGGGGTAACAGGTACAGTAAGGAGGGCTTTCTCCTCAAAGTCTTCCATGAATATATCGGCGACAATGGGAGATACAGGTGAGCCCATCGCAACACCTCCTACTTGCTTGTAAAACTCTTCCTTCCACAATACATAGCCAGATGTAAAGCAATGTCGAGTAGTACTGCATATTCTGCTGGCATGTTATTTTCCTCTAATTTTCTAGTTATTATTGAAAAACAGTCTTCAACAGGTAGGCATGTAAATAGAGACTGAACATCAAAACTGACCATGGTTTCATTGTCAGTAAGACGTAGGTCTTTTATCTCACTGGCAAAATGGTATGAATCCTTAGTGTGTGCTCTTGTGTGTCTTCTGAGTGGTGATAATATTTTAGCCAGGTGATGAGCCAATCTGTAAGTTAGTGAATCAATCTGACTCACTATTGGACGTAATGGAGCGCTTGGTTTGTGTATTTTTGGTAACCCATACAATTTCGGTGGTTTGGCACGCGTAGGTATTATCGATTTAACGTCTAGATTCAATTTCTCGGAGTATTTCTTAATTAGATCGCTAGTTGTTTTAAGCGTATAATTTGTAGGGTCTGTTTTGACTTTTCAGCATGTAATTTCATCCGACAAAAGTTTTTATATTTTAAAATTGTAATCTGACGTATACATTATAACCGTAATATTACCTTTATATGCGCGTAGAATCGTAAATTCTGGTCTGTTGCATAAGTTTTTCAACGCGTTAAATTCATTTTTGGGAAGATATTCTCAACATTCCCAAAAATCTATCGGACATGACATAGGCATTTGTCGTTACTGGAAAAATTTGGTTTAATTATCCCTTGGCTGGTGGGTTAACTATTAACATTTTGTTTTCCTACGCAAATTTATTTTAAAACTCGCTTAATGATGAAAAAAAAATATATTTTTATAATTAGAATCGTAATTCATATTTTTTCAGTTCCTGTTGGTCACCACCGCTTTGATCTCAGGATTAAGTATGTGCTCCCTAGCATCATGGTTTTTAGCAAGATCGTACGAAGCTTTCACACCCAATTGGCTTCCTATTGTAACGCTTTGCATGTGTATCTTCTGCGATTCAGCGGGACTACAACCAGTGTCCGTTGTACTCACGGGAGAAATATTTTCTTTTAAGGTAATTTCAAGGTTATTATTATTTAGCGTAACAATCATTTTTATTGCAAATATTTTAAATCCCACATTACAAAAATATAAGAGGTTACGTGGTAATGAAGAATATCAGTGTGTATCAGCAACGCAATGCCGCTGTGTTTCATATGGGTGTCAATGAGAATATTTTTCAAATTGTAATGACGAATTCTATTTTTTATTATGTGATAGCGCATCCACATGCATATTGGCGACAGCCTTGGTGTTGGGATTCTCTTTCTACCTAGGAGCCCATTAGGGTGAGAACCATCTTCTTAACTAATTTTGCAGCCAAATATTAGTACTTTGTCAGCAGATGCTGTGATATAGTCTGTAAGGTATAGAACGCTAGTATTATTACAGGCGTAATACGGCCTTTTTTGGTTTAAGTTGACCGCAAGTATCCTTATTGACGTTTGTCAAGACTAGCCACTGTTGTTTTTCATATTGCGTCGTAAATTACCCTAGCGGGACGTACAGCATGATGGATTGTGTAAGGCACTTTAGTCAATTTTTGTAATAAATATTTTGCAATAAACACCAGTATATTTGAATTTTTAGTTCCGTGGATCAGTGCTCGCTGTTACTATGGCTACAGCATCGTTTGTGGACTTTCTGCAGATCTTATTTTTCAAGCCTCTTGCGAACTCAATTGGAATTTACGTGGCCTTCTATTTCTTTGGAGGGATTTGCTTATTCGCAGTGTTGCACGTGATCTTTGCGGTTCCAGAAACCAAATCAAGGACATTAGAGGAAATTTATGAAGACTTGAAATAAAAAAGGTGATGTCAGTTGTCGACATTATTAACATAGATAACGTGCAAAACTGATATAGTAATATAATTTTGGTAAAATGTATTGCCTAGCTTTATAAAAAAATAAAAATGAGTATTAAAGTACAAATAATTCGAAACTGAGTTTTATAATGTACAGTACTAATAAACTTAAGCATGTAGCAGCCAGACTAATCAACCCTAAACGGGAATAAATAATATATACTCCGCTGCTACCATAACGTGGAAGGCGAAGATAAAAAACATTTATTTCCTAACTATCCTCGACTACTGAGATACTGCGGACTGCATATAAATAATTTGACGTTCTTATAAAGAAACAAGAAGCAGCCGCAAATATCATTCAGCGCCACATTGCCTTCACACACCGTTATCGTCACGTATCCGTTGACCAATTGTGAGCCGTTTCTTCAACGCCGCAGCTCGTTTCTTCTTGCTGTTCCGGAGCTGTATTCCACGCCGCCGCCGCTCACCGACTACGCGCGCGCACTATTTTTTGCGCCCGAAGCAAGTATGGGCAACCCTCCGGAAAGCGGGGGAGGGACGTTGGGAATGCTCATAGCATACCACGCAGCCGGCTGCGTGGTTATGTGGTGACTTTTACCCACTAAACCCAACCTTTTAGGAACTGGCTTAACGATCTGTATACGAAAGCGACCCTCCTTGGCAGAAAGGAGGGCGCAAAGGCGCGCGCACCGATCTGCATGACTTTTATAGCCCGGTCCAGCGACGTAGCTTCGTGAACAACACACGAGTCTCACGCCGTGAAACGAAACGTACATAATAGTTGTATATTTTGATTAATTTTCATTGGTTATAATGTAATTGGAATTATAAGGGAAAATAAAAATCGTTATCATTGGTAAACCAACACTGCAGCTAGCCATATAAATATAGGCAAGGTTAATGAAAATATATTCCATTCCATTCCATATTCATACTCCAATCGGCTTTACATAAACAATAGTTTCATTTCTCCACCTTAAAACCACTCGGAGTCTGTTAATAGTAGACCGTTCATCTCCACTATTACAGTGGTGACCCCGTACGAACACCGCGAAGGAAACCCGTGGCGAACACCGAGAAAGAAGACTTCAGTATATATAAAATCAGTGTAATCAAGCCGTCATTATGGAGCAAGAGGTAAACACATATACATCAATTGTCGAAGAAATTCGGAAGCTATCATACGAAGTCGCTGCGCTCAAAGCTTCCCAGCATCACACCTTGTACCAGCAACAGTACAACCAGCGCAATCAGCAACACCGAAGATTTCGTCGCAACCGCTCTGCAAGTAGAAGTCGAATAAGCTCAACATCAAGATCCCCTTACTGCTACTATCATCGACGTTTCGGGTTCGAGGCAAGAAATTGCACAACACCGTGTTCATTCAAAAATGAAAATACGAAGGCGCTCGAACTAACTAATACGCTCAATGCGATGGGATCCAGCATAACAGCAAAGTCCTACCGTCTTTTCGTCACCAATAAAAAAGCAAGCCTACTTTCCTTATCGACACCGAAGCAAATATATCAGTGTTACCGCCGAAGCGAGGACAGAAGTTGAAGCCACTGGATTTTCAACTCTATGCAGCAAACAATACGGTGATTCCTACATATGGAGAAAAAACAATGGAACTTGATTTACATCTACGCCGACCATTCAAATGGAGATTTATCGTCGCTAAAGTCAGCAAACCAATCATCGGTGCTGATTTTCTTCAACATCACCAGTTGATCGTCGACATCAAAAATAGAAGAATCATCGACCGGAAAACCAATCTTGCATCTCAGTCTTTTGTCCAAGCAACTAATCTGCCCACAATAAGAAGCACAGATGTTCAACAACTGTATCACAAGATCCTCGAAGAATACCCTGGTATCACAAGAATAACTTCAATGAAATTAACACCGAAGAACGACGTTGAGCATTTCATCGAAACCCATGGACCACCACTTCATTGCCGTGCACGTCCAATCGCACCACACCTATACGAGCAAGTTCGAAAGGAATTCGAAAACATGATTGAGCAAGGAATATGCCGTCCAAGCAAAAGCCCTTGGTAATCACCACTTCACATTGTACCGAAGAAGAACGGAGAATTACGAGTTTGTGGAGATTACAGAAGATTGAATTCTATTACCACTCCTGACCGCTACCCAATACCGCGAGTCAGGGATTTCACTCATCAACTACCAGACAAGACTATATTCTCCTCCATCGATCTCAAGAGCTTACCAACAAATAAGAGTACGCGATGAAGACATAGAGAAGACAGCAATAATTACCCCAATGGGATTACTCGAATTCCCAAGAATGATCCCAGGATTAAAGAACGGAGGTCAAACTTTCCAAAGATTCATACACGAAGTACTTCATGGACTGGATTTCGTTTTCGCATTTATTGATGATCTCCTTGTTGCAAGCCCTGATAAAGAAACGCACGAAACCCATCTACGCACCGTGCTACAGCGATTAGAAGACAACGGAATCACAATCAACCCTTCGAAATGCATATTTGGACAGCAAGAAGTTCAATTTATTGGTTTCACCGTCAGCAGGGAAGGAATCAAACCGCCTGCCGAAAAAGTCAGAGCAATCATCGATTATACGAAACCTAAAACTATCGAAGAGCTAAGGCGTTTTCTTGGGATGATAAATTTTTACAGAGAACACATACCTAAAGCCGCTGAGATCCAAGCACCACTTCACGCCTACCTTCAAACACGAAGAAAAAAGATAAAACGTCAATCGAATGGAACGATGAAGCCACGAAGGCATTTGAAGCTTGTAAAGTTGCGATCCAAAATGCAGCTTTGCTCGCTCACCCATCACACGAAGCAACCCTTGCTATCTTCAGCGACGCATCCGATCTCTCAGCAGGAGCCGTTCTCCAACAATACAGCAATGGGAAATGGTAACCACTTGGCTATTTTTCGAAGAAGTTCTCCTATACTCAACGTAACTACAGTACATTCGACCGAGAGCTACTCGCTATTTACATGGCTATCAAGCACTTCCGAAAAACGTTCGAGGGTCGAAACCTGATCGTTTTTACCGACCACAAGCCATTAACATATGTACTTCCAAAGAAACCATCACTATCGGAAACACCACGAAGAGCAAGACAACTTATTTTCATAAGTGAATTCACGACCGACATACGTCACATCAGTGGAAAGGACAACATAGTCGCCGACGCACTCAGTCGCGTACCAATCGACAGTGTAACGTATCCTACATCAATCGACTATCATAAAATCGCCGCAGCACAGGACTATCTCTAGTGACAAAATAAAACATCTATCGAAGCAAGGTAACTTGTCCATCAAGCAAGTTGCAATGCCAATGACGCATCTACCTATATACTGTGAAGCCTCAACGACAACCATGCGACCATACCTACCAGAAGAATGTGGTCGCGAAGTCTTCAATGCACTGCACAACATCAGTCATCCAGGTGTTAGAACAACAAGAAAACTCATCACTGAAAAATTCTTTTGGCCTTCAATGCAAGTGGATGTTGGCAACTGGGTAAAGCAATGCATTCAATTCCAAAAATGCAAAGTACAAAGGCATACATCAAGTAGCCTAACTACATTTCCACCCACGGAGAGATTCGAACACCTGCACGTTGACATCGTCGGACCATTACCTACTTCACCGCAAGGACATCGTTACCTCGTAACAATGATCGACCGAACAACAAGATGGCCAGAAGCAATACCTACCGATGATACTTCAGCCAAAACCGTCGCGAAGATAATTTATGAAAATGCATTACTCGTTTCGGATCACCTAAAACCATCACAACGGATCAAGGAAGAAACTTCAAAAGCAACCTATTCCTCAAACTTCTTCAAAATATGTGAATACAGGAGACACGTACAACAGCATACCATCCTCAGTCAAACGGAATAATCGAACGATGGCATCGTACATTAAAGACCGCACTTAAAACTCGTTTATCTCAACATACAAAGTGGATTGATGAGCTACCTACAGTGCTACTCGGGCTACGAGCAACACCGCGTGCAGACACTAGTCTTAGCGCCGCTCAGCTAACCTACGGCTGCAGCATAAGATTGCCGTGTGACTTCTTCAGTTAAGCAGCGTCAAACAAACAAGAAATGGATTACGATTTCGAACTCAACTTCGAGAATCAATCATCACAACCACCAGCGAGGAAGCTTGAAAATTGATCATCTATATCAACCCAGTTGAAACCTATTTTAAAAACTACTAGATACGGGCGAGTCGTCAAGCCTCCGGTACGCTTTCGCTAGGGGGAGAGTGATGTAGCAGCCAGGCTAATCAACCCTAAACGGGAATAAATAATATATACTCTGCTGCTACCATAACGCGGAAGGCGAAGATAAAAACATTTATTTCCTAACTATCCCCGGCTACTGAGATACTGCGGACTGCATATAGATAATTTGACGTTCTTATAAAGAAACAAGTAGTAAAGTAAAGTAAAGTTACAGCCTATATACGTCCCACTGCTGGGCTCAGGCCTCCCCTCATTTCTGAGAGGGTTTAGGGCAAGGAAGTGTCCGCCGCGCTGCCCAAATGCGTGTTGACGAACTTCTCATGTCTTCGAAATATTTTTTTTTATTATTCCTCAGATATGCAGGTTTCCTCACGATGTTTTCCCCGTTATTGTTGTGTGTTGGAGCCGTGGTAGCTCAGTGGTTAACGCTCGCTGTAAATATAACAGAACGCGAGTAACCCGGGTTCGATCCCCGCCGGCACCAATGAAATTGTTAATTGCAATTTTAAGTGCTGATTTACCACGTGCTCGGCGGTGAAGGAAAACATCGTGAGGAAAGAAACAAGAAGCAGCCGCAAATATCATTCAGCGCCACATTGCCTACACACACCGTTATCGTCACGTATCCGTCGACCAATCGTGAGCCGTTTCTTCAACGCCGCAGCTCGTTTCTTCTTGCTGTTCCAGAGCTGTATTCCATGCCGCCGCCGCTCACCGACTACGCGCGCGAACTTTTTTTTGCGCCTGAAGCAATTAATGGGCTACCCTATACGTAGGGAGGCGGAAAATACATTACGCATACCACGATAGCCGGTCTATCGTGGTTATGAGGGACTCACATTCTACCGGGGAACCTAAGTGATACCCTCTAAAAACCGCTTTTAGTGACAGGCAGCTGGCTGATTAAGCTTTATTGTGCCTTATCGTGAGCGACCCTCTTTTGGGAAAAGAGGGCGCAGGCGGCTACGAGCCGCTGAGGGAGTGCCTACGAAGGCAAATTAATTATGAATAATAATTTTAATTTAATTAGAGTTGTCCTGAGCCGCCAGGAGGCAGTTCAGGTCGTTTGATAGTTTATTAGGCGGGTTCGAGTGAGAGTTTCTCGGCCTGCGGACTCGATAGCGAGAGGGGAGTGGGGCTGCATAAGTAGCTGCCTCACGAATTAAATGGTTGGAGTGCGACTCTGAGGCTTTGAAGAAGTTCTCAGAGAGTTTTTTTGAGAAATTGTTGAATTATGGGGAGCTCTAGGTCCCGATGAAGGTCGGCATTGCGGACGTCGGAAAAGGTTTTGAACTATTTCGAGTTCATTAATAATTTTAGGGTCGGCGTGGGCAAAAACGGGGTCCGCGTAGGACATGACTGGTCGTATACAGACCTTATAAAGGGTACGCTTGTTTCTAAGGGACATTTTACTGTGTCGGCCCAACATACTGTTGAGCCTACTCAGGTAAAAACGTGCGTGACGGATTACTCTTTTGACGTGGGGCCTGAAAGTGAGCCCTGTGTCTAGAGTGACACCTAAATATTTGGCAGTCGTATGCCAGGGGACAGGGGTCCCTAGCATACGTATTGGTGGAGTAGTTTTGAGACGGCGTCGTGTATAATCGAAGTGAACGGCGGAGCTCTTCTCCGGGTTCACATCGATGCGCCATTTTTCGAACCAAGCTCCTAGGTCGTCAACTGACTTTTGAATCTTGTTCCGTATTAAAGGTAGTGAGATACCTTTGCAGTAGATAGCAGTGTCGTCTGCGAAGAGGGAGAGCTGAACACCTTTCGACGGGATAGGAATGTCGTTGGTGAACAGGATGTACAGCAGAGGAGCAAGTACTGAGCCCTGAGGGACACCAGCTTTGATAATGCGCTGTGAAGATAGCGTGCCTTCGTGTCTAAAACAAAAGGTACGATGCTTAAAGTAAGAGGCCACGAGACGTACTAGACGATCGGGGAGACCTATTTTGTACAGTTTGTAGATAAGGCCTGTATGCCAGACTCTATCGAAGGCTTTAGCTATGTCGAAAAAGACCGCAATGGTCTTATGACGACAAGGATAAAAACAACTGAGGATATATTCCACAATACGGTGAACTTGTTGGGGACATGAGTGTTGCGCTCGGAAATCGAATTGATGGAGAATGATAAGAGGGTCACCGTCTGTGGGAAACAGACAGCGCCTCATACGAGTTTGGATGACTCTTTCGAAGAGCTTGCCCATTGCCTTGAGGAGGCTAATGGGGCGACGACTAGAGGGGAGGTTGAGAGGCTTGCCTGGCTTGGGAATACCAATCACAGTTGCCTCTTTCCACGTAGTGGGAAAGTAACAAAGGTTGAAGCAGGCGTTGAAGACAATAGATAAAAAGGTTAACACCTGCTCAGGAAAGTATTTTAGGGCTTGGTTGGAGATGCCATCCGCGCCCGGAGCCTTTTTAGGCTTAAGTCCTTTGATGAGGGATGAAATCTCATCATTGGACACAGAGATAGGTTCGGAGGCTGTAGGGGGTGAGTTCCGGCGGCGGACCTCATCCTCCACTGCCAGACGTGTGAGGGGTACGCGCGCGCACCGATCTGCATGTCCTTTATAGCCCGGTCCAGCGACGTAGCTTCGTGAACAACACACGAGTCTCACGCCGGGAAACGAAACGTACATAATAGTTGTATATTTTGATTAATTTTTATTGGTCATAATGTAAGAATTATAATTGGCTAGGGAAAATAAAAATCGTTACCATTGGTAAACAAACACCACAGCTAGCCATATAAATATAGGCATTCCATTCCATTCCATATTCATACTCCAATCGGCTTTACATAAACAGTAGTTTCATTTTTCCACCTTAAAACCACTCGGAGTCTTGTTAATAGTGGACCGTTCATCTCCACTATTACAAGCAAATTTAAAATAAAAATATGTTATATTAATAGTACACCCATAACATCATCCCACTATGCCCAGGTGGATTAAGAGATAACGCCTAAAAGCATAAAGGCTCCCATTTGATGTCCTTTTTTCAAGGCGGAAACAATAAAGTGTTAATCAATAAATATAGACAGTTATAAAGAATTCGGGGGATAGGAGGATTGTTATTATTTACAATAGAAAAAATATATTCTCAGTGATTCACCTTTCCAATTAGGTTTCCCCCTTTAAGCTCAGCTCAGGAAAATATCAACTTGCCGCTCTCAACTCAGTTCAAAGCAGAGTCAAGAGGCATATCGACGACAAAAGGCTGGTGAAAGCCAAGCTTCACAGCTTAGCTCACCGCGATGCTTGTCTGTCGGTCTCCTACAGATGGTACTTTGTAGAGTGTGCTCATGAGCTTCATAAGTTCATACCGCCACCTTTATTCTTCTATTGGAATACCAGATGTACTACAGGTTACCATCCACACTTGGTTGATATTCCTAATATTCGCACTAAACTCTAGTCATCTTTCATAATGCGCTCAGCCAAAAATTGGAATGCATAAATATTAATAGTGTCTAGAATACTTTTTGTATATATCAAAACTTATTGAGTGTCCTACGTAAAAGCCTATTATTTACAATGTATTCAAATAGTACCATGTTTATTGTTTGGGAAATTACTACACTACGTCAACGCTAATGGATTGCGTATTATATATTCAAATGAATTTCCTAGAGTGAGTTTATTTAATTCTTATTATTTGGGTTTTTCATTTTTTTTTCAAGGTTTTCGTCATTATTGGACATTTCATTGATTAATAATTATAATAGTCCTAGGTCTTTCAAATGTTCATTGGTATATAAAATAAAACATTTTTGTAACACTTTAATAAATACTAATTAAAAACTTGAACAGTAAAATGACGATTTTAATTTCTGCTCCTCAGCTTATTTTCTTTCTTTGAAAGGAAATGTAATAAAAATGTTTGTAATTAAAATTTCGTTTAGTTTTTTTTAATATTCTTTTTTGAATAAGGACGAGAATATAGCACACAGTCCACCTAACATTAAGTAGATATGCGTTGTCACCCCTAAGGACAAAGAAGGAATGCCTCGTATTCAGTTAAAAGAGTCTCCGGTTCTCAATATTCACCATAGAAAACACAGCAGCAATAACCTTCTATTCTACGCTGGCGATCTATGAGAGAGCCTAGAGCCGTGGTAGCTCAGATGGTTAGCGCTCGCTGTAAATTTCACAATACGCGAGTAAGCCGGGTTCGATGCCCGCCGGCACCAATGAAATTGTTAATTGCATTTTTAAGTGCTGATTTACCACGTGCTCGGCGGTGAAGGAAAATATCGTGAGGAAACCTGCATGTCTGAGAAATAAGAAAAAAAATATATATTTCGAAGACATGTGAAGTTCGCCAATACGCACTGGGGCAGCGCGGCGCACACTTCCTTGCCTTAAAACCCTCTCAGAAATGAGAGGAGGCCCGTGCCCAGCAGTGGGACGTATATAGGCTGTAACTTTACTTTACTTTACTTTTAATCTATGAGAGCATGGTCCTACCTCGGTCAAGCCGACCCCTTCGCACTACAACCATAAAATACATGCAACATGTCTCTACCACGTATAATTTGCTAAGAAATTGATTCGACAAAAGAACTTGCTTGCTTGCATGGGCGGCGGTAGTCACTTAACATCAGGTGAGCCGCATGCTCGTTTGCACCCACTTCTATAAAAAAAAACTTGCCGTTCGCATGATAATAAGTGGCTACCGCTGTCTATGAAATCTTGCATCCAACTTTAAACAAAAACAGTTACAGATGCGTCCTCTAAGAACTTAAATAGAATTCCTCATAGCCTCTAATTATACTGGCGTTCTATAAACTTCACTGTGGAACAAGTAGTACCAGAACCGGTTTGTAATAATGGACGATGTTCAATAAAAAGGAGACGTGTTGCTCAGTTTAAGACTTTAATTATACTGCCTTATTACTAACTAAACACACAAACAAATATAATACATTGTTTTTTATACATATATAATTATAAAAATAATCTCTTAAAACTAAGAGCCAGTTTTTCCATCAAGCTATGATGTAGACGACTCCATGGCGCAGTGGCCTAACAATGAGTGGCTGCGCTGGGGTAGCGGGTTCGAATCCCGCACGGAACAAGCATTTGTATGGCCTACAAATAGTTGTTCCGGGTCTGGATGTTTGTCCTTATGCAATTTATGTTTGTAAACTGCCCCCACAATACAGGAGAGAATCCTAGTGTAACGTTTTTTAAAAAGAGAAGCTCGAAATTTTGTAGGCTCGAAAAAAGGGTTCCCAACTTCCGAAAAATTAAAACTATAGTTGTCAGCGCTCTATTATCCAATTTGACAACAAATTGAGTTCAACTTTTTTAAACACGTGGTGTACTGTTTATTTAATTTATATGTGATTACGTAGTTACTGATTCACTCGTGTTTGTGGCTGTTGCAATTTTATAAAGAAAATTATAATTTAATTATGCCACATTGCAATAAAAAGAGAGAAGGTCCGTATTTCACTACCGATGACTGAAACTGGCCACCACGTGGTTAAAAAAGTGAACTCAATTAGTTTTCAAATTGGACAATAGACAGCGCTGTTAACTATAGTTTAACTAATGAATTTTTCGGAAGTTGGTAACCCTTTTTTCGGGCCTACATAATTTCGAGCTTGATGGAGAAACTCGTTCTAAAGGTATAAATTAAGATAAGTATAACCTATGGGTAGGTTGGGTGGCCGGATCCTCCTGCCCCATAATAAAATCGTGGTCACAGTAGATTTGGTATAATGTATTATGCATACATACAATATATATATTTGACGTAAGTAGGAATACATAATATGTTCAAATTTGCGAGCATCTAGTATTGTATAGGCATTTATATTTTAAAAACTCTTATCTTATTTATTTATTCATAATTTTTCATCTCATTTTTTATTATTTTTACTTCGTTAATTTCATACATTTATATTTGATTAAGTACTATTTATTTTCTGAATAGCATCGCGTACCACACATAATTACAAAAAGGCCAAGGTATACAGTCCTTTAAACAATTCTGATTTCACACAATATCAATAGTTGGTGCTCGTAACTTAGTCATAAACATTAAACACGTTATTAACCAGAATATAATCTTTATATAATGTTTTTTTTAATATATAAGTTATAAGTGAAGTTTGTAATTGAATAGAATTTGAGTTATAGTTATAACTACACTAATTTCTTAAAAAGGCAAACTGCAGCAATATTACAGTGTAATCAGCGATGAGACGTCCCAAACGCAACGGCAACGTAGCGTCGATGGAGAATATTCCGCAGATCTTTAACTTTTTAAAGTGAACTTTGTTCAGACGTTGTACGTTCTTTAAAAATCTCCGAGCTTCCCCTGTTAATAAAATTGGTGTTTTTATATTTAATAGAACATATTGTAAGAAGGACAACATTATACACGTACAAATACATGTATAGTAGGACAATAATTTAAATACTATATCCCTTATAAGATTTATCACAATAAAGTGAATTGTTTTAGATCACATAAAGGAGAATCAAACAAATTTTTTTTAAATATACTATATTTAACCAACAATCACACATAATACTTTCAGCACTCAAGAAATTTTTGTATAAAAATGGTTTATGTAAAAATTAATGTGAATATATAAACTTGAGAATGTACGCACTAAGCTTCAAATCCTCGTGCCTTGGAAAGTATGTAAAGCCGTTGGTCCTGCACCTGGTCTTTCTTCGGTCATGTCATATTGTCACCAAAACGAACTTTGAGAGTGAGGGCAACTGTGATGCGTGCACGAGTGTGCGCGCGTCACACTTACGTTTTTCACGGTTGATCTACACAGATGGCTTGAGGACTTTATAGGGCTATTTTTTGCTGATTTTCTTATCATTGTTAATATTTTAAATGTATTATATATTTTGAATTATTTATTTAAAATGTGTTGCCCACATAGCATGGAACATGTTGGTTATCTAAATACTATATAGCATGTTAAATATTTTTATTATGTTATATATTTGCGGTAAGAGGCCTTTAGAAAAGCCAATTACGCAATTTTTTTTTATTGAAGGGTGACAAACGAGCACACAGTCCACCTGATCCTAAAAAGAAACTCCGTTTTGCACTCACCACACGAAACAAAGCAGCATCAAGCTGTTATTTTACAGCAATATTCTGTGAGTGCGTGAACTTCTCCATTTGAGCCGACCCATTTGTGATGCCACCATAATATATCTGACGCATGGCTTCACCACATGCAGAAGTTTAACGAATGTTGGCATAACACGTTCGTACTCTTTAAGCGAAACGCCTCCAATAAAATAAAAAAAATAAACAAAAACTTATTAAAATCCTCTCTGAAAAGGACATTATTAACAGAGCTATAACACATAACATATTGTTGCATACTTTTGTTAATCGCTTTTTATGTTTGATTTATTTGATTTGATAAAGATATTAAAATTTAATTCGCAACCATCCGCTTAATTAAACGGATGGTTGCAAATTAAATTTTAATATCTTTAATATAATGAATTTCCGCAAAGTAACGCCTGATTCTATCAATTATCTTATTTGATTTGTCTATTGCTGTTGTTGTTTATTTTTTAAGTTTAATAATTTCTAAATATTATGAAATTGTAGTAGGTAACTTTGATATAACTACCTTATATTTTCTATTTGGTTTTTGTAATTAATTGTATTTGTATAGGTGATGGTGCATAATAATTTAAAGTTTTAAGAGCGTGTACTAACTGATTTCAGTTTTGGCGAGAGAATAGTAAAAATAATGTACTTAGCTTTGTATGAATAAATAAATAAAAAAACTAGTTGGTGGGAATCGTTTTCTGCCCAGAAGCCCATCTGAGTGGGCACCGCCTTCTTATTTATTTGCTGCTGTGTTTTGTATGACAAGTGTTGAGAACCTGAGACTGTTTTTACTAGATAAACGGCATTCCATCTTAGTCCTTAGGGGTGACAACGCAGTTGAATTTTGATTCCAAATCTTGGATAGATCCACTTTCCACCAGGTGGACGGATTGTGTGCTCATTTGCTACGATTATTCTATATAAAAAAAGTATCTAGTATTTGTACTGCTGTTTCCCGGTCTGAAGAGCCAGTAGAATTACAGGCTGTGAGGCATTCTATCTCATTTCTTCGAGGTGACAATGCATCTACAGCCTCCTTTGAAGTTGGCTGCATATGCCCATGAACTGCACTAGCTACTTACAGTTAGGTTGGTTGTAATTTATATTATCATTTCCTTTTTTTTAAATATATATGTATATTCCTTTTTGCAAATACAGTTGGTGATCCCCATAAATACATAAATTAATAATTAAGCAAAAAGTGTTTTAAAGGAGAGCAACTGTATAAAAATAACTTACGGCAATTGCAGTGAGTTTTAAAAGTAACAGCAGCAATTTGTGTGGACACTGTCCGTCGGTAGAGCACTTCGCAGATGATGCAAAATGTGGTTTCAGTTAGCAATGCTTTCGATATCCAAATACCTACCCCAAATGCATGGCTGGTCATTGCGACTATCATCTAAAAAAATATGTAGTCTTTTATCTAAAGAAGCTAAAAATCAATGTCCACGATTATATTTTCAAAAGTTAGTTTTTTAATTATCATTGAAGTAACAAATGAGCTGATAATGTACGCCAGGAACTTAATGAACGAATTTCAAGCAAAGAAGACTGAAAGTCAACTCTCAGAAATAAAGTCGATGAATTGCCTCCTGCTCTAGAGTTATTCTAGATCTTCAAACCTTAAAAGCCGTGGTATTGAATGTCCAGGATGACCGCATCCGAATCAAATATTTAATATTAGATATTTTAGAATAATAATAAGCCAATGGTAAACAAAAACTCAGCAGTGAATGCACTGATCAACTTATGTAGGTTCCCTAGTTTCCACTAAATCATTACATACATAAGAGCCGTGGTAGCTCAGATGGTCAACGCTGTATCAACCCAGTTTCGATTCCCGCTAGCACCAATGAAATTATTAGTTGCAATTTTAAGTGCTGATTTACCACATGCTCGGCGGTAAAGTAAAACAACGTGAGGAAATCTGCATATCTGAGAAATAAGAAAAAACATTCGAAGACATGTGTATTTTGCCAATACGCATTGGGGCAGCGTGACGGACACTTCCTTGCTCTAATATCCTCTCAGAAATGAGAGGAGGCCTGTGCCAAGCAGTGGGATGTATAAAGGCTGTATCTTTAATATGTACAAGGTTATTACAAAGCTATAAAGTGTTTGGTGCACATAGTTTTATGTGTAGTAAATAGTGAAATATAAAGTTCCAACAACGATACTGTTTATACTACTCAAAATTTACGTAAATATCAGTGTGCATGTTATTTTTGACTAGCTTTTAACCACGACATCGTCCGCGTAGGACACTTGCAGACCTACGATATTAGTTTTGAGGCATGTAGTTCAATTATCTAAAAGCCACTCCAAACTGAGTTTTTTTGCTATTATTTCGTAAGCTTTGGGCGTTTAAGGTTGTAATAAAAATATGTCCATTTGAGTTTTAATGTTTAAAAATGTATTTAGGTATAAAAAAATATTATGAATATATTAAAATAAAAAATATAAGTAATAACTTAAGTTTATATTTGAATAAAATTTAATTTATAGTTATAGCTTCACTAATTTCTATAAAAAAAAAAACTGCAGCAATATTACAGTGTAATCAGCAATAAGACGGCAACGCAGCGTCAATGGTAAAAATTCCACAGATATTTAATTTTTAGACTATTATTTTTAAATGACGATTTGTTGCTATTGTTACGAGCTTGAGGTTCGTGACAATAAAAATTGCCGATAAAATTACCTAAATTAACACTTTAATTTACTTTACACAAATTAAAGTTAAAACACTAATAATTAAACACACTAATTCACTTAATTCCGCTCCGAAGCTTCGCTTGTGTCGCCGAGTTGAACTCTGTCTCGATCGCATCTTGCGCCACCTATTTATTTAAATTAGCAAAATATCCGGAATGTTCAAGTAAACACGCGCAAGGTACCGAGATTTCGAGTATAGATTTTCTAGAGACTTAGTTCCTCGGGTGGCGCTGTCGGTTGAGAGTGTGATGTCATTCTCTGCAGAGCTCCCCTCGCTCTCGTTCCTGACACTAGATGGCGCTAGTTGACTTATTCACACAACACTGCCCCCTCCTAAGACATGCTCGTCCCGAACATTATCGGTCCCATAATAACGCGCCAAGCGATCCACATGGACGATCTTAGGAGTCCCTCTTGCGCCTTTCTGTATCCGGTAGGTCACATCGTTGATCCTGGTTACAAACCGGTACGGGCCGTCCCATTTAGCTTGAAGCTTAGGGGATTTCCCTTTGCTGCGGACTGGATTGTGCAACCACACTAATGATCCTTCGTTGAACCCTTTATTGTTCATTTTGCGGTCGTACCGGGTTTTCATTTTCTCAGACATTTGCTGGCCCGATTGTCTGACGTGCTCATAAATGTCATTCATTTTGTTCCGCAAGTCATTTGCATAATCGGTTATACTGCGTGGGGCATCAGGTGGTATCCCGGTGATCAGGTCTGCAGGCAGCCGTAATTCTCTTCCAAAGTTTGCGAAAGCTGGTGTCACTGCTGTACTTTCGTGAACAGAACTTCGATATGACAACAAAAACGGTTGTATATGCTTGTCCCAATCTCGTTGTCGATTGTCTACAACTTTTGCTAGGTACCTCTCCAATGTCTGATTAAATTGTTCCACCATTCCATCAGATTGCGGGTGATAAGAAGTCGTTCTTGTTTTATGAGTACCCATAACTCGGCAAGTTTCCTGGAATATTTGAGACTCAAAATTCCTTCCTTGATCGCTGTGAATCTCTAAAGGTACTCCAAAACGACAGAAGACTTCATGAACTAGTTTATCTGCAACTGTTGAAGCTTCTTGATTTGGAATGGCGAAGACTTCTGGCCACTTAGTGAAGTAATCCATCACAACCATGAAATACTTGTTACCGCTTTCACTCTCCGGAAACGGCCCCGCCACGTCAATGGCTATTCTCTCCCATGGTGCACCAACATTGTACAACTTCAATGCACCTCTACTACGAGTCTGAGGTCCCTTTACAGTCGCACAACTTGTACATTTGCGATACCAGTCCTCGACATCGTTTCGACAGTGGACCCAGTAAAACCATTCTCGGATCTTCAGTAGAGTTCGTTTAACTCCCAGATGGCCTCCTGAATAATCATTATGGTACAGCTGTAGCACATCCGGTACTTTAGCTTTAGGGACTACCATTTGCAAATGACAGCTGTCTCCCCTAACATTTTCCCATTTACGGCACATAACTCCATCCTGAAGCAGCAAGCTCTCCCACTGGGCCCAATAGCTTTTAGTGGTCGAACTCATTGCTGAGACGTCGCTCCACTTAGGCTTGGGAGCACTGGCCTTTATCCATTCCAGAATAGGCTTCATGTCCGGATCTTCCTGCTGTGCATGTCGTAGGCTGTCCTTCCACCCGTTGCTGAGGTGGTCTGTCCTGAGTATCCTCACGGATACCACTTCCTTACTCTCTTGCCTACTACAGTGGTTGAAATCTTCAGGACAAGGTCTTCTTGACAATGCACCTGCGCTGCCGTGAGATTTCCCGCTGCAGTGTCTGATAGTAAAGTCGTATTCCTGCTGCTGCTGGGCGGTGCTGTTAGCCGCACTTCCTTCCTGAGACCGTTCACCTTCCCTTCCTAGGGTGTGCTTAGGGCAGCTGGACCGAAGATGGCCCCTTTCCCCACAGCCATAGCACACTGGGCTGTATCTTTTATTGTGGTCGCGAACCGTAACTGCTGCAACCTCTCTGGCGTGAGGTGAACGATGATCCTGTCGCCGCCAGGCAGTGCCGTTAGCTGCACTATCCTCTCGAGATCGATCAACTCTCCTTTCCACGGTTCGCTTAGGGCAGCTGGATCGAAGATGGTCTTTTTCCCCACAGCCATAGCACCTAGGGCTGTACCCTCTGTTGCGGTCGCGAACTGTAACTGCTGCAACCTCCCTGACGCGATGGGAACGATGATCCTGTCGCACGGCTTCTACCTCCAGTGCATGGGCCAAGGCGTCCTTAAGCGTCTCGTGGTGCCCGAGCCTCACAGCAGCTCTGACTTCCAGGTCACGGATGCCGTCGATGAATGTCTGCACCAGGTTCCCTTCAATGAGCGCAGGTACAGACCGGTATGCTTTTCGCACCAGCTTCTCCACTTCTAGAGCCCACTGCTGCAGGTTTTCGTTGATGCGCTGCACACGATCTTTAAGCTGCGCACGAAAGACGTGTTCCAGGTGAGCGTCACCATATCTCGCCTCCAGTGCCTCAAGGAGCTGCTCGTAGGTCACTTTCTTACCGAGAGCTTCCAACACGGTTAAGGCTTGGTCGCGCAGGCCTAAGGTGAGTGCAGTCATGGCCTGGCTTTTATTCCAGCCGTTTGCCTCCATGACGGCCTCGAACTGGATTTTGTAGGCTGACCAGGAAGAGGTACCGTCGAACGGTGGCACCTTGAACCCACGTAGCGAAGGCGTTGTAGCTACTACGGGAGCTGTAGCTCCATCTCCAAGTTTGAGGTCGTTTAGCGTTTTCTTCACGTCAGCCATCACGTTGTCAACCCGATTGTTCACATGGTTGATTCGGGTTTCATGTTCTTCAATTCGGGTTTCAGCTTCCGACAGGCGGTTGTCGTGTTGAGCAACCCTATCCTTCACCTGCCTTATCTCTTTCCCAAAGGTAGCGTGAAGGTCCTTCATGAGGAGCATCTGCTCTTCCGACCGACGAGCCTGTTCCGCCTGCTGACGGGCCTGTTCCTCTTGTCCGTTCTGCAGCTGCTCTTTCAACTGACGGGCCTGCTCCTCCTGTCGGCGAGCCTGCTCCTCCTGTCGGCGAGCCTGCTCCTCCTGTCGGCGAGCCTGCTCCTGCAGCATCACTATCAGAGCACCTAAGTCAGGTGCCACAGACGTAGAAGCTGCTGACGGACCGGCTTCCGTGGCCGGCGGCTGGCCCTCAGACATCTGCGGCGTTGCACCACCAAATCTCCTCTGGTCCGTCTCCTGCTGGCGTTGACTTCGGGTACGGACACCCTCCGTTTCCTCCTTAGGTAAAATCGGCATTATTTTATCCCACTTCTGACACCAATTGTTACGAGCTTGAGGTTCGTGACAATAAAAATTGCCGATAAAATTACCTAAATTAACACTTTAATTTACTTTACACAAACTAAAGTTAAAACACTAATAATTAAACACACTAATTCACTTAATTCCGCTCCGAAGCTTCGCTTGTGTCGCCGAGTTGAACTCTGTCTCGATCGCATCTTGCGCCACCTATTTATTTAAATTAGCAAAATATCCGGAATGTTCAAGTAAACACGCGCAAGGTACCGAGATTTCGAGTATAGATTTTCTAGAGACTTAGTTCCTCGGGTGGCGCTGTCGGTTGAGAGTGTGATGTCATTCTCTGCAGAGCTCCCCTTGCTCTCGTTCCTGACACTAGATGGCGCTAGTTGACTTATTCACACAACACTACTATTTCAGTACCCGGTTGACCGAGCTTTGCTCGGTATTTATCGCTCGATTTTTTTTTAATTCGTGTGTTTTGGAAATTATATTTAGATACAAATTACATACTGATGAAATATAAATAATATTTTTTGATCTTAGCGACATAACAGAAAAAACGGAACTGGTTATTTGAATAAAAAATCATGAGTGCAATTATTTTAATTTAAATGTTTGTGTTTTTAAAAAAATACTAAAAAAAGGGCTCGAAAAAATAGATTCTCAAAAAAGAAAGGAACTTGAAAAAAAATTTAAAAAAGTCGGTCGGTCGGTCTAGGCTCGAACCGGGGTTTTACGATTCTGTGACCGCACATTATACCAATTAAGCTATTTATAATCATTAACAATCTGTCAAAATTTACCTTCTTATTCTAACGATATTGTAGCAGTTTTTCATTGCCTAAAAACACGGACAAAAAGACATTTTCTAAAAATAAATCCTAGCTAGATCGATTTATTATCCCCGAAACTCACTGGACACTAAATTTTATGAAAATCGTTGGAGCCGTTTCCGAGATCCCGATTATACATATATACAAGAATTGCTCGTTTAATAGTATAGGATAGGATATAGAATAAGCTTTAGTCGATATGGAAAAATGTTTTGTAAAATTTGTTAATCATCAGTACCATCTAATTGATTGGCAGTCCACCACTGTACGATTTACGAGAAGTTTTTTCCTCGCACAACTTCCTTGTGGAATGGACTACCACCAGAGACTTTTCCGGACCGATTCGACTTAGAGACCTTCAAAAATAGAGCCTATTCGTTCATTTAAAAGGCCGGAAACACATGTGCGTTTCTCCTTGTGCTGCAATTGTTCATTTGCAACTGTGGTCACGAACCATCAGGTGAGCCGCATGCTCGTTTACTTATCCTATAAAAAAGGCTTAAAATAAAAGTTGAAGATCCTGAATACTCAAATTTGAAGATCTAATAATTAATGTAACATAAGTCTTATCGTATTATTCCACAACAGTCATAGTTTTGTTGTAAAATGTGGTTGAAGTAAAAAAAAAATATTAAAAATCGATTTTGCATCAAAACTTTCAGAGATTGAAGGTAAAGAACTTTTTGCGCAAAATTACAGTTTTGTTCTAAACTTTTTTAAATCTCCCATATTACACGAAATGATCATCAGAAAACAATTTATTTTATCAGTTTTTCGATTTCATAAAAAAATCTAGCATGCTTTTTCGTTGGATAAAATAATATAGTATAACAAAGTTATCACAATTTGTAAAGTTGATCACGGGCTTGGTGGAAGTTTCAGTTTATATTATGTTTAACATAATTGCTATGTGATTATTGGCAGGAAAATATGTGTTTTAAATCTTAATGTTCTTAAACTTTGCTACAGTCACCATATGAAACACGACAACATTAAGCTGCCATATTGGCAGGAAAATATGTGTTTTAAAACTTATTGTTCTTAAACTTTGCTACAGTCACCATATGAAACACGGCAACATTAAGCTGCCATATTACGCTGGTATTCTGTTAGAGCGTGATCCTTTCCCGATCGTGATGCAACTACAATATTTACTACTGTCTATTAGTTCTACCAATGAAAATACCAAGTAATTTTATACATCCATGTAATACAGTCTTAAAAGCCCACTGCTGAACATTCATAGATTTTGTCATAATTGCCACGCCTGACAAGCGCATGTTTTTATTTTTATTTTCAGTTCCTACCGTCAAGATGCTGCAGCACATTTCCTGTTGCATTTTCCCTCTGTCGCTGTCTATGACACCCTCGGGACGATATGGGGTAGTGGATTCTTACACCGCTACCGTTAATAAACAAGCTTACACGTAATTTCATGAACCAGTTCGTTTAATTAATTAAAAAATGATTTAATTAATTTTTCTTCAGAAGTTTACATGTTTATGGTGCTATTATTATGCGCAGTCAAAGAGGAAGTAAATTCAA
This sequence comes from Parnassius smintheus behrii, assembly GCA_036936625.1. NCBI lineage: Eukaryota > Metazoa > Arthropoda > Insecta > Lepidoptera > Papilionidae > Parnassius > Parnassius smintheus. The sequence goes on from JAUPFT010000028.1 coordinate 35,394,198, forward strand.
AAGACTGGTTGTCTCTTTGATCAGCCGTACTCAGGCAGGCTGTCTTCTTAAACACAACATTTAATAAGGTTTATTGAAACTTGACTAAAAGTCTATGCATTTAGTGAAATACCGGCGTTTAACTAATGCTAGTAATTTAACCAAGCCTAACTATCCAATGGACTGGCTGATTAAACTATTTGGCGACGACGAATGATTGCGGAATAATTAATTTTGCTACCATAGGTATCTTGAATATTAATATTTATGTCATTGTACGTACCCTTTGATTTTGAGTCATCATTATCAATATTTCAATATATGTCAATGATTGTATGAATACAATCACGAAATGGAGCAATATCTGTAATTGAAAAATACTTGATCTTAATTTATTGCAAAAATGCTGATTGAATTGAAATGGGCAAAAACTTTTCTTGTTTAACCTTTCGCGCTTGCAGGCGTGTTGGTACTAGCAGTTTGTTTAGTTGTATTCTTCTTTCTGTTCTTAGGACAACCACTTGATGAAATGGGGTAGTGGATATTCTTATTTATTATACCGTAACTACACAGTCCATATCCCCTCTTGTGGGCAACCTATGAGGAGGGCTGTGTTGAACGTTTGAATTTGGATAGACTATAATGAATGATAATATTTTTCCTAAACAGTAACAGACCACTATCAAGTAGGAAGGATTTTCAAAAATCGCCACGCTTTGCAAGCTTATACACTGCTAACCGCAAGCGCAGTAATTTGTTACCCAGAAAAGGACTCGCCCAACAACTGCACGCTCGTCATTTATTTTTTATTATGACGTTTATTATATTCGCAAGATGGCATAAGCTATGATTAAATATGCTTGCGTTATTTATACTTACCGTTAACTGAACGGCTTCTTTCGTTAATACAATTGCATCTAATATTTCTTCATAAATGTTAAATAACATTTCAACCAATGTGATACCAATATTATCTTGTAAAACATTTGGATTCATCTCATTTACTTGCAAGATTTGAGACCACTTTTTTGTTTTGCACGCCAAAAAGTACAAGAAAAATATGGAATACGTAAGTTCAATGTCAAAAATTAAAGATGTGAGTATGAAAGCTCCTCGCATCCAATCCCACAATGGGTCATATAGTATTTTAAATGATATAAACAAAACATATGCTAATAATAATAAAAAACTTATCGTCCAGACTAGCAATTTAATTTTCTTTGTCTCATTAAAATTATATAGAGAACGATCTATCGCTTGGAGTTTTAAAATCAGCTTTACATAACACTTACTCTGGCAGAATGTGTAAATACTTAAAATTGTGTAATTTATGAGATACTGTGAATATGCTATTATATAAACATAGAAAATATTTACGTTATCATACACGTTGACAAGAGCACTTAAAGTTGAGAAAAGCAAATAAAATACTATAAACACTCCTAAAACTGAGAAAAATACATCTTTTTTGGAATTTGGACTAACATTGCTTTCACATAAATGAAACTTTTTCAAGCAAAACACGCTACTTATTATATGTAACGGTTTTATAATAGATAAGAATTCTTTTTCTAGCATTTTCGTAAGAATTTTAATTCAACGCTACAATTGCTTATAGCCGAATGGATAATTTTGTTCTTTTGGTAAAATTGTAACAACCATCAAGGTTAATTAAATGAATTATAATACAGTAATTTTGCTTGATAATCTAAACCAATTGTTTTAGATGATTAAAATGAATTAATGCATTAAGAAAATAGCCTGCTATACTATTTGGAACAAAACAAAACAAAGTAATATTAAAATTAAATAATGGTTAGTTAAAGATTTCTTATATTTACGCGAACACTATACATTGATTAAAACTACTTTTACGGATTTTATCGCGTTTTATTTATATTAATTTTAACGACGTTTCGGGTGCTTTCCAGTACCCATGGTCACGGGGGACTGAGGTGACTGACGTCCTGATGTCAAAGTTAACCCGGAGTACCTTCAGCTTTTTAATTATTGTCTTTGGTCCCATCTACGCAGAATGAACTAACTATGTTTTGAAGTCTTGCAGTGGTATGCTTGGGTTTAGTTTTAATTTTATTAATTATAGGATCCCAAGCAGGTGGTAGCACCCAGCCTCCTTCTCTATTGAAACTAGGATGTTTTTTAATTTCAATAGCCTCACGTATCATCCTTGGTAGGAATCGATGTTCTTTCGCGAGGATTTGTGGTCTATCAAATCTGTTGTAATGGTTGGGGCCATCTAGGATATGATCGCAAACTGCAGACTTCCTGGAGCGTTGATGTTTCACGTCAGCTATGTGATCTTTTATACGAGTTCTAATTGATCTCTTTGTTTGCCCTATATATGAGATACCACAATCACAATCAAGCTTGTACACTCCTGCATCTTGTAGAGGAATATGACACTTGACGGATGGTAAGAACTGACTAATCTTCTTCGGCGGCTTGTAGAATGTTCTAACAGAAGCTCGCTTCAAGATGTAGCCAATCTTGTCTGTGACACCTCTGACATATGGTAGTACAGCAGGTACATGCTCGACTGTGGCCGGCTTCACTCGGTCACTGTGACGGAGGCGCGGGACCCAAAGCTTGTTGTCGTGCAGAACCTGCTTGACGTGCTGAAGCTTGGCGGCCAGGTGTTTGCTGTCACAAATCTCTCGTGCTCTCTGTAACAAAGATTTGCCAACAGTAGTTAACTGTGAAGGATGGTGGTGAGATTCACCATTTAAGTATCGGTTTGTATGGGTCTTTTTTCTATACACAGTATGACCTATGGTGTTGTTAGGATTTCGGATGACTAACACATCTAGGAAAGCTAAGGAATTATTTGCCTCTAATTCCATAGTAAATTGAATTTTAGAGTTTATGGAATTAAGATGTTCTAAAAATGCAGTTACTTTGTCTGATAGTAAAATTGTGAAAGTATCGTCTACATACCGCTTGTAGAACCTTGGGGTAACAGGTGCTGTAAGGAGGGCTTTCTCCTCAAAGTCTTCCATTAATATACCGGCACAATGGGAGATACAGGTGAGCCCATCGCAACACCATCTACTTGCTTGTAAAACTCTTCCTTCCACAATAGATAGCCAGATGTAAGGCAATGTCTTAGGAGTACTGCATAGTCTGGTGGCAAGTTATTTTCATCTAGTTTCCTAGTTATAATTGAGATGCAGTCTTCAACAGGTAGGCTTGTAAATAGAGACTGAACAGCAAAACTGACCATGGTTTCATTGTTAGCAAACGTAGGTCTTTTATCTCACTGACAAAATGGTATGAATCCTTAGTATGTGCTCTTGTGTGTCATCTGAGTGGTGATAATATTTTGGCTAAGTGTTGAGCCAATCTGTAAGTTGGCGAATCGATTTGACTCACTATTGGACGTAATGGAGCGTTAGGTTTGTGTATTTTTGGTAACCCATACAACTTGGGAGTGCGTAGGCTCGTGTGCAAACCGCGAAGGTAGGTACGTTTCCACGAAGGAAACGTTGGGTATTAAAATTAATATAAATAAAACGCGATAAAATCCGTAAAAGTAGTTTTAATTAATGGTTAGTTATTTCAAGGCGCAGAAAGCTAGGTCAGATCATTCACTATTCAAGCCTTCATTCTGTAAGTCTTAATTGGTGTTATAATTCTCTACATTATGTTAAATCGTTTTGTCCAACATTGTTCTGACGAGGCTGCTACGCTATTGTTTTTTTTTACATGCACACACTGTTGTAATTAATTATTCTCGAGAGCTTGTGCTCTGCAGAATAATTAATTACAAAAAATGTACATTTATTCACATAAGATCACAAGGTTCTGCAGAATAATTAATTACAAAAAATGTACATTTATTCACATAAGATCACAAGGTTTTGCTTATTATATGGGTCTCATAACAATCGTTTTTGTGTTCAATAGTAGCTTTTAATTGTTATATAGCCGATTTCCAGTTTTTGATCTGATTGTTCTAAAGTTAGTGTAAGTAATTTCAAATTATTTTTGAAGTCCTTAAAATTTTCTTTTTCTGAAATATTTGCTGCCACCTTGTCTTCTGCCCTGCGCCACAAATGTCGTTTTGCGCTTTTTATGATATTACTATGAGAAAGGGATATGAATACGATTTATTTTGTGGCCCTAAAAAGGGCCTTTGATAATTATATTAAGTTCATTTCACCTAAAACCTATCAACTTATTTGGAGCTGGATTTGTTGACTGCCTTAGTTCCTTCATTGACTGCGTGCTGGGCGAGCTCACCGGGCAAAAGCATTCTTACAGAGGTCTGCACTTCTCGTGGAATTATAGTCGAACGATTGTTGTGATAATCCAGGTGCGAGACATGTGCGGCTATGTGTTCGAAGATGTCATTAACGAACGAGCCCATTACGGGCATCGCTTTTTTGGATATAACAGAAGCAGAAACAGAAATGGAAACTTTTTTATTCAATATGGATTATAAATAATACTTATTGAAAGTCACTTTTATTAAATTTACCACTAGTACAGAAAAAAATCTCTATCCTGGGAAAAACCGGCAAGAAACCCAGCGAGACATTTTTTTTACAATGTATGTAACAATTACTTAATAATGTACGTGTTACATAATAAATTAGAAATAGCTTGGTAGCGATCACTCTTCCCAGGGTTATTATCATCCATAAATTCCTTAATATTACAATAACCCTTTTTATACAAACTTAATTTTTTAAAGATTGAACTTTGTGCAGGTAAAATTTTGTATATTTTCTGGGATTTTTACATATTTTTGCAGTTTTGATGTACAGTGATTTTTCACATTCTTACCTGTTGTAAACTGCATCTCAATTGTTACTTGAAGGCTGGATGAAAAGAAAATTACGCAGTATTACTCAGACATTGCGTTACCTATGTGGAAGTGCGTTCCTATTGTGGAAGGATTTCTACAAGAAAGTACATGGTGTGGCTTCCTATTGTGGAAGGAGTTCTACAAGAAAATAGATGGTGTGGCTTCTTATTGTGGAAGGAGTTCTACAAGAAAGTAGATGGTGTGGCTTCCTATTGTGGAAGTAGTTCTACAAGAAAGTAGATGGTGTGGCTTCCTATTGTGGAAGGAGTTCTACAAGAAGATGGTGTGGCAATGGCCTCACCTGTATCTCCCGTTGTCGCCAACATATTCATGTAAGACTTTGAGAAGAAAGCACTGCTTACTTCTACCGTAAATCCAAAATTCTTTTTTGTAGAAGAAGAGGCAACACGGCTCACCTGACGGTAAGGTATTACTGCCACCCATTAACAACTAGTACACCAGGGGGATTGCGCTCTTTTCTTTAAGAGCCCTAAGTCATATCGGTACGGAAAAAAACCCTTGTGGTAGTCACTTCCACAAGGAAGCTGTGTTCTTTTAAATCACACAGTAGAATAGAGTAGAATAGATCAGAAATTAATATTTTTTATTCAACATATATTACATGAAATTCTTATTGAAAGTCATTTTATACCTTACCACTGGTTCGAAAACAACCTCTGTCCTGTGAAGAACCAGCAAGAAACTCAGCGAGACTTTTTAAATAACTTTTACAATGTGAATGGTTACAAAATATTTATAGAATTTATTTTAGAAACAGCTTGGAAGCGACCACCTCATTCCCAGGGGTTAATATTAACCATGAATTCATTTATATTATTATAACACTTTTTTATAGAGTTTTTGTTTAACTAAATATTTAAACTTGGTAACGAATACACCTTGTATATTTTCTGGGATTTTGTTCTAATAGTGTATACATTGCCCCAATAATGAATTATTGACTCTGTCGAGTCTAGAAAGTGGTATTACTAGCTTGTATTGGCTCCTAGTGTTTACAGAGTGTTTATCACTTTTTAACTAAAACTACCTTTTTTGTGAACATACATAAAATTTTCGTAGACACACCGAGAGTTCAAAGTTAATATATTTATATCTTTAAATTTTTCTCTAATAGACTTTCACGGTTTTAGGTTGTAAATACCTCTTATGGCCCTCTTCTGCAAAACAAAAAATATTTCTAAATCAGCCGCATTTCTCCATATCAAAATCCAACATGTCATTCTTCTATGGATATAAATGAAATAAACTAATCTAGATGTCTCGACACTAGTAAGAACTCTAATCTTTTTACAGCATAAGCTGCAGAGCTTAGTCTGCTTGCTAGTTTACATATATGGGGGCTGAAGCTTAGCGTCGAGAGTAATGTCGAGAAAAACATAGGATTCAACAGGACTCAATCCCATTTAAAACACATCTCCCTATTTAAAAACACATTGGTATTCGGATTTTTACAGTCGTTGTTGTAATTTTGATACATTTAGTTTTACTGCCGTTTAAATATAGATTATTAACTAAAATATGGTTATATGTATATATGTGTGCTTATATATGTATATATTAACCCATTGAAGCATAATATTTTCACAGGATGTAGGCTGTTGTTAAGGTTAACAATAGTAAAACGTCCCTATTCTACTTGTATCGGGATTACATTATTAATTTATTATTAATTATCCTTTCCCGCTTCGGAAAGGCTCACAATATGTATACAAATAGAAATACCTGATACAAGGGTTTCGCTCCCCCACATTTATTTATAAAAATGTGGGGGAGGCGCACGGCTCAACACACGCCGTGTGCGGTGAGCGCCTACCAACTAACGCGCTCCCCCCGAAGGGGACGTTAAGTTGGGAACTGGTCCGTAGTTCACAGCAAAATAACTGGCGAACTAGTATAAGTCTAAACCTAAACTTGTACGTGGGCGGAAGCAATAATGTAAAAAAGAATAAATATTGACTATTTTTAAGAACCCACCTATCTTCTGAACCAACCTAACGGTACAAATATGTCTAAGTTTATACCTACATCATCACCAAACGTAACAAAAATACTTTTCCCAAAAGTTAAGTTATTCAAGTTTTGTATTGTTTTGGAATTGTCATGTAGTTTATAAGTAAATGATAGATTATTTTTGTCTATATTATTAAAACATACCCTCACCGAAGTAACCAGTCTTGAGTGCTAATACTCACGTTAATTTTTTACTAATGACTTAAAACGTTTCCCATTATATTTACACAGTGTTTGTTCCTTCATATCGTTTGTTATAATAATCATTGTCATTATAAAATTAACAATTTTCATTTCAAAATCTGCCTTTTTTTGACGATTGTAGGGTCAGACGCCTCTCACTTTTGATGTTGGTGCCCGTCAAGATATTTTTCATCAACACAAGGTAGTCGTAGCGTCATCTATTGGATGCCATATTTTTAAGAATATCACCTAGTGGCCTTCACGACAACCATGTAACGAAACGGGGTGATAGACTTTCATAAGCCCCAACCACACGGTACTAAATGTGCAGATAAAGTGTGAATACGCAATGTAAAGTACAACTAAAATAATTTGTTTATTGACAACAGTAAAACTTACAGTTTTTAATTAATACTATATGGTATATAATGTAATTCACAATGTAAGCCTATTAGAAGTTTTCTCAGATAAGTAATCGGTTTGGGTAAAATTGCTACTGAATTTAGATGTTATCAATTTGCAGATAGTATTACCACTAGTAGAAAAGAGATCAGCCTTATCACAGTCCTTAGAAAATTTATTAAATGAGTTACATTCTCTTAAGAAGAATGAGTGTAATCTGTAATTTGATCTACATAAAGAAACATGTTAGGAATTGTAATAACGCAGAAAACGAGAGGAAACTGAGATATGTAATCTTTTTAATAAGTCAGGGCAGTCTAAACGATCTTGAGCAATTTTACTTAGTAAGACCAGGTCAGCTGTATACTGCCTAATTTGCAGCGGGAGGAGATAAAGATGAGAACACTGCGATTCATAGCCTCCTTTGGATATATGAAATTTAGAACCTACATATCGAACGATTTTTTTTAAATCGCTTCGATTTTGTTAATATATATTTTTTATTGAGGATTCCATACTTGACACGCATATTCGAGATGGCTACGAACAAGAGAACAAAACAATATTTTCATTGATTGACGATTGATATTTTCAGCCAGAGCCACATTATTAATGATTTCTTACTACAATTTGTTATTCTGACAGACACGCATTAAAAATTGAACAAAATAGTTACCTAATAACTTAAAAGGAAAAATAAAGTTAAAAAGTATCGTCTACAGCGATAAGCTGTGACAATATTGACGGTAACCATAAAGATAGTAATGTAATGAAAATCTCACACATAAAACTAAATATTACGCTTTCGTTCAATACTGAAGTTGGTCGGTCGGTGTACTATTAGCACGATGTATATATATTTACCAAAAACGTATAAAATTCTGAATCGACGACTCAAAAACTGGTCACATTCCGTAAATTTTGTCCCAACTGAAATTCTTTTAGACAATTATATTTGTGCTGATCTGCAAAAGTTCCTCCGTCCGTTAAATCTTGTTCAATATATATTGTTTTCACCGAAATATAGCATTCTCGACAACTTTATAGTTTCCAATAGCCGCACTGCTTGTTGTTTTTCTCTTTTCTGTACGTTTGGTTTCATCGCGTTATTCACAGCTAATATTGTTTTTGATAAAAGTTTAAGACAATTCGACCCTATTCTACTCACGGTTATAATATTTAATTTCCTTCTTTATTGTTTCGGGTGTGCTTATAATTCCATTGGAAACGTTTTCCAGAGCAACACTCACGTGGACTTAGTTTTAACTATACAAAAAATACATAAATCCTTCAAATTTGTTAAAGTAAACACCAGTAGTCTTATTATCTGCAACTGGATATATATCATCTTAATTTTTGTAATCTACTTAACGATAACTTTGCTTAAAATCGTAATAGTAAAGCAAACCAGAAGTTGTTTAACTCATTGGCCTTTATTGATATCGGATTTAAATATGATTTACATAATTCGAATTATTAAGATATTACGGTACTATACAGTTTTGTGGATGTCTGAATTTAAGCTTGTAAATGAAATGCAAATTTACGTAGAAAACCCATCAAATGGATCAGTTAAACAAGAGGAATATTGGGATTCTACTGTCACCACACTCTTAAGAATATTTGATGCATCTCATATCCATAAAAAACTCTCTGCAGTTGCGGTAAGATTCTATTTACAATAAATGAAAATATTAAGGATGTCCATGGAAATTCTTATTTTTAATAAGAAATATTATAATATTCTTTTTTTTTCAGATAATATATCATCTCGTATTAACGTTCATGCAGATACTTACAAATGTTCAATCAGTACTAGTGGTCAGTATCAATGAAGAGTCTTTTTATTATTTCATAAGTAATAGCATAAGAAATAAGGCACGGCAGATCGAAGTTAATTTCCTGATCACCCACTTGAGCCTTCTTTATTGCACACATATAACTATAACAATAGGTATAATTTAAAATTAAAATAGAAGAGTAAATTTGCAACGTTTTAGGTTTTAAAAAATACCTAAGTGTCAATGTCAAATGCTTCTTTTACGCCAACGACCAAGGCGTATTTTCGTTAGCGGCAAAGAAAATATACAATACGCGAAAAGAAGCGACACTTAAGCATGTGTGCACGTAAAATCGCTTGCGGCTATGTGTGGGTGTCTGAATGTGCGCGGGGGCCTTGAGAGGCGCGCGGGGCGTGGAACGGGCAGTCGCCGACTGCCCTGGCAGAGGGCTGGTACAATTTGTTGGCCGCCAAACCTTTGACATACCATGCCTACGCTTTCATTTGGACCTTTTTTAAAAATACATGCTACGAATTTTTGCAATTGTTAGAAATAATAATGAAAATTGTATAAGTGTTCGAAAAACATATAAGAGTAAATTAATTTTTAAAGGGTAATAGGTAATACTGATTATTGCGTACTGAAGTACTAAGTGTTGGTTAATTATTTAAGATTACCATTGACTGTCGTGCATATTTGGTTGTGTCGGAAGTTTTAATATTCCCCATTTTTAATAAAAGTTGATTTAAAATTGAACGTATCTTTCACTACCCTAACAAACGTATGTACAACACGTACGAATTAACTTGAGACTCCGCCGGAATGCGACCCCCTTCCCGACTCCCCGCACCGCGTCCCGCGCTGGCCGTGCGCGCTCAGTACCGATAGCATTTTTGTTACGGATACGCGTCTCGACTCTAGTTCGATATTTTTGATAATTGTTTATTGTTTGGTTTAGACTTTTGTTTGTTTTTGTTATACTTGAATGTTATTTTATCTGTTTGTTGTTAATTGTGTTGTTTTATTGTTAAGTTTGGACGTTGTGTTGTGCCGTTTTCTTGTGATGCTTAGGAGTTACTCCGCCTTTTTTCTTTTTAAAAAAAGATGGGAGGAAAGACAACACATAGCCAAGCACGGACACTTGCTCTAAAAGTTTTAAAATTTTTCGAAGATGAAAAATCAAATAAAAAGTTTCTTATTCCTGTGGACCAAGCTTTAAAGAGGGCTTGTGCAGCAACAGGCATATCAAAGGCAACACTACTAAGAATGAAAAACGAGGCGAAAAAGTTCCACCACCCTACTATTGTGATTTGAACCCTATCGAATATATATGGAACTTAATAAAACAAAGGGTGGCAGCTAAAAATGTTAACCAGTTTGAAAGGGAAATAGAGGGTTTGACAAGAGACGCAATACAGTCTATAAGGGCTTCCGATTGGAAGAAAGAAATTAACCATATCGAAAGATTAGAAAATGAATACTGGGAGAGTGATAGACTTGGAGAAATCCAACAGAGAGAATTAATTATATCCCTCGGAGGGGAAGAATCCAGCTCAGAGAGTGAAAGTGAGGACGATCTAATGGACGGAATAGAGCCGATCGTATACAGTGACAATGAATAATAAATATTATAATAAATCCTTATTAATATTCCTTATTTCTATTCTTGATTTTACATAGTTTGTGCTGTTCCGCTTATCCAAGATTGATTTACTTTCACCCTAAGGTTGCCTGGGAGAGATTGCTTTTTAGCAATAAGGTCGCCTGTTATGCTTTGTATTTTTATTGTATACGAATCTGTAACACTTTTTATAGTGCAATAAAGTGTATAATAAATAAATTAATAATATTATAAATGAGAAAGTGTGTATGTTTATTTCTTTGTCCTTCCTTGACGCGTTAACTAAAAATAATATTGTATATATTATAAAAAATAAATATTTAAAATATATAAAAATGGCGTGTACGCAGCCGCGTACCGGTAGGCGTAGTGTAGGGCGACCCCCCACTAGATGGAGTGACGACCTGGTAAGATATGCAGGAAGTCGATGGATGCAGGTGGCTCAGGACCGTGCTTTGTGGCATTACTTGGGGGAGGCCTATGTTCAGCAGTGGACTTGTGAAGGGCTGTAATGATGATGATGATAAAAATGGCAACAGTATATCACTTATTACTTCACCCCTTGCCAGAACATTTTATTTTGTTTTTATTAATAATCTCATGCAAATCTCAAAAATTTCAAATAAAAAAATATTACGACGCATTATTTTGCACACCGTACATTGACAATTACGTCATAGGCCCAGGTCTCAAGTTAATTCGTACGAGTTATAAGTTTAAATAATATACAACATGTAACAAAAACCCTGTGGTTCCCGTTAAGTGTGTTATCAAAATCAGTATCCAAGCGTATAGAAATAATTTTGTTTTTTCAAAAAAACACATATAATAAATAAATTTAAGCAAAAAAAAATTAATTTGCAAATTGTATGTGGTTTTATCTACATATACGGTTATCGGTAATGCGGGGTCTTTGACAATCCTCTTACTCCTCGGCCAATGCAGAGATAATAAAGCCACATACGATTTGCAAATTAAATTTTTTTCATTAAATTTTTTAATGTGTTTTTTTTTTGAAAAAAAAAATGATATCTATATGCATGGATACTGATTCTGATAACTCAGTTAACGGGAACCACAGGGTTTTTGTTCCATGTTGTATAATATATACCTACTATGTATTCTTAGTAGTCTTTCACAAATTCCGTTTCGGTTCTATATCAACCCTAGCGTTACACGCTTCGACTCAAGTTCACCGGCGCTTAAGGACGCGTTTGCAAATCAACAAAAATTAGGGTGATTTTCGGTAGATTTTGTGACAAAACTAAACCAAATCAAATATAAGTAAAAACTACCATGTATAGATTGGTTTTTCATCTGCAAACCTGTGTAACTCTTTTGTTGAAAGTAGTAGTTTTTTATATTGTAAAAACGAACTTTCGGTGCCATTTTCTACAAAATTAACGATACCGGCTTGTGTTTCGGTACATGTTTTGGTCTATTATCAACATATTTAAAAAATTTAAAAAATACTATAAGACGACAGACATATTCAATTAAAAAACCCTGGGTTTATTTTTTATCAAAATGTCACAAATAGTCGTAAAAAAAAAAACTGATGCACATTTTTTCACATATTTTGCTAATACGGATGAATCATAACCTATTGCAATAAGGGCTATTTTATTGTTGGTGCCTGCTTTGATTTATTGTACAAAGATTTCGATGAAACCACAGTCCGCGCTCGGCCGCCGTCCTGAGTGGACACTGTATCGCCTGTTTGCAGCGGCTCATTCTGAAAAGATCGCTGTACATACACAAAATATTAGAAAAAAACAAATTGGAAATATAAGTACTTGACAAGTGACAAAATTATTATTTTTATACTCACAGTTTTTTATTTAGCTAAAAATAAGTAGGATATATAAACTTACCTACTACTGCAACTCCTGGACGAGCGGAACTAGGTGTGCCGAGTTTGGGCTCGTTTTGATGGTTATGATGAGACCTTACCTCCGGACTTGATGGTGTGACCTGAAGGTGTACTTTCGTGACCGCTATTTGAACTTCTTGCAGAGTAAAACTAGGTGTGCCGAGTTTGGGTTCTTTTTGTTAGTAACGATGAGACCTTACCACCGGACTTGATGGAGTGACCTGAACGTGTAATTCGGTGATTACAACTGGAACTCCTAGACTGGTAGAACTATGTGTGCCGAGTTTGGGTTCGTTTTGTTAGTAACGATGAGACCTAACCACCAGACTTGATGGAGTGACCTGAAGGTGTAATTCAGTAATTACAACTGGAACTCCTAGACTAGTAGAACTAGGTGCGCCGAGTTTGGGTTCGTTTTGTTAATTACGATGAGACCTTACTAACGGACTTGATGGAGTGACCTGAAGGTGTAATTAGGTGATTACAAATGGAACTCCTAGACTAGTAGAACTAGGTGTGACGAGTTTGGTTTCGTTTTGTTAGTTACGATAAGACCTTACCACTGGACTTGGAGTGAAATTCGGCACACCTTATTCTACTCGTCCAGGAATTGCAGCAGTAGTTACCGGAATACACCGTCAGGTCACTCCATCAAGTCCGGTGGTAAGGTTTTATCATAACTAACAAAACGAACCCAAACTCGGCACACCTAGTTCTACTAGTCTATGAGTTCCAGTTGTAATCACTGAATTACACCCTCAGGTCACTTCATTAAGACCGGTGGTAAGGTCTCATCGTAACTAACAAAACGGACCCAAACTCGGCACATCTAGTTCTACTAGTCTAGGAGTTCCAGTTGTAATCACTGAATTACACCTTCAGGTCACTCCATTAAGTCCGGTGGTAAGGTCTCATCGTTACTAACAAAACGGACCCAAACTCGGCACACCTAGTTGTACTAGTCCAGGAGTTCCAGTTGTAATCACTGAATTACACTTTCAGGTCACTCCATCAAGTCCGGTGGTAAGGTCTCATCGTTACTAACAAAACGTACCCAAACTCGGCACACCTAGTTCTACCAGTCTAGGAGTTCCAGTTGCAATCACCGATTTACACCTTCAGGTCACTCCATTAAGTCCGGTGGTAAGGTCTCATCGTTACTAACAAAACGAAGCCAAACTCGGCACACCTAGTTCTACCAGTCTAGGAGTTCCAGTTGCAATCACTGATTTACACCTTCAGGTCACTCCATCAAGTCCGTAGGTATGGACTCGTCATAAGTAACAAAACGGAGCCCAAATTCAGCACACCTATTTCAACTCGTTCAGAAATTCCAGCAGTAGTTACTGAATTACCCCTTCAGGTCACTCCATCAAGTCTGGTGGTAAGGTCTCATCATAACTAACAAAACGAACCCAAACTCGGCATACCTAGTTCTACTAGTCTAGGAGTTCCACCTGTAATCACCGAATTACACCTCCAGGTCACTCCATCAAGTCCGGTGGTAAGGTCTCATCATAACCAACAAAACGAACCCAAACTCGGCACACCTAGTTCCACTAGTCTAGGAGTTCCTGTTGTAATCATCGAATTACACCTTCAGGTCACTTCATCAAGTCCGCAGGTAGGTAAGGTGTTATTATAACTGACAAACTCAGTTCAAAGTCCAGAGCTAACATCTCACTACCAGTAGAGGGCTTCCAGTGCCACGCAGTCTCTGGAGCAGGTATTCGTATTTCGTATCTAAGTATATTTCTGAGGTATAAGAAATGAAAAACAAATTCAATCTTTCAAATTATCAAAATAATTTCATTTGACTACGATTCCCACAGCCAACCGTGCGTACACTTGTGTGTGTGTGACTTTTGTCAATGTAGTAGTGCGATTCTATACCTATCAATTTTGTAAACGCGTCCTTAAGCTCTCACGTACAGAGAGTGTCACCGCTGTGTTAGCGGCGAGTTGCAAATGTTGGTTATTTTATTTAACAACTCATTAAAATAAAGTGCTATAAAAATAGATGTAAGTACGACGAAAGTGATTGTTTTTCAAAGAGAAGAAAATAAAACAATATGAGAAATAATAACAGAAGGGGAGATTATTGACCAACTGGATCAAGTAATTTATTTTAGATGTGTAACTTTTGCACGCGAAAAGTTTATATTTCGAAAGAACAGTAAGAGACGTCATGAAAAATATATTCGATTATCTTGCAGTGGATTTTTAGAAGGCATCAAAAACTAACATGTAATGGAAAAATTGCTTTTTACGAATAGTTTAGGCAAATAATACTTTAATAAAGTTCAGAAAGTTTTGCAGAAAAAATAGGAATGGAAACGGCATTTCATTTATAAAAAAAAACTCTTATTATGTATTTATTGGCGCCAATGGCATCAAAAGTATTGCATTGCATCACGATCGAAGCTATCATTACATTGCTTTCGATGTCTATTCTCTGGTTAAATGCACCGCACCGTGGTGTAAATCAACACCGTATTAATTAAACTAACGAACTTGTGGAAAAAATATAATCTTGTTTAAAAATAAAAGACTCGCAGGGAATAAAATCTATCGTAATTAAGTTAATTACATTTTATCGCTTCCATCACAAATTCCTAATTTTTATTTAGAATACAGAAAAGAATAGTGCCAGGATCAAATTGACATAAAATATTTTTGAATGGCCAGCACCTATAAGTTGATGCTAATAAATTCAAAATGTTCCTAGACCGTGTTTATGTATATATTTACCTAAGCAAATTATTTAAATTTGGCTTAATACTCGCATATAGTCAAATTCAACATTTTTTCACGCTGAAAATGTAATTTTATCATCTTACTATTACAGTAATTTTCAGTTTCCAGGAATCAATACAAACATTTGTATTTTATTTATGTGGGTATTAAAAAATTTATTAATAATTATTCTATTGAGTTACGAGAGTGAAATGCTTTTTATGACATTTAAAAATTTGAAAGTTTTGTTAATAACCACTGCTAAACCTAAAAACTCTTCAGGTGAGTACCATATTAAATTTACCTATTCATATAGTCGTACATAATTGTATAATTTTATATATTATAAATACAGGCAATGGTCTTAACATTCCTAAAATTTCTTTTACTTATTTCTATTAAACTGGTGTTTTCTCTGTCCACAATATTTTTTTTCCTTTTTGCGAGTTAATACTAACATTAGGCCTGATATTAGGAAGAGTGCAGATCTCCTGCCCAAATCCATGTAACCCGTTGTAGATCACAGCCTAGAGGATTACGGAAGTGTACAAAAAGGTTCCTATGTGCAGGAAGAATTGAGAATCCCCGCAAGGCTTTACTCGTATATATGTAGTACAACTTCTGCATCAACCACGAGACAAAAGGATCTATTAAGATAATACCCACCACCACCACGAGACAAAAGGATCTATTAAGATAATTAAGATAATTCGACGCTGCTGCCTGTCACCAATGTGGTTATTGTACAATCTGGTTAAAATTATATAATTGGTTTCATTCTTTTTCATATAAAAATAAAAAATACTGTAGATTTTCTTATTGTATTTATAGAAGAAAAGCGGATGGTATACAAACGACTACGTCGAGCGTGTGCTTTGGCGTGCGATGTATCGAAAGTCGGAAATATGATTGAAGTGACGCTACGCTGCCATTGGGCTTTTTGTCTGTCGTGGCAACCTACACAGTCGTTCTTCTACAATTTGCTATTTTGTAGTCTGTTTAATGTTTTGATGATTATTGTAATCATTTGTGTCTATTATCTACTGTCTATTGAAGCTAGGGTGGGGTCATAGGGTGGGGTGCGAACTCGAAAAGTCACGTGTTAGAATCCACCATTCGACTACTATTACTTCTAAGAAAACCGATTTAAGCTAAAGTAAACAAATGATAGAACATATATCAACCACCACCATCAAGTTCAATATAATTATTGAGCAAACGTTGCATAAGTGTTAGTACAATACTAAGGAATATACGGATGATAATAACACGCGAATGAATCGGTAGATACCAAGATATTTCTTACATTTGTATTGTTAGTTGTGTAACATTATGACAAACATACTATATATTTTAAACTGGATGATTTAACCTGCGAGAGAACAATATACAATAGTATTTGAAAAGGAACAGGATTTTACAGCTGGTTCCTTAAATCCTCGAAGGATCACTTGAAAAGGAACCAGAGTCGGGACAGAGGGAGGTCGTTTGTTCCAGCTGGTTCAGCAGCGGATTTTCTAACCTCCTATGACACCTACGTTGGATTCAGGAACAACGTATGTGAAGCCTGCAACGGAGTAACACACAAGGGCGTCGACCTCTTCCTTTTCTTCAGAATAGGTTCAGGCGGGGATTACGGGTCTTCCGAAGTCGTCCCGGTCCCAACGCCTTTATTCTTCGATATGTGCCGCAACAGCGACACAGTGGACTGTATTTCACTTTTTAAGGATTCCTTGGGAATAAAACAGCAATTAGCTTCAAACCGTTCCGTGAGAGAGTAATTACTTTCCCTATGCACTTTTTCTTTCTTGATTATACTGCTGGTGCTGAACTGTCCCGAAGTTTTCCGAACTTTCCTCAACTTCCCCCGAACTTTCTTCAACTTTTCCCGAACTTCCCCGAACTTCCCCGAACGAATTGCAAGAAAACTCGTTTACTGAGCTACCCCAGAGCTATACGTGAAAGAGAACCGCGCCCTCTGTGCGATTACACCACTTAATTACATCAATTTGTACTATCACTCTCTCACGGTTTGCCCAATATCTTTATTTGTATAAGACATACATTTATACATTTTACTTATAAAGATAGCAAAAAAATATCTATACTATGGTATACATTGCATTTTTATATCACATAAAACCTTTTATTTATTCAACAAAATATGCCTATTTTGCAACATATGCACCAAGTTAGAATTCTTAAATATCTAACATATAAGGTTGAAACAATGTTCTTCACTTGAAAATATAAATATCTTAACCAATACAATAGTTTAATTTA
This sequence comes from Parnassius smintheus behrii, assembly GCA_036936625.1. Classification (NCBI taxonomy): domain Eukaryota; kingdom Metazoa; phylum Arthropoda; class Insecta; order Lepidoptera; family Papilionidae; genus Parnassius; species Parnassius smintheus. The sequence goes on from JAUPFT010000028.1 coordinate 35,411,915, forward strand.
CATTTTTCCTCTACATTTTACCATTTAAACACTTTTAAATTTCTTTCACAAAACTATCAATATTTCACTGATCCAAAGGAATTTTCACATGAAAATAACACAGAATTCACCTATTTTGCTCATACAGTCAATCTGAAATATTTTACAAGTCAATTTTACATAAATTGCTGAAATTTGCAAATATTTAAATTTCTACTTATTTTGACCTCCTAAGTTAACGTGCGGCTATGAAATCACGCTATTTGAACAACTAATTCTCACACGACTTTCACTTGTTGGCGAAAATGGCAAATTTAGCACACACTACTATCAACCAATACTAGGTGAACAACTGATTCTACACGACTCCCAAATTGTAGGAAATAATTTCTAACTAGAATCTTATCAGTTATCATGTCTCTTATCAGAAAACACAGACAAAATATTTCATGAATCAATACATTGAAAATAGACATATTGTTTTCATACAAAACGTATCAAACTCATATAAGATAATACTTATGCAATTAATCTCCATTGATTCTATTTATTCACAAAGTGATCATATCGACCGGGGAACAAATCCTGGTCTCTAACTTTACTTTAATATTCCTTTAAATTAACATTATTGGAAAGGTGATTTCAACCGGAGAACTGAACCCGAAACATAATTTATATCTGAAAAATTCCCCTATATGAATTTATTAAGAAAATATTACTAAGAAAACGACAAACTAGTCCGGCCTGGGAATCGAACCCAAGACCTTCCAATCATAAATTCAATATATCTTTAAGATTCAACTAAGTGTTTTCTTATTAGAATATTATTGCTCGATAATTTGTTTTTATAAGCTATTCGTAATCGGTCAACTAAGAAATTGAAATATTCTTATAGACCCGTCGCCAACAGTAATATATTAAATTAGACGTGATCAGGCCATCTAGCGTCTATTTCACGTAAAACCTTAGGAGTTAATCAAATTTTTGCATATTTATACAAAACAAAACACTAAATTTGGGCTCTACATGTCTAAAATAAGGGATTGTCCTACTTATTTGCTATAAAAATTAAATTTTTTCATGTATATATCGCACACGTGGTTAATAATTATAAAATATAATAAATCATTTGCCATAAAATATTCCTATTTTATGTTCTATTTTCATTTAAAAACTATGCTTATTAAAAATTCCGGTATAAAAAATCAAAGAGAATATCATAAAGTGTTATGTTAGAGTGATGTCAAGAACAGCAGTATATATGAAATATTTTACCTTTTGAAATTCTATAATGACGTGATCAATACAGCCTTCCCTTGTTGTTAATTATAAAGTAGATGTATCACTTCTAATTTACCAGTAATTCGTATTTATCGGTAAGTTTAAGTAAAAAAAAAAATATTTCGAAGACATGTGAAGTTCGCCAACACGCATTGGGGCAGCGCGGCGGACCATTCCTTGCCCTAAAACCCTCTCAGAAATGAGAGGAGGCCTGTGCCCAGCAGTGGGACGTATATAGGCTGTAACTTTACTTTAATAACTTTTGAGTAACGAAAAACCACTCACAAAAGTAATACACTAAGGGAATACCGTAAGCTGCTTTAGTTCTAATTTCGAAATCAGCAGTTCTATCTACAATCTTCAGTTCTCTAGCTGCTCAGTTCGTGTCAATACAAAGTCCAAAAAAAAAAAAGAAAAAAAGTTTTATGGACATCTGAACTATGTTAAAACGTCGATGAATTGGGAATCAATGAGAAAGATTCTCCAAATGAGTCAGTTAAGATGCTGGATTGTTGGAATACAACGGTAAATTAATTCTTTAACATACTTGATGCAAATTAAAACTACAAAAACCTATGCACAATTCCGGTAAGCCAATCATTCCATTCTATGTAAGAAAAAAATCGAAATAACGAAGAACAAGATGGCCACCATGTCAATGTTAAAGACTTATAACTCAGGTAATGCTAGAGATAGTTCTTGGTGCTCGAGCAAATGTCCTCGACCGACAGTTTGAAGGACCGACAAGGTTCAACTGCTGGCAATAAAAAAATTAAGATGGCGAATTTAAGATTGCGATCAAAAACCAACAATGACGCTATGGAGTGCAGAGGTAAGGAGTACAGACTCTGTATAAAAAGCTGTAGCTACAGTCTAAGTTTTAAAGAACTTTTTATATATTTTTTACTGCACAGACTTTTATAATAATTTTTTTACAATAATTATTTTATTGCTTTCAAGATTTTTCCCTTCCCACGACCAGAGTTGCACATGTCAAAAATCCGGGCATAGTGAATGTACGTCACACTGGCCATAAAAAGCCCTCCGTGAGCCCCACCACCTGCTAGACCGCCATTCCTGTAGACGTGATTAAAGTGTACGGCATCACCACCAATTGCATGATCAGCACAGCTACTAGCCGCAGAGCATGTCATGAGTCTACCGCTCACCTCAAGGGAATGGGGCCTACGTTGTGCGGCTTTCGGCCGCAGTCTTGAGTTTCTCAGATCCTCCATCCAGCTACCACCCGCATGAGGTCGATACATGTGCTTCACCAACCAATACAACGGCACATATAGCCAAAAGGCAGTTATAAGATAATAGTAATAATTTGCCATCAGAAAGGGTTTGTGTCACTGACGTTGAGTGTATTTTCGATCATGTTTGTCTCACCCACCTAAAAATTGTATTCAATCATTCAAAGATGGGAAAGTTACAGAGATATATTACCACGTTGTTATATAAAGCATCATAGAGGTCAGACAGTCTGCAGCCCCGTAATGAAAAGACCCAATTTTAGCAAAGCTACTTAGGTGTAAGTCAAACCAAGATGTAGAGGGCACCATTGAGAATAGCGACCGGCCAAACAACAATCACAGAGACGCAATGCTGCAGAACGCATCAAGCATCAATACGACTACCGTCGCGTTTACACCATCCCAAGGTCCCCCATACAATCCCAGTAGACATCACCACCCGCATACCTTCATCGACCAGAACCACAAGATGCATCGAATCAGGCGCAACACACCCGCAGATCTATCACAAGACACAATAACGTAAGTAGCAGTAAGCATCAATGCAACTATCATACGGATGGCGCCCTCTCACAACACACCCACATGGTCCCTATCGACTTTGGTAACAAAATGTGTATGGTTATTAACAGAAAACAACACCAACTGATCATGGTAGCACGCTATTTAGACGTCAATGGACAAAACTCCACGTATCATAGCCCTTAAAAGTGTTACCAAACACACTCATCCCAATCCGAAAGATAGTCGACGCACCGCTACGCGCTACGACGCCGCCCACCAACGGTATGGGTGTTCGATGTACACGGAAAAGCCGTATTGCTACATCAAACCCGATTACCACCGGCGCTAAAATGATATGTCAAGGGCACATCAATTTGCGAGTCCAAGTTTACCTCGGTCTCGGTCGCTTGAGATGCAGTATACACCCCACTGTAATGATCCTTTTTAAGTTCAATTTCTATTAATATAATGCTTTTACTTATTTGAGACCTTCCACATATTTGCGTTATTTCATAGACCTTACATACATGTCTTAAATTTATAGGACTTCAGTCCGCAAATCTACTATCATAATGCTTATAATTCAAAGAGACCTTCTATAATAATTCTTTTGTATCATAGATCTTACTACTATATATCTTTAATATATGGGACTTCGAACCCACAACTCCAGTACTGTAATGCGTATACATCATAGTGACCTTCTATAATAATGCTTTAGTATAATAGACCTTACTCTCATAAGTGTTTATTATATGGGACTTCAACCCACAACTCTATTATTTTAATGCTTATGCATCATAGATACTTTCTATAATAATGCTTTAATATAAAAGACCTTACTAACATAAGTCCCTAATATTGAATAGTAGTCGGTCACCCGACTACCCCATCTATATGTACACAAAGCAATATATACACAAACACCATCTATAACTTAAGAATTTTCTTATACGCGGACAAGCTCATTGACTTAGGAAATTTTCTTATACACGAACTCCCCCCATAACTTCCATTGATCGATTTTCCAATTATTTCATGCAGTTATTTAATATTAATATTTTAATATTTTCGACTTGTATCTCTATTAATTATCACATTTCGAATATTTGAACAAAGTTTGTAATAATTTATTGATTTCGAATGGCAATATTAAGCCTCTAATTTACTTTAATACTTACAATCTGAAATTAATTTATTTTAACGTTACGCTTGTTGATGTATTTTTATTGTATAATATATTTTTTCTAAGAAAATTTTTGACGGCATCATTTAGAAAATAATTATTCATTATTTATAATAAAAATGGGCCGTCACTGTATGTCAATATAAAATATTTAGGCTTTCTAAAAATATACATATATTTGTAGTAGCTATCCTACTTCCCATTTTATACTTTTTGACACCTATGAAAGTATTCCTCGATCGGAAAAATATCCGTCAAATTTAGACGGCCTATAACTTTAGCTGTAATTGTAATGTTTTTGTTTTATTTGGTAGGGTACTACCATTAACGTTAGATCAATGAATCAAAATGTATAGACTATCGCTCTACATTTTAAAATATATACACTTTTGTGGCACATGATACCAAAAAGTTAAGTATTAAATGTTTGTGCGTGTGAAAAATAATGACTAATGCAATAATTAACTTAATTTTATTTTATAGTAAAGTCCTATTATATAAATACATAAAAAACTTAATTTATGTAGTCTCATAGATGTTAACGGGTCGTTATACAGATGATTCTTTGTATGCATACCACCATACCAACCAACCACATGAACGAGCGACCGCCCCACGCCCTTTGGACTTTAAACAAGCAAAAGGATACCTACGTCTTTCGTTTTATTTTCATTTTTCATCACAGTAGTAGTATTGGTGAGTTTTTGTTTAAAAGTGTTTAAATTATCTTTGCTAGAGATTGCATCTAAAGTCTTACTATCGAAATTTAATTATTTATTAAATGAGTTACATTCTCTTAAGAAGAATGAGTGTAATCTGTAATTTGATCTACATAAAGAAACATGTTAGGAATTGTAATAACGCAGAGAACGAGAGAAAACTGAGATATGTAATCTTTTTAATAAGTCAGGGCAGTCTAAACGATCTTGAGCAATTTTACTTAGTAAGACCAGGTCAGCTGTATACTGCCTAATTTGCAGCGGGGGAGATAAAGATGAGAACACTGCGATTCATAGCCTCCTTTGGGTATATGAAATTTAGAACCTACATATCGAATGATTTTTTTTAAATCGCTTCGATTTTGTTAATATATATTTTATATTGAGGATTCCATACTTGACACGCATATTCGAGATGGCTACGAACAAGAGAACAAAACAATATTTTCATTGATTGACGATTGATATTTTCAGCCACAGCCACATTATTAATGATTTCTTACTACAATTTGTTATTCTGACAGACACGCATTAAAAATTGAACAAAATAGTTACCTAATAACTTAAAAGGAAAAATAAAGTTAAAAAGTATCGTCTACAGCGATAAGCTGTGACAATATTGACGGTAACCATAAAGATAGTAATGTAATGAAAAACTCACACATAAAACTAAATATTACGCTTTCGTTCAATATTGAAGTCGGACGTGTACTAAGTATTAGCACGATGTTTATATCTTTACCAAAAACGTATAAAATTCTGAATCGACGACTCAAAAACTGGTCACATTCCGTAAATTTTGTCCCAACTGAAATTCTTTTAGACAATTATATTTGTGCTGATCTGCAAAAGTTCCTCCGTCCGTTAAATCTTGTTCAATATATATATTGTTTTCACCGAAATATAGCATTCTCGACAACTTTATAGTTTCCAATAGCCGCACTGCTAATTGTTTTTCTCTTTTCTGTACGTATGGTTTCATCGCGTTATTCACAGCTAATATTGTTTTTGATAAAAGTTTAAGACAATTCGACCCTATTCTACTCACGGTTATAATATTTAATTTCCTTCTTTATTGTTTCGGGTGTGCTTATAATTCCATTGGAAACGTTTTTCCAGAGCAACACTCATGTGGACTTAGTTTTAACTATACAAAAAATACATAAATCCTTCAAATTTGTTAAAGTAAACACCAGTAGTCTTATTATCTGCAACTGGATATATATCATCTTAATTTTTGTAATCTACTTTACAATGACTTTGCTTAAAATCGTAATAGTAAAGCAAACCAGAAGTTGTTTAACTCATTGGCCTTTATTGATATCGGATTTAAATATGATTTACATAATTCGAATTATTAAGATATTACGGTACTATACAGTTTTGTGGATATCTGAATTTAAGCTTGTAAATGAAATGCAAATTTACGTAGAAAACCCACCAAACGGATCAGTTAAACAAGAGGAATATTGGGATTCTACTGTCACCACACTCTTAAGAATATTTGATGCATCTCATATCAATAAAAAACTCTCTGCAGTTGCGGAAAGATTCTATTTACAATAAATGAAAATATTAAGGGTTTCCATGGAAATTCTTATTTTTAATAAGAAATATTATAATATTCTTTTTTTTTTTCAGATAATATATCATCTCGTATTAACGTTCATGCAGATACTTACAAATGTTCAATCAGTACTAGTGGTCAGTATCAATGAAGAGTCTTTTTATTATTTCATAAGTAATAGCATAAGAAATAAGGCACGGCAGATCGAAGTTAATTTCCTGATCACCCACTTGAGCCTTCTTTATTGCACACATATAACGATAACAGTAGGTATAATTTAAAATTAAAATAGAAGAGTGAATTTGCAACGTTTTAAATTTTAAAAGATACCTAAGTGTCAATGTCAAATGCTTCTTTTACGCCAATGACCAAGGCATATTTTCGTTAGCGGCAAAGAAAATATACAATACGCGAAAAGAAGCGACACTTAAGCATGTGTGCACGTAAAATCGCTTGCGGCCATGTGTGGGTGTTTGGATGTGCACGGGGGCCTTGAGAGGCACGCGGGGCGTGGAACGGGCAGTCGCCGACTGCCCTGGCAGAGGGCTAGTACAGTTTGTTGGCCGCCAAACCTTTGACATACCATGCCTATGCTTTCATTTGGATTTTATAAAAAAAAACATGCTAAGAATTTTTGCAATTGTTAGAAATAATAATGAAAATTATATAAGTGTTCGAAAAATATATAAGAGTAAATTAATTTTAAAGGGTAATAGGTAATACTGATTATTGCGTACTGAAGTACTAAGTGTTGGTTAATTATTTAAGATTACCATTGACTGTCGTGCATATTTGGTTGTGTCGGAAGTTTTAATATTCCCCATTTTTAATAAAAGTTGATTTAAAATTGAACGTATCTTTCACCACCCTAACAAACTTATGTATAACACGTATGAATTAACTTGAGACTCCGCTGGAATGCGACCCCCTTCCCGACTCCCCGCACCGCGTCCCGCGCTGGCCGTGCGCGCTCAGTACCGATAGCATTTTTGTTACGGATACGCGTCTCGACTCGATATTTTTGATAATTGTTTATTGTTTGGTTTGGACTTTTGTTTGTTTTTGTTATACTTGAACGTTAGTTTATCTGTTTGTTGTTAATTGCGTTGTTTTATTGTTAAGTTTGGACGTTGTGTTATGCCGTTTTCTTGTGATGCTTAGGAGTTACTCCGCCTTTTTTATTTTTAAAAAAAGATGGGAGGAAAGACAACACATAGCCAAGCACGGACACTTGCTCTAAAAGTTTTAAAATTTTTCGAAGACGAAAAATCAAATAAAAAGTTTCTTATTCCTGTGGACCACGCTTTAAAGAGGGCTTGTGCAGCAACAGGCATATCAAAGGCAACACTACTAAGAATGAAAAACGAGGCGAAAAAAGTTCCACCACCCTACCATTGTGATTTGAACCCTATCGAATATATATGGAACTTAATAAAACAAAGGGTGGCAGCTAAAAATGTTAACCAGTTTGAAAGGGAAATAGATGGTTTGACAAGAGACGCAATACAGTCTATAACGGCTTCCGATTGGAAAAAAGAAATTAACCATATCGAAAGATTAGAAAATGAATACTGGGAGAGTGATAGACTTGGAGAAATCCAACAGAGAGAATTAATTATATCCCTCGGAGGGGAAGAATCCAGCTCAGAGAGTGAAAGTGAGGACGATCTAATGGACGGAATAGAACCGATCGTATACAGTGACAATGAATAATAAATATTATAATAAATCCTTATTAATATTCCTTATTTCTATTCCTTGATTTTACATAGTTTGTGCTGTTTCAGTTATCCAAGATTGATTCACTTTCACCGGGCACTTTAAGGTTGCCCGGGAGAGATTACTTTTTAGCAATAAGGTCGCCTGTTATGCTTTGTATTTTTATTGTGTACGAATCTGTAACACTCTTTATAGTGCAATAAAGTGTATAATAAATAAATTAATATTATAAATGAGAAAGTGTGTATGTTTATTTCTTTGTCCTTCCTTGACGCGTTAACTAAAAATAATATTATATTATAAAAAATAAATATTTAAAATATATAAAAATGGCAACAGTATATCACTTATTACTTCACCCCTTGCCAGAACATTTTATTTTGTTTTTATTAATAATCTCATGCAAATCTCAAAAATTTCAAATAAAAAAATATTACGACGCATTATTTTGCACACCGTACATTGACAATTACGTCATAGGCCCAGGTCTCAAGTTAATTCGTACGAGTTATAAGTTTAAATAATATACAACATGTAACAAAAACCCTGTGGTTCCCGTTAAGTGTGTTATCAAAATCAGTATCCAAGCGTATAGAAATGATTTTTTTTTTTCAAAAAAATACGTTAAATAAATTAATTTCAACGAAAAAAAATTAATTTGCAAATTGTATGTGGTTTTATCTACATACGAGTATCGGTAATGCGGGGTCTTTGAAAATCCTCTTACTCCTCGGCCAATGCAGAGATAATTAAATCACATACAATTTGCAAATTAATTTTTTTTCATTAAATTTTTTTAATGTGCTTTTTTTGAAAAAAAAAAAATGATTTCTATATGCTTGGATACTGATTCTGATAACTCAGTTAACGGGAACCACAGGGTTTTTGTTCCATGTTGTATACTATATACCTACTATGTATTCTTAGTAGTCTTTCACAAATTCCATTTCGGTTCTATATCAACCCTAGCGTTACACGCTTCGACTCAAGGTCACCGGCGCTTAAGCTCTCACGTACAGAGAGTGTCACCGCTGTGTTAGCGGCGAGTTGCAAATGTTGGTTATTTTATTTAACAAGTCATTAAAATAAAGTGCTATAAAAATAGATGTAAGTTCAAAGATAAGAAAATAAAACAATATGAAAAATAATAACAGAAGGGGAGATTATTGACCAACCGGATCAAGTTATTTATTTTAGATGTGTAACTTTTGCACGCGAAAAGTTTATATTTCGAAAGAACAGTAAGAAACGTCATGAAAAATATATTCGATTATCTTGCAGTGGATTTTTAGAAGGCATCAAAAACTAACATGTAATGGAAAAATTGCTTTTTACGAATAGTTTAGGCAAATAATACTTTAATAAAGTGCAGAAAGTTTTGCAGAAAAAATAGGAATGGAAACGGCATTTCATTTATAAAAAAAAACTTTTATTATGTATTTATTGGTGCCAATGGCATCAAAAGTATTGCATTGCATCACGCTCGAAGCTATCATTATATTGCTTTCGATGTCTATTCTCTGGTTAAATGCACCGAGGTATAAATCAACACCGTATTAATTAAACTAACGAACTTGTGAAAAAAAATATAATCTTGTTTAAAAATAAAAGACTCGCAGGGAATAAAATCTATCGTAATTAAGTTAATTACATTTTATCGCTTCCATCACAAATTCCTAATTTTTATTTAGAATACAGAAAAGAATAGTGCCAGGATCAAATTGACATAAAATATTTTTGAATGGCCAGCACCTATAAGTTGATGCTAATAAATTCAAAATGTTCCTAGACCGTGTTTATGTATATATTTACCTAAGCAAATTATTTAAATTTGGCTTAATACTCGCATATAGTCAAATTCAACATTTTTTCACGCTGAAAATGTAATTTTATCATCTTACTATTACAGTAATTTTCAGTTTCCAGGAATCAATACAAACATTTGTATTTTATTTATGTGGGTATTAAAAAATTTATTAATAATTATTCTATTGAGTTACGAGAGTGAAATGCTTTTTATGACATTTAAAAATTTGAAAGTTTTGTTAATAACCACTGCTAAACCTAAAAACTCTTCAGGTGAGTACCATATTAAATTTACCTATTCATATAGTCGTACATAATTGTATAATTTTATATATTATAAATACAGGCAATGGTCTTAACATTCCTAAAATTTCTTTTACTTATTTCTATTAAACTGGTGTCTTCTCTGTCCACAATATTTTTTTCCTTTTTGCGAGTTAATACTAACATTAGGCCTGATATTAGGAAGAGTGGAGATCTCCTGCCCAAATCCATGTAACCCGTTGTAGATCACAGCCTAAAGGATTACGGAAGTGTACAAAAAGGTTCCTATGTGCAGGAAGAATTGAGAATTCCCGCAAGGCTTTACTCGTATATATGTAGTACAACTTCTGCGTCAACCACGAGACAAAAGGATCTATTAAGATAATACCTATCTATAAAAAAGTTCTAAGCTAATATTACACTAAATCAAATGGAGATTTGAAGGTTTCCTTCCTTTGTTTCACTGATGCTGTTCGACACCCCACACTGTAACAATATTGCACTTACTTCTATTCCATTGTCCGTGGAAATAAACAAGTGCAAAACATTAAGCGACCCTATATCGTCCATCATCGTCTTCAGAGGCGACTATAGGATATGCCAACAAAAATATAACACCGTTCGATAGATTGCGGTTTAACTATCTAATAAAATGTTTCATGTCATGTGTGACGGCAACCAGAGCCAAATGTGCGAGTTTTGTGCGAGCGTGGTCTTTTTCTTCTTTATCATCAGCCCAAAAACTCCACAGCTGAACAGTGACCTCCCGTGTCAAGAAGGATTTTCCTAAATGGCAGACGTATTGACGATCGCAGCACCAGACGTTTTACATCTTCGACGCTGCTGCCTGTCAAAAATGTGGTTATTTTACAATCTGGTTAAAATTATATAATTGGTTTCATTCTTTTTCATATAAAAATAAAAAATACTGTAGATTTTCTTATTGTATTTATAGAAGAAAAGCGGATGGTATACAAACGACTACGTCGAGCGTGTGCTTTGGCGTGCGATGTATCGAAAGTCGGAAATATGATTGAAGTGGACGCTACGCTGCCATTGGGCTTTTTGTCTGTCGTGGCAACCTACACAGTCGTTCTTCTACAATTTGCTTTTTTGTAGTCTATTTAATGTTTTAATGATTATTGTAATCATTTGTGTCTATTATCTACTGTCTATTGAAGCTAGGGTGGAGTCATAGGGTGGGGTGCGAACTCGAAAAGTCACGTGTTAGAATCCACCATTCGACTACTATTACTTCTAAGAAAACCGATTTAAGCTAAAGTAAACAAATGATAGAACATATATCAACCACCACCATCAAGTTCAATATAATTATTGAGCAAACGTTGCATAAGTGTTAGTACAATACTAAGGAATATACGGATGATAATAACACGCGAATGAATCGGTAGATACCAAGATATTTCTTACATTTGTATTGTTAGTTGTGTAACATTATGACAAACATACTATATATTTTAAACTGGACGATTTAACCTGCGAGAAAACAATATACAATAGTATTTGAAAAGGAACAGGATTTTACAGCTGGTTCCTTAAATCCTCGAAGGATCACTTGAAAAGGAACCAGAGTCGGGACAGAGGGAGGTCGTTTGTTCCAGCTGGTTCAGCAGCGGATTTCCTAACCTCCTATGACACCTACGTTGGGTTTGGGAACAACGTATGTGAACCCCGCAACGGAGTAACACACAAGGGCGTCGACCTCTTCCTTTTCTTCAGAATAGGTTCAGGCGGGGATTACGGGTCTTCCGAAGTCGTCCCGGTCCCAACGCCTTAATTCTTCGATATGTGCCGCAACAGCGACACAGTGGACTGTATTTCACTTTTTAAGGATTCCTTGGGAATAAAACAGCAATTATCTTCAAACCGTTCCGTAAGAAAGTAATTACTTTCCCTATGCACTTTTTCTTTCTTGATTATACTGCTGGTACTGAACTGTCCAGAAGTTTTCCGAACTTTCTTCAACTTCCCCGAACTTTCTTCAACTTTCCCCGAACTTTCTTCAACTTTTCCCGAACTTCCTCGAACTTCCCCGAACGAATTGCAAGAAAACTCGTTTACTGAGCTACCCCAGAGCTATACGTGAAAGAGAACCGCGCCCTCTGTGCGATTACACCACTTAATTACATCAATTTGTACTATCACTCTCTCACGGTTTGCCCAATATCTTTATTTGTATAAGACATACATTTGTACATTTTACTTATAAAGATAGCATAAAAAATATCTATACTATGATATACATTGCATTTTTATATCACATAAAGCCTTTTATTTATTAACAAAATATGCCCATTTTACAACATATGCACCAAGTTAGAATTCTTAAATATCTAACATATAAGGTTGAAACAATGTTCTTCACTTGAAAATATAAATATCTTAACCAATACAATAGTTTAATTTACATTTTTCCTACACATTTTACCATTTGAACACTTTTAAATTTCTTTCACAAAACTATCAATATTTCACTGATCCAAAGGAATTTTCACATGAAAATAACACAGAATTCACCTATTTTGCTCATATAGTCAGTCTGAAATATTTTACAAGTCAATTTTACATAAATTGCTGAAATTTGCAAATATTTAAATATCTACTTATTTTGACCTCCTAAGTTAACGTGCGGCTATGAACTCACGCTATTTGAACAGCTAATTCTCACACGACTTTCACTTGTCGGCAAAAATGGCAAATTTAGCATACACTACTATCAACCAACACTAGGTGAACAACTGATTCTACACGACTCCCAAATTGTAGGAAATAATTTCTAACTAGAATCTTATCAGTTATCATGTCTCTTATCAGATAACACAGACAAAATATTTCATGAATCAATACATTGAAAATAGATATTTTGTTTTCATACAAAACGTATCAAACTCATATAAGATAATACTTATGCAATTAATCTCCATTGATTCTATTTATTCACAAAGTGATCATATCGACCGGGGAATAAATCCTGGTCTCTAACTTAACTTTAATATTCCCTTAAATTAACATTATTGGAAAGGTGATTTCAACCGGAGAACTGAACCCGAAACATAATTTATATCTTAAAAATTCCCTATATGAATTTCTTAAGAAAATATTACTAAGAAAACGACAAACTAGTCCGGCCTGGGAATCGAACCCAAGACCTTCCAATCATTAATTCGATATTTCTTTAAGATTCAACTAAGTGTTTTCTTATTAGAATATTATTGCTCGATAATTTGTTTTTAGAAGCTATTCGTAATCGGTTAACTAATAAATTGAAATATTCTTATAGACCCGTCGCCAACAGTAATATATTAAATTAGACGTGATCAGGCGATCTAGCGTCTATTTCTCGTAAAACCTTAGGAGTTAATCAATTTTTGCGTACTTATACAAAACAAAACACTAAATTTGGGCTCTACATGTCTAAAAGTAGGGATTGTCTTACTTATTTGCTATAAAAATTAAATTTTTTCATGTATATATCGCACACGTGGTTAATAATTATAAAATATAATAAATCATTTGCCATAAAATATTTTTATTTTATGTTCTATTTTCATTTAAAAACTATGCTCATTAAAAATTCCGGTATAAAAAATCAACGAGAATATCATAAAGTGTTATATTAGAGTGATGTCAAGAACAGCAGTATATATGAAATATTTTACCTTTTGAAATTCTATAATGACGTAATCAATACAGCCTTCCCCTGTTGTTAATTATAAAGTAGATGTATCACTTCTAATTTACCACTAATTCGTATTTATTGGTAAGTTTGAGTAACGAAAAACCACTCACAAAAGTAATACACTAAAGGAATACCGTAAGCTGCTGATTTAGTTCTAATTTCAAAATCAGCAGTTAGACGTCAGTTTGTAGTACAACTGACGTCTAACTGCTCAGTTCGTGTCAATACAAAGTCCAAAAAAAAATAAAAAAAGTTTTATGGACATCTGAACTATGTTAAAACGTCGATGAATTGGGAATCATTGAGAAAGATTCTCCAAATGAGTCAGTTAAGATGCTGGATTGTTGGAATACAACGGTAAATTAATTCTTTAACATACTTGATGCAAATTAAAACTACAAAAACCTATGCGCAATTCCGGTAAGCCAATCATTCCATTCTATGTAAGAAAAAAATCGAAATAACGAAGAACAAGACGGCCACCATGTCAATGTTAAAGACTTATAACTCAGGTAATACTAGAGATAGTTCTTGGTGCTCGAGCAAATATCCACGACCGACAGTTTGAAGGACCGACAAGGTTCAACTGCTGGCAATAAAAAATTTAAGATGGCGGATTTAAGATTGCGATCAAAAACCAACAATGACGCTATGGAGTGCAGAGGTAAGGAGTACAGACTCTGTATAAAAAAAGCTGTAGCTACAGTCAAATATTTAAAGAACTTTTTATATATTTTTTACTGCACAGACTTTCATAATAATTTTTTTTACAATAATTATTTTATTGCTTTCATGGAGAGTTTTTAGACTGTTTTTGACTGATTTACTGCTTACGGATGGACACATTTTCAACTATTCTCCTATGGGAGATTGTCCTCCTTACCTCTATACTCCATGAACGACGCGTTACATGAAATGAATAGACTTAGAAACATGTCCATTGAAAACCTGAAAAATAAAATATAAATTAATTGTAAGAATATATTTTTTAAAACAAGCTTATATTTAGATGCTCTAATACGAAGAAAATAAACTTTAAATGAAAGCAAACCCCATCAATTAATTACCATTACACACTTTATGTTTTATAAAAGTTTGTCGTGAGATTTACCTTTGTACATAAACAACACTAAATTATGTAACTTGATGTTGACATAAGCACGTAATTCTAAGAAAAAATTGTTTTTCTAAAACAGGTAAATCTTACAACAAGATTTTATTATATAAATTGTGTTATGTCATAAATTGATGGACTTGATTACATTTAAAATTTTCTTCCTTTGAGAACATTTAAATTAAAGCTTGTTTTTAAGAATATATTTTTAAAATTATAACTACTCAGTAATTATTATATTTTCTAATAAGTGTGTTGATATTATTTTGCATCCAAATAACAGTGTCACTCCTATTATGGGAAAACGACATCTACCTTGATTAAAGTTTTTTTTTACCTGATTGTATATTATATGTAATAATGACTAATAAAAAACGAATAGTTTTATGAAAATGATTGTGACTAGCTTTATTTTTCTACACCTATTGAATTTTTCGTATAAGATAAGAATATTTTTTGATACATTTAGATTTTGCCCAAGAATTTATTATGACAAGATTTAAATAAAAAAGTTATGCGTCTCATAGTGTACACAAGTACAATATAAGTGAAACATCTTTACAAGTCATTATTTCTTCTTTTATTTATATTTTACATTATAATGTTAAACAAGACCATGTTTGGCAGATGGGTTGGTGACCGCAGTATTTTCGAAATAATAAAATACTACGGTTGCCTACCCCGCCTTACAAGCGTGGTAACTACGCCAAATATCTGTAACTAAAATATGGTAATTTTTGGTAGATTGTAAAAAGATTATCACATCTTATTCAGTCATTTTTGTATTTACTACTGGTTCTAAAAAAAACGCTGTCTTAAGGAAAAGGGGTTATTTTACCAAGTAGAAAGAAAGATAGAGTTTATAGCCGACTCAACTGACTTCTAGACAATATGGTGTCCAAGGGAAAAAGGCCGTCGCTTGTTTTGCGGACACTTGTGTTTCCATCGGGTACTTATTGAATATTATGTCTGTTCCGTTCATTGAAGTAATATGTACTTACGTACTAGAACAGCTATTTCAAACAAAAAATGCGCGCTACTCTGTGCTCGTGAGGTTTGTTTTTTATCATAGAATAAACATAGAATGATTGGTAGGTAATAGTGGATTGTGTTGTTAAATAGGTAAATTATATCGAGTATATTTTTTTTAATTTTGTCTTTTATTTTGTATCTTATATTTGCTTATTTAATATAATATTTTGTAATATTATATCACAATAACCTTTTAATGATATTTTAATCTGAATATTTTAAAAGGTAACTATGTCAAACATAAAAAACATACTAAATGTATGTTTAACAAAACCTATTTATAGAAAAATTTAATTACAAATATATTTATTCAAATTAGAATAAGAGTCGTACATAAATGCTGGGCACGCCGGAGTTAAATATAGACGAATTTATTCCACATTGACGTTGATGTGGAAACCAAAAATAAAATAAAAGAATAATGAGCAAATTTAAATATATTTGTATTGATTAAGTATCTCATTAACCGATAAAAAGTTATTCCTCGGTATTTGCTTACATTA
Source organism: Parnassius smintheus behrii (assembly GCA_036936625.1). Taxonomy (NCBI): domain Eukaryota; kingdom Metazoa; phylum Arthropoda; class Insecta; order Lepidoptera; family Papilionidae; genus Parnassius; species Parnassius smintheus. Next base: position 35,428,545 of record JAUPFT010000028.1, read on the forward strand.
CTTGAATTATTTGTGCAATATCTAAAAACAAACCATAGCATATTTCATCGAGATTTTTTTTAAATATAACCTACACGTGTCAACTCACTATCGCCTAGCGAGTGACTGACTAAATGGAACAGCGTAATTAAATGCAGTGTCAGTGTCATTGAGCTATTATGTACTAGTAAGTAGTACATAATAGCTCAATGGTTCCGTTCTAACTTTTATATTTACTCGCTTCAACGCATATTTATCCCTTTTCTGATAAATAGTACGTTTATTTTTGCCGTAGACGGTGCTAGTTTTCGTTCACTAGACTGCGAGAATTCGATAGAATAGATTCGATTTCAAAGTTCAGTGCTGTTCTTTCGTGAGTTCATGCTATTTGCGCCGAAGCGCCGAAATTGACTTGGTTTTGTCCGTAATTTTTATTTATTTATGTTGCACATACTTATATTACACCTCGTTTAAAAGGAAGTAAAATTTGACAACAAGAAATGCAAACGTAGTAAAATGTCTTTATATTTTTTTAGCAAGCAGACGATGTAAAATGAATATAAGTACCTTTTTACGTACAAAGCATCGTGTCGGTATTTATAGTGTAGCGCGCCACAGTTGATGGCACTAGCGCCATCTGGCATCAAGTATCAGAAAAAGGAGTGTCGAGATCTTTCTAGAACTCTCCCATTAGCGCCATCAGGTATTGAATAGAAGACTAAGCTTTCTAGAAAACTCCAGACTCGAATTAGCGACATCTAGTCGGTTGGGACCGGTATTTGCTGGAACATTCTAGATGTTTCAGTGGAAATGGCCTTTAAAAAGCCTTTGATGGCCGCGAGCAGGGCAGTATTGAATTGGCGATACAAGTGAAGACTTAGGAGCGAAATAAAGTGAACTAAAGTGTTAAGTGTGATTAATTATTAGTGTGTATTAGTTTTAAATGGTGTTCGGAAATTAAAGTGTTAATTTTGGTAATTCAATTGGCAGTTTTTATTGTCACGAACCGTAAGCTCGTAACAATATAGATATTTTTAAGTTGTATTTATTAAACAATATGTTTTACGTATTGTAACGCCACCGCCTTCTTATTTATATTATTTCTTCCTTACGTATAAAATAATTATATCTATCCATGTGACCTGAATAAATGAGTATATTTTGATCTTTCTAAAGGTTTAATAATAGGCCTGTTGTAATATTTACGGCGTGATCGTCTTAGTTAGGTCCCTTATAGACGTTGTGTTTCTTAGTAACTCAGTTCTTTTTGGGAGAATAAATACTCAATAGAGCAGTTTAAAGCCGTTGGTAGCGCCTTATAAGCGAAGTGAACCCCGTTCAGGAAAACAGGGCTTGAGAAAGGTTAAGAATATTGAAACGCCCTATTCCACTTGTGTCGGGTTTACATTATTAATTTATTAATAACTATCCCTTCCCACGTGTGCGTGTGCCTTATTTAAAAAATGTAGGGAAGCATAAGCCGCGTGCGGTGAGCGCCAACCAATTAACGCGCTCCCCCCAAAGGGGGCGTTAAGTTGGCAGCTGGTCCGTAGTTCACATAAAAATAACGGGCAATCTAGTAAAAGAGCGCTTGGCCCCTTGGTAGTGCGTAAGCGGAATAATAGACCAGAGTCGCACATGTCAATGCGAACAAATCCGGCCATAGTGAATGTACGTCACACTGGCCATAAAAAGCCCTCCGTGAGCCCCACCACCTGCTAGACCGCCATTCCTGTAGACGTGATTAAAGTGTACGGCATCACCACCAATTGCATGATCAGCACAGCTACTAGCCGCAGAGCATGTCATGAGTCTACCGCTCACCTCAAGGGAATGGGGCCTACGTTGTGCGGCTTTCTTGAGTTTCTCAGATCCTCCATCCAGCTACCACCCGCATGTGGTCGATACATTTGCTTCACCAACCAATACAACGGCACATGTAGCCAAAAGGCAGTTATAAGATAATAGTAATAATTTGCCATCAGAAAGGGTTTGTGTCACTGACGTTGAGTGTATTTTCGATCATGTTTGTCTCACACAAGTTGTATTCAATCACTCAAAGATGGGAAAGTTACAGAGATATATTACCACGTTTGGTTCGGCTAGTTTAATAAACAGCCGAAATTTGTTCGTTTGTTTGCGCTGAATACTCGCAACCGTTACATCAATGTTACTTTGGTTTGAATGTCCGTGTATTTCGCGGGTCGATGTGATGCTTGCTTACTATTGGTCCGTTAAAGTTACGGACATCTTTTCGTCACGTGATTAACTGGATGTCAACGCCGCGCGCCGTGAGAAAAGGGCACGTTTTACGCCGCTCCCAAATATATGTGCAATCGCAAGTTCCTACCCGAATTGGATCATCGTGAGTGAACGAAATCCGTGTAGCTGGGATCCCCGAAGAAGCACACGAGAGCAGGAGCATCCGCCTTCGTATATTCAGGTACGTCCGACCTTAGTAATATTGTCGAGTCAAAGGTGCAGGGTAGAATCAGCCAGCGTCTATGCAAATTACAGTCCATTTCCCATTTCCAACCATAAAATGGTCCATCTCACAGGATGACAATTGGATTGGAATTACTAAATTCGTAAATCCGATTGTGATTCGACTCTACGACGTAATTGATACTGAACCTTATTGCTGCATACTTACGTTGATGTCGACTATTTTATACTGTTAGTTGCTGACTTGTAAAATGTTACTTAATTTTGAAGTATTTTCCGCATCGCATACAGCCGTTTACAAAACCGATTTTATATGTTTATTACTAAGAAACATTCTTATTAATTGCATCGACTTTTGGACAGCTGTCGCATTTAATTTACTTACGTATTATTATCATCTCCCTCCGTGAATATTTCAATCGGTTCGATTTAATTTACATAGTGGGTAGAAATCACCGCCGTGCGGCCGCGTCGCGCCAACAACCGGTTTGCGGTTTATCTAATACCGTATCGTACCTTTTCTTAGGTGCATAACGTATGCAGCGCATTACATATATATATTAAAACTGATTTGAATTTCTAGTTGATTTCGCAATATTTATATACTATAAATACAGTTAAATTCTTAAATACTTATTAACTAACCTGCTCATTTATATTTCTTCAATCACGCGTGAAAATTAATTTACATTTAATTCGTAACCACAAAGATACTTTTACTCACTTTGGGGTAATATAATCGTGTTCTAATAAATATATCCAAAATGACGGAAAAGGGTGCAGGAAATGATAGACGCCTTATGCAAATTAAATTGTTAGAAGCTAAGCGTCAATTGTATTTCTCACAAATAAATAAGACCTTTCAACTATCATCGAAAACAGATGAAAAATCACGGCATAGTTTCTTATCACAAGCTCGCGCCGTCGATCAATTACGTAAAGAATTTGTAACTTTGGTTGATGATATAAATTTATTAAATTTGGAAGTAGGTCCCGATTATAGTATTAATTACCAGCCGTTATCGGCGTTTGACGATTTATATTATTTTATTAAGGATCTTCTGAATAGTATGGAGGGACCAAACCCACAATCGCAAGCCGTCACTCATGTAATTACTCAGGAACATACCATTAAGATTCCTCGTATTGAATTGCCTATTTTCGATGGTGAATTACAGAACTTTCCTTATTTTTACGAAACTTTTAAACGTGTTATATACGAAAATGAAACGTTAACGGATTCGGAACGTATTCATTATTTAATGAGCCACCTTTCCGGAAAGGCAAAACATATATGTGCTGGTATAGTCCCGGCGGCAGATAATTAGGTAATTATTTGGCAAACGTTACTAGACAAATATAAGGATAACAGAGCTTTAGCTACGACGTATCTAAATCAGTTATTTGCATTAAAAAATATTAACGGTCCCTCTGCAATAAATTTAGAAAAATTGGTAGATAAATACGCGGCCACGATCGCAGCACTCAAACAACTTAATATAGATAATTTAAGTGACTTTATTTTTGTTTACCTGGGCCTAAAGCTCGTAGATTGCGATACTGCGAAGTGTTTCGAAACATTAGTTCGTAGTGAAACGGACATGCCTAAATACGACGAATTTGTCAAGTTCTTACGAGAAAAGGTAAAAATTTTGTATCGAACCGGCACTTCAGCACAGACTCGTGGCAGTTCCATGGCACCACATCCCTACTCGGGTAGTTGCCCATCTAGCTCACGGAGTTTAACCGTGCCGCCACGCGCCTTAGTTTCCACGCAGCAGACCCAAGTTCGTACTAGGCCATGTAAGCTTTGCAACAACACGGCGCATACACATCTCTATGCATGTAAACCTTTTGCTAACCTTTCGGCTGCCGAAAAATTTAAATTCGTTAAAGACAATCGCTACTGCGTTAATTGTTTGAGTAACCAACATACCGCTTTTTATTGCAACTCAAACACTTCTTGCCGCAAGTGTAACGCCAGACATCACACGTTGCTTCATTTTGGAAAGGAACCATTTCCAGCGCAGTCGTGCGCCGCCACTGTAGCCATAAACGAGGAACATGACACTAGTGAAATACTGAACTCACTAGAACTTGAAGAAGAGTCTTCCTCTGATCAAGTGGTGGGAGAAGGGATTCCAGAAGTATCGTACTGTTCGCTGTCTTCTACAAAATGTGATTCATCATCAACAACGCAAGTTCTCGCAACCGCAAAGGTTTATGCCACAGGTCGCAATGGTCGTGATGTAATCGTTAGATGTTTACTGGATCCTGGTTCCCAGAAACATTATGTAACAACAAAATGTTGTTCAAAACTAAAGCTAAAGGTCGAATCTAACCCACCTGTAACGGTGAAGGGAATAGGTGGCTCATCACAGATAGTCAAGGGGGCAGCAAATGTTTCTTTTCGATCTCGATTCACTAATACAAAATTTACTATTCAGGCTCTAGTGTTAAATCAAATCACTAGTAATTTACCAACGTGTAATGTCGATACTAGATTCCTTGAAAATCTGCGTAGTATTCCCATGGCGGACGATAGCTGGGGTATGCCTGGAGAAATAGATTTATTAATAGGTGTAAGTCTTTTTGCGGAGATGCTACGACCTGATAGAATTATCGGGGAACCCGGTTCTCCGGACGCGCTTGAGACCGTTTTAGGATACATAGTTCTAGGAGATGCTCCAGCCGTTATCCAGGCTCAAGCCCCAGCCACCGTAGCGTTTCATGCTGTTTCAACATCTGAGGTCGAGACTCTAGTTAAGAAAATGTGGGAACTCGATGAAATTGATTCTAAGCATATATTTAGTGCTGATGATAAAACATGCGAAGAAAATTATAGTAAGACTGTCACGCGTTCTGCTTCCGGACGCTACGAAGTAGCCTTACCTTTCAAATTCAGTCCAGATTTTCTTGGTAATTCTTTGGAAGTTGCTAGGCGTAGATTTTTGCATTTAGATCGTAGGTTTTCTGCTTAGCCCGCTCTAAGAGAGGCGTACGACAGTGTAATTAAGGATTATATGGATCAAGGTTATTTATCTCCTATTGATACAGCCGATAAAGATCCTCTACACTTTTACATGCCACACCACGCGGTTCTTAGGGAGGATAAAGTATCAACACGGATCCGACCTGTTCTGGATGCAAGTGCTAAGTCTAGTAGCGGATTTTCCTTAAATGACCTTTTATATACCGGTCCCAATCTTCAACGCGACCTTTTTACAATCTTAATGAATATGAGACTATTACCTGTTGCCATCACAGCCGACGTAAGACAGATGTATCTTAGGATAGGCGTCCGTAAGCAGGATCGACGTTTTCAGCGTATCTTATATCACTTCAGTCGGGATGACAATTTAGAAGGTGGTTCAGATATTCAAAATCATTGGAATTCAATAGAGTAGCTTTTGGACTAAAGTGTAGCCCATTTTTAGCTCTTCGTACTGTCTCGCAACTGGTACAGGATGAGGGTCACCGTTTCCCTATAGGTAAAGAAGCCGCGCAGAGAGATCTTTACATGGACGATATAGCTAGCTCACTGATGAATTCCGATCGAGCTATTTCTGCCTTTCAAGAGTTAGTCGGGCTATTCAAGGCGGGGGGCTACCACCTAGTCAAATGGAGTAGCAATAGCACAAGGGTGCTTGAACATATTCCTGAAGATTATCGCTTGTCGCAAAACGTCGAATTTCACAAGGACGATACCTTGAAAATATTAGGTCTCTACTGGCGTCCTCGTGATGATGAGTTCGCCTTCGAGGTGATTTCAGATGATCGCCCTTGCACTAAGAGAAACATTTTGTCCTCTGTCGCACGTTTGTTTGATGTTTTGGGCTTGGTAGCACCTGTAGTCTTGTATGCCAAGCTTTTAATCAAGGAGCTTTGGATTGCTAAAATAGACTGGGACGCTGATCCCCCACAACGAATTACGTGACTGTGGAATGAATTCCGACGTGAACTTCCCCTGCTTGCCCAGATGAAATTTCCTCGGCACCTTGGAGTGGTTCATGGCTGTTCGGTAACAATTCTGGGTTTCGCTGACGCGAGTGAAAAGGCTTATGGTGCCGCAGTTTATATTCGAGTAGACGTCAAACAAAATCAGACAACTGTCATTTTGTCTTGTGCAAAGTCAAAGGTTGCGCCCTTGAAAGTTGTCTCATTAGCACTTCTGGAATTATGTGCAGCCTTGTTGCTTTCTAAATTAATAAAAGGGGTTCTGGAAATATATTCGAGTAGATACCCAATTAATTCGGTGTTAGCATTTTCAGACTCAACCGTAGTGTTAAATTGGATTCATTCTTCTCCACACCGATGGCACACGTTTGTTGCCAATAGAGTCTCCAAAATCCCGGACAACTTACCATCGGATCACTTTTACCACATCAAGGGAAACGAAAACCCGTGCGATTGTTTGTCCCGTGGATTAACTCCCACACAACTTATGAATCACCCCCTGTGGCTACAGGGGCCTCCTTGGGCCAAGTTACCTAAAGTCGAATGGCCAATAAAAACGTTTGTGCCAAAGGAATCTTCCGACGCGCCGGAGCTTAAGTCTATTTCCCTAGTAATAATAAAACCAATCGAAGAACCTTTTCTGTATAAGCCAGCACGTAATTACTCTTCATGGCAACGGTTTCTTAACGTGGCGAGCTACATATACAAGTTTATAAGGAAGCTGCCTGCCTGCTGCCTGGGACCCATAGTTGAGTCAGATTTGGAATTTACGGAATTAGAAATTATGAAGCTAATACAGTCGATACACTTTAGTGATGACCTTCAACGTTTGGAGAAAGGGGGATGTCGTTCTTCATCTATTAAAAAATTAAATCCATTTCTTAAGGATGGCGTATTACGCGTGGGTGGCCGTTTGGCAAACTCAGAGGAGAGTTTTGAATTTAAACATCCTATTCTTCTTCCTTGTAAGGATCATGTGGTAGACTTGCTCATACGCTCATACCACTGCAAATATTTACATACAGGACCAGGGTTGCTATCTTCTGTACTCCGTGGTAAATACTGGATATTATCTGCTAGACGTGCAATTAGAGCCATCATCTCTAAATGCAACGTATGTTTTCGATCTAAACCTCAACCTGGGTTCCCTATGATGGCGGACCTCCCTGAACCTCGAGTGCGAGCGGTTGTCAAAGCCTTCGTCCATACTGGATGCGATTATGCCGGCCCAATCCTAGTAACACCATATCGTGGTAAAGGTATAAAAAGCCGTAAGGCTTACATCTGCTTGTTTACATGCCTTACTACACGAGCGGTGCATATTGAGCTCGCAAGCGATCTCGGCACAGCTTGCTTCCTGGCCGCCATGAAACGATTCCTAGCTAGACGAGGATCGGTTCAATGTTTTTATACCGATAACGGAACCAATTTTATTGGTGCCCGGTCTTATCTACGAGATGATAAACCAGTATGGGAAAAGCAGTTAGCAGAAAGTCGTATCCAATGGAAACTTATTCCTCCTAATGCTCCACACTTCGGTGGTTGCTGGGAAAGTAACATCAAGTGCATAAAAACCCATTTATATAGGGTTATCGGCCGACAAATTCTTACTTTTGAGGAGCTTCAAACAGTTTTAAGCCAGATTGAATCCATATTAAATTCACGACCACTTACAGTGCTCAGCTCTGATCCTTCAGATCCAGCAGCTTTGACGCCAGCTCATTTTTTACATACCGTCCTGCTTGATCTCCTGCCAGCACCTGATATTGATAATTCGATTCCGCATCTTCTAACTAGATATGAGCTCTTAGACAAGATGGTACAGTCATTCTGGATGCGATGGCGGATAGAATATCTTCATAGCCTACAAGCCCGCCAAAAGTAGAACTCACCATCCTTCCCAGTTAAGGAAGGGACGGTTGTTGTAGTAATACAGGATAACATCATGCCCTTACATTGGCCCTTAGGCATTATAATACAAACTTTTAAAGGTAAAGATGACGTTATACGTGTAGCAATGGTAAGGACTAAGCACGGTACTTACCAAAGACCGGTGGTTAAATTGTGTCCATTACCAACTCAGTAAAGTCATAAATTATTTAGGTAAAAGGTAGATTAGCTTCTAGATAATAAGTCATAGATAATGTTACGCGCTCCAGTCGACGACACAACTAGCGCCATCTAGTGTCAGGAACGAGAGCGAGGGGAGCGTTGCAGTTTATGACATCACAAATCTTTCGACCGACAGCGCCACCCGAAGAACTGAGTTTCTAGAAAATCTATACTCGAACTCTCGGTACCTTGTGCGTGTTTACTTGAACATTCCGGATATTTTGCTAATTTAAATAAATAGGTGGCGCAAGATGCGATCGAGACAGAGTTGAACTCAGCGACACAAGCGAAGCTTCGGAGCGGAATTAAGTGAATTAGTGTGTTTAATTATTAGTGTTTTTAGTTTTAATTTGTGTAAAGTAAATTAAAGTGTTAATGTAGGTAATTTTATCGGCAATTTTTATTGTCACGAACCTCAAGCTCGTAACAATTGGTGTCAGAAGTGGGATAAAATAATGCCGATTTTACCTAAGGAGGAAACGGAGGGTGTCCATACCCGAAGTCAACGCCAGCAGGAGACGGACCAACGAAGATTTGGTGGTGCAACGCCGCAGACGTCGGAGGGCCAGCCACCGGCTGCAGGCCCGTCGGTAGCTCCTACATCTGCCGCACCTGACTTAGGTGCTCTGATGGTGATGCTGCAGGAGCAGGCTCGCCGACAGGAGGAACAGGTCCGTCGGTTGGAAGAGCAGCTGCGGGGCGGACAGGATGAACAGGCTCGCCGACAGGAGGAACAGGTCCGTCAGTTGAAAGAGCAGCTGCAGAGTGGACAAGAGGAACAAGCCCGTCAGCAGGCGGAACAGGCTCGTCGGTCGGAAGAGCAGATGCTCCTCATGAAGGACCTTCACGCTACCTTTGGGAAAGAGATAAGGCAGGTGAAGGATAGGGTTGCTCAACACGACAACCGCCTGTCGGAAGCTGAAACCCGAATCGAAGAACATGAAACCCGAATCAACCATGTGAACAATCGGGTTGACAACGTGATGGCTGACGTGAAGAAAACGCTAAACGACCTCAAACTTGGGGATGGAACTACAGCTCCCGTAGTAGCTGCAGCACCTTCGCTACGTGGATTCAAAGTGCCGCCGTTCGACGGGACCTCTTCCTGGTCGGCCTACAAAATCCAGTTCGAGGCCGTCATGGAGGCGAACGGCTGGAATAAAAGCCAAGTCATGACTGCACTCACCCTAGGCCTGCGCGACCAAGCCTTAACTGTGTTGGAAGCTCTCGGTAAGAAAGTGACATATGAGCAGCTTCTTGAGGCCTTGGAGGCGAGATATGGTGACGCTCACCTGGAACACGTCTTTCGCGCGCAGCTTAAAGATCACGTGCAACGCAGCAACGAAAACCTGTAGCAGTGGGCCCTTGAGGTGGAGAAGATGGTTCGAAAAGCATACCAGTCTGTACCTGCGCTCATTGGAGGGAACCTGGTGTCAGAGCTACTGTGAGGCTCGGGCACCACGAGACGCTTAAGGACGCCTTGGCCCATGCACTGGAGGTAGAAGCCGTGCGGCAGGATCATCGTTCCCATCGCGTCAGGGAGGTTGCAGCAGCTACAGTTCGCGACCGCAACAAAGGATACAGCCCTAGGTGTTATGGCTGTGGGGAAAAGGGCCATCTTCGATCCAGCTGCCCTAAGCGAACCCTAGAAAGGGAAGGTGAACGATCCCAGGAGGGTAGTGCGGCCAACAGCACCGCCCAGCAGCAGCAGGGAAACGAGTAGAAGCCAGAACTGCGGGGCGGGTGCTGGCTGATGTTAAAAGAGCCCCAAGGATCTCGATCTCACAAACCCATGATGGGAACAGTCTAATCATCAAGGGCGAGGTCAACGGAATGCCGTGTAAACTGACCATAGACACTGGAGCCTCTCGTATGGTTGTTAGTTCCCAACTTATAAGTCAGTTCCTTGGGGACTCCGCATACAACCGAGAACGCATTAATTTGGTAACAGCCACCGGTCAGCGTATACCTGTCCGTGGAGAGAAGGAGATGAAGTTGAAGCTAGGCAACGTGATCTACCTGCATAATGTCATCGTGGCTGATATAATGGACGACTGCATCCTAGGCCTAGACTTTATGAGGAATAATTGTTGTGAGATCGACGTTAAGCAAGGTGTTTTGAAATGTGGACAGGAGGAACTTTTTATGGAAGGTGCGTTACCAGGGAACGTGTACAGCATTAAGAAGATTGTTCTTCCGCCGAGATCGGAAACGATTGTTCCGGTTAGTCTTCCCCGAAACGCTAGGCAAGCTCACCGTTGTGTACTTGTGGAAAGGGTAAACAATGACCTTCCATGGAAAGTAGCTCGAACCTTGGTCAGGACCACTGACATCTCAGGAGTACGCGTGCTGAACCTTTGCGACCGGGACCAGATTATAGAAAAAGGCACATTAATTGGTACTTGTGAGGATGTGGATTGGTTACGTCGGTGCCAATATATATCGAGTGGGACCCCCAGCAAGGATGCAGAAACGAGAGTGACCACACTTTTGGAAGACTGTCGCAGTGTTCTGTCCCCGAACGAATTGGTCAAGGCGAAGAAGTTGTTACTCGAGTACGCCGATGTATTCTCATCAAACGATGCTGACATAGGGAAGACTGGTTTAGTTCAACACAAAATAAACACTAGTGAAGAGTTGCCTATCCGTCAGCGGCCAAGACGATTGCTAGTAATTTATAATTCATAATTCATAATTATTTATTTGCATAGAATGTAGGTAGATATTACAATAGTATTATTATATCATGAAATTTCCTATACATTCTGCCTTGTCGAGGCATGCAAATTTTGACTAATTTTATATAACAATTTTTTCGATGAATTTAACTTATTTACAAATATCAAAATGTTCATATGTAAAAACAGTAAAATTAACTAACTAATAATTATTCTAAACTATCAAAGTCCAAATCAAAAAATTCAAGCATTTTTGGATACAGTTTTTAAATATGTAATTTGTTTTGATTTTTGTGATCAAGATACTCATTAACAGTATAGAAACAATTAAGTAAAAGCCGTTCATGAAGTTGGTTTTTTAACTTTGTCACTGGGAAATTTTTAAACTCGTCGGGTAAAGCGTTAAAGATTTTAATCGCCATTATATATGAATTTTTTTGGAAGAGCATCAATTTACATTTTGGAAAGTATATTCTGTTATTAGATTTTTCTCTTAAATTTCTATCTCTTAAAAAGTTACATATTACATGGGAAGTATTCAGGGAATTGTTTGACAAAAATCGCCGCTTGTTTTATATACATACATGCAAGTGGCAGCACTTTTATTTCTTTAAATAATGGTTTGCACGATGTCATGGGATGTGCTCCACAGATTGCTCGAATGCATTTTTTTTGGATTTTAAATACGCGTTCTATTTCAGAACAGTTGCCCCATATTAGAAGTCCGTACTGCAATATCGATGAAACATAGCCATGATAGGCGTTTAAGGCTGCTTTGGCAGATGCTATTTCTCGAAGTCGGCGAAGTGCAAATACAAATCTGTTTAATTTGTCACATATCGATAGAACATGCCTTTTCCAATTACAATTATTGTCAATAGTGATACCAAGAAATTTATAATAATCAACTTCTTGTAGCACTTTTTCATTGTAGATTATATTTAAATTAATTTGCTTACTTCTAGTTGTATGAAATTGCATTATTTTAGTTTTATTTATATTTACAGTCATATTGTTACAATTTAACCAATCAATTATATGTTTTAGTGTACTATTGATATCAAGTTCAAAAATCTTTTTATTTGTGCATTTAAGAATGATTGTTGCATCATCAGCGAAAAGAATCGTTTTATGAGGAGTTATTGTTGGTAGCTCATTAATATATATTAGGAAGAGTATAGGACCCAGAATACTTCCTTGTGGTACACCATATTTGTTCAACCGATATTCCGACCGAATGTGCACCTTTCTAAGGTTTTTGAGCATTGTTATTTCAGTGCAATGCTGTCTTTGACCGAGGTAACTTTAAACCATTCATTTGCTTTCCCACGTATTCCGTATCTTTCGAGTTTATTGAGAAGTATGCCATGATGAACAAAGTCAAATGCTTTACTCATATCCAAAAAAAGAGCTACCACCGGTACACCGTCATTGACGCATTCTGTAATAAGCTTAATGAGTTGAAAGGTCGCTAGTGTTGTGGACTTATTTTTTACAAAACCATTTTGTGCGTTATTAATAATGTTAAATTTTTCCATAAAATCATTAAGTCTCTTAAGTATTGCTTTTTCAAAAACTTTTGACAAAATGGGCACCATTGCAACAGGTCTGTAATTATTAATATCTTTAGTATCGCCCTTTTTGAAGATGGGTTTTAAAACTGAATACTTGAGATCTGCAGGAAAAATTCCTTGGGTAAAAGATAAGTTTATGATATGACTAAGTATTGGTGCTATATTTAAAGAACTTAGTTTTAATATTTTTGTCGGTAACTCATCATACCCAACCGACTTAGTGTTTCGAAGAGATAATATAATTTGATTAACTTCATCAGGAGTCGTAGGTCGTAAAAATATAGTTGAGTGACGGGATTGTTTACACATACAATTATTTGACATATTTGGTCTGTCTTTATTTGTCGAATCTATAAAAAAATTATTAAACCCATTTGCAATGTCATATCCTTCTACCAGGGTTCTTCCATTGTAATTTATGGTATCTATTACTTTATTAGTTAGTTTATTAGTTATATTTGTTCTTATGACATTCCATATAGCTTTACCTTTATTATTTGATGCTAATATATATTTTTCATTTTGAATTTTTTGTGCCTTTAAAATACATTTCCTAAGAATTTTAGCATAACTTATGTATCTAGATTTGTTTAGACTTTTATTTGCCGCTGTAAGCAGATATTTACAGTATAGCTTTCTTTTTACTACGCAAGATTTTTTTATGCCTCCAATAACTTTTATTATTTCTTAACGAAATCTTAATTAATTTGGTTGGGAAACACAGGTCGAAGAACAGTTTGTAAATATTATAAAAGCTTGAAAGTGCTTTGTTGGTGTCTTGTTCAGTATAGATTTCAGAACAAGATATTGGTTGTATACATTCCAAGAACTTTTCTATATTATCTTTCGCAAAGTCCCTTTTTACCTCAAACCAGTATTTTACTGTTTTATTGATTTTCATAGGTAGCTCCAGTACTTGTCCCGTGTGGTCAGAGAGGCCCAAATAATGTATAGAACCTTTTGCTTCTGTAACATTGCTTATTAAGTGATCAATACATGAATTAATTCTGGTTGGGGAGGTTATGTGCTGAGTTAAGTTAAAATTTAGTAATAAATCCTTAAGCTTCTTAGAGTTATTACTAACCTTTATAGTGTCTATATTTAAGTCTCCTGCTATGATTATTCGCTTTTTAATTCCTCTTGATAATTTTAATAATAATTTATTTAATTTTTCGAAAAATATATATATGTCTGAATTAGATGTTCGATATATGCATAATATTATAAGATTAAAATTACCAATTTCAATTCCGCAACATTCAAAATGTTTTGTCATTTCATATTCTTTCGTTACCATTAAATCATTATAATTTATGTCTTTCCTTACAACTATGCATACTCCGCCACGTCTTTCTTTTGGTCTGGAGTAGAATGATGCCAGCCGAAAACCTGGCAGCTTAAGATTAGGTTCTTCGCCACCTTTAATAAAGGTCTCAGTGAAGCAAATGATTTGAATATATTTGTTGCTATAAGCTAGTTCATTTAAACTTACTGCAATCAAATCTTGTTTATTTAAAACTCCAGTAATATTTTGATGTAAAAGAAGTAGTTTTTGATTAGGCTGGTTTTTATCGAAAAAGCATTTTTTTATTACTTGTTGAGGAACCGGTTCGCTACAGGATTATTTATATTAACGTTACAAGTTTGCAAAGCCCCGTCCGATGACTTCAAATTCTTCATTTTCATTTTTTCGAAGAAATATTTGATGGTACCCTTCTTATAATTAATAACTTCATGAACTTTTTGATTTTTTATAATTTGTTTTTTGAAATAATAAGGTATCGTTCCCTTCTTTGGTTCGTTTAATAACAAAGTTCTATCTACAATTTTTTCAGCCAAGTTATTTAGCCTACTTTTCTGCACTATAAATTGTTTATCATACTCGTGACTATCTATAGACATGTTAATAGAATAACACAGGTAATTTATGTAATCGCTTTTTGAATTTATATTGCAGTATTTGTAATCAATGTCAATAAGCCTGCAATTTTTGTGATTTTGAGTCAATATTTTATACATATTATTTATCATTTTTTCATTTAAATACAAATTACTTAGTACAGGTAATAAATAAACATTGGTTCTGCGGAGTTTATACAAAGCAACGCTAAGATTAAAATATAATTTATACGGATTTTTGTCATGGCTCCCAACACACAATATAACATAGTCACTTAATGTTACTGTATCTTCAAGTTGGTTGCAATGCATTAAAATATCACATGAAGAAACGTTTGGTTTTATTATAGCTAATGGCATATACTTATTATTCTATTTTCCTTCTCTTGATTTGTATAAAGCTGAAGATAAACCCGACGTATTTTCATCCCCAAGAATTGTGATCGTATTCTTTTTATTATTAGGTTTTGCCTCCGTATATGTTGAAGGTGAAGGGGACATAAGTGTTTTATTGGATGTATTGCATACATCTTTCTTTTTTTCTATGCAAGTTTCTTGCAGTTTTAGGTCTTTTCCTGTGATCGAGTGACTTTGTTCAACTTTGGTTTTACTATTCGTATCCTGTGATTTGGATATAATGTTATCTAATTTTATCGGTGTAATTTTATCTAACTTCAACGGTGTTGACCTTCGTGAAGATACTTCTCCATTTGACAAAAGTTTTTTGTATATATCGAGCTTCTTTTGCTGTTCAGTAATTTTATTTTGATGTTTTGTGATTTCCAAATTTAATAAATCTATTTCGTTGTGTGCGCTAGATAGTTACGTAGAAAGCGCATGTATTTCATTCCTAAGATCATTAATCAGGGAGCTTTCCGTGGTTGTCAAATTAGGTAAACTTTGTGAACTATCATCTAAGAACGTGGTGTTTTCTAAGATCTCATTACTTGATAAATCTTCAATTGAAATGTGTTTACCCACTCTTGGCTTTCTCTGTGTTATGTTTTCATCATTACGCAAAGTTTTTTTTGAACATGATTTTGTCACATTACTTAGTTTTTGTGGGGTTTTAGGCTCCTGTAACATCTGTATTCTGTCCTAAGCAAGTTTGGCACTTCCATTTAAGTTTACGTTCTTTAGACATTAGATAGAAGCGTATTTGCATACATAACATTTAAGAAATTCTTTATGATGTATTTCTTTATCACATTTGTTGCATAATATTTTTATACCCCTTGATGCCATTTTGTAAGAAATGAAAAAAGACTATTTTTTTTTAAGTGTTAGATTTGAACCTCCGACTTCCCGGTATTACCGCTCTGAACTTACTATTAGGCTACGTATCCTTATAAACAGTTGATGAAATTGTTGTTATCATTCAAAACTTGACAATACTACTTTATCGACTTAACCAGTTTCTATTACAATAATAGATGACACTAGTATACACTATTAATCCAGTAATAATTGTGGGTAGTTTAAAAGTTTAACACACAACAATCTTCATCCAATTGATTTAAATTATAGTATTAGGCTCGTAAATCACATATATATAAGCGAGATTATAATATTTATTCTAATTTTAGTTCACTTGGGTTAAATTACACTGTTTATATAATTATGCACCAATGATTAATCACTTCATTAGACCATTTAAACTGAACGGCACACTTAGTTTTTACTTCAATTTTCTCTCAGTAAAACATGTACTATTTTCGCGAATAACACTTCCACACGTATATTATAGTTTAATTTTCTTGTTTTCATCAAAAATACAGTTTTTAATTAGATTTCGAATTTATCAAAGAGTAAAAACGCGGAGCTAATGTTTAATAACAACAATGACAGCTGTCGTGTGACAGTGGTAGCACGTGAAAAGGAAGTGGAAACCATGATTGAAGGAATGGTGAAGGATGGTGTTATTGAACCTTCCTCTAGTCCATGGTGTTCGCCAGTGGTGCTGGTGAAAAAGAAGGATGGCAGCATGCGGTTCTGTGTTGATTACCGCCGTCTGAACGACGTTACAAAGAAGGACAGCTATCCCTTGCCAAGAATTGATGACACGCTGGACATGCTTACAGGAGTAAAATGGTTTAGCACGCTGGATCTAAAAAGTGGCTACTGGCAAGTTGAAATTGACCCTAAGGACAAGGAGAAAACTGCGTTCTCGACGGGAAAGGGTCTGTGGCAATTCAAAGTAATGCCGTTTGGGTTGTGCAATGCTCCAGCAACGTTTGAAAGGCTGATGGAACTTGTACTTACCGGGCTAATTGGCTATGCCTGTCTGGTCTACTTGGATGACATCATCATCGTGGGCCGTACGTTTGAGGAACACCTTCAAAACCTGGAACGCGTGCTTATGAAGATTCAGAGTGCCAACCTCAAGTTGCGCCCGAAAAAATGTTCACTATTCCAACGGAAAGTTAACTTTTTGGGGTTTGTAGTATCGGAAGAAGGTATCCGCACAGATCCAGAGAAAATCGCCGCTGTCAAGGATTGGCCGGTTCCAAAAGACAAGACGCAGGTTAGAGCATTTTTGGGTTTGTGCTCCTATTACCGGCGATTCGTGAAGAACTTTGCAGATATAGC
This sequence comes from Parnassius smintheus behrii, assembly GCA_036936625.1. Classification (NCBI taxonomy): domain Eukaryota; kingdom Metazoa; phylum Arthropoda; class Insecta; order Lepidoptera; family Papilionidae; genus Parnassius; species Parnassius smintheus. The sequence goes on from JAUPFT010000028.1 coordinate 35,445,778, forward strand.
CAAACCTCTGCACAAGCTAACCGAGGAGAAGCGACATTTCTGCTGGGATGAAAGTTGCAATATCGCATTCCAGGAGCTCAAGGACCGTCTGTGCAAAACACCTATTTTGCGATACCCTGATGCAAGCAAAGAATTTATAGTTGACACAGACGCAAGTGATATAGGACTTGGCGGTGTGCTGTCTCAACGGAGTGGTGACCAATAGGTCGTGATAGCGTACTTCAGCAAGTCGTTGTCAAAACCGGAAAGGAACTATTGTGTCACAAGACGCGAATTGCTCGCTGTGGTAAAGTCGTTGCAGCATTTTAGCAAATATCTTCTGGGACGAAAGTTTCACTTACGAACTGACCATGCTGCACTAAAATGGCTATTGCAGTTTAAAAACACAGAAGGACAAGTTGCGAGGTGGATTGAACTACTGCAGGAATACGACTTTGAGATCGAACATCGCAGCGGGAAATCTCATGGCAACGCAGATGCATTGTCAAGAAGACCTTGTCCTGAAGATTGCAAACATTGTACTAGGCAAGAGAGTAAGGAAGTGGTATCCGTGAGGATGCTCAGGGCAGACCACCTCAGCAACGAGTGGAAGGACAGCTTACTACATGCACAGCAGGAAGATCCGGACATCAAGCCGATTCTGGAATGGATAAAGGCCAGTGCTCCCAAGCCCAAGTGGAGTGACGTCTCAGCGATGAGTTCGACCACTAAAAGCTATTGGGCCCAGTGGGACAGCTTGCTGCTTCAGGATGGAGTTCTGTGTCGTAAATGGGAAAACGTTCGGGGAGACAGCTGTCATTTGCAAATGGTTGTCCCTAAAGCTAAAGTACCGGATGTTCTACAGCTGTACCATAATGATTGTTCAGGAGGCCATCTGGGAGTTAAACGAACGAACGAACTACTGAAGATCCGAGAACGGTTTTACTGGTTCCACTGTCGAAACGATGTCGAGGACTGGTGTCGCAAATGTACAAGTTGTGCGGCTGTAAAGGGACCCCAGACTCGTAGTAGAGGTGCATTGAAGTTGTACAATGTGGGTGCACCATGGGAGAGAATAGCCATTGACGTGGCGGGGCCGTTTCCGGAGAGTGAAAGCGGTAACAAGTATTTCATGGTTGTGATGGATTACTTCACTAAGTGGCCAGAAGTCTTCGCCATTCCAAATCAAGAAGCTTCAACAGTTGCAGATAAACTAGTTCATGAAGTCTTCTGTCGTTTTGGAGTACCTTTAGAGATTCACAGCGATCAAGGAAGGAATTTTGAGTCTCAAATATTCCAGGAAACTTGCCGAGTTATGGGTACTCATAAAACACCGCACGCAAGAACGACTTCTTATCACCCGCAATCTGATGGAATGGTGGAACGATTTAATCAGACATTGGAGAGGTACCTAGCAAAAGTTGTAGACAATCGGCAACGAGATTGGGACAAGCACATACAACCGTTTTTGTTGTCATATCGAAGTTCTGTTCACGAAAGTACAGCAGTGACACCAGCTTTCGCAAACTTTGGAAGAGAATTACGGCTGCCTGCGGACCTGATCACCGGGATACCACCTGATGCCCCACGCAATATAACCGATTATGCAAATGACTTGCGGAACAAAATGAATGACATTTATGAGCATGTCAGACAATCGGGCCAGCAAATGTCTGAGAAAATGAAAACCCGGTACGACCGCAAAATGAACAATAAAGGGTTCAACGAAAGTTCATTAGTGTGGTTGCACAATCCAGTCCGCAGCAAAGGGAAATCTCCTAAGTTTCAAGCTAAATGGGACGGCCCATACCGGATTGTAACCAGGATCAACGATGTGACCTACCGGATACAGAAAGGCGCAAGAGGGACTCCTAAGATCGTCCATGTGGATCGCTTGGCGCGTTATTATGGGACCGATAATGCTCGGGACGAGCATGTCTTAGGAGGGGGCAGTGTTACGCGCTCCAGTCGACGACACAACTAGCGCCATCTAGTGTCAGGAACGAGAGCGAGGGGAGCGTTGCTGTTTATGACATCACAAATCTTTCGACCGACAGCGCCACCCGAAGAACTGAGTTTCTAGAAAATCTGTACTCGAACTCTCGGTACCTTGCGCGTGTTTACTTGAACATTCCGGATATTTTGCTAATTTAAATAAATAGGTGGCGCAAGATGCGATCGAGACAGAGTTGAACTCAGCGACACAAGCGAAGCTTCGGAGCAGAATTAAGTGAATTATTGTGTTTAATTATTAGTGTTTTTAGTTTTAATTTGTGTAAAGTAAATTAAAGTGTTAATTTAGGTAATTTTATCGGCAATTTTTATTGTCACGAACCTCAAGCTCGTAACAATAAGTTAATGGAATTAAGTAGACATAAGTTGTTAACAAACATTCTTTAGTATGTTGTAATAAGGTTCCTAGAAGTAAGAATAAATTAATTTAAATCGATAGATGATTACACCTTTGAAAGCTTCCCTTTCAAGGCCGGGAGGAATGGTTCGGCTAGTTTAATAAACAGCCGAAATTTGTTCGTTTGTTTGCGCTGAATACTCGCAACCGTTACATCAATGTTACTTTGGTTTGGATGTCCGTGTATTTCGCGGGTCGATGTGATGCTTGCTTACTATTGGTCCGTTAAAGTTACGGACATCTTTTCGTCACGTGATTAACTGGATGTCAACACCGCGCGCCGTGAGAAAAGGGCACGTTTTACGCCGCTCCCAAATATAGGTGCAATCGCAAGTTCCTACCCGAATTGGATCATCGTGAGTGAACGAAATCCGTGTAGCTGGGATCCCCGAAGAAGCACACGAGAGCAGGAGCATCCGTCTTCGTATATTCAGGTACGTCCGACCTTAGTAATATTGTCGAGTCAACGGTGCAGGGTAGAATCAGCCAGCGTCTATGCAAATTACAGTCCATTTCCCATTTCCAACCAACGTTGTTATATAAAGCATCATAGAGGTCAGACAGTCTGCAGCCCCGTAATGAAAAGACCCAATTTTAGCAAAGCTACTTAGGTGTAAGTCAAACCAAGATGTAGAGGGCACTATTGAGAATAGCGACCGGCCAAACAACAATCACAGAGACGCAATGCTGCAGAACGCATCAAGCATCAATACGACTACCGTCGCGTTTACACCATCCCAAGGTCCCCCATACAATCCCAGTAGACATCACCACCCGCATACCTTCATCGACCAGAACCACAAGATGCATCGAATCAGGCGCAACACACCCGCAGATCTATCACAAGACACAATAACGTAAGTAGCAGTAAGCATCAATGCAACTATCATACGGATGGCGCCCTCTCACAACACACCCACATGATCCCTATCGACTTTGGTAACAAAATGTGTATGGTTATTAACAGAAAACAACACCAACTGATCATGGTAGCACGCTATTTAGACGTCAATGGACAAAACTCCACGTATCATAGCCCTTAAAAGTGTTACCAAACACACTCATCCCAATCCGAAAGATAGTCGACGCACCGCTACGCGCTACGACGCCGCCCACCAACGGTATGGGTGTTCGATGTACACGGAAAAGCCGTATTGCTACATCAAACCCGATTACCACCGGCGCTAAAATGATATGTCAAGGGCACATCAATTTGCGAGTCCAAGTTTACCTCGGTCTCGGTCGCTTGAGATGCAGTATACACCCCACTGTAATGATCCTTTTTAAGTTCAATTTCTATTAATATAATGCTTTTACTTATTTGAGACCTTCCACATATTTGCGTTATTTCATAGACCTTACATACATGTCTTAAATTTATAGGACTTCAGTCCGCAAATCTACTATCATAATGCTTATAATTCAAAGAGACCTTCTATAATAATTCTTTTGTATCATAGATCTTACTACTATATATCTTTAATATATGGGACTTCGAACCCACAACTCCAGTACTGTAATGCGTATACATCATAGTGACCTTCTATAATAATGCTTTAGTATAATAGACCTTACTCTCATAAGTGTTTATTATATGGGACTTCAACCCACAACTCTATTATTTTAATGCTTATGCATCATAGATACTTTCTATAATAATGCTTTAATATAAAAGACCTTACTAACATAAGTCCCTAATATTGAATAGTAGTCGGTCACCCGACTACCCCATCTATATGTACACAAAGCAATATATACACAAACACCATCTATAACTTAAGAATTTTCTTATACGCGGACAAGCTCATTGACTTAGGAAATTTTCTTATACACGAACTCCCTCCATAACTTCCATTGATCGATTTTCCAATTATTTCATTAATTTTAATATTAATATTTTAATATTTTCGACTTGCATCTCTATTAATTATCACATTTTGAATATTTGAACAAAGTTTGTAATAATTTATTGATTTCGAATGGCAATATTAAGCCTCTAATTTACTTTAATACTTACAATCTGAAATTAATTTATTTTAACGTTACGCTTGTTGATGTATTTTTATTGTATAATATATTTTTTCTAAGAAAATTTTTGACGGCATCATTTAGAAAATAATTATTCATTATTTATAATAAAAATGGGCCGTCACTGTATGTCAATATAAAATATTTAGGCTTTCTAAAATATACATATTTTTGTAGTAGCTATCCTACTTCCCATTTCATACTTTTTGACACCTATGAAAGTATTCCTCGATCGGAAAAATTTCCGTCAAATTTAGACGATCTATAACTTTAGCTGTAATTGTAATTATTGTACTGTTTTTATTTTATTAGGTGGGCTTCCACCATTAACGTTAGATCAATAAATTAAAATGTATAGACTATCGCTCTACATTTTAAAATATATACACTTTTGTGGCACATGATACCAAAAAGTTAAGTATTAAATGTTTGTGCGTGTGAAAAATAATGACTAATGCAATTAATAACTTAATTTTATTTTATAGTAAAGTCCTATTATATAAATACATAAAAAACTTAATTTATGTAGTCTCATAGATGTTAACGGGTCGTTATACAGATGATTCTTTGTATGCATACCATTGCCGCGCAAAGCCAGAAACCACATGAACGAGCGACCGCCCCGTGCCCTTTGGACTTTAAACAAGCAAAAGGATACCTACGTCTATCGTTTTATTTTCATTTTTCATCACAGTAGTAGTATTGGTAAGTTTTTGTTTAAAAGTGTTTAAATTATCTTTGCTAGAGATTGCATCTAAAGTCTTACTATCGAAATTTAATTATTTGGAACTGACTCCAAATCAAATGTAAAAAAAACTACTTCAATGTTTCAATAATTAGTTATGTGTTTTTTTAGACAATTACTTAAAACAGTTAAGTTATTAAAGTTCTGTATTGTTTGGAACTCTCACGGAGTTTTAAAGTAAATGATGGATAATTTTTGTGTATATTATTAAAAATCACTCTCACTGAAATAACCATTGAGTGCTGATACACACACTAATGTTTTACTAATGACTCAAAACGTTTCCAATCACTTTTTCTTCTTCTTCATAAGTTCGTAAAAGTCCGCAGCAGGACATGGACCTGTTCCGTTGCAGGAAGAATTGACCCAAAAAGTCACGTTCGGCAAGCGGATTGACGATTGTAGGGTCAGACGTCTCTCACTTTTGATGTTGGTGCCGGTCAAGATATTTTTCATCAACACAAGGTAGACGTAGCGTCATCTATTGGATGCCATATTTTTGAGAATATCACCTAGTGGCCTTCACGACAACCATGTAACGAAATGGGGTGATAGACTTTCTTAAGCCCCGTCCACACGGTACTAAATGTGCAGATAAAGAGTGAATACGCAATGTAAAGTACAACTAAAATAATTTATTTATTGACAACAGTAAAACTTACAGTTTTTAATTAATACTATATGGTATATATAATGTAATTCACAATGTAAGCCTATTAGAAGTTTTCACACATGAGTAATCGGTTTGGGTAAATGCATGTAATATATATAAGTAGATATGATTATATTTGATGTTGATTAGATTTAGGAGTTCAAGAGTAAATTGCTACTGAATTTAGATCTTATCAATTTGCAGATAGTATTACCACTAGTAGAAAAGAGGTCAGCCTTATCACAGTCCTTAGAAAATTTATTAAATGAGTTACATTCTCTTAAGAAGAATGAGTGTAATCTGTAATTTGATCTACATAAAGAAACTTGTAAGGAATTGTAAAAATGCAGAGAACGAGAGGAAACTGAGATATGTAATCTTTTTAATAAGTCAGGGCAGTCTAAACGATCTTGAGCAATTTTACTTAGTAAGACCAGGTCAGCTGTATACTGCCTAATTTGCAGCGGGGGAGATAAAGATGAGAACACTGCGATTCATAGCCTCCTTTGGGTATATGAAATTTAGAACCTACATATCGAATAATTTTTTTATTGAATCGCTTCGATTTTGTTAATATATATTTTATATTGACGATTCCATACTTGACACGCATATTCGAGATGGCTAAGAACAAGAGAACAAAATAATATTTTCATTGATTGACGATTGATATTTTAAGCCAGAGCCACATTATTAATGATTTCTTACTACAATTTGTTACTTTGACAGACACGCATTAAAAATTGAACAAAATAGTTGCCTAATAACTTAAAAGGAAAAATAAGGATGGAAAAAGTATTGTTCACAGCGATAAGCTGTAACAATATTGACGGTACCCATAAAAAGTTAATGTAATGAAAACCAATAACAAATTAAAATTAAAATAATGCTTTCGTTCAATATTGAATTCGGACGTGTAGTAGTTAGTAGCATGATATTTATATCAATACCAAAAGCGTACAAAATAAATCTGAAACGACGATTCAAAAACAGATCAACTTCCGTAAATTTTGTCCTAAATGAAATTCTTTTAGACAATCATCTTTGTGCTGATCTGTAAAAGTTTCTCCATCCGTTAAATCTTGTTCAATATATATTGTTACGCGATGACTAGACAGGGGGCGTGGCTAATGATTGCGTCACCGCGGTGGTGGGGTTTCGAGCCCAGAAAGCCGGTCGCCGTAGCAGGTGGCAGGGTCACTTTGGCTCGAACGGTCGGAGAGAGCGGTTGTGCTAGTAATTAGATATTACCTTAAATCATCAATTGCTGATTAATATTGTAAAAGTGTTATAAAAGATTTATATTACAAGTTTTGTTTTGAGTGCATTTTTTTATTAAGAATTTTACCTCTAATCTGTAATATCAGAAGTGGGATAGTGCTTCGTTGCCTACCCGCTTTCGGAACACCTGACTAAAATTAAAGTTAAAAAGATTAGTGTTGTAATTAGATTTTAACGATTTCGTACTTTTCTTTTTGTTTAGTTTTCGGTTTATGAATGTCAAAATGTCTGAACAACAATCACGTTCTCGTAAACGCAAGCGTGAGTCGAATAAGGATGTGCTGGATGCTATCCTTGCTAGACTGAATACGCTCGAGGAACGTTTTACTTTACCGCCGCCGCCGTTCGAGCCACTTTTACAGGCCGCATCAACATCTTCGGGGTCGGCACCGCGTCCGGTGCTGCCCGCGCTCACCAGCGTGCTCGCAGCCACCGACGACGTACATGACGGCAATTCGACGGTAGGCCGCTCACCTGTTTTGTTATCACAGGAGAGCATTGCCACAGGCGGGGACGCAACTGGCAGAATCGTGGAGGTCATCACTTCCCTAGTTAAAGTAAGGTCTAACAATTATTATATTTCTAACTTTGACCCTCATCTTCACAATATCGACGTTTGGTGCGAAGAGGTCGATAGGGCTAAAGAAACTAACGGATGGGACGATAACGAGTGTCTATCGCGAATCGGTAATTTTTTAAAGGGAGAAGCACGTGTGTGGCTTAACGAGTGGTCTAGCACCGATCGTTCATGGACGAATTTCAAACGAGAATTTAAAATGTTGTGCCCGCGAACCGTCGATATTGCATCTATTCTCTACGAAGTGATGACCAAAGATTCTGAAAGTTACGCCACTTACGCCGAATACGCTAGACGTTCATTGTTAAGGTTGGGTTTGGTTAAGGGACTATCTGACGAACTAATTGTTGCTATAGTATTGAGAGGCATCACAGATCCTCACATTAAAGCTGCAGCTACTAATGCAAAGCTACAACCCAACGATTTAGTGCAATTTTTGTCGATGTACGTAAAACCAAAAAATGATTTTCCGTCTACCCGCGATATATCTCGTGGATCGCGCTCTAGTCTTGGATCGACCATTATCCGACGAAATGAAAATAAAAAGGAAGTTGGCGATTTAAAATGTCACTTGTGTGGAAGGTTTGGGCATAAACATACGGACTGTATGAGTGCTAAAAGAACGCGACTAGGTAATAGTTTGGGGTCGTCACCGTCTAACACGCAGTCCCAAAATTCTGTAACATACTCATTTTGCAAAAAGAATGGTCATGAAATTAATAACTGTTTTATCAAACAACGTTCAGAGTCGACAAAACTCAACCCACACATTGTTAATTTTTGTAGTAAATTAGACAGTAACGTTTCGAAATCGACAATTGATGTTACAAGCGCGGTAATCGAAGGCATACCGATTGATTTATTAGTAGACAGTGGTTTCTGTATATCACTCGTATCGAGTTTCCTTGTTAAAACACTTTAAGGCTAACCAAAAACCAACATATCGCGCCTTGCGTGGCATAGGAAGTCAGCTTATTGAATGTACCTCGTTTGTGACATTAATTGTAGAGCTACCACACATATCTATCGAGGCCGATTTTTATGTGGTACCCCACAATTGCATCAGTACTCCGGTCATTATAGGCACCGATATTTTGAATCGTGAGGGCATCACATATATCCGACAGAATGGTGTTCATATTCTGACCCATACAGGCATACCTATACCGGTAAACCATGCTTTCGGTATTAATAACGTGAACACACCTCTCATAGGAGAAGAGAAAGAACAGCTTTTGTTGATCGTAAATCATTTTTCAAGGTTCTTTATAACCGGCACGGCTTCGACCACAGTCACGACAGGTAGTATGAAAATAGAAGTTTCCAACAATGAACCAGTATGCTATAGGCCGTACAAATTATCGTATGATGAGAAGCTTCGCGTTCGAAGTATAGTTAAAGACCATACGCAAGCCCCGTAATTTTGGTTAAAAAGAAAGACGGCACAGATCGAATGTGCGTAGATTATAGGGTCTTGAATTCACGTACTGTAAAGGATAAGTTTCCTTTGCCACTCATAGAGGATCACATAGATAGGTTAGGATCAAGTAGATTCTTTACGAGTTTAGATATGGCGACTGGCTTTCATCAGGTGCCTATGGAAGCAGGGTCAATCGCCAAAACCGCTTTCGTGACCCCAGAGGGTCACTTCGAATACGTTAAGATGCCTTATGGCCTTTCTAATGTTCCAGTATTTTATCAAAAGATCATTTCTAAGACGCTCAAATCTTTCATCGATTCAAGAACTGTTCTTGTGTACATAGATGACGTTCTTTTGCTATCCGATACGGTACCTGAAGGATTAGCCCTTCTACGACGAGTCCTAGAAACCCTTACTTTGTCAGGTTTCTCTATCAATCTCAGGAAATGTACCTTTCTTAGCAGTGAAATAGAGTATCTTGGGAGGGTTATCAGTAATGGTCAGGCTAGGCCGAGCATGCGTAAGATCCAGGCTCTGATCGATTCTCCAAAGCCTTGAAGCGTCAAACAAATTCGACAGTTCCTTGGCCTTGCGGGCTATTTCAGAAGATATATTCCAAATTATGCCCAGCGAACAGCTTGTATCGCGCGTTTAACTAAGAAGTACGTATTGATCATTATTGATGCATTTACGAAATACTGTCTTCTGTATTCCCTCCATCGTCAGGACACTGACGAATTGAAAAAAGCCTTTACTGACGCGGTTTCGATGTTTGGGTCTCCGAGGATCCTAGTCACGGATCGAGGACGAATGTTTGAGAGCAGCGCTTTTCAAGATATGGTAAACCTATTCGGTAGCGACATTCACTACATTACGCCAAATATGCACCATGAGAATGGACAGGCTGAGCGTTATTGCCGAACTCTACTAAACCTTCTTCGTATTGAAGTCAACCATAGAGGCCAAAGTTGGTCTGATGTACTGTGGAAAACCCAACTTATTTTAAATAGTACAAAAACACAGTACGACTAAAATGTCTCCCCTTCAACTGCTTATTAAAAGCGACTCTTCCACCCCCGTTATACGTGCTCTTGTCCAAGACGTTGCGGTAGATATTGCTACTCCAAACCGCCAAGCGCTTATGGCGCTGCGGAGACAACGAGTTTCGTCACTATTGTCAATCAACCAGCAAAAACAAGACGATCACGTGAATAAAGACCGTAGATCACCTAACGAGTTTGCAGTAAACGACAAGGTGTTTGTGATTAAGGCTTCACAGTCGGCGGGAAAATTAGATTCCTGTATGCGGGGACCTTACAAGGCATTAGAACGACTTCCACATCATCGGTACAAATTGGAGCTGTTGGCTGGCTCGTACGTGAAGCGTACTGAAGCTGCCGCTGAAAACTTAGTGCAGTGGGCAGCAGAGTGGACTCCCGAGACGTGTGCTGCGTTTTTTGCTTGTAAGTTACCGATTTTATTACGCTTTATTGTTATGTTGGTGTTTTGCTTATGTTTTGCTGTATGCATAAGCTGGTGTGCTTATACATATTCACGTTGACATTGAGATGTTTTCTCTGTCACGGCAGATGGACTACTCATTTGGAGTTTTTCATGTTCACGTTGGTATAGAGTGTGATTCTCTACCACGGCAGATGGAGGGTTCTGAAAGAATCTCTTCCATATTCACGATGACATTGAGATGTTTTCTCTGTCACGGCAGATGAACTACTCATTCGGAGTTTTTCATGTTCACGTTGGTATAGTGTGATTCTCTACCACGGCAGATGGAGGGTTCTGAAAGAATCTCTTCCATATTCACGCTGACATTGAGATGTTTTCTCTGTCACGGCAGATGGACTACTCATTCGGAGTTTTTCATGTTCACGTTGGTATCGAGTGTAATTCTCTACCACGGCAGGACAGATGGCCCAAAAGGGGTGCTGTCACGGTATACTAGTCACTACCGTAGCGTAGGCAACTGTTGTATGGGAGGCCTCCAGAGATCGATATGAATGAATGTGATGAATGGTTTGAACGGTTTTGTAAGAGAAACGAATGTAATGTCATGAAGTATGAACCATTGCTTTGTAAGGAGTATGCTTATTATGAACCGTAATGATAAATTCTAATGTGTTCAATTTATTTCCAACTTTTAGTGGAGTCAGATGACTCGTTACATGACACTTCGGAGGAGGATGAGGCGAGATCAAATCCCGAACACATCAAGGTTGCGGACGAGGACGACCGCCCGTCAGGAGAGGCCGTGTTACGCGATGACTAGACAGGGGGCGTGGCTAATGATTGCGTCACCGCGGTGGTGGGGTTTCGAGCCCAGAAAGCCGGTCGCCGTAGCAGGTGGCAGGGTCACTTTGGCTCGAACGGTCGGAGAGAGCGGTTGTGCTAATAATTAGATATTACCTTAAATCATCAATTGCTGATTAATATTGTAAAAGTGTTATAAAAGATTTATATTACAAGTTTTGTTTTGAGTGCATTTTTTTATTAAGAATTTTACCTCTAATCTGTAATAATATTGTATATTTGTTTATTTGTTGTAATATTGTTTTTACCGAAATATAGAATTCTCGATAACTTAATAGTTCCTACTAGCCGCACTGCTAATTGTTTTTCTCTTTTCTGTTCGTTGTGTTTTGTCATGTGATTCACAACAAACATTGTTTTAGATAAAACTTTAAGATATTTAGACCCTATCCTACTAATGCTTATAACTTTTAACTTTCTTCTTTTTGTCTCGGATATGCTCAAAATTCAATCAGAAACGTTATTCAGAGCAACACATATGTGGACTTAATTTTAGTTATACAAAAAATACACAAATCCTTCAAATTTGTTAAAGTAAACACCTGTAGTCTTGTTATTAGCAACTGGATATATATCATCTTTACTTCTATAATCTACTTTACAATGACTTTGTTTCAAATCTTATTAGTAAAGAAAACCGCAATTTGTTTTACTTATTTGCCTTTATTGATATCGGATTTAAATATGATTTACATAATTCGAAATATTAAGATATTAAGGTATTATACAACTTTGTGGATATCTGATACAGAATACAGAAAAGAATGGTGCCATGATTTTTATGCCAAATTGAAATAAAATATTTTTGAATGGCCAGCACCTATAAGTTAACGCTAATAAATTCAAAATATTCCTAGACCGTGTTTATGTTGATATTTACCTAAGCAAAATATTTAAATTTGTCTGAATACTCGCGTATTGTCGAATTCAAAAAATTTTCACGCTGAAAATATAATTTTATCGTCTTACTATTACAATAATTTTCAGTTTCCAGAAATCGATACAGACAAGTTTATTTTATTTATGTGGATATTAAAAAATGTATTAATAATCAGTCTATTAAGCTACGAAAGTGAAATGCTTTTTATAACATTTAAAAATATTAAAGTTTTGTTAATAACCACTGCTAAACCTAAAAATTGTTCAGGTGAGTACCATGAATTTACCTATTCATTTACTCGTACATAATTGTATAATTTTATATTATAAATTCAGGCAATGCTCTTAACATTCCTATAATTTCTGTTTCCAATTTCTTTTAATCTGGTATCTTCTGTGTCTACGATAATGTTTTAGTTTTTGCGAGTTAATATTATTATTAAGCCTGATATTAGGGAAAGCAAAGATTTCTAGTCCAAATCCATGTAACCTTTTATAGATCACAGCCCGCAGGGTTACAAAAGTGTACGAAAGCGTTCCCAAATCCATCTCCATATCTATCGCGTTCCTTCCCCTGTCAACCACGTGATAAAAGGATCTATTAAGATAATACCTACCTATAAAAAAGTTCTAAACTAATATTACACTAAATCAAATGGAGATTTGAAGGTTTCCTTCCCTTGTTTCACTGATGCTGTTTGACACCCCACACTGTAACAGTATTGCACTTACTTCTGTTCCGTGGAAATAAACATGTGCAAAATATTAAGCGACCTTATTTCATCCATCATCGTCGCCAGAGGCGACTATAGGAAATTCCAAAGAAAATAACACCGTTCGTTAGATTGCGGTTTAACTATCTAATAAAATGTTTCATTTCATCTCATGTTTTTTACCAGTGGTAGAGCCACGCAGCAGCTTTGCTGTTGCACGTATGGGCAGGCTCAAACCGGGGTGGTACCACGACCTCACAGAATACCGGCGTGAAGTGGAAGCTCTGCTTCCGCGTTTCGTCTGATGAGTGCAGGTGGCCGGAGGCCCAAATCCCCCCCCCCCATCAACATGGTAGCGGAATTAAATAATGATAGACTACCCCAGGAGGGTACCAGCACCCCTGGAGAATCCCTCGCTGAGCATCCACGACCATGTTTCTCCACTTCTGAGCGTGGGTGCTCAGGCTGCCCCGCGTATTCTGGGGGGGGGGGGGGCAAAATTCCGCTCAAGACTACAACTGCTCGGGGCAAACGGAGCAACAAGACCAAGGCGACCTCTGCCACGCTGTCCGTGAATTTCTGCAATATCAGGGGACTTCACTCTAACCTAAACGCCGTCCACTACCATCTCGAGACGGCGAGGCCGGCTCTGCTCTTTCTGACCGAGACGCAGGTGTCCTCTCCGGCTGATGTCTCGTATCTCTCCTACCCGGGGTACAAACTGGAACACTCCTTTGTGCTTTGGGCTGGAGTTTGCGTTTACGTCAGAGAGGACATCTGTTCTCGACGCCTCGGCAGACTTGAAGGTTCGGACCTGTCCATTCTTTGGCTACGCGTAGACAGAGACGACCATCCGCGCGTCTACGGGTGCCTCTATAGGTCCCATAGCGGTAATGCCGAAACAGACCGACTCTTCGACCACGTCCAGGGGATCTTCTGTAGCAGATTCGTTGCTACAGAAGATCCCCTCCGCAGAGATCGTGATTCTCGGCGACTTTAACGCCCATCACGTCGAATGGCTTGGTTCACGTTTAACCGATCATGCGGGGAGATCTGTTCATGATTTTGCCTTGGCATATGGTCTGACACAACTGGTTACTTCGCCTACGCGGATTCCAGATGTGGAGGATCATGCACCTTCCCTGTTGGACCTTCTGCTGACCTCTCACCCGGACGGATATCAGATTTCCGTCGACGCCCCTTTAGGCTCCTCGGACCATTGTCTGGTCCGGAGTGTTGTGCCACTCACGCTGAAATCGCGGTTGCATTCTGCAGGCTGCCGCCGTGTTTGACACTATAGGTCAGCCGATTGGGATGGGATGCGGTCTTTCTTTGCATCCTACCCTTGGGGGCGGGTTTGCTTCTCGCCGGATGATCCCAACGTTGTTGCGGATTCTGTTACTGATGTGGTACTTCAGGGTATGGAACTTTTTATTCCTTCCTCTGTGGTGCCCATTGGAGGCAAATCTCAGCCATGGTTTGGTCGCTCCTGTAAAATAGCATCATGCTATAAGCAGGAGTGCTACCAAGCCTGGGTTGATGCATCAGCGTCCCGGGATGTAAACACCAGCGCTCTAAAAAAGAAGTATAATTCCGCCTCTAGGTCCTTCATTGCCAAGGCAAAGTCAGAGCACATAGGCAGAATTGGCGAGAAACTAGTTCGCCTTCCTTCTGGAACCCGTGCGTTCTGGTCTCTCGCCAAGGCTGTCCAGGGAAATTTCTGTCAGCCATCTCTTCCATCTCTGCACAGGGAGGACGACTCACTGGCCCATACTGCAAAGGAGAAAGCCGATCTTCTAGGCTCTTTCTTTGCGTCTAACTCGACTCTCGATGACGGGGGGAGTACGCCGCCGACCATCCCGCGGTGTGAGTGCTCCATGCCGGAAGTGCAGTTCACACAGCGCTCGGTTCGCAAAGCACTCCTCTCCCTGGACATCCACAAGTCGAGTGGGCCTGACGAAATCCCCCCAATTGTGCTGAGGACGTGTGCTCCAGAGTTGGCACCGGTTTTAACGCGTCTTTTCCGGTACTCCTACTCCCTAGGCGTAGTCCCAAAATCATGGAAGACGGCTTTCGTCCACCCGATCCCTAAAAAAGGCGACCGCTCAGACCCGTCCAACTACCGGCCAATCGCCATCATCTCCTTGTTCTCCAAAACAATGGAGTCCATTGTAAACTGCCCGCTCATGAGGTACCTTGAGGATCACCAGCTGATTAGTGACAGCCAACGGTTTTCGCCGTGGTCGGTCAGCTGGTGATCTTCTGGTCTACCTCACTCACAGATGGGCGGAGGCAGTAGAGTTCAAGGGGGAGGCATTGGCCGTTAATTTGGACATTGCGAAGGCCTTCGATCGGGTTTGGCACAAAGCGCTTCTTTCGAAGCTCCCTTCCTATGGGCTGTAGTGTTATGCTACTTACATACCATTTTACACTATTTTAAATTTATTTTTCCATTCTGTTTTTGATTTTCTGCATTTATCTCAAAACTGGATATTTTGCATCACCTTTATTTCCATAGGAACCTGTAACATTTTTAAACCATAAGAACACAATAACAAATCATTTTCACGTCGTATTTTCACGTTATCAGCACTTTTTAAATCGATGTCAATGGAGTCTACCTTTTTCGGTCTTTTATTTAGTTCTCCGTAACTCTGCAATTTCGAGCTTCGTGCGCGCTGTTGCGCTACCTTTTTTCCTATATCAATAATATCTCATTTTTCACTTAAATCTTGCCGTTTCTCTATTACGAGCCTAAAACCAAAATTTGACATGTTTTGACATCGTTGTTTATCTGGTTGTCATGGCAATTTTTATTCAAATATCGTTACCGGCCTGATGTTTTTACTTCAAAAATACTCTTTTCTTCTTGGCCATTTACAAAAATTTGCTTTTAATATAAATAATTTCAAATTTAATTTCTCGTTCTTATCCCAGATCCGTCAAAAAGTATAAAAGCCGAACAATCGGCCAATAGGGGTTCTCACTTCAGTTTTGATACAAGAAGCACCTCTTAAAGGCTTTATCCGCACTGCCTCGGGATCTTGCAAGCCTCTGCCTTCTCCTGAAGTCGTCGCCTAGCCACGCCTATGCCTCCACCTATTAGTGCCGCGCTATCTTCGTCTGCTGTGCGTGCTTGTCTCAAGCGCTGCGTGTTCCTACTCCAGACGCTGCGTGTCTACTCCGGGCGTTGTGTGTGCTTACTCCGAGTGGTGTGTGTGCCTACTTTAAGTGCTGCGTGTACCTGCTCAATACGCTGTGTGTACCTACTCCAGACGCTGCGTGACTACTCCAGGCGCTGTGTGTGTCTACTCCGGGTATTGTGTGTGCTCATTCTGGTCGCTGTGTGTGCCTACTTCAAGCACTGCGTGTACCTAGATTAGGCGTTGTGCATCTACCACAGGCATAGCCTGTGCATACATTGTTTCCGTACTCAATTATCTTTATTAACTTTTTTATTTAAAAATTGTAATTCACTATCATCATTACAGCCCATCATCACCTTCATACCTTTTTTTATATAAGAAACTGTAAATATCTTTACAAATTTTAAATAAATTATTTTCTTTTTGGTTGTTTCATTGTTAGGTTAGGTTCTTTAGTTTTTAATTGTCGCTTGGTCGTAAAGTAGGCACACACACCACTCGGAGTAAGCACACACAACACCCGGAGTAGACACGCAGCGTCTGGAGTAGGAACACGCAGCGCTTGAGACAAGCACGCACAGCAGCCGAAGATAGCGCGGCACTAATAGGTGGAGGCGTAGGCGTGGCTAGGCGACGACTTCAGGAGAAGGCAGAGGCTTGCAAGATCCCGAGGCAGTGCGGATAAAGCCTTTAAGAGGTGCTTCTTGTATCAAAGCTGAAGTGAGAACCCCTATTGGCCGATTGTTCGGCTTTTATACTTTTTGACGGATCTGGGATAAGAACGAGAAATTAAATTTGAAATTATTTATATTAAAAGCAAATTTTTGTAAATGGCCAAGAAGAAAAGAGTATTTTTGAAGTAAAAACATCAGGCCGGTAACGATATTTGAATAAAAATTGCCATGACAACCAGATAAACAACGATGTCAAAACATGTCAAATTTTGGTTTTAGGCTCGTAATAGAGAAACGGCAAGATTTAAGTGAAAAATGAGATATTATTGATATAGGAAAAAAGGTAGCGCAACAGCGCGCACGAAGCCCGAAATTGCAGAGTTACGGAGAACTAAATAAAAGACCGAAAAAGGTAGACTCCATTGACATCGATTTAAAAAGTGCTGATAACGTGAAAATACGACGTGAAAATGATTTGTTATTGTGTTCTTATGGTTTAAAAATGTTACAGGTTCCTATGAAAATAAAGGTGATGCAAAATATCCAGTTTTGAGATAAATGCAGAAAATCAAAAACAGAATGGAAAAATAAATTTAAAATAGTTTAAAATGGTATGTAAGTAGCATAACACTACATTTTCCCCCCGACCCTGGAAAATTTTTGACTCAGCAAAAATTTTGACATGTACATTCTAAAATAAACCATAAAAACACAGCTTTGCAGAAACAGACATCACCAGGCAAAATGAGATATACTATCTCTTACATTCATCATCTGCATTCAGGTAAGGGTGGAGTTCACATTCAATGACTACCACTCTAAAAGTGTGTTTTCGAAAGGACATTCAGGCTTATTTAAGGAGTTGTCATCCGCTCCTGCGTGGAAGAAAAAAAAAACATTTTGAAAGGATATTCAGGCTTATTTAAGGAGTTATCATCCGCTCCTGAGTGAAGATAAAGATAAAGAAATTAATCTTAAGCAAGCTTTAGTCGCTATGACTTAAGTAAAGATTAAGAACGGCCAGAGCGGTAGGGCTCAAAGCCAGAGATCAGCAACATCACTAACGAGATGTGTCTGAAATTGATATTTATACATATATACAAACTAATATACAAATATACAAACATATATATAAATGTAGTGTCATGCAAAACAGTATTAGCTGGTTCCTCACATCTAATCTTCACTTCGTATTCGAGTTCGGCCTTGTTAAGGAATTCGTTCTTAATAACCCTTTTCATTGTTATAATTAAGTGCAATATTAAGTTTAAGAAATAAAAATTTAATTAAAAATTGTACCTCTTTAAGTTATCTAGAATAAAAATATTAAAGTGATGATTGTAAGTGAAGTGTTATATGTAGGTCTAAATATAATCCAGATAAGTTGAAAAACTAGATGAAGTTTTGTTTTAGAATTTGGAAGATTGTACCTCTTTAAGTTATCTAGAATAAACATATTAAAGTGATGAATGTAAGTAAAGTGTTATATGTAGGTCTAAATATAATCCAAATAAGTTGAAAAACTGGATGAAGTTTTGTTTTAAAATTTGGAAGATATGATAAGGATGAGTAAATAAAGAGTTAAGAATGAAAGAGAAAGCAATTAAATCAAAAGGAAATGGATAAGGCGTAGTTAAGGTGAAGAAAAGAGAAAAAAGAAAAATTAAGAGAGAAGAACTTTTACGTCGGGCGCCAAAATGTCGTAAAGCGACAATTAAAAACTAAAGAACCTAACCTAAGAATGAAACAACCAAAAAGAAAATAATTTATTTAAAATTTGTAAAGATATTTACAGTTTCTTATATAAAAAAAGGTATGAAGGTGATGATGGGCTGTAATGATGATAGTGAATTACAATTTTTAAATAAAAAAAGTTAATAAAGATAATTGAGTACGGAAACAATGTATGCACAGGCTATGCCTGTGGTAGATGCACAACGCTAATCTAGGTACACGCAGTGCTTGAAGTAGGCACACACAGCGACCAGAATGAGCACACACAATACCCGGAGTAGACACACACAGCGCCTGGAGTAGTCACGCAGCGTCTGGAGTAGGTACACACAGCGTATTGAGCAGGTACACGCAGCACTTAAAGTAGGCACACACACCACTAGGAGTAAGCACACACAACGCCCGGATTAGACACGCAGCGTCTGGAGTAGGAACACGCAGCGCTTGAGACAAGCACGCACAGCAGCCGAAGATAGCGCGGCACTAATAGGTGGAGGCGTAGGCGTGGCTAGGCGACGACTTCAGGAGAAGGCAGAGGCTTGCAAGATCCCGAGGCAGTGCGGATAAAGCCTTTAAGAGGTGCTTCTTGTATCAAAGCTGAAGTGAGAACCCCTATTAGCCAATTGTTCGGCTTTTATACTTTTTGACGGATCTGGGATAAGAACGAGAAATTAAATTTGAAATTATTTATATTAAAAGCAAATTTTTGTAAATGGCCAAGAAGAAAAGAGTATTTTTGAAGTAAAAACATCAGGCCGGTAACGATATTTGAATAAAAGTTGCCATGACAACCAGATAAACAACGATGTCAAAACATGTCAAATTTTGGTTTTAGGCTCGTAATAGAGAAACGGCAAGATTTAAGTGAAAAATGAAATATTATTGATATAGGAAAAAAGGTAGCGCAACAACGCGCACGAAGCCCGAAATTGCAGAGTTACGGAGAACTAAATAAAAGACCGAAAAAGGTAGACTCCATTGACATCGATTTAAAAAGTGCTGATAACGTGAAAATACGACGTAAAAATGATTTGTTATTGTGTTCTTATGGTTTAAAAATGTTACAGGTTCCTATGGAAATAAAGGTGATGCAAAATATCCAGTTTTGAGATAAATGCAGAAAATCAAAAACAGAATGGAAAAATAAATTTAAAATAGTGTAAAATGGTATGTAAGTAGCATAACACTACAGGGCTTCCCGAGAAATTGTGCGATTGGATCACCAGCTTTCTTGCAGATCGGAGCATCAAGGTCGTTGTAGACGGTGCAAGCTCCGACTGCAAGCCTATTAATGCTGGTGTTCCACAGGGCTGCGTGCTATCGCCAAGGCTGTTTCTTCTGCATATCAATGATATGTTGCATACCCATAACATTCATTGCTATGCAGATGACAGCACTGGTGATGCTCTTTACACCGGCCGAGCCAATATGTCTCGGGAAAACGTCTCCGAGTGCCGGGACAAACTTGTGTCTGAAGTCGAGTCTTTGCTGAACAGAGTCTCGGATTGGGGACGACTAAATCTAGTCCAGTTTAACCCCCAGAAGACACAAGTTTGCGCGTTAACCGCTAAAAAGAACCCCTTTGTCGTATCCCCTCAGTTTCAAGGCACTCCCCTTGTTGCCTCAGCCAGTATCGGAATCCTCGGCGTCGACATATCGAGTGACGTGCAGTTTCGTGGTCGCTTGGAAGGGAAGGCCAAATTGGCCTCTAAAAAGCTTGGCGTGCTCAGCAGAGCGGGACAGTATTTCATGCCGGCACACCGCCTGCAACTTTACAATGCGCAGGTTCGGCCGCACATGGAATACTGTTCCCATCTCTGGGCTGGGGCTCCCCAGTACCAGCTCCTTCCACTTGACCGCATCCAGCGCAGAGCGGCTCGAATCGTCGACGACCGAGTGCTTTCCGATCGGCTCGATTCACTGGCGCTGCGAAGAGATGTTGCATCTCTTTGCGTATTTTATAGCATCTATCACGGGGAGTGCTCTGAGGAATTGTTCGGATTAATCCCAGCTGCCAAATTTCGTGAACTCACTACATGGCAAACGTCCCGATACCATCCACACCATCTGGCTGCTTGGCGGTCCACCACTGTACGTTTCACAAGGAGTTTTCTTCCACGTACAACCTCTCTGTGGAATAGTTTACCACCGGCGATCTTTCCGGACCGATACGAGCTGGGGACCTTCAAGAAAAGAGCTTACTCCTTTCTAAAGGGCCGGCAACGCACCCGCAATTCTCCTGGTGTTGCGGTTGATCATGGGCGGCGGTAGTCACTTAACATCAGGTGAGCCGCATGCTCATTTGCCCCCTCTTTAATAAAAAAAAATTATTTCGTCAGTGAAGGCAACCAGAGCCAAATGTGCGAGTTCTGTACGAGCGTGGTCTTTTTCTTCTTTATCATCAGCCCAAAAAACTCCACAGCTGAACAATGACCTCCCGTGTCAAGAAGGATTTTCCTTAATGATTACACTTGGCAGACGTATTGACGATCGCAGCACCAGACGTTTTACATCTTCGACGCTGCTGCCTGTCACCAATGTGGTTATTTTACAATCTGGTTAAAATTATATAATTGGTTTCATTCTTTTTTATATCAAAATAAAAAATACTTTAGATTTTCTTATTGTATTTATAGAAGAAAAGCGGATGGTGTACAAACGACTACGTCGAGCGTGTGCTTTGGCGTGCGATGTATCGAAAATCGGAAATATGATTGAAATGGACGCTACGCTGCCATTGGGCTTTTTGTCTATTGTGGCAACCTACACAGTCGTTCTTCTACAATTTGCTTTTTTGTAGTCTATTTAATGTTTTAATGATTATTGTAATCATTTGTGTCTATTATCAACTGTCTATTGAAGCTACAGTAGCATAGGATGGGATGCAAACTCGAAAAGTCACGTGTTCGAATTCACCATTCGACTACGAACTACGAACGTTGCATAAGTGTTAGTAGAATATTGAGGGATCTACAGATGATACTCGTAATTACCCGGGAATGAATCGGTAGATACCAAGATATTTCTTACATTTGTATTGTTAGTTGTGTAACATAATATGACAAACATATATATTTTTACCTAGATGATTGAACCTGCGAGAGAATGATATACAATAATGTTATATTAAATTTGACGTGTTCAGGTCATATCGATTTCAAGTACAACCTTATATAAAACAAAACACTAAATTTGGGCTCTACATGTCCAAAAGTACGGAAATTATATATCGCATATTATATATAATTTATTTTAAATTTCGCATACAGTATGTCAATATAAAGTATTTAGGCTTTCTAAAAATATACATATTTTTATAGTAGCAATCCTACTTCCCATTTTATACTTTTTGACACCTATGAAAATATCCCTCGATCCAAAATTTCCGTCAAATTTAGACGATCTATAACTTTAGCTGTAATTGTAATTATTGTACTGTTTTTATTTTATTAGGTGGGCTTCCACCATTAACGTTAGATCAATAAATTAAAATGTATAGACTATAACTCTACATTTTAAAATATATACACTTTTGTGGCACATGATACCAAAAAGTTAAGTATTAAATGTTTGTGCGTGTGAAAAATAAAGATTAATGCAATTAATAACTTATTTTTATTTTATCGTAAAGTTCTATTTTATAACTACATAAAAGACTTAATACAATATGAAGTCTCATAGACCTACGAGTCGTTAAACAGATGATTCTTTGTATCAAAAAGTTTGTTTGCAAAGCTCGAAACCACATGAACAAGCTACCACCCCGTGCCCTGTGGACTTTAAACAAGCAAGCAAATACCTATATCTTGTGTTTTATTTTTTATCACATTTAAGTATTGGCGAGTTGAAAAAGTATTTAAATTATCTTTACTAGACATTGCATCTAAAGTTTTATTATTGAAATTAAATTATTTGGAACTGATTCCAAAACAAAATTAAAGTAAAACTTCTTTGATGTTTCAATAATTAGTTATGTGTTGTTCTTTTAGACAATTATTTAATAGTATACTTACGTCTATACCTACATCATCACCTAACATAACACAATTACTTTTCCTAACAGTAAAGTTATTAAATTTCTGTATTGTTTTGGAACTCTCATGGAGTATTAAAGTAAATGATAAATAATTTTTGTGTATATTATTAAAAGTTACTCTCACTGAGGTAACCATTAAGTTCTGATACTCACACTAATGTTTTACTAATGACTCAAAACGTTTCCCATCATATTTATAAAGTGTTTGTTTCTTTTGTTATAATTATCACTGTTGTTATAAAATTAATAATTTTCATTTCAAAATCTGCCTTTTTCTTCTTCTTCATTAGCTTTACGAGCTAGTCCGTAGCAGGACATGGACCTCTTCCGTTGCAGGAAGCATTGACCCAAATAATCACGGTCGGCAAGCAGATTAACGATTGCAGGGTCAGACGCCTCTCACCTTTGATGTTGGTGCCCATCAAGATATTTTTATCAACACAAGGTAGTCGTAGCGTCATCTATTGGATGCCATATTTTTAATTATATCCCGTAGTGGCCTTGCTCGACAACCATGTAACGAAATGGTGTGAAGCACTTTCTTAAGCCCCAACCATACGGTACTAAATGTGCAGATAAAGAGTGAATACGCAATGTAAAGTACAACTAAATTAAACGATTGATATTTTCAGCCAGAGCCACATTATTAATGATTTCTTACTACAATTTGTCGCTTTGACAGATACGCATTAAAAATTGAACAAAATAGTTACCTAATAACTTAAAAGGAAAAATAAGGATATAAAAAGTATTGTCTACAGGGTTAATCTGTAACAATATTGACGGTACCCATAAAAAGTTAATGTAATGAAAACCACTAACAAATTAAAATTAAAATAACGCTTTCGTTCAATATTGAAGTCGGACGTGTAGTAGTTAGTAGCATGATGTTTATATCAATACCAAAAGCGTATAAAATAAATCTGAAACGACGATTTAAAGGCCGGTCGCCTTCCGTAAACTTTGTCCTAAATGAAATTCTTTTAGACAATCATCTTTGTGCTGATCTGCAAAAGTTCCTCCGTCCGTTAAATCTTGTTCAATATATATTGTTTTCACCAAAATATAGCATTCTCGATAACTTTGTAGTTTCTAATAGCCGAACTGCTAATTGTTTTTCTCTTTTCTGTACGTTGGGTTTCATCGTTTTATTCACAGCAAACACTATTTTAGATAAAACTTTAACATATTTAGACCCTATTCTACTAATGCTTATAACATTTAACTTCCTTCTTTATTGTCTCGGGTGTGCTCAAAATTCCATTGGAAATGTTATTCAGAGCAATACATATGTAAACTTAATTTTAACTATACAAAAAATACATAAATCCTTCAAATTTGTTAAAGTAAACACCTGTAGTCTTGTTATCGGTAACTGGATATATATCATCTTTACTTCTATAATCTACTTTACAATGGCTTTGTTTCAAGTCTTATTAGTAAAGAAACCCGTAATTTGTTTTACTTATTTGCCTTTATTGATATCGGATTTAAATATGATTTACATAATTCGAATTATTAAGATATTAAGATATTATACAACTTTGTGGATATCTGAATTTAAGCTGGTTAATGAAATGCAAATTAACGGAGAAAACCCTCAAAATGGATCAGTTAAACAAGAGGAATATTGGGATTCTACTGTCACTACACTCTTAAGAATATTTGATGCATCTTATATCCATAAAAAAATCTCTGCGGTCGGGGTAAGATTGTGTTTACATTAAATAAAAAGTCAACGATTTTCATGAAAATCTTGTTTTTAATAAGAAACATTTTTTTTTCAGATAATGTTTCATCTAATTGTAACGTTCATGCAGATTCTTATAAGTGTCCAATCAGTAATAATGGTCAGTATAAATGAAGAGGCTTTTTGGTATAACATAACGATTGGCATAAGAAACAAGGCATGATAGATCGAATTATATTTCCTGATCACACACTTGATCCAATGAGTACAAATGAGCCTATCATTTGCACTCATTTGTATCATTGAAAATTGAAATAGTTAAGTGAATTTTTTACGTTTTAAATTTTAAATAATACCTGAGTATCAATGTTAAATGCCTCTATTACGACCAAGTCATATTTTTGTTGTCGGAGAGTTGCTAATGTTGGTTACTTTATTCAACAAGTTATTAAAAGAAAGTGATTGTTTTTGAAAAAAAAAAAGTTAAACAATCCATACTAATGTTATAAATGCGAAAGTGCGTTTGTTTGTTTGTTTGTCCTTCTTTCACGTCGCAACAGAGCGTCGGCATGGCATGATTTTTGTATGGGGATATTTCGGTGGCTGTAGAGTGACATAGGTTACTTTCCGCGGAAAAACATCTCATTCCCAAGGGAAAATCGAATATGTTGCGAAATTAAATTCAGCTAGGTGGCGCCACCGTGATTCTACAAGGCGGACGACGGTACGATGGATGAACACAGAAGGTCAGAATATCTGGATTATTATACCTTTTAACCAAAATTAAGATAAAAAATGTATGGATCTGTATTTTTCCACGCAGGACCGGGAAGAGAGCGATAAAAAAACATAAAATTCAGCAGCTGATTTTCTTCAAACGTTTTGGTGCATTGTGATTCACAGAATAGGCGATAACCTCGCAGACGATATTAAGTAATCCGTTGATGCTCTGCCTACCCCGCAAGGGTTACAGGCGTGATTATAAGTATTGATCAGAAATACTATGACCACCTGTCACGCTTTCACCCTTAACTATTACGTAACTGTGGTAGAAACAGTTCTTAGTAAGCCTTATTAATAAGCCTTAGTAATATTTATTGAACGGAAATGAATACAGTTCTTATATGTGGTTATGAATTAATCGGTATTACAATAAGAAAAATTGTGCAAAATTATAAGAAAAAAAATTTTTGAGAGTTGTTAGTAACTAACGTATACATAGTTGAAATTGATTCCGCTAGATGTCGTTACTAGGTTTTTAAAACGCGGTAACGAAATGTTTCCTGACATGTACTTAACTCCCACCGTTGAGCCGCGCGTCAACTTATAGTGCATACGGTACCTATACGCTTAAATTGTTTCTATTTCGTTGCTTTTTCGACTACCTGCTTTCGATTTCGGTTGTTTGTTATTTGCTTTGTGATTTGGTTAAGGTTGAATGGATTTATATTGGCTTTCATTTTCGGATTTGTGTATTTTCTTGGATCGGTTTTGTTTATTTGGTTGGTATTCCTTTCTACATATTTAGACTCTGGCTTTGATTTTGGATTTTGTTTATTAAGAATCGTGAATTGGTTTTCGTTGTTTTAGGTTGTTTAACAATATTTCAAAGGAATATTAATAGTAGAAATAGTGTATACGGTACCTACACACTTACTTATTTTTTCGTTGGTTATATTTATGTTGACTACTGCTTTCGATTTCGGTTTTCTGCGATTTGTTTTGTGATTTGGTTTAAGTTGATTCGATTTTTTTTGACTATCGTTTTCGGATTCGTGTTGTGTCTTGAATTGGTTTTGTTGTTTTGATTTTAAATTTTTTTTAAAAGGAATATTTATTCCTTTCAGATATTTTGGATTTGATTTAAAAAAAAACATTTAAAAGGAAATTTAATTCCTTTTAGGTATATTAACGTTTTTTTTATAAATAGGTTTTTTTGTTACTTCATAATGCCTCGCAAATGTAAGTCCAGCCTTTCAAGAGTATCTTCTCAAATACAAGCGAAAAGATTAGCTGGATCGCTAGAATCTTTAGAAGATGCTGAACTGAGAAGGCAAGAACAAGCAGAGCGTCAGGCGCGTCTTGAACAGACAGAGAGTCAGGCTGCTTTAAAGGCTTCCGAATACCTTCTCAAAGTCAGCGATGGTGTCTTGAACAGCCAGAGCGTCAAGCTACTTTAAGAGCTACTGAAACACCTGCTCAAAGTCAGCAAAGGTGTATTGAACAGGCAGAGCGTCAAGCTACTTTAAGAGCTACTGAAACACCTGCTCAAAGTCAGCAAAGGCTATTCGAACAAGCGGAATATCAGGCCACCTTAAGAGCCGCGAAAACACCTGATGAAACTCAACACAGACTCATTGAGCAAGCTGAACGTCAATCTACTATAAGGGCATCAGAAACACCAGAACAGACATAGGCGCGAAGAGATGCAAATGCACAGCTCCAAGCTGAACGTCGACAAAATTTTCGAAGAAACAATTGGTCGGTTTTTAATGACGCAGCATTCAATTATGATCCGTTGATTAATTATAAAAATCAAAGGTTAATTTTTATCGGACTGATGGACAAGGCGTGTCGATTTTGCAGCGCTTTAAAATGGAAAGATGAGACCGCAGGCATGTGCTGTTCCAATGGCAAAGTGTCTCTTCCGTTACTTGGGGAACCAGAAAAACCTTTGAAAACTCTCTTTTTATATGATGCTAATGAGTCACGGCACTTTTTAAACAGAATCAGGAAATATAACTCATGCTTTCAAATGACGTCCTTCGGAGTTGACCGGGAAATAATAATGCCGGGATTTTCGCCTACATTTACGGTGCAAGGGCAAATTTATCTTAGAGTAGGTTCACTTTGTCCAGTTGAAAACGAACAGCATAAATTTTTACAATTATATTATATGGGTGATGAAGAAATTGAGGTAGACCGTCGCTGCTAATTTATCTAGGAAGTTGAAAGAGACACAGTGTTCAAAATTCAAAGATTCTTGCATGAACGTAACATTTTAGTCAAAACATTTAAAACTACTTTAGAAAACCTACCTGAAAAGGATTATAAAGTCGTCATTCACGCAGATCGGACCCCTCGAGGAGAGCATAAAAGGCGCTACAATGCACCTTTGATAAATGAAATAGCAGCTGTAATTAGTGGTGATCAATTTTCTCACGAGACATTGTCTTGCGAGCACGTGATGATACGTTGCAACGGGTAGACGATACACACAAGTTTTATGACGCTCTGCAATACCCATTGATTTATTGCAAAGGACAAGAGGGTTATCATTTTCAAATTCCACTCATTAACTCGGTCACAAAGGAGCCTACTCCGAACAAAAAAGTATCATATATGGATTTTTATGCGTAACATATGATGTTGCGTGAAAATGATTTTAACCTCTTAGCCCGGTGTAGACAATTATTTCATCAGTTTTTGGTAGACATGTATGTGAAGGTAGAAAGTGAACGTCTCCGTTATATATCTTTAAATCAAAAAAAAGCTGCGCGTTGAGAATTATATACATTTACAAGATGCAGTTTCTAGCGACGCCAATGTAAACCCCAGAGATTTAGGTAAAATGGTAATTCTGCCCTCATCATTCGTTAACAGTCCCCGCTACCTATATGATTACACACAAGACGCATTTGCCTATGTACGAACTTACGGAAGACCTGATTTTTTGTTACTTTTACTTACAATCCCATACATACATGGAAAGAAATAACCGAGGAGCCAATGCCGGCCCAAAAAAGGACTGACAGTCACGATTTATTTGCTAGACTATTTCGATTAAAAATACAAAAATTTATGTATGTAATTAACAAAGGGAAAATTTTTAGAGAGGTGCAGTTCTTCATGTATTCAATTGAATGGCAAAAAAGAGGATTACCGCATGCCCACATTCTAATATGGCTTAAAGAGAAGTTGCGGCCCAGCCAAATAGACGACATAATAAGCGCCGAGATTCCGGATCCTGAGCAAGATAAAGAATTGTATGATACCATCTTCCGAAATATGATTCACGGTCCATGTGGAGCACGAAATTCAATATCGCCATGTATGAAAGGAAAATGAGGAAGGAAAAGGAAAATGTACAAAGAAATTCCCTAAACAGCTATTAAAAGAAACAGTGCACAATGACAATGGATTTTTTTTCTTTATACAGACGCAGAGCTCCCGAAGATGGTGGCAGGAAAGTTACAATCAAATCTCGCTCTGGAGCTTCGAAACCTTAGATAACAGCTGGATTGTCCCGTATTCGCCCATTCTATGTAAAATGTTTAATGCCCACATTAATGTAGAAGCATGTAGCTCTGTCCGCGCGATCAATTATATCTGTAAGTACATAAATAAAGGAAGCGACCAAGCAATATTTAATCTCAGGAGTGAAGGTGAGGCAAATCCCGTTAGTGAAGTACAAACCTTTCAAGCAGGGCGTTATGTCAGCAGTAACGAGGCAGCGTGGCGTCTCCTTGGCTTCCCTTTACACGAAAGGCACCCAAGAGTTACTCACATTGCTGTGCACTTAGAAAATGGAGAGTGTGTATATTTCACCGAAAGAAATTTCTAAGAAAGAATTGCATCACCGCCAAAAACTACACTAACAGCCTTCTTTCAACTTTGTCAAACCGACCCCTTTGCAAAAACGTTGTTATATTCTGAAGTCCCCCGCTATTATACTTGGAACACATCTAGGAATGAGTGAAAATGCCGTATTCAAGGCGCGACTGTTGCAAATTGACCCGGTGTAAAGTCATCAGATGCCCTTGGTCGTGTGTATACCGTCCATGTAACTAATTTTGAATGTTTATGTTTACGATTGCTGCTGCACCATGTTCGGGGAGAAGCATGTGAAGCTCTGCATCTTTTAGAAAACGATTATCACTGGGATAAAACCATGGAGGAAGCTGTGCAGTGCCAGTCACCAGCCAAAATTAGGGATCTTTATGCAACTCTCATATCATCTTGCGGGCTATCTAATGCACATGAATTGTGGGACAAATATAAAGAGTACATGGCGGAAGATATTTTGCGAAGGTTACAGCAGACACGCGCGAACATGACATACAATGAACACATTTATAATGAAGCACTTGGAAAAATTGAAGATAAAGTAATGGCAATGGTAGGCAAAAAATTAAGCGACTTTGGAATGATAAGCCCTCAGCGAACAACCGAAAATGAACTAAGTGATGAAATTATACGTGAAATAAACTACGATATACCAGCTTTGCAGCAGCTAGTAGCCGAATTTGTAACCCGCTTGCTTCCCGAACAAAAACGAGTTTTTGACAAAGTATTAGGACAAATTGAATCTGGAAATGGTGCACTTTTCTTTTTAGATGCCCCTGGAGGAACTGGGAAGACATTTTTGTTAAATTTATTATTAGCGCAAGTACGGAAAGATAAAAACATTGCTGTGGCCGTAGCTTCCTCCGGTATAGCCGCCACGCTGCTAAGCGGGGGCCGCACTGCATATTCTGTTTTATAACTCCCTCTAAATCTAGCCCAGGAAGAATCGCCGATCTGCAACTTTAGCAAAAATAGTGCACGAGGTATGATGCTACGATAATGCAAACTTTTAGTGTGGGACGAAAGTACACTGCCGCATAAAAAAGCTGTAGAAGCACTAAATCGCACGCTCCGGGATTTGCGCAGCAATACCGATGTAATGGGAGTAATGGTGGTTTTACTGGCTGGTGACTTCCGCCGAACTTTACCTGTCATTCAAAAGGGCACACCTGCAGATGAAATTAAAGCATGCCTCAAGTCGTCTGTTTTATGGAACAAGTGACAAAATTCAGTTCAACTACGAATATGAGAGTGCATTTGTATAATCATATCAATGCTGGAAACTATTCTGACACACTATTAAAAATTGGCGATGGTGGGTTGGAAACGGATGCTGAGGGCTGCGTTAAATTGACGAGAGATTTTTGTAATTTAGTACAGAGTCATTCCGAATCAATTGCGAGCGTTTATTCAGATTTAAAGAACAACATGCATGAAGACAAATTGTTATGTGAAAGGGCGATACTTGCACCAAATAATGAGAGCGTTAACAAAATGAATTCAGATATATTATGCGAAGTAGCAGGAGAAATAACAGAGGATTTTTCAGTAGACACAGTTATAGACACAGAACAGATCACTTCATATCCCGTAGAGATTCTAAATTCTCTAGAGTTGTCAGGTATGCCCTCACATAAGCTTCATTTAAAATTAAGCGTCCCAGCCATGCTAATACGAAATTTAGATGATCCACGGTTATGTAACGGGACAAGGCTGCGTGTGACACATCTTGAATGGAACATAATCGGTGCTACAATTTTGACAGGCGTAGGAAAAGGTGAAAATGTTATTGTACCACGGATCATTATAATTCCCCCAGATCTTCCTTTTCAATTCAAAAGGACACATCCACATTCTTTCCCCGAATGGAAAAATATACAACATTGTGTACAGTAGCGTCTTAAAATAGTGTTCAGTTAGTTTTTTTTCCAAAATTCCCACAGATCTTCCCTTTCAATTCAAAAATTTCTATTTAGCTCAGTTTCTTTTCAATTCAGAAAACTGCATCTCTGACGAATCAATTTAGCTCAGTTTCTTTTCAAAAGTCTCCATCCCTGACGGATAATTATGCTCAGTTTCCTTTAATTAAAAAAATATCCCATTTCCATTTGGAATAAACAGGCTATTTTCATGCTTTCCTGTACGCTGCGTTTCAAAACATTTAAATAGGCTGACGAATCAATTTTGCTCAGTTTCCTTTTAATGGCTACATCTCTGACAAATCTATAAAACTCAGTTTTCTTTCAATTCAAAAAGCAATGGATAGTTCATTTCCCAGTGACCATGCGGGCGAAGCCGCGGATAACAGCTAGTACTGAAAGGACAGAAATAAGGACAGAAGGGGAGTTGATTGAGCAACTGGATTAGTTTATGTTCTTAATATGTGTAACTTTTTTTCACAGCGAAAAGTTTATATTTCGTGAGATCAGTTAGAAATGTCATGAAATACGTATTCGATTCTTTTGCAGCAGATTTTTATAGTAAGGGCATCAATAAACTAAAACCGAAATAGCAAAATGGCTTATTACGAGAGTTTAGGCAAATATTATTTAAAATACATTAATAGTGTTAAAATAATATTTTGACTGATGCCAATGGCATCAACAATATTACAGTGCATCACGCCTGGCATTACTGTTTATTCCCTGATTAAATTTACTATGGTACAAAATAACACCGTACTCGTATTAATTAAATAAAAGAACTTGTGAAAAAATATAATTTCGTTTATAAATAAAAAACTTGCAGGGAGGAAAATCTATTGTAATAAAGACTTCTACGCTCGGACAGCGCGCGACATGTTACACTCCCGTTCACTCGGGACCTTTTTGGCGGGAAAATTTCTAGGTTAGGAAATTTTTTGCAATATTGCAAATTTTGCTATATTTTCACTTTGAGACAATATTTATGGATAAAACTTACAGGAAGTCTTGTTGAATGTATAAACTATCGAATAAAATTATTTTTGGTTGCTAGAAATTGTAATAAAGTATATAAATTACACTGTATAGCATAATAGTAGTATAAACTTCAATTTTAGTGACAAAATTACTACTAATTTGAATTCTACACCTTTGTTTTTGGAGAAATTTATATGAAATTGTTTGGAAATATGTATATTTTATGTTTTATGTGTTTCCATTCGTTACTCATACCAAAATATTAAAATATTAAAAAATTAAAAAAAAAAATAAAATAATATTTTATCTGTGACATATCGAACAATATTTCTAAAATATGTTCGTGTGAATTTGAAATAAATACAACGTCATGTTATTTCAAAATATGTAGGAAAACTATTTTTACTTACATTTTACACTAAAAATAAATGAGAATTTGAAAAATAACACATTTATAACCCGCCCGCCAAAACAGGCCTTTCGGAATTTGAAGTACTTTTGGCAATTTACTTTTCACTTTTTATACCACAAATTATATATCTACGTGTTGACTATATTACAAGAAATGTAAAAAGTATAATACTTTCGTTTTTAGTCCAGACACAAATATAAAATTCTATAAAAAAGACAGAGCAACTTCATCAAAGTGACACGTGGAACGCCGGAAGTTCAGAGTGATTTCTTTTTTTTTTTTTTCTAAGAAACATTGCCAGGTTATGGTTTAAAATAAAAGAGCATATCTTTGTCTTTGATACTAATATCTATTGCATAGTGTCTTTGGTTTTGTTTAAAACGAAAAAATAGTTTTTTCATAGGTAGACATGTTTACATAATTCTGATCTAATTCGATCACTACTTGGCGGGCGTAAGGTTGGTATTGCGCGATCGAAAGTGAGCATGGCTCGGCGTACAGGATTCAATTTTACCGCCTCCATCACAAATTTCTAATTTGTATTTAGAATACAGAAAAAAAGGTAAAGTTACAGCCTATATAAGTCCCACTACTGGGCACAGGCCTGGGCACAGGCCCGTCATTTCTGAGAGGGTTTTAGGGCAAGGAAGTGTCCGCCGCGCTGCCTCAATGCGTGTTGGCGTACTTCACATGTCTTCGAAATATTTTTTTTTCTTATTCCTCAGACATGCAGGTTTCCTCACGATGTTTTCCTTCACCGCCGAGCACGTGGTAAATCAGCATTTAAAATTGCAATTAACAATTTCATTGGTGCCGGCGGGGATCTAACCCGGGCTACTCGCGTTTTTTATATTTACACCGAGCTTTAACAATCTGAGCTACCACGGCTCTCTGAGCTACCAAGGCATTCGACCTCGGCTCGACCGGAAAGGTCAAAAGGTGCCCGGATCAAATTGACATGAAATAGTATTAAATA
Source organism: Parnassius smintheus behrii (assembly GCA_036936625.1). Lineage (NCBI taxonomy): Eukaryota > Metazoa > Arthropoda > Insecta > Lepidoptera > Papilionidae > Parnassius > Parnassius smintheus. The sequence continues at coordinate 35,478,921 of JAUPFT010000028.1, forward strand.
TCCAGTACCTTTATGGTAATGATAGTAAATTCGAAATGTTTCTAGACAATGTTTAGTTTTATATTTACCTAAGCAAAATATTTAAATATAGCTTAATACTCGTGTACATCTTACTATTACAATAATTTTCAGTTTCCAGGAATCACTCCATCCGCTTGCATTTTATATATGTCGATATTAAAACAAATATTAATAATTATTCTATCAAGCTACGAGAGTGAAATGATTTTTATAACATTTAAAAATATCAAAACTATGTTACTAACCACTGCTATACCTAAACATTGTTCGAGTGAGTACCGAGAATTTACTTATTTATTTACTCGTATATAATTGTGTATTTTTATGTTATAAATTCAGGCAATTATCTTATTATTCCTAAAATTTCTGTAACCTATTTCTGTGAAGCTAGTGTCTTCTCTGTACACCGCCGGTTACTTTCCCTTTCCCCCAAACCCTCCGTTGTTTGGTTTCCCTTGCCGAGGGCTTCCATCTTATTCAGTACAATATTTAATATACATTTATCATTTTCTTTTATATATTTATTCAGCGAAACCAGATGAGAATACTATATGAATAACCATACCCATAATAATAACAATATGATATAATAATAATACAGGATCAGGTTATTAAGACCAACAAAAATCGGAGATACTTTCTAAAGGATGGCACCGTCGACGTCTGTCGAGCTTGTCGCCATCCCGGGGAGTCACTTAGGCATGTCATCTCCGGTTATTCGGCGCTTTTTAACTCTGAGTAAGTACCTGGGCTAATCCCGGTCAGCCTCTCGGGTCATCTGAGGCGGTTGGGACTCCGTGACGGACCGCTCCGGGCTCAAATGCAGAAGGCGGTGCTCCTCGATACCGCCCGCATTGTCCGCCGGTTTATTTCCCTTTCCCCCTAACCCTCGGCCATTTGTTCTCCCCGGCCGAGGGCTTCTTTTTTTTACTTCTACGGCTTTTTCTTTTATTGATATTTATGTACATTTATCATTTCATCTTCATTTATAATTATATATTTATAGAACCCCATCAAATGAGAAAGCTATATAGATACCCCAAATAATAATAATAATATAATAAGGCATAGGGAAGGGATGACCCCTCCGCCCGCTGACATAACAGTTATGTGACAAAACTGCTACGTCTGCGCAGTCAGTCAACACCCTGACAAGAGGTGTGAGCGCCGTGCCTGGGCAAAATTGCGGGTCCAAAAGTCCGTTTGTGCATATGAACGAACCACGAAACGGTGCCGGGCTTGGGCGTCTCCCGTTAATTGTTGCCCATAAAATAGATGATGGCACAAAGAACAACGCGCATAAGGCCGCTGCCTGGATATCATCAGGGCGCGTCTGGAGCTGGCGCTGGACGCAACACCATGCGGGCCCCTAGATGAACGCGAGGGGCTGCACGACCACCTCGTTGCCACTCGTATCCATCATTCCCACCATATAGCTTGGTGTCAGCAGGGTCCTCCCGGACTAAGCAATGGCACCCGACTCTGGTGGAGTACGCCGCATGCTTTGGACGAAAAAATTGAACACAAACGCATTGCGGGCGTATTTTATGGAAAAAGGGGTAGAAGCTGGAGATTTTGCGTATGGCGCTAGGATGTATCGTTTTTTTTGCTGAGCTGGAGCCATCTATTACAGTTGCTGAGCAAAGCCTGGTAGGCCGAGTTCGGTATACCACACGCTCAAAAATATTTTATCTCAAACGGCTACGACGTGAGGCTGGTCTCTCATAGGATGAAAATGCTACGGCTGAGAATGCAGCATCACAACTTGTACAGCAACTCGCAAACGTGAATGCCACCGTGAATACTCTAGTTGTGATTAATTCAAACGATGGTGGAACAGTCGCCCAGGAACTGGAACTAGAGCAAATAAGGAGTACATTGGAAGAGGCAAATGGAAACGCGCAGTACGCCAACTTTGCCGCATAGCCCTAAGCAAGCGGAATCAGGCTGTCATGAGGGCTCTGAACCCAATGCCGGTAACCTATTTGGAAGCCAGCTGGGACCTTTACTGGCAGTCTGCCGTATTAAAGTGCCAAACTTTCCAAGGCTTGACGCGCTACTGCACAATGTAGCGCTATCCCAGTCTGGAGAAAAAGAATTGAAGAACATACTGCAATAGCTAGGGCCTTCATCGACAGACAGATATGCTTCAGATCCGGCAATAACAGGCCAAAGATTATGCGCACCGTCAGAATGGCGTTTGCTGGGACAAATGAAAGTTTGTCCCAGCCGGATATATCGCAAAAACTGACGGAGCGCATAGAAGACCTGAAGCAGAGAATCGCTACTTGGGGAAAGCGGATTCGCGATATACCAAAATGTCGACAAGGTTAAACCAAACTTGTCTCTTCCAGAGTGATCAGAAGATGCTCTATAAATCGAATCCCAGCACCGAATCAGGACGACGCTGTCGCATTCTGGCGTGGTCTGTGCCCGAGCTGCTGCTGTGTGTCAGAGCCCGTAAATTACAGCGAGGGCCCTTGGACGGAAGCTGTGGCGAGTCAGTGTGCGAGTATTACGCCCATGGACCCCGTCATCATAACGCCAGATGACGTAGCTGAGGCGGTCCGGTGCGATTCGACGGGCTGCATCACTACTGGCTGAAGAGAATCGTGGTGTGCCATGCTGTGCTCGCCCGACAATTTCAAGAGGCTCTCAACCAGAAGTCGTTCCCAAGTCTCTTCACTACTAGGATGACTCATTTGGTTCCTGAGGTTCAGGGTACCACAGACCCGAGCAGATACCGCTCCATCACGTAGCTATCAACCATATACAAGACACTAACATCCATTTTGATTGCGAGCATCACTCTTCACCTGGAGTCAAATCAGGTGATGAATATAATAGTAAAAGGCTCTCCGTACTCACATAATCAAAAAATTTCAGCCAATCTATGACTTTGCTTTTTACTTCAAAATTATTTAGTGAGCTTATATTACGACATCTATTAAGTTTGTTATATAGCCTAGGTGCTAAAAAGTCAAAAAATTTATATAATAAATTTAATTGTGTTATTTAAATATGTAATCAATTTTGATATAATAATATTAATGTCAAGGCTACTTACAAATCAATTCAAAAATACCTACTAAATAAAAAATACAATGATTAAAATAATTAAGGCAATGTAACTCAGAATGTCAATATAATTAAACTATGCATGTCAGACACTAATTTGTAGTGGTACATTTATTTTTTTAATTTTTCATTTTTTAATATAACCATAATAGCAAACTCAGTAAAGTCGGAGCTTTTCTTAATTACTTCAAAATTTATCATTTAGAAAATCAGTAATGTTGTAATAACATTTAAATATGAGTAATATTTAGGTTTCTTTTTCCTTTGGTTGGACCCACGAAAAATATGATTTTGTGCATTAACTTAGTATTTGATTTACGTATACAAAGTTTATCGTTGTCACGTCGATGACGGCTAACAGCTTCAGATAGCGTTTCGAACAGAGTCAGTCAGTTAGAGGCCAATTTGGTCTTCTCTTTCAAGTGACCACGAATCTGCACGTCACTTGATATGTCGACGCCGAGGATTCCAATACTAGCTGAGGAGTGCCTTGAAACTGAGGAGATACTACAAAAGAATTCTTTTCAGCGGTTAACGCGCAAACTTTTGTCTTCTGAGAGTTAAGCTGGACTAGATTTAGTCGCCCCTATTCCGAGACTTTGTTCAGCAAAGACTCGACTTCAGACACAAGTTTGTCCCGGTACTCGGCAACGTTTTCCCGAGAAATATTTGCACGGCCGGTGTACAGAGCATCACCAGTGCTGTCATCTGCATAGCAATGAATTTATGGGTTTGCAACATATCATTGATATGCAGAAGAAACGGTGTTGGTAATAGCACACAGCCTTGTGGAACGCCAGCATTAATAGGCTTGTAATCGGAACATGCACCGACTACAACGACCTTGATGCTCTGATCTGCAAGAAAGCTGGTGAACCAATTGCACAATTTCTCGGGAATATCATAGGAAAGGAGCTTGAGAGAAGCGCTTTGTGCCAAACCCAATCCGATTGAGGCCTTCGCAATGTCCGAACTAAAAACCTTAGCCGCTACTGCCTCCATCCGTTGTACGAGTCAGGTAGACCAGAAGATCATCAGCTGATCGAACCCTACGAAAACCGTGTTGGTGGTCGCTAATCAGCTGCTGATCCTCAAGGTACCGCATGAGCTGGCAGTTTATAATGGATGCCATTATTTTGGAGAACAAGGAGGTGATGATGATAGGCCTGTAGTTGGACGGGTCTTAGCGGCCGCTTTTTTAGGGATCGTGTGGCCGAAAGCCGTCTTCCATAACTTTGGGATTACGCCTGGGGAGTATGAGTACCGAAAAAATTCGCAATTTATTTTGCTTAATCCCAGGGTTTCTAAAGCGAATTTGCGATCAAGCCCGGATTAAGGTTTTACAATATTTTAAGCCTGATGTGTCAGATCATAAGTGATTTGTTGTGATAATGAGTTTCAAGGGTCAATCGGGCTAGGCTTTTTGAGATTCCACAAAATGGCTCAGGCCCAAATTGTGTTAAAAAATTGTGTTAAAAAAATTGTGTACTATTCGAGCCCTCCCGCGCGAGTTTTCCGGTAAATTCTTTGCCTATTATACCCGCATGACCCGGAACCCATCTTAAGACGACCCTGTTGTTACATTCCAGGGCATTTAAACGGTTCACGTAGTCTCCAACTAGCTTCGACTTCACTAAGTTTGGCCTCAGGGCTAGCAGTGCTGCTGGACTATCAGATTTTATTTACATTTTATAGTTGACGTAGTGTTTCTGCATATTGATTTCTGCACAATGAAGTATGGCGAAAATTTCTGCCTGGAAGATAGAGGTGAATCTACCCAAATTCGTACTATGTTTGAATTTGGGGCGTTCCCCATAAATTCCAAAGCCTACGTCGAGGCCCATTTTTGACCCATCGATATACCATATGAGGCTACCGACCTCACAGATTACCTGGCCATTCAGCCAGTCTTCTCAAAAGGGTAGTTTTGCTATATACTTTCCATGAAAAGTGTATAATGGACGCATGATATCTGAGATCATCCATAAGACCAGTGTTTCCTTAATTGAGTGGAGCGTGGATCTCAATCTGTAGGAGAGCAAGCTCAAACTGCCCTGGGCGTGAATTCTTTACAAACTAGCCTTCGCATACTTTTCTAGATCAAGGGGCGTTAGATATAGAAGTGCATTAAGAGCCGTTCCAGGCGATGATCGCAAAGCTCCAGTTGCCACGAAGCATGCAGTCCTTTGTAGACTATTTAGTCTGTTCGCAGACGTATTTTGGTTGGCGTTGTTACACCAGACAATAGAGGCGTAGGTGAGAATCAGCCTCAATATGCTGCTGTACAGCCATAGGACTAAACTGGGACGTAAGCCCCAGTTGTTCCCGACCAAACGACTGCATGTACCTAAAGCAATTTTTATCTTATGGCATACGTTGCTAAAGTACTCCCCAATACTTAACTTCAGTGAAAAATGGTACTTCTTTACCATTGAGTTTTGGTGTGACTAATTTGTCCTACAGTCTTTTTTGGTAAATGATATTATGATAGCTTTTGTTGTATAACTAATATTTTACGTATTATTGATTTTTTCCCGGTACTTTCTTGACAGAGTAGTATATAGGCTATACAGCGAATGTTTTACAAAGTTGGTGTCTAGCAAAATGACGGATACACTTTTTCTGCTCTGTCGAATTCAACTAGTGCCATTAAATATAGTTTTATTCTATTTTATTTGGAGATCACTAGCCAAACTCCATGTAACATTTTATAGACCACAGCCTGCTGGTGTACAAAAGCGTTCTTATTTTCAAGAATAATTGATAATCACCGCAAGGCTTTACTCGTAGGAGTTTAGTACAACTTCTGTGTCAACCACGTGACAAAAGGATCTATTGATATAATACCCGCATATAAAAACAAAAGGGCTGTAAGATTACTGCACTAAATCAAATGCAGATTTGAAGGTTTCCTTCCTTTATTGCACTGACGCTGCCCGATATCCCGCACTGTAACAGTATTGCCCTTGTGTCTATTCCATTGTCCGTGGAAATAAACGAGTGCATAATATTTAGCGACCTCATTTCGTCCATTGGGTGTCTTCAGAGGTGACTGTAGTAACACCTTTTGATAGATTGAAGTTTAACAATCTAGTAATATGTTTGATGTGAAATATCCAGACTAGTGACGGAAAGCAGAGTGAAATGTGCGAATTCTGTGCGGGCGTGGTCCTTTTTATTCTTCACCATCAGCCCAAAAATCTCCACAGCGGAACAATGACCTCCAGTGTCAGGAAGGATTTGCCTCAATCATTCCGCTTGGCAGGCGTATCAACGATCGCACCACCAGACGTTTTACGTCTTCGACGCTGCTGCCCGCCACCTATCTGCGTATTTTACAGTCTGGTTAAAATTAGATATTTGATTCCAATCTTTTTTTATATAAATAAAAATACTTTAGATTTTCTTATTGTATTTATAGAAGAAAAGCGGATAGTGTACAAACGACTACGTCGAGCGTGTGCTTTGGCGTGCGATGTACCGAAAGGAAACATGATTGAAGTGGACGCCATGCTGCCATTAGGCTTCCTGTCTCTCGTGGCCACCTACACAATCGTTCTTCTACAATTTGCTTTTTTGTAGTCTATACAATGTTTTAATAATTATTGTAATCATTTGTGTCCGTTATCAACTGTCTATTAAAGTGACCATAGAACACTATAATACATATATAATAGTACGGAGTAGTGGGCGGAGCCCTTCTAGCCACTAACATGTCACTAACATGTCAATTCACACCTATAAATGTCAACACAATCAATCGTTTTCAATTTTCGTGTCAAGCGTCGCTGCATGCAAATTATTTAAAAAATGGCAAATTGTGCAATAATTACGTGTCGAAAAAACAGCGGGAAATGGAATTTAAATAATGGAGACATATCCCACAACCAGTAAGTCGAAATGATTTATATTTTGTAAATATTAGAAACAAAATTAAATAAATATTGATCAAAAACATTAATCAAAAGTCTAAAATATGTAAAGTCTCTCAGTCGGTCAATACAGCAAATCGGGTTTGTAGTAGTGATAATATGACGTAATTGCTTGTACGAGTATGTGTGCTCTCGGCGACACCAATCCTCGTACAAAATTAGGTTAGCAGCCATTCTATTGTGTATTATCGAAAAGTCACGTATTCATCCAATCCATCATTCGACTACTATCATGAACCACTCCTAACATAAGTTATCTAAGCTAAAATAAAGAAATGATAGAACATGCCAACCACCACCGCCAAGTTCAAAAACTTTATTTAGCAAACATTGTATAAAAAGTGTTAGTACTATACTAAGGATTGTACGAATGATAATAAATTTTCTAATATTTGTGTAACATAATACATGATCGTAAATTGTTTTTTTTTAGCTCCGGATACACCAGGGGAGATTTTGTCCCGCAACATGACGCGGAACACTCAATCTACGTGACGATGCAACGTTGTATAGTTACCTGCAACATGGCCCGCAACTTTTTACGTGACGCGGGACATGTTGCATGTTCCCGCTCCGAGAGCGAGCGCACGTGTCCCGCGTCAATTTCACTCCATTTTGGTAATGCAATGGCAAGTCCGATATGAGGGCCAACAGCGTTCCGTAGTATTAAATCCAGTTTCGCTATTGAAAGTCTGATCATTTGTAATAAAGTTTCAGAATCAAATGTTGACATTCGAGTAAAATTCACAAAAGACCCATTAGACATTCGGAGATCACTTAAAATATTAATTCATCCACCCTCTTCTTTTGCTTACGTTTCACTCCCGAAGTAAGCAGCACTAATTCCCGCAACCTCCTCGGGCGACATTACTATAAATACTGACTTGCGTGGCCTGCAAAATGTACCGCAACATGTCCTTTTGTCCTCAAGTATATCCAAGGCTTTCAGGAAACACTACTTTAGGATCGTGGTGAATGAAACTTGATGAAATGAAAAAGCGACACTTAAAAGAGACAAACATATATATCTAAAGGATTTAGCCTGCGGGAGAATAAGACATAATTTAATGTAAAAAATTAGTCGTGTTTAGCCAATTCGGAGGCTATTTTACGTACTTACCACCTTGAGAGTCAATCAATTTTGGATCGAAATGACTTTTACCTGTAGAATAAAATAGATGTCGCTGTGTGAAGTAATTTAAATTTAAATAAAATATTCTTTAGATTCGTTTCAGCAAAATTTAGGCTCTACATGTCTAGAAATAAGGACTGTTATATCTATTTGCTATAAAAATAACTTTTATCCTATATTTAATACCGCACTCGAAGTTAAAATGATCGTATTAAATAAATTATTTGCCGTAAATTGTTTTTATTTTATAATTCCTTTCATTTGAAGTTTTGTCTTCTATCGCATGTAAACTATAGTAGTTATATGTAAAGAATAGTTCTGCTGAATTCATTGCTAGTTCTGCACAGGGCAGTTATCTATCTTCCTATCAAGAGAGAAGGCTAGGTAGAAAATGAGTTCCATCAACTATTATAGACACCGAAAATGAGTTCCGCCAACTATTATACATAGATTTTAGACAAGATTTATCCGACTAACTGAATGATTTAGCACACAATCCGATTCGAGATACGTGACTTCCGCATGACGGTTGCCCTGCACATTTCAGGAGAAGTGTAAGATAAAAACTAGAACCAAGTGATAAATTTGAGGCATTAGCATTGTTATTTTTTATACTACCTGCTAGCGTTTCATCTAAGTTTTTTCTAAGAATTCTCGTAATACCTGATATTCTTATACCTTTTTGGATAGCTAAAGAGACGAAGATTATTTACACCAGTTTTTAATAGGCAGGGTTGGCATGATTCAAAATAAGTTGTTTTAAAACACGTGTTCAAAATAGGTTTTAAAACAGTCTGATATAAAACTTTTTTTATTAATTGAAAAACAGTTTAACACAAGTTTCAGTGTAAAAAAAACAATAAGAACAAAACAGGATTTATATATATATATATTTAACTACTTTTAAATTTTTTAAATGGAACTGAATGGAAGTAAACGAAAACAAATAAATAATCTAGACACAAAATAGCTTGAAATAAATTTACAAGTTAAGTTTATGTGGTGTTTTTCATTTAAATTAGGAATTATAAGAAAAAATTATTTGAAAATTGTAATTAAGATTTTATTTAATTAGATGAAATTTATTTAATCATAGACAAACAAAATGGTAACAATTAATACTTATAATGAATTATAATTAAGTAGGTATTATTAATTAACCATTTGTGACACAAGATAACAACTATTTTTAAAATACATTAAATTAAATGTTGAAAAATTAAATAATAAAAATTTTAGTGAATAAACAATTGGTTATTATAAATTAACATAATATCTAAATCGTTTGAGACAGACAATATTATAAGACAACACTCACTTTTTCTTATTAAGTTACTTATAAACTGTGATAAGTATTGCTTCTTTCTCAGTGTGTTGGAATGAATATATACAAATGTTGAAAACAGTCTTTTAATTCCAACACTTGAAGCAAGAGCAGTGTAAATCTGAGTCACTAAGTTCCTTACTTGGCTATGATTTGGTTACTAATGTCAGCCACCATTCAAGAGGTCTGACGTGATTTATTACATGATCTTCAAATAAAAAAGTTACCACATAGGGCATCACCTCTTTTTGTTAAGCTTTAATAAAAGATAAAGCTTCAAAAATATTTTTACTCGTGATGTTTTCGCCCCTGTATTTAGGATATGTAGCAAGTTTCCAGTGAATACTCGAACTCACGCTGTCGTATGGTCTCCCCTATTTCACAAGTCACTTTGCTAATACAGCACCAGCAGATGTCTACGGAGAGATGTCAAGTGTAACTGCAATATTTTCCGGTTTCTTGTGGAGGGCCTGGGCTTGTTTCTTCAGCGCCATGTTATTTACTTTCATAGAAATTGACAAACCTATAGCAGTTGTATTTTCCAAAAAACTTTTAGGCAGTCAGCTATTGTGTTCCACCGTACCTGTTGTGGTGTAACAATTGTTTTTCCACCAGCTTATTTGTATTTGGCAGATGCTAAGTGATTGTATTTAAAGTACCGTATTATTGATTTCACTTTCTCAATAATATCTTTTGCATTCAAGTCCTTCGCTTAAAGGTTTAATATTTATGATGAACAGCTGTATGTATGAGTATCCTTATGAGACGCTAATTCATCCTGTTGAGTCAAATCTTCTCTCATACGGCTTGTATTTGCTACATTATCTGACACTACGCTTCGCACCGTGCATTTGAAAGTTTCACATTGTTTTTTTACACCAGGATTTTACACCAGGAAGTCGCTCCGAAATACGGTCTCATGGATCGTAAACTGCCTTTTTATAAGTACTTTCCAGACTCGAAAATGATCGCGCCAGGCCACATGACTATTTTTGTGAATAAACTAGATACTGTGCTGATGGACCGGGAATAGTCAAGGATAGTTTATGTCGACATTACCATTCCGTATGACGAGAACTTCGTGAAAGCTGAAACAGATAAGCAAACAAAATATCTAGACCTGACTCACGAGGTGGCCGAAATTTGGCTTTTTATTGGTTGAGAGTCATCTTCCCTCCATTAAGTCTATAATATATAGTCCGATAAGTTGAAGGTTGTGATCTTCCTCAGCAATATATATCCGACGGTACATTTTTTAGATATCAGCTGTAAGGAGATATTTGTATTGGCGGGCTCTTACAAGAATGGCAAAGCGATAGTCCTGGACGGTAGGACCCACTTTAAGCATGTTGTTTAACGAGGAGCCCGAGGAAGTGGGAGCTGATCCATCAAACACTATTCAAATTTTTGTTGACTAGCTATCTGCCATAAAAAACACACATGATGACAAAGATAGTCGTGTTTAATAGTAGGCCTTGACACTAATAGCAAGATGAACTAAATCTTCATACTTCTATAAAAACTGTGAATATTGTAGTTTGATATTTCTATCCCTTGTAACTCGTTTCTCTAAGTTATGAAACAGTTTTTTGACTAAATTTTATGAGTTTCCAGTACAATCTGGCGAGTCAGTTAGAGGCAATTTATACAAAACCTACCATCCGAGAGTCTTTTTTTAAGTGTTGTTCGCATTTGAATTCTGGTTTAATACAATTAGGCATTAGAGGTAGATTTTCAAGTTCTCAGATATTTCCTAAGCAGTTCATCGTTAATTTCTTGCAATAGTGTTAAGCCTTTATTTTGATTTGTAATTATGTGTTTGCAATGAGTTTTATTGTTTTTTGCCTTAGAATTTAATGGTATAGGACTGGCAATCAGCCATCCAAGGTGAGAACTTATTAACTTAGGCCTATTAAAACCTAAGAATCTTTGCTCACTTTTCAAAATGTCCCAAATGATCTCAGCTCCGATCACCATGTGAATGGAAGATGGCTGATCAAAGGACGGGACTACCAATTGAATATGTGTTGGTAGGTTTAATTATTGTACATTAAAAGGGTACCTTCGTAAATCGCTTGTTATTTCATTAATAACATAACATGAAATTTGAATATTATAAGTGTTGTACATGCATTGACTGTATTTTTGCAACACAAGATTCTTTAACAGTATTTAAGAGCTGCTTCTAATACCAATGACATTCAACTGAATAGAATTAGAGTGTAATGATAGCTTATTTATAATTGCTTAATTATAAAGGATGACTGACTGCCGCAGTCTAACAGAGCAAGAATCGTCTCAAATTAATTTGTCATTGGATTCATCACCTTGATCAACGCTGTTGACAAAAGTATATGATTAGTGTCAGGATTGCAAACGTAGACCACATATTCATTACGTGAATTATCGTTATCGTCGTTCTGTGTATTATTGATAGAAGTGTTGTTTCAATTGTTATTTCTTGATAAAGCGTAGTGATTATTAATGGATTTTGAATGAAGAAGAGTGTTATGTTTCTTCTTACATAGTTGACAGGGACCCTTCGTGCATTCGCTCGAATTATGACCCTTCCTTAAACAATTTGCACATAGATTATGTTTCACAGCATCCAAATTTCTTTCCTGAACACTCTTTACCTTAAATATATTGCAATCATAAATTCTATGTGGTTCGCTACAAATAATACATGGATACAAAAATGTTATTGTGCGTTGTTTCTCTTCACTAGAAGAAGTAAGTGCCTTAATTACTGTATTTGTATTTTGTTTATTATACGAGTTTGACAGATTTTGTGTGGTCTTATTACTGTTGTCTGAATTGTTACAATAGATTGATTCAATAACGTCAGCATAATCGATTAAAACTTTGTTGAATTGTTGTAAAGTTGGAACTTCGTTGAAATAATACTAGTTTTAACAGAATTTATCGCGTATATTTAACTTTTTTACCCGACGTTTCGAGAGCTTTACAGCACCCATGGTCACGGGAAGGACTGAGATGTTCAACGTCCAGCTGTCATAGTTAACCGCGGTTACCATAGATTAAAAATTTAACTTTTGTTCCGATCTACACAGTATGAGCTTATGGTATCATGGAGTCTTGCAGTTGTATGCTTGGGTTGGGATTTAATTTTATTTATTATAGGATCCCAAGCAGATGGTAGCACCCAGCCATCTTCTCTATTGAAATTAGGATGTTTTTTGATTTCAATAGCCTCGCGAATCATCCTTGGAAGGAATCGGTGTTCTTTAGCGAGGATTTGTGGTCTATCAAATCTGATGTAGTGACGGGGGCGATCTTGTACATGTTCACAGACTGCAGACTTCCCGGAGCGTCGATTCTTCACATCAGCTATATGTTCTTTGACGCGGGTTTTAATTGATCTTTTAGTTTGTCCTATGTAGGAGAGACCACATTCACAATCAAGCTTGTACACTCCAGGATCTTGCAGAGGGACGTTACACTTGACTGATGGTAAAAACTGACCAATCTTCTTCGGCGGCTTGAAGTATGTTTTGATGGAAGCGCGCTTCAAGATGTAGCCAATCTTGTCAGTGACTCCTCTAACATATGGCAGTACAGCAGGTACACGCTCGACTGTGGCCGGCTTCACTCGTTCTCTGTGACGTAGGCGTGGGACCCGAAGCTTGTTGTCATGCAAAACTTGCTTGACATGTTGGAGCTCGGCAGCCAGGTGTTTACTGTCACAGATCCCTCGTGCTCTCTGAAACAAAGATTTACCCACGGTAGCTAACTGTGAAGGATGGTGGTGAGAATCACCGTTTAAATATCTATCTGTATGGGTCTTTTTTCTATACACAGTATGGCTCAAGGTGTTATCAGGATTCCGAATTACTAACACATCTAGAAAAGCTAAGGAATTGTTTGCCTCTAACTCCATTGTGAACTGAATTTTAGAATTTATAGAGTTAAGATGGTCTAAAAATACAGTTACTTTATCTAAAGGTAGAATTGTGAAAGTGTCGTCTACGTACCGCTTGTAGAATCTTGGATTTATGGGAGAAGTAAGCAGGGCTTTCTCCTCAAAGTCTTCCATGAATATGTCGGCGACAATGGGAGATACAGGTGAGCCCATCGCCACACCATCTACTTGCTTGTAGAACTCCTCCTTCCACAATAGGTAGCCAGATGTAAGGCAGTGTCTGAGTAATACTGCATATTCTGCAGGCATGTTGTTTTCTTCCAGCCTTCTAGTTACAATTGAGATGCAGTCTTCAACAGGTAAGCATGTAAACAATGACTGCACATCAAAACTGACCATAGTTTCATTGTCTGCCAGACGTAGGTCTTTAATCTCGCTGACAAAATGGTAGTAATCCTTTATGTGTGCTCTTGTATGTCCCCTGAGCGGTGAGAGTATTTTCGCTAAGTGTTGAGCCAATCTGTAAGTTGGTGAATCGATTTGGCTCACTATGCGGCGTAATGGAGCATTGGGCTTGTGTATTTTTGGTAACCCATACAACTTTGGTGATTTGGCGCACGTAGGTATTATCCATTTTACGTCCAGATTTAATTTTTCGGAGTGTTTCTTTATGAGGTCACTAGTTGTTTTTAGTGTGCTATTTGTTGGGTCGTTTTTAACCTTTTTATAAGTACTTACATCCGACAAAAGTTCTTGTATTTTAGAATTATAATCTGACGTATCCATGACCACCGTGGCGTTTCCCTTATCTGCGCGGAGAATCGTAAGTTCTGATTTATTGCGTAGGTTCTTTAACGCTATAAATTCGTCTCTGGGAAGATTCGGTTTAGGCACTGAACATCGACGTAACATAGACGAAATGTCTTGACGTATCGCCTCCAAATCTTCTTTCCGCATATTGTTTTTAAATAAACAGTCCTCGACACTACAGATAATTTCTTCGTACGGTAATCTGCTAGGAGTTATAGCATAGTTTAGTCCTTTGGATAAAACCTTTATTGTTGCATCATCCAGTGTTTGTTTTGACAGATTATAGAACGCGATTAATCTATGATCTGTGTTTGTCAATGGTTGCTTTTGGTTCTGGCATTGATTCGGATGTTTTACATTTGATTTGGCCGTTAATTTTTGATATTTTTCTATATGTTTGTTTTTGCATTCGTTATATTTACTAATTTCGCGTTTATTTAATGTTTCCATGCAAAAATTATAATCAAACGTCGTTAAAACTTTCTTTAATTCACTGGATGATGTGTCTATGGATTTATTTATGTTATATAGATCGGAGCGTTTTTGTTGGATTACCGCCCGTAACAACTTTTTACTTGCCTGATTTAAGATCTTAGCGCTTCCTCGAATGTCCTTTTTGGTGGATATTTTGACACACGTAGGAATGAGATTATGGTCTCGACATCTCTTCAAGAAATTTAAGGCTGTTAGATATCTTGCGCGCTTAGTCTTTAGATCTTCTAATCGGCGTATTTTATTTGCAATTACCAGTCCGTACTGGTTTACATAATGATTTCTTATATTTACGCGAACACTACACATTGAAATAATACTAGTTTTAACGGAATTTATCGCGTATATTTAACTTTTTTACCCGACGTTTCGAGAGCTTTACAGCACCCATGGTCACGGGAAGGACTGAGATGTTCAACGTCCAGCTGTCATAGTTAACCGCGGTTACCATAGATTAAAAATTTAACTTTTGTTCCGATCTACACAGTATGAGCTTATGGTATCATGGAGTCTTGCAGTTGTATGCTTGGGTTGGGATTTAATTTTATTTATTATAGGATCCCAAGCAGATGGTAGCACCCAGCCATCTTCTCTATTGAAATTAGGATGTTTTTTGATTTCAATAGCCTCGCGAATCATCCTTGGAAGGAATCGGTGTTCTTTAGCGAGGATTTGTGGTCTATCAAATCTGATGTAGTGACGGGGGCGATCTTGTACATGTTCACAGACTGCAGACTTCCCGGAGCGTCGATTCTTCACATCAGCTATATGTTCTTTGACGCGGGTTTTAATTGATCTTTTAGTTTGTCCTATGTAGGAGAGACCACATTCACAATCAAGCTTGTACACTCCTGCATCTTGCAGAGGGACGTTACACTTGACTGATGGTAAAAACTGACCAATCTTCTTCGGCGGCTTGAAGTATGTTTTGATGGAAGCGCGCTTCAAGATGTAGCCAATCTTGTCAGTGACTCCTCTAACATATGGCAGTACAGCAGGTACACGCTCGACTATGGCCGGCTTCACTCGTTCTCTGTGACGTAGGCGTGGGACCCGAAGCTTGTTGTCATGCAAAACTTGCTTGACATGTTGGAGCTCGGCAGCCAGGTGTTTACTGTCACAGATCCCTCGTGCTCTCTGAAACAAAGATTTACCCACGGTAGCTAACTGTGAAGGATGGTGGTGAGAATCACCGTTTAAATATCTATCTGTATGGGTCTTTTTTCTATACACACTTATATATAATATAACTTTTTTCGGATGTAAGTACTTATAAAAAGTTAAAAACGATTCAACAAATAGCACACTAAAAACAACTAGTGACCTCATAAAGAAACACTCCGAAAAATTAAATCTGGACGTAAAATGGATAATACCTACGTGCGCCAAATCACCAAAGTTGTATGGGTTACCAAAAATACACAAGCCCAATGCTCCATTACGCCCCATAGTGAGCCAAATCGATTCACCAACTTACAGATTGGCTCAACACTTAGCGAAAATACTCTCACCGCTCAGGGGACATACAAGAGCACACATAAAGGATTCCTACCATTTTGTCAGCGAGATTAAAGACCTACGTCTGGCAGACAATGAAACTATGGTCAGTTTTGATGTGCAGTCATTGTTTACATGCTTACCTGTTGAAGACTGCATCTCAATTGTAACTAGAAGGCTGGAAGAAAACAACATGCCTGCAGAATATGCAGTATTACTCAGACACTGCCTTACATCTGGCTACCTATTGTGGAAGGAGGAGTTCTACAAGCAAGTAGATGGTGTGGCGATGGGCTCACCTGTATCTCCCATTGTCGCCGACATATTCATGGAAGACTTTGAGGAGAAAGCCCTGCTTACTTCTCCCATAAATCCAAGATTCTACAAGCGGTACGTAGACGACACTTTCACAATTCTACCTTTAGATAAAGTAACTGCATTTTTAGACCATCTTAACTCTATAAATTCTAAAATTCAGTTCACAATGGAGTTAGAGGCAAACAATTCCTTAGCTTTTCTAGATGTGTTAGTAATTCGGAATCCTGATAACACCTTGAGCCATACTGTGTATAGAAAAAAGACCCATACAGATAGATATTTAAACTATGATTCTCACCACCATCCTTCACAGTTAGCTACCGTGGGTAAATCTTTGTTTCAGAGAGCACGAGGGATCTGTGACAGTAAACACCTGGCTGCCGAGCTCCAACATGTCAAGCAAGTTTTGCATGACAACAAGCTTCGGGTCCCACGCCTACGTCACAGAGAACGAGTGAAGCCGGCCACAGTCGAGCGTGTACCTGCTGTACTGCCATATGTTAGAGGAGTCACTGACAAGATTGGCTACATCTTGAAGCGCGCTTCCATCAAAACATACTTCAAGCCGCCGAAGAAGATTGGTCAGTTTTTACCATCAGTCAAGTGTAACGTCCCTCTGCAAGATGCAGGAGTGTACAAGCTTGATTGTGAATGTGGTCTCTCCTACATAGGACAAACTAAAAGATCAATTAAAACCCGCGTCAAAGAACATATAGCTGATGTGAAGAATCGACGCTCCGGGAAGTCTGCAGTCTGTGAACATGTACAAGATCGCCCCCGTCACTACATCAGATTTGATAGACCACAAATCCTCGCTAAAGAACACCGATTCCTTCCAAGGATGATTCGCGAGGCTATTGAAATCAAAAAACATCCTAATTTCAATAGAGAAGATGGCTGGGTGCTACCGTCTGCTTGGGATCCTATAATAAATAAAATTAAATCCCAACCCAAGCATACAACTGCAAGACTCCATGATACCATAAGCTCATACTGTGTAGATCGGAACAAAAGTTAAATTTTTAATCTATGGTAACCGCGGTTAACTATGACAGCTGGACGTTGAACATCTCAGTCCTTCCCGTGACCATGGGTGCTGTACAGCTCTCGAAACGTCGGGTAAAAAAGTTAAATATACGCGATAAATTCCGTTAAAACTAGTATTATTTCAATGTGTAGTGTTCGCGTAAATATAAGAAATCATTATGTAAACCAGTACGGACTGGTAATTGCAAATAAAATACGCCGATTAGAAGATCTAAAGACTAAGCGCGCAAGATATCTAACAGCCTTAAATTTCTTGAAGAGATGTCGAGACCATAATCTCATTCCTACGTGTGTCAAAATATCCACCAAAAAGGACATTCGAGGAAGCGCTAAGATCTTAAATCAGGCAAGTAAAAAGTTGTTACGGGCGGTAATCCAACAAAAACGCTCCGATCTATATAACATAAATAAATCCATAGACACATCATCCAGTGAATTAAAGAAAGTTTTAACGACGTTTGATTATAATTTTTGCATGGAAACATTAAATAAACGCGAAATTAGTAAATATAACGAATGCAAAAACAAACATATAGAAAAATATCAAAAATTAACGGCCAAATCAAATGTAAAACATCCGAATCAATGCCAGAACCAAAAGCAACCATTGACAAACACAGATCATAGATTAATCGCGTTCTATAATCTGTCAAAACAAACACTGGATGATGCAACAATAAAGGTTTTATCCAAAGGACTAAACTATGCTATAACTCCTAGCAGATTACCGTACGAAGAAATTATCTGTAGTGTCGAGGACTGTTTATTTAAAAACAATATGCGGAAAGAAGATTTGGAGGCGATACGTCAAGACATTTCGTCTATGTTACGTCGATGTTCAGTGCCTAAACCGAATCTTCCCAGAGACGAATTTAAAGCGTTAAAGAACCTACGCAATAAACCAGAACTTACGATTCTCCGCGCAGATAAGGGAAACGCCACGGTGGTCATGGATACGTCAGATTATAATTCTAAAATACAAGAACTTTTGTCGGATGTAAGTACTTATAAAAAGGTTAAAAACGACCCAACAAATAGCACACTAAAAACAACTAGTGACCTCATAAAGAAACACTCCGAAAAATTAAATCTGGACGTAAAATGGATAATACCTGCGTGCGCCAAATCACCAAAGTTGTATGGGTTACCAAAAATACACAAGCCCAATGCTTCATTACGCCCCATAGTGAGCCAAATCGATTCACCAACTTACAGATTGGCTCAACACTTAGCGAAAATACTCTCACCGCACAGGGGACATACAAGAGCACACATAAAGGATTCCTACCATTTTGTCAGCGAGATTAAAGACCTACGTCTGGCAGACAATGAAACTATGGTCAGTTTTGATGTGCAGTCATTGTTTACATGCTTACCTGTTGAAGACTGCATCTCAATTATAACTAGAAGGCTGAAAGAAAACAACATGTCTGCAGAATATGCAGTATTACTCAGACACTGCCTTACATCTGGCTACCTATTGTGGAAGGAGGAGTTCTACAAGCAAGTAGATGGTGTGGCGATGGGCTCACCTGTATCTCCCATTGTCGCCGACATATTCATGGAAGACTTTGAGGAGAAAGCCCTGCTTACTTCTCCCATAAATCCAAGATTCTACAAGCGGTACGTAGACGACACTTTCACAATTCTACCTTTAGATAAAGTAACTGCATTTTTAGACCATCTTAACTCTATAAATTCTAAAATTCAGTTCACAATGGAGTTAGAGGCAAACAATTCCTTAGCTTTTCTAGATGTGTTAGTAATTCGGAATCCTGATAACACCTTGAGCCATACTGTGTATAGAAAAAAGACCCATACAGATAGATATTTAAACGGTGATTCTCACCACCATCCTTCACAGTTAGCTACCGTGGGTAAATCTTTGTTTCAGAGAGCACGAGGGATCTGTGACAGTAAACACCTGGCTGCCGAGCTCCAACATGTCAAGCAAGTTTTGCATGACAACAAGCTTCGGGTCCCACGCCTACGTCACAGAGAACGAGTGAAGCCGGCCACAGTCGAGCGTGTACCTGCTGTACTGCCATATGTTAGAGGAGTCACTGACAAGATTGGCTACATCTTGAAGCGCGCTTCCATCAAAACATACTTCAAGCCGCCGAAGAAGATTGGTCAGTTTTTACCATCAGTCAAGTGTAACGTCCCTCTGCAAGATCCTGGAGTGTACAAGCTTGATTGTGAATGTGGTCTCTCCTACATAGGACAAACTAAAAGATCAATTAAAACCCGCGTCAAAGAACATATAGCTGATGTGAAGAATCGACGCTCCGGGAAGTCTGCAGTCTGTGAACATGTACAAGATCGCCCCCGTCACTACATCAGATTTGATAGACCACAAATCCTCGCTAAAGAACACCGATTCCTTCCAAGGATGATTCGCGAGGCTATTGAAATCAAAAAACATCCTAATTTCAATAGAGAAGATGGCTGGGTGCTACCATCTACTTGGGATCCTATAATAAATAAAATTAAATCCCAACCCAAGCATACAACTGCAAGACTCCATGATACCATAAGCTCATACTGTGTAGATCGGAACAAAAGTTAAATTTTTAATCTATGGTAACCGCGGTTAACTATGACAGCTGGACGTTGAACATCTCAGTCCTTCCCGTGACCATGGGTGCTGTAAAGCTCTCGAAACGTCGGGTAAAAAAGTTAAATATACGCGATAAATTCCGTTAAAACTAGTATTATTTCAATGTGTAGTGTTCGCGTAAATATAAGAAATCATTATGTAAACCAGTACGGACTGGTAATTGCAAATAAAATACGCCGATTAGAAGATCTAAAGACTAAGCGCGCAAGATATCTAACAGCCTTAAATTTCTTGAAGAGATGTCGAGACCATAATCTCATTCCTACGTGTGTCAAAATATCCACCAAAAAGGACATTCGAGGAAGCGCTAAGATCTTAAATCAGGCAAGTAAAAAGTTGTTACGGGCGGTAATCCAACAAAAACGCTCCGATCTATATAACATAAATAAATCCATAGACACATCATCCAGTGAATTAAAGAAAGTTTTAACGACGTTTGATTATAATTTTTGCATGGAAACATTAAATAAACGCGAAATTAGTAAATATAACGAATGCAAAAACAAACATATAGAAAAATATCAAAAATTAACGGCCAAATCAAATGTAAAACATCCGAATC
Source organism: Parnassius smintheus behrii (assembly GCA_036936625.1). Lineage (NCBI taxonomy): Eukaryota > Metazoa > Arthropoda > Insecta > Lepidoptera > Papilionidae > Parnassius > Parnassius smintheus. The sequence continues at coordinate 35,499,637 of JAUPFT010000028.1, forward strand.
AATGCCAGAACCAAAAGCAACCATTGACAAACACAGATCATAGATTAATCGCGTTCTATAATCTGTCAAAACAAACACTGGATGATGCAACAATAAAGGTTTTATCCAAAGGACTAAACTATGCTATAACTCCTAGCAGATTACCGTACGAAGAAATTATCTGTAGTGTCGAGGACTGTTTATTTAAAAACAATATGCGGAAAGAAGATTTGGAGGCGATACGTCAAGACATTTCGTCTATGTTACGTCGATGTTCAGTGCATAAACCGAATCTTCCCAGAGACGAATTTATAGCGTTAAAGAACCTACGCAATAAACCAGAACTTACGATTCTCCGCGCAGATAAGGGAAACGCCACGGTGGTCATGGATACGTCAGATTATAATTCTAAAATACAAGAACTTTTGTCGGATGTAAGTACTTATAAAAAGGTTACAAACGACCCAACAAATAGCACACTAAAAACAACTAGTGACCTCATAAAGAAACACTCCGAAAAATTAAATCTGGACGTAAAATGGATAATACCTACGTGCGCCAAATCACCAAAGTTGTATGGGTTACCAAAAATACACAAGCCCAATGCTCCATTACGCCGCATAGTGAGTCAAATCGATTCACCAACTTACAGATTGGCTCAACACTTAGCGAAAATACTCTCACCGCTCAGGGGACATACAAGAGCACACATAAAGGATTACTACCATTTTGTCAGCGAGATTAAAGACCTACGTCTGGCAGACAATGAAACTATGGTCAGTTTTGATGTGCAGTCATTGTTTACATGCTTACCTGTTGAAGACTGCATCTCAATTGTAACTAGAAGGCTGGAAGAAAACAACATGCCTGCAGAATATGCAGTATTACTCAGACACTGCCTTACATCTGGCTACCTATTGTGGAAGGAGGAGTTCTACAAGCAAGTAGATGGTGTGGCGATGGGCTCACCTGTATCTCCCATTGTCGCCGACATATTCATGGAAGACTTTGAGGAGAAAGCCCTGCTTACTTCTCCCATAAATCCAAGATTCTACAAGCGGTACGTAGACGACACTTTCACAATTCTACCTTTAGATAAAGTAACTGCATTTTTAGACCATCTTAACTCTATAAATTCTAAAATTCAGTTCACAATGGAGTTAGAGGCAAACAATTCCTTAACTTTTCTAGATGTGTTAGTAATTCGGAATCCTGATAACACCTTGAGCCATACTGTGTATAGAAAAAAGACCCATACAGATAGATATTTAAACGGTGATTCTCACCACCATCCTTCACAGTTAGCTACCGTGGGTAAATCTTTGTTTCAGAGAGCACGAGGGATCTGTGACAGTAAACACCTGGCTGCCGAGCTCCAACATGTCAAGCAAGTTTTGCATGACAACAAGCTTCGGGTCCCACGCCTACGTCACAGAGAACGAGTGAAGCCGGCCACAGTCGAGCGTGTACCTGCTGTACTGCCATATGTTAGAGGAGTCACTGACAAGATTGGCTACATCTTGAAGCGCGCTTCCATCAAAACATACTTCAAGCCGCCGAAGAAGATTGGTCAGTTTTTACCATCAGTCAAGTGTAACGTCCCTCTGCAAGATGCAGGAGTGTACAAGCTTGATTGTGAATGTGGTCTCTCCTACATAGGACAAACTAAAAGATCAATTAAAACCCGCGTCAAAGAACATATAGCTGATGTGAAGAATCGACGCTCCGGGAAGTCTGCAGTCTGTGAACATGTACAAGATCGCCCCCGTCACTACATCAGATTTGATAAACCACAAATCCTCGCTAAAGAACACCGATTCCTTCCAAGGATGATTCGCGAGGCTATTGAAATCAAAAAACATCCTAATTTCAATAGAGAAGATGGCTGGGTGCTACCATCTGCTTGGGATCCTATAATAAATAAAATTAAATCCCAACCCAAGCATACAACTGCAAGACTCCATGATACCATAAGCTCATACTGTGTAGATCGGAACAAAAGTTAAATTTTTAATCTATGGTAACCGCGGTTAACTATGACAGCTGGACGTTGAACATCTCAGTCCTTCCCGTGACCATGGGTGCTGTAAAGCTCTCGAAACGTCGGGTAAAAAAGTTAAATATACGCGATAAATTCCGTTAAAACTAGTATTATTTCAATGTGTAGTGTTCGCGTAAATATAAGAAATCATTATGTAAACCAGTATGGACTGGTAATTGCAAATAAAATACGCCGATTAGAAGATCTAAAGACTAAGCGCGCAAGATATCTAACAGCCTTAAATTTCTTGAAGAGATGTCGAGACCATAATCTCATTCCTACGTGTGTCAAAATATCCACCAAAAAGGACATTCGAGGAAGCGCTAAGATCTTAAATCAGGCAAGTAAAAAGTTGTTACGGGCGGTAATCCAACAAAAACGCTCCGATCTATATAACATAAATAAATCCATAGACACATCATCCAGTGAATTAAAGAAAGTTTTAACGACGTTTGATTATAATTTTTGCATGGAAACATTAAATAAACGCGAAATTAGTAAATATAACGAATGCAAAAACAAACATATAGAAAAATATCAAAAATTAACGGCCAAATCAAATGTAAAACATCCGAATCAATGCCAGAACCAAAAGCAACCATTGACAAACACAGATCATAGATTAATCGCGTTCTATAATCTGTCAAAACAAACACTGGATGATGCAACAATAAAGGTTTTATCCAAAGGACTAAACTATGCTATAACTCCTAGCAGATTACCGTACGAAGAAATTATCTGTAGTGTCGAGGACTGTTTATTTAAAAACAATATGCGGAAAGAAGATTTGGAGGCGATACGTCAAGACATTTCGTCTATGTTACGTCGATGTTCAGTGCATAAACCGAATCTTCCCAGAGACGAATTTATAGCGTTAAAGAACCTACGCAATAAACCAGAACTTACGATTCTCCGCGCAGATAAGGGAAACGCCACGGTGGTCATGGATACGTCAGATTATAATTCTAAAATACAAGAACTTTTGTCGGATGTAAGTACTTATAAAAAGGTTAAAAACGACCCAACAAATAGCACACTAAAAACAACTAGTGACCTCATAAAGAAACACTCCGAAAAATTAAATCTGGACGTAAAATGGATAATACCTACGTGCGCCAAATCACCAAAGTTGTATGGGTTACCAAAAATACACAAGCCCAATGCTCCATTACGCCGCATAGTGAGTCAAATCGATTCACCAACTTACAGATTGGCTCAACACTTAGCGAAAATACTCTCACCGCTCAGGGGACATACAAGAGCACACATAAAGGATTACTACCATTTTGTCAGCGAGATTAAAGACCTACGTCTGGCAGACAATGAAACTATGGTCAGTTTTGATGTGCAGTCATTGTTTACATGCTTACCTGTTGAAGACTGCATCTCAATTGTAACTAGAAGGCTGGAAGAAAACAACATGCCTGCAGAATATGCAGTATTACTCAGACACTGCCTTACATCTGGCTACCTATTGTGGAAGGAGGAGTTCTACAAGCAAGTAGATGGTGTGGCGATGGGCTCACCTGTATCTCCCATTGTCGCCGACATATTCATGGAAGACTTTGAGGAGAAAGCCCTGCTTACTTCTCCCATAAATCCAAGATTCTACAAGCGGTACGTAGACGACACTTTCACAATTCTACCTTTAGATAAAGTAACTGCATTTTTAGACCATCTTAACTCTATAAATTCTAAAATTCAGTTCACAATGGAGTTAGAGGCAAACAATTCCTTAACTTTTCTAGATGTGTTAGTAATTCGGAATCCTGATAACACCTTGAGCCATACTGTGTATAGAAAAAAGACCCATACAGATAGATATTTAAACGGTGATTCTCACCACCATCCTTCACAGTTAGCTACCGTGGGTAAATCTTTGTTTCAGAGAGCACGAGGGATCTGTGACAGTAAACACCTGGCTGCCGAGCTCCAACATGTCAAGCAAGTTTTGCATGACAACAAGCTTCGGGTCCCACGCCTACGTCACAGAGAACGAGTGAAGCCGGCCACAGTCGAGCGTGTACCTGCTGTACTGCCATATGTTAGAGGAGTCACTGACAAGATTGGCTACATCTTGAAGCGCGCTTCCATCAAAACATACTTCAAGCCGCCGAAGAAGATTGGTCAGTTTTTACCATCAGTCAAGTGTAACGTCCCTCTGCAAGATGCAGGAGTGTACAAGCTTGATTGTGAATGTGGTCTCTCCTACATAGGACAAACTAAAAGATCAATTAAAACCCGCGTCAAAGAACATATAGCTGATGTGAAGAATCGACGCTCCGGGAAGTCTGCAGTCTGTGAACATGTACAAGATCGCCCCCGTCACTACATCAGATTTGATAAACCACAAATCCTCGCTAAAGAACACCGATTCCTTCCAAGGATGATTCGCGAGGCTATTGAAATCAAAAAACATCCTAATTTCAATAGAGAAGATGGCTGGGTGCTACCGTCTGCTTGGGATCCTATAATAAATAAAATTAAATCCCAACCCAAGCATACAACTGCAAGACTCCATGATACCATAAGCTCATACTGTGTAGATCGGAACAAAAGTTAAATTTTTAATCTATGGTAACCGCGGTTAACTATGACAGCTGGACGTTGAACATCTCAGTCCTTCCCGTGACCATGGGTGCTGTACAGCTCTCGAAACGTCGGGTAAAAAAGTTAAATATACGCGATAAATTCCGTTAAAACTAGTATTATTTCAATGTGTAGTGTTCGCGTAAATATAAGAAATCATTATGTAAACCAGTACGGACTGGTAATTGCAAATAAAATACGCCGATTAGAAGATCTAAAGACTAAGCGCGCAAGATATCTAACAGCCTTAAATTTCTTGAAGAGATGTCGAGACCATAATCTCATTCCTACGTGTGTCAAAATATCCACCAAAAAGGACATTCGAGGAAGCGCTAAGATCTTAAATCAGGCAAGTAAAAAGTTGTTACGGGCGGTAATCCAACAAAAACGCTCCGATCTATATAACATAAATAAATCCATAGACACATCATCCAGTGAATTAAAGAAAGTTTTAACGACGTTTGATTATAATTTTTGCATGGAAACATTAAATAAACGCGAAATTAGTAAATATAACGAATGCAAAAACAAACATATAGAAAAATATCAAAAATTAACGGCCAAATCAAATGTAAAACATCCGAATCAATGCCAGAACCAAAAGCAACCATTGACAAACACAGATCATAGATTAATCGCGTTCTATAATCTGTCAAAACAAACACTGGATGATGCAACAATAAAGGTTTTATCCAAAGGACTAAACTATGCTATAACTCCTAGCAGATTACCGTACGAAGAAATTATCTGTAGTGTCGAGGACTGTTTATTTAAAAACAATATGCGGAAAGAAGATTTGGAGGCGATACATCAAGACATTTCGTCTATGTTACGTCGATGTTCAGTGCCTAAACCGAATCTTCCCAGAGACGAATTTAAAGCGTTAAAGAACCTACGCAATAAACCAGAACTTACGATTCTCCGCGCAGATAAGGGAAACGCCACGGTGGTCATGGATACGTCAGATTATAATTCTAAAATACAAGAACTTTTGTCGGATGTAAGTACTTATAAAAAGGTTAAAAACGACCCAACAAATAGCACACTAAAAACAACTAGTGACCTCATAAAGAAACACTCCGAAAAATTAAATCTGGACGTAAAATGGATAATACCTGCGTGCGCCAAATCACCAAAGTTGTATGGGTTACCAAAAATACACAAGCCCAATGCTTCATTACGCCCCATAGTGAGCCAAATCGATTCACCAACTTACAGATTGGCTCAACACTTAGCGAAAATACTCTCACCGCACAGGGGACATACAAGAGCACACATAAAGGATTCCTACCATTTTGTCAGCGAGATTAAAGACCTACGTCTGGCAGACAATGAAACTATGGTCAGTTTTGATGTGCAGTCATTGTTTACATGCTTACCTGTTGAAGACTGCATCTCAATTATAACTAGAAGGCTGAAAGAAAACAACATGTCTGCAGAATATGCAGTATTACTCAGACACTGCCTTACATCTGGCTACCTATTGTGGAAGGAGGAGTTCTACAAGCAAGTAGATGGTGTGGCGATGGGCTCACCTGTATCTCCCATTGTCGCCGACATATTCATGGAAGACTTTGAGGAGAAAGCCCTGCTTACTTCTCCCATAAATCCAAGATTCTACAAGCGGTACGTAGACGACACTTTCACAATTCTACCTTTAGATAAAGTAACTGCATTTTTAGACCATCTTAACTCTATAAATTCTAAAATTCAGTTCACAATGGAGTTAGAGGCAAACAATTCCTTAGCTTTTCTAGATGTGTTAGTAATTCGGAATCCTGATAACACCTTGAGCCATACTGTGTATAGAAAAAAGACCCATACAGATAGATATTTAAACGGTGATTCTCACCACCATCCTTCACAGTTAGCTACCGTGGGTAAATCTTTGTTTCAGAGAGCACGAGGGATCTGTGACAGTAAACACCTGGCTGCCGAGCTCCAACATGTCAAGCAAGTTTTGCATGACAACAAGCTTCGGGTCCCACGCCTACGTCACAGAGAACGAGTGAAGCCGGCCACAGTCGAGCGTGTACCTGCTGTACTGCCATATGTTAGAGGAGTCACTGACAAGATTGGCTACATCTTGAAGCGCGCTTCCATCAAAACATACTTCAAGCCGCCGAAGAAGATTGGTCAGTTTTTACCATCAGTCAAGTGTAACGTCCCTCTGCACGATGCAGGAGTGTACAAGCTTGATTGTGAATGTGGTCTCTCCTACATAGGACAAACTAAAAGATCAATTAAAACCCGCGTCAAAGAACATATAGCTGATGTGAAGAATCGACGCTCCGGGAAGTCTGCAGTCTGTGAACATGTACAAGATCGCCCCCGTCACTACATCAGATTTGATAGACCACAAATCCTCGCTAAAGAACACCGATTCCTTCCAAGGATGATTCGCGAGGCTATTGAAATCAAAAAATATCCTAATTTCAATAGAGAAGATGGCTGGGTGCTACCATCTGCTTGGGATCCTATGATAAATAAAATTAAATCCCAACCCAAGCATACAACTGCAACACTCCATGATACCATAAGCTCATACTGTGTAGATCGGAACAAAAGTTAAATTTTTAATCTATGGTAACCGCGGTTAACTATGACAGCTGGACGTTGAACATCTCAGTCCTTCCCGTGACCATGGGTGCTGTAAAGCTCTCGAAACGTCGGGTAAAAAAGTTAAATATACGCGATAAATTCCGTTAAAACTAGTATTATTTCAATGTGTAGTGTTCGCGTAAATATAAGAAATCATTATGGAACCTCGTTACTATCAATGTTGCTACGTTGATCCTCCCATTTAGTAAGTATACGGTTATCCAACGTCGTCGTCATCATGTATATTATCAGACTGTCTCAATTATGTGTAAGTTGTCCTAAATTGGACAACGCACGTAAATTTTTTGATATGTGATCAACCATGAACCTTAAAGCATGCTCAGACTCCCGGGTTATAGTATTGATGTTAAAAATAATGATTTTAGATGATGGTTTATTAAGAGTCTTTTGTTATTGTAACGATTGCATACTAACTTCCAGGCATCTTCATAATTGGCAGAGCATACTTCAAGGTTGGACATAATTCGCGCTGCGCTGCCTTCTAAGTAGGATAATAGATATTGAAATTTTCAAATTGGTGATAATCGATTATTGTTATGAATAGAATTGTTAAACGAATCACGGAAATCAAGCCAGTAGAAAAATGAGGCACTGAATTTAGCAATATTTAACTGTGGTTAATTAATCGGTAAATCACAATGATTGGAAGTTTACCGGGAACAATGACCAACGGACTCTCGTTTATCCTTGGCAGTAGCCAAGCATAACATCAGATCCTGTTCGATAACCTCCCTCTCATCCATCTCCTCATCCAAAGAATCACCATCTAACACTTCAATTTGATCCTGCAACTCATCAAATTTGCCTGACAATGCTTCAAATTTATTTATTTTTATAGTTAATTCGGCAACTTCTATATTTATTTATTTAGGCGATCTTGTAATCTTATCTAGATAATTTTTAAACTTGGTTATTTGTCCCTTAATTGAACTACGCTTAGCTATCAATTCTCTGAATTGCTTTGATTCACTCATGATTTTAGAAATAAATGAAAAAAGATATCCTAACAGCTAAGTTTTTTAGAGATTATAAATATAAGACTTGAAAAGTTAACAAATATATCTCGCACTCCTCGCCTCGAAGGCACTGACCGAAATGGAAGCATATGATGGATGAAGAGGCTGACCTCCAAAATTAACTTAAAAATTGGGGACACTCGATCCTTTTAAGAAACCGTTCGGCAAATATGTGTTATATAATATAAATGTACTGTTTTCGTTGAAAATCATATTTACTACTTTAAATTACAATTGAAATATATGGTAGAGATATCGTCGAGATTGTTGTAATATAAAAATATTGTTACGAGCTTGAGGTTCGTGACAATAAAAATTGCCGATAAAATTACCTAAATTAACACTTTAATTTACTTTACACAAACTAAAGTTAAAAACACTAATAATTAAAAACACTAATTCACTTAATTCCGCTCCGAAGCTTCGCTTGTTTCGTCAAATCAACTCTGTCTCGATCACATCTTGCAGCGCCTATTTATTTAAATTAGCAAAGAAACATCCCGAATATTCAGGTAAATGCGCGCAAAGGGACGAGAGTGCGAGTATAGACTTTCCAGAAACTTGGCGCTGTCGGTTGAGAGATTTGTGACGTCATTCTCTGCAAAGCTCCCCTCGCTCTCGTTCCTGACACTAGATGGCGCTAGTTGACTTATTCACACAACAATATCATCTCATATTTTTTCTGAGATATCGATATTGCGAAGTTAATGTTAAAGTTAATATTTATTAGGAAGAAAGATTAAAGAGAAACAAGAACACTTATCTCAAATTCCAATTCCTACACGGCGAATTTATATATTTAGCTACCATAGGTAATCGTCTTGCAATTCATATTCATTTATTGATAAAATATAAGCTTACAGTTTATACAACCAAATCGCTTATATCTACACTAAATTTACAAAGTAAGATAAAATACACAAGAAAAAAAAATCACCAATTATTAAATTTCCATACACAATATAAATTACAGCCACAACAATATAATGAGATCTATTTACTATATCATAAATTAAACTTATTTACCTAAACATATACTAATCTACTATATTACAAGGTTGTTTAAGAATATTAATACATTTTTATACATTACGCTGGGTTTGTCAAAAAATATATCTGCGTCTGGATTGGCCCTGAGGAAACAGTTTATTAGTCTAACGGCTCTGGAAGTGGGACTGTTATCTGCGTGTGGGGAGCGCCACGTACGCGGACAGGAGAGGAGTCTACGTTTGCGTCTACCAACCCCTCGCACATAATGGTCCGGTACATAAAGATGTATGGTCTCACGAACTGCAGGATTATCTACTTTGTTACTTAACAAGAAATAATAATGCATTATATGCATAAGTTCCCGCCTACACTGTAGGGTATCCAGACCAACCATGCCCGATACAAATGTTGACGGATATAGAAATGGGTAGTATCCATACTGGCGTTTATACAGATATCTGGCAAACTTACGTTGGATTTTTTCCACCATCATTGTATACATGATTTCTCGGGGGTTCCATACTAGGGCGTTATACTCTAGCTTACTTCGCACGTAGGCATTATACAGGAGTTTTATCACACGGACATTTTTAAACTGATGCGAAGTTCTAATTATGAAACCTAGACTTTTATTCGCTTCTTTGCACGTTTTAATAATATGTTCATGGAAATTCAATTTACTATCCATGATTAGGCCTAGATCGCGAATTGAATAGACACGCCCTAATGGAGTGCCTGCTAGCTGGTATGTCGCTGTGATTGGATTGCGTGACCGAGAAAAAGTTAGAGTCTTACACTTTGAATTATTAAGGGGCAACTTGTTTTTTACACTCCATTCAACCACTGCCTCAATGTCGCGCTGTAATGCCATACAGTCCTCAGCTCCGGTCACTGCATGGAAAAGTTTTATATCATCAGCGAACATTAAACATTTTGCCCTTGAGATATTACTGGGCAGATCGTTAATCATTATTAGAAATAGAGTTGGACCGAGCGTACTACCTTGACTCACACCCGAGCGTGTGTAATATTCTTGAGAAATATAACCTCTTAGCTTAACAAATTCCTTTCGGTCTCTAAGATAATCTGCCATAAATTTTAAAAGTGGTGTAGAGAATCCAAGCATTGCGAGTTTAAATAAAAGGATATCATTATCAACAAGGTCAAACGCCTTCTTAAAATCAAAATAGGCTGCGTCGACTTGACAACTTGACTTAACCCGAGTGGTCACGTAGTCCACAAACTGAATATGATTCGTCAAAGTAGAACGTTCCGGCCGGAATCCATGTTGACAGTTATCTAGAAGCCCACCTATTTGTTTATAAATGGAATTGTTTACAATGGATTCAAACACCTTGGCAAATACTGATAACACCGCGATAGGCCTGAAGTTAGTTACATCAGTGGACGAACCACTTTTAGGTACAGGAGTTACCCTGGACACTTTCCATGCATTGGGATAGAGGCATTGTTGAAGTGAGAGATTGTAGACATACAGTAATGGTTCCTCTAAAACTGCCATACAGTCCTTTATTAAAAACGAAGGTATGTTATCAGGGCCACAAGCTGCCGATGCCTTAAGACGGCGTATTGCCCATCGTAGATCTGAAGCTTTAATAATATTAATACTGACTTTGGTTACACAGTCTGCGTACATTGCATCGCGTTCCGCTGCCTCTGCATTTAACAATGGAGTATCAGGTTGAAAAACTGAGCTGAAATACTGCGCGAATGCATCAATAGCTTGCTGCCCTTCTAAAATTCTATTATTATACACAAATTCCTTATTCTGTAGTCTATTCTTTCGTTTTTCTTTCACGTATTTCCAAAAATTTGAAGGTTCGCGTGCTATATCATTTTCAACTTTTATCATATAATTTATAGATGCTGTATTAATAAGTTTTTTACTTTGGTTCTATAATATTTAAATAACGCCTTATTAAATTCCAAGCCACGACTTTTAAACATTTTTAAATTAAAATATTTCAATTTTATGTATTTTATGATTTCTTTAGTATACCATTTTGGATACATATATTTATGATTGGTAGTTAAGGATTTATAGGGAACTCGTGTACTAATGACTTTATTAAGCTTATTATATAAGATCTCTTAAGCTACATTTACGTCCTGTTGGTGCGTTAGGTCCGTCCAGTCCAAGTCATTTATTTCAGTGTACAAGCCACAGAGATCTGCTTTACGGAAATTCCATTCTGTGCAAAGGTTCTGACATGGTGGAAATGGTATTTTTATTGCAGCTCTTGTTGGTAGTGTAAGCATGATCTCTAACGGAGGGTGATAAGCATCAATAGGTACCAATGGTTCAACTTCGAATGACGCAGTACAACTTCCGGAGTCTAGATTAGTCAATACCAGATCCAAGATGCATCCATATTTATTACAAACATTATTACATTGCTGTAAGTTGTAACATTTTAAGATTTTATGGAACTGAGTTTGAACTGATTTATTACAAGACCTTAAGTTGAAATCACCATCAATCAAGAATTTACAGTCAGAATATGTGTTAATGGCATTTTCTATACAATTTAACGCATCAAGATATTGCTTGTCATTGTAGTTTGGTGGTAAATATGCAACACACACTAAGAGTTTAATATTTTTCAACGTTAAAAGAGTAAATAACAATTCTTTATCATCAGTTAAACCATCTATGTTCGTAATTCTTTTAACGGTAAAACTATTCTTTACTGCTAAGAGAACACCACCCCATCCGACGTTACCTGCACGATCCTTCCTTAGCACAATATACTCGGGAGGGAACAGTTCAGAGTCATATACAGAATCGTTGAGAAAAGTTTCAGTAAGGATGACAAGATCACTTGATATTAAAGACATATTATTATGGAAAGTAACAGTTTTTGTGCGTAGACCTCTTACATTTTGATAGTACAATAGTATTTTTTAGATTGTTTTTATTACTACGTTTATTCTTTTTTTTGCGGGCTGTTCTATACGAGAAATAACTTATTACTTTCTACTTGAGGATTGGTCTTTCGAGGTGTGATTATTTTAGTGTAACCATAGTAGTTATAGTCGATATTTATATTATCTAGTATATTGTATGTTGTATTCCCTTTTTATTGATTTTCCCAGTTTTAAATGAGTACATGTCAAATGAAGTTAAGAGATTGGAATCATAAAAGTATGCATAATGATTGTTTTGTAATTCCAAATACATTAATTTATTAAATAATTCTATTTTATAATTATATATTGGTGATCCACATACGTATGTAGGAGCACATAGAATTATATTAGTATGAGAAATATGGTGTAATGCTTCCCTTATGGTTTTTACTAACTCCATACAATCACATGTAGTTCTAAAATCTCTTTCACCTAGGGTGAGTGGGGGGAAGATCGAACGGTTTTTTGATGAGATGAGCAGTGTTGTGTTTGACGTCTTGTAGAACTGTACATATTAACTTAAGCTAAAATTATACCTATAGTGAATAAAGTACAAAGAGCATATTTTTATGTCATATCGATAAATCTCTGTTATATTTATGCGAAAGCAAAAAAAAATTAATTGCAATATTTTTATCGAAAAAAAAAGCATGGGGAAAGATGAAAGGGTGGTGGGGAAAGATCGAAGTAGTTTCTAAAATCGTTCAAATTAATGTCAGACGATATTGACGGTCAGTAGGCTACAACTTTAATTGTCCTGACACTTCAGAACTGTCTTTAATATCAAAATACCTTGAAATAACACAGATAACACAAATTATTTGTTTTTTATATTTCAATCTTGCCCCACCGGGAAAAGATTGAACTAGAGGTTCTCAAACTTTTCACTTTACTTCGATAAGATTATACAGAAAATAAAAGATATCAATCATATAAAATCTTTTGTTGTAAATGCCAAGATAATTTTAAACACAATTACGTACATGTACCTTTTATCATTTTCGTCAACAAAATGTGTAGCACAAAACGTAAAAAATTAAATATTTCAAAATCAAACAGCTAACCAATAAATAAGATCTTAGAAATATTTTAGAAAAAGTTCAGAAAATACCCTTTTAGGCTATATATATATTCCTACATTAATAAAAAATGGGGATCCACGTCTACAGTTGACTATAACACATAAATGAGCAAGAAAATCAGCATGAAGTGGTTAACTTCTTAGTGGCTGCCATGTTTCGCCTGGTGAGTGAGAGTTCCGGATGCCCGTTCCTTTTCCCCTTAAGGCCACCCGAATGTTGAAGTTTGCTAGATAAACCGATTTGACGTTGCATTGTTCTAGGAGCTGTGATGTTGCATTTACTAGCGAGTGTCTGTTGGTCTTTCCTCTTTCTTTAAGTTCCTACTCCCATTCCTACGAATCCTGTTCCTATAACTTATGAGAAGGCAACGCACAAGTAACACTCCTGTTGTTTCTTGTGTCTATGGGCAGCGGGGAAATCACTTAGCCATCAGGTGATCCCCTTACTCTTTTTGCCTCTCTTATAATATACAAAAATAAAAATAAATACCTTTAGATAATATTAGTCGAAATTGTGCCGCTGACAATTTATATATATATATATATATATATATATATATATATATATATATATATATATATATATATATATATATATATATATATATATATCATATAGGTACACTTTGAGAACATGAGACCATTAGTATGACTTTCGAAAACGGGGCAAGATGGAAACTTTTATATGTTTATCTTACCCCGTCGAATATTGGCGGGTAAAGACGGAATGTTACAATAAATCCTAAAATACAAAAAGTAGCGACATTTAGACATAGCAACATAACTAACAATTAAAAATAATAAGTATGTATACAAATAAAAAACTCGTACCTACCTCGTAAATGAAATTACACGACACGGGGTAAGATTAAAACACCCAACTTGCTCGCGTAAAATTCACAGCGTAGATATTCCCCTATAACACGCAACCTATCCCTCAAAACGACAAGTGCTGACTTAGGTGTGGGACGTAACAAAATGGCGGTCTTACGAATGTTGCCTGCATTGGATAAATTACACAAAATCTGTTTTTATTGATGCTTTTTTGTGTTACCCCGTTTTTCATCTTCCCCCCACTCACCCTATCTTAATAATACAATAGTCCCACATATCGTATCCATGCAATTTTTTATCAATATTCTGGAGTAAATATTTAATATTACTATTCGGCGAGATATAGCGGATGTAGTCAAACTGTTCATTGAACGTAGCATCAACAGCTGACAGCGTACCCCAGGATGAGCTGTTAGTCAGGATACACAATTTGGGTCTCTTACTTTTATCAATTTCTGAGTTTAAATTAATCGTGTGCTGAATTAGCGAGGATTCTTCGAATTCTTTAGCTTGGACTGCCTTTTGAAGGGTTATGATTTGATTATTAAGGTCCGCTATTTCATTTTTGGCTGACTTCAGTTGCAGCTCGAGATCTTTAAGATTCTGCTCGAGGGTTAGGATGTTCCTGTTAGAGAATTCCTCTGTCTTGTTGTCACTGAATGCCCTGGGCGGTGTGGCTATTATATTTACATCTGAATATCGTGGGGAACTTCTAATTTTCTTTTTGGTGCTACAATTTGATTTACTTTTCTTTGGTGGTGTTTTGGATAGAACAGCCTTTAATGTGTTATTTTCTTTGATAAGATTGGTCACTTGTGAACGGAGGTCGTTATTGTCTAGAATAATGTTTTCAAGTTCATTTTGTGTTGTGGCAAGTTCCATTCGTAGCTGTTCTATGATGTCTCTCATGTCCTGAATAGAGACAGCTTCCGTCATTGTGTAATCCATACTTTTTGATAACAAGGTTTCATCAATAGTTAGACCATCGGAAAAAATGTCTGTAGTTTCTTTTCCTGATTCTGTGCTAGCTGGAGTAGATACTGGTGTGGTCTCCTGGGCAGTATCAGAAAGTAGGATTACATTATCGCTAATATTGTGTACCAACATCTTCTTCCTCAATGTCACATTGCTCTCCTCGGTAGTTAATAAAGTTTGCCCAGCTATTTTTTTATCGCATGATTTGCATTGCCATTTTTTACTCTTTTCTGGATTGCCAACACAAGAAAATTCAAAATAGTTTTTGCATAAGGTGCACACAATTGTGCTTTTATAATCGACACGACTTTTACATTTATAGCATGTAACATTTAATGACCTCTTGCGGCCGCTATTGGTATCACTTCTAATCTTAGACGACATGGTTAGTTAATAATTAATTGATTGAACGGTAATGACATCAGTTTTTCACGACGCCTGCTAGATGTCGCTGAGTGTATGTATATGTCTAACAAAGAAACGCGCTGATTGGTCAATTCAATCGGTGGTAGTTCAAGTCGTAAGAAAAAACGATCTTTTTATTGCTTCACAACAGCAAAAATATCTTTAGTGCACAGATATCAATATAAATAAGAAATAAGTATTATCACAGAGAGAAAAATACTTAATTGTTATTGCTGTTACAACTATTGTTTACTAGTAAGGCGTCAATGTTTTGTTTTAAGTTTGTAAATTTTGAAAACACTTACGTATTGTTCATAGCACAATTTTGTCCAAAGTTAGTTTCTGATCCCATAAATAACATTCACACACAAAGGTTACACATCAATATTTTAGCTTACAAACAGTTCACCACAATAATAACTAATCTTTAATTTTAATAGAAATAAAACTACGGAGCTGATGTAAACAAGAGCACAGTGCTGCCACATCAATTATAATTATTTCCAACTTCTTACATGAAATGGTGACAGTTTATTTTATCAGATATTTCCGTTGAAATTTATTTTCCGTGATCACATCGGGGTCACCAAAATTATGTCTCAGATGGACATATGAAAAACACCAGTTTTTAGTAACCCGTTTATTGCCTTTTATAGCACAGTTATAGAAAAATATCTATCGTGTTAACAAAGAGAGAATATTGTGAAAGTATCTGACGATAGAAACCATAGAAATATAAGCAGTATATCTTTGGTAGTGACACAATGATTATTATTGATAGAAATGAATAATAAGTTTTAAAAAATAATAAGTTCCTGTGAACATTTAATAGCAACGAATAGCAGAAGTGAGCATTAACATCAATTAATAATCGGCTTCAGTATGAACTATGAATAACATTAGGTATATTCCCATTCATCATAATAAGCATTACAGCCTATCAAAGCCCAATACTGACATAGGTTTACCACACGGATTGTCTCATACAATGTTTACAATTGTTGATCGTTGAAGCGATAGACTAAACCAGATCAAATGTTAAAAATCGAAAGCTGATATCTTTAGTCTTCTATAGTTTATGTGATTTAAACTGTAACTCTATGTCTTAAAGTCAAACAACAATAAATTGCTCCTGGACATTCAGGTCATATTTTATAAACAAGAATATTATAGTAATTTAATATCCGTGCAAACGGAGGAGACACGTCCACTTATGTATTTAAACATTTGTTAAACGAATATTCACCTTATGTTTATACAATTGCAATCGTTCTCATAAAAGGCAATATGTAGAGTTCACGTTAAACACAAATTAGAAATGAAAACCAACCTTATTCTCATAGAGTAAGATGTTTTTTTCCGTGCGTTTGTATGACGCGTAAGCGCTAAGAGGCGGACAAAGGACAAAACAACATGTTCTTACGAATGGATCTATGAGTGGGGACAAAGTGCAACTAGTGAGGTAAAGGTCTCAATAACATCGAAAAGAATTATATATATATATATATATATATATATATATATATATATATATATATATATATATATATATTGTGTTCCCTTCCACTCGGAGTCCAAAACCTCTTTTTCCTAAAATACAAAGCCTCTATAACTTAAACGAATAATTTAGGCATCACATCTCAGTAACTCAAAGTTGTAACGAAGATGACCTTTGCAACTTCAATCATCTATCAATGAGTAATTTTAAATGAATGTGAAAACAATAAAGCTGACCATTTTTGTTGCTTACACGTGCTTGCCAAATGGCTTCAAATGTAAACCATACATTAAGGTCTAAGTGGTATGTACAGTAACTTATTTGTATCATTACCTTTTTTATTTAAGATGTTTTTAAAGTTATTGATACGTCATACTCACTCTAGAATGGCAATACGAAAGGCAGGTAATTGCCAGGCTCGCATTCAGTCTGGCACACTCTCGTGTCACGGCTATGCTTTGCAATAGCGCGTAAATCTACGAGTTATTCGTGACAAAAACCTTCCTGTGTTTTTACGTGGTGCACAAATTACACGGCAACTGTTAGAGACAAGAAAAACGTCTCATTTCATTCGTAAGTATAGTTTTTTAATTAAAACATTAGATGTAATTTCGTTTGACTGTTGCTTAATACGTGTAAGGTAAAGAGCGAGATGTAATCTGTACATGAGAGCAAAAGAGACAATGTTATCCTCCGAATCGGAAAGTCACGCGTTCGCGACAATGTGTGCCAGCACGCAATCAATACGTAACTAATAATGCATATTCACATTTTTCTAACGATAGGTATCATTTGTCTTTTTTTGTTAGCGCAACGTATCATGATAAATAACTGTACGTAAATATAGTACCACCTGCACTACTTTTAAATAATGTTAATGTGTAACCTGTATATCCTTTTGTATACATCTTTGTTTTTATAGATATTTTTACGATCTTTTATAGAGAAATGCAGTAACACAGAGGATGATATTTTCTCTTTATTTAATATTGAAAATAAAATTGATATAGAAAGTGTAAATAGTTTGAAACAAGAAAAATACCGACTTTTTTATGGAGAATGAAATAGTAATAATAAGTAAATGTATCTTTAATCCCAACATTTAAAATTAACATTTAAAAGTTTCATTTGCATTTAACCTAGCTCGTTGTCTATGTATATAATTCCTAAACAAAGCTCTTAAGAGAACCTCTATAAGTACAAAAATAAACCAATATTCCATAACAATACGACTCCTACTGAGAACCTTCATTTCTCTTCCTTTGTTAAAGAATTCAGTATCATACAAGATACCGTGTCGATCTTTTGTATTACTCGACGAAGGAATTGTTGTTCTAACAATCGAATAGTGCAATTACACAAACATACGGCTAGTGTCTAGCTCTTAAAGCATTTTATTAATGACTGACGGCTCCATACTCACTTTGTGCAAAGCTATCACAGCGATACTGACTTTTTGGTATCCCACTCAATGACATATTTTAACAATCATGGTTAAAATAGATTAATTAATCATTAGGGTTTTCTATTCGGATATTATCATTCGCAGCTCGAAGTCAGGAAGTTTGCCATGATTTACCACCGTACGTTCTAAGGTACAAAAAGCCGATGGTCCTGCACTTGATGACTTAGCATTCCGATTTCCATCTCATTGAACTATGAGACTGAGGGAACTGAAAGTGCACCCGTGATTGTGCATGATTGTTATTCCTCTCCCACGTAGATGGCCGTCTACGTTGAGACTGGCCGCTGTGACCGAAATTCAATTTAGAAGAAATTAAAAATATTGATTATGGATGTGATCATTACGTACGTAGTACAAAATGAGAATATCAGAGTTATTGTGTTCTATCGATATATTGTAGAATTATATTCCCTTTACTAGTTCGTGACCGGCAACGCTGTATTCAATTTCATTTGATGTTTATATCTCATATGTGAAACCGGTTACAGTGTAGCGTGTTGTTGTTTTACGCAGAAGTATTTTTATATAGTAACTGCCGTTAGTATAACGGTAACTGGTTTATTGATTTAAGGTATGTTTATGTTTTTTTCATAATATTAAAATATACACACCACATTTTGATTTGAAAAAAAAAACGCATTCTTTTTATTCGAATTTACTCTATCATTTCGTGAGATTTTCTATCGTGTCTAAACCATAAACGTTTTAAGTACTGGCATACTTTTGCTACGAGTTTTTGCGTTCATACAGAAAATTTTACTTAAGATTTGTAATTATTGCTAATTGCAAGTTTATCTGCTAATTATTTTAACAGATTCAGATTGGTAGAGCGATGACCGATGATGCATATTATAGTTGGCTCAACCGGGTAAGGACAGATTATTGCCTGTGTTTCGTATGGGGAGTGTAGGGAACCGGGCACTTTTTTACTAAAAACGAGGTAGGTACTCAATCTTAGTTCTCAGGGTTGACCACGGTTTGCTCCGTGGGGTTGACATCGCATCTGATTCTTAATCGAGGATATCCATATGTGGACAATGTGCTCGTTTGTAACCCTTATTCCATAAAAAGCACGTGGCCTACTTTGACAAGCAATGCCTTGTGGCGAAGACGTAAGAGAATTCATCACCCCCATTTTACTTTGCAGCCGTCGTAATAGTTGACTGTAGGAAATTTTCATGGTCTCCAATAGTTCAGGGTGTAATTTTTTTATAGGATAAGGTGACAAACAAGCACACAGTCCACCTGATGGTACGTGGTTGCTGTGACCCATAGACATCTATATCTACTTATAAACAAAATGCAGATGCGTTATCACCGGTGAGGACTATCACGGAGTGCCTCGTTCCCAGTAAAAAGGGTCTTCGGCAACGTCGTCTTGGGCCATACCGGGGCTCTTGGACACACAAGAATTTGAGGCAATGTTAGAAAATAAAAGAAAATGAATGACAAAAACATTTTTCTGCTATGACATACATTTATTATTATTAATTAATAAAAATCAAATAATATATCATTAATGAGAGCTCTACGACTTGTTCTGCCACAAGGGCGGCGCCACTTTACAATGAGGTAAAATATTTAACAGATTTCATAGCGGAGACGATAATTTCTTAGAAAAATGTAAATTTTAATGTTTCTTTCCTAAACTTTCTTTCAAAAAAAGAAAATATTCTATAACTACATAAGTACGTGTGTTCTTTTTATTTATTATACAAAAATTTAGGCTTCACTTGTCTAAAAATAAGGATCGTAACAGTTATTTTGCTATAAAATCTAATATTAATTTTTGTTGAAAATTATCATATTAAATAAATCATTTAAATCTTTTGAAGTGTTATTTTTATTAAACAGTACGAAATGATATTTTTGTCTCATAGATTATAAATACATAGAATGGCGAAAATTAAAAAAAATCAGGCTATAAATAGTATGGCGACTGTTCAGCCCATAGAATACTAATACATACATAAAATAACAGGGGAGTGGGCGGAGCTCGTGTTGCCACTAACATGTCACTAACATGTCAATTCACACCTATAAATGTCAACACAATCAATCGTTTTCAATTTTCGTTTCAAACGTCGCTGCATGCAAATTATTTAAAAAATGGCAAATTGTGCAATAATTACGTGTCGAAAGCGGGAAACAGCGGGAAATGGAATTTAATTAAAGCATTCAACATATCCTGCAACCAGTAAGTCGAAACTAACTATATTTTGTAAATATTAGAAACAAAAATAAATAAATATTGATGTATCAAAAAGATAAATCAAAAGTCTAAAATTTGTAAATTCGCTCAGTCTGTCAATACAGCCAATAGAGTTTGTAGTAGTGACTAGTGATAATACGACGTAATTGCTTTTATATGTGCTCCCGGCGACTCCGATCCTCTTACAAAATAAGGTTGACATCCATTCTATTGTGTATAGTAATCTATGGTTCAGCGTGACAAAAACGTTTAAATGGCGGTCAAATGCGGAACTAGATATTTTATACCTAGGAAATCTGTCAATGCCACTTTTTCTGGCTAAATCGGCAATAATTGCTCAGAGTTGTGAGAAAGTCGTTAGTGACTATACTCTACAAATTTTTTGTCGGGTTATATTTTCCTAAATTAGGAAAAAGATTGTATTGCATAAGCGAATAAGACCAATGCCTTTCGTCACGGGGCTCTCGTGACGATAGGGCGCGGGCTCCGTGTGCCCATATGGTAAAGACGGTAATGGTCTCCGGTTCTCTACACTCATGTATGATGAGATGAGTGAAATACAACAGTAATAAGCTACTATTTTACGCTGGTATTCTGTGAGAGCGTGGTCCTTCCCCGGTCGAGCCGACCCATTCGTGCTACAACTATACTACTAATATAATTAAAGCATGGCTCTACCACATATGAATAATTAATCCGTATATTACCGAACGTAATACCGAATACCAAAGCCACCAACGAAGAGCAGCGTCAGTAGCAACGTCTGGTACTAGGATCTCCATAGTTTTATGAAACACATCTCATAGTTTTATGAAACAAGCAATTTAATAGTATTATGCAAACATACGAATGTTTGCACATTATAATTCCCCGCAATTAAGCCAGATATCATTTTTTGAAATAAGATATGAGATGAAGTATACTATGATTTGCAAGCGTATACACAATCCTAACACCCCTTTCGCTTCTTTCATACACATATTTCTAGGCACACTTGATCGTTGGTTTATGGGTACACTTACTCTTCTTGGCCCAACTACAATATACCGCAAATTTTTGTTGAATAAACTTCCGCCAAAGACGTCCTTTGCCATTTCTACCACTCACTTGTTTCGGCGTGCCTAAAAATGTGAATAAAATATTGTATTTTCAATACAGACTATAACATAATAATGTCCTCCAGACCGAATTTCGGCCACGTCGGCCTGCCTCAACGGAGGCTAGCCATCAGCGCAGGACAGGATTATATTGCCCAAGTGTATGCGCAAGCACAGGTGCACTCTCTCTTCCCTCACTCTCATAATCCAATGGGACGGTAAACCGACACGACCGGAGAGAGATCGGACGCAGGACCAACGGCTTTTTTTGATTTTTGGCTCGACCTGGGATTCGAACCCACGACCTCACGATTAGCAGTCGTTCTACTAGAACCACAAGACCAACGAGGCAGTTATAATACATATTTGAAGTCAACTTTTTGTTTTTAGTAATATTTTATGTTTCACTATTTGTCATAATATAAAACAATCTTCTATACAAATAAATAAAACTGAAGTGTCTGTTTGTAATGTCAAAATAACAGCTTTCTACTCAATTGACGCTTTGCTTGTAGTTTCAATCAATGTTTTAGTTCAATTAGCACAATATAAATTGTATAAGATTAAATTACCCCATCACTACTGTCGCTTCAAAGCGACAATGGCGTCTGGTGAAAGTATATTTTGATGTCTTCTTATCTTTGCCTAAAACCGGTTCAAATTTGGAATGAATACCAAGATCAAGCTTAACTTTGGTTTAATTTAATTAAGCGAAATACGGAAAAGATGACTAAACTAAAAACAATATTTTCGATATCAGTTCATTTCATTCATTGATTCAGTTCATTTTACATAGACCGGACCATAAACAATAATTAAAAAAAAGCTGAAGGTACTCGGAGTTTAACAATGACATCGGGACGTCAGTCATCTCTCATCTCAGTCCACCGTGACCATGGGTGCTGGAAAGCACCCGAAACGTCGGGAAAATAATTAAAATTAAACGCGATAAAATCCGTAAGAGTGGTTTAATCAATGTGTAGTGTTCACGTAAATATAAGAAATCATTAAACAATATTTTCACCTGTTTTCCGTAATATAAGATTATAACGTAGTACATCTCTTTCTTGCCTAAACTCGTGGTTGGCGTTCTAGCGGCCAATTACGTTTGTTGTTGCGTTCAAAGGGTTAAGGTTTCTGTATATATTACTCTACTCTATGGGTTTTATTATCTCCTTTCATCGAATAGTATAGGACTATGACACCACTAACGAGAGTGGAATTTTGATATAGGTAAATTCATGTCTTTATCTTGAATTTGATTGTTCAAAAACACGATTGTATAATTTTTACTCGATCATAATTATTTGCGAAAATACCTCTAAAAATCACTATAGTTGAAATTATAACGAAATTACTTAATATGCTTGGGAATCACTCAAATATATTCATAACATCAATATTCATAATTTACTTGCTCATTATTTTGATTACTTAAATCAACAATGTTTAAAAAATATATTTTAAGATTCTGACAATTTCTAAGTGCTTTTAATCGTCGCGGGCGCTACGCTATTTTAGACCTTATGACGGCCTTTTTTCAAGTTTTTATAGAAATTATGTATTCACTCGGATCAGTACGGCGATAGCCTTTTCGATGTGTCGTCTTAAACTACACAACGGATTTTGATGAAATTTTTTGTGTGCATTTGAATGGGTCCCTGGATGATATAGATAAAAATTGGATTCGGTAAATTGCACTGTTATCGAAATCCATAAATCACCCATTCGAAGTCAGGGAGGGATCGCTAGTAAGATATACACTTGAAGTATGTACTGTTGCAACATCACTGCCTCGTTGATCTAGGGGTAGTTAACATGGCTGTTGATCATGAAGGTTCGAAACTCGGGTCGGGCCAAAATCAAATATTGGGTTTTTCAGTCAAGAAATTCTCGGTGGGACCCTAAAGTAAGGAAGTTGGCGGTATTTCACCGTCAAACACGCAAAACACGTAAAGCCATTGCTCCCGTGCTTGATCTCTCTCCGGTAGTGTTGAATTACCACCCTGCGTACCTGCCTATGCCTGTGTATACCCTCTGGAACTATAATCCTATCCTGTGCAGGATAGTCTCCATTGCAGCTGGCTACAGTGACCGAAATTCGGTCTTAAGAGACGTTATAATGTCATAGGTATGACGTATCGTTGTCATGTCGCATCTTTTAGTGTTTAGTCACTTTTTTTTACTTTTTATAAGCGAGTGCTTGACCACAATCCCAGCGGGTGGTAAGTGGTGATGCAGCCTTAGATGGGAAATCACGCTGTCTTAGCGTAACAAATGCCTATTTTACTCTTGTCTTGAAGACGCCCAGATTGTATTCGGATGGAATGGTAGACTCCGGCAAATTATTCCACTCTTTTGCTACGCATTAAAACGTGATACGTGATGAAATCTCGATTGTTCTATCATATTGAGCAATTCAGAAACGATTGTGGGGTACACAAAATGATAATACATAACTTGTGATTGTACTAGTACGTATAAAGGGTCACGTCACTAATATTTGAAAGTAAAAAATGACACGGCAAACGGAGGAATATCTTCATTTGCATTTCCGGTTATAAGCCGGCCGATTGCGGTTGGTTAAGCTTGGGTGTATTCGATTTTTCAAGGCCAAAAGAAAATGTAAGCGGTTGAAGATGTAGATTCAGGTAATAATTTAAAATGACGTGTCTTACCCAGTTTGAAGTGCACCTCCCGACCTTTCTCAATTGCGTGCATTATCCTCGTAACCGTTAATCCTAGCACCACTACTCCCAACACCACTACACTAGGAAACACATTACTGTCGATAATGCGACACGTGTTTCGCCTTTACACGGGGCATCCTTAGGTAAAGTAGACTCTGCGGTGGTTTACCGTTAATACTTAAATTCTTTTATCATATTTTAACATCTTTAATATAATGGATTTCCGCAAAGTAACGTCTGATTGTATTAAATGAACGTCGGTGGAACAATATATGATATACTTATCGTTACTATGTTTTCTTTTAACTTTGCAGAAAGCATCTTTCTAATAATATCAGCAACAAATTATATGGACTATCCAAGAAGCGTTCATTCCAAGCCCTGTAAAGATGGGTTTATAATTAAAAAAACATAAATGTAAGTCTTGTTTATAGTTTTAATTAAAAGAAAGTTAGGAAAAATAGCCGGGTGATTAAAATATAATTATTCATTCGATAGTCCGGCTACTATTAGATAAGCCTTTATTTACATCGTAAATTGAAGATGTGACAATTTTATTTTCTTTATCTGAGTTAAGTAGTACTATTATTTATTCTGTGGTTAAGTATTGTTGCTTAGTGATGTCAAAGTTCAAGGAACTCTTTTCATATAATATAAAACGCAACGTCTCTCTGTCTGTATGTTATTTTTATGGCTCGGTAAACACGTATCTAACAAATTTAAGTCTCTCTCGATAAGATAAGTTACCCAGATTTAGTATACATTTAAGAAAAACTCTTTTAATAAGAAATTAGGAATTCTATCTTAGTCCTCAGGAGTGAATCTATCTATCAAAATTTTGATTTTTAATCGATGATAGATCTCCATGAGCCACAGCATCCACTTACATCAGGTAAAATGTGTACTCGTTTATCGCTCTTTTATTAAATCAAGTAAATTCTGTGTTCGTCATTAAATTACTTCTATTTAAAAAGTTCTGCACATTATTAAATGTGTACTCATAAGGACGTAAACATAACCAATCCACAACCAATCACAATAGGCCATAAACAATCTCGATTTAAACTTAAACTTCACAATTTTATACTTTACCACACAAATTTAGACATCTAACGGTAATAGCGAGAAATTCCAGAATAGATATAGACAATATTTTATTGCTAAACTTGCAGAATTTTTCGCAAACACGAAACATCCATAAAATAAATGTTCCTTCTATGGAGTGTAGAGGTAAGGAGCACGGACTCTGTATAAAAAAAGGCCGTAGGAAAGCGTTAAATAAGGGTGGCTACAGTCTAAATTTTAAAGAAATTTTTGTAATTTTTTTATTGCACAGATTTTCACCATACCTCCTTACTTCTACACTCCATAGTTCTTTCATTATCTTAAATCTTAATATCGCCACATTAATAGATCCAAGGGGGTCATTGTAGAAGCGTGCTCGTCGCGACCCCTGCCAGCCCTTTTCAGGGCTGCAATTCTACACAGCTGCGCACCCATGCAAACGAGGGTTAGGGCGTGCGTGCGTAGGATGGAGTGCAGAGTTGGCACGTGGAATGTTAGAGGGGGCATGAGAGATAAGACGAATGAGTTGATCGAAATAATGAAAGAAAGAGAATTAGATGTAGTGTGTATGTCGGAGACCAAACGGAAAAGTAGTGGTACAGAAGAGCTCCCTGGCGGGACGTTAGCTATATGGTCTGGAGTCCCGGAAAGCGAGAACGTCTGCCAGGGAGTGGGAGTGCTGTTGTCGTCCCGGTTGGTCGATCTTATGACTGAGTACAAGGTTGTGAACTCAAGACTTATCTGGGTTCGCTTCAAAATGGGACTGACGAAGTTATTCCTTTTGGCTGTTTATGCGCCGGTAGCTTCGTCGTCCAGGGCTGCGCTGGAGGAGTTTTGGGAGAATGTAAGAGAAGTTCTAGATTTGGTTAAGGGAAACGAAAGAACTGTTGTATGTGGTGATTTGAATGGATGGGTAGGTATCGCTCGACCAGGATACGAGTCGGTGCTTGGAAAGTTTGGCGATAAAAGGGTTAATGATGCTGGCAAGCTTATACTGGCTGTATGCAAGGAAAAGAGTCTTCTTGTGACAAACACTATGTTTAATCACAGGAAAATCCATATGTACACTAGAGAAAGAAAGAATGAGAGAAGTATGATTGATTTGTTCCTGGTGGATGACCGACTGCAAAAACAGGTGATGGATACACGAGTGTTCAGGGGTGCTGACCTGGGAACGGATCATTATCTAGTAATTAATTGATTTAGGGGTTTGTTCGCGGGTTGGCGCTACCGGACGACAGTAACAGAACCACAGTCGGTCTGTCGCATCCGAAGCTGGAAGCTTCAGGAAGCGGATACTAGGGACAAATATCACACGAGGGTAGCCGAAAAGCTCGACACCATCGATGGCAGGAAAGAATGTATGGAGAGAACATGGCAGAACCTTAGGGATGGAATGGTAAGTGCAGCGGAAGAAATATGTGGAAAAACAAAAAGAGGTAGTAGTAAAAGAAGAGATGCATGGTGGAATGATGAAGTGAGAGAAGCTGTAAAAAAGAAGAAAAAAGAGTGGTTAGACTACTTGGCCTCTAGTAACGATGAGCATATGAGAGAGAAGATGAAAGAAAGATATAAGCTGCAGAAAGTTCATGCGAAAACATTGATTGAGGAAGTACGTGAAAGGTGTAGAATAGAAGCGGACGAGAGGTTGTCGCACAACTTTAGGGAAAACTTCAAACTCTTCTGGAAAGAGGTTGGAGGGTCCCGGAGTGGTGCGACAGCCTTAAGAATGAACAAAGTGCTTTCGAGAACCAATGACGTCCTCTCAGAAAAATCGAACGTCATGCAGCGATGCAGTGAATTTTATAGAGAAATGTATGCGTGTCATGATCTTGGTCAAGGATCCGGGGGTGACGCCGTGACTGGCACGCCAGACACGGACCTCGATGACACTGAGGTCATCAGCATGAAAGAGATTGAACGTGCGATTCGAAGTTTGAAATGTGGTAAGGCTGGACAGAAGGACTAGACAGAGTTACTGCTGAAATGATCAAGTACGGTGGGCCTCGCGTCTGGGACAGCTTTCATCTGCTGTGCAATTTGTGCTGGCGGACGGGAGATGTCCCGGATGATTGGCGATCCGCGGTCATTGTGCCTTTATATAAAGGTAAAGGTTCACATTTTGACTGCGGGTGCTATCGGGCGGTCAGCTTGACCAGTTTAGCAAGTAAAGTTTACTTGAAGGTTTTGACACGTAGGATGCAAGAGAAATCGGAAAGATTCTTATGGGAGGCACAATGCGGATTTAGACCTGGAAGAGGATGCACAGATCAAATGTTTTCTCTCCGCATGATCACGAAGAAGCTTCTGAGTGTTAATTAGAGGATTTTCTGTGCTTTTGTGGATCTGGAGAAAGCATTTGATAGGGTTATAAGGAAGAAAATGTGGGAACTGTTGCCGGGATATGGTGTGGATGGTCGATTGTTAAGGGCTGTGCAGTCACTTTACTATGACTGTAAAGCCTGTGTGCGGGTAGGGCATGACCTGTCACCCATGTTTAGCGTCCAAGCGGGCGTAAAACAGGGTTGTGTCATGTCCTCCTGGCTGTTCATACTGTATCTCGACAGCTGTTTACAGAAGCTGAAAAATAGCTGTTTGGGTGTGAAATTGGGTGACATAAAAGTTAATTGTCTGCTGTATGCTGATGATGCAGTGCTTATTGCACCATCAGAACTGCAGGCATTAGTCACGTGTATGAAAGAGGAATGTGAAATTAAAGGTCTCCGTTTGAATGCTAATAAAACTAAGGTTCTGGTATTTGAAAAGGACGAAGAGAGAACGAAATGTGAAATATGGGTAAATCAGGAATGTCTAGAACAGGTAAATGAAATTGTATACTTGGGGAGTGCTTTCAGCCGGGATGGAAGATGTGATTTAGATGTGGATAGGCGTGTCGCTGCCGGAAACAAAGTCAATGGTGCCCTGAATGCATTAGTAAAAAGGCAAGGCGTGGTGAAGAGTGCACGCCTTGCAATACATAACGCAGTGTTGGTACCGACTTTGTTATATGGCAGCGAAACCTGGGTATGCCAGAAGAAGCATAAAAGCAAGTTGAATGCAGTGGAGATGCGATCTCTTCGTAAATTCGCAATATGGCAGGATTGAAAGATGACCTTATCACAAAAATTGATAGGGGCGTACTCCAATGGTTTGGGCACGTTGAACGAATGAGTGAAGACCGAATGGTGAAGAAAATATATAGAGCGAAAGTAAACATTAAAAGGTGTCGAGGTAGACCGAGACTAACTTTCGAAGACCATGTGAGCAAATTGCTCGAAGAGGGGAGGGTCAAGAGTACTCGGATACCTAGACGTGCATGTATGAAGAAGTTAATGAACCTGAAAGAAGCGAAAGAGGTATGTAAGGATCGTGACACTTGGCGATCTGTTCTCTCTGGCTACCCCGTTAGGGATTGTGCGTGAAGATAAGTAAGATACGTAAGTAATAGATCCAACTTACGTAAAGCCAGCGCGGGTCGCAAGTTTTAAAATATAATAAAACAATACCGGTGAATCATTGTTTACGTTCTCATTACATATATGATACAATTTGCATTTGTTTCTGTTATCAGTCGTTGACCTCGACGTTCGCTTATCCGCGGCATATTAAGTGCGACTTTTTGCGCTTATATCTAGTGCGCTTTTGTTTTTTTCTCGTTTCTTGTTCCATTGCCATTAACAACTACTATTTACAGTTACCGTTACAGTCTATCTATATATTGAAGATTGCCTGGGAGTATATTTTCATAGTTTTATACGTGGTAGAACCATGCTGCAGTTATATTAGTAGTATAGTTATAGGACGAATGGGTCGGCTCAACCGTGGAAGTACCAGGCTCTCACAGAATACTAGCGTAAAATAGTAGTTTAATGCTGCCGTGTTTCGTACGGTGAGTGTAGAGAACCAGACACCCTTAATATAGCTGCAACGTAGTTCTACCACATTAATGTATCTAAGGTATATTGAATCTGCCAACGCGCATTCGGGCCGCGTGGTGGAGACTAACTAGACTTAAAACTTCTTAGAAAATGGTCATACCTTCCGTACGTGCGCAGTCGTGGGACATACGAGGGGAGGTTAAAAACTTCACGGTATGGCGAGGTTAGTGAGGGTGAGTTTACTCATCCCGGTAGGCGCTAGTTGAATGAATCATTGTCAGTACCTATTGAGTTATCAAAGAGTAAACAAGTCAATCGGGAAGTAACTAGCCACTACAAAGTTGAATATCGCGCCATCATTAAGTTTCTCACCAAACAAGGAAAGGCACCTTAAACCATTTTTCAAGAGATGTCTGTTGTTTATGGGGACTCCGTTTCTGGGAAAACTCCATTGAAAAGCCCCCCGAGCGGGACGGTCGATTCAGGCTACCACGCCAGAAATAATCAAAAAATTTGAAAAACTTGTATAGGAAGATGCCAAGCTAAAGAAAAAACAGCTTACAGCATTAGTTGGAGTATCAGAAACAACCATTTTAAACATCCTTACATCAACACCTAGGAATGGCTAAAGTCTGTTCAAGATGGGTTCCGAGAATGCTTTCTGCGCATCAAAAACACGAGCGCGTCGAAAGTTGTCACAAGTTTTTGGACTGCTGTGGAGAGCAAAGGAATAGATATAGCTCGAATAATAACTGACTATGAAACTTGGATTCACCATTATGAACCTGAGTCAAAACAGGAGTCGATACAATGGCATAAAAAGCCACACCATTTCCTAAGAAGTATATGTATAAAGTGTCTCAATCGACCGGAAAGATTATGGTGAAGGTCTTTTGGGATACAGAAGGTATCCTTTTGATTAATATTAAGGAACTTGGTGTTTCCGTAACGGAATAATACTTCGCTCCGTCACTAAATTAATTAAAAGAAGCTATTAAAGAAAAAAGCGAGGAAAGCTTACAAAAGACATGCGCCCTTTGCATGACAATGCGTTGCACACAAGCCATATTGCGACGGCTGCCATTCACCGGTGCGGTTTTAAACAACTGCGCCACCCATCCTACAGCCCAGATCTGGCCCCAAGCGACTATCATTTGTTTACAAAATGAAGAAAGAACTGCATGGGAAGAAATTTGGCGACGATACTGAAGTGAAGTTGCTAATTAAGGCATATTTTGACGCCCAAGACAAATCTTTTTTTTAGACTGTATTAATAAGTTATTTGACAGATCTAATAAATGTATTAGGGTTAAGTGAGAATACATTGATAAGGAAAAATAGTTTAATTCCGTAGACAGAAAAACCCATAGACTAATGATCGGCGTGACCTCGAGTGAGAAAGGACGATAACGAATTTTTAGGTTATACAATAATCTTTATGACTTTTAAACACATTACAAAAATTTTATTTGTTCTAAGAACTGAAGTGAACAAGATTCACCAATCTTAAGCTCACAAAACACTTTTTTCTCACTTAAACCAACTTGTAAACTCCTTAAATCGCTATGCTGTTAAAGTTATAAAGTATGCTGTAAAAAAACCGGCACGGAGAAAAGGACAAACAATCACACCGCCCTATCTCATTTCTATGCAAGACATATGCATAAATCTATCTTTTTCGTGTGCGAATGCGAAAGAAGACGTCAATTCGTCTATAGGTTTCTCTGTCTACGTTTAATTCATTATGTTTCCCTGTCATTTCGCAAACATTTTGACTTTCCCCGTATGTTATGTGCTTATTTTTTTATTTTTTATAGGATAGGGTGACAAATGAGCACACAGTCCACCTGATGGTAAGTGGTTCCTGCGACCCATAGACATCTTCATATATCCTCGATTGGAAATCAAAATGCAAACGCGTTGTCACCCCTAAGTACTAAGATGGAGTGCCTCGTTTCCATTAAAAAGGGTCTCCGGTTCTCTACACTCACCATACGAAATATAGAAGCATTAAGCTACTATTTTACGCTGGTATTCTTTGAGAGCGTAGTCCTTCCCCGGTCGAGCCGAACAATTCGTGCTACAACTATACTACTAATATAACTGCATCATGGCTTTACCACGTATGCTTGCTTTAATTATAACTACTATGCTTAAAAAGTCATAAATTACGGAACTAAGTTCACTGTACTATAATTTTTTTATTGTTTCAGATTCTCCTTAACATAATGCAACAGGAAGATTAGTAGTGGAAGTATGTCAGGAAAGACAGAAGTGCGGTTTGAGGAAGCGGAGGAACAGAAGGTTACTATTTTGACGACTATAGGCGTTGTTATCGCCCTGCTGTCATGGTTGACTTATGGCTACCCGATAATAGTTGGCCTCTTAGCAATTACAGCAATTTATCTAATGACGGGTGATAGATACCAGTGGGTTTATATCTGGATGAAGACGTACAAAAGAGATACCATGTAAGTACGTTTTGATTACTTGATGATTTGATTATTTGATGTTCATCTTAGTATAGTTTTTCTTTTTTTTTAATCTCGGCACTTTACTAAATTTTATGAACGCTCTTTTAACTTCTTTGACTACATTGTTGGTCTAGTGGTTGGAGCGTGGCTACTGATCACATGGTCATGGCTTCGAATCCTGGGTCGGGCCAAAATTACTTATTGGGACTTTCTGTCACGAAATTGTCAATATTAACTAGGAGTCAGGAAGTTGGTGCTGCATCTGATCTCGCTCCAGTTGTGACGAAATTCCGTCCCATTGGATTATGGCAGTGATGGAATAAAGAGTGCACCTGTGTTTGCGCATACAGTCGTCCTGACCCTGCCACGCGCAAATGGCCAGTCCGAAATTATGTAGTGACCGAAATTCGGACTTTAGGCCGTTATTATTAACTCCTTTAACGAATAATATACTTATTTGCAAACCGCACCCAATAAACACAGATTCGAAAAGTCGGTTCGTTCAAAAGGTCAGGGGAGAAGGGAAACGACATGCTCGACCACCTAAAAGTAAGTGATCAATCGCTACCCATAGACGTCCGCAACATTAGAGCAATTGCAGGTATATTACCCTCCTTTTTCAAAAAAATAAGCTTTTTCTTAAGGTCTTACGGTCTTATAACTTAAAAAAGTCTAAACTTTCGCCTCGCATATCCCAAGAAGAATCTAAAGCTCTGTTTTTTACTTAATATAATCGACCGTGTTGAGAGAGTCACTTTATCATCATTATAAGAATGATATATTTCTTATTTTATGTAAGTACGTACGTATACAGGCTTATTTTGCGAAAACCGGCCAATTTTGCCGAGAAAGTTCAAAATCAGTGATATAAGCAAATGGTGATAAAGTAATTTAAAAATTCTCAAATATTCTGTCCATTTTATCTTTCAAATTCAAAATTCGCGTTAATGCATTATTTTAACTGATTGAACTGTGTGTGTACAAATGTGTAAGGATAGATCGGCAGGCAAATACTTGTTGCGCGTAAATCACATTCAATTTAGGATAATTTAAAATTAAAGTAGAAGCCCTATTTACTCGTATTTTAAAACCTATAATAACAATATTGCATTATTAGAACTTAGTTTAAAATTTTAATATTCTTGGAAAAATAACCCTATACGTTTATTTTTTGGTTGTTTATAATAATAATCTATACATATAATAAAACAGTAACGAAAGAAAAACTGTACATTGAGTGTTTTCGAGAAAAAATAAGTGGCTTTTGTTAGAAAAACGTAACTGATGACAAAAAATGACTTTTTAGAATTTTTGTCTGTTTGTCTGTTTATCTGTTTGTCTGTGTGTATGGTAGGGCTTCACGCCAAAACTACTAGATAGATTGAATTGAAATTCAGCAAAAATGTTCTTTGTAAACCAAGGAAGGCTTTAGGCTACATATTATCACGCCGTATGTTATAGGAGGTAAGCAGCATTGATTTTAAAAGGTTTTTCTTCGTAATTGAATGCACAAAATAACATGTTATTAGTTAATTAAAATAAAAATAAAAATTTAACTCTGGGAACATAATAATCACACTATTTTTATAAAGGAGCTGGGCAGTAATATTATAAAATGCAAGGGAACAGCAGTTTAACAATATGTCAACAGGAATTTAGCGGTAAGGTCAGGCGACCGTTTACCGCATTAAATGGTGCGAGTTTAAATCCCATAATATTGTTTTGAAAAATCGTGTCTGTTTTGGTTGATGTGTTTAATTTTCCTGCGAATAATAATTATTTTTCTACTTACTAGCAATTCTTACGTACTTATTCGATTAATTTTCATTGTTTTGAATATCACTAGTATGTAATATATACGCTTAGACCATTCATTGGGCTAAATGGTCTAAGTATTTACGTAAGCAGTATAAGGCGGCCCCTTACGAGAAGTTGATGGATGCAGGTGTTCCAGGGCCGTGCTTTGTGGCATACCTTGGGGGAGCCCTATATTAAGCAGTAGAGTTGTGAAAGGATGTAATGATGGTTAAATGAATAGATTATTAAAGTTAATGTTAACCTAATTAATTTAATTATATTCCCCATTTATATCCATTAAATTGCACTTAATTCTTACATCTTTCAATAGCACTCAAGCTTAAGCTCTTTGTAATTGTTTTTAGCCGACTTCAAAAAACGAGGAGGTTTATAATTTACGTATTTATGTACGTATATTACGCAATATCTTTGTCAATGGTTGATAGATTTTGATAATTCTATTTTTATCCCTGTAGTACCTATATTATATAGTTTATAACTATAACCTATTTGGAGAAAAATCGAACTAAATTGCATTTGGGCATACAACTCAAACGACACTCAATTTTAAGGCGCCGTTAAGTATCGTGCTGTCTCTATCACTTTAAATCTAAATGACTGAGACACCACGAGAATCAACGGCGTTGAGTAGCGTTTGAGTATATGAGCAGGAGTATGACAAAATAGGGGATGCAGTTATTAATGTAACTATTTTGACGACATTGATATTGTGATATTCCTTAGTGTACTCATAAAGGTAAAACAAAGGTAAAAATTATTTAGCCATGCTGCAGGTATATTAATAGTATAGTTGCAGCACGAATGGACCGGGGCAGGACCAGTCTCTCACAGAATACCAGCGTCAAACAATAGCTTAGTGCTGCTGTGTTTCGTATGGTGAGTGTAGAGAAACGAAGACCCTTTTTACTGGGAACGAGGCATTCCATCTTAGTCCTCACGGGTGACAACGCATCTGCGTTTTGATTCGTAATCGAGGATAGATGTATATGTCAATGGGCCACAACGACCACTTACTATCAGATGGACTAAGTGCTCATTTGTAACCCTATCCTATAAAAAATACTTTAAATAAAAATTAAAACTGACTTGAAACTACTAAAAATATAGTATAATTAGCGAATCGCCACGGGTTCGCGCGGGTGATTTCCGGATTTCGACAACAGCGCCACATCTAGGGACCCATTTGAACACACACAGAAAAAAGTCATCAAAATCGGGCCATTATTAAGCAATTGGTTTTTAGGATTCCGTACTCATACGGCAACCAACGGGACCCTATTACTAAACCTCCGCCGTCCATCTGGCCGTCCGTCCATCCATCTGTATGCCAGCGGGCTGTATCTCGTGATACCTAATAGGTAGACAGTTGAATTTTTCACATAATGCCGCTATAAGAACAAATAATAAAAATAAATCAAAAATTAAAAGAGGTTCCCCTTATAGAAACGTGTTTTACGATAGTACGGAACCCTTCATGTGCGAGTTCAACTCGCACGTGGCTGGTTATTCCATCTGTCTTTGATTGTGAATAATGTTGCGCGCCTAAGTTGCCGTCATGTACCCGGCACTAGCGCCATCTAGTGTCGGGGACGAGAGCGAGGAGAGCTTTCCAGAAAATGATCACTAATCTCTCAACCGACAGCGCCATCTAGTATCGAAACGAAGAACTAAGCTTCTAGAAGTCCGGCACTCGAACTTTAGGCGCCTAGTCGATTGGCGCTCGTATTTACTTGAATATTCTGGATGTTTCAGTGATAATGTGTATTTAAAGGCGCTGCAAGATGCAAACGGGGAAGTATTGAATTTGGCGAGACAAGCGAAGCTTCGGAGCGGAATAAAGTGAATCAGTGTGATTAATTATTAGTGTTTTGACTTTAATTAGTGTAAAGTGTAAAGTCACGAACCTCAAGCTCGTAACAATAATAAATAAATAGCTTTAGATTTTGAAGTCAGTGATTTTATTCTTCTATTCACTAGGTGTAGCACCGACATCAGAATGTGAAATTATTTCATTCAAGTTTTATTTGTATTTTTAATAGTATTAGTGCTAGTCAAATGAGCTTACAGTTCACCTGCTGCAATCCATGAACACCGGCAACCAATTTTACATATGGAAGGCTTCAGAAGCTATACTTATTGAAAGTCACTCTTTCATTTAATTTTCACTGGTTCAGAAAATATCTCTGTCCTGGGAAGTCCAGCAAGAAAAGCAGCGAGAAAAAATAACAGCTTACAATCACGTATACATGTTGTACTAGCTAATCAGCGACTGCCAGTACGGTTTCCGTCGGGGTCGCTCAGCTGGTGATTGGATATAGCGATGGCCTTCGATCAGGTTTGGTACAAAACACTTCTCTCAAAGCCTCCTTCTTATGGGATTCCCGAGAAAATTTCCAATTGGATTACCGACTTTCTACCTAATTGGAGCATCAAGATCGTAGTAGACGGTGCATGCTCCGATTGAAAGCCTATTAATGCTAGTATTCCACAAGGCTGCGTGCTATCATAAACGCTGTTTCTTATGCATATCAATGATATGTTGCAAACCGGTAATATTCATTGCTATGTGGACGACAGAACTGGTGGCAATATTTTTGGGAAAATTTTGTTGAGTACCAGAACTGTCTGAAGTCGAGAGATTGTTGAAAAAAGTCTCAGATTTTGAGCGACTAAATCTAGTTCAATTCAATCCCCAGAAGACACAAGTTTGTGCGTTTACTGCTAAAAGGAACACCTTTGTTATATCTTCTCAGTTTCAAGGCGGAGTGCCTTATTTCCTTAGCCAGTATCGGAATCCACGGCATCGTGGTCACCTGGAAGAGAAAGCCGAATTGGCCTCTAAAAAGCTTAGCGTGCTCAGCAAAGCGGGACAGTATTTCGTGTCGGCACAGCGCCTGCAACTTCACAAGGCGCAGGTTCGGCCACACATGGAATACTGTTCCTATCTATGGGCCAGGGCTCCCCAGTGCTAGTTTCTTCAATTTGACCGCATTCAGCGCAGAGCGGCTCGAATCGTCGACAACCAAGTCCTCTCCAATCGGCTCCATACACTGGAGCTGCGAAGAGATGTGGGATCTCTTTGCATTTTCTATCGCTCTTAGGGGAGTGATCTTACGAATTGTTTGGATTAACTCCAGCCGCCAAATTTCATGAACGCACATTGAGGCCAAATTCCCGATACCATCCACACTATCTGGATGCTTAGCGGTCCACTGTTGTGAATTTTCTTCCGCGTACGACCTTTCAGTGAAATAGTTTACTACCGGCGATTTTCCCGGACCCATACGACTTAGGGAACTTCAAGAAAAGAGCCTACTCCTTTCTAATCGCAATATAAAAGCACATCGCGAAAAAACTCAAGACAGCATCCACACTATCTAGATGCTTGGCGGTCCACCACTATACGTTTTACTAGGTTTACCACCAGCGATTTTTCCGGACCGATACGACTTAGAGACCTACAAGAAATGAGCTTACTCCTTTCTAAAAGGCCGGCAACGCACCTGAAATTGCTCTGGTGTTGCAGTTGTTCATGGGCGGCGGTAGCCACTTTCCATCAGGTAATCCGCATGCTCGTTTGCACCCTCTTCTATAAGAAAACCTATGCTACGCAATTAATCAACACAAAACAAATTAAAAATATCTTGATAGCGATCAACTCCTTCCCAGGGGTTATTATCATCCATAAATTCCGTAATACTATATTAACTCTTTTTATATAAACTTAGTTTATTAAAGTCTTTGAATTTGAGCAGGTGAAATTTTCTATATAAATTACTTTTAATTTTTATAGAAAATTTAATTTAGTTATAAATTTCTGACTCGATGGAGTCGAGTAACTGGTAGTACTAGCTTGTGTCTGTTCCTAGCATTTACAGAATGAATATCACTTATTTTTGTATTGCTACTTATTGTTTTTTTTTTTGTAACTAAATTGCATTTTCATAAATATATCGAGAGACCAAAGTTAAGATGGTTATTTCCTTAATTTTTGTCAGGACGACCCTTTATGTTTTTAATCATAGATTGCTCTTATGTCCCTCTTCTGTAATACAAATATAATTTTGGTATCAGTCGCGTGTAAGAGTGAGAGAATAGATAAAGTAAACAAGTTTACCTGTTTCAACACTGGTAAGAATTCTAATTTTTTTTACAGCATATGCTGCATAGCTAACTCTGGTTGCTAGTTTTGATATACGTAACTTGAACGTTCGAACGAACGAACGTTCGTTGCGTTGGACGTCCTAAACGTTCATTGTGTCAAGCTCTCACGAATACGTTTAAGTTCTGCTGCCGAAATTTTCACTGTGGTAAATAATGTTGCAGAATCCCTCATACACAGAGTCCAACTCTGAAACGACTACGACTGTTACTACTACGCGTCCAAAATGGCTGCGTAACTGTTAAAAGGTGCAAAACTACGTTGACGGGCTTTTATTGATGAGTGTTGCCATCTTCACTTTGAGGTTGGAAACTTTTCAGACCATCCTGATCTGGGTTCCCCATTGAAGATTCGCGTCTAGCAATTTTTCATTCTATGAAAAACTTTGGTATCGTCAAGACTTAGCTGCTCCCCATTTAAAATTACATTAGTATCATATACTATAGTTATATACATATATACATTATTTCACATAGTACATTCACCTCTCAGATTTTAGATAAAATGCCTCGTATTTCACACAATCTCTAATTATAATGGCTCTTTTGAAATAAGAATACAATAGTGGTAGAGGATGGTTATATGTATTGGAACCCATGAAATCTTTCCAGCGTTTCTCTTAGTCGCCTCGACAAAATGGGATGATGGAATCCCATGCGTTGCCACCACATGGCTGTAAAGAGTTTTAATTTATACATAAAGATAAAACTGAAATATATGTCTAAAATATAATTAACTGTCTTTTATAGGTTATTTGCATGAAACTAAGATATGATAAAATTTTTATATGTCAGTGTGTTTTTGTTGGTCCGGACTAATCTTTGGATTGGCCGAACCTATTGTAATAAAACATCACGAACAGATGGAGAGACTTGGCTACGTTTTATTAAAATATTTGGAGATTTTATTAAAAATATCATTTCTACAATAAACAGTCTCTGATAAAATTATCTTAAATCTAAATTACGCTACATTAATAGGTCACTTATTCAAAATAGAGAGAGAAAGAGAATAACATGTGTTCCTTTGTACGTAGTTATGAAGATTTTTATGCTGTCACAAAGTAGGGAGGTGTATTTACAATTTTATCACATGCGTAAAGTGAATTAATGAAGTCAATTACCGGATTAGGTCTCACATTGATGTTCTATTTAAGTGCGGTTGAGGTCACTGAATTGATTTAAAATGGTTTAAAAATTACTGCTATTTGACAAGAGGTTAGGCATTCTGTAATCACATAATATTGTTACGTGCTTGAGGTTCGTGACGATAAAAATTGCCGATAGAATTACCAAAATTAACTCTTTAATTCACTTTACACTTATTAAAACTTAGAACACTAATAATTAACCACACTGATTCACTTTACTTCGCTCCGAAGCTTCGCTTGTCTCGCCAAATTCAATACTTCCTCGAACTAGAAGCTTAGTTCTTCATTTCGATACTAGATGGCGCTGTCGGTTGAAAGATTAGTGCTGTCATTTTCTGGAAAGCTCTCCTCGCTCTCGTCCCCGACACTAGATGGCGCTAGTGCCGGATACATGACGTCAACTTAGGTACGCAACAATATCAATCTCTATAATCGTTTGCTTTTATTTAAAAAATATTATAGAGTAAGGGTGACAAACGAGCACACATTCCACCTGATGGAAAGTGGATACTGTGGCCCATAAACATTTACATTTACCCTCGATTAAAAATCAAAATGTGTTGTACCCTCAGGTTTAAGATGGAGTGCTACGTATCCGGTAAAATCGGCCTCCGGTTTTCTATACTCCCCATATCAAAGCCAGTAGTATTAAGCTATGATTTTACGTTGGCATTCTGTAATTGCGTGGTCCCTCCCTGCGTGGAATCAGCCCATTTGTGCTACAACCATAAATAAGATCTTTATTACATTAGTGCGCCTGTCATTGATCGTCTATCGCAAAGACTGGTTCGATTAAAGTTCTATTTACACAACATATTACATGTTTTGTCGAGACGATGGTTCATAGCTATACTAGAATCCGATGGTGGTGATATAAACCAGTCAGTAAAAAAACTCCACACCATATTTATGGATCAAAATTACTCACAGTACATGTTAATTTAGTACCAAAAAGAATATCACAAATTCTGAACCTAATGGTGATGTGATCAGGTCAGTAATTATATTATATTAATACTAAGAAAAATCTTAAAAAAAATAAAGACTGAATCCAGAGTAGAAAACTAAGCAGTTTACGTATATAGTGTACTAGTGGGCCTGGCAGACGTTGTCCATAAAATAAAAAACCAAGAACCCGATTACAATACCACCTATCGGATGCAATCGTGAATCAAAACTATCCAGGGACTAACTCCAACACACAATGAAAACGAGTATGCTTATGACCACACGACTGAAGTAAAACTTCTTTAGCTCCATCTATATATATATACATATACATATATATATATATATATATATATATATATATATATATATATATATATATATATATATATATATATAGATACTGTACGAATAACTGGCTATGAGAGAAAGAGAGAAAGAAAATGTGCGTGCGCACTGCTCTCTCTTGCTTATATCCCCCACTCAACTCCCGTTCATCTCGCCCTATAACACTTTTCGTAACGCTTTCGTCACGCGTTCGCCGGCTTCCTCCCCAAGTCAAGTCTGTGTAAAGTAGTTTTACTTCAAAACGTCATCAAAATCGGTCCAGAAGTTTAAGAGGAGTTCAGTGACAAACACACGTACAGAAGAATATTTATAATATATATAAAGATAGGTATAATATATATATATATATATATATATATATAAATAGCATATGTTTGTGTGGTGTCGTTTTTTGTGGGTGCCGTGAGAGGCTATTGAGAAAAATGTCATATAAAAATGTTAAATTAAACTTAACCCTATTATTGAAGAGAATGAACAATTAAAACAAAAAGTTAGCGATCTAGAGAAAGAGGTAGAATCTTTGAAAAGAGATAAGAAAGGTAACAACATTATTATTTTCGGACTAGAAGAGGAAGAAAACTCGATTTCGGAGCTATTTGAAAGTGTCAAGGGGATCCTGAAGGAAGACCTAAACATGAATATGGAGCAATTTGAAATAAACAATTCATACAGACTGGGAAAAAATAAAGTTCAGAATAAACCAAGACCGGTGCTTTGCTCTCTTATAAATGCATGGAAAAAAGATGAAATAATGAAGAACAGGAATAATCTAAAGAACATTTATATATCAGAGGATTACTCAAAGGAAGTCTTGGAGAAAAGGAAAGCACTGCTACCACGGTTAAAAGAAGAGAGAGAGAAAGGAAATATAGCTTTTCTGAATTACGACAAACTAGTAGTCAAAGAACTCAACGCATAAAAAAGGAAAAGGAAGCCAACTACCTCACCGTCACCATCCAAAACTCAACCTAAAAAACAACTTACCTAAACTTTTCTAAAAATAACAGGATGCATGCCTTCGATGCAACAAGACCTAGATCAAACTCTCTGACAAACAAACCTATACCCAATAAACAATAGCAATTAAACGAGAAACGGAAAACCCAAACAAACTATGAAAGCAAACAAACAGAAAAAAAACAGATCTTCCTGGACTGACAGACTGGTCCTCGTGGGGGACAAAGACCATAACCCTTCAACAACACAGAGAATCAACTACAGAAAAACAAACATTTACGTCGCTAAGACGTGAGTGGAAAAGGTTGGAGGAGGCCTTTGCCGACTGGCAAACAGATCTTCAAAAAATAAGAAAACCTCAAATAAAAGACTAGATTAAGGATAACAGTAGTATTAAGCTTTGCATGTATTTCTCTTTTTATGTAATTTTTGATCTGAATAAAAAGGCTATATATATCATTCAATTTTGAGCTATGTTCAAAATTTCAAATCCTTATCTTATCGGGAAGTTACTAAATTCAACTCAAACAGATATATACAAAAGCGAAATAATAAAAACGTGGTAATATAAAAGGCAGTCGAAATCATCAGCCTCAAAAGGAATTTTGCAGGTTGAATTGAAAGGAATTTTGAATAATACAACAGAACTAGGAAGATAAAGATGCGTAGATGTACAACAAAGAACCCACCGACCAAGGCAATTAGCTCCAGTTAATTGTAACTCTATGAATTGACTTCATGAACTTGTTTCCATAACAGGTTGTTGCTTAATTATGATGGTGTTACTGTTAAATTTATAAAATGCGGTGGAGATAATAGCGAATACTTGTACGTGGTAGAGCCATGCTGAGGCTATAATATGTTAGCAGCACGAATAGTGCGGCTCAAACGGGGAAGGACCACGCTCTCACAGATATTAGGGTGAAATAGTAGCTTAATGCAACTGCTTCGTATAAAAAAATTCTATCTTAGTACTCGGGGGTGACAAACATTCAAATTTTTATTCTACGTAGGTGGTAACGCCAGTTAACAATCTACTTTATCAACATTACATTACATATCGCATTGAGTTCGTCCTAAGTTATATCTACTTTATCAACATGACTAGTGCATATTTTTTGTTTCCTTCCTTCCTTCCCTTTCCTACCGCACGCGCTGCCGCCGAGGAAAAAGAGGATCTCGGCGCGCGTCAGTATACTAAGTGATATTACGCCATCCGCAGCGCACGGCCACCCGTCGCGTCTTATATATATTAACCGCAAACCGCGCAGGATGAACATTGAGTTCTCCTGTTTATGTTTAATATTCACCGCATCAGACATTGTGTCTTTGTAACTCATAAAAGTGTGAGACGCCCCCGTAAGGGCAAAGGTGGAGAGTGTGGGACTTCACGAGACTGTTCCGAGAGTGCGTGTGCGCCGAACCACGTGGCGAGCTTGCTGTATAGCAGACACTCCAGGAGGACGGCGCGGCAGCCCTCATCAGGTCAGTGCGTGCTATCCCACCTATTTATTTTCCCCTTTGCCGTATGCAACAAAATTACAGTCCACTAAATCTTTATCGAAGATACCTTAAGTTGCTGGCGTCTCCATTTTTAATGGTCCTTCTCGCTGGATTGACCTTGACTTTCCATTTTTAATGGTCACTTCTCGCTGGATTGACCTTGACTTTCCGCCCTTATTAGATCGTTATCGTAATAAGCGTTCATATAATTATTTATTTATATTTTAATCCGACTTCGGATTAACCCCGCCCTTATTAAAACACTAGAATAGGTCCTAATAGGTGACATTCATAGTCATTTTAAAACTATATTCATAGAATGAATAAGCATATAATTATCTATATAAATTATTTGTTGTATGTTCACATCACGTCATCAACTTTTAACTACATCTATAGACTATACTGTTAAATTACATTTATTATTTGCACATATATTTAAGCATTATATTCGTTGTAAATAACTTCATAATTATTATAAAAGTTAACAATTAAAGTTCATCGTTAACAAAACTAATATTTAATAATTCAACCGCGTAGCGAGGTCGCTTACAGACTACCCGCTTATAATTATATTATTTTTGCCGCATAACTTAAGTTGTAATGCCGCCTAAAAAACAAATAGCATCGAATAATAGCGATTCCTCGGATAATGAGGGCACACCTGATGCTGAGTTGGTTTTATTGTTAGCTAAACGAGATGCTTTATTTGAAATAGTGCAAAAAATATATGATATGTCCTCGGACATCCACATAAACACTTCCACGATGGAGCGTTTTCTTGATGGAAGTTCTAATATTAATGCTTTACGTATTGAGTTTAAACAGGTCTTAGATAATTATAATTCACATTTATTAAAAATAAACCCTATTGCTAAACCTGATTATAACAGCCTCATTGCGTTTGAGTCTCTTTGCGGTAGAATAAATAGGCTTTATTTACAATATTCGCAATCTAATTCACAAAGTACTAGTACACCATCTAAAGCCAGATTCACACTTCCGCCTATCGAACTTATGCCATTTTCGGGTGACATTCGCTCATGGCCTTTATTTTATGCTAGCTTTAAATCAACCGTCCATGACAACACATCGCTTACCGACGCTGAAAAGTTATACTATTTGCTAGGTAAACTAACGGGCAAAGCCCTATCTGTATGCTCAGGTATAACTCCTTGCGCTGAAAATTATAAAATTTTATTGCAAGCACTCGTTGACAAATATGAAGACCGGCGTATGCTAGCATCTACATATATTAATCAGATGTTCGAATTTAAGCCATTGCAATCGGCCACCGCAAATAATTTTGATTTATTTACTGATAACTTTATAAGTGCAGTGCGCGCTTTACAAAACTTAAAGTTAGATAATCTCGCGGACTTAATTGTTCTTCATTCAGTTCATTCAGTGTTCGCGCTTAAGAAGCTGGACCCGGATACCATTCGCTCTTTCGAATATAGTCATAACTC
The DNA here is from genome assembly GCA_036936625.1 of Parnassius smintheus behrii. Taxonomy (NCBI): domain Eukaryota; kingdom Metazoa; phylum Arthropoda; class Insecta; order Lepidoptera; family Papilionidae; genus Parnassius; species Parnassius smintheus. The sequence goes on from JAUPFT010000028.1 coordinate 35,543,834, forward strand.
GATGGTACCTACCTTTGATGATTTAGTAAATTTTATTAAGACCCGCTCCAAAGTTTTGCAACGCACCGATTCTAGTACAAATTCTAATAGCGCACCAAACAATCGACGAGGTAACGGTAATAATCGTCGCTGTAATAATACTTCGTCGCCGAAGTATCGGGCGTTCGTAAGCACGACGACTAGTTGCTCAAGGTGTCTGTGCGATAATATTGTGCATCAACACCTATTTAAGTGTGCAGACTTTAATAAAATGACGCCGCAGGAACGATTTAAATGCGTAAAGAGTAACAATGCATGTGTGAATTGTCTCAGTTTAAGTCGTCGAGTCGAGTGTCTAGTTGCTCTTCAAATTATAGTTGTCGAGTTTGTAAATTTAAACATCACACATTGTTGCACTTCCACCGCAGAAGCAGAAGCGATAATGCTTCCCCTGCGCTGGCGCGTTCTCCACCGCTTCAGCCAGTTACACTGAAGTCTACAACCCCCGCGCCCGCACACTCGCCACCCCTCACCGCAGGTGCGCGTTCAGACGTCGCGCTGTGTACTTCGTTCAAGAATGTGTCTCAACGTTCACCGCCTCCCGCGCGCGCTAGTCGTTCGCAGAGAACTGTTTTATTATCAACCGCTCAAGTATTTGCTTACGATGCTAAGGGAGAGAAACAAATTATTAGTATATTATTAGACTCCGCGGCTCAAAGCCATTTTATGACTAAAGAGTGCTGTCATCGTTTAGGCGTTCAACAACACGATACCGAATGTACTGTAGTAAAGGGATTCGGTGGAGTTGAAAAAATTGTAAAATCGAAATCGATTGATATTAAAATTTTCTCACGATTCGACTCGAATATTAACTTCAATATTTCAACGCTAGTTGTTGATCAAATCACCGACCTTTTGCCCACCGCTGTGGTAGACACATCTGTCTTATCACACTTCCATGGCATAAGACTCGCTGATGAATGTTATAGCATGCCTAATAAAATTGATGTTTTGATAGGCGCATCCCTTTTCCCGCACTTACTATGTCCAGACGTAATTTATTCGTCTAACGACTTGTCCGGGCCCTCAGCTTTGAGTACGGTATTTGGTTACGTTATTATGGGCTCAGTGCTGACACTTCAGGTAAATCTTTCTTTAACGTGCTGCTCAGTTCTAGAGTCTCCTATCGTTGACAAATTAGTGCAACGATTTTGGGAGCTTGAACAGCCACCCTCCGCACCGCCCATTCAGTGTCCTTCAGACATTGAATGTGAAGAGTTTTATAAATCTACGACATCCCGCGATCCTTTTACTGGTAGATATATTGTTGGCCTGCCATTTAAAGATGACGTTTACTCTCTCGGAGATTCTTATGAAACCTCTCGACGACGATTCATGTGCTTGGAGAGGAAACTTCAAGCCTCGCCTACATTAAGGTTAGCATATGATGACGTCATAAAGGAATACTTAGCTAAAAATTATATATCCCCCGCACCGCCGTATGACTCTCATGAACCCGCTCCAATATATGTCATACCGCATCATGGAGTCTTACGCGAAGATAAGAAGTCAACGCGTCTGCGCATCGTCCTGGACGCTAGCAGTAAGACTAGCACTGAGCGATCATTAAATGATATTCTGCATTCAGGACCAAATTTGCAAGGCGACTTGTTCAATATAATTTTAACTTTCCGCTTACATCCAATCGCTATGATAGCCGACTTTCGCCAACAATTTCTGCAAATAGTTGTTCGCGATTCTGATCGTCGTTACCAATGCTTCCTATACCGCTTCCGTCCACAAGACCCACTTGTGTTATACCACTTCAATCGCGTGTGCTTCGGTTTAACTTCGAGTCCATACCATGCATTGCGCACGGTAAGACAGCTCATCGATGACGACGGCGCAAAGTATCCGCTTGCGAGTCGTATCGCATTTACTTCGCTATATATGGACAACATCGCGTTCTCTATGCCCAGTGAATTCGAGGCCAGTGAGACCTCTCGGCAGCTGATAGACTTATTCAAGGGTGCCCAATGGGACCTGATAAAATGGCATAGCAACCGATCGTTTTAGATGACCTCCCTACTTCCCATAAAATTACAGGAGAAGTAGAGTTCGATAAATCAATGCCACATAAAATACTAGGCTTGCATTGGTCTACCGATAGTGACGCCTTTTATTTTAAGATATCTGTTCCCGCTGATGTGACGTGCACTAAGCGCGCCATCTTATCTACTGTCGCTCGCCTGTGGGACATAATGGGTTTCGTTGCTCCCACAGTCGCGTACGCCAAATTGTTAATAAAGCAGCTTTTGCAACTTAATTTAGATTGGGACGACATACCACCACCGCCAATTATTAAGATGTGGAGGCAATTCTGTGCTGAATTACCAGCTCTTAATGATTTACGTATCCCGCGACATGTTGGTGTATCCAAAAACTGTACTGCGTCACTCCTGGGGTTTTCCGACGCCAGCGAGCACGCATACGGTGCCGTAGTCTACATACATGTAAAGAGCGTCAATGGTAACACCGTCCAGTTGATTTGTGCAAAGACTAAAGTCGCACCGACGAAACCACTATCTATTGCACGCCTTGAGCTTTGTGGAGCGGTTTTACTCTCAAAATTGCTTCGCAGAGTACTCGACAATTATTCTCTTGACCTTGCAATATCAGTCTATGCCTTTGTAGATTCAAAAGTAGCTCTGTACTGGATAAAGAGTTCGCCACACAAGTGGCAGACCTTTGTTGCAAACCGCGTTGTTCAGATTACCGACAATATTCGCGCTGATAACTTTTATCATGTCGTAGGTACTGAGAATCCCGCTGACATACTTTCACGTGGCGTTACGCCAAATAAATTAGTTTCAAACCCCCTGTGGCTCCATGGGCCTCAGTGGACTTCGTTAGATCCATCTCAATGGCCTCTTCGTACTTTAGACAATGAGGTTATTGCAAATATGCCTGAGAAGAAGATTTTGTCGCACACTGTGTGCACATCCGTCTGTAATTCTGCGATTTATGAGCTCGCATTCCGCATCTCTTCTTGGAGTAAACTTCTACGTATAATTGCGTACGTGTGTAAGTTTGCTAAATTATTGCCCCGCCGCAGCACTACTGTAGTGACTGCTGATGATCTCAGTTTCTCTGAGGTTATAATCCTCCGCGCCCTGCAAAAACAGAATTTTGCAGTGGAATATTTAAATATTGAAGGTAACAAACCTTGCTCGCCCGCTTTCAATCGTTTAAGGCCTTTTATTGAGAATGGTTTAATCCGCATTGGTGGTCGTCTTTCGAACTCCGCATTAGATTACACGCAAAAACATCCAATTATACTCCCGCGCAGTGATCATGTAGTGAACATGATCATTGACTATTATCATATTAAAAATTTACACGCTGGGCCTGAATTGTTACTGTCCGCTATTGCCTGCTCCGTCAAAAATTTTGGATCCTTTCAGCACGCCGCATCGTGAGAACTACTAAGGGAACATATCTCCGTCCTGTTGCTCGTATTTGCCCTCTTCCAAGACAATAAATCACGATTATTTTGATTATAATTATTTATCTAAATTAGGAATTAAGTTTATATTTATATATATTAAAAAAGTATTAAACCGAAATATTATATTTATGTATACATTTTCTCGCTTACCAAGTAAGGTTAGTAGATGAGACATGCGCATTGAGCGCATCCTCTCACTTTATATACCGCTTATTTATTTGTTTTCCTTTTACTTTTTATATTACGGTTGTCTTTTAAAGGTGACCCTTTAAGGGCGGGAGGAAATGGTAACGCCAGTTAACAATCTACTTTATCAACATTACATTACATATCGCATTGAGTTCGTCCTAAGTTATATCTACTTTATCAACATGACTAGTGCATATTTTTTGTTTCCTTCCTTCCTTCCCTTTCCTACCGCACGCGCTGCCGCCGAGTAAAAAGAGGATCTCGGCGCGCGTCAGTATACTAAGTGATATTACGCCATCCGCAGCGCACGGCCACCCGTCGCGTCTTATATATATTAACCGCAAACCGCGCAGGATGAACATTGAGTTCTCCTGTTTATGTTTAATATTCACCGCATCAGACATTGTGTCTTTGTAACTCATAAAAGTGTGAGACGCCCCCGTAAGGGCAAAGGTGGAGAGTGTGGGACTTCACGAGACTGTTCCGAGAGTGCGTGTGCGCCGAACCACGTGGCGAGCTTGCTGTATAGCAGACACTCCAGGAGGAAGGCGCGGCAGCCCTCATCAGGTCAGTGCGTGCTATCCCACCTATTTATTTTCCCCTTTGCCGTATGCACCAAAATTACAGTCCACTAAATCTTTATCGAAGATACCTTAAGTTGCTGGCGTCTCCAGTAGGTGTATGGGCGACTTCACCCACTAAGTGTACTGTGTGCTTGTTTATCTATACCAGGTAAAAATTCTTTTTTTTTTCTTTTCTATCCCGCTTACACAGCAATCTGTCGTGGACATTTAGCTGTTTCTTTGTCTGAGCTATGTCTGATTATTTCTTTCTTAAAGCAGGGGGAGTCGTCCATTGACCATGCCAACTATTCTTTGGTAAATCGTTTCATGAGATTTGGAACGCTATTCCTTCTAAGTCTTGTACACACGGTACTTCCAGAACCCATTAATTTAGCAGCCAGAGCGTTAACACGTGAAGTTAATTTTTGTTGGTATTTTAAGCTTCGAGCAGCGATTTCTTGTTTCACAGTGTTTAGCCTCAAGTCGTGCAGAATATATTTATTGTGAATGTATTTTGGAATGTTGAACATAGATCTCATAGCTTTAGTCTGAAATCTTTCCAGGATTTCTATGTTGCTATTACTTGCTGCTGTTCCCCAAAGTTCTATTCCGTATGTCCATACTGGCTTCAAAATAGTTTTGTAAACTGCTATTTTGCTTTCGTTTGTTAGCCGAGACTTTTTGCCAATCAGCCAATACATAAATCTTAATTTTGCATCCAGGGCTTTTCTTTTGCTCCAGATATGTTTCTGCCATGTCAACCTCCTATCCAGATGCATACCTAGGTATTTCGCGGCACTATCGTGTGGGATTTGTTCTCCGTTCAGTGTAATTGGTGGACAGTCGGCTTTTTTTAGAGTGAAGGTGACGTGAACTGATTTGCTTTGATTAGCCTTTATTCTCCATATTGTCAGGCATTTTTCTATGTCATCAATATGTTTTTGGAGATGTGCTGATGCGATTGTTGGGTTGGCATTAACTGACATTATTGCAGTATCATCAGCGTATGTGGCACTAAAGGTTTCATCATCAACAGGGATGTCAGAAGTGAATATAAGATACAGTATAGGCCCTAATATGCTCCCCTGAGGTACCCCTGATCTGATTTCAAACAGATCAGACGTGGTGTTGTTCAGTTAAACTTACAAAGTTTACTTAAGTAGCTTTTCAGTAAAAAGTAGAAGGAATGCGGCAGCTGTTTTTTGACCTTGAATAAGAGGCCATCGTGCCAGACTCTATCAAATGCCTGACTTATATCCAGAAACACAGCCGAGCAATATTTCTTATTTTCAAGCGTATAAACGATGGTATCTGTCAATCTGTGAACCTGCTCAATGGTTCCATGCCTTTGTCGAAATCCAAATTGGTGCCCAGGAAGAATTGGATTCAGATGAGATTGCATTCTATTGAGGATAACTTTTTCGAACAATTTCCCCACCTATTTTTATCCCTGTTTGATAGATTTTGATAATTCTATTTTTATCCCTGTAGTACCTATATTATATAGTTTATAACTATAACCTATTTGGAGAAAAATCGAACTAAATTGCATTTGGGCATACAACTCAAACGATACTCAATTTTAAGGCGCCGTTAAGTATCGTGCTGTCTCTATTACTTTAAATCTAAATGACTGAGACACCACGAGAATCAACGGCGTTGAGTAGCGTTTGAGTATATGAGCAGGAGTATGACAAAATAGGGGATGCAGTTATTAATGTAACTATTTTGACGACATTGATATTGTGATATTCCTCAGTGTACTCATAAAGGTAAAACAAAGGTAAAAATTATTTAGCCATGCTGCAGGTATATTAATAGTATAGTATACGTGGTAGAGCCATGCTGCAGGTATATTAATAGTATAGTTGCAGCAGGAATGGACCGGGGAAGGACCAGTCTCTCACAGAATACCAGCGTCAAACAATAGCTTAGTGCTGCTGTGTTTCGTATGGTGAGTGTAGAGAAACGAAGACCCTTTTTACTGGGAACGAGGCATTCCATCTTAGTCCTCACGGGTGACAACGCATCTGCGTTTTGATTCGTAATCGAGGATAGATGTATATTCAATGGGCCACAACGACCACTTACTATCAGATGGACTAAGTGCTCATTTGTAACCCTATCCTATAATAAATACTTTAAATAAAAATTAAAACTGACTTGAAACTACTAAAAATATAGTATAATTAGCGATTCGCCACGGGTTCGCGCGGGTGATTTCCGGATCTCGACAACAGCGCCACATCTAGGGACCCATTTATACACACACAAAAAAAATCATCAAAATCGGGCCATTATTGAGCAATTGGTTTTTAGGATTACGTACTCATACGGCAACCAACGGGACCCCATTACTAAACTCCGCTTACTAGACTTAACTAAACTTACTAGACTCCGCCGTCCATCTGGCCGTCCGTCCATCCATCTGTATGCCAGCGGGCTGTATCTCGTGATACCTAATAGGTAGACAGTTGAATTTTTCACATAATGCCGCTATAAGAACAAATAATAAAAATAAATCAAAAATTAAAAGAGGTTCCCCTTATAGAAACGTGTTTTACGATAGTACGGAACCCTTCATGTGCGAGTTCAACTCGCACGTGGCTGGTTATTCCATCTGTCTTTGATTGTGAATAATGTTGCGCGCCTAAGTTGCCGTCATGTACCCGGCACTAGCGCCATCTAGTGTCGGGGACGAGAGCGAGGAGAGCTTTCCAGAAAATGTTATCACTAATCTCTCAACCGACAGCGCCATCTAGTATCGAAACGAAGAACTAAGCTTCTAGAAGTCCGGCACTCGAACTTTAGGCGCCTAGTCGATTGGCGCTCGTATTTACTTGAATATTCTGGATGTTTCGGTCATAATGTGTATTTAAAGGCGCTGCAAGATGCAAACGGGGAAGTATTGAATTTGGCGAGACAAGCGAAGCTTCGGAGCGGAATAAAGTGAATCAGTGTGATTAATTATTAGTGTTTTGACTTTAATTAGTGTAAAGTGTAAAGTCACGAACCTCAAGCTCGTAACAATAATAAATAAATAGCTTTAGATTTTGAAGTCAGTGATTTTATTCTTCTATTCACTATGTGTAGCACCGACATCAGAATGTGAAATTATTTCATTCAAGTTTTATTTGTATTTTTAATAGTATTAGTGCTAGTCAAATGAGCTTACATTTCACCTGCTGCAATCCATGAACACCGGCAACCAATTTTACATATTGAAGGCTTCAGAAGCGTTGTCACAGTAACAGAAATATTTTTACTCAATATAGATTATAAATAATACTTATTGAAAGTCACTTGGAGACGCCAGCAACTTAAGGTATCTTCGATAAAGATTTAGTGGACTGTAATTTTGGTGCATACGGCAAAGGGGAAAATAAATAGGTGGGATAGCACGCACTGACCTGATGAGGGCTGCCGCGCCTTCCTCCTGGAGTGTCTGCTATACAGCTAGCTCGCCACGTGGTTCGGCGCACACGCACTCTCGGAACAGTCTCGTGAAGTCCAACACTCTCCACCTTTGCCCTTACGGGGGCGTCTCACACTTTTATGAGTTACAAAGACACAATGTCTGATGCGGTGAATATTAAACATAAACAGGAGAACTCAATGTTCATCCTGCGCGGTTTGCGGTTAATATATATAAGACGCGACGGGTGGCCGTGCGTTGCGGATGGCGTAATATCACTTAGTATACTGACGCGCGCCGAGATCCTCTTTTTCACCTCGGCGGCAGCGCGTGCGGTAGGAAAGGGAAGGAAGGAAGGAAACAAAAAATATGCACTAGTCATGTTGATAAAGTAGATATAACTTAGGACGAACTCAATGCGATATGTAATGTAATGTTGATAAAGTAGATTGTTAACTGGCGTTACCATTTCCTCCCGCCCTTAAAGGGTCACCTTTAAAAGACAACCGTAATATAAAAGTAAAAGGAAAACAAATAAATAAGCGGTATATAAAGTGAGAGGATGCGCTCAATGCGCATGTCTCATCTACTAACCTTACTTGGTAAGCGAGAAAATGTATACATAAATATAATATTGCGGTTTAATACTTTTTTAATATATATAAATATAAACTTAATTCCTAATTTAGATTAATAATTATAATCAAAATAATCGTGATTTATTGTCTTGGGAGAGGGCAAATACGAGCAACAGGACGGAGATATGTTCCCTTAGTAGTTCTCACGGTCACTACTCGAACTACGCCATCCTTCGAAGGATGAACAGACTCGACAATCGCTAATGGCCAAGCAAGGGGCGGTTCATTATCATTTATCACAATTACAACCATGCCTGTTACGATAGCCGTAGACGGGGTGTTCCACTTCTGACGAACTTGTAATCCGTGAAGGTATTCCGTCCTCCACCGGTCCCAAAACGACTGTACTAAGACGTGTTTGAAGGGCACTGGTATCACTCTGTCGGAGTTTTTAACTAAAACTCGACATGAAGCCTTTATGGCAGCTCGACGGAGATATGGAATATCGAATTGCTGGACACGTGAAGGCTTTGTTTTTGTACTGGGTAGCTGTGGCGTTCGACATCGCATTAGCTCTGTGATCGAACTCGATAAAATTTTTGAGCCTCCTGTGTCGAAGTCGAAGACAACGACCGCGGTCAGGGAACCAACTGGAGCTTCCAAAAGTCGACGTACTGGCACCGCAGGCAAGAGATAGTGTCTTCGCTTAGTGTTTATTTACCACATTTTATTTGTATTTTTGTGTAGTGTCCATTTGCATAGTGTTGCATCTCTTCAATTTTTGTGTGTTAACTGAAACATCGTAGTTCGTAGTTATCTCTAATATTATAATAATTTACCTTCATAATTTTGTTTATTATGTGACATAATGACATTAGTGATTAAATAAATCATAGTGACAGCTATTAAAATCTGTCATGCTGTCATTTGATTTGCTTATACTACTAGTCTTTTTGCCAGACCAGATCCGTAGATAATATTTATCTGTCTTATTATTTATGGTAAGACTGTGCTTTTTCTATATTTTTTTTTATTATATTAATTAGTCTTAAGTAAGTTATCTAAATATATAATTCTACCGATGCCACTGCCGGCAGGTATGAAAGAAATGTTTTGTTAAGTGCATAATTGTTGGCAATTTTATTTTAATAATAGTTCATAACATATTATTATTTATTTTGTAGGTATTATATCCAGACTTATATAATATTTATTTGTTATACATTATACAGGTATATATTTAATTTTTATTGATTTTGTTATAGCTTAGTTTATGTTATAGTTTTGATTAGCATGTGTGATATTTTAGAATTTGATGATAGTTATTTTTCTTGCTCTTCTTCTAGCTCATCCGATAAGACCTATAAAAGCGCCTTAAGCGATGATTCCAATCATTTACATGATCAACTAGTAGCCGTATTCTGTAATTATAGTAAAAATCTTAATATAGTCCATATTAACGCTCAAAGCATTCATGCTCATTACGCTGATCTTTTATCAACCTTCGATTCTAAATATGTTGATGCCATACTTGTTTCTGAAACTTTTCTAAAGCCTGAACTTCCGTCGGTACAGTATTGTCTCCCTGGTTTTCAACTTATACGTAATGACAGGGTCGGCAAAGGTTATGGTGGAGTGGCAATCTATTTGAGAGCTGACATTCCTTATAAAATAGTTGATCATTCACCCAATATATACACAAATTTTGCTGAACATTTATTTATTGAAATTACTATTAATCATTCTAGGACTTTGCTTGGGGTCTACTATCCCCCCTCTCGCAATATAAATTATTTTTCTTCTTTGGAAGAAAAACTTGTAAATCTAACTCCGCTTTATGATAATACCATTATTTTAGGTGACTTTAACACATGCCTGTTAAAGAACGATTCTCGTAGCAAAAAACTGCTCTCCCTGGTGTCATCTTTTAATTTACATATTCTTCCTCTTTCTGCTACTCACCATTCGCCTAATAATACCCCTTCTCTTTTAGACCTTATTCTTGTTTCTGATGCTGACCGGGTTGCTTCCCATGGACAACTATCTGCGTCTTTCTCTTACCACGATCTTATCTTCCTCTCCTATAAAATTCAACGTCCTAGGCGTAAATCGAAATTCTTACTCCTAAGAAGCTTTAAATCAATTAACCTGGAGCGTTTGAGAGATGATGTAAATAATATTGACTGGTCCCCTGTTCTAAATTCCGAAGATGTCAATCATAAGGTTTATGCTTTTAATCACCTCATTTTAAAACTATTCGATACACATGCACCTCTTAAGCGAGTCAGGGTTAAACACTTTCCAGCCCCCTGGCTTTCAGAGTCTATAAAAGCAGTAATGGCCAAAAGAGATAAAGCTAAGAGGCGTTATAAGAAGCACCCTACTAATGAAAATTTATTCACATATAAAAAACTGCGTAATCGCTGTAGTAAGATGTGTCGTGATGCTAAGAGGAGACATATTTATAATGAGGTTGAAAATTCTCATTCCGCTCAGATGTGGAAATTTTTTAGAACCCTGGGTATTGGCAAATCATATATTGATTCTAATATCTCGTTTGGTTTGACTGCACTCAACCGGCACTTTTCTGAGCCTCCGATTTCTATTGATGACTCTATTAAGTCTACTACACTTAATCTTCTCTCCAATATTCCTAAACCGCTGTGTTCTCCTTTTAATTTCAGTAAAGTTACTGATGGTGACATAAAAAAATGCCTTTTAGCCATTTCCACTAAAGCTATTGGCTATGACAATCTTTGTATGCAAATGATTAAACCTATCACTAATGAACTTGTCCCTATTATCACTCACATTATCTCTTCTTCGCTTGAGACGAGCTCCTTTCCGACTTGCTGGAAAAAAGCATTCGTCATTCCCCTTCCAAAAACTTCTAATCCTAAATCTTTATCCCAATTCCGCCCCATTTCCATTCTTCCGATCTTATCTAAAGTACTAGAAAATATAGTTCAGAGGCAACTATCTCAATTCCTAACTGTTCACAGCCTGCTGAGTCCTTTTCAATCTGGTTTTCGTCCAGGCCATAGCACAGTCAGCGCTCTGATTAAAGTGTCTGATGATATTCGCTGGGCCATGGACAAAGGACTTCTCACTGTTTTAACATTATTGGATTTTAGCAGTGCATTTAATTCCGTTGATTATGACATACTTCTTGGTATTCTTGCGTCCTTAAACATTTCACCATCAGTAATCTCTTGGTTTAATTCTTACCTTAGGGGTCGCTCGCAGTGTGTCCGCCATGAGGAGGATTTCTCCGAGTGGTGTGATCTTACGGCGGGTGTTCCTCAGGGTGGTGTTCTTTCCCCACTTCTCTTCTCTATTTTTATCAATGCTCTCACTACTGTTCTCTCCTCTCATTATCATCTCTATGCTGATGACTTGCAATTATACCGTCATTTCAAAGTCCAAGATATAGATGAGGCTATTAATAAGATGAATGCTGACTTAAGTAGCATAAGCAGTTGGGCAAAATCGTTTGGTCTTCGTGTTAACCCTGCTAAATCCCAAGTAATGATTATCGGCAGCTCATATATGCTTAATTTATTAGATCGTTCGAAGATCCCTGCAGTTACGTATGATAATACTCAAATTCCATATACAGAGACCGCTAAGAACTTAGGTGTTATTTTTGATAATAATTTGTCTTGGGTCGCTCACATTAATATGATTAGCAGAAAAGTGAACTACTCTTTTCAATCTCTCAAGCGTCTCCAGATGTTTTTACCGTTAAAAACTAAGATAACCTTAGCTCAAGCACTTCTTCTTCCTCTCATTGACTACGCTGATATTAGTTTTTTGGATGCTTCAGAGGAGCTGTTGAACAAACTGGAACGTGTTCAAAATTTGTGTATACGTTTTATTTTCGGTCTTCGTAAGTTTGATCATGTTTCAGAGTACAGGGCTCAATTAAAATGGCTTCCTATCCGTAGACGTCGAGACTTACATGTGTTATCATTTCTATACTTTCTACTCTTTAATCCTCTTGCACCTCCATATCTCCGCGAGCGTTTTGAGTATCTTGTACCCCGTGAAACTCAGTGCCGGACCACTAAACAACTACTTCTCAAAACTCCTTCTCATTTCACAAGTCGATGTGGTGGATCCTTTACAGTAAGGGCGGTCAAGCTATGGAACTCACTCCCACATGACATACGTGCTAGCTCTTCTCTTGATATATTTCGGAGCAGAGTAAAGAAATATTATCTGTCAACTTAGAATTATAAATATTTACATATTTTATGTATTTATATGTATAATTGTATATATATGTATGTGTACGTATGTATGTATATATATATATATATAAACACAAAGTAATTTACTAAAGTATATATATATATATATATATATATATATATATATATATATATATATATATATATATATATATATATATATATATATATATATATATATATATATATATATATATATATATATATATATATATATATATATATATATATGTATATAGATATATATGTATATGTGTGTGTATATGTGTATATATGTATATATTTGTTGTCTTTATTGGTATATATGTATGTAAATCAATAGAAATAAGAATAAAAGAAATAAGAAAATAAATTATACTTATATGTTATATACTTATATGATAATTGTTAACTGTAACTTATAGCCAATTTCTATTAAGTAGCGTTATGTTAATTATTAAGTACGCACGCTGCTACCTACTTGCTTTATATATAAAACTATTTCTCTCTCCCAATAGGTTTGCTGGAAGAGAACTCTTATTAGGGTTAAGCTCGCCTTTGTACATTTATTTAAATATTTAATAATTGTTACCAACTTATTGTGTGTACAATAAAGAATAAAGAAAGAATACTAATTTATCCAGTAAAGAATGCCTGTGTAACAGACTGGTAGAGTCAGATTTGACTTTGGGTGCGGGTAATGACAATAACAATTCAGGCCCAGCGTGTAAATTTTTAATATGATAATAGTCAATGATCATGTTCACTACATGATCACTGCGCGGGAGTATAATTGGATGTTTTTGTGTGTAATCTAATGCGGAGTTCGAAAGACGACCACCAATGCGGATTAAACCATTCTCAATAAAAGGCCTTAAACGATTGAAAGCGGGCGAGCAAGGTTTTTTACCTTCAATATTTAAATATTCCACTGCAAAATTCTGTTTTTGCAGGGCGCGGAGGATTATAACCTCAGAGAAACTGAGATCATCAGCAGTCACTACAGTAGTGCTGCGGCGGGGCAATAATTTAGCAAACTTACACACGTACGCAATTATACGTAGAAGTTTACTCCAAGAAGAGATGCGGAATGCGAGCTCATAAATCGCAGAATTACAGATGGATGTGCACACAGTGTGCGACAAAATCTTCTTCTCAGGCATGTTTGCAATAACCTCATTGTCTAAAGTACGAAGAGGCCATTGAGATGGATCTAACGAAGTCCACTGAGGCCCATGGAGCCACAGGGGGTTTGAAACTAATTTATTTGGCGTAACGCCACGTGAAAGTATGTCAGCGGGATTCTCAGTACCTGCGACATGATAAAAGTTATCAGCGCGAATATTGTCGGTAATCTGAACAACGCGGTTTGCAACAAAGGTCTGCCACTTGTGTGGCGAACTCTTTATCCAGTACAGAGCTACTTTTGAATCTACAAAGGCATAGACTGATATTGCAAGGTCAAGAGAATAATTGTCGAGTACTCTGCGAAGCAATTTTGAGAGTAAAACCGCTCCACAAAGCTCAAGGCGTGCAATAGATAGTGGTTTCGTCGGTGCGACTTTAGTCTTTGCACAAATCAACTGGACGGTGTTACCATTGACGCTCTTTACATGTATGTAGACTACGGCACCGTATGCGTGCTCGCTGGCGTCGGAAAACCCCAGGAGTGACGCAGTACAGTTTTTGGATACACCAACATGTCGCGGGATACGTAAATCATTAAGAGCTGGTAATTCAGCACAGAATTGCCTCCACATCTTAATAATTGGCGGTGGTGGTATGTCGTCCCAATCTAAATTAAGTTGCAAAAGCTGCTTTATTAACAATTTGGCGTACGCGACTGTGGGAGCAACGAAACCCATTATGTCCCACAGGCGAGCGACAGTAGATAAGATGGCGCGCTTAGTGCACGTCACATCAGCGGGAACAGATATCTTAAAATAAAAGGCGTCACTATCGGTAGACCAATGCAAGCCTAGTATTTTATGTGGCATTGATTTATCGAACTCTACTTCTCCTGTAATTTTATGGGAAGTAGGGAGGTCATCTAAAACGATCGGTTGCTATGCCATTTTATCAGGTCCCATTGGGCACCCTTGAATAAGTCTATCAGCTGCCGAGAGGTCTCACTGTCCTCGGATTCACTGGGCATAGAGAACGCGATGTCGTCCATATATAGCGAAGTAAATGCGATACGACTCGCAAGCGGATACTTTGCGCCGTCGTCATCAATGAGCTGTCTTACCGTGCGCAATGCATGGTATGGACTCGAAGTTAAACCGAAGCACACGCGATTGAAGTGGTATAACACAAGTGGGTCTTGTGGACGGAAGCGGTATAGGAAGCATTGGTAACGACGTTCAGAATCGCGAACAATTATTTGCAGAAATTGTTGGCGACAGTCGGCTGTCATAGCGATTGGATGTAAGCGGAAAGTTAAAATTATATTGAACAAGTCGCCTTGCAAATTTGGTCCTGAATGCAGAATATCATTTAATGATCGCTCAGTGCTAGTCTTACTGCTAGCGTCCAGGACGATGCGCAGACGCGTTGACTTCTTATCTTCGCGTAAGACTCCATGATGCGGTATGACATATATTGGAGCGGGTTCATGAGAGTCATACGGCGGTGCGGGGGATATATAATTTTTAGCTAAGTATTCCTTTATGACGTCATCATATGCTAACCTTAATGTAGGCGAGGCTTGAAGTTTCCTCTCCAAGCACATGAATCGTCGTCGAGAGGTTTCATAAGAATCTCCGAGAGAGTAAACGTCATCTTTAAATGGCAGGCCAACAATATATCTACCAGTAAAAGGATCGCGGGATGTCGTGGATTTATAAAACTCTTCACATTCAATGTCTGAAGGACACTGAATGGGCGGTGCGGAGGGTGGCTGTTCAAGCTCCCAAAATCGTTGCACTAATTTGTCAACGATAGGAGATTCTAGAACTGAGCAGCACGTTAAAGAATGATTTACCTGAAGTGTCGGCACTGAGCCCATAATAACGTAACCAAATACCGTATTCAAAGCCGAGGGCCCGGACAAGTCGTTAGACGAATAAATTACGTCTGGACATAGTAAGTGCGGGAAAAGGGGTGCGCCTATCAAAACATCAATTTTATTAGGCATGCTATAACATTCATCAGCGAGTCTTATGCCATGGAAGTGTGATAAGACAGATGTGTCTACCACAGCGGTGGGCAAAAGGTCGGTGATTTGATCAACAACTAGCGTTGAAATATTGAAGTTAATATTCGAGTCGAATCGTGAGAAAATTTTAATATCAATCGATTTCGATTTTACAATTTTTTCAACTCCACCGAATCCCTTTACTACAGTACATTCGGTATCGTGTTGTTGAACGCCTAAACGATGACAGCACTCTTTAGTCATAAAATGGCTTTGAGCCGCGGAGTCTAATAATATACGAATAATTTGTTTCTCTCCCTTAGCATCGTAAGCAAATACTTGAGCGGTTGATAATAAAACAGTTCTCTGCGAACGACTTGCGCGCGCGGGAGGCGGTGAACGTTGAGAAACATTCTTGAACGAAGTACACAGCGCGACGTCTGAACGCGCACCTGCGGTGAGGGGTGGCGAGTGTGCGGGCGCGGGGGTTGTAGACTTCAGTGTAACTGGCTGAAGCGGTGGAGAACGCGTCAGCGCAGGGGAAGCATTATCACTTCTGCGGTGGAAGTGCAACAATGTGTGATGTTTAAATTTACAAACTCGACAACTATAATTTGAAGAGCAACTAGACACTCGATGACTTAAACTGAGACAATTCACACATGCATTGTTACTCTTTACGCATTTAAATCGTTCCTGCGGCGTCACTTTATTAAAGTCTGCACACTTAAATAGGTGTTGATGCACAATATTATCGCACAGACACTTTGAGCAACTAGTCGTCGTGCTTACGTACGCCTGATACTTCGGCGACGAAGTATTATTACAGCGACGATTATTACCGTTACCTCGTCGATTGTTTGGTGCGCTATTAGAATTTGTACTAGAATCGGTGCGTTGCAAAACTTTGGAGCGGGTCTTAATAAAATTTACTAAATCATCAAAGGTAGGTACCATCGAGTTATGACTATATTCGAAAGAGCGAATGGTATCCGGGTCCAGCTTCTTAAGCGCGATATGAAGAACAATTAAGTCCGCGAGATTATCTAACTTTAAGTTTTGTAAAGCGCGCACTGCACTTATAAAGTTATCAGTAAATAAATCAAAATTATTTGCGGTGGCCGATTGCAATGGCTTAAATTCGAACATCTGATTAATATATGTAGATGCTAGCATACGCCGGTCTTCATATTTGTCGACGAGTGCTTGCAATAAAATTTTATAATTTTCAGCGCAAGGAGTTATACCTGAGCATACAGATAGGGCTTTGCCCTTTAGTTTACCTAGCAAATAGTATAACTTTTCAGCGTCGGTAAGCGATGTGTTGTCATGGACGGTTGATTTAAAGCTAGCATAAAATAAAGGCCATGAGCGAACGTCACCCGAAAATGGCATAAGTTCGATAGGCGGAAGTGTGAATCTGGCTTTAGATGGTGTACTAGTACTTTGTAAATTAGATTGCGAATATTGTAAATAAAGCCTATTTATTCTACCGCAAAGAGACTCAAACGCAATGAGGCTGTTATAATCAGGTTTAGCAATAGGGTTTATTTTTAATAAATGTGAATTATAATTATCTAAGACCTGTTTAAACTCAATACGTAAAGCATTAATATTAGAACTTCCATCAAGAAAACGCTCCATCGTGGAAGTGTTTGTGAGGATGTCCGAGGACATATCATATATTTTTTGCACTATTTCAAATAAAGCATCTCGTTTAGCTAACAATAAAACCAACTCAGCATCAGGTGTGCCCTCATTATCCGAGGAATCGCTATTATTCGATGCTATTTGTTTTTTAGGCGGCATTACAACTTAAGTTATGCGGCAAAAATAATATAATTATAAGCGGGTAGTCTGTAAGCGACTGTAAGCAACTCGCTACGCGGTTGAATTATTAAATATTAGTTTTGTTAACGATGAACTTTAATTGTTAACTTTTATAATAATTATGAAGTTATTTACAACGAATATAATGCTTAAATATATGTGCAAATAATAAATGTAATTTAACAGTATAGTCTATAGATGTAGTTAAAAGTTGATGACGTGATGTGAACATACAACAAATAATTTATATAGATAATTATATGCTTATTCATTCTATGAATATAGTTTTAAAATGACTATGAATGTCACCTATTAGGACCTATTCTAGTGTTTTAATAAGGGCGGGGTTAATCCGAAGTCGGATTAAAATATAAATAAATAATTATATGAACGCTTATTACGATAACGATCTAATAAGGGCGGAAAGTCAAGGTCAATCCAGCGAGAAGTGACCATTAAAAATGGAGACGCCAGCAACTTAAGGTATCTTCGATAAAGATTTAGTGGACTGTAATTTTGGTGCATACGGCAAAGGGGAAAATAAATAGGTGGGATAGCACGCACTGACCTGATGAGGGCTGCCGCGCCTTCCTCCTGGAGTGTCTGCTATACAGCTAGCTCGCCACGTGGTTCGGCGCACACGCACTCTCGGAACAGTCTCGTGAAGTCCCACACTCTCCACCTTTGCCCTTACGGGGGCGTCTCACACTTTTATGAGTTACAAAGACACAATGTCTGATGCGGTGAATATTAAACATAAACAGGAGAACTCAATGTTCATCCTGCGCGGTTTGCGGTTAATATATATAAGACGCGACGGGTGGCCGTGCGTTGCGGATGGCGTAATATCACTTAGTATACTGACGCGCGCCGAGATCCTCTTTTTCACCTCGGCGGCAGCGCGTGCGGTAGGAAAGGGAAGGAAGGAAGGAAACAAAAAATATGCACTAGTCATGTTGATAAAGTAGATATAACTTAGGACGAACTCAATGCGATATGTAATGTAATGTTGATAAAGTAGATTGTTAACTGGCGTTACCATCACTCTTTCATTTAATTTTCACTGGTTCAGAAAATATCTCTGTCCTGGGAAGTCCAGCAAGAAAAGCAGCGAGAAAAAATAACAGCTTACAATCACGTATACATGTTGTACTAGCTAATCAGCGACTGCCAGTACGGTTTCCGTCGGGGTCGCTCAGCTGGTGATTGGATATAGCGATGGCCTTCGATCAGGTTTGGAAACAAAAAAAAAAAAAACACTTCTCTCAAAGCCTCCTTCTTATGGGATTCCCGAGAAAATTTCCAATTGGATTACCGTCTTTCTACCTAATTGGAGCATCAAGATCGTAGTAGACGGTGCATGCTCCGATTGAAAGCCTATTAATGCTAGTATTCCACAAGGCTGCGTGCTATCATAAACGCTGTTTCTTATGCATATCAATGATATGTTGCAAACCGGTAATATTCATTGCTATGTGGACGACAGAACTGGTGGCAATATTTTTGGGAAAATTTTGCTGAGTACCAGAACTGTCTGAAGTCGAGAGATTGTTGAAAAAAGTCTCAGATTTTGAGCGACTAAATCTAGTTCAATTCAATCCCCAGAAGACACAAGTTTGTGCGTTTACTGCTAAAAGGAACACCTTTGTTATATCTTCTCAGTTTCAAGGCGGAGTGCCTTATTTCCTTAGCCAGTATCGGAATCCACGGCATCGTGGTCACCTGGAAGAGAAAGCCGAATTGGCCTCTAAAAAGCTTAGCGTGCTCAGCAAAGCGGGACAGTATTTCGTGTCGGCACAGCGCCTGCAACTTCACAAGGCGCAGGTTCGGCCACACATGGAATACTGTTCCTATCTATGGGCCAGGGCTCCCCAGTGCTAGTTTCTTCAATTTGACCGCATTCAGCGCAGAGCGGCTCGAATCGTCGACAACCAAGTCCTCTCCAATCGGCTTCATACACTGGAGCTGCGAAGAGATGTGGGATCTCTTTGCATTTTCTATCGCTCTTAGGGGAGTGATCTTACGAATTGTTTGGATTAACTCCAGCCGCCAAATTTCATGAACGCACATTGAGGCAAAATTCCCGATACCATCCACACTATCTGGATGCTTAGCGGTCCACTGTTGTGAATTTTCTTCCGCGTACGACCTTTCAGTGAAATAGTTTACTACCGGCGATTTTCCCGGACCCATACGACTTAGGGAACTTCAAGAAAAGAGCCTACTCCTTTCTAATCGCAATATAAAAGCACATCGCGAAAAACTCAAGACAGCATCCACACTATCTAGATGCTTCGCGGTCCACCACTATACGTTTTACTAGGTTTACCACCAGTGATTTTTCCGGACCGATACGACTTAGGGACCTACAAGAAATGAGCTTACTCCTTTCTAAAAGGCCGGCAACGCACCTGAAATTGCTCTGGTGTTGCAGTTGTTCATGGGCGGCGGTAGCCACTTTCCATCAGGTAATCCGCATGCTCGTTTGCACCCTCTTCTGTAAGAAAACCTATGCTACGCAATTAATCAACACAAAACAAATTAAAAATATCTTGATAGCGATCAACTCATTCCCAGGGGTTATTATCATCCATAAATTCCGGAATACTATATTAACTCTTTTTATATAAACTTAGTTTATTAAAGTCTTTGAATTTGAGCAGGTGAAATTTTCTATATAAATTACTTTTAATTTTTATAGAAAATTTAATTTAATTATAAATTTCTGACTCGATGGAGTCGAGTAACTGGTAGTACTAGCTTGTGTCTGTTCCTAGCATTTACAGAATGAATATCACTTATTTTTGTATTGCTACTTATTGTTTTTTTTTTGTAACTAAATTGCATTTTCATAAATATATCGAGAGACCAAAGTTAAGATGGTTATTTCCTTAATTTTTGTCAGGACGACCCTTTATGTTTTTAATCATAGATTGCTCTTATGACCCTCTTCTGTAAAACAAATATAATTTTGGTATCAGTCGCGTGTAAGAGTGAGAGAATAGATAAAGTAAACAAGTTTACCTGTTTCAACACTGGTAAGAATTCTAATTTTTTTTACAGCATATGCTGCATAGCTAACTCTGGTTGCTAGTTTTGATATACGTAACTTGAACGTTCGAACGAACGAACGTTCGTTGCGTTGGACGTCCTAAACGTTCATTGTGTCAAGCTCTCACGAATACGTTTAAGTTCTGCTGCCGAAATTTTCACTGTGGTAAATAATGTTGCAGAATCCCTCATACACAGAGTCCAACTCTGAAACGACTACGACTGTTACTACTACGCGTCCAAAATGGCTGCGTAACTGTTAAAAGGTGCAAAACTACGTTGACGGGCTTTTATTGATGAGTGTCGCCATCTTCACTTTGAGGTCGGAAACTTTTCAGACCATCCTGATCTGGGTTCCCCATTGAAGATTCGCGTCTAGCATGATTCTATGAAAAATTTTGGTATCGTCAAGACTTAGCTGCTCCCCATTTAAAATTACATTAGTATCATATACTGTAGTTATATACATATATACATTATTTCACATAGTACTAGACCTCCAGATTTTAGATAAAATGCCTCGTATTTCACACAATCTCTAATTATAATGGCTCTTTTGAAATAAGAATACAATAGTGGTAGAGGATGGTTATATGTATTGGAACCCATGAAATCTTTCCAGCGTTTCTCTTAGTCGCCTCGTCAAAATGGGATGATGGAATCCCATGCGTTGCCACCACATGGCTGTAAAGAGTTTTAATTTATACATAAAGATAAAACTGAAATATATGTCTAAAATATAATTAACTGTCTTTTATAGGTTATTTGCATGAAACTAAGATATGATAAAATTTTTATATGTCAGTGTGTTTTTGTTGGTCCGGACTAATCTTTGGATTGGCCGAACCTATTGTAATAAAACATCACGAACAGATGGAGAGACTTGGCTACGTTTTATTAAAATATTTGGAGATTTTATTAAAAATATCATTTCTACAATAAACCGTCTCTGATAAAATTATCTTAAATCTAAATTACGCTACATTAATAGGTCACTTATTCAAAATAGAGAGAGAAAGAGAATAACATGTGTTCCTTTGTACGTAGTTATGAAGATTTTTATGCTGTCACAAAGTAGGGAGGTGTATTTACAATTTTATCACATGCGTAAAGTGAATTAATGAAGTCAATTACCGGATTAGGTCTCACATTGATGTTCTATTTAAGTGCGGTTGAGGTCACTGAATTGATTTAAAATGGTTTAAAAATTACTGCTATTTGACAAGAGGTTAGGCATTCTGTAATCACATAATATTGTTACGTGCTTGAGGTTCGTGACGATAGAAATTGCCGATAGAATTACCAAAATTAACTCTTTAATTCACTTTACACTTATTAAAACTTAGAACACTAATAATTAACCACACTGATTCACTTTACTTCGCTCCGAAGCTTCGCTTGTCTCGCCAAATTCAATACTTCCTCGATCGCATCTTGCAGCGCCTTTAAATACACATTATCAACGAAAAATCCAGAATATTCAAGTAAATACGCGCGCCAATCGACTAGGCGCCGAAATTTCGAGTGTCGGGCTTCTAGAAGCTTAGTTCTTCATTTCGATACTAGATGGCGCTGTCGGTTGAAAGATTAGTGCTGTCATTTTCTGGAAAGCTCTCCTCGCTCTCGTCCCCGACACTAGATGGCGCTAGTGCCGGATACATGACGTCAACTTAGGTACGCAACAATATCAATCTCTATAATCGTTTGCTTTTATTTAAAAAATATTATAGAGTAAGGGTGACAAACGAGCACACATTCCACCTGATGGAAAGTGGATACTGTGGCCCATAAACATTTACATTTACCCTCGATTAAAAATCAAAATGTGTTGTACCCTCAGGTTTAAGATGGAGTGCTTCGTATCCAGTAAAATCGGCCTCCGGTTTTCTACACTCCCCATATCAAAGCCAGTATTAAGCTATGATTTTACGTTGGCATTCTTTAATTGCGTGGTCCCTCCCTGCGTGGAATCAGCCCATTTGTGCTACAACCATAAATAAGATCTTTATTACATTGGTGCGCTTGTCATTGATCGTCCATCGCAAAGACTGGTTCGATTAAAGTTCTATTTACACAACATATTACATGTTTTGTCGAGACGATGGTTCATAGCTATACTAGAATCCGATGGTGGTGATATAAACCAGTTAGTAACAAAACTCCACACCATATTTATGGATCAAAATTACTCACAGTACATGTTAATTTAGTCCCAAAAAAATATCACAAATTCTGAATCTAATGGTGATGTGATCAGGTCAGTAATTATATTATATTAATACTAAGAAAAATCTTAAAAAAAATAAAGACTGAATCCAGAGTAGAAAACTAAGCAGTTTACGTATATAGTGTACTAGTGGGCCTGGCAGACGTTGTCCATAAAATAAAAAACCAAGAACCCGATTACAATACCACCTATCGGATGCAATCGTGAATCAAAACTATCCAGGGACTAACTCCAACACACAATGAAAACGAGTGTGCTTATGACCACACGACTGAAGTAAAACTTCTTTAGCTCCATCTGTATATATATATATATATATATATATATATATATATATATATATATATATATATATATATATATATATATATATATATATATATATGTGTGTGTGTATGTGTATATACATATATATATACATATATTTTCTACAAATATTTAAATTTACCTTCCATAATTTGTTATAATTCACCCGAAAATTCACAAAACATGAACTCTAAATGAATTCACAATTTTATTCCCTTTAAATGTAGAATATTTAATGTATTAAACAAAATATTAATTAATAAAATTGTTCAAAACGAAATAAAATTACGATACTGTACGAATAACTGGCTATGAGAGAAAGAGAGAAAGAAAATGTGCGTGCGCACTGCTCTCTCTTGCTTATATCCCCCACTCAACTCCCGTTCATCTCGCCCTATAACACTTTTCGTAACGCTTTCGTCACGCGTTCGCCGGCTTACTCCCCAAGTCAAGCCTGTGTAAAGTAGTTTTACTTCAAAACGTCATCAAAATCGGTCCAGAAGTTTAGGAGGAGTTCAGTGACAAACATATATATATATATATATATATATATATATATATATATATATATATATATATATATATATATATATATATATATATATATATATATATATATATATATATATATAAATAGCATATGTTTGTGTGGTGTCGTTTTTTAACGTGGGTATCGTGAGAGGCTATTGAGAAAAATGTCAGATAAAAATGTTATAGTGTTCGATAGTGGTTTAACCATCTCAGTAACTCATCAGCGTCGAATCAGCGTATGTGATCGCAAACGGCTACCAAGGGTGACAATTGATGTAAACTCTACCCTAAGAGATGAAATTCTGAAAAATTATTTATTAACATTATCATTCAATTTTGAGCTATGTTCAAAATTTCAAATCCTTATCTCATCGGGAAGTTACTAAATTCAACTCAAACAGATATATACAAAAGCGAAATAATAAAAACGTGGTAATATAAAAGGCAGTCGAAATCATCAGCCTCAAAAGGAATTTTGCAGGCTGAATTGAAAGGAATTTTGAATAATACAACAGAACTAGGAAGATAAAGATGCGTAGATGTACAAAAAAGAACCCACCGGGTTTTCGTTTCCGGTCTTTGGAACATTAACATCACTGTGATTCTATCCGTAACAAATCATTTAAAATAAATAGTTCGAAGCCGCCTTAGCCGTCAAAACTACTGTAAATCACAAAGTGGCACTCCGGTGAACACAGAAGCAAGAAAACTGAGCTACGAGCAAGATATATCAAGTATAGTGCAGAATAAAATCCAAAATAACATTTGAGGTTAGAACATTTCACATAATTCGAAATTCATTCTGTCAAAATACTTCACCCTGTCAAGTTGACATTACCTTCAAAGAGCGAACCTAACAAACGTTCATTTACTAAGTTGGCATTACTGCCAATAAATGAATGAATGACAATTGACCTCACGTCAGGTCATTAAGTTGGTATACCTGCGAGCGAACGATAGGGTGACCACCAGTGTTGCAAGTACATGAAAAATAATAACTACTATTTATAGTACGTTCCGTTCTACGCTACTTGTACTAAAAATATGGAGGAACAATTTCAATTATTATTTAACAACATGAAATCAAAAATGCAGAAACAAATAGCGGAGCTAAACGAATCACTTACAAAAACTTAATGGATAGGATGGATGAAAAACTTAACCCTATTATTGAAGAGAATGAACAATTAAAACAAAAAGTTAGCGATCTAGAGAAAGAGGTAGAATCTTTGAAAAGAGATAAGAAAGGTAACAACATTATTATTTTCGGACTAGAAGAGGGAGAAAACTCGATTTCGGAGCTATTTGAAAGTGTCAAAGAGATCCTGAAGGAAGACCTAAACATGAATATGGAGCAATTTGAAATAAACAATTCATACAGACTGGGAAAAAATAAAGTTCAGAATAAACCAAGACCGGTGCTTTGCTCTCTTATAAATGCATGGAAAAAAGATGAAATAATGAAGAACAGGAATAATCTAAAGAACATTTATATATCAGAGGATTACTCAAAGGAAGTCTTGGAGAAAAGGAAAGCACTGCTACCACGGTTAAAAGAAGAGAGAGAGAAAGGAAATATAGCTTTTCTGAATTACGACAAACTAGTAGTCAAAGAACTCAACGCATAAAAAAGGAAAAGGAAGCCAACTACCTCACCGTCACCATCCAAAACTCAACCTAAAAAACAACTTACCCTAAACTTTGCTAAAAATAACAGGATGCATGCCTTCGATGCAACAAGACCTAGATCAAACTCTCTGACAAACAAACCTATACCCAATAAACAATAGCAATTAAACGAGAAACGGAAAACCCAAACAAACTATGAAAGCAAACAAACAGAAAAAAAAACAGATCTTCCCCCAAGCCGACTGGTCCTCGTGGGGGACAAAGACCATAACCCTTCAACAACACAGAGAATCAACTACAGAAAAACAAACATTTACGTCGCTAAGACGTGAGTGGAAAAGGTTGGAGGAGGCCTTTGCCGACTGACAAACAGATCTTCAAAAAATAAGAAAACCTCAAATAAAAGACTAGATTAAGGATAACAGTAGTATTAAGCTTTGCATGTATTTCTCTTTTTATGTAATTTTTGATCTGAATAAAAAGGCTATATATATCATTCAATTTTGAGCTATGTTCAAAATTTCAAATCCTTATCTTATCGGGAAGTTACTAAATTCAACTCAAACAGATATATACAAAAGCGAAATAATAAAAACGTGGTAATATAAAAGGCAGTCGAAATCATCAGCCTCAAAAGGAATTTTGCAGGCTTAATTGAAAGGAATTTTGAATAATACAACAGAACTAGGAAGATAAAGATGCGTAGATGTACAACAAAGAACCCACCGACCAAGGCAATTAGCTCCAGTTAATTGTAACTCTATGAATTGACTTCATGAACTTGTTTCCATAACAGGTTGTTGCTTAATTATGATGGTGTTACTGTTAAATTTATAAAATGCGGTGGAGATAATAGCGAATACTTGTACGTGGTAGAGCCATGCTGAGGCTATAATATGTTAGCAGCACGAATAGTGCGGCTCAAACGGGGAAGGACCACGCTCTCACAGATATTAGGGTGAAATAGTAGCTTAATGCAACTGCTTCGTATAAAAAAATTCTATCTTAGTACTCGGGGGTGACAAACATTCAAATTTTTATTCTATGTAGGTGTATGGGCGACTTCACCCACTAAGTGTACTGTGTGCTTGTTTATCTATACCAGGTAAAAATTCTTTTTTTTTTTCTTTTCTATCCCGCTTACACAGCAATCTGTCGTGGACATTTAGCTGTTTCTTTGTCTGAGCTATGTCTGATTATTTCTTTCTTAAAGCAGGGGGAGTCGTCCATTGACCATCCCAACTATTCTTTGGTAAATCGTTTCATGAGATTTTGAACGCTATTCCTTCTAAGTCTTGTATACACGGTACTTCCAGAACCCATTAATTTAGCAGCCAGAGCGTTAACACGTGAAGTTAATTTTTGTTGGTATTTTAAGCTTCGAGCAGCGATTTCTTGTTTCACAGTGTTTAGCCTCAAGTCGTGCAGAATATATTTATTGTGAATGTATTTTGGAATGTTGAACATAGATCTCATAGCTTTAGTCTGAAATCTTTCCAGGATTTCTATGTTGCTATTACTTGCTGTTCCCCAAAGTTCTATTCCGTATGTCCATACTGGCTTCAAAATAGTTTTGTAAACTGCTATTTTGCTTTCGTTTGTTAGCCGAGACTTTTTGCCAATCAGCCAATACATAAATCTTAATTTTGCATCCAGGGCTTTTCTTTTGCTCCAGATATGTTTCTGCCATGTCAACCTCCTATCCAGATGCATACCTAGGTATTTCGCGGCACTATCGTGTGGGATTTGTTCTCCGTTCAGTGTAATTGGTGGACAGTCGGCTTTTTTTAGAGTGAAGGTGACGTGAACTGATTTGCTTTGATTAGCCTTTATTCTCCATATTTTCAGCCATTTTTCTATCTCATCAATATGTTTTTGGAGATGTGCTGATGCGATTGTTGGGTTGGCATTAACTGACATTATTGCAGTATCATCAGCGTATGTGGCACTAAAGGTTTCATCATCAACAGGGAGGTCAGAAGTGAATATAAGATACAGTATAGGCCCTAATATGCTCCCCTGAGGTACCCCTGATCTGATTTCAAACAGATCAGACGTGGTGTTGTTCAGTTCAACTTCATAGCATCTTTTGTTTAAGTAGCTTTTCAGTAAAAAGTAGAAGGAATGTGGCAGCTGTTTTTTGACCTTGAATAAGAGGCCATCGTGCCAGACTCTATCAAATGCCTGACTTATATCCAGAAACACAGCCGAGCAATATTTCTTATTTTCAAGCGTATAACCGATGGTATCTGTCAATCTGTGAACCTGCTCAATGGTTCCATGCCTTTGTCTAAATCCAAATTGGTGCCCAGGAAGAATTGGATTCAGATGAGATTGCATTCTATTGAGGATAACTTTTTGGAACAATTTCCCCACCAGTGGAAGGAGACTTATTGGTCTGTAGGATGAGACTTCTTCTGGCTGCTTTCCAGGTTTGAGGATCATTACTACTTGAGCAATTTTCCATTGTCCCGGGTAGTGGGAGAGTCTTATAGATGAATTGAAAAGTGTAACAAGATATATTATTCCACTCCTCGGAAGATTGCTTAACAGCACGGAGTCCAATAGGTCGTACCCCGGAGCTTTGTTGGGTGAAAGAGATTTTATCTCCCGGCTTATTACTTTAGGACTTACTGCGTTTAATGGGGTACATAATTGATTTAAAGACTGTAGATAATTCGCTATGTCATCGTCATTATCGGGGTCGGGACAAGGTAGTGGTGTAAATACTTTTTCTAGGTGTACTGCGAATGCTGTTGTTTTTTCTACATCAGTCCTAGCCCAGCTTCTATCTAGTTTTTTCAGAGGCGGGATGTGGTCTTTTGGTTGCTTAAGATTCTTGGTTGCGCGCCACAGTGAATAATTAGTATCTTTTTGTGATGTGAGTTGAGATAGGTGACTTTGTACACAACGATTTTCATGCTCTTTAATCATGTCTTTTAGTTCCTTCGTTGCCCTGTTTAGCTGAGATTTATCGGAAGGATATCTAGTTTTATGCCATTCTCCTCTTAATTTGCGTCTTTCACTGACCTTTGCGATTATATTTCTGGGGTATTCCTTTTGTTTTGTTTTTGATTTCCCATTTTTAGGAGTGGAAACGGTGGCAGCCATGTGTACAATGCTGTTGAATTTTTCAACGCCGGCTTCGATTTCATCGTTTGTCTTTAGACTTATGTTTAGGTCAATGTTACTACGTATAAATTCTCTGTACTGGTCCCAGTTGGTATGTTTGTTGTAGATCTTGGGGAGTGGCTTAAGGAAAATGGCCTGTTTATAAATATTTAGAATGACTGAAGTATGATCTGATGACAGATCTTCACATTTTTCAATCTGTAAATAGTTTTGCCCGAGATTCTTTGAAATATAGAAGTCTAGCAAATCTGGTACTTTGTTATAGTCCGTTGGCCAGTACGTTGGTTCTCCGTGCGAGATACATTCAAGATTGAGATCTAGAGTGGCTTTATATAGCTGTCTGCCCCTAGGGTTGATCAGTCTTGATCCCCAGAAAGTGTGCTTGGAGTTCCAGTCTCCTCCGCAAATAAATACTGGGCCCAATTTGTTGACAAACAGCTTGAACTCATCAGCCTCGATTTTGGGTCGTGGAGGGCAATAGATTGCAGTGAATGTTGTCTCAGTGTTTTTGTGGTGTATTTTAATTGATGTTGCCTGAATATTTTCTGTTTTGTATACTTCGAGAAGGTAATGCTTTATGTTATTTTTCAGTATCACTGCAGTGCCGCCATGAGAATTTCCAGAAGGATGGTCGGTTCTATAGATCGTATAGTTATGGAACTTTATATGTGATCTGGGTGTAAGTCTTGTTTCAGATATCAGGGCAACATCAATATTCTCAGTGTTTATGAATAACTCAAGTTCTTTCCGTCTGTCGGTCAGCCCATTGGCATTCCAGGTGATAATACGAATATTTAGTCCCTCTGTGCGGTAAGTCGTGTAATTAGTTTGATCATCTGATCAATCATGCATCTTTCATGATTTTTTGGAATCTTTCAAACATTGTGTCCAATAAGCTTATTATATTCTGTTGGCTCGCGTCCAAAGTAGGAACGCGTGACTGAGTAAAAGAATTGTCACGCTTGGTCTTCAGTACTCTGGCATAGCTGATGGCTGTATGGTGCGTTGATTTGTCAATCACGTTGATGCTCTGTTTTGGGTGTGTAGTAACGTGTGTTTTTTTGGGTTGTTGGGCAGGTTTGAGGCTTAGAATTTTTTCCTTGTACTGCTTATATTTAATGCAACCTTTGTAGCTCTCCGGGTGTTTGCCTTGACAATTAGCGCACACTGCTTCTGACTCAGGAGTTTTGGTACATGTGCTTGTTGGGTGATCATTTTCGCATTTCACACATCGAAAAGGTCTAAAGCATTGATTTTTACAGTGCCCAAATCTTTGACATCTCTTACATTGCAATACTTCTTTTTTCTTGTAAGGTGCTTCGATTGTAACTTGGACATGGTTGATGTATTTTATACTGAAAATATCCTTATTGTTGGCTTGTGGCTCTAAATCTACAAAGTAGAGGGGTAGTTTTTCTTTTGTTGTTCTATGCAATACGTTGACTATTTGACGTATGGTATGCCCTTTGGCTTGCAGCTCTTCTTTAATCATGTCAATATTTTCTGACGCATGTAAGCCTCTTATCACTACTCTGTACGCCCTTTCACTCTTAAATTTGTAAGTGTAGTGGTTGATGTTATTTTTAATTAGATTGTCTTTTATTGTTTTATAGGTTTCGATGTCAACAGGCATTAGCATAATGATATGTCCTGATCTTAGCGTAGTCATCGTTAAATTTTTCTATAGTCACAACTTTGACTATAAGTTCCCTTAAGAGTGTTATGTTGACAATACCAGTCACAAAAATTAATTATAGGAGCAACATCCTCCTGATAACAAATTTAAAAATAAGGTTTTTCAATTTTACACGTCGGCTGTGCTCGGTTTTTTCGTAACATATGAGTTTAGAAGCCATAAATTAATTTACTCACCCATATCACCAGAATATAGGTGTAACATCGCCCCAATTCTTTCTTTGCACCTCGTTGACAGTCTAGCCGGATGTAGGCGTTTACTCTATTAAATGTTTGACTGCCGCGTGAGGTGTTTGTCGCAATCCCTCTATGGACCTTGGCCCCTGATCCCTTGGAAAATTGTCCCCGAGGGGAGCTAAAGAAAGATGTAAAAATTAATATACAATTGATATTTTCCTATGTTATAATTTTTCTTTACGCTTTGCCGGCTTTGAGAGACAATAGCATCTGTCAAAACAGCGATAAACGTCTATCTACCATGACTACATATAACAGATATCTGTGTCGTTTTATATGTGGTTACAAGATTCATGGAAGTTCACCAAATATAAGCCCCCCCCCCCTTCTCATAGATTGCATAATAGGGGGGACTTTGCCATAGTGACTACGCTTGGCAGACGGTCTGGCAACTAGTTTCTTATAGATATAATTTTGAGTTTTTAGGGTTCCGTAGTCAACTAGGAACCCTTATAGTTTCGCCATGTCTGTCTGTCCGTCTGTCCGTCCTCGCTTAATCTCTGTGACCGTTAGCACTTGAAAGCTGAAATTTGGTACTAATATGTGTATCAATCACGCCCACAAAGTGGTAAAATAAAAATTGGAAAAAAAATGTTTTATTAGGGTAGCCCCCTATATGTAAAGTGGGAAGAGATTTTTTTTTAATTTCAACCCTAACGTGTGATATATTGTTGGAAAGGTATTTACAAATGAATAGGAGTTTACTAAAATCATTTTTTGATAATGTCAATAATTTCGGAAATAATCACTCCAAAAGTAAAAAACAATGTGTCCCCCCCCCCTCCAACTTTTGAACCATAAGTTTAAAAAAGATGAAAAAAATCTGAAAAGTAGAACTTAATAAGGACTTTCTAGGAAAATCATTTTGAACTTGGATGGAAACAACAGTACCCACTACCGGGAGCAGTTGCAGGAGCGCGGAGCGCTGCTGGAGCGCAAACATAATGGATACCCACCTTTAAACTCATAAGTGGGAACACTTATTGTGACGGACGGGAAACTACGGAACCCTACACTGAGCGTGGCCCGACGCGCTCTTGGCCGGTTTTTTATCAGAAAGATACTGTTGCCCATTTTCTGGTTCAGTTTCCCTCTGTCGCTCCTTACGACACGCACGGGACGATATAGGGTACTACATATCCTTACACAGTAACTACACGGTAAATCTGTTTTATTCATTATTAATAATTTTCTGGAATATTTCAATCTCATGAATGATCTATATTTAAACCTTAATGTTTTAAATTGACTCAACTACTTCGACAAAAGATGTCTGGTATGTCTATTTCTTGACTTAACTGGGACGATGTCCCCTCCCATGTCCCCTCATATCGGATGCTGATTGATTATAATAGTTAGTGCCGGATGCCACACTATAGCTTACGCAATGAAAAAAGGAATCAACCTTAACCGAATAAGCGTTGAGAGACGAGGCTCTGACAAACTAATTGAGGCGTTAAATTAAATGTACCAAACCATTTTTCATTTTTTTCACCATTTCAGACGAGCCGTCTCAGCTAAGCACTCACTGTAAATTTCACAGTACGCGAGGAACCCGGGTTCGAGAATGTTCGTCGTAGTTTGTTGTCTACCGGATTCATAATAATATAGTCAGTATGTAACTTAAACGGAAAATTTTACCAGCGTGATAATGTTTTTAGGTGTTGGATCCATGCTGCAGCCTTAATATAGTTGTAACACGAATGAGTCGGCTCTACCTGGGAAGTACTACGCCCACACAGAAAACCAGCGTTTAATAAAAGCTTGATGCTGCTGTGTTTCGTATGATGAGTGTAGAGGACCGAAGACTCTTTTTACTGAAAACGAGGCATTTCATCTTAGTCCTCAGGGGTGACAACAAGATAAATGTAAAAGCTATGAGCCACAGTATCCACTAGCCATCCGGTGAACTGATTGCTTGTTCGTCACTCGTATGCTATAATAAGGGGCGACACACAACAAATTTCATATAAAGTACGTTAAATATGCTTTTACTATAAAAGTATTGTGACATAAAAATTTACAGTCCAATAGATGGTAATTAGTGGATACTGCAGTCCAAGAACTCTTCCAGAAAATTTCAGACAAAGGAAGATGTTACCTCCTAGGACAGGGATGGCGAACAAATGCCACAAATTTTGGGACACAATATTTTGGGCGCGCCACCGATCACAAAGTTCAATCTGAAGTATTATATTACTAACGAAAGCGAGTGATCCCAGTGACATCGTAGACTACGATTGTTAATGACGCATACTTCATATCATCATCATCTTTACAGCCCTTCACAAGTCCACGCTACCCCGAAGGAATGCATAGTTCGTTTACGCATAGCGCAATAGTCAATTCCGTTGACACAACTGTATTTAAAAATGCATTTGTGTTGTATTTAGGATTTTACAACAACAATACAAGTATTATAGGACTCGCAGAAAGGAATAAATAATACGCCTGATCACTTGAGGTCTGCTTTACTACAATTACAACAAGAAAAAGCCACTCAATCATTATTGCAATCGTTTAAATAATATCACACAATGGTGGTAGTCTATCCCTACTACCTATCAAAACTGAACCTAGAAACAGTTCGAATGTGTAAGAATTATACAATTCAAATACTTTTATAGGTAATATGAAAATAAGGAATCATCTGTTATAAATGTTACTGATTAGTCAATTAATTTTATAAACGTTTAGGAAATGAAATTACTTACGTAATATTCTTTGCAAATCTCTCAAATTCTAAATAAAAAATGGACTGAGAAAATTATCTATGACAATACTATGACTTATAATCAATTTTGTATTTGTAATTACGAAAAATAATATAAAAGGATAAAAACATAATTATTATTTAAATGATTTTAGTAGCAATTATATAACGATCACTGATAACACAAGTTATTTGTCATTTAATCTGCAACAACAGAAGTCACGCTAATGTTACTTCAATTTGAATTACGCGTATAACTGAAACATTTATCTAAACTCAAAACTTATTTATTTTTTCTAGTAAATAAAGAGTTTTGGGTCGATAGTATTTAGTACTATTATTTTCCCCGTAATCACGAATTCAAAATTATTTTACGGCACGTCTAATACCTAATTAAACATTTCTTTAGAAAAATGGCACGTTAATACACAAAGGTTTCACCACCCTTATCCTAGGACTAAGATGAAACTTCTCACCATCTGTTATTATTCTGGTTCTATATTATATTTTTCAGATCGGAACACATCACCTGCATCTAACAGAACGGACCAGTCAGAAAAAGAAAGTGATTATACTTCTGCATCTACATATATTTTTTTTTTCATTTTCAGTGGTCTACGTGTTCTCCTCGCCACTATGTTCAGGATATGGATGTGGGAACGGCGTGGCATCACCGTGGTCAGCAGATGGGCGGAGGTTGCCAAAATGAGACCCGACAAGAAAGCATTTGTTATGGGGGACAGGTGTTTGACATTTCGTGAGGTAATATTGATAACTGTTTATTATAACATTATTATTATTTATTATATAATTTTTACTTTTATAATCGTTGGTCATCAGTAACTTCTGAACAACTTGACTGATTGAAGTGACAAAAAATATATATTTTTTGTCTAGAAGATGGTTAGCTTATAATTTATCATTTCGCCATCCCATTAGATAATAATTTGGGGGTCTTCATGGTAAGCGAGAACTAGCTTTTGCTGAGCTAAGTCAGTTCGAACTATCTGTTTATTTATGCAACACGTCTCCTCAATAACGGAGAAATTTTTAGTGTTGTGGTAATTTTGTTTCAAGAACAAACAAAAAATTGGTAAAATATTATTAACGTTTCCATAGCTAAGTGAGCTAAAAATGATTGCGTAGAAGTACTTCACGATATGAATCACATGATGGATTCGATCTTATACTTTAGAGTTCCTATGCCCGTGCACTTAGCCGTTGTGTTACTGATGCTTGTCTGTTGTTCATGTATTACACTAAAATACAATAAATTCTTCAAGAATACATAAGCATTTGCTTATGTATCAAAGAATATTACCTATTTTAATATTGGTTTCATCACATCTTATCATCAGGTGGGACTGTGGTAAAAAATGGCTCAATTTTTAGCTGCCTTCAAAAGAGGAAGAGGTTCTCAACTGATTTATTTTTTGTATGTATATATACGTGGTAGATCCACGTTGCAGCTCTCTATATTATCGTTGTAGCACGAATGAGTCGGCTCGAGCTGGGAAGGACGCTCTCACATAATACCAGCGTAAAATAGCAGCTTAATACTGTTGTGTTTCGTATAGTGAGTGTAGATATCTAGAGACCCTTCTATACTGGAAATGAGGCAA
Organism: Parnassius smintheus behrii; assembly: GCA_036936625.1. Lineage (NCBI taxonomy): Eukaryota > Metazoa > Arthropoda > Insecta > Lepidoptera > Papilionidae > Parnassius > Parnassius smintheus. The sequence goes on from JAUPFT010000028.1 coordinate 35,578,407, forward strand.
CTGCATTTGGATTCTTAATCAAGAATAAATGTAGATATCTATGGGCCACAGCATCCACTTACTATCGGGTGGACTGTGCACTCGTTTGTTCTATACAAAAACAATATCTGCTCCAATTGTCATCCAATTTCTATCATTTTCTTTTATTACAATACCTTAAGAGAGTGGAATTTTTTCTTCAAAATCTAATGGGACCACCTAAGAAAAAATTCCATCCCTAAAATTTTAAAATAGAAGATGAAATTGAAGCATAGGAAACATTTCAGTTATTGTCCTCTAATTTGAATATTGCTTAGTTCTATAGGGTGCTAAGACAAAGTGATCGAACAATTAAAGTTCCGACTTTAGAAGCTATTAAATCGTGTGGAAATTGTTTAGAGGTAACAAGCGTGCAGCTGTGGCAAAATCTATCCTATGAACAATCTTTGAGGGCAGCCTATTTTCAGCAGTGGGTTTTATCAGTTGTAATGGAATTGAACTGACGTTTAGATAGATCTCTTTTTTAATCGTCAAATTATGTGAAAATTATTTAACCCTTCAAGCGCCATAAAAATCTCATGCAGTCGCATGCGCTCGGCAAATCCCGAACGGTCGCATGCGACAGCACCCACCCACAGCATTTAAAACCATTAAAACTTATATTTAGAGGCTACTTTTCTACAAAGAAAAGACATTATAAAATCTATACAAAATTCTCTATCTTGTGGTCTAAACAAAAGTCTGGTTTTACTTCATTACAAAAAGATTTTATTGTATTTTGATGACAAAAAAACATACCAAGCGAACAGTTTTATAATAAAACACTATATAAAACACAAGAAAAGTCCAGAAATCAACACAACATTCATGCTAAAGTGGCGTACGAAATAACCGTAGATTATAAATAAATATTCATAGGATAATAGTGTTTTTATTGCACTAGAGGATAGAGTATTTCATATTAATTATATAATGCCAAACTTCTTCATAGAAGAGTAGTCTCTATATATAAGTTTTATGGGTTAAAGTGCTGTGGTGGGTGCGACCTCATGAGACCGTCAGGGATTTGACGAAATATAGCCGCGGTCTCATGAGACCTCTAGAGGGTTGAGAGGTTAAAGTCAACAAGCGCGAAAAATCCTTTCTGTGACGCAATCTGTGGAGGAGGCCTATATTCAGCAGTGAATTTCAATAGGTTGTACCTTAAAGTATACTTAAGCATAGCTTGTTTTTGAATACTCTATAGCTGTGGAGGAATTGAACTAAATTTTAATAAAGTCCGTTTTAAAATCGGTATTGTTTTAAAATGTTTAACAATCTACAAATTTAAACTCAATAATGTACTTCTGAATGTATTAATATTGAATAAAATCTCTTTTTTTTTCAGGGTGATGAATTTAGCAATCGAATCGCTTGGTACTTCAAGCGCCAAGGTTTCAATACTGGTGAGGTGATCGCACTATTCATGGAAACTCAGCCGGAGTATGTGTTTATTTGGCTCGGCTTGGCCAAGATCAGGGTTACCACGGCATTGGTGAACACAAATCTCAGAGGCACACAATTGATCCACTGCCTGAAGATTGCTGATTGTAAGGCTGTTGTGTTTGGTGATGAAATGGCCGGTGGTAAGTAAGTAACATCACCTTTTCGTGTGGTGATGGTGTAGAAATATCCACCACTCGTGGGGTGGCGTAAGAGGCGGCAGAGGGAAACTTATCATATATATATGCAATAACAACGATTAAACATTAAAACTGTGGCTGCCAACCCGCTTGACAAGCGTAGCACTATGGCAAATAAACCCCCTGCGAGATTATCTTCCCCATAGAATACTATAATACATACATATTAGAACGGCGGAGTGGGTGGAGCCCGCGTAGCCACTAAAATGTCACTAACACGTTATTTCACACGTATAAATGTCCAACACAAGATGTGTTTTGTTACAATCGTTTCCCACAATCGTTATCTAGAAAATGCCAATTTGCACCCTATTTACAAATAAAAATGTATTAAAATTTAATGATGATCTTGAACATTAATCAAAAGTCTAAAATGTGTAAATTTACTTAGTCTGTCAACACAGCGAATCGGGTTTGGCGACGCCAATCCTCGTATAAAATAAAGTTGATAGCCATTCTATTGTGTATTATAGTATTCTATGATCTTCCCCCATATATTACTTCCTATAACCCACGTTCAGGAGTGAACTTTAATAAGCTCTAACGGTATCCGTAGTAAGTAAAATAATGTAGATTTTGGTTTTAAAAAGTATTACGTTATTTTTACGAGTTATGTCATTTTTACAATTTGACGAGGATAGCCTGCAATAGTCCAGTCTCATGTCCACTGTTGTCCCACCTTGTCTTATGTTGGTGTGGCACTTTTAGGTCCATGTTTACGAGGACTTATAATAAGAAAGAATGCGCGAACTGCGTTACTTGACTAGCACGCCGTAAAAAGCGATTAATATAACATTTTCCTGTGATGTGTAGGCGATGGGATAGTTGCCTATCATTTAATTTTTAGTTAAACGTAGTCTGATTGTTCCACTGCTCTTTAGACTCTATCTATACTTCTGGAATTATAGGCGTTACGTATATGTATATTCTTCTAGATCTTATAGACACCTGCTACAAACTTAAAACAAAGAAAGCCTAAGGTGTGTCGTCAGCCCAGAAGATTAGAAATAAATACCTCAAATCCTGTAATAATCTTGGCTCTCTAAATCAAATCGAAATCCATCAGTGAAGAATACTATAAGGGACCTCAGTCAGGCTGTTTGCTTTAATAACTTTCAAAGCGAGCAGCCTGATTTAAAAATAATTAGGGTGATAAATGAGCACACATTCCATTTAATAGTAAGTGAACCATAGATAGGCATCCGTCTATCCTCGATTGAGAATCAAAATGCAGATGAGTTCAGAAATACGGTCTCCGAATCCCTTCACTTACCATACGAAATACAGATCAGATCATAAGAGAATTAAGGGGAGCCTGTTATATATTTGAATTGAATAAATATATAAAACAATAAATAAGAATGGGGTAATAGGAATATAGTAAATATTAGATATTTATAATTAATGATGATTAATGAATAAAAATTAGAAAAGGATATTAAGAATGTGAAGAAACAAGTGAGGAGCAGCAGCATCGTCCTTATAACAATCGAAAATAATAAAAATCTGCAGATCCATGCCCGCTGCCGAGTGTGGCAACTATGGCAAAAATAGTAAAAAAATCCGAATAGTTCACTATTTGATATTGCAGAATTTCCTCCATTACCACACGGCAAGTCGGCAGTATCAAACGTTTTGCGCCTCTAACGGTGTATCCATGGACTGTTTATTGAACCTAAAACATTAATAGTTTCTCTTTTCCTCCTACCTTTCCACTACAACCACTCCCTCTAGTAAAATATTTTCTAACTTTTTCAGCCATAAAAGAAATACAACATGAAATTCGGGATATACCACTGTTCCAATTTAACTCGCCAGACCGTCCTTCAGCTCCTATCCTTCAGGGTACTGCGCCCTTGGCAACAGAACTTGCAGAGATGTCAAGTGATGCGCTTACAGACGTGGAGCCTGCGAAGCCGAGGGATACCTTAATGTACATATACACAAGTGGAACGACTGGGTTCCCCAAAGCCGCTATAATAACTAATATAAGGTGCGTTTAACTATCAAGTTTATCGTACAGAGAAACTACGAGTATAGACCTCTCCGTAAAGCGAAGTGTAGAGGGAAGTTTAGGGTGAGCCCTCAATTGATGGAGTGACGATCTGGTCAGACATTCAGAAAGTCGACGGATGCAGGTGGCTCAGGCCAGGGTTTTGGGACATTCCTTGAGGAAGGTTTATGTTCGGCAGTGGACTTGTAATAAGCTGTACTGCTAGATGATGATGAACATTACTTACTGAGTAATGGTAGCTTAAGAAAACCTAAAAAGGCTATTGGGTGTTGTAAATAACGATTGTGGGAAATGTGATTGAAGTACATTCTAATCGATCTCGGTGTTTGCATCACGTATTTGTACTAGTAGATATAGTATATGCTGTGGTCCAAAGACATCCACATTTATCTGAATAAAAAAAATATTATTCTTACCCATGAGGGTTAAAATGGGATACCTCAATTACAGTAAGAGGGTCTAAGGTTCTCTACATTCACCATACGAAACACAACAGCTTTAAGCTCCTATTTTACGCTGGTATTTTTTATAGGACAGGGTGACAAACGAGCACACAGTCCACCTGATGTTAAGTGGTTGCTGTGACCGGTGAGGACTTAAATGATATGCCTCGCTTCCGGTAAAAAGGGTCTCCGGTTCTCTACACTCACCACACGAAACACAGCAACATTAAGCTACTATTTTACGCTGGTGTTCTGTGAGAACGTGGTCCCTCCTCTCTAGTGAGCTAGAGAGTTATAAGAATATAACCTACGGAAATCATTGGTCTATTCCAGACTAGTGTAGTGATTTACTAATATTTGGCTATAGAAAACAATAACTGTAGACAAGGCACTTCGTGATATAATTCTACTTTCTACAGTAACTCTATGTCTTATCCTCAGTAGGGGTTAAAGCACTCTATTCTTCTCCTTAAGAAAGACGCGATCTTAACGTGCCCTAAAGTATGAGTCTTCCTGACTCCAGCGGCGGATTTGATCTATAGCTCTGCCGACGATCACTACAGACACCACAGATGTTATAGTTTTAGTCTAATGCCGATTCGTTTCATCTGATTGCTCGTAAATTTCTAAAATATTACATTTCCTGCGCAATAGATTACTCTCGGTTTGTTTATAGAATTGATGGTGACAAAGGATAAATGAAGTGTCCTTAGAATCTTGTATACAGCCTGCGTATAGTGTGTATACTGTACCTATAGGAATATAGGTGACGTGAAACAACGACGCTCTAGGAAGTCAACAATCTATGAACATGTTCAATATCGTCCCCACAATTATATCAGATTTGATAGACCACAAATCCTCGCAAAAGAACATCGATTCCTACTAAGGTTGATACGTGCGGCCATTGAAATTAAAACATTCCCAAATTTTAATAGAAAAGATGGATGGGTGCTACAATCTACTTGGGATCCTATAATTAACAAAATTAAAATCGAATCCAAGCCTACCACTGCAAGACTTCAAGATACTGAACTCGGTCTGCGTAGATCAGACCAAAAACTAATATTAAAAAACTGAAGGTAGCCGGGCAAACAATGACACTGGGACGTCAAACATCTGAGTCCCCCCTCCCTTCCCCGTGAACATGTGTGCTGTAGGGCACCCGAATCGTCTAGAATTAAAAATAAGTCACTTAAACGCCATAAAATCCGTAAATAAATAGTCTTAATCAATACGTCATCATAATATATTATAATTATATTTATATCTTTATGGTTCTTCCCAGATACCTCCTAATACCACTAGGAGTGCATAATTCGGGTCGTCTGTCAGCTCGAGACATCATTTACGATCCACTGCCTCTACACCACACGGCAGGTGGAGTACTGGGAGCCGGCCAGTGCCTCATTCTTGGTTGCACTGTGGTACTGAGGAAGAAGTTTTCCGCCTCGAATTACTGGAGCGATGCGGCTAAGTACAGATGCACGGTTAGTTAACATTCTCTTCCATTTTTTTTTTTGGCCTTAATAGACCTATGCCGCACTGGCACACATTTATTGGTTGACGTAACTTGGGATGAGTTGTCGGTGTGTTTGGAGAAGGGGAGATTGTGGAGTAACAACTTACAATAAAATAAACTGCAGTTGGCAACCAGCTTGCCAAGTCTGTTACATATTAGTAGTATAGTTGCAGGACGAATGGGTCGGCTCGACCGGGGAAGGACCACGCTCTCACAGAATACCAGCGTGAAATAGTAGCTTAATGCTGCTGTATTTCGTATGGTGAGTGACAAAGATCACGGGTGACAAAGATGTCTATGGGCCGCAGCAACCAGTTACCATCAGGTGGACTGTGTGCTCGTTGGTCACCCTATCCTATTAAAAAAATATCCCCCCGATGAGGTAACTTATGGGGGAGGCATATGTTCAACAGTAAATATTTGATAGGCTTTAACCGTAACTATAATGCTGCTATAATGTCCGTGGAATTTAGGTTTGCTGTGTTTGAAAAAATTAAAAGATTTGAGGTTAGGCCTTATGTGCTAAACTGCGAACGATATATGATGAAAAAGTATTCTATTCGTGAAACTAATCCTTAATCATAAACATCAATTTAAGGGATACCAAAAATGCTCTCTTTTTTATTTAATGACCATAGAATAAGACAGGTATAGAAGTAATTAATAATTATTTTAAGTAAACGATAATCAACGATCTTATATAATATATAATATTTATAATATCTGAATAAGTAATGAAAACTTTTTGTATCACTTAGGTTTCACAGTACATAGGCGAGATCTGTCGGTACTTGCTGACCGTGCCGAAGGGGCCGCAGGACCGAGCGCACAATGTGAAAGTGATCGTCGGCAATGGCTTGAGGCCACAGATTTGGCAAGAGTTCGTTGACAGGTTCGGTGTCGAGAGGGTCCTCGAGTTTTATGGCGCAACGGAAGGCAACAGTAACCTCGGTTAGCATATTAACGCATATTCATTGCATCTTTCTTTAATATTCATACAGTTAAATATATAATAATGACCCTTACAGCTCATAGCTATATCTTTAAAGTGCATATAGAAAATATTAGCCTATTTTTTTACCAAAGCAGATGTTAAATAACCAGTTTTCAAAGAAGTTGATGGTAAAATACGTTACCGGGCTTAAGAAAAATAAATGGCACATAAGGGTAAAGTCGTAAAAAAGTATAAATAACGCACTGTAAGATATAATACACAATAACGTACTGGAATAATATAAAGGTCAATGTTCACTTGGAAATAGGTTCAAGTAAAATCCATTTTAAAATATTATCAATTACTTATTTTCATGAAATTGAGATTAAATAATCAAAAACGAATCTTAGACTAAGCACAGCTTGCATGTTTGCGAAACTAAACACAAAATTAACACAACAGTAGAAATAAAGCTTTTAACAAAATAATGTGCCTACTAAAAACAGTAGGTACTAATCAAAGTAGGTTATTCATAAAAGAAATATAACGAATTTAACAAATATGTGTTTACAATTTACAATTAGTACAGATACTGTAATTATTACCATTTATTACAGAATTTTGTTTTACTGTTTTTTTTTAATTATAGGCTATCCCATTTGACACTATTCGCGTTCGCACAGAGCCATATTTAAGAAGAAATTGAAATTTAAAAATGCGTTTTTTTTATATGATCAATAGGCAAAGTATAATATAGTATTAATTTAATAAGTAATAAATTTTCGATAATATCGTTTAATAATTTAATAAGTTTTCGATAGTAAAATAAGGATTATTTACCAAAACATACAAAGTTTTAAAAACAAACGGCATTTGTTGGAAGCTTGGACAGATGAAGATAAAAATGTACACGCTATATGTCTATCTGAAACCTGGATCTGTGCTCCGAAACTTGACCTACTCAAAGTACAAGGTTATATGCTGGCATCCCATTTCAGTCGATCTAATTCAGTAGGAGGAGGTGTATGTATACTAGTTAAATATGATATAGATTATATTGAACGAAACGATTTAAACGCTATGTCCATAGAACCTATAATTGAAATATGTGGAATAGAAATACCAGTTTCAAATTTATTATTCATAAATGTATACTGGCCAAATAGTAACAGAACGCGTGATACCTTTTACAGTGTATTAGAAAAGCTCTTACAATGAATTCGGCAAAAAAATTCTAAAACAAACTTTGTAATAGGTGGAGACTTTAACGTCGATGTATTAAAACCAAGTATATCGACTGTAAGACTTTTAAATTTAATGCGTAGTTATAATTTCTATCAACATGTTCAAGAACCAACGAGGGTAACAGAGACTACATCCTCATGGTTAGATTTAACATTCACAATTTGATGACGAACAAGTCGTAATTAATGTTGTAGAGTTGAGTCTCTCTGACCACAAAGGAGTTATAGCAAATATACCAATAAAAGAAAGAAACATACTCGTGCGTAATACGTGGATTCTAGAAAAAAGAATCTTTAGTGAAAACAATATCCAACATTTCAAAACTAAACTAAGAGAAGTAAACTTTAGCAAAATTATTACTATAATTAATGAAAATTATAATCCATTTTGTAATAAAATTAATCATATATTAAATGAAACTATACCAAAAATTCTCATAAAAATAAGAAGCATAAAGATAAAGTCATGGCTTACCAATGGAATCAAAACATCGTGCAAAAATAAAAGACTTAAAAAAATTATTATCTCAAACAAAAAAATCCAGTGCTAAACAAGTATTAAAAATTACTCAAAAATGCTTACAAAAATTGTAAATATTTCAAAAAAGAACTATAATATTAAAAAAATAAAGAATTATGATAATGTAATAAAATTAATGTGGAATGTTGTAAAGGAACAAACTAATAAGCTTACACAAAATAAAAAGAACGTAGAACTGAATGTCCATAATAGTATCACTGCGGACCCTGTTCGAATAGTTGAGTTTTTCAATAATTTCTTTTTGTCGGTTGGTAATGATAACAATACTTTTGGCACAACAGGTGCAATCGTTCATCCTGTCCTTCATCCCGTAAAGAATTCATTCTTTTTACAACCCGCTACTATTTTTTTTATAGAAGTAGGGGCAAACGAGCATGCGGCTCACCTGATGTTAAGTGACTACCGCCGCCCATGATCAACCGCAACACCAGGAGAATTGCGGGTGCGTTGCCGGCCCTTTAGAAAGGAGTAAGCTCTTTTCTTGAAGGTCCCCAGGTCGTATCGGTCCGGAAAAATCGCCGGTGGTAAACTATTCCACAGAGAGGTTGTACGTGGAAGATAACTCCTTGTGAAACGTACAGTGGTGGACCGCCAAGCATCCAGATGGTGTGGATGGTATCGGGACGTTTGCCGTGTAGTGCGTTCACGAAATTTGGCGGCTGGGATTAATCCGAACAATTCCTCAGAGCACTCCCCGTGATAGATGCGATAAAATACGCAAAGAGATGCAACATCTCTTCGCAGCGCCAGTGAATCGAGCCGATCGGAAAGCACTCGGTCGTCGACGATTCGAGCCGCTCTGCGCTGGATGCGGTCAAGTGGAAGGAGCTGGTACTGGGGAGCCCCAGCCCAGAGATGGAAACAGTATTCCATGTGCGGCCGAACCTGTGCCTTGTAAAGTTGCAGGCGGTGTGCCGGCATGAAATACTGTCCCGCTCTGCTGAGCACGCCAAGCTTTTTAGAGGCCAATTTGGCCTTCCCTTCCAAGTGACCACGAAATTGCACGTCACTCGGTATGTCGACGCCGAAGATTCCGATACTGGCAGAGGCAACAAGGGGAGTACCTTGAAACTGAGGGGATACGACAAAGGGGTTCTTTTTAGTGGTTAACGCGCAAACTTGTGTCTTCTTGGGGTTAAACTGGACTAGATTTAGTCGTCCTCAATCCGAGACTCTGTTCAGCAAAGACTCGACTTTAGACACAAGTTTGTCCTCGGAGACGTTTTCCCGAGAAATATTGGCTCGGCCGATGTAAAGAGCATCACCAGTGCTGTCATCTGCATAGCAATGAATGTTACGGATATGCAACATATCATTGATATGCAGAAGAAACAACGTTGGCGATAGCACGCAGCCCTGTGGAACACCAGCATTAATAGGCTTGCAATCGGAGCTTGCACCGTCTATAACGACCTTGATGCTCCGATCTGCAAGAAAGCTGGTGATCCAATCGCACAATTTCTCGGGAAGCCCATAGGAAGGGAGCTTCGAAAGAAGCGCTTTGTGCCAAACCCGAAGGCCTTCGCAATGTCCAAACTAACGGCCAATGCCTCCCCCTTGAACTCTACTGCCTCCGCCCATCTGTGAGTTAGGTAGACCAGAAGATCACCAGCTGACCGATCACGGCGAAAACCGTATTGGCGGTCACTAATCAGCTGGTGATCTTCAAGGTACCTCATGAGCTGGCAGTTTACAATGGACTCCATTGTTTTGGAGAACAAGGAGGTGATGGCGATTGGCCGGTAGTTGTACGGGTCAGAGCGGTCGCCTTTTTTAGGGATCGGGTGGACGTAAGCCGTCTTCCATGATTTTGGGACTACGCCTAGGGAGTAGGAGTACCGGAAAAGACGCGTTAAAACCGGTGCCAACTCTGGAGCACACGTCCTCAGCACAATTGGGGGGATTCCGTCAGGCCCACTCGACTTGTGGATGTCCAGGGAGAGGAGTGCTTTGCGAACCGAGCGCTGTGTGAAATGCACTTCCGGCATGGAGCACTCACACCGCGGGATGGTCGGCGGCGTACTCCCCACGTCATTGAGAGTCGAGTTAGACGCAAAGAAAGAGCCTAGAAGATCGGCTTTCTCCCTTGCGGTATGGGCCAGTGAGTCGTCCTCCCTGTACAGAGATGGAAGAGATGGCTGACAGAAATTCCCCTGGACAGCCTTGGCGAGAGACCAGAATGCATGGGTTCCAGAAGGAAGGCGAACTAGTTTCTCGCCAATTCTGCCTATGTGCTCTGACTTTGCCTTGGCAATGACTCTTTTGAAGGACCTAGAGGCGGAATTATACTTCTTTTTTAGAACGCTGTTGTTTACATCCCGGGACGCTGATGCATCAGCCCAGGATTGGTAGCACTCCTGCTTATAGCATGATGCTATTTTACAGGAGCGACCAAACCATTGCTGAGATTTGCCTCCAATGGCACCACAGAGGAAGGAATAAAAAGTTTCATACCCTGAAGTACCACATCAGCAACAGAATCCGCAACAACGTTGGGATCATCCGGCGAGAAGCAAACCCGCCCCAAGGGTAGGATGCAAAGGAAGACCGCATCCCATCCCAATCGGCTGACCTATAGTGCCAAACACGGCGGCAGCCTGCAGAATGCAACCGTGATTTCAGCGTGAGTGGCACAACACTCCGGACCAGACAATGGTCCGAGGAGCCTAAAGGGGCGTCGACGGAAATCTGATATCCGTCCGGGTGAGAGGTCAGCAGAAGTTCCAACAGGGAAGGTGCATGATCTTCCACATCTGGAATCTGCGTAGGCGAAGTAACCAGTTGTGTCAGACCATATGCCTAGGCAAAATCATGAACAGATCTCCCCGCATGATCGGTTAAACGTGAACCAAGCCATTCGGCGTGATGGGCGTTAAAGTCGCCGAGGATCACGATCTCTGCGGATGGGATTTGCTGTAGCACGAATCTGCAGCCATTTGGACGTGGTCGAAGAGTCGGTCTGTTTCGGCATTACCGCCGTGGGACCTATAGAGGCACCCGTAGACGCGCGGATGGTCGTCACTGTCTACGCGTAGCCAAAGGATGGACAGGTCCGAACCTGTCCATCCTTTGGCTTAAGTCTGCCGAGGCATCGAGAACAGATGTCCTCTCTGACATAAACGCAAACTCCAGCCCGAGGCACAAAGGAGTGTTCCAGTTTGTACCCCGGGTAGGAGAGATACGAGACATCAGCCGGAGAGGACACCTGCGTCTCGGTCAGAAAGAGCAGAGCCGGCCTCGCCGTCTCGAGATGGTGGACGGCGTTTAGGTTAGAGTGAAGTCCCCTGATATTGCAGAAATTCACGGACAGCGTGGCAGGGGTCGCCTTAGTTTTGTTGCTCCGTTTGCCCCGAGTAGTTGTAGTCTTGAGCGGAATTTTGCCCCCCCCCCCCCCCCCCGAATACGCGGGCAGCCTGAGCACCCAGAAACATGGTCGTGGATGCTCAGCAAGGGATTCTCCAGGGGTGCTGGTACCCTCCTGGGGTAGTCTATCATTATTTAATTCCACTACCATGTTGATGGGGGGGGGGATTTGGGTCTCCGGCCACCTGCACTCACCAGACGAAACGCGGAAGCAGAGCTTCCACTTCACGCCGGTATTCTATGAGGTCGTGGTACCACCCCGGTTTGAGTCGGCCCATACGTGCAACAGCAAAGCTGCAGCGTGGCTCTACACTGTGAAAATATAATACTAATCAAGAAATTATAAAATCTATACGTAATTTAAAAAACAAGCATAGCTTCGGTCACGATGACTTACCACCTTGTCTAATTAGGAAATGCCCCGAAGAACTAGCCCTAGTTATGACATTCCTGATAAATCAAACTAAAAATTACAATAATTAAACCACTCTATAAAAAAGGCTCTAAAACTGACTGTAACAACTATTGCCCTATTGCTATTCTTCCAACGTTTTCAAAAATATTTGAATCTGTTATGTCTAATCGACTATACTGTTACTGAGAATAGTTCAATATATTAAATGACAATCAATATGGCTTTCGCAAAAACAGATCAACAACTACAGCAGTGTACAAATATGTCAATGAAATATTAAATATATTTAATAAAAAGGAATACGCGATCGGTATTTTACTGGACATAACCAAAGCCTATGACCGAGTTCGATTTGACATACTTTTACCGAAGTTACACGGAATGGGAGTAAGAGGCCCAACATACAACTGGTTCGAATCATACCTGACCAATCAAAAGCAGTGTGTAGGGATAGAACACCATAACCTAGCCATTGGAAATGTGATTAAAGTCAGGTCTCAATTTGCACCGGTCACTAAATCAATACCACAGGGTATAGCGTTCTCGGTTGTTTATTATTTTTAATTTATATTAATGATTTGCCGAAAATCCCCCTGTACCTTGTTTGCCGATGATCTTTCTGTAGTCATACCTATCGACAATAATACTAACAACAATCTTAACAACTGTCTAGATAGTGTACTTACATACATCTCTAAATGGTTAAAAAATCACAATCTCGTCATAAATTACACAAAAACTAAGAATACAATTTAGGCCGTATTAAAAATGTCCGCTATCTATAAATTATTCTTACAACGATACTAAACTAGAATGTGTTGATTCATATACATTATTAGGTATAAACATTGACTCAGGTATAAATTGGAAAGAACACATAAAGAAAGTATCATCTAAACTTTCCGTTTCTCGTATGCACTATACGAACTTAAAAAAGTTACAGATTCAAGAACAGCCACACGTGCATACTATGCTTATGCCCATGCATGGCCCAAGTACGGCATTTTACTGTGGGGAAACAGCACAGACGTAAATAAATTGTTTATTTTACAAAAAAAAAATGTATCCGAATAATTACAAACATAGACAGCACTGACAGCTGTAAACCCTACTTTATTTCATTAAAAATATTAACTCTTACATCTATATATTAATACTAGAGGTATGCACATTTGTTAAAAAGAATATGCACCTCTTTTCAATATACTCCCGGCCTCATTTTTTACGTCCTAGTAAAAAATTAGCTCCACCTATCACACAATTACAAACAGTTAAATCCGGACCCCATGGTATGTATGTAAAAATTTATAATAAAATTCCCAAATGTCTACAAAAAGAAGAATCGTTGTATAAATTTCAAAGAGAGCTTAAAAAATATTTAATTGAAAAAAGTTTCTATTCGTTGTCAGAGTTTTTCGGTGAAAAATAATAATTGTTTACTTTGAATATGTATACCTCTTTAATATCGTTGTAAATATTGCAAATGTTTATTAAACCTAAAAGTAATGTAGTAGTTTAAGTAAGTAGTTTAAATAAATAAAATGAAATTCGTCTTTCTAAATTGATTAGATTAAATTCATATATAACATAATATAACATAATATTGCTACGCCCTATCAGGGCTCATGTTTGGCTCTAATATTTTTTTTTGTTTGCGCCCGAAGCAAATATGGGCAAGCCTCCGGAAAGCGGGGGAGGGAGGTTGGGAATGCTCATAGCATACCACGCAGCCGGCTGCGCGGTTATGTGGTGACTTTTACCCACTAAACCCAACCTTTTAGGAACTGGCTTAACGATCTGACTAGAGATCTCTAAGCCGTATACGAACGCGACCCTCCTTGGCAGAAAGGAGGGCGAAAGCGGCGAAAAGCCGCTTAGAAGAGTGCCTAACTAAGGCAGATTAAGGGATGTGTTATGTAGGCTCGGCCTGAGCCGCCAGGAGGCAGTTCAGGTCAGCCGAAAGCTTGTTGGGGGGGTCCGAGAGAGAGTTTCTCGGTCTGCGCACACTATAGCGAGTGTGGATAGGGGCTGTATAGGCAGCTGTCTCACGAATGAGATGATTTGGGTGGGGCTCTGAGGCTTTGAAAAATCTCTCAGAGAGTGATTTAAGGAACTGCCGGATTGTTGGGAGCTCTAAGTCTCGATGTAGGTCGGCATTACAGACATAATAGGGCGAGTTAGTGGCCCTACGACAGAATAGATTTTGGACTATTTGAAGTTTATTTATAGCTTTGGGCTTAGCATGTGCGAAAATGGGGGCCGCGTAGGTCATGACAGGTCGTATGCAGCCCTTATATAGGGTTCGCTTGTTGCGGAGGGACATTTTACTGTGTCTGCCCAATATGCTGTTGAGCCTACCCATGTAAAACGTGCGGTGCGAGTAACCTTCTTGATATGGGGCTCGAAAGTGAGCCTTGCATCAAGGGTGACGCCTAAGTATTTGGCTTTAGTTTGCCATGAGACAGGGGTTCCTAACATCCTGATTGGCGGAGTGGTGGTGAGACGACGTCGTTTATATTCGAAGCAAACGGCTGAGCTTTTCTCCGGGTTTACTCTAATATATCCAACTTAAGAACTATTTATGTAACCACATGAACGCAATAAAATATTTGAGTTTGAGTTTAAGTAATGATTGAAAAAACTTTTTGTGTTTATCTAATAAACTCAGCATACAAATATAATAAAGCCACATTTAAAAAATGTGTTTTTAATAATAACTTATTTATATTTTGCCCATTAATAAAATTAAAAAAAAATGCTTCTTATCATCTAAACATTTTTTATAATATGGTCCTGTGCGAGTGGAACAGTTGACGAAAGGCGACGACCTCTTAATTAAAAACAAACCTAGTTCGGCTACTGAGGGACCACTAGTAATAATAAATCGGAATAGTATTACACTCCAACTCTTATGTAGGTACGTCAGAATAACATTACACCTTTCTTTTATAACATTCCAGTGTGTGACATAACAAACACCATAACAAACGTAACGAACTAGAATAAACACACTCGAAAATTCAAAACTCAACAAACCGGTCATAAATCACGCGCGATTTACTCAATAAAACTTGACATACACTGGTAATTGACTATAAATTTCGAATCAGGAACCTAGTGAACGATATCTTTGTACTTCTCACGTAGAATTCACATATACGCTGCCAGAAATTTGTGCTCTAAATTATGGAATTTACAATTATTTACGGCCACGACTACAAATGAAAAAAATATGTCAAAACTGACATTTGACAGTAAGCCTACGGCGTTGCCTCATCGAAATTAGGTAAATAATGTTGTTTAATGTTGAAAACTAAAAATCTACCCCATATCGAATCGAAGTAACACACTGGATAACTTTTGGAGACACATTTTAAATCCATAATGCTATATTATTTCATTTGTTGCATTTTTTCGTCCTGTAAGTTGATAGGAGACAAATAAATTTTGTATGCAGCTTTATTTTATTGATTCAAAAATATTTTTATTTTTTATGTTTAAGCCTCTTGAATATTCTGGTTATTTCTACATTATTCTAAACATGATTATCAATGTTTTATTAATTAATAATATTATAATCAAACATGGGCACTCACTCACTCAAATCACTCAAAACTTTTAAAAAGTACAAATTTTTACGACTTTACCCATAAGCATTTTGTTAAGTTATAGACTATTGAAAATGTAAAACTAAAAGTTGATAATCTTTTCAGTGAATCTTGACTCAAAAATGGGTGCCATTGGGTTCTTAAGTCGTTTGGTCTCGTCAATATATCCTCTAACGCTTGTCAAGTAAGTGCTAATAAATATGTTTTACATAATGTCTTGTAAGATAAGGCCGTACTGATAACGGAAATAACCAATCCGCCGGCACCAATAAAATTGCAACTGCAGATTTAATTGCTGACTAGCTACTTGCTTGACAGTGAAATTTATAATTTAATTTTTTTTTAAAGTACGACAAACGAGCACAGACTGTCCACCTGATGGTAAGTACACGCGATGGCCCATAGATATCTATATCTCGCCTCGTTTCTAAGTTTGAATGCAGTTGTCACCCATGAACGCTTCTATGGAATGCCTCATTACCATAACGTCTCCAGTTGTTCACACTAAGCTGCCATTTTACACTGGTATTCTGTGAGGGTTTGGTAATTTTTTGGTCAAGCTGACTCATGCGTGCTGCAGCAATAACACACAGCAGCATGGCTTTACCATGACAAAACTAGATGAAGATAACATCGTAAGCAAACCTGTGTATCTGAGAAATAGAACATTTCCATTACATTTTTTTCTCTTATTTGGGATAGCATACAATTATTGTATAATATAATCTTGTCACTAAAACCATACAATTAACACCGTTATCCACATTTTACTATAAAGACAATGTACATAATTTTTTTTAAATCGTTTCCCCCACAATTGGATATTCTCCTGTATCGTGTCTGTATTATTCAAACATAGACGCAGACGCTCAACAATTATTTTAGGTTATACAAATACTTGTTCTGTGCGGGATTCGAACCCATGGTCCTCAGCGCTGCAACTCATTGCCAAGTCACAGAGCCACGTAGCCGTTAATTTGAATTTAATGTTCTACTTTAACGATCCATTCATTAATAAGTGCAGAGTAAAACAAACAGAAACTAAATTAACGTGGAGTACCTCTGAAAGAATATATATATATATATATATATATATATATATATATATATATATATATATATATATATATATATATATATATATATTAATTGTTCACATACTCTACCTTCTACACTTATAAAACAAAACATTTAACAAAATTTTTAATTTTACTACTTTAAAATTAAAAATTTTGTTCAACCGACTTCAATATAAATAAAATGAAAGATGAGAATAACTAATAATATAATATCAATAGAAAAAGTCACTATATTGTATGTGTGTACGCATAAGCACACACATACATACATAACATATACATAAATATACACATACTTATAAGCCCCGCACGTTGATATTGCGACTGGCGACCATCTTAGTGAAGTAGTCGAACTGTCGGTAGTCAGTACCGTTCGCAAGGTCAGCCAGCGCTTACGCGTATAGAGTACATCTACCACGTGTTTTTATAGCTTTTTATTTTCGTTATCCTGTTTTATTTTTGTTGTTAATTTTTGTTATTGTTATCATACTTATTCTGTTACAACGAGTAAGCAAGTAATTAACAGCCGTGCTCGTGAAATGATTATTAAAGTGGACAATTATTTTGTAAAGGAGAAAGAAAATATTTATAATTAAATACCTATAAATATATGTATATAATGTTAATACATATAAATTACGTGTCACGTTGTTTGTCCGCGATGGATTCTTAAACTACTTAACCGATTTTAATCAAATTTGTACGCTGTGTTTCGTTTGGTCACACCTAAGAGATATGATAGTTTTTTTGCCCATGAGCGATCCACATTTTTTTTGCGAATTTAAGGATTTTAATAGGACATGACAAAGGATCGTCGAAAAGGGCGGTACAACGTGCGCCTGGCAAGCTAGTATAATATAAATACCTTTAACCCAACGTTATTAACATTTTCACCAAAGGTGGCAAAACACCTCACATGAAAAGAAGATTAAAGTTTTTGTTGTCTGTACTTTTTTGCGGTGGATTACATCACGCAGCTGTTATTGTGACAAGGTCCCATCACAATATCAACGTGCGGGGCTTATACTAAACATATACATACAGCAATACACAAAACATGTGAAGTTCACCAACACATAATGGAGCAGTGCGATCCATAGATCTCTCACAATAATAGGCCTGTGCCGAGAAGTGGGACGTTCTTTACTATACACGTTTAATGGCATTATAGAATGCGAGGTGGTGCCGTAGTGGAAATGCAAGACAATTTATTACCCCATTTCATCTCATGGATGTGGTAAGAGATGACTATGAGCAAAGACACCATATTGGTCATAAGTGCCATGAATGGAAAGCGGATTAGCAAACGCAGTTTCATATTGTTGCGTGCCACAGTTGATGGCAATAGCGCCATCTGGTATCAAGTATCAGAAATAGAAGTGTCAAGATCTTTCTAGAACTTTCCACCACAGTGCCATCTAGTATCTAATAATGGAATTAAGCTTTCTAGAAAAGTCCACACTCAAATACTCTACATCTAGTCGGTCGGGACCGGTATTTGCTGGAACATTCTGGATGTATCGGTGGAAAGGGCCTATTAAAAGCTATTGAGGGTCGCGACCGGGGCAGTATTAAATTGGCGATACTAAAGTGATCAGTGTGATTAATTATTAGTGTGTTTTAAATTTTCAATGGTGTTCGACAATTAAAGTGTGTCCATTTTGGTAATTCAATCGGCAGTTTTTATTGTCACTAACCCTAAGCTCGTAACAATATTTTTAGTTATTATGATGACGCTGCTGCTCACTCCTGGTTTGCTACACTCTGTCGCCTCTTGTGACAAGAGACCATGTGGGATATTCTTACACCGCCACTAAACGTTCAGAGTTTAATGAAAAATCATTGATCATAAATACATTTTATTCAATAATCACATGAGTTTGTAATACAATTTTCACAGATGCGATGAGATAACAGGAGAAATATTGAGGGACGAAAATGGGAGATGCATTACTTGTGGTCCACATGAACCAGGTATAGTAATTATACCAATTTGATACATTTTATCGTGTTTCAATCTTCCTATTGGTTTTGTAAACAATATACTGCTGGACATGGGACTTCCCACTAATTGAATAATAAGTTCAAAATCGAGTGGAACTAAATGTTGATAAATGTAATTTTATTATATCTTCACGGCACAGGTTGCAAGCATCACCTTCGTACAACATCAATGGAAAACAACTTAAAGCGGTAGATTCTATCCGGGATCTAGGCGTTATTTTAGATGAAAAAACTTCGCTTTCACAAACACATTGAGGACATAACAACATGTAGGGCCTTCAATATGCTAGGATTCGTAACTGTAAAGAACTAAAATAAGCTACTAAAATTTTATTATATAACGCATATGTTCGTTCGATTTTGGAGTATTGCAGCCCGGTTTGGTCACCACACTACGAAGTATATGTTAAGCGACTAGAACATGTGCAAAAAAAAAAATTATGGCATGTCTCATTTCAATCCGGTCTAGCTAAGCAGTTGCCCTCGTACGTCGAAAGACTTTCAATTTCAAAATTCAAAATGAAAAGCTTAAAAATAGGAAGCTTATATTAGATCATTTGCTTTTATATAAAATTGTCAGAGGTGGTTCGAATTTCCCCGAACTGTTGGAACAGGTTCGGCTTAATACACCCTATAAAATCTCGCGAAAAGAAAAATTTAAACCATTTTCTACCAAGGGATCCAAAAGCTATCTTGGCCATCACGCGATCTTGAAGAGGCTGCAACGACAATACAATAAGCTCCAGAAAAAAAACGGACGTAGACATTTTTTTAAATAACCTCTCTCACGTAGGTAACGCTGTTATCGAGATCTAGAAATCACCTCTGCGAAAACAAGGCAGCTTGCTAGTTAATTAATAATAAAATAAAACTGTTATGACATTTGGTTTATGTGCTACGTTATGTTGTGGCCGTGGTGAAAATTTGCTTTCTTTTTAATTTTCATTCACTTTACTCAAATAGTTAATTTTTCTCAGGTCTACTTCTTGGTAAAATTGATCCAAAGAAGGCAATCTTGACGTTCTCTGGCTACGCTGACAAGACAGCATCAGAGAAGAAAATGGTCCGCAACGTGAGGGTCGAAAATGATTGTTACTTTAACACTGGCGATATCCTCGTCATGGACCACTATGGATATTTCTATTTTAAGGATCGGACTGGCGATACATTCCGGTAAGGCCCTATAGAAATATTTTTAAAAGTGAAATCTTCTTTAGGCACGTTGGGCACTTTTGTGATGAGGAAAAGGTACTGAGCTCGCGTGACTCTTACGCTCTGATACACAAAATTAATGAAAGTAATGAAAAAAATCCAATTGATTATATTTTGTAAAAGCGATACATGTATATTTATAAAATTGTTAGTTTTATATACATAATAGATACTTACATACATACATACATACATATATTCACGCCTCTTTCCCGTAGGGGTAGGCAGAGACCACTTCTTTCCACTTGCTACGATCCTTACATACTTGTTTCGCTTCGTCCACTTTAATTATTCCCTTCATACACGCTCTACGGTTTAGGGTACTCTTAACCTGGCCTTTTTTCAAGACGTCCCTAATTTGGTCTAGAAAAGTCCGCCTAGGTCTACCCCTTCCAGCACTTCCATTCACACTCGCCTTATACACTTTTTTCGTCAATCGTTCTTCATTCATTCTCTCGATGTGGCCAAACCATCTCAGCATACCTTTCTCAATTTTTGTCACTACATCTTCTTTCAAACCACAACGTTTCCTTATCTCACTGTTTCTTACCGTGTCACTCAGTTTAACTCCTATAATACTTCTTAATGCTCTCATCTCAACTGCATTTATTCTACTTTCATGTTTCTTCTGCCATACCCAACTTTCACTTCCGTACATGAGTGTCGGAACCAACACCCCCTCATGCACAGCCAAACGAGCCTTGTTAGACACCTTCCGACTGCTCATAAAGGAGTGCAAAGCTCCATTCACCATGTTTCCTGCATTCACTCTTCTTTCGATATCACTCTCACACTTTCCATCTCTTGTAAACTTTGACCCCAGATACACAAACTCTTTCACCTGTTCAATTTGTTCTCTCATCTTTTTCAAACACCATCACTTTCGTTTTCCTTACATTCATCTTCATTCCCTTTCTAACAAAAGCTCCACTCATAGCAGTTACCATCTCCTGCAACTCCTCGGCCGAAGACGCAAGTAATACTTGGTCATCAGCATAGAGAAGACATTTGACGAGTAACTTATTCGTTCTCAACCCACTTTCATTCTCTTTTAAATCTGTCAAACAATTGTCCATGAACAGATTAAACAGCCACGGTGACGCTACACATCCCTGTCTAACACCTTTTTCGATATTAAACCATTCAGCGTATGCCCCGTTTATCCTTACACAAGCACTAGAATCCCTATAAAGAGATTGCAATGCTCGTATGAGGACACTGCTCACACCGTACACGGACAGTGCTGACCACAATTCATTCCTCACCACTCTATCATAGGCCTTTTCTAGATCTACGAAGGCGCAGTAGACTTTCTTGTTTTTAGCCAAACACTTTTCGGCTATGCACCGCAAGGAAAAGACCTGATCCGTACATCCCATTCCCTTTCTAAATCCCGCTTGTACATCCCATATTTTCTCGTCTGTTTCATTAACAACCCTTTCAATCAACACTTTCGCATACAATTTACCGACGACGCTAAGAAGGCTTATACCACGGTAATTTATGCAGTCCTGCCGTGACCCATTTCCCTTATACAATGGCACGATTACGGCTTTGCACCAGTCTCCCGGCACTTGCCCATTTCGCCAGCACAGATTGAAAAGGCGGTACAGCTGACTAGCCACCAGGCCCTGTCCAGCCCTCAGCATCTTGACGGTAATCCTGTCATACCCTGCAGCCTTACCTAATCTCATACTTTTCAACGCTTTCACTATTTCATCCATGCTTATCTCATTTTCATCAACATTTATATTCGTTTCCGTGGAAGGTGGCAGATGCTGTACCTGCACTTCCTCTCTTTCAAACAAACTTTCAAAATACTCTTTCCATCTCTTTAACACACATTCTTCTCCTTTTATAATGCTCCCATCTTGACTCCTGATTGTACTCAGCTCCGAGGTAGAAGTTTTTCCTCTGACTGTTTTAATGGTGTTCCAGAAAAACTTAATGTTTGACTGGAAATCTTGAGTGAGCCTCCTATCGAAATCATCTTTTCGTTCTTCTTTCTTTCTAGACACAGTTTCTTTCGCTGCTGTTTTCAATCTTTTATACTTCGTTCTTGCTTCCTTTATCTCGTCATCCGTTGCCTTTTGAACTTTTTGGTTAGCTTTTGTTGCTAACCAATCCAACCACGCTTTCTTCTTTTCTTGCACAACCCTTTGTACATCTTTATCCATCCACACGTTATCATAGCTACCCCGCATACCTCAATCGCAACATTTACAACCCCTTTCTTAAATGTCTCCCACAAATCTTCAATCATTCCTGTCTCTTCTATCCCTTTAAAACTTTCTTTCGGTTTCTCTACAGTCTTTCTTTTCTTTTTCTTGTAGATTTTCCACTTTTACTCTGTCCAAAACACTCGTAGGCTCGGCCCCTCGGTGTCGCCACCGTTTAAAGAGGCCACGCATTCGGGCTATGACCAGGAAGTGGTCTGTGTCGAGGCCTACACCGCGGTATGCCCGAGTGTCTAGCACTTTCTTCTTCAGTCTTTCATCCACAATTACAAAATCAATCATACTTCTAGACTCACCCTCATCTCTTGTATACAAATGGATCTTTTTGTGGTCAAACATTGTGTTGGCCACGCACAGATTCCATTCCAAGCATACTTCAAGCAGGCTTCTCCCATTGTCATTCACTCTCTCGTCCCCAAACATACCCAGAACTCCTTCATACCCATCACGCTTTACTCTAACCCATCCATTAAAGTCCCCTAACATCACGATCCGTTCATTTTCTCCGCATTTATTCAAGACCTCTCTCATGCTATCCCAAAATTCCTCTCTCTCTTGTTGTGATTTTAGTGACTCACCTTCACGCAGATCCGTCGGTGCATAGACCCCAAGGATAAACAAGCGGGTGAGTCCGACTTTTAACCTAATCCAGAGGAGTCTTGGGCTTACACATTCATGCTCCATCACACATTCAACCATTCGAGATGAAAGAATCACACCAACTCCCTGACAGCCTCGGCTGGTTTGGGGGACTCCCGACCATTATGCCGTGTAGGGGCTATGAACCGTGGTGTCACATCCTTTCCTCTTGGTTTCGTTCACGCACAGAATATCAATGCAACGTTCATCCATCATCTGACACACTCCATCTACCTTTCCATCCATCCCTCCTCTTACATTCAACGTAGCGAAGCGGCTCTCCGTGGGCCGCTTTTCGCCCCCGCGAGAAACGAGACGTGATGGGTGGCGAACCACATCGCCGCCATTTTGGTTAATTTTTTGATTATCCATTGCGTTCCCACGAATAGCGAAGGAAAGGTTTGTCCCCCCCAGCAGAGCCCAGCCCCCGGAGCGTCGATTCGTCGGAAGTCTGCAGTCTGTGAACATGTACAGGATCGCCTCCGTCACTACATCAGATTTGATAGACCACAAATCCTCGCTAAAGAACACCGATTCCTTCCAAGGATGATTCGCGAGGCTATTGAAATCAAAAAACATCCTAATTTCAATAGAGAAGATGGCTGGGTGCTACCATCTGCTTGGGATCCTATAATAAATAAAATTAAATCCCAACCCAAGCATACAACTGCAAGACTCCATGATACCATAAGCTCATACTGTGTAGATCGGAACAAAAGTTAAATTTTAATCTATGGTAACCGCGGTTAACTATGACAGCTGGACGTTGAACATCTCAGTCCTTCCCGTGACCATGGGTGCTGTAAAGCTCTCGAAACGTCGGGTAAAAAAGTTAAATATACGCGATAAATTCCGTAAAAATTAGTATTATTTCAATATGTCTGCTAAGTTTATATTTTGTTATTATGAATTTATGGATCTGTGTAGATTATGAATTTTTAACTGGCAACACTAAAGAGTGGATAATCTGTCACATGGTCGCCATTTTGTTGTAACACAGTCAGTCGACGCTTAACAGTTTCGTTGTCCGGGTGAGTATTTTGGAGATTATTTATGCATTTTTATCAATTTTTTTGTAGTGTTGGTGTGTTTTAACAATGTTTGTCCATATGCAGCTTGCTTAAATATGTTTGTTGCTAAAAGAAATCATTTTCACATAAATTTAGTTATTTTATTTGCAGGATATATTTTAATCATGGGAAAATCTGTCTCCAAGGAAAATTTCCGAAATTAAAACTTTATTATTGCATACTGGGCATTCCCAAAGAAAGATTGCATCGATTGCTAATGTTTCGAGGGCATCAGTTGACCGAATAAAAAAAAACTTGACACAAATGTGGACCTGACGCCGAAACGTGCGAAAAATTGTGGACGAAAGAAAATTACCACGCCACGTGATGAAAGAAAAATCAGGGATATCTGTGTTGAAAACAGGAAGGCACCTCGGAAGATTCTTACGAAAAAGGTACAGGACGCTGGAATCAACATTTCCCTAGCAACAGTTCGTCGACGCATGAAAGACTTGGGGTTTATTTGTCGTCGACCGGCTAAAAAACCTCTTCTTACACGGGCTATGATGTCAAAGCGTTTACAATGGACAAAAGAACACCAGAACTGGACTGCTGAAGACTGGAATAAGGTAGGTGAATAATTCTTGAAGCTGCTGGAAGTAAAAAGCTAGATCCACATTAATTTAAATTAAATTTAATTTTTGATTTCTGTACACTAAAATAATAATAAATATTTCAGGTTTGTTTTTCTGATGAATCGTCAGTGCAAATTTTGTCGGACCAAGCTGTATTTGTAAGAAGAAGGAAGGGTGAGAAATTCAAAGAAGATTGCATAATCGAGCGAGTGAAGCACCCATTTAGCATCATGGTATGGTCCATAATAAGCAGCAAAGGCACTGGTCGTCTATACATTGTGGAGGGAACGATGCGGCAGGATCAATATATCCAGGTCCTTGAGACAAAAATGCTGCCCCAGGTCCAGGAGTGGTTTCCGAACGGCGAATTTACGTTCATGCATGACTCTGCTCCTTGCCACAAAGCAAAAAAGGTCACGAAATTTTTAAATGCCCAGAAAGTAAAAGTTCTTGACTGGCCTGGGAATTCGCCGGACCTCAATCCCATAGAGAACTTCTGGGAGTTGATGAAACGAGAAATTTCCAGAGAACTCATCACTAATAAACGCCAACTGATCGAGCGTTTGATAGATGTTTGGCACCGGAGTGAATCAATTAAGATAAACTGCTCAAAATGTATCGAAAGTATGCCCAGGAGAATTCAGGCGGTTATAGAAGCAAAAGGCGGTGTCACTAAATATTGATTTAATTTATATTTTTATATTTATTGCACTTATAAAATACATAAGTTCCGTTTTCTTAAATGTATTAATAAAGCAATATACTTAATAAAATATATTCTAAACAAAAAACCTTCACATCCTGATTTTATTTCTACCTAAACTAAAATTAATCTACTTTTTTACTGTGGCTCTAATAATATGAGCCCCGACTGTAAGTTAGGGTAGGAAATAGGAAATGTAGGATATTACCGTCCATGAGGGCAAGGGATAGGTCAGTAATAGCTAGGGTAGCCGGGGTCGCATACCCGTATATCATACCACAACTACCGGACAGGTAAATTGGGATGAGTATCCCTCGACTCGGGATGAGGATCCCTCGACTCGGGACAGATACTTTTTCGTGTAAAACTGCGTAATAAACGAAAATTTT
Source organism: Parnassius smintheus behrii (assembly GCA_036936625.1). NCBI lineage: Eukaryota > Metazoa > Arthropoda > Insecta > Lepidoptera > Papilionidae > Parnassius > Parnassius smintheus. The sequence goes on from JAUPFT010000028.1 coordinate 35,604,060, forward strand.
AGTTCTATATTAAGACGTAAAAATAATATTTAATAAAAATTATTTCTAAAAATATTTCTTAACAACACTGAAATAATTTGCAAGTTTGTGACGTTTTCACTTGTGACCTGCGGTCCTGCGACTGACAGTTTTTTTTTAAATGAATATTAGCTCGGAAGATTTTGTCGCTATTACTAGGTGTAATCACGTCCTAGACAAGTTGTGGCCCGGTGAGTGGTTAATGATCGTTGTAGTATGAAGCTTGTTATATTAAGCCACGTTCAGAAACTTTGATAGCGAGATTTAAGGTCACAGCTCATTAAAGCCACCCGGCACCCGACCCTCACCGCCTCGCCTTGAGCGGTTCGTATTCTTCGTATGGACTTGTATGGGCCTGCGCTCACTACATCAACTCCGTACCATCACCGGATCGCCTCGCTCGCGAGGTATTCACGCGCCGACTGTGAGTGGACCACTCGATGATAGCTCGCTGTTGGCAAGCTTGCCTCGCGAGAAGTGCGAGCTGGCAACGCGCGGTTCACGGGAGTGCGATGCGGCGCTCACCACCAACCAACCCTTCATTTCGAGTCTTCCTTTCGAATGTGTTGGACATTGTTGTTTGTTTTTAAAATGAACAAAGAAAAACAAATAGAAGAAGTTCGAAAGTATAATTTATTGTATGATCTAAGGGTCACTCGTTGACGACGCGAGGTCCACTCGATGACCACGCGAGGTTCACTGGTGACAACGCGGCGTCCACCCGTGGTCCACCTGTCGACTACGAGTGGACGCCCGGTGACGAGGCGGAGAGGGTCGGGTGCCGGGTGGCTCTAATGAGCTGTGACCCTTAGAGTCTTCTCCAAAAGAGAGATTTACAGCTTCGTTTGTTTTTCCGTCCATTGACGCTATAGAAGCGTTGTCATCGCGTAACGTTAACGCATAATACGGCAGTTACATTGATGAACAACACCGTCAAATTCAACAGTAAAATCCTCCCTAATATCTAAAAGGCCTATTTCTCGCATCACAGGTTGAATATAAAGTAGAGTACCGTCAGCAAGTGTCAAGTATGTATTAATAACAGCTGACTATTGGTAACCTTCCAGATGGCGTGGCGAAAATGTGTCCACGGCTGAGGTGGAAGGCGTGATCAGTAATTTAATAGGGCTGAAAGATACTGTCGTCTACGGCGTTACTGTAAGTCAAATATTTTTTTTATAGAATAAGGTTAACAAACGAGCACATAGTCCACCTGATGGTAAGTGGATGTTGTGGCCCACAGACATCTACATTTATCTTCGATTAGGAATCAAAATGCAGATGCGTGGTCACACCTGAGGACTAAGATTGCTCATCATCATCATCCTTACAGCCACAAGTCCACTGCTGAACATAGGCCTCCCCCAAGTAATGCCACAAAGCACGGTCCTGAGCCACCTGCATCCATCGACTTCCTGCATGTCTTACCAGGTCGTCACTCCATTTAGTAGGGGGTCGCCCTACACTACGCCTACCGGTACGAGGCTGCCACTCGGAAACCTTTTTTCCCCATCGGTTATCGGTTCTTCGAGCTATATGGCCGGCTTTTTGCCACTTCAGCTTACTAATCCGTTGAGCTATGTCGGTCACTCTGGTTTTACTGCGGATATCCTCATTTCTGAGTCTATCACGCAGAGACACTCCGAGCATAGCCCTCTCCATAGTTCGCTGAGCGACCTTGAGCGTCCTCATACGGCCAGCATTGAAGGACCACGTTTCAGATCCGTAAGTCATCACTGGCAACACGCACTGTTTGTACACTTTAGTTTTCAGAGATTGAGGTATACCTGACGAAAAGATGTGTCGTAATTTCCCGAACGCTGCCCAGCCGAGTTGAATCCGTCGATTGACCTCTCGGTCGAAGTTGGACTTACCTAGTCGGACTATTTGTCCCAGGTAAACGTACTCGTTAACAACTTCGAGCATAGTGCTCCCAACAACTACCGGCATAGGTGTGACATGGACATTTAACATGATCTTTGTTTTGTCCATGTTCATCTTAAGACCTATCCGTTGGGAGACACCATTGAGGTCATTGAGCATAGTGCTAAGGTCCTCCAGCGATTCTGCCATAAGGACTATATCGTCGGCAAATCGAAGGTGAGTGATGTACTCGCCATTGATGTTAATACCATATCCTTTCCAGTCCCGTAGCTTGAAAACGTCTTCCAACGCAGCGGTGAAAAGTTTCGGGAATATAACGTCATCCTGCCTTACACCTCTCTGCAGTTGGATAGGTTTTGAACTCTGGTTCTGTACTTAGATAGCCATCGTAGCCCTACTGTACAAACACTTCAGCACTTATGTGGTCTATGGTACTGAAGCCTTTTCGGAAACCGGCTTGTTCGGGAGGCTGGAAATCGTCGAGTCTGCGCGCGAGACGATTTGTAATGACTCTCGAAAACAGCACATAGACGCGGCTCAGAAGGGAAATCGGTCTGTAGTTCTTCAAGAGAGCGTTGTCGCCTTTCTTAAAGAACAAGACCACCGCACTTCTGCTCCACGCCACCAAGGAGGACGGAATTGAAGAGCTTCTAAAGGACTTCAAGTACCGGTGTTCCACCCGCTTTCAGAAGCTCCGCTGTAATTCCATCCTCGCCTGGGGCCCTGCCGTTTTTAAGGTGCTGGAGAGCCATTCTAATCTCGCTCAGACTGACGTCCGGGATATCATCGGAACAGTGTCGGATAAGACTTGCTCTTGGATCGTTACTCACACTTGCGTGTGGCTCCAACGATGATGTGTACAGCTGCCCATAGAACCTCTCAATCTCACTCAAAATTCAGGTGTCCCGGAAACAATGCTGCCACATTCAGTCTTCAGCTTTGACAGTTGGCTCTTTCTGGTAGACAGATCTCTGGCAAAGACTTTGGAGCCCTGGTTCCGCTCAATCGCTTCTTCAATACAAGCAGTATTAAATTTACGTAAGTCTCGCCGCATGCATTTGGAGATCTGTCTGTTCAGTTGCCTGTATGCTGTCAAATCTGTTGACGATTGCAGCCTCATCTCCCGTCTAACAGCCATGAGATTAAGAGTGTGATCGGAGAGTTTTTGTGTTCTTCTGCGGAGGGTCTTGCAGAACTTAGCTCCGACCGTATGGACAGTTCCCACGAGCTTGTCATTCATATCGTCCACTGCATTGCAATCTTCTAGGCACTGAAAGCGGTTACGTAACTCGAGCTAAAAGGTTTCGGGATTCTGGATTAGAGCACGTGGGGGACGGAGCGTTGACTTCATTAGACGAGACCTCTACAACTTAACGTTTAGGTTCAGTGTGCCTCTAACCATTCAGTGATCGCTGCCAGTTTTCACCCTTGCGATCACTGAGACATCACTGAGCAGTTGGCGTCTGGTCGTCATAATGAAGTCAATCTCATTTTTGTCGAACTGTCGGGGCTCGACCAAGTCCACTTCCTGTGTGGTAGCTTCTGGAAGAAAGAGTTCATCATAAAGAGTCTCTCTTTCTCCGTAAAGTCGGCCAGCTGCTGGCCCCTTCGGTTCCGTTTCCCTACTCCAAATTTCCCTAACTTCAGCTCACCGCTTTCTCTTGTGCCTAGTTTTGCGTTGAAGTCTCCCATGAACACCGTGTAGTGGGTTTTGGAGGAATGCATGGCTCTGGAAATATCCTCATACATTTCCTCCACCTACTCATCGAGATGTGCCGAGGTTGGTGCGCAAACCTGTATGACCTTCACGAAAACCGTTTGGTGATTCTGAGTATCAGGTATGCAACCCTCGTCGACACACTCCCAATCGTTACAACGTTGTTGACGAGAGACTTGTGGACGATAAATCCGACACCTCCTTGGGACAGATGGTCGATGGATGTGTGTATTCTATGTATGTATATTAACATTATTTCATTCTCTTGGGTTTTATTTGATGTGTAAGTATGTTTTTATGTATATATTTTTATATGTCCTTTGTTGTACGTTTGACTGGCAGAGCATGCTTTAAGCATTAAATCCGCCTTTTGATCCTATGTTGTTTGTTCAATAAAGATTAAATAAATAGATAAATATTGGCCGTGCCCAGCTCGATCGCTCAGTGCTGCCCGAATTCATAATGACGTACCACTCATGTCCTTGAAATTTATATTCCTCAGATATGCAGGTTTCATTATGACGTGTGCAGGTGTTAAATCAGCACTTACAATTTAAATTAACAATTTCATTGGTGCCGGTGGAGATTAAAAACCCGAGATACTTCATTCATTACAGACTATAAAACTTTATTGCGGAACATAAGCCTTCCCAGTAGATTGTTTTAAAGGGGTTGTTTTACCGTTGGTACCACCCTTGACAGGGGGGTTGGCAACCATAGTTTTAATAATTTTCTGTATTTACGAGTATCAGGAAGATAATGGTGCCCAAATTGAGTTTCCATGTGTTGTCTCTTACGACGCCCAAGGGATGGGTATATATTCTTACACTGCCCCTACACGGTTTGACCCGATAGCTATCAAGGTTCTACAATATTCAGACGTCAATACACAAAGATTTAAATAGTTAGATGCGCCTTCACCTTGAAAACTGTGGCATTATTTTAGGATGTGTTCGTTTGCAAGACGCCGACTTGCGCACACTAATGCAATAGTGTCATCTCTTATTGTCTTAAAGAAATTGTGTATACTACTTTCTCTGTCGCACAAACGAGCACTGATTGCGAATGAGTGAGCTCACTCATTTGAGAATGGACACATTTCGGAGTGGTCGTACTATGGTAAGGGCGCATGTAACTATTTAAATCTTTGCCAATACATTCATGTAATGCATGTCTATTGCAGATCCCACATGTGGAAGGCAAAGCTGGGATGGCCGCTATCGCTGACCCTGATAATAAACTGAACCTCACAGAGCTCGCTAAGGGCATGACTACAGCACTACCAGTTTTCGCAAGACCGTTATTTCTGAGGATACTTCCAGAACCGCCCCTCACGGCCACTTTCAAGTTGAAAAAGAAAGAGTTGATTGAACAGGGCTACAATCCTTCACTGAACAGTGATCCTATTTATTTCCTAGATCAAAAGACAGAAAGCTATGTACCTGTAAATGATAAACTGTATAATGATATTGTGCAGGGGAATATAAAGCTGTGATCTGATTTGCCTATTAATCTAAAGGTAATATTTAATAAAGGTAATATATTAATTTAATATATGATATAGTCCGCCACGTTGCTTTGTGGTCTATTTACCCAGGCAAGGCCAAATTATTACCCAGTGACACGAAATAAACAAATTTTATTTAAGTTAGAGACATTGCATAAAGCAAAATAAACGGATTTTTTCGCGTTTAATTATACTTATTTATATTCCGACGTCTTAATTTAAAACTGAAGGTAGTCCGGGTTAATTATGACTACTGGGTGTCGAAAACCTCATTCTCCGTGACCATGGGTGCTGCAAATCTGAAACACCACGAGATAAAAATTATTTAAAATAAGCAAAATTAAACGCGATTTAATACGTAAAATTAAGTAAACATAGGATATATTTAATTAAAAAGACAATGTTGCTTTATAGTTATTCCAAACAAACAAGTCACTTGTAAATATTTATGCGGTTTTATGATATTCCATATGTGATGAGTTATAAATTTAACTTTGTAACTATACAATGGTAATAGTCGTAAGTTTTAACTCTGATTCTTGCTAAATGTAAAAGTGGATAACTTTTATTGGCCCTATGTAACTTGATTTACAAGAAAATAATGTAGGTATAAGATAAGATGAAGTCAACTGATCACTTGGTCCCGGGTTCAAATCCCGGGTTGGTCCAAAAGCAGTTAATGAGTTTTTCTGTGAAAAAATTCTCAGCAGCATTCCGGAAGTCAGGAAGTTGACTTTTTGACTATGTACCTCGGAAAGCATGTTTAGCCGTTATACCTGCGCCTGATCTTCTATTATTTCTGATCACCGTCTCATCGGACTATGAGAGTGAAAGAATAGATAGCGCACCTGTGCTTGCACACTACACCGTACTATACTGTCCTGTGCACTTGGTTTTTCTTTGTTGAGTCAAGCTGCTGTGACCGATGTACGATCTAGACGGCACAACAATATAATGTCCTGCTATATTTGGAGTTCAAACACTAAGATTTTAAATGGACAGCAAAATTACTATATTTTAATAAAGGCTGACTACAGCATGAGGTTGTTTATAAAAGCTCAAAGCAGTTAAAATGTTCTTTTAAAAAATTAAATATTTATTTGAAACATACTATATTTTTTATTTTCAGTCATCTAACATATATCATATATTTACATACAAAAATACTATATTTTATATGAAAGTTGGTTACCAGAGTAGCTTTTCTGCTTCCTTTGATGTTATTTTGACCGCGCATCTATTTGTATGCCTTCAAACTGCGGGGCTTAGATTTGAATCCAAAACCGCCTCTACAGAATTGTTGGTATTTGGTAGCTGGATATATCTTGATTGTACTGTCTCTCTTACAGGTAAATTAAATCTCTTAGTACATTAAATATTCAAAACGATGAAATTTGCTCAAAGTAAATTTCTAGAGAACTGATACAGACAGGAGCTGCTTGGTTCATATTATAGAATGCATCCTTCCATTCGTTACAGTAAAAGTCCACAGCCTCGCCCATAGATCGTAAAAATATAATAATAAAAACTAGGAAATAAAAATTACAACTATAGCAACATTCCTCGTAGGAGAGATTTTGTCATAGTTTTCACGCTCGAAGGTTGGCAACTGTAGTTATTTAAGAAAGATGTTGCTCCCCATTTCCTGTTTCAGTTTCCCTCTGTCGCCTCTTTCAATATATTAGAAAGTACTCTGTGGTCGCCTCTCATGAGACCCACGAAACGATATGGAGCTGTGGATATTTATACCACTACTCAATTACAGTATAGGATTAATATGCCTCCGTTGAGGCAGGCCACCGTGACCGGAATTCGGTCTGGAGGACATTATTATTTATTATCTTAAGAATTATTGTGTACAGTCACAATGATGAGGTTAAATTTCCATTTCGGGTACTTTAATGTACCTTGAATTTCGTCAACCCCTAACGTCCCTTGAATCCAAGGGACGTTAGGGGTTGACGGATTCACTCAAGCCGCCACCACCCGGCACAAATTGTATTGTATGATGTGAGTAAATAAAACGCTTATGTAATATATCAGTTCACATTTATTTTATTCCAACAGTGGTTTACACTAAAAATACTTCCACGGTAACTTCTACGAAACCATATCATTAAAGTGTTCAATATAAAATATTTACTTTGGTCTATTTTCTAAATCTTATTAAATTTGATTTTACAAATAAATATTTCTTTAAGTATATTTTTATTATTTAATTTTTCAGCGTGTAATTTGATCAGAAAATAATTAATTGCAATTTATTACATATAAATTGCCTCCTATTTTTTTTAAATAATAAATTTCTGGCTTGACGCTCTTCACACATACGTGGGTAAGGGTTGACAAGTGTAAAGTAATACTAGCTCGCGGCCTTGCATGCCGCGAGCCCTGAGTCAGATGAAGCTATAAGAGTCGCATAGACTAACAGCGCTAACATCCAGAAAATAGAAAGTAATAATTTGAAGATTGCATATTCACCAAATATTATAGTAAAACAGAGACAATTTTAACAAGTCATTAGTGAAAATTCGGACACATTTGTCAAAGTAGGGGCTGAGATCTTAAGAGAGAGAGAGACAGAGAGAGAAAGAGAAAGAATATTGTAGGTACAAGTATATTTGTTCAAATGTTCACATGTCTTGCGAAATTTTTACTTTAAATTATAAAATTATGTTCATGCATTTCGCAATAAATCGCTATTTTTTGGATCATTTTATTAATGAATAATTACAAAATCGCCTTTCAGTTTATTTTTGGTTGATTAATAATTGGTTTTACATTGAGTATCAGTTAATATATATAAGGACTATTTGGATTAAATTTCATCTTGCTTAGAACCCGACCCAGAAATCCCTTTTTCATTTATTGGATTGTTTTATTTCCAATATGTCATCGTGCTTGTGATAAACTAAAGCGATCGTAGCGAACATAATCAGACTTATAAAAGATCGAAAAGTTCAAACATTTGAAATTAATTTTGTATTTAAAAATATTATTTATATATAAAATTACAGCAAATTTCTACTCTAATATTCTTATATCTAGTTTTATATTTTTTGTCTTTTATAAACATAAGTCTTTTCTAACCTTATTTATATATGTTCAAAAAGTTATTTTTCAATTGACAACAAATTACATCAATATTTTTTGTTGTACATGTTGTATTGATATTTTCACTTAACACTACAATATATTCAACCTCAAGAGGACATCTAGGTGGCGAGACATTTGAAGAATAGAAATAAAATCTTTTATCTTTTTCATCTATTGCATTCGCATTCAGATTGAAAGACCGAGATAGACAGCCGAGAGAGACAACTATAGCTCGGGCTGATTATATCCATAGACAGAATATACTGGCCTATTATACCTGTGAAAAATTGACGAAATCTTCATATCGTATCCTCCTCGTTATACTCCATTCAAAGAACAATATAAGAAAAATGATGGATATGTCGGTATATGTTCGTTCAGTTTGTTTACGTGATGTCTGGTAACGTTAATCCGAGCAATTTTAATAATTTTAGGAGATTGCCTGTTTTAAAGTAATTCAAAGATAAAACAGATGAAGATACAAACGTATTGTATGGACTTAATGCCACCCTGATATTAACTTAAGGTTTAGGGTCAGCTCACACCGAGACGTGATGCGACGCCACTGCGGCGCGCACTTTTTAAGATAGTAATACAAAATATACCTCTATTTACTACATAAAAAGATTACACATTTTATTAAGATAATTCTAAAATGCCTCTCGTCGTAGCGCAGCGCATCGATGCAACGGTACTTTGTCGGTAGGCGCAGCGTGCTAATGCGATACGCTGCCAGCAGCGACTGAACGATGCGCCTTGTGACGTCGCGATCCGTCTAGCGGTGGCACGTTGCGCGATATGAAACCAATGACCTCTTCAAGCATCGTCGCGTCTCGGTGTGAACTGACCCTTATGTATATCTTAATTACATATTTGATATTACAATTTATTATTTTATTATCAGTTGTATAAAAATTATAGTTTTTACAAACACACACTCTAAGCACAATTAACATTTTATTCTAATATTACTTATCCAGATATCATAATTGGCATTTTATTTTGTTATAATCCTTAATCCGATTAAGATATGGTGTAACCAGTTATATTTTGTGAATGATTTTCAGCCAAAAAAACATAATGTTTTACATAATTAAAGCCTTTAGACCTTGATCACTAAATAAAATCATAAAGGAATGTTTATGTCAAAACAACATGTAATTAAAACAATGGTATCAACATATTTAACCCAGTAGTAGTAGCTGGCGATAGCCACTGAATAAAACTCAATTAATAAATATATAGTGAAATAGTGATAATCGAGTGATAGCCTTAATTTGCTACTTTATGCTACATCCATATGAATATAATGACAAGAGTAATCAATGAGTAATTAAAAAAATTAATTATTACGTTTGGATGCAACAGGTCCATATTATCGACTTCCAATTTCGGGATGACAGTTCAATTTTTTATTTTTAAAATAAGTACAGAATCGATTTTAATAAAAACTTTACCAATTTGTAGATATGGCATTATTTTTTATATTGACATTCGAAACAAACACAAACGTGCAAGCGTACAAAACCTTTCTTTTTGAAACAAGATAATTGGACTTCAAGCTTGAAAGTGTATCAAACAATTTGACGATACATCAACAGACAAGCATGTTTGTGTAGATATTATATAATGAGCGTGATGCATAAGAAGCGAAGGAGATATGTCAGGATAATACCAAATGGAAGTCAAAGTTAAAGCGACAATAGCCTAATGGCAGGGCGCGGACCGCGAACTCAAAAAGATCATGGGTTCAAATCCGCCATTCGACTACTGGCGTGAACCACTCGTAACACAGGCAATTTAAGCTTACCACGGGTGGTTAAGTGGAATATTAGTAATATTAATAGCATTTTTAATATTCTTTTTAATAAAAAAAAATTAAAAAAAAAGTCCGTACTCTCTGCCTAGCCCTTTTTAATAGAATAAGCGTTAAAAGCGGGCACACAGCCGACCTGATGGAAAGTGGATGCTGTGGCTTATATACGTTTCTATCCTTGTTATCTATCCTCGAATAAGAATCAAAATGCAGATGCGTCGTCACCCCTGAGAATTGCCTCGTATCCAGTATAAAGTGTCTCCGGTGCTCTACACCTACCATACGAAAACACCTGCTATTTTACGCTGGTGTTCTGTGAGACAGGCGTGAGATTTTGTGTTATTAACTCTAAGTCATTGAACGTGAAAATATTATGTTGAAGTTTAAACTTCCAAATATCGTACCCAACAAAACATTTAAATGGAAAATTTCGTAATGTCATACAGTGACTTTAAGCGAGAGTTGTATTTATTAAGTTTATGGGCAATACGTTATTAATTTTTTTTTATTTTTTTTATTTGTTTTACTTTCCAAGTTTATCTAAATATGTGTTAATTCCTGAGGTTTACAACGCTGATTAAAGTTTCATTTATTAATTATTAAAAACTCATAACAAATTACCATGTTGCTATTCTAAATGGAAACACCCTTACGGCCTGGCCACTGAAAATTCGCGCTGCGCGATTTGAGTCACGTTTGCCGCCGCGACCAGATAGGCCGAGAGTGAAATGTCTTTATCAAAGTTATCTCGATATTGCTTAGAAAGTAATTGTTTTTTGATTCAAGACATAATATTTGGATGAGATTGCGGAGTACTTGATTTGAATAGGAATCGAGTTATAGATGGAGAATTCCCCAACAAATAGAATGCATCTAGAAAAAAAATTCGAGTAAATACCAGAATGAGTGTTGAAACCTGCGATTATATTCTTGTTAATTTTCAACCAGAATTGGAGATAAAAGTCAATGCGGATAGAATTTTAAGTTGTTTTTGTCGGCCCGGCATTTTACGCGGCGAAAACAACTAAAATATTTTGTTCCTATACTATTCGCCGCGTCTGCCGCCGCGACTGCCGCCCGATTCCGTGGTTTGCACCGTACTGATTCATACATTTGTTTCATTCGCCCGCCGCGCCCCAGTCGCCCGCGCGATTCGCCCGGTAAATTTTGCCGCTACGCGTGGCATGCTTCATACATTTCTATACATTTGTTTTAGTCGCTAGACGCCTCGCCGTTCGCGCCGCGCGAATTTTCGCTACGGCGAATGTCCCGTGGCCAGGCTGTTACATACAGGTATATTTAATTTTTCATGTTTATTCTCTGACTTCAAATATAAAAATACGCTGAAACTTGTGACATTAAAATATATTACCTTTTGAATAGTCTATAAAAAATACGTGTGTATACATAATGCTTTTTTTTCTAATATAGCTAAGAGCCAGTGGGCGACAGACTTACGGTATTTCAATAAGCTTCACATTTTTTTCGGTTAATCCCCTATACCTGAGGTACATGAAATGAGGAAAAGTTTGACCGGCGGTCGATATAGAGATCCTCAGGTGTGAACGGTGTAAAAAAATGAACAAAGAAACGTAATAGCAATAAGTCCGCCGCTTTGACATCTTGAAAAATTCAATAAAAGTTACCGAAAAATAACATTGACAGACACCTATGATGGCCTCAAGGTCATGGTCATGCTTATTGAATTTTTCAAGATGTCAAAGCGGCGGACTTATTGCTATCACGTTTTTTTGGTAATTTTTTTACACCTTTACCTGAGCATCTCTATATCGACCGCCGGTCAAACTTAAGTCCCCATTTAATGTACCTCAGGTAGGTATAGCTACAACCGAAAAAAATCTGAAGCTTATTGAAATACCGTGAGTCTGTCGCCCACTGGCTCTTAAGCTAATACCATTTATGTGTGGAACTACTTCAAACACGTTTTTGATAATCAAGACAAAACATGTCGCTGTTGTATATTTTTTTTCTATAATAGTATAAATTTGAACAAATACATTGCAATCTTTGTGCGTAATGTTAAACATTCAATTGTATATATCTGAAGATTTTTTAACAGTATTTATAATCCGACTATGACTATTAAAAATACATATGTTTCTATTATAATGTTAAAGTACAGTTCGCCTTGAAAAAAAAAGAATAACATCATTCGGTACAATTTTTACAAAATTTTACACATTTTAAAGGCATAAAATTAACAAAAAATTTAAAATACAACGTCTTAACTAAATATAAATACATTAAACAAACAAGTAACAACACGCCAAAATGTGAGCGACTTAATCGTACTCAAAGACCAATAATAGTACGAGTATTTTGCACAAGAAACTCAGTAAGTTTAATACACAAGTAAGCACAAAGTCCATCTAATGGAAAGTGGATGCTGTGACCCATAGACATCTACATCTGCCCTCGATTTATAACCAAAATGCAAATGCGTTGTCAATTCCATGACTGATGGAATACTTCGTCACCGGTAATACCTACAGATTAATCACCCGAACACCATGAAGGCATAATTATGTTTTCTCTTTCTCTTCAATAAAAATATACGTAACCCTCAAAGAAGGCTTATATCGTGTGTCATGGAAGACATAATAATAATAATAACGTCCTCCAGACCAAATTTCGGTCACGGCGGCCTGCCTCAACGGAGACTAGCCATCGGCGCAAGACAGGATTATAGTGCCCAAGTGTATACGCAAGCACAGGTGCACCCTCTATTCCCTCACTCTCATAATCCGATGGGACGGTAAACAGACACGACCGGGGAGAGATCAGGCGCAGGACCAACGGCTTTTACGTGCTTTCCGAGGCACGGGGGTGAGACACCGCCGACTTCCTGACTCCGGGCAACTACTGAGAATTTCTTGACGGAAAACTCAATAATTAGTTTTATTTGGCCCAACCCGGGATTCGAACTCAGAATGGAACCCAAAATGGAAGACATACATTGCACATGGGTCCATCCAGAGCCGGAACAATTATTTGTAGACCATACAAACATTTGCTCAGTTTGGGATTCAGATCCGGGGCCGAGCAACATCACAATTCAATGATTGGCCACTGTATTACCCTTACCCTGTCGTCAATATTATATTACGCTGGTATTCTACCTTTCTTTTTCCGGTGATGTCAGTGCTGTTAGCCATTTGTTTTTTTACATCTTCATCTAATTCAAAAACTTCATCTGACTCAAGAGCTTTATCTCACTTAGGCGTAGTTAACGTGAGAGCGTGTTTCTTGGTTCATTGTCTCATTTAATAACTTCATTACACCACCACAGTAAGACATGATAAAGCCACGCTGCAGGTATATAGTGATTATAGCACCAATAAGTAGGCTCGAATGGTGTAGGACCACACACTCATAGAATACCAGAGCAAAATAGCAGCTGCTGCGTTCCGTATGGTGAGTGTAGAGAACCGGAGCCTTTTTCTACTAGAAACGAGGCATTCCATCTTTGTTATCAGGGGTGACGACGCATTTTCATTTTGATTCTTTATCGAAGATAAATGTAGATGTCCATGGGCCACAGCATCCACTGACTATCAGGTGGACTGTGTGTCCGTTTGTTTCCTTTAGTATATAAAAAATCAAGACCCGCAGCCATTAATTTTGATGCGTTATGGACGTTACTTTTGTGAGCGTCACTTATGTAGGGCTGATAATATTAAAATTATACACCAACCAACCAACCTTATGAAATGTATATAAAAGAAACTTCAAAGAATTAAATTATTACACATTTAACTAAAATGATTGATTGCAAATTAAATAATTTGTTACTCTATGACAGTGCGATTCACCATCAGTGTCATTGTCGAGCATTGACATTGGGTGCGTTTGGCAGAAAAAAGCGCTAACAAGCGCTTACTAGCGCTAAAATAGTTTTCGGCCACGATTGCTACTTCAGTAGCGCTGACACAATCCGCCATTTTGCTTATTTAATTTGTTTGTTTTGAAGTAGAGTTTATAAGTTGTTTTTTGCAATATTAGTTTTAAGTAATATAATGACATGAATATACATATACATGTTATTAAAAATTCATGATTGGTAAGTTTTTAATATGAATATTTCACAAACATATATTTAAATTAGGTTAGGTTCCCCGGTTAAAACTAACATCGTGTCCTAGAGGAAAATGGCTACTTACGATTTGACAGCGCTTACCGCTTACGGTCGCCATTTTGCTTACAAGCGCTTGCTAGCGCTTTTTTCTGCCAAACGCACCCATTATAAGTAAATAACTCATATGCAGACCAATATTGTTTTAGTATTTTGGTATCTCATTTTACTCGATTACGGCGGCGTCATGTTTTGATAAATAATATCTAAATGGCTAATGACTACCCCCATGAACAACTGCAACGCAACCACCAGGGCATTTGCAGGTGCGTTGCCAGCCTTAAAAAAAGTTGGCTCCTTCATACATTTGCATACGGACAAACATTCTGACCCTGAACAACTATTACAATATATAAAAAAAAATGAAAGACCTATTTTCGGGTGGTTTTTAGAGTTTATAAATAAAATGATATTTGTGGAACAAGTAATGTTTATAAAATCACCAATTTTAATAAATATTACCCCGCTATAATTGATATTAATTTTAAAATTATGTTTTGTTTTTGTTTTTTTTTTTTAATTTAAGAGTTTGGCATGTTTCCTGTAATGTGACCAAATTTGATTCAAACTCGATGAAACTAAAAAGCCAAACTATAAAAGAGAGAAACCTATACATCTAAAGGATTCAGCCTGCGAGAGAAAGAGCTAGAATACAGTATTCAGTGTTTATTATAAAAAAATATTATAATTAGATAATACAATTACCCTACCTCTGATACTCTAAATTCTTCTCATTCTCCCGAAGTTGATTTTTCTAAAGGTTTTACTTTTAACATGTGTGACACATACAAGTTTTTTTATTAATTACACATAAAAATGAATACTTTTTTCAATTTAAAAAAATAACATTAGAACAAAATTGAAATTAAATTCACGAGTAAATTATTTCGTGGAATTGATAATCCGTATTCAAATATTTTAAAACACGCCTGGTTGTGGCGCCATAAGAAATTCATCACATCATCTTATATCTTGGGTTAGAGGCGACTATGGAAGTTGGCAAAGAGAGCTGGCCACCAATAGATAGTGGTATAACAATCTTGTATATACACTAAGTGAGCGGAAGAAAGGCAGCGACAAAGATACTGAGTAGTAGGACTTTTTTGCCTAGGACTCTGTCAGAGTAGGTACCAAACCTTAGAAGAGATTGCTGTTTGGCGAAAGAAATAGGTATAACGGTAATAACCATAGTATACTATAATTCACAATAGAATTATGTGAATTATAGTATACTATGGTTATGACAGAGTCCTAGGCAAAAAAAAAATTCACACTAGACCAGTCAGGGGGTTTTCATGCTGGTCTACCTTTCCGGTGATCCTGTTATGGAATACGGGTACGCGACCCCGGCTCCCCGAGCTACTGTTATTCTCATACCTTTCCTGCCGAGATAACAGTATCCTTACACCTACGCTCCTACCCCCAACCTTTTTTTTCCTTTTTCCAAAATGGTAGCTTCCTCTACCAACAATAGCATACCCAAAGAGGGTTGGTGTCAGGCAGGCGGCCGACTGTAAAACTTTTGCCAAATCCCATGCAGTAAACTTATGAATATTACGAGTTGTGGGATATATGACAGGGCTAGGGCGTACCCCGCAGGCGACGCGCAGGAGCAGCACCCGGCTCCTGTGGGAAGTGGGCAAGGGTTGTCGCACCTTACGGAGCGGGTGCGACGTAAGAGGCGAGCCCGTAGAGAGAAGAATGTCAGAGTGAGGTTTGCAAGCTGGAATATAGGTACGATGACTGGAAGAGGAAGAGAGTTAGCAGATGTTTTGAAACGACGAAGAGTGAATGTTGCCTGTTTGCAGGAAACAAAATGGAAGGGCAATAAAGCAAGAGAGATTGGGGAAGGATACAAGTTTTATTACTGTGGAAGTGACGGGAAGCGAAATGGAGTAGGAGTTGTGTTAGATAGTGGAATGAAAGAACGAGTGACAGATGTGAAAAGAGTAAATGACAGAATGATAGTTGTTAAATTAATGATTGAAAACAAAGTAGTGAATGTTGTAAGTGTGTATGCTCCGCAAACAGGCTGTGAAGAGAGTGTGAAAGAGAAGTTTTGGGAGGAATTTGATTGTATGATGATGGGAATACCTGAGAGTGAGGATGTTTATATGGGAGGAGATTTTAATGGACATGTAGGGAGAGTGAATGACGGGTATGAAAGAGTACACGGTGGATGGGGGTACGGAGTACGCAACCGTGAGGGGGAAGTTCTTCTGCAAGCAGCATGTGCTTTCGACCTGGCTGTAGTAAACACGTGGTTCCAAAAACGAGATCAGCATCTTGTTACTTATAAAAGTGGCCACCACGCGACACAGATCGACTATCTTCTGTTAAGACGGAACCAAATCAAGAGTGTAAAAAACTGCAAAGTGCTTCCAGGTGAAGACTTAGTATCCCAGCACCGAATTCTGCTGGCTGACATCTGCTTAACTGTTCGCCTCAACAAACATAAGGATCGTCCCCCACCCAAAATAAAGTGGCATTTGTTGCATAAGGAGGAGTATGCAAGTGAATTTAGAGAGCTAGTTGTAAACAAGATGATAGAGATGGGTGATATGGAAGGAATGAGTGTGAATGAGTGCTGGAAGGAAATGGCTGATTGTATCCGAAGTGTGGCAAGGAAGGTGTTAGGAGAAACAAAAGGGAAGCGTATGATAGATAAGGATGGGTGGTGGTGGAGTGAAAGTATTAGAGAAGTTTTGAGAGAAAAGAAAAATGCCTTTAAAGAATGGCAGAGCGTAGAAGACCAGAATGAATCCATAAAAGAAAGTAAGAGAGAGGCGTATAAAGAATGTAAGAAGAGAGCGAAGAAGGAAGTTGCTATTTGTAGGGCAGAGGCGCAAGATAAATTATATCGGTCCCTTGAAAGCCCCGAAGGTCAAAAACGACTTTTTCAAATTGCAAGAGCGAGAGAAAGGAATGGAAGAGATGTTTCACATGTAAAATGTATAAAAGATGATTCTGGAAGGATTTTGACTGACGATGAAAGTATAAAGAAGCGATGGAAGGAGTATTTTGAGAAATTGATGAATGAGGAGAATGAATGGAATGGTATGCTTGAAAACCCACCAGTGAATATGGGCTTAGTGAGAGAAATTAGTGTGGAAGAAGTAAAAATGGCTGTTAGGAATATGAAGAATGGGAAGGCAGTCGGCCCAGATGGAATACCAGTAGAAGTGTGGAAGTTGCTGAGTGCGGATGGATGGAAGTGGTTGAGTTTATTTTTCGGTAAATTGTTGCAGGAAGAACAAATACCTGAGGAATGGTGCAGTAGTATACTGGTCCCCATTTTTAAAAACAAAGGAGACGTTCAAAACTGCAGCAGTTACCGGGGAATAAAACTCATGTCACATACTATGAAAGTCTGGGAAAGAATAATAGAGAGAAGAATGAGAGAAGAGTGTGAGATAACACAAAACCAGTTCGGATTCATGCCCGGTCGAGGTACGACAGATGCCATTTTCGCATTACGCCAATTGTGCGAAAAGTACAAGCGCGTGCATAAAAATCTGCACATGGTTTTTGTCGACCTTGAAAAGGCGTACGATCGGGTTCCCCGTGAGGTTTTGTGGTGGGCGTTAAAGATGAAAGGTATGCCTGGGAAGTATGTGAGGTTAGTCCGTGCTATGTACAGAGCATCCCGTACATGTGTACGATCTGCCGCGGGAACTACGGGCAGTATCGATGTGGCGGTAGGGCTGCACCAAGGGTCGGCATTGAGCCCTTACCTCTTCCTACTGATTATGGACGCTTTGACGTCGGACCTGCAGGATGAGGCACCCTGGTGCATGCTCTTTGCCGATGACATCGTGCTTGTCGGGGAAGAAGGCATCGAGGTACAGAGCAGACTGACGGGGTGGCAACAGAGGCTGGAAAGTGTTGGCTTGAAGATCAGCAGATCCAAAACCGAATATCTGTGCTGTGATTTCGGCGGTCTTTCCAGTCCTGTACCCATGTCGTTGGATGGCGCTATACTGCCTACCTGCTCAGATTTCAAGTACCTCGGTTCCCTCATTCAAGGCGACGGCGGAATAGATAGAGCTGTGCAGCATAGGATTAACGCAGGGTGGATGAAATGGCGACAGGTCACAGCCACAACGTGCGATCCCCGAATGCCAATAAGGCTGAAGGGGAAAATTTACAAATCGATCATCCGACCTGTCGTCATGTATGGAAGTGAATGCTGGGCCGTCAAGAAGAAGGATGAAAATAGACTGCATGCGAATGAAATGAGAATGTTACGATGGATGTGTGGTGTGACAAGGATGGATAAGATAAGGAATGAGTATATAAGAGGAAGCCTGAAAGTAGCGCCAGTGGTAGAAAAGGTGAGAGGAAGCAGATTGGCATGGTTTGGGCATGTGATGCGGAGGAATGAAAGTCATGTCACAATACGAGTGTTGAATATGAATGTGGAGGGACACACGGGCAGAGGAAGGCCGAATAAAAGATGGATCGATTGTGTGAAGAGTGATATGAGAATGAAAGGAGTAAGTATGGAAATGACGGCTGATAGAGAGGAATGGAACAAGAAGGTTTACTGCGCCGACCCCAGATAATGGGAAATGGTTTAGAGAATGAATGAATGAATGAACTATAATTCACAATAGAATGGCTGTCTAGCTTATTTTGTACGCGATTCGGCATCGCCGGGAGCACACATACAAGCAATTACGTCGTATTATAACTACTACAAACCCAATTTGCTGTGTTTACAGACTGAGTAAATTTACACATTTTAGACTTATGATTAATGTTCAAGATCAACATTTTAAAAAAATCGTTTAAATTTTAATACATGTTTATTTGTAGATAGTGTGCAATTTGGTATTTTTTAAATAATTTGCATGCGAATTTGAAAACGATTGTAACATCAAAAAACATCTTGTGTTGACATTTATACGTGTGAATTGATGTTAGTGACATTTTAGTGGCTACACGGGCACCGCTCACTCTCCCGCTCCATTATGTATGTATTATGGTATTCTATGGTAATAACTATTGTATTTCGGTCTGAAGAGTATTGAAGAGTCAGTGTTAATACAGGGTGCATTCCAACTTAGTCCTCAGAAGTGACAACTCATCTGCGACCTACTTAGTTTGAAGTTGGCTGGAAGTGACCATGGGCTGTAGGTTCGTTTGACAGTGCAGTTGCATAAAAAAGTACAGGAGTTTGGTAATGTAGTCGGAAATCCGCCTGCCTCTTAAATTGAATAAGTATGACAAACGAGCGCACAGTCCACCTGATGGTAAGTGGTTGCTGTGGCCCATAGACATCTACATCTATCCTCGATTACGAATCAAAATGCAGATGCGTTGTCACCCGTGAGGACTAAGATAGAATGCCTCGTTTCCAGTAAAAAGGATCTCCGGTTCTCTACGCCCACCATACGAAACATAGCAACATTAAGCTGCTATTTTACGTTGGTATTCGGCGAGAGCGTGGTCCTTCACCTTCTCATAATAAAGCTGAAGAGTGCCTCTACGACTTCTGTCGCTCTGTGTTTCGATTTGAACAAATCTTATAAAATATGAGATTAATTTTTTCTGAATAACCAACAGTTGACTGCTCAGAGCTTACAAAGAAAGAAAAACACTGATCCTTAATCAATGAACTATTAAAGTAAGTATTGGTGTTATGTTATCGTCATATCTGAGACAGAAAACACCTTATCGTTCGGGTCTTGTCATCGTTGGTTCCGGTCTTTCACCTTCTTCCGGTGCAAGAGCAAAGGTCCGCTCAGTTCCTCGTCGATTTGGTCCTGGGACTTGCCTTTAGTCTCCGGCATGATCAGGTAAATGTATCCAGCGGCGATAAGTGTGGTTGTAGCGCTAATATAGTATACAGCGTGAAGGCCAAGATTAATAGCCAACGTGCCGAAGTAGCGGAGAAGTAAGAAGTTGCTGAGCCATGTACAGGTGATGAGGATACTCGAAGCTAGACTGCGGACCTGTTAATGAAGGAGTTATTACTAAGTAGCCTAATGACAAGGCGCGGACCGCGAACACAAAAAGGTCGTGAGTTCGAATCCGCCATTCGACTAGTGGCGTGAACCACTCGTAGCACAAGCAATTTAAGCTTACCACGAGTGATTAAGGGGAATATTAGTAATGTTTGTAGCATTGTTAATATTCTTAAAAAAAATAATTTGAAGTTTTTGTTTGTATAGTGGCGGTGTTAAGAGAATCCAATGAAAAAGTATTATGCCATTGGTGACATAAGAGCCGAAGGAGGCATCCAAACCAGAAAAGAAGCTGCAGCATTTTCTTAATAACAATCTCCCATTCCTCAGACCCTAAGGCCCACTTGTTTTTTTTTCTTATTCTTCACACGACGGAGGTTTTTTTTTCGAACCAGTGGTAAATGCATAAATAGTTTTCATTCTTATTGAAAATTATATATGTAATCTATAATCGAATAAAATTATTTTATTCCACCTATCACATCACATCACATCCCATATCATTCCATTCCGTTCCATTCCATGCTATTCCATTTTATTCTATTTATTCATGAGACGTCTATCGGAAGCTTTTTTTCTGTTATTTCCCTTTCTTAGCTTAAGTAGCTTCTGATGACTCGGTCGAAAAGGAACGGGTTTGTAATACCTTACGCTGGTACTACAAATCAAATAAAAAGATATGGAAGTGCGAAGTACTTAATTAATTAACTAAATATTTTAATACAATTAAATATAGTAAAATTAAATATAGTAATAAAATAATATATAAAATAATATATATAATAATTAAATACATAAAAATTAAATATAGTAAAATAAAAAGCAGTAAATGAAAATGTCTATTTATGCAAATTAATATTAAAACAGAATCTACCGTTATTATCTTTATATGCAGAAAATTTAACACTTATTAAAAAATAATGTTTATAAACTTACGTTCATAGTAAACAATTCCGATACTAATACATAAGGCACTGAACCCAAACCGATGTTGTATAAAAATAGCACCATCGATAACAGCACTATTGGCACCCAAATTTCTTCACCTGCATTTTCATTATGCTCGTATTTGAATGACCATGTCGTTGTTGTGGCATTTTCTTCTTCTATACCGACTCTAAATGACCCTATAGGGTCAGATTCATTCAAGCTCTCCTGATATAAATCTCTAGGAAAACTTCCACTTCCCCTTGTTATATTCTCGCGTATATCGCCAATTTCCCCTTTTATATTCTTCTCCTTCATAATTTTCTTATATGGCCACAACCTATGCGTGTACCAAGACTGCATACGTATATGAGGATCGCAGTATATGCCCAGGATAGCAAGGCAGCAAGCTATTCCAGAACAGGACCATAACAGCAAAGTCTGAAAATGAAAGTTGATACTTAGACCACTTTAAGTCTATTGTGTTTCTACTTTAAGTCTATTGTAAAACCAAGTTACGTGGTAGAGCCACGCTGCGGGTACATTATGGTTATAGCACGAACGAGTCGGCTCAACCGGGGTAGGAACCCTCTATCACAGAATACCAGCGTAAAATAGCAGCTTGATGCTGCCGTGTTTTGTATGGTGAGTTCTGAGAACCGGAGACCCTTTTTACTGGAAACGATTAATTCCATCTTAGTCCTCAGGATGTCACCCCTGCACTTTGATTCTTAATTGAACATTGCTACAACGTCCACTTACCATGTCGTAGACTATATGCTCGTTTGTCACCCATTTTCTGTAGAAAAGTCAAGTCCATTTCCAGAGTGAGTATATCTACCAAATACATAAGACTAGTTTGATTGTTACAGTTTCAGTGTTAAGTTATTATATACTCATTGTATACTATATTTAGAGTTTTAATAATTTTACAAAAGCTCTCTTATAAGTGTTACCGTGTATTGGCGGCAAAAGAGAGGTACTTTACCCTATTTAACGAAAATAGCCAAATTATGGCTTTCATCATCATCATCATTACAGCCCTTTACAAGTCCACTGCTGAACATAGGCCTCCCCCAAGGTATGTCACAAAGCACGGTCCTGAGCCACCTGCATCCATCGACTTCCTGCATGTCTTACCAGGACGTCACTCCATCTAGTGGGGGGTCGCCCCACACTTCGTCTACCGGTACGAGGCTCGAGAACGTTTTTTCCCCAACAGTTGTCGGTTCTTCGAACTACATGGCCGGCCCGTTGCCACTTCAGCTTACTAATCCGTTGGGCTATGTCGGTCACTCTGGTTCTACTGCGTATATCCTCATTTCTAAGTTTATCAAGCAGAAAAACTCCGAGCATAGCCCTCTCCATAGCTCGCTGAGCGATTTTGAGCGTCCTCATACGGCCAGCAGTGAAGGACCACGTCTCAGTTCCATATGTCATCACTGGCAACACGCACTGGTTGTACAACTTAGTTTTCAGGTTTTGAGGTATACCTGACGAGAAGATGCGTCGTAATTTCCCGAACGCTGCCCAGCCGAGTTGAATCCGTCGATTGACCTCTCGGTCGAAGTTGGACTTACCTAGCTGGACTATTTGTCCCAGGTAAACGTACTCATCAACAACTTCGAGCTTAGTGCTCCCAACAACTACCGGCATAGGTGTGACATGGACATTAAACATGATGGCATTATGGATTTCAACAAATGGCAATATAACCATCTCGTTTACGTCAGACGCAAAATACTCCGAGCCATGAAGGTTAGAGAACAGGAGAACGATCACTACGTACTAAAGCATAGCCCGCCTGTCCTTGAAAATTGTAGAATACATAGCGGCGCTGACGTCGGTGAGTAGTGACTGCGAAGTTAGGCTGGTTTTCCTCTCATGCTTACCGCCGGCGTTGACGGTCGGCGAGTAGTATCACGCTGATCACCGTGAAGTACAGACGCAAATAATGTCGATGTTAGTGAAAACTGTTGCCGTGTACTATTTAGTTCATCCATTAATCGAGCAGACAATCTTTGCAGGGGAATTCGTTATATTATATATAAATAGTGTATTTCTTCTGATGAAACGTTTTCGAAAAGTGCGACGACGATGTCATCCCAGGCTTTGTTACGCGCATCTTTATTTCGATATAATGGGTCCGAAGCGTCCTATAAACATTTTCTTGATCGCACTTCGTCAATTACTCGACTGGTGTTTATATCACGATTGCCCATGATTGTATTTGTCGGTACGTGCGTTCAGCGCGACACGAAAACGCTCACTGAGTGTGGAGGCGCGTCGGCGCCTGTTGTTCTGCGGCGCCGACGCGCGACACTCACGCCCGCGTATAGCTCTCGTAGGAATCTGCGCGACTCAAAAACGCTACATATAACTACATACATACACAGACATACAACAGAAAAAAGACCCATACAGATAGATATTTAAACGGTGATTCTCACCACCATCCTTCACAGTTAGCTACCGTGGGTAAATCTTTGTTTCAGAGAGCACGAGGGATCTGTGACAGTAAACACCTGGCTTTTTTTTATATATAGAAGAGGGGGCAAACGAGCACGCGGCTCACCTGATGTTAAGTGACTACCGCCGCCCATGATCAACCGCAACACCAGGAGAATTGCGGGTGCTTTGCCGGCCCTTTAGAAAGGAGTAAGCTGTTTTCTTGAAGGTCCCCAGGTCGTATCGGTCCGGAAAAATCGCCGGTGGTAAACTATTCCACAGAGAGGTTGTACGTGGAAGAAAACTCCTTGTGAAACGTACAGTGGTGGACCGCCAAGCATCCAGATGGTGTGGATGGTATCGGGACGTTTGCCGTGTAGTGCGTTCACGAAATTTGGCAGCTGGGATTAATCCGAACAATTCCTCAGAGCACTACCCGTGATAGATGCGATAAAATACGCAGAGATGCAACATCTCTTCGCAGCGCCAGTGAATCGAGCCGATCGGAAAGCACTCGGTCGTCGACGATTCGAGCCGCTCTGCGCTGGATGCGGTCAAGTGGAAGGAGCTGGTACTGGGGAGCCCCAGCCCAGAGATGGGAACAGTATTCCATGTGCGGCCGAACCTGCGCCTTGTAAAGTTGCAGGCGGTGTGCCGGCATGAAATACTGTCCCGCTCTGCTGAGCACGCCAAGCTTTTTAGAGGCCAATTTGGCCTTCCCTTCCAAGTGACCACGAAACTGCACGTCACTCGATATGTCGACGCCGAGGATTCCGATACTGGCTGAGGCAACAAGGGGAGTGCCTTGAAACTGAGGGGATACAACAAAGGGGTTCTTTTAGCGGTTAACGCGCAAACTGACTGCCGAGCTCCAACACGTCAAGCAAGTTTTGCATGACAACAAGCTTCGGGTCCCGCGCCTACGTCACAGTGAACGAGTGAAGCCGGCCACAGTCGAGCGTGTACCTGCTGTACTGCCATATGTTAGAGGAGTCACTGACAAGATTGGCTACATCTTGAAGCGCTCTTCCATCAAAACATACTTCAAGCCGCGAAAGAAGATTGGTCAGTTTTTACCATCAGTCAAGTGTAACATCCCTCTGCAAGATGCAGGAGTATACAAGCTTGATTGTGAATGTGGTCTCTCTTACATAGGACAAACTCGACAGGCCTGTTGGTCTAGTGGTTAGTGACCCTGACTGCTATGCCGGAGGTCGTGGGTTCGATTCCCACCCAGGACAAATGTTTGTGTGATGAGCACAATCAGTTGTTCTGTGTCTGGGTGTAATTTATCTATAATATTTATGTATTTAGAAATATATAAGTATGTTTATCAGTTGTCTAGTACCCATAACACAATCTCTGCTTAGCTTGGGACTAGATGGTGTTGTGTGATGGTTGTGGAATATTATTATTATTATTATTATAAACTAAAAGATCAATTAAAACCCGCGTCAAAGAACATATAGCTGATGTGAAGAATCGACGCTCCGGGAAGTCTGCAGTCTGTGAACATGTACAGGATCGCCCCCGTCACTACATCAGATTTGATAGACCACAAATCCTCGTTAAAGAACACCGATTCCTTCCAAGGATGATTCGCGAGGCTATTGAAATCAAAAAACATCCTAATTTCAATAGAGAAGATGGCTGGGTGCTACCATCTGCTTGGGATCCTATAATACATAAAATTAAATCCCAACCCAAGCATACAACTGCAAGACTCCATGATACCATAAGTTCATACTGCGTAGATCGGAACAAAAGTAAAATTTTAATCTATGGTAACCGCGGTTAACTATGACAGCTGGACGTTGAACATCTCAGTCCTTCCCGTAACCATGGGTGCTGTAAAGCTCTCGAAACGTCGGGTATTTAAAAAGTTAAATATACGCGATAAATTCCGTAAAAACTAGTATTATTTCAATGTGTAGTGTTCGTGTAAATATAAGAAATCATTATGGTTTAGCATCTGATCGGAAAAATAGACTGAAAATGACTTATTGACCGAACTTCATGATCGCAGCGCCTCACCTATGGTGTCCATATTTCTGGGACACTATTTACTACGGCGATCGTTCTCCTGTTCTCTAACCTTCATGCTCGGAGCTAATACGAGCAGTAGCTTGAAAAAAGCGAGACACCCGACACTGCTATTATAATTCCTACTATGGGAGAGTCTCACATCCAGGAATAGATTTTTATAAACCAGTGGACTTCCATGAACTGATATTTTAGTATAAGAAGACTGACAAGATCAGTTTTTAATTTTTACGGATGCATTTAGGTCAGTTTTGTAGAATATTTATTGTTTATGATATTTATATGAGAGTTGATAGCTTCCGTAGTTAGGATATTTGCAGTAGAATCAGAGTAACTGACATAGCCCAACGGTACAGTAAGCTGAAGAGGTAATGCGCACTATGTGTACATATTGCTCGAAACACTGACAACCGATGAGGAAAAATGTTTCTCGTGTGGCTGCAGTGGACCGTTCTTTGTGACGTTCCTTGGAGGAGACCTTTGTTTAGCAGTAGAGGTGTGATGTACTGTGATAATTATGATGATAATGACAATGGTATATGTCGGCGACAAAGCACATAATTAACCAGTGACGAATTGTGTTTTAAAACTATTATAATTTCTTAATTAGTGTAGTTAGCGCCTGCGACAAAGCATAATTTACCAAGTAACGAACTTTATTTTGAGACTATTATAATTTCTCAATTAGTGTAATTAGCGTGTTAACTCATATTAGAATATAATTTAAATATAATTACAAAATTGAAAGGTTAGCTTTTAATAATAATTTTGTAAGGAAGTTTTTAAGCAAGAATTTGTATTCTAAATACTTATAAAAAATTTAAGTTTTGTTTAACGCTTGAAAACTGGTGTTAGATTAAAGGTTTATATGTAACATAATGTAGACAAAAAGAAATAAGTAGATCAGACATCTGTTTCAATAAATATAAGACAAAATATATAGTAAATTAACAATTTTGTAGGGTTTTTGCTCTAGAAGTTTTGTATAAAGAACTTAATAGTTTATATCGTTATTTTATATTATAGAATATTACTAGAGCAATCTAACAATGTATAATTTGTAAGGGTTATTTAAAAGTTATAATAAATAAAGGCTCCTAAGGTTTCGGCTCGAAATAAAAACAACACGCGAGACAGGGAAAACCGCGCTAACATCCGTACGGTAACGCCGGCGGGTATAAAAGTTGAGCAAATTTCGGCTCAAATTGTTGCGCCCTCCTTTCTGCCAAGGAGGGTCGCGTTCGTATACGGCTTAGAGATCTCTTGTCAGATCGTTAAGCCAATTCCTAAAAGGTTGGGTTTAGTGGGTAAAAGTCGCCACATAACCACGCAGCCGGCTGCGTGGTATGCTATGAGCATTCCCAACCTCCCTCCCCCGCTTTCCGGAGGGTTGCCCATATTTGCTTCGGGCGCAAAAAAAAAAAAAAAAAAAGGCTCAAATTGCATCTATCAAGGATCTCCTAGGTGTGCGTTATTTGTAGTTAGCAGTGGCTGCAAATAACCGTTGGTACGACATACTCCGCCGATCGTCGAGTCCCGTGATTCCGTGAGGCGTCGAGGTCACCGGCCCCTAGGTTGATTCTTGGCACTTTATGCGTTCCGTGCATCTTGTGCCCAGTCGCGTAGTAAAGTGCCACCATCGCATTTCCCCCAACCCTTTTATTTGTAAAAGGGGTAGGCAGTGCCCCAAGTGAGGAAAGCCGCTTACTATTTTATCACCATCGTATTACAGACAGGGCCCTTAGAATACAACTGACGGTGTTAGGTTAGGCTACATCATGTCAGGTAGGGACAAGGGGGAGCCACCCCCCAAGTCAAGAGTACCACCGGATAAGAAAGGAGACCTCTAGTCATCAGGGATCTGGCGAACCCGGAGCGCACCAGAACGGTGCCATCATTCTCCCAGATACCCATGGAGAAACCCGTCTCGCCGCGGAAGGAGCCCGCACCGGGCGTCGCGCTCACGCCGGCCGTGTCTGAGCACACGGTCAGGCAGGAACCATCGCCCCAGCAGCAGCGGGCAAAGAAAACGGCCAGACGCCATACGCTTATACTATCTACATTGGAAGACGAAGAATACCACCAAGTGACGACGAAGAAGGTGCTCAGATCACCACCGAAGTCACCCTCTCCACCACAACCCCCCCCCCTCCACGCTCCATATCACCGGATCGGCGAAGCCAAGATTCGGCCCACTATGAGCAGGGGGGCGAGGAATCTTACAGCTGGGGGTCAACCACCTATGCAACCCTCGCAGCATCCGCCGGCCGATCATCGCCGGTGGCAACAACCAACCCGTCCGGGCTTCTGCAGGATGATGGCCAACGGCCATCTACCAGCTATGCCGGTAGCTGCACCAGCAGTACCACGACCACAACCGGCGGCAGTGCCTACTGATAAGCCTGCCGACCAGGAAAAGCCAGATATCCACCCATAGTGGCTGAATGCCTACCGGATTACGAGTAATTTTAAGGAGCACAACAGAATGTTGGGCCACGGTTCACACCTCAGAGCGCCAACGAATTTAGAACCGTTCAGCGATATATGGTTGAACTTTCAAAGGAAATACCAACACTGTCGTGGTAATGTTACACCCCGGAGGAGGACAAGCCCACTAAAGTGGGCATCCGGGGTCTACCAATGGGCACGGACACCAAAACAATAGAGGAGGCTATTAGGGCAAAAGGCTTCCCCGTTAAGTACGTTAAAGCAATACCACCTCGTAGGGGCAGACCTGGCTGCATCTACTTTGCCCAATTTGACCACCTGAGCCTGGAGCAGCTCCAGGATCTCTATAAAGTCGACGAACTCCTCTACATGAGAGGGGTCGTCATCGAGGCCTGGCAGAGAAAAGCAGGACCGGCTCAATGCCACCGATGCCAGGCCTTCGGGCACGCTTCCACTAACTGCTTCAGGCCAGTGAGGTGCATGCGCTGCGCCGGGGAGCACATTGCGAACCTTTGCCCTCGGGGTAAAGAGGAAGAACCTAAGTGTGCCAACTGTGGCAAAAACCACACGGCAAATGACCACCGCTGCCCAGTCCTGGGAGGACTGCTAGGAGGCAGGGGATAACTTTGCCGGGGCTACTCCCGGAGGATCCAAAAAAGATCCCCCAGAGTCGCCCAAAAACTGTGACCATCCAAAAAGACGGGTGGCATACTATTACAGGGAAGGGCAGGCAACCAGCCCCTCCCCCCCACCCGTAACACCTAAGGAAACAGTGGAACCCACAATGACAAGGGCAACCACCGGGGCGACTCTACAGCTCCCCCCCCCCCCCAACCCCGCCACAGAACGGCAAACCTCCAAGAAGAGGAGGCGGGAGAGGAGCAGGAAGAAGTCGCAGCCTCCTCAGGCTGTTACCTCTACCCAGACACCAACTGGACCAGTAGCCTCACAGGCGCAGATTACTCGGGAGATTACCAAAAGCGTGGGTAGAGTGCCAAAAAGGGCTCTACCTGAACATAGAGCCCGCTCTACAGGTAGAGCGCGCTCTACCCATAAGCCAAGAGTGCCGGACCAGGACCATCAACACCCGAGACAATTGCCAACGCCTTCTTATAGGAGACTACCTACTGCCGGCCTCGAGACAGCAGATACAATCCGTTTGGTTGGTATTGCCATCGAGGTCGGCACACAAGTCCTGGTCGACATCAGAGCCGGGACAGATCCAGTGACGGCGATAATGAAGGCGCTGGCAAACTTACTAGCCCGGCATTACGGAGGAGAGTAATCTGTGCCTCCTTTATTGGAACCCGGACGGATTACAGCAGAAGCTGCATGAACTCCGCACAGTCGCCCAGCAACAGGACTTGCACATCATATTGCTGGGAGAGACGAAGTTAAACCCCAAGACGCACATTAAGCTGCCGAACCCCTCCATTTTTATGCGCTCTATCGGCATAAAAATGGAGGCGGCGGGCGAGGAACTTAGGATCTACGCAGCATACCGCCCGCCAGGGACTCCATTCTGCTCCTCAGACATCCGGGCGGTGATGGAAGGCGAAACACCCAATATCATCGCCGGGGACCTAAACGCCATACACCCGGCGTGGGGTCCAGAGTGATCATCCCGCCGGGTCATGCACTATATGAAGACGCAGAGATGAACAACTACGACGTTTTAGGTCCTGAAGAACCAACTCACGTTCCGACAGATCCGCTACTTCAGCGGATCCGGATGTATTGGACATCGTGCTCTCTAGGAACGTCAACTACCCAGTAGTGGTAGAGGTGCTATACGACCTGAGCTCACAGCACCTCCCGATTCTGATAACCCTTGGCACAAAGGCGGTGACTACGCCGCCCAGAGCATTCAAGACACGCGTCGACTGGAGGCTCTACTCACAACATCTGCAGGCGAGACCTACAGTCCACCAGCCCATAAGTACAGCGGACGACGTAGAGGCCGCTGCTACTAGAATCACCAAAAACATCCAGGAGGCCCTCCACGCGGCCTCTATGATCGTCCCGATTACAGAAAGGCGTGACGACCTGCCGCGAGAGATATGCGTGCAGATCAGGCGCAAAAGAGCGCTGAGGAAGCTCTGGGCGCGTACTCGCTGCCCAACACTGAAGACGCAACTTAACACCTTATCGGAGGAACTGTCGGTTGCATTACAGGCCTACAGAGGAGAGACCTGGGAGCGGCGCATATGGAAGGCGGATGAGCATGATGCGTCGCTCTACAAACTGAACCGGCAGTTGACCAAAGCCAGACCTCCCGTTTGCCCGCTGACCAACAGTGCGGGTGAACGCTGCTATGATGCCAAGGGCAGAGCGGATATCCTAGGAGAGCACTTCGAGGAGCAATTTATGCCGAACCCAGCAAGTGCGAAGTTCATGGAGCTTCATGCCCGAAAGGAGAGTTGCGTACAGGAGTTCCTGTTGTCGCCCGCGCCGCCTCTTGCAGGAGAGTGGTTCATCTCCCCCGCTGAACTGCGGAGGACAGTAATCTGCCTGTAACCGAGGAAGGCGCCCGGGCACGACGGGATTGCCAACGCTGCACTCCGACAGCTGCCCAATAAAGTCCTAATAGAGATTGGTCGACTCTACAATGGGATACTGCGGACATCCCATTTCCCGGAGGAATGGAAGAAAGGCAAAATTATCGTCTTGCCGAGACCCGGGAAGGACAGGCGTAAAGCTGCCAGCCACAGGCCGATTAACTGTTCGAAAGATTGCTGCTGAGACGTCTACGTCCGTGCATCCAACTTCGGGCGGAGCAGCACGGATTCAGGAGGGGTCACTCTACAGTCACACAGCTGACTAGAGTGCTGCACCTGCTTGCGGCAGAGTACAATCGTGGCCGCATATCGTTGGGCGTCTTTCTCGATATCGAGAAAGCGTTCGACCGGGTGTGGCACTCAGGATTACTATATAAATTACACGAGCAGACCAGTGTCCCCCCTGCTATGCTGCGGTTAATGGCGTCTTTCCTGGAAGACAGGAAGTTCCACGTCTGCGTAGAGGACGCCGAGTCCGCAACAAGATCCATCAGAGCCGGCGTCCCACAGGGCAGCTGTTTGTCTCCAGTCGTACGCGGCATACACTAATGACATACCAACACTGGCAGGCAGGCTGCAAGAATGGGAGGACGACGTTGAGCTGGCGCTATACGCGGACGATAGCGCCTATTTCACCTCGTCCAGAAGAGCCCATATAACCACTGCCAGAATGCAGCGTCTGCTGGACCTGCTGCCACCATGGCTGAACGAGTGGAGGATGGTCGTCAACGTTGGTAAGACGACCGCTCTGCTCACTCGCCGTCTCAGAAATTTACCACCTCCGCTGATCTTCAACGGCCAGAAGATAGCGTACGAGAAGGCCGTGACATACCTCGTGTGCCGGATCGGCCGGGCGCTGCGCATGACTGCGCACGTCGACTTCGTCGTCCGCAAAGCCAGATGTGCGCGGGCGATGTTTCGTCCGGTCCTGGCATCCAAGCTGCCGATAAAGACCAAGCTCCGGATTTACAAGATGTATATCCGGACCATCACCACCTACGCTGCTCCGGCCTGGTACGCGCTTCTGAGCGACCCTCTGAGGCGGCGACTGCAGGCTCAGCAGAACCTGTCATTAAGGACGATTGTCGGAGCAGGTCGCTACGTCCGGAACGACGTCATAGCGGCCGATCTGAAAGTCGAGACTATCACCGACTTCGTGGCCCGGCTAGCGCGCGGCATGTTCGACCGCGGCGACAAGGGGCCACACGATCATCTCAACGGCTTTGCACCGTTGCACACTCGGTCCCCGGACGGGCGACCTCTTCCAAGAGAACTCCTCTCTATATCGATTAGAGAGTCGAGTAACAACCCTCAATGCCGCTGAAAGGCCAACTTAGACTATTTTACTAGATAACCTCCTTTTTTCCCGTAGTCGGTTAAGTACGAGAAAAATCTTATCCGACTACGGACTAATCCGTATTACCATCTATGCCTAAAATAGGCCCCAAAGACTGGCCCATAGTTATGGGCCATGATGACTATCCGGGCAATGGGGTATACTCCGAGGCCCGATACCTGCATAGCACATTGGTGCATGTAGACGACAAACTGGCTCAAATCGCAGTCGCAGCACAGCCGTCGAAGAGGCTACAACAACAAGAAAAAAGGAAGCCGAAACCTAAGGAACAAGAAGCTACCTAGGAAAAAGTGTTTTAATTGCCTCCTCCCGGCTAATCGTCTATCTCTCTCTCTCTCTCTCTCTCTCTCTCGGTCCCAGTGGTCCTCATTATACATACGCATTCAGGGGTGCGTGGGACGTGCGTCACCAGCACTAAGCAAGGAACGTACGTCATCAAGTGGGAGATTGTCCCGGGGCGACTGCGGGCACTGGACGTGTCCCTGCCGTCCGAAACAGTATAAATGTGACGAATTTTCATAGATCCAACAAAATACAAACAATCTAAATTATTACCTTTCTTCCAACTTTATCTATAGTCACCGATGCCACTGCTGCTCCAAGAACCAACGCAATTCCACACAACATGGATCCGGCGTCTGATAAGCCAAACAATGTTCGAGGTGCAGTCCTGGAAGAGAAGATATTGTATTTATATAAAGAAAAAAGATAAAATACATATAGACGTGAAAAATAACGTAAAAACTAAATGATCGATCAAGCACACATTTCACCTGATGGTAAGTGAATGCTGTACCCCATATACATCTACATCTGTCCTAGATTAAGAATCAAAATGTAGATGCGTTTTCACCCTTGAGGACCGAGGTGGAAAATCTCGTTTCCAGTAAAAGGTATCTCCGGTTCTCTACATTCCCTATACGGTTTTCTTTAAGAGCATGGTCCTTTCTTGGTCTTATCCCGGAACATCAGCCGACCCATTCGTGCTACAACTATACTACTAATATAACTGCAGCATGGGTCTATCATTGATAAAAATTTGTGTAGCCCTCATAAAATACTTCATCAAACCTACTACTGCGTGCATAAATGTTCCTCGGTACTCCAAATTTTGCCCATCTTCAACTGATCGCCAATTTGGTCGATAAGCTTTCGTCTACGGCGTCCCTTGCCGACTTTGTATGTATAAAGTAGTAGTCTTATTTCCTCCTAAGCCTCTTTTTTTATGGGATAGGATGACAAACGAGCACACAATTCACCTGGTGGTAAGTGGTTGCTGTGGCCTATAGACATCTACATCTATCCTCGATTACGAATCAAAATGCAGATGCATTGTCATCCGCGAGGAATTAGTTTTCAAAATGTGGAATGCCTCGTTTCCAGTAAAAGAGTCTCCGGTTTTCTACACTCACCATACGGAACACAGCAGCATTAAGCTACTATATGACGCTGGAGTTCTCTGTGAGCGTAGTTCTTCCCCGGTCGAGCCGACCCATTCGTGATACAACTATAGTACTAATATAACTGCAGCATGGCTCTACCACGTAAAAAAGCCTCATTGGTCTAGTGGTCGCAATCTGTTATTCACCACGAGGTCCCGGGTTGAGTCAATACTTAGAAGCAATCCGGGGCCAGGAAGTTGGCGATGTTCCACCCGTGTGACTCAAAAAGCACGAAGAGCCGTTGTTACTGCGCCTAAGTAAGGGAATAGAGAGCGAGCTTGGGCTTGCGCAGATGGCTGGTCTCCGTTGAGACCGGCCGCCGTGTCCGAAAATTCGGTCTAGAGGACATTATTACTACAGATGGGCCGAATATTCTGTATTCGGCATATTCAGCAGCTTTACCGAATATTCGTATTCGGTCGAATATTCGGCTAAATCACCGAACATTCGTTAAAGTGGTACTCAGTGTCCACCGTATTGAAATGTAAAAATTGAATAATGCCATGTCTTTGATAATTTTACTATTGAAAGTATATTTTATTTATGGGTTAAATCTACTTTTTTTTCACAAAAAATAGTAAAACCATAAGCATGTGTCGGTAATTTGGTCAGTACTAGATGATGGAATAACATATCAGGTGTGGCTGAGGAGCGAGGAGCAGTGTACGGCGCTAATCCCGCGCGATTTACGGTTACAAGTTGCAACATGAATTGGTTAGGTATCAAGGTGGTCCTGCCGAATAATGTTCGGCCGAATATTCGGTTCGGTAAAACTTGTACCGATTTTTCGGCGAATATTCGTATTCGGTGAAATCCATATTCGGCCCATCTATAATTATTATTATAGGCAACACCACGAGTCATGGAAGTGCGCAGAAGCGAAAAATAGGTGTCGGTACGGTGAGGTGTGAGATATGGGTAAGCGAAACCATAGCAACGGGCGACGCGCTACTTCCCAGTAGTTTTTTCCTGCGTCCCGTCGCCCGCGCACCTTCTTGTGTCGTCTTGTGTACTATCGATATCGAAAGTGTTAGCGACTACCTGTTATAAAATCTTAAAATTTTAAGATTATTTTTGTACTTTTAAAAATATTGTTCTATAATATTTCCAAATAGTGTGCAAATATTTATTACTTTATAGATTATTTTGGGACCATTTAAAATAGCATAATTCGTAATATATTGTATAAAGTTGTAAATATTTTGTTATTTTCTACAAGAAGATTTTTTTTTTGCAAATTATTGCATGTAAAATATCCTTATAATTGAAGGTTATCGCATAGTATAGCTCAAACAGCAATTACAAATACAAAAATACAAATACAAAATATTTTATTTCTTTAACCAAGTGTACATAAAATGCAGAATATTATTTAGAAGCAGTTAAAACCTAACGATGATATATAAATATATGGTTCAGTTTTCGTGGAGACTTTGATGTGCAGTTATAATGTTGACCTTTGACTTTTTACATATTAAATTCCATAATAAAATTTTCATTTTTCTGCTTGATTGTACATGCGCAGTAGACTCTTTTTAATTTTATCTTTCGTGGAGCGACCTATAACAAAAGTGTGTCCAACGTTACCCGTTGTGGATGGTGGTGTTGTAGGCGGTGAGGTTGAGCGCGGGCGCGGGGGCGGCGCGCGCGGAGTGGTGCAGCACGGCCGCCGCGAAGCTGCACACGGCGCCCGCGCCGCTGCCCGCCGCCGCGCACACCAGCACGCAGCACGACGCGAGCGCGCGCCGCGACCGCACCCGACACACTGCACAAATGTATGCCGTTGAATAACCAATTTATTCCCGACCTTGATTAAGGATATTGGTACGTTGATACTACAAGACCAAAACTTATAGATTACACAAAATCAAAACAGGCAAACGCGAAATCGCATTACAATATTTTTGTTATACGCACGAATGGACCGGCTAGACCGGGAAAAAATCTTGCTCTCACAGAATACCAGCGTAAAACAACAACTTAATGGTGCTGTGGTTGGTATGGTAAGTATATGGAAGCGGAGATCCTTATTATTCGAAATGAGGCATTCTTTTTGGCCCTGCAATCTTTACAGTCTCATGGAAATAGACTCGTAAGCCAGGACTTACACACTATTGAGTACAAAAGTACTGCCGGCGGCGATGCGACGCTGGCTGCCTTGTTAAATAGGAAGGGGCGATGAGGTGATTCAAGAGCCTCTCAGAAGGAGAAGGAAGGAAGGAGGATACGAAATTCAGCTTAAACCACTATCGGATTGAGGGAAACGGATCGAAAAATTAAAAAAGCCCCGTAAAAGCGTTCTCCATCTTAGGCGTTAACTTTCTAACAATTTCTTTTCTTTTCGATAATGTACTGTTACTTGCCATACACTTGTACATATACTCTTTTAACACAATCTTGTTTATTATAAAGTAATATACAACATCTAACAAAACCCCTGTGGTTCCCGTTAACTGCGTTATCAGAATCAGTATCCAAGCATATGGAAATAGTTTTTTTTTTCAAAAAAAACGCATTTAAAAAAATTTATTTTAATGAAAAAAAAAATTAATTTGCAAATTTTATGTGATTTTATTATCTTTGCATTGGTCGAGGAGTAAGAGGATTGTCAAAGACCCCGCATTACCGATACTCGTGTGAGTTAGAGGAAATAAAACCATATACAATTTGCAAAATATTTTTTAAATTAAATAAAAAAAATTAAATGCGTTTTTTTAAAAAATAAATTTTAAACGCTTGGCTACTGATTCTGATAACAGACTTAACGGGAACCACAGGGTTTTTGTTACATATTGTATAAGTGAAAACTTATAAATGTAAGTTTTCCAAGTAAATAAACAAAAACAATCAAACATCTAAAATTTAAACTCAAAAAAGCCTGCTGTTATGATAGATTTAACAGTGGTAGAGCCACGCGGCAGCTTTGCTGTTGCACGTATGGGCCGGCTCAAACCGGGGTGGTACCACGACCTCACAGAATACCGGCGTGAAGTGGAAGCTCTGCTTCCGCGTTTCGTCTGGTGAGTGCAGGTGGCCGGAGACCCAAATCCCCCCCCCCCCATCAACATGGTAGCGGAATTAAATAATGATAGACTACCCCAGGAGGGTACCAGCACCCCTGGAGAATCCCTCGCTGAGCATCCACGACCATGTTTCTCCACTTCTGAGCGTGGGTGCTCAGGCTGCCCCGCGTATTCTGGGGGGGGCAAAATTCCGCTCAAGACTACAACTGCTCGGGGCAAACGGAGCAACAAGACCAAGGCGACCCCTGCCACGCTGTCCGTGAATTTCTGCAATATCAGGGGACTTCACTCTAACCTAAACGCCGTCCACTACCATCTCAAGACGGCAAGGCCGGCTCTGCTCTTTCTGACCGAGACGCAGGTGTCCTCTCCGGCTGATGTCTCGTATCTCTCCTACCCGGGGTACAAACTGGAACACTCCTTTGTGCCTCGGGCTGGAGTTTGCGTTTACGTCAGAGAGGACATCTGTTCTCGACGCCTCGGCAGACTTGAAGGTTCGGACCTGTCCATCCTTTGGCTACGCGTAGACAGCGACGACCATCCGCGCGTCTACGGGTGCCTCTATAGGTCCCATAGCGGTAATGCCGAAACAGACCGACTCTTCGACCACGTCCAAATGGCTGCAGATTCGTTGCTACAGCAGATCCTCTCCGCAGAGATCGTGATCCTCGGCGACTTTAACGCCCATCACGCCCAATGGCTTGGTTCACGTTTAACCGATCATGCGGGGAGATCTATTCATGATTTTGCCTTGGCATATGGTCTGACACAACTGGTTACTTCGCCTACGCGGATTCCAGACGTGGAGGATCATGCACCTTCCCTGTTGGACCTTCTGCTGACCTCTCACCCGGACGGATATCAGATTTCCGTCGACGCCCCTTTAGGCTCCTCGGACCATTGTCTGGTCCGGAGTGTTGTGCTACTCACGCTGAAATCGCGGTTGCATTCTGCAGGCTGCCGCCGTGTTTGGCACTATAGGTCAGCCGATTGGGATGGGATGCGGTCTTTCTTTGCATCCTACCCTTGGGGGCGGGTTTGCTTCTCGCCGGATGATCCCAGCGTTGTTGCGGATTCTGTTACTGATGTGGTACTTCAGGGTATGGAACTTTTTATTCCTTCCTCTGTGGTGCCCATTGGAGGCAAATCTCAGCCATGGTTTGGTCGCTCCTGTAAAATAGCATCATGCTATAAGCAGGAGTGCTACCAAGCCTGGGTTGATGCATCAGCGTCCCGGGATGTAAACACCAGCGCTCTAAAAAAGAAGTATAATTCCGCCTCTAGGTCCTTCAAAAGAGTCATTGCCAAGGCAGTCAGAGCACATAGGCAGAATTGGTGAGAAACTAGTTCGCCTTCCTTCTGGAACCCGTGCATTCTGGTCTCTCGCCAAGGCTGTCCAGGGGAATTTCTGTCAGCCATCTCTTCCATCTCTGCACAGGGAGGACGACTCACTGGCCCATACTGCAAAGGAGAAAGCCGATCTTCTAGGCTCTTTCTTTGCGTCTAACTCGACTCTCGATGACGGGGGGAGTACGCTGCCGACCATCCCGCGGTGTGAGTGCTCCATGCTGGAAGTGCAGTTCACACAGCGCTCGGTTCGCAAAGCACTCCTCTCCCTGGACATCCACAAGTCGAGTGGGCCTGACGGAATCCCCCCAATTGTGCTGAGGACGTGTGCTCCAGAGTTGGCACCGGTTTTAACGCGTCTTTTCCGGTACTCCTACTCCCTAGGCGTAGTCCCAAAATCATGGAAGACAGCTTTCGTCCACCCGATCCCTAAAAAATGCGACCGCTCAGACCCGTCCAACTACCGGCCAATCGCCATCACCTCCTTGTTCTCCAAAACAATGGAGTCCATTGTAAACTGCCAGCTCATGAGGTACCTTGAGGATCACCAGCTGATTAGTGACCGCCAATACGGTTTTCGCCGTGGTCGGTCAGCTGGTGATCTTCTGGTCTACCTCACTCACAGATGGGCGGAGGCAGTAGAGTTCAAGGGGGAGGCATTGGCCGTTAGTTTGGACATTGCGAAGGCCTTCGATCGGGTTTGGCACAAAGCGCTTCTTTCGAAGCTCCCTTCCTATGGGCTTCCCGAGATGCGATTGGATCACCAGCTTTCTTGCAGATCGGAGCATCAAGGTCGTTGTAGACGGTGCAAGCTCCGATTGCAAGCCTATTAATGCTGGTGTTCCACAGGGCTGCGTGCTATCGCCAACGCTGTTTCTTCTGCATATCAATGATATGTTGCTTACCCGTAACATTCATTGCTATGCAGATGACAGCACTGGTGATGCTCTTTACACCGGCCGAGCCAATATTTCTCGGGAAAACGTCTCCGAGTGCCGGGACAAACTTGTGTCTGAAGTCGAGTCTTTGCTGAACATAGTCTCGGATTGGGGACGACTAAATCTAGTCCAGTTTAACCCCCAGAAGACACAAGTTTGCGCGTTAACCGCTAAAAAGAACCCCTTTGTCGTATCCCCTCAGTTTCAAGGCACTCCCCTTGTTGCCTCAGCCAGTATCGGAATCCTCGGCGTCGACATATCGAGTGACG
Organism: Parnassius smintheus behrii; assembly: GCA_036936625.1. Classification (NCBI taxonomy): domain Eukaryota; kingdom Metazoa; phylum Arthropoda; class Insecta; order Lepidoptera; family Papilionidae; genus Parnassius; species Parnassius smintheus. The sequence goes on from JAUPFT010000028.1 coordinate 35,643,020, forward strand.
TGCAGTTTCGTGGTCACTTGGAAGGGAAGGCCAAATTGGCCTCTAAAAAGCTTGGCGTGCTCAGCAGAGCGGGACAGTATTTCATGCCGGCACACCGCCTGCAACTTTACAAGGCGCAGGTTCGGCCGCACATGGAATACTGTTCCCATCTCTGGGCTGGGGCTCCCCAGTACCAGCTCCTTCCACTTGACCGCATCCAGCGCAGAGCGGCTCGAATCGTCGACGACCGAGTGCTTTCCGATCGGCTCGATTCACTGGCGCTGCGAAGAGATGTTGCATCTCTTTGCGTATTTTATCGCATCTATCACGGGGAATGCTCTGAGGAATTGTTCGGATTAATCCCAGCCGCCAAATTTCGTGAACGCACTACACGGCAAACGTCCCGATACCATCCACACCATCTGGATGCTTGGCGGTCCACCACTGTACGTTTCACAAGGAGTTTTCTTCCACGTACAACCTCTCTGTGGAATAGTTTACCACTGGCGATTTTTCCGGACCGATACGACCTGGGGACCTTCAAGAAAAGAGCTTACTCCTTTCTAAAGGGCCGGCAACACACCCGCAATTCTCCTGGTGTTGCGGTTGATCATGGGCGGCGGTAGTCTCTTAACATCAGGTGAGCCGCATGCTCATTTGCCCCCTCTTCTATAAAAAAAAAAAAAATATCCTAATGAGACACTACCTAGAAGCTATTGTACGAAATCATAAGGCACACGTTTATACTAAACAGCACATACGCAGTTCCCTGAGTGGCGACGTCTGCTCCTTCTTATCTGAGTTCGACTCCAGACCACTGCTCCTCTTCAGCATCGGCTGAAACGTATCCGAATCCTGTCGTCTCACGTGATGTTGCCGTCCTCCTGCGCAGTCTGAGGTTCGAATTCTGACTTCCTGTTGTTCGATTACGTCAGTCAAGTCCTCCCGGAAGTCGGAGCCGTCGAACCAACACATGACTCTCGCCGCGTCCTGAAATAAGAGAATTTTTTATAGAATAGGGTGACAAACGAGCACTCAGTTCACCTAATGGTAAGTGGTTGCTGTGGCCCATAGACATCTACATTTGATCGATTTATCGCGCTGCTTTATCGACGCCATTTTGACAGTTGATATTATAGTAAATATTTTAGTCGATTTTAGTATGGTGTACTGTACTTAGCTTTTTAAATATATTTTTCAAAGTGTTCATAATTATTGTCAAAGCTTGTTAGCTATTTTATTCTTCATATATTAGTTATAGTACACGACTTCTAGTTATTTTATAGGATAGTGACAAACGAGCACACAGTCCACTTGATGGTAAGTGGTTGCTGTGGCCCATAGAAATCTATATTTATCCTCGGTCACGAATCAAAATGCAAATGCGTTGTCACCCGTGAGGACTAAGATCGAATGCCTCGTTTCCAGTAAAAAGGGTCTCCGGTTCTCTACACTCACCACACGAAACACAACAGCATTAAGCTACTATTTCACGCTGGTATTCTGTGAGGGCGTGGTCCTGCCCCGGTCGAGCCGACCCATTCGTGCTACAACTATACTACTAATATAACTGCAGCATGGGTCTACCACGTTTAATACGTGTAATATATATATATATATATATATATATATATATATATATATATATATATATATATATATATATATATATATAATGTATAGTACGTGTAATCTACTAATATCTTTATTATTCAGTGTCTTTGAAACCATTTTGTGGCGATGTAAGAAGATCTTCTATCCCATACCGTCCCATGGATGTCGTAAGAGGCGACAGAGGGACCTGAACCAGAAGATTGGCAGCAGCATCTCCTTGATAGCAACTCAAAGTTATAAAAAAACTGCCGTTGCACACTCGTCTGCCAAACATGGTGACTATTGCAAAATCCTTCCTAAGAGGAAATCTATGATATAAGTTCAGCAGCGGACTTTTATAGGTTACAATAGTGTGTCTAAATTAGTATAAATGCTATTAAAATGTACTTGAAATTCAGTAAACTTACATTACTAAGTAAGACCTTTCTGCCTTTATATAAACTCAAAAGTAAAAAAGTAAAGTTACAGCCTATGTACGTCCCACTGCTAGGCACAGGCCTCCCCTCATTTCTGAGAGGGTTTTAGGGCAAGAAAGTGCCCGCCGCACTGCCCCAATGCGTGTTGGCGAATTTCACATGTCTTCGAAATATTTTTTTCGTTATTCCTCAGACATGCAGGTTTCCTCACGATGTTTTCCTTCATCGTCGTGCTGCACGACGCTGAAGGAAAACGTGAGGAAACACGTGCTCGTGGGAAATCAGCACTTAAAATTGCAATTAACAATTTCATTGGGATCGAACCCTGTCCACTCGCGTTCTGTTATATTTACAGCGAGCGTTAACCATCTGAACTACCACGGCTCTATATAATATAAATTGTAAACGCATGTAAAAATCATTCTTATGAAGAAGTTATGTTATTAATTAGATGATTATTCACAAAATAATAAAGCGTATACGTAATGACTAGCCTTAATTTTTTCCTATATATATATATATATATATATATCATTGTTGAGAGGAAAAAGTCTCTTTGTGAGGTTTCATTGCTATTTTTTCTTACAATTATTTCTGCAGTAGAGACTTGTTAAAGTGTAGGGAACTCAGACCTTCAAAAATTGGCCTCTATAAGAGGCCAATTTTCAATAAAAATATTTTACCTTTTACTTCGACTTTTAGTGATTATCTAAAATAAAGCAATAACCTAGATATTTGTAATATAAAAAGCACCTGTATTTTGCCTACATTGATGAGATACGAGGGAGTCTCCGGTAACCATAGTAGCGACAAGAGCAGAAAAACAGGCGCTACCGCCATAGACAGCGAGAGGGCGTGCGGTGACAGCACACCGCCCGCTGTGTACGCGAAGAGGATCCCGCAACTGAAAATTTAGCAAACGGTAGGACAAAAGAAAGTTACAGCGTATATACGAATACCACCGTAAAATAGCATTGTAATACTGCTGTGTTTCGTATAGTGGGTGTAGAGATCCGGAGACCCTTTTTACTAGAAACGAGGCATTCCATCTTAGTCCTCACGGGTGACAACGCTTCTGCGTTTTTATTCTTAATCGAGGATAAATATAGATGTCTATGGGCCACAGCTTCCACTTACCATCAGATGGACTGTGTGCTCGTTTGTCACTTTCATCGTATGTTAGTCACGAGCCTCTTTTCATTTCTAAGAAAGTTTTGGGACAAGGCAAGTGTCCACCGCGGAGATCCAATGCGTTTTAGCGGACTTTACAAGACTTTAAAAAAATATCCCGATATATTTTTAAACAGTGCATATACTATTTAAATTAATAATGTTCCCGTTAACATTTCAAGTAAGGTTAAAATGCGGGAATGGTTCAATACAATATGGTGAATTCGAACCCACAACTTCTGTTCAGATAACCATTAGGCAGCAGTTGCTTATAACTTAATAATGGCTTGTCCCGTATACTCAATGTAATTTACTGGGACCGGGTATGTGGAACAAATTTAATTAAGCACCGTTCTTCCCAACCTCCGCGATCGATTAGGTAAATTATTAATAAATACCATGGCTCGTACACATCTACATCTATAGCTTGTCACACTGACGGACTTAAATGGAATGCCACGTTTTCAGAAAAAAATAGTCCTCTACCATTACAAACAGAAGAACATTAAGCCGTTGTTTTACTCCGATAAGTGGTTAGAGCGTGGTTATTCCCTGGTCAAACCGACTAACTCATGCTACAACCATATTGTAGCTGTAGTATGCCTCTACGACGTAAATATATAAGTCGAGTACGCAGAAGTACTAACGGCTTTAACAAAAAAAAGAAGTTTGCGAATGACTTTAATTTTTTATTACTTGGTGATAGAATTTCTCTTCTGCGTCTGTCTGTAAATACCAATCTCTTATTTTCAACAGCTAAACAGTAAGTGAACTACTTTGTTTCGCATATGTGTATAATTACAGAATTTTTACATGCTCGACGGAAAGGTTTAGTGGTCTTTTGTAGTAAGACATTTTTCAAGAAATAACTTATCACCTCAGTCATATTATAATACCATTGTTTACTATGCTTTGACTCTTATAGAATATGTTGTGTAGAGATGCAGGTCTCCTAGCGTCTTAATTATCTATTCCAAGAGGTAATCTATGAACGGCACTGTGGGGTGCATTATTGCGTATACTCGTATATTAAGTTACTCTACTATTTGTAATATATATAATGTATCTGGTAGCGGTTTCACTTTGCATAAAATAAAATACAAATACAGAGTATGAGGCATTCCATCCAAGTCCTCACAGGTGGTAACATATCTGTAGCGCCGTTTTGTTTGGAGTTTGGAGAGTTAGGTGTCCGTGCTGCAATTTTCACTTGGCATCAAGTGGACAATCCGCTGATTTTGTAACTTCAGTTTAGTTCCCTTCAAGCGCCATAAAAATCCCATGCAGTCGCATGCGCACGCCAAATCCCGAGCGATCGCATGCGACTGCACGGGTGGGTGGGACCAAAGTTAATATGGTAATTTCCTTAATTTTCGTCAGAACGACTCTTTATATTTAACCCTTCAATCCCCATAAAATCCCATGCAGTCGCATGCGTCCGTCATATCCCGAGCGGTCGCATGCGACCGCGTCCACCCACAGCACTTAAAACCATTAAAACTTATATATAGAGACTACTTTTCTATGAAGAAGTTTGGCACTATAAAATCTATACAAAATTCTCTATCTTGTGGTCTAAACAAAAGTCAGGTTTTACTTCATTACAAATAGATTTTATTATACTTCGTTAACAAAAAAAAACATACCAAGCGAAAGTCAGCAGCGTGAAAATTACAATTATTTTAATATATATTACTCGAAATTATTTACGTAAAAAGATAAATTAAATTCACACAAAAACTTTCATTACAATTTTATAATAAAACACTATACTAAAACACTAATAAAACACTAGAAAAATCAAAAAATCAACACAATAACATTCACGCGAAAATGGCGTACGAAATGAACGTAGATTATAAATAAATATTCATAGGATAACAGTTTATTATTGCACTAGAGCATAAAGTATTTCATATTGATTATATAATGCTTCTTCATAGAAAAGTATATAAGTTTTAATGGTTTAAAATGCTGTGGGTGGCTGCAACCTCATGAGACCGCTAGGGATTTGAAGTAATATGGATGCGGTCTCATGAGACCGCTAGGGGGTTGAGAAGTTAAACAAAAATTTATTTTTGTCGTCTACTTGTCTACCTACCTACTTTAAATCAAGACGGTTGCATACCTGCACGCCAAAGCGGGCATCGCAGCCAATCCTCTAGTCCTCGGAGCTATTTCCGCGCAATACAACGGAGCTAAAGCCAGTGCACCAGCACCGCCCGCCCCAGCAGCAACCCTCGCTGTCCAGATACCGCGTGTTCCACACCAAGCCGCTAAGCACCAACTTATCTGACGATATGAAAACATTGTATTGTTATTTGCAGCTCTACATAAGCCTATGTCTGAACATAGGCCTTCAAAATTATAAAGGATCCCCAAAAAAAAATGTCTTGGGCTACCTGTTAACATCAACATCCTACGTTTCTTACAGGTCTTCACTGCATCTAGTGAATTATAAGTGGCAGAGCCACGCTGCAGCTATATTATGGTTGTAGCACAAATGGGTCGGCTCGACCGAGAAAGGACCACACTCTCACAGAAGAACAGCGTAACATAGCAGCTTAATGCTGCTGTGTTTCGTATGGTTAGTGAGATCGGGAGACCCTTTTTCACTGGAAACGAGGCATTCCATCTTAGTCCTCAGGGATGACAACGCATCTGCATTTTGATTCTTTATCGAGGATAAATGTAGATGTCTATGGGCCACAGCATCCACTTACCATCAGGTAGACGGTGTGCTCATTTGTCACCCTTATTCTATAAAAAAGACGGTCTTACACTTAGTTGTCAAGAGTAGCTTCTGTGTGTGATAGAATTCGTAATGAAAAAATCTACATCATAGTATCTGCGTGTCTGTCAATGAATGAGAGCTCATTTGTTACCTGTCCTAAGAAAATGGCAAGTTGGTGATTGCAACACAAATAGTACTTACATCGACAATTAATGAACAAAACTTGTTTTTCCTTAATTAACATTTAATACTTTAGTTACAAAAATAACATTCCGCTCGTTTGTCGCCCTTATACTATTAAAAAAAGATAAATATAAATTTTTTCCTTACATAATTATACATAAGGGGTAAATTTCCATATGCCATAGCAACCAATTACCATTAGGTGAACTGTATTCTTGCTTGGAATTACTCGTAGTAGTGCGGTGTAATAGAATCCACTTGCTAATATTATCACACAATAGTTGTAAAAGACGACCGAGGGCAATGTCAAAAATAAGTAATAAAAAACCTGCGGTTGCTGAAACACCTGCTCAGCATGGAAACAATTTCAACATTTTTTTTGTTAAACATTATAGAAAGATACATACAATAAAACTCAGGCTGACACAGAAAGCTCCTGCTTTCCTCCCTCTGGTGTCAGCTAGGACTGCAAAAAAGGGAGCCGCAGGCAATGCAACAAGGCAAGGCAGCGCTGCTAACCAGGCTCCACCCGCCAAGGCCTCAATGCCCAGCACGCCTGACACCCAGCCGACACTACAACCGTGTGTGTAGCACGATAGGTTATCTGAAAAAAGAAAATTTCATACTAACACTGATTTCAAACTTACGGATAAAAGTTAAACTTCTTTAAACGCGACGTGAGGGCAGTTGAGATCTTTTAGACAACTTCAAAAATTTATTATTAATGAATTTAATGATGCTTTTTTTATTAGCTAAGTTATATTACTTCAGGAGTGGTTCCAAACAAATGGAATGGAGAAAAAATGCAACCATTAGGGTGGAAAAAAAATTGAGTTGAAGTTTTTAATGTAACTTAAAATTTAGACGACATTCAAGCTTTTGATATTCCTTAGTCTACTCATAAGGGGAAAACATTACATTTTTAATAAAAAACTAAAAGCCGACTTCAAAGAAATAAAAGGAAAAAAATAACGCATAGTATCTTCGGAAGTCAGGGTTTCAATATTTTTATACACTACATCTTAGCACTTTTTTAAAAAAAATTCGGACGTAGGGTTTCATAAAATCAGAGTGTACGAAAGTGCAGAAGCTTAATCGTACAATTATATACAGTAATCTATGCGTACAATCGTCTCGCAACTCATGAACGCAAACGGGGGGTTCGACTACAGATAATAACGCGATATTAAGTACTGCCGACGCCACAGAGTACTTTGAATAATCTGAAATAAAGTTGGCAGTTACGTAATGCGACTCCAGCGCCTACTACAGTTGTGTCCGAACTAAAAATGTATTGAATATACATATAACTATGTATAATAACTAGTGATGCAACAGAACTCTGTTTCTGTTTCCGCAACTCCGGCAGTTCTGGATGGTTTTTAACATTCGTTTCTGCTTCTGTTTCCGAAAGTTTTATAACGGAATTTTTAATGGAACTTAGCGACGCATCCATATACTCGTAAATAGATTTATTGAATTTTTGATTAATTATAAATTAAAGTCTTGGTTTTCCAGTTAAAAATAGTTTTTAATAAATGCCTTTGTTACAACTTAGATTTGAAAATTAATTAGATAGCAGTTATGTTTGCATGATGTTTATATTTATTTTTTACTTGAAGTTTATATTATTTTTAAAGAAACTTTAATGAGTGTTTTGGATTCAAAGTTTATTTACGTCGTACTTTCGTGATAGGGCTGTACTAAATTACCTACTCGCTAAACCTAAATGTGGCTCTTTAAAGGGTTATCTCAAATTTCAGTGGCTATTTAGCTTTGGTGTATACGTGGTACGCAGCATCGCCAGTGAGCAATTAGAATCGCCAGTGAAAAACACTGGAACAGATTGTTAGGTAAACGCGGCCGAACTAGTTTTCATAAAATATTAAGTTATATTTACCGCTACTTAATTTTGAATGATAATTAAAAGTCTTATTTGTAATTTTCAATAAGTATTATTTCCGTTTCCGCGTCCGTTTTTGTTTCCATTTCTGCAAAAAATATTTTTAACATCTGTTTCCGTTTCTGCTATATGACATTTCCGTTGCATCACTAATAATAACATGAGTTGTATATATAGAGGTCTACTTTTATTTATTTTATTTCATTATACACACAATGTTTTAAGTATGAAGTTAAACTATTATGTAATGATATTTAGCATGAATAAAATTGAAACCGCAATAAAACTACATATATTTATTTGTTTAGGAAGTTTATTTTTTCTTTTTAAGCAATAATTAGAGCCTTGAGATTGCATTTCGTCATCTTTATCAACATCAATTCTCACACCTTTCAATATTTTATTTATATTATTGGCCCAACTATGTAGAAAGAACCTGCAAGTAATATCTAATATATCTCTTATAATTTAATTTTTATGTGTCACACAAGTTAGGAAATTGAAATTGCAAACTATACACATAATTGTTGCCTTTAAGAACGCGTTTACAAAATTGATAGGTATAGAATCGCACTACTGCATTGACAAAAGTCACACACACACAAGTGTACGCACGGTTGGCTGTGGGAATCGTAGTCAAATGAAATTATTTTGATAATTTGTAAGATTGAATTTGTTTTTCATTTCTTAAACCTCATAAATATACTTAGATACGAAATACGAATACCTGCTCCGGAGACTGCTTGGCACTGGAAGCCCTCTACAGGTAGTGAGATGTTAGCTCTGGACTTTGAACTGGTTTTGTCAGTTATAATAAGACCTTAGCTACCTGCGGACTTGATGGAGTGACCTGAAGGTGTAATTCCGTGATTACAACAGGAACTCCTAGACTAGTGGAACTAGGTGTGCCGAGTTTGGGTTCGTTTTGTTGGTTATGGTGAGACCTTACCACCGGACTTAATGGAGTGACCTGAAGGTGTAAATCGGTGATTGCAACTGGAACTCCTAGACTGGTAGAACTATGTGTGCCGAGTATGGGTACGTTTTGTTAGTAATGATGAGACCTTACCACTGGACTTGATGGAGTGACCTGAAAGTGTAATTCAGTGATTACAACTGGAACTCCTGGACTAGTACAACTAGGTGTGCCGAGTTTGGGTCCGTTTTGTTAGTAACGATGAGACCTTACCACCGGACTTGATGGAGTGACCTGAAGGTGTAATTCAGTGATTACAACTGGAACTCCTAGACTAGTAGAACTAGATGTGCCGAGTTTGGGTCCGTTTTGTTAGTTACGATGAGACCTTACCACCGGTCTTGATGAAGTGACCTGAGGGTGTAATTCAGTGATTACAACTGGAACTCATAGACTAGTAGAACTAGGTGTGCCGAGTTTGGGTTCGTTTTGTTAGTTATGATAAAACCTTACCACCGGACTTGATGGAGTGACCTGAAGGTGTATTCCGGTAACTACTGCTGCAATTCCTGGACGAGTAGAACAAGGTGTGCCGAGTTTGGGCTCCGCTTTGTTGGTTATGACGAGTCCTTACCTCCGGACTTGATGGAGTGAACTGAAGGTTTAATTGGGTGATTACTACTCGAACTGCTGGACTAGTAAAGCTAGGTGTGCCGAGTTTGGGTTCGTTTTGTTAGTTATGATAAAACCTTACCACGGGACTTGATGCAGTGACCTGAAGGTGTATTTCGGTAACTACTGCTGCAATTCCTGGACGAGTAGAACAAGGTGTGCCGAATTTGGGCTCCGCTTTGTTGGTTGGTTATGACGAGTCCCACACCCAGTTCTACTCGTGCAGGAATACCAACTGTAGTTACCGAAATACACCTTCAGGTCACTCCATCAAGTCCGGTGGTAAGATCTTATCGTAACTAACAAAACGAACCCAAACTCGGCGCACCTAGTTCTACTAGTCCAGGAGTTCCAGTTGTAATCACTGAATTACACCTTCTGGTCACTCCATCAAGTCCGGTGGTAAGGTTGCATCATAACTAACAAAACGAACCCAAACTCGTCACACCTAGTTCGACTAGTCTAGGAGTTCCAGTTGTAACCACCTGATTACACCTTCAGGTCACTCAATCAAGTAGTAGTTACCTTCAGGTCACTCTATCTAGTCCAGAGGTAAGTTTATATATCCTACTTATTTTTAACTAAATAAAAAACTGTGAGTATAAAAATAATAATTTTATCACTTGTCAAGTACTTATGTTTCCAATTTGTTTTTTTTTTTAATATTTTGTGTATGTACAGCGATCTTTTCAGAATGAGCCGCTGCAAACAGGCGACACAGTGTCCACTCACGACGGCGGCCGAGCGCGGACTGTGGTTTCCTCGAAATCTTTGTACAATAAATCAAAGCAGGCACCAACAATAAAATAACCCTTATTGCAATAGATTATGATTCATCCGTATTAGCAAAATATGTGAAAAAATGTGCATCAGTTTTTATTTTTTCTATGACTATTTGTGACATTTTGATAAAAAATAAACACAGGGTTTTTTAACTGAAAATGTCTGTCATCTTATAGTATTTTTAATTTTTTTCAAATATGTTGATAATAGACCAAAACATGTACCGAAACTCAAGCTGGTATCGTTAATTTTGTAGAAAATGGCAAGGAAAGTTCGTTTTTACAATATAAAAAACTACTATTTTCAACAAAAGAGTTACATACGTTTGCAGATGAAAAACCAATCTATACATTGTAGTTTTTACTTATATTTGATTTGGTTTAGTTTTGTCACAAAATCTACTGAAAAACACCCTAATTTTGGTTGATTTGCAAACGCGTCCTTAAGATATGTCACAACATCTTGAATGGACGAAAATAAATATATACATTCTTGAGATGGATGTGTCAAGCTTTTGTTCTTTGGAATCATCTTTTAATCTAATGTACTCACTGGATCTCTTTTCATCACACAAATTTGTATAGCATATTTTACATTTTTAAAATATTTTTTTTAATTTTTTTAGTACATATCCACAAATATATTCTAATTATGCCTGAATTTTGGTATTACTTAGTTTAATGTATATATCAGTCAAGATCTCGTGTTTATTAATATGATCAATATTTACTTCAGTTGTAACATTATTGGTTTGCGTTTTTTTGTACTTACTTGTTACTTGTACAATGACTTCAATGGTTAGCAGGAATCTTTCTCACAATTGGGCCCTGGTGAATGCGAGTTATTTAAATTATTTACTAACAGTGATACCCCACACTAATTATATTCCCACACTAATTGATGAGATAATGTTGGAGTTAAAGCAGCTAAAAGAGATTTACCACATCTTTTCTTATTATTTTCATAGCTCCCATTTAAAGAGTCGAAGAGTGAACTCTTCGACTCTCAAAAAATAATAATGTGTTGGCAGTATCCTTGCAGTCATTGGATAGAATTCCTTTATCTGGAAAAAATTTATTTATTTATTTATTTATTTAATCGGAAATCCCTCGGTTAACAAAAACAGAGTAGGTAGAAAACAATTAAACAATAGGAAACCATTTATGGGTTTTCGCAAATAGTGGCACTATATAAATAATTGCATGCGATGAGTTACCGACAGCTAATAGGAAACTGTCGCACCAACCGTAAGCTTAGCTAAGTAACATCGTGCATTAAATAACTAAACATTACAGATTAACAAAAGCAAAAAATATAAAAAAATAAAATAAAATAAAAAGAAATAAAAAAGATCATCAGCTGGAATCGAAAAAAGGCTTACTCAGAACTCGTCTCGCCGAAATGATACTTGTGTTGAATAGGTCTAAGTTAAACAATTGGGATACAATAATAAAATTCTTGCTCGCACGGTACATATAACTATTCTGCCTATAATTAGTCTTTGCTGCGGGTAGCGATAGTGGGACCTTTCGTCTAACATTTTTTGAAATTTTTATATTTAACTTCTCAAGTAGATCTGGACAGTCGATCTCGCTTGAAGCTATCTTAAGTAGAAAGGTAATATCTGCTATTTGCCTTCGAATCTCAAGTGGTGAGAGGTGGAACTTTCTACACTTATCATGGTAGAGGTTAGAGTTGTAGTGGTCATTTACTCGGTAGCAAAGGTGTTTAATGAATTTCATCTGGATACGTTCAATTCGAGATATATAGGTTTTATATTGAGGGTTCCATATCTGTGATGCATATTCCAAGATAACGTAACAACAATACAAAGTTTTCAATTTTTTAATTTGTTTAAAGTATTTAGAGCTACTCATCACAAACCCTAAGGCTCTGGCAGACCGGCCAATGATATTTTCGATATGTTTATCGAACAGAAGTTTCGAGTCGTGTATAACTCCCAAGTCGCGTACGGAACAATCTCTGGACAACGATTGGCCTCGAATGTGGTAATCGTACAGCAATTTATTGGGTTTACGGCTAAATGTAACAACTGAGCATTTTGTAGGATTGAGATTGAGATGGTTATAGGTACAATAATCAAGTAAGTTTCTCAAGTCATTTTGTAGTGCTTCTGCGTCTTTTAATGAAGAAATATTTGAAAAAATTTTCATGTCATCTGCGAAACATAATAGACGAGAGTTACAGAGACAGTTGTTGACATCATTGACAAAAATAGCAAAGAGTAAAGGTGCCAGTAGCGAGCCCTGGGGAACACCACTAGGGATCTTAACCCAGCTAGAAATGTAATTATTTACCACTACAGCTTGTGTTCTGTTCTCTATATACGAGGAAAGCCAGCAAAGTAAATCTCCACTTATGCCAACACATTTAAGCTTGTATAGGAGGCGACTATGGTTAATCCGGTCGAAGGCCTTACTGTAATCAGTATAGATGACATCAATTTGATGGCCTTTATCCATGGAATCAGTTAGAAAGTCATTGAGTAGAGCAAGGTTCGTGACAGTGGATCTACCGGGGAGGAAACCATGCTGAAAGTCGTGAAGTGATTGTCTAATAGCTGAATATAATTGAGAGTGCACTATTTTTTCGAGGACTTTACTTAGTATGCATAACTTGGAAATAGGCCTGTAGTTATTAACCTGATCTCTAGAGCCCTTTTTGTGTATTGGAGTGTGAAGGCCGATTTCCAGATAGCAGGAACAGTACATTCTGCTAGAGACTTATTAAATAGGAGAGTTACAGGCATTACCAGTGACCTTGCACAATTTATTAAAAATACGGCCAGTAAGTGATCTGGACCAGCAGATTTACATTTGTCAAGTTTGTGAAAGAGATTGAGGACAGTTTGTTCACTGACGTAGATTTTGGAGATATCCGCAATAGAAGGTGGATAGTCAATATGGGCAGGGTCAGAGGTAGGCTATGTACTAGTATCATCCAAGAAGTTAGAACTAAAGTGTTCTGAGAACGCTTCACAAATACTGTTGCCAGTTTTGACTGCTTTATGGTTATAAAAAAGAGTACTAGGCATAACGTTTGAATTCGAGCACGATTTTGTAAAACTCCAGAAGTTTTTGGGGTTCTTAGTAATAGAGTTTTCAACAGATGCTAGGTAGTCAGTGTAACATTTACTCTCTAAGGCTTTTGCCCTAACTCGAAGTAATTTCATAGACTCATAATCACTGCGATTATTGTAAATTTTAAATTTTTTATGATATTTATATTGCTCCTTGATCACCTTAATTAACGCTGGAGAGTACCAACGTGGGTATTGATGTTTAACAATAGTTTTGGATGGAATAAATTTATCTCTCAAAATATGGAAGGTTGAGTAGAAATAATCGACGCATTCATCTAGCGTTCTTGAATGAAACTCGCTAGCCCAATCGATTTTGAGCAGCTCGGCATTGATTGATGTATAGTCGCCTTTGTTGTACAGAAACCCATCGCGAGGGGCTGGCCTTAGTGGTATGAAATAAAGAAGATGAGATTCAATTAGGAGTGCCCCGTGGTGTAGATCAATGGGAACAAGAGGGTCACAACAGTTGGAGACTACCTGAGTAAAGTTTGACAGGACTAAGTCTAAAATTTTACCATGTGCGTTCACAACGCCGTTATATTGATTTAGACCCAAAAGATTTAGTTTGTCAACTAGTAAGTTTTCGTCAAATGTTTTATTTCCCGTTGGTACAAAATGATCACCATTGGGAAGCCATGATATAGCCCTTAAGTTGAAGTCGCCTGCCACTAAAAACCTATCATCAGAATATGTTGATATAAATCGTTCTAGGTTAGTCAAAAAATTTTTAAGCTGCACAGAGAAACTATTACCAGTATTTTGACTATATAGGTATAGTACACATATATGCAAATTTGTTTTGGTATGTGTTTTATTATAGTGTAATGTTATCGTCACCCACAAGTCTTCAGCGGTAGAAAAATATGTTGGTTGTATTGTGCAGGCGAGCCATTTATGTATAGCTATTAATACACCGCCTCCTCGTGTTTGATGGGTCAAGCTATAATCGCGATCACGCTTCCATACAATATATCTATCATCAAATAATTCTGAGTCGAAAATTCCATCAAGTAGCCACGTTTCCGTGAGGATTATAATGTCGTAAGTGCTCATGCATAAATTACGGAAAAATATCGTTGTTTTCGAACGAAGCCCGCGGACATTTTGATAATAAATGCTTAGACTATTTTTAGTTACGTTATCCATTTTTTAGTGAAGAATGAGTCTTAATATAAGGCACAAAGTCATGGCAGAGGCATGGAAAATTTATAGGCACGGAGTTCAAAATAAGTATACGTAAAAAAGATATATAAATGATTAAGCAATGTTTAATAAGCGAGATAGTGCGAGCAAGTAAAAAAAAAAACAAATAAATATGCAGGTATGAAGTAAACAATAAGCGGTCGACGGGATCGATGATAAGCTGCAAAAATTACCGGTTTGGCAAGTGCGAGTTCGAGCAAACGATAGCACAATAGGGAAGGCGCGTAGATAAGAATTGCGTAGTAAATTTATGTCATAGCAAAATACAATAGCTAGTAATGCTAATAGAATTAAGATATATAAAAATAAGGACTTAAAGTTGATTAGGCAATTTTGTTTAAATCACTTTCTTTTTGTACAATAAAAGTATGACTGGTATTGTTTTTTAATGACAAAATTATTAAATGGTTACTTATTAATAAAACTACCTTTACAAAATATATTTATTTATTTGGCTAATGTATCTCTCACATAAATTACCTCATAGACAGTACATTTTCCATAGTTGCCATGCTTGGTTGGCCACCACAGGATTTTTTTTAGTTATTATTATTACATTATTTCCCTCTATTATGACACCCACAGAAAAATATGGGATAGTGAAGATTTTTATACCACTACAACGCTCCTATTCATTTGCAAGAATGAATATAAAATTTGTTAGTTAGTTATGAGTTGAGACACTAACAATGCAAGAGCCCAGTTTATAAATTTGCAAATGACAATAATGTAAGCAAGAATGATTTCTTCTGTAATGTTTGACTCATATGATAATTATAAATATATTCATAACTAAAATCAGATTGAATGAAAAATTTTGAATATTATTTTCAAAATAATTCATATTTACATAATACCAAAAATTATTGAGCCTCACCATACATTGAATCAAACATCATTTACCTGGCAAATGTAAAGTTGGTACTGCATTAGGTGCAAGTCTTTTACTCCATGTGTAATACTTCAACTCAAAGTGGAGATGACTTAACTCTGCGGTACTTAAATATATTGTCATCGTTCATTGCTAAAATGTCTCCACCAATGGCATACACCCAAGAACGAAATCGATCAGCTTGTTTGCTTGGGTTTGGAAATATATGTAATATAACATTATCCGATCCTGAAACAACAAATAAATTAAATAGTATTAATATATAATGCTAATTTAATGAGATTTTCAATCCTCTTATATTGAGTGGATATGAACGAGTTTTAATAAAGATAATTGATTTCATGCTTATTAAAACATTAAATAATTTATTCTTTTGTTTTGTACCTTAAAAATGATTTATATTTCTTGATGAAAAACACGTAAAACTAACCTGGTACATGTTCAGGCTATCGCAATTACGAATTATAAGGTGTTTAAACAAATAATATCAAGTAGGTTTTATTTTGGTACCTTGTAATAATTTTATGATATAGATACTTACGGTTTTTGTTGCAATTACAATTAGGTTCACAGCATCTTTTTTCAGCAGCCATGGTAAATGTCGACGGAATCAAAGTCTTAAGGCAATCCAAAATTCGAAAAGAAATCCGTGAGTTAACGTAAATACTAAATAGATTCAAGGTACAAAGTCCAAAAAGCAAGCCAAAATCGTCGAAAAATCCACAATTACAAGCAAAAGAACACATTCACGTAAAGAAATGTCAACTTGACAGAAAAAAGCGCTAGCAAGCGCTTGTAAGCAAAATGACGAAACTAAACAGTTTTCGGCCAGGACACGATTGCTAACTTCGGTTAATAGTTCCATTAAGGACCATCGATTTCAAAGCTCATATTTTTTTGTAGATAGTACTCACTAAAAGAAAGCGTTTTGCGTAGTTTTAGGTTGCGGAAACTTACGGTTCGAGAGATATATTTTTTTAAACTTTTCATAGAAATTGGCAAATTACACCAATTACAAAATAAATTTGACAAATGTTTGATCATGATTGATGTCAAACGTCAATTAGTGTAGAGTTCCGAATATTTTGAAAGTATCGATACGTACTCGATACCAAGTATCGTAACAAAAGTATCAATACTACTTGGTATCGAGTACATTTCGTTAATTTTGGGGACTAGGGGGGTAAGAAGCCGGGAAGTTGTGCTCCGGCGCTCCGTGGCAGCTCCGGCGCTGCGGGATGAGCAGTGCCACCGCCCTAGCGTAAGGAAGCACAGGCACCTGAGCTCGTCTTCGCAGCAGCAGCAGATCTCGGTGCCTGCGCTTCCCTACGGCGGGCGGGCACTGCTCTCCCTCCGCGCCTCCGGGCTCTTATATACACTCTAGGGGTAGGGCAGACAAGACCACGTGGATAGTGGGGTGCTCTGATTCGGTTTTGGGTACTTTTTGGATATTAAATAAGTAAGTTAACACTTTATTGTAGTAAAAATTAGATAATACAGAAAGTTGCAAATAATAAAATAAAAGTACCAAAGCTGTACTAATTAAGAAATACAAACAAGTTGCAAACAATGAAATACAAGAACTAAGGTGGAACTTAAATAGAGTAAACTTTATTCTACTTTATATTCATATATAATTGCACTTATCAGCTCTTCCTATGCATATAATTGGTTTGTCATAATTTTTCGTCTCCGAAATTAACGAAATGTACTCGATACCAAGTAGTATTGAAACTTTTGATACGATACTTGGTATCGACTAGGTATCGATACTTTCAAAATATTCGGAACCCTACACTAACTGATGTTTGACATCAATCATTTGTCAAATTTATTTTGTAATTGCTTGTTATTTACCAATTTGTATGAAAAGTTTAAAAATATATCTCATGAACTGTAGGTTTCCGCAACCTAAAACTTTGCAAAACGCTTTCTTTTAGTGAGTACTATCTACAAAAAAATATGGGCTTTGAAATCGATGGTCCATATTGGAAATATTAGCCCTAACTTCAGTAGCGCTGACACAATCCGCCATTTTGCTTATTTAACTCTTAAAAGTCCGAGTCCTAGGCATGAAATAACTTCATGCCATGAAGTTCATGGTCCGAGGTCTCATTTGGATCTTTAAATGTCTCCTTGTAGGCATGTCGATCTAAAATCGATTAATCGAAAAATCGATTCTTTGGAGAGGTTTTAGATCGATTCGGAGCGCCGGATCGATTCACTGAATCGATCCAAAAACCTCTCGAATCGGACCGATTCATCTGATTCAAGAACCAGCGATAAAATTCCCAAACTGGCTGGGGTAAGATACCGCAGTTTTTTAATTTTTTGCTGTTGGGGGACGCAAAAACAACCGATCTTACTTGGTTGATATTTTGAACGCAATATACAACACGTAACATAATTAACGCACTTTGAGAAAGTATTGAAATAATACTAGTTTTTACGGAATTTATCGCGTATACTTATTTAACTTTTTAATACCCCACGTTTCGAGAGCTTTACAGCACCCATGGTCACGGGAAGGACTGAGATGTTTAACATCCAGATGTCATAGTTAACCGCTGTTACCATGGATTAAAATTTAACTTTTGTTCCCGTGACCATGGGTGCTGTAAAGCTCTCGAAACGTCGAGTATTAAAAAGTTAAATATACGCGATAAATTCCGTAAAAACTAGTATTATTTCAATGTGTAGTGATCGCGTAAATATAAGAAATCATTTGAGAAAGTAGTTTGTTTAGAATCGTTTATTGAATCGATTCCTAGCAACGACGTATTATATATAGACACGTCATGAATGAACATCGCAGCGCTTAAAAACGGCGAAAATACTAGAACTACTTATACGCGTGAAGAAAGTGAAAGAAAATATGACACCGTAAGGCGGGATGACTGTTGCTTCACAACTAGCTGCATTCGCCGGCCGCCATTAGACGGCGTTGTGGAATAAAATGAAATGAAAATAGTGTTACGCGCTCAAATCGACGGCACTAGCGCCATCTAGTCTCGAACCGAAGAACTAAACTTCTTGAAGTTTAAAACTCGAACTCTCGGTACCTTGCGCGTGTTTACTTGAACATTCTGGATATGTCTTTGCTAATTTATATAAATAGGCGCTGCAAGATGCGATCGAGGTAGTGTTGATTTGGCGAGACAAGCGAAGCTTCGGAGCGGAATAAAGTGAATTAGTGTGTTTAATTATTAGTGTTTTAAGTTTTAATTTGTGTAAAATAAATTAAAGTGTTAATTTAGGTACCTAATTCTATCGGCAATTTTTATTGTCACGAACCTCAAGCTCGTAACAATAGGTAGTTTTGTGAACTTACGCATGAAATGACACATTTTTGTCTAACTTTTAGGGTATAATTTGTACATCGTCTGAAAACACACGACGGCATGTTTTCTTTATGTTTTGCACAGGTTTACACACACGAATCACGATATAATAAATTAAAAACAAACGTAGCGTCGCGCGACAGGTTGGTGCGTGACCAAGCGCGATGTGGCCAATTGGCTTCATTTCATGTTGCCATTTTAGAGTACGGACGTATCTATAAGTTTATACATCATTGATTCCTAGCATTTTTAATATAGGTAATTTTTTATCCCAAAAATAATTAAAACTACGTATATTACAGTCACACAAATCTGTACAGTCAAAACAAACTGAAATGGACCGTAAATTAAGGCAATAAGACTTAAGAGTGCAGTTTTATTTGTATTATTACTAATTCTGTCATTCAATAAAAATAAAGAGAAATGAACTTTATTTCAAGCACGTTAAAGTCTTTGCGTTCATGGATTTGTACTGTGACCACAACATTCTTCCGGAATTAGTATAACTAATTTGATAAATAATCAGTGCATAAAAATGTTTAACTAAAAATTCAGTGTATGTATTATGATTATAACATAATATACTAATTGGGGTGTCGGAGGGTGTGCGTTAATTACGTTACATATTGTATATTTGAATAAAATAAATATTTATGAACGCATCCAACAATATCGAAAAGTTGTCATTTCATTTTCATTTCTAAATTTCTAATTGTATTCTTACCTGTGGAATGTTGGTCTAACTTAATCTGTGCTGTGAACAAAACTACATATACATACTACAATTTAATATTATAGCTGTGAACCTGTTTGAACTGTGAACTTGCGAATTTACTTTATTATCAAAAACATACATACTGTGAGCTGTAAGTACAGACGGAGTACTTTCTATATCTAGATACTGTAAATCTTTTACCTGGGGCAATAAATCGATCTAGCTAGGATTTATTTTTAGAAAATGTCTTTTTGTCCGTGTTTTTAGGCAATGAAAAACTGCTACAATATCGTTAGAATAAGAAGGTAAATTTTGACAGTTTATTAATGATTATAAATAGCTTAATTGGTGTATTGGGCGGTCACCGAATCGTAATACCCTGGTTCGAGCCCAGACCGACCGACCGACTTTTTTTAGTTTTTTTTCAAGTTCAAAAAAAAAGGGCTCGAAAAATAGTTGAGAAAATCTATTTTTCGAGCCCTTTTTTTAGCATTTTTTAAAAACACGAAAATTTAAATTAAACTAATTGCACTCATGATTTTTTATTCAAATAACCAGTTCTGTTTTTTCTATTATGTTGCTAAGATCAAAAAATATTATTTGTAGTTCATCAGTAATGTAACGTGTATCTAAATATAATTTCCAAAACACACGAATTAAAAAAAACCGAGCGAAAAATACCGAGCAAAACTCTGTCAACCGGGTACTAAATATTATATGTTGAAGCTTATAGAAGTTTATAGTAAGGAAATAACCAGTATTGTGTTCGTGTAGCGTTCATTTCAATTTGATAAATAGTCAGTTAATAGATTGAAACAGATTGATCGAGAAATGTAACTTGCATTTTGCCCTTTTGTTAAAGTATTGTTGTTGTTTTTAGCCTAAAATGTCAAATAAAAGTCATATATGGAAAAAAGGGATCGAGTGGCAAACCACCCCTAAAACAAGCGTTTCAAGCTTACTAGGAGAGGTTAAAAGGAATATTAGTAATTTTAATTAATAAGATTACTAATATATTAATTTTAAAAAATATTAAAGTTCAATTA
This sequence comes from Parnassius smintheus behrii, assembly GCA_036936625.1. Lineage (NCBI taxonomy): Eukaryota > Metazoa > Arthropoda > Insecta > Lepidoptera > Papilionidae > Parnassius > Parnassius smintheus. The sequence continues at coordinate 35,663,690 of JAUPFT010000028.1, forward strand.
AAGAAAAAATCGCAAATTCTTGAAATTTCATGTTTGAAAGTCGTGATTAATCGAAAATCGATCTTTTAATCCTCGATTTAATCGATAATCGATTCTAGTACCTTCGATTCAAATCGATTTTTTTACGAGTGAATCGACATGCCTATCTCCTTGTAGACCGCGCCAAAGAGTATACTAATATTTAGAGGGACGCCTTAGAACCAAAGAGTATATGATCACTAAGTTTACTCGAAAACATAGGGTAAGAGTGCTCAGGACGATCCTTTTTTAAATGTTATTTATAAGAATATAATTCTTAAATTCTTAAAGAATTATATTCTGATCAATAACATTTAAAAATAATTATATCAAAAGAATTATATTATTATATAGTTCACATATAAACTTAAAAACTTGGTAATATTAAGTTGCTGATAGACACTTAAAAAATTATATGCGTGTTATGATATTCAGTGGAATCTCTATAACGCGAACCTCGTTAAGTTGAAATCCTCAGTAAGTCGAAAAAAATTGCAATTCCCTTCCGCTGAACCCCTAAATACGCGGTATCTCGAATTATTAGACTTTGTAACTCGAAGAAAATGTTATTACCCTACGAAAAATTGATAATAGATATTTATACTATATAAATCGAATTTTAAAAATGAGACTCCGTAAGTCGTAGTTAGTAAACAATAACTACGTCTTACTTGGAATTCCCCGAAATAATAGCAATAAAATCCGGGTTCTTTATCATAAAGTAGCTGCCGCGTCACCTGCCAGTCAGCGACAGTTCCGTTTGCGCGCCGCCCCCGAGCGGTCGTGCACACAGTTCTTTCGCGCCTCCGACCTTTCGGTAGCGCAACCGCTTGCCCGCGCGCCCCGCTCTCCCCGGCTAACACCGGCCGAGCAGACGCCGTTGGTGAGTCACTTTGTTTTCGCATCGTTCCTGCCCCCTTGCTCCGGCGGGGAGGCTTGAGCGCGCTTTGCTTGTTTTGTTTTATTTGTTAATTTTTCTGTTATTGTTATTGTTTTTGTTATACTGTTATTTGTTGTGTATACTATCCTTAGAAGATCGTCTCTTGCTCTTCTCAGAGCAAGCCCTTGTTCTTTTCAGAACATAGGGACCCCAGTTTCTGGAATAGATCGTCAGTCCTCCCCATCTGCCCCCAAGGCCCTGTTCTTCTCAGAACAGGGACCTCCAGTCTTCTTAGAATAAAACGTCACCCCCCGTCCAGATCAACATGTCGTCCATGGATGCTAGCCAAATTTTGGCTCTTTTCCACCAATTTTTAAAAACCCAAGGCGTAGACCTTGATAGCTTTTCGATCAATCTCACCCCCCGTGCCCCTAAGGCATGTGTCCCCCGCCCGCCGTCGCTGCTTTCCTCGCGACCCAAGCGGCTGCCCCGCAGTCCGACTCGCCCGCGTCCCCCGACTCCGATATGGAGCACTCGGACACCACGTCCGTTACCTCATCCTCCCGGAAGAGGACCGCCCTCAGCTCCACCGGCTCCTGGGATTCTTCCGACTCTGAAGGAACCATAACCGACTCCCAAGCCGAATTCACGTTAGTGAAATCAAAGGAAACGCGCTGCCACTTCTCGCACTCCCCCCGCCTCAGTGGCCGCCGCCGCCCGCACTCCCTCCGCCGCTGCCTCTACCTCCGCAGCTCCCATCGTTGCCCCTACTTCCGCAGCCCCAAACGCTGCCACCTCACAGTCGAAAGACAATACCGCCAAGCCAGCAACCCGCTGCGCTCCCGAACTGGCCAAAAACCAAGTCCCGCCCCCTGTCTTTCTCAGAGACAAGGCGAAATTTACTCAACTGTCCAAAACCCTCTACGATAAGGGTTTCAAATATGACCAAGCCACTAATGTCGGCGAGGCCATCAAAATTATTCCGGCGTCTATAGAAGACTTCCGTAACATAACCCGCCTATTCACGGCCGAGCGTGTGTCCTACCACACATACGCCCACGCCGAAGAAAGGAAAGTAAAGGCAGTCCTCCGCGGAGTTCCCTATGAACTCGCAAACGAAGACATTCTGGAAGACCTTAAATCCCAAGGCTTCCCTATTGAAGGTGTGCATAAAATGCACAGCAGCAGGGGCGAAAGGTTTAACCTCGCCCTCCTCGTTCTCACCAATGTGCCGGAGGCGAAGGCCATTTTCCGCGAGGTACGCACTGTGTGCGGCCTGTCGCGTGTTAAGGTCGAAGCCCCTCACCGGCGCGGTTACCCAGCGCAGTGCCACCGCTGCCAACTTTATGGACACGCGGCAGCCAACTGCTCAGCTCCATCCAGGTGCATTAAGTGCCTAGAACCCCATCACTCGAAAGAGTGCCCACGGCCCAAAAACGCCGAATCCCCACCCTCATGTGTCCTCTGCGGACAAACAGGCCATCCGGCCAATTATAGAGGTTGCCCTCGCGCCCCTCGCCCACCTCCGAGCCGCAAAGCTCCACCACAGGTCAATGACGGAACCTTCCCGGCTCTTGTAAGCCGCAAGCCCAGCCAGAGCCAGCCCCTACCTCAGCCCCCTCAGGGCTCATCTCAGCCCACACAGGGCATCTATCGGCCCCCACAGGGCCCCTATCGGCCACCTCAGGGCCCTCCTCGGCCCCTTATGAGCCTTCCGCTCTCTCAGCCAGCGCCACTTCCAATAAACCCCTGGTTCCAAAAGGAATCAAATATCCCGCGGCCCTCCGCCGACCCAAAAAAAACAGACAGACTCTGTAGTAGAGTCCCTAAACCTAGTGTATAACACACTCAATAGGATCAATTTAGACGAAATTCTTATTCTTGCGGGTAAACTGAGCACAGCTCAGTCCCCTCAGGGCCGTCTCCTTGCTCTTACTGAGCACATCAACCTTCTAAGGTCCTTGTAATTAAACTATGCCGGAGCCCTCTGCTCCTGCAATATCTCACGGTCGTATCAAACCAAAGGGTTTGTCGCTTGTTTCATTCAATATCCGCGGTCTGCGAAATAACCTCCCAGAGCTTAGGCTTTTTCTACGAGATCGCGAAGCCGATCTCCTACTCCTACAGGAGACCCATCTCAGCCCCAAGGTCTCTAAAGGCCTTACTATTAAAAATTATTCACTCATACGTAACGATAGACCCGACCGCAAAGGCGGCGGCACTGCCATCTATCACAAAAAGTCCCTTCATTGCTCCCACATATCTACTCCTTCGCTTACCAGTATGGAAGCCACTATCACTAGACTAGCCATGACTGGACACCAGTCAATCATTATAGCCTCTTGCTATATCCCTAGCGGAACCCTCCCCGTCAAGAGTGACTTCGAAGCCATCCTTGCATTAGGCGACTCAGTCATTATGTTTGGAGACTTTAACTCCAAGCATACTGAATGGGCCTGCCGCACTACAACAAGTAGTGGCAGGGTGCTGCTCAATATCACTCAGTCTCTCGACCTGACTGTCTATAGCCCCCTCACTGCCACCCACTATCCCGACATTGTTACCTACGCTCCTGATGTGCTAGACTTTGCTCTAGTTAAAGGAGTTTCCCTTAACCTTAGAGCAATCGAGCCTCTCGACGATCTAGGATCCGACCACCGTCCTGTATCCCTCCTTCTTGGCCATCAGCCATCTCCAACTCCCACTTCCAAAACCTACACCGACTGGAAGGGCTTCAAGAAGTCTCTAGCCTCGGCTATAGACTCTCCGGACCCTCCCATAACCCTTTCTTCCGACGCCCTCGACAGTGCGGGGAAAATAGACACCGCGATCGAAAATCTCACCTCACTTATAACATCCTCTCTTAAAGAGAATGAAAAAGTTGTCCCGGTTGCTAAAACTAGTCTTCCCCTAGATATTAGCAACCTGTTAAAAGCCAAAAAAGCTGCCCTCCGTAGAGCTGCACGCTATCCCACTCCCGAATATAGACTCGCAGCCCACCGCCTTCAACGCAAACTGCGTTACCGCCTCCAAGATTACAGAGACCACGAAAAAGGCAATCTCATGGAGAAAATCTCTCCCTCTCACACAGCGTACTACCGGATGGCGAGAGCCCTCCGGATAGACGCTATAACCCATACTCCCCCTCTGTCTCGTCCCGACGGCTCCATTGCCTTCGAAGACGAAGAAAAGGCTGAGTGCTTCGCGGACAGCGTTGCCGCTCAATGCTCTCCCAGCTCACAACCCACTGACCCCTTACACATCCAACTAGTGGAGGACGAGGTCCGACGCAGGAACTCGCCCCCTACCCCCTCTGACCCTATCACTGTGTCCAAAGATGAGATTTCATCTACCATCAAAGGACTTAAGCCCAAAAAGGCACCGGGTGCGGATGGTATCTCCAACCAAGCCCTCAAACACTTCCCGGAGCAGGTAATCGCCTTACTGGCCATTATCTTTAACGCCTGCTTCGAATTCAGTTACTTTCCCACCTCTTGGAAAGAGGCAACTGTCATTGGCATTCCCAAGCCAGGCAAACCTCTCCACCTCCCCTCCAATCACCGTCCCATCAGCCTCCTCAAGGCCATGGGCAAACTTTTCGAACGAGTCATTCTCGTGCGCTTGAGGCGCCATTTGTTTCCCACAGACGGCGACCCTCTTGTCATCCCACAACAATTCGGGTTTCGAGCCAAACACTCGTGCCCCCAACAAGTTCACCGCATAGTGGAATACATCCTCAGCGGTTTTTACCCTCGCCGTCAAAAAACCATCGCGGTCTTCTTTGACATTGCCAAGGCATTCGACAGAGTCTGGCACGAGGGCCTCATCTACAAACTGTACGACTTAGGCCTCCCAGATCGTCTCGTTCGCCTTGTAGCCTCCTATCTGAAGGATCGTACCTTTCGTTTTAGACACGAAGGCACGCTATCCTCTACCCGTCAAATAAAAGCCGGTGTTCCTCAAGGCTCTGTGCTTGCTCCCCTCCTATACATACTATTCACCAACGACATCCCTATCCCGTCGAATGGTGTCAAACTAGCCCTCTTTGCAGATGACACAGCCCTTTACTCCAAAGGCAACTCACTACCACAGATTCGGAACAAGATTCAAAAGTCAGTAAGCGACTTAGGAGCTTGGTTCCAAAAATAGCGTATCGACGTAAACCCGGAGAAAAGCTCCGCCGTTTGCTTCGAATATAAACGACGCCGTCTCACCACCACTCCGCCAATCAGGATGTTAGGAACCCCTGTCCCATGGCAAACTAAAGCCAAATACCTAGGCGTCACCCTTGATGCAAGGCTCACTTTCGAGCCCCATATCAAGAAAGTTACTCGCACCGCACGTTTTTACATGGGTAGGCTCAACAGCATGTTGGGCAGACACAGTAAAATGTCCCTCCGCAACAAGCGAACCCTATATAAGGTCTGCATACGACCTGTCATGACCTACGCGGCCCCCATTTTCGCACATGCTAAGCCCAAAGCTATAAATGAACTTCAAATAGTTCAAAATCTATTCTGTCGTAGGGCCACTAACTCGCCCTATTATGTCCGTAATGCTGACCTACATCGAGACTTAGAGCTCCCAACAATCCAACAGTTTCTTAAATCACTCTCTGAGAGATTCTTCAAAGCCTCAGAGTCCCACCCAAATCATCTCATTCGTGAAACAGCTGCCTATGCAGCCCCTATTCACACTCGCTATAGTGTGCGCAGGCCGAGAAACTCTCTCTTGGACCCCCCCAACAAGCTTTCGGCCGACCTGAACTGCCTCCTGGCGGCTCAGGCCGAGCCTACATAACACATCCCTTAATCTGCCTTAGTTAGGCACTCTTCTAAGCGGCTTTCCGCCACTTGCGCCCTCCTTTCTGCCAAGGAGGGTCGCGTTCGTATACGGCTTAGAGATCTCTAGTCAGATCGTTAAGCCAATTCCTAAAAGGTTGGGTTTAGTGGGTAAAAGTCGCCACATAACCACGCAGCTGGCTGCGTGGTATGCTATGATCATTCCCAACCTCCCTCCCCCGCTTTCCGGAGGGTTGCCCATATTTGCTTCGGGCGCAAAAAAAAAAAAAAAAAAGCGTCACCTGCCGAGCGTCGGCCGAGCTCGGCGGGTGACGCTGGCAGCTATGCGTGACATGAAACGTCCTATAACTCAAAAAGTATGAATGTTAGAAAAAAAAGTTTCAAACAAAAGTTTTGGAAAATAAACTGATCTTTCAAAATAAATTTATGCATTTTATTGATTAATCTAATATTTCAAGAGTTATTGGCCGCGATATAAAAACCGGTTCATTAAATGGGCCATAAATCGTAATCGGTAAGTTATAAAAAGTTTACTGGAAGCAAAAGATGCGAAATTTTATTTTCTACAATAATGGTTTATATAACTTTTGCCTTAAAGTGCATAGTTTCCGAGATATCGGCTGAAAACGTTTTTTCAAGATGGCGCTTGAAGCACCACCTGTTCATAAAATGGGCCATAAATCGTAAACGGCAAGTTTTACAAAAAAGTTTGTTGGAAACCAAAGATGCGAAATTTTATTTTCTACAATAATTGTTTTGTATAACTTTTGCCTTAAAGTGCATTGTTTCCGAAATATCGGCTGAAAACGTTTTTTCAAGATGGCGCTTGAAGCGCCACCTGTTCATTAAATGGGCCATAAATGGTAAACGGTAAGTTTTACAAAAAAGTTTGCTGGAAACAAAAGATGCGAAATTTTATTTTCTACAATAATTGTTTGTATAACTTTTGCCTTAAAGTACATTGTTTCCGAGATATCGGCTGAAAACGTTTTTTCAAGATGGCGCTTGAAGCGCCACCTGTTCATTAAATGGGCCATGAATCGTAAACGGTAAGTTTTACAAAAAAATTTACCGGAAACGAAAGACGCGAAATTTTATTTTCTACAATAATGGTTTATATAACTTTTGCCTTACAGCGCATAGTTACCGAGATATCGTCTGAAAACTTTTTTCAAGATTACGCTTGAAGCGCCACCTGGATCTGTCGGCATTTTGTGATTTTATGCAGAATAAGTGATCCTAAACCTGATAAAAAAATAAAATTGAATCGGAAATTTCGTGTAATGTTTAATTCTATTTTTACTGTACTATTTCATTAAACATTTTATTTGTCAACAACCTCTTACAATCATTTCTCTAGCGCTCACGTGACCTTCATACAAATAATTTGATATTTTTTTAAAAACGTCCTTTTTTATATGTTAAATGTTCCTTAGTACTTACTACATTTAAAGTAAGATTTGAGGCTGTTGATATATCTGTGTTGATTAAGTATATAGTTGTGAACTTATTAAAGTGAAATAAACAAATGAGACTATTATACGTTCTTTTTTATTTTTATTGTTCCTTAAGTGTCCAGTTCTCGGGGACCTCCCCCTAATAGTGTTCTGTTACTGGCAGACGCCAGCAGACGCAACCTGCCTCCGCTGGAGCCACCACCCGCGTCGATCGTCTAAAGTATTAATATTTTAGTCGATAGAAAACGAGATCTAAAATTTTTAGTGCAGAAAATTACTAAGTTATGTTGTGTAAACATATTATGCATAAGTGATCCCAGTTTGTCCTTTTTACTTTGCTAACATACATAGAACAGTAAGAGATTATTATTTTGTAATTTTCCATAAAAGTAAAACAAAGTAAAGTTGCAACCTATATTAGTCCCACGGCTGGGCACAGAGCTCATTAAATTTTTGAGAGATTTTTGGGGCAATAAAATGTCCACCGTGCTGTTGTTTGTTGCCCAATGTGTTTTGTAAAACTTGACTCGTTTTCAAAATAATTTTCTGGCATGCAGGTTTCATCACAATTACGATGACAATTTCATTGGTGCTGGCGGGGATCGAATCTGAGTTGCTTACGTATTGTGAAGCTCTGAGCTACCATAGTTACAGTTAATTACCACAATCATTCATACACCAATTTATCATAACAATTATTATATTTGTTTAATATGTTATAGTTACCTACCCAACGCCGGTAGTAGATAAGTACGAGTACATACGAACTTATGTACTATCGGGGTGGGATTAAGAGATATGTTATACAAAAATAAACACACACATGCGCGCGCGCGCAACGCACGCACGCACGCACCTACGCACGCAATCACGCACACACACACACGCTCACACACACACACACACACACACACACACACACACACACACACACACACACACACACACACACACAAACACACACACACACACACACATATCATCATCATCATCATCATCATCATTACAGCCCTTTACAAGTACACTGCTGAACATAGGCCTCCCCCAAGGTATGCCACAAAGCACGGTCCTGAGCCACCTGCATCCATCGACTTCCTGCATGTCTTACCAGGTCGTCACTCCATCTAGTGGGGGTTCGCCCTACACTTCGTCTACCGGTACGAGGCTGCCACTCGAGAACCTTTTTTCCCCAACGGTTGTCGGTTCTTCGAGCTATATGGCCGGCCCATTGCCACTTCAGCTTACTAATCCGTTGGGCTATGTCGGTCACTCTGATTCTACTGCGGATATCCTCATTTCTAAGGTTATCACGCAGAGAAACTCCGAGCATAGCCCTCTCCATAGCTCGCTGAGCGACTTCGAGCGTCCTCATACGGCCAGCAGTGAGGGACCACGTCTCAGTTCCATATGTCATCACTGGCAACACGCACTGGTTGTACAACTTAGTTTTCAGGTTTTGAGGTATACCTGACGAGAAGATGTGTCGTAATTTCCCGAACGCTGCCCAGCCGAGTTGAATCCGTCGATTGACCTCTCGGTCGAAGTTGGACTTACCTAGCCGGAATATTTGTCCCAGGTAAACGTACTCGTCAACAACTTCGAGCTTAGTGCTCACAACAACTACCGGCATAGGTGTGACATGGACATTAAACATGATCTTTGTTATGTCCATGTTCATTTTAAGACCTATCCGTTGGGAGGCACTATTGAGGTCATTGAGCATAGTGCTTAAGTCTTCCAGCGATTCTGCCATAAGGACTATATCGTCGGCAAATCAAAGGTGAGTGATGTACTCGCCATTGATGTCAATACCGTATCCTTTCCTGTCCAGTAGCTTAAAAACGTCTTCCAATACAGCGATGAAGAGTTTCGGGGAAATAACGTCACCCTGTCTTACACCTATATATATTAATTTCATAGGTAAATAGAAACTTACCCACTTGTGTCGTAAGATAACCAATTGTAAGCATATAATTGTGTAGCCTGCATGTCTTACCAGTGACGAATTGGTAAGACATATAGAAAGTCGATGGATGCAGGTGGCTTAGGACCGTGCTTTGTGGCATACTTTGGGGGAGGCCTATGTTCAGCAGTGGACTTGTGAAGGGCTGTAATGAATGTAAGGGCCGTAATGAAATTGTGTAGATTTTTACTAATAGGTATATACAAAATATAAACACATTTACATAGAACTAAGTGTTGCATACCTACAATGAAATGGTTTTCGAGCATAAATTACTGGCGTGCAATTCATAATGCCCAACACCGGACAGTGATAACCACCGGAACTCATAAAACCCGTTTGTTATGAGATCGTAAAGTACGGAGAACGCCAGCTGTTACTTGAAAACTTTCTCTTATTCCAAATGATACTCGTAGCTTTTGCAGATTTCAAATCCTTCGATCAAATATAATTGATCGAAGTTCAAATCACACTAAGTACTTTCTTACCGATTTGCGCCTATTTTAAACAGTGAATCGTTATGGGAGTTTGTGCATGATGCACAAACATTTTAACAATTTTATTAAAGTATATACTTATATATTCACTAGTGTATAAATTTTATATAATGTCCTTCTGACCGAATTTCAGCCACGGCGGCCTGCCTCAACGGAGGCTAGCCATCGGCGCAGGGTAGGATTATAGTGCCCAAGTATATGCGCAAGCACAGGTGCACTCTCTCTTCCCTCACTCTCATAATCCGATGGGAGGGTAAACCAACACGACCGGGGAGAGATCAGGCGCGGGACCAACGGCTTTACGTGCTTTCCGAGGCACGGCGGTGAGACACCGCCGACTTTCTGACTCCGGGCAGCTACTGGGAATTTCTTGACAGAAAAACTCAATAATTGATTTTTGGCCCGACCCGGGATTCGAACCCAGGACCTCATGATTAGTAGTTACACTACTACAACCATTAGACCAACGAGGCAGTTTAAATTATATATATTAATAAATTATATATTATACTCTAATATCGACTCGTATGATGAGGCTATTTGCGTCTAATAAAACATAACACCAATTTTGCCAGTATGTTAAGGTGCGGCTGGCTTAGACCTTGGGCCATCTTAAAGCCGCGTACATTATAATCATATAAAATATAATATTGAACGGATTGAACATTTTAATTTTAAAAATAAAACATATTTTGTTGATAAATATAATAATAACGTTTTCTATAATAATAATATGCCTCGGATCCTCAGTACCCAACAGTTCAAAATCACGTTACTGTTACGCACTCTTGTTCACTCTGGTGAAATTTATGGCACATGTACGCTGCTTTTATAAGTACGGTAGTTTCAGTAGGTACTAATAGAAGCAGCTTTGGTTATATACCTGTATATAATCAAAGAGAAGCAGTGACCGACTACTATACAGTATTTCATGAGTGTTTAGATTATATATAGTATCGTGAGGGTAATGTGCTCATCCGGTTGACATGGTTACTTTCTTATAACTTTAAAACTACAGCTTTGTTTACATAGATGGCTTTGTGATTCGAAAGTTTTTCATTGGTCAATCAAATAATAAAGGGTCAAAAGAGCGCTGCTTTATCGACGCCATTTTGACAGTTAACAGATTATAGTAGATATTTTAGTCGATTTTAGTATGGTGTAGTGTAGTTATTTTTTTTAAGTTGATTTTTCGAAGTCTTCGTAATTATTGCCAAAACTTGTTAGCTATTTTTTTAGTATATTAGTTAGAGTAAACGACTTTGTGTTTTTGTCTCTGTCCTCTGTCCACGTAGAGTACGTGAGGGTAATATGCTCATCCGATTAATATGGTCACTTTCTTATAACTTTAAAACTACAGCTTTGTTTACATACATAGCTTTGTGATACAATAGCTTTTCATCGGCCTGTTAAATATTAAAAGGTCAAATAGCATTCCCTGTCTACGGTCAAAATGGTGCTGCTTTATCGACGCCATTTTGACAGTCGACATTATAGTAAATATTTTAGTCAATTTTATTAACTATGGCGTAGTGCAGTTAGTTTTTTTAAGTCGATTTTTCGAAGTGTTCATAATTATTACTAAGGATTGTTTGCTATTCTTTTCTTAATACTGATAATTAGTTATAGTATACGACTTTTTTATGGGGTAGAGTGACAAACAAGCACACAGTCCACCTGATGATAAGTGACTGCTGCTGTGGCCCGTAGACATCTACATATATATTCGATAACGAATTAAAATGCAGATGCGTAGTCACCCGTGAGGACTTAGATGGAATGCCTCGTTTCCAGTAAAAAGGGTCTCCGGTTCTCTACATTTTACGCTTATTTTACGCTACTATGAGCAGAGCGTGGTCCTTCCCCGGACGAGCCGACCCGTTCGTGCTACAACTATATTACTACTGTAAGTGCAGCATGGCTCTACTACGTGGAAATATATTTATTTTTGTATAATTGTATTTTTGTCTCTGTCCTTCCCCTAGCTTATGTTTTATAGGACGGCAAAACTTAAGGTGTTATTACCCTCACGCATCTTACACATTAAGATGTAATACACAATTTTAGACATTACGCTTGCATTTTATTTCCATTCTAAATTGAAATATTTTTTTAATAAAACCTAAGTGACAAACAAATTACCAGTTCACATGATGGTAAATGGCTACTGCGGATCATGGACACATGCAACCAAATTCAAATGAAGAAGACCATAGATGTGATGTCACTTCTGAGGACTGAGCTAAAATGCGTCACAGCCAGTAAATATACTGGCTCTTTATACCTTTCACCGGGAAACAGCAGTGCAAGCACATCTATTTGGTGGCACAAATAGGTGCTACCTTCAACGAATTAACTACCAACCTAGACGGACTCCTTGCCAGAAAAAAGTCTTACCATCCAATGAATATAATAATTTTCAGTTATTTTAACTAGTTAAAAATTATTTAAAGTTAACGTTACAGCCTATATACATCCCACAACTGGGCACAGGCCTCCTCTCATTTCCGAGAGGGTTTTATGCCAAGGAAATGTCCGCCGCAGTACCCCAATGCGTGTTGGCAAACATCACATGTCCTTGAAACTTTTTTCTCATTACTCCGACGTACATGTTTTCTCACGATGTTTTCCTTTACCGCCGAGCACGTGGTAGAACAGTACTTAACATTATATATATATCAATTTCTATGGTGTCAGCGGGGATCGAACTTGGGCTGCTCGCATACTGTGAAACTCACAGCGACCGCTAAGCCTCTGAGCTACCACGACTAAAAAAATTATTAATGAATCAAAAATAATAAACACTCAGAATGTAGTTTTGTGTCTACATATCAAAGAAGGAGAGGAATATTGCTAATTGTACTGTGTGTTAAAACTTGCTTTGCTAAAAATTCAATATCATAGAAGGTAACAAATCTTCTTTAAAAACAAATGAAGAAAGTTCCTATGTCTATGGTTAAAGGAATTGCTGTGAAATTGGCACCCGTTCAGATCTCCTTTATCAGAATAGCTGACAACCCCGAATGTAGTTTGTACCGAACATGGCCATCTTTTTACGATTTATGTATTTTGGTGGAACATAAATAATTTTTGAAAGAGGATTTATACTTTTATTTAATCTAAATATATTATATCCCTCGAAGTTTTTTTCTTGGGTTTACGCTTTACTATGGTCAATAAGAATCAAATTACGTCATATATGAAACTAACTGCACCGATTACTTTGTTGACACTGAAGTTTTCAGATTATTTTTCTTTGTATATTGAGCCTAATGGTCTACCTTGGTGTCAAATTTTAAGTTCCTGCTTGTCAAGAACTATAATTAGTTTTTACATAAAACTTGATGTTATCGGGATTTAAGTATTGACTTTAATTTATTAGATATACAAAATCGCAAGTGTGTAGGTCTAACATTTGTGGAGTTAAGGGGGAAGGGGTCTCAAAATGGTTCGTATAATATTTAACACTGAAATTACGTCGCACGTGTCTCTACTGCCGTGTGTCTACAAAATTAAACAACAAAGAAAGTATGTTGCCTTTACCTTCCTTGAATGCCGAACTACAAAAAAATATAAGCAATCCCTCAAGTCTACGACAAGAGTCTGGTATTGAAAACGTAGGCAAACCTCGCAGTCTTATGATTTGTCGGATGAGAGATGTATGTGTAAAACTTTTTTAATATCGTCACAAATATCACTAGCAAAGGCTTATTTTTCTTAAGTAGAGTTTGAAATGGCGTACCAGCAAATACTTTTGAAGTTGATTTTTATGTCACATTCGTTTTTAAAGAAATAAAAAAAAATTGCGTAGGGAAGTTACGTCCCCTTCGCCCACTGACGTAACAGTTATGTGACAAAACCGCTACGTCTTTGCAGTCAGTGCATATGGCCATATCCATGATCCTCACCAAATGGCTTGGTGTCGGCAGGGTCTTCGCGGGCCCAGCAATCGGCACCCGCCACCTGTGGAGTACGCCGCATGCGATCACAATCCAAATGAATAGCAACGCATACGCAATAGAGGTCGTATTTTAGGTCGAAAGGGGGAGAAGTTGGAGGTTTTGCGTACCAGGCAAGGTTGCACCGTCCTTTTGCTGTATTGGAGCCTTCTTTAACCGTCACTGAGCAAAACCTGACAGACTGAGTTCTGTATATCTTGCGCTCAAACAAATTTGATGGTGTCGAACTCTCGATTGAATGCTACGGCTGGAGATGCGGCGCCACAAGTTGCAGAGCAAACAGTCCTGAATCTTTGGGTTTTAGTTGACTCAGCCCATGATGGAATAGTCGCTCATGAACAAGAGCTAATAATGAGCACATTGAACGAGGCAATAACGGAAACGCGCAGTACGCCTGTACGCGCAGTATCTTTTTGGCGCCAAACTGTCAGTTTGCCGTATCGTTGGCGCCAAGATTTCCACGGCTTGGCGCGCTACTGGACTAAGTATTGTTATCCCAGCCTGCAAAAAAGGAATTGAGAACTGTATCGCAAAGGCAAGGGCCCTCATCGACAAAAGGCAAAGAGTTATGCGCACCGTTAAAGTGGCGTTTGCTGTGACAAGTGTCAGTTTTTCCCAGCCGGATACTATGCGGAAACTAACAGAGAGCATAGACGACCTGTAGCAAATAATCGCTGCTTGGAATCCTCAAAAGAGGATCTATAAACCATAACAGACAGTACTTTTCTTGCGAATAAGCCTGATATTCTGCTGATGGACTGGGCACAGTCAAGGATATTTTTGATCATCGACATTATCATTTCGTATCACGAGAACCTCGTTAAAGCTGAAACAGATAAGCAGACAAAATATCTGGACCTGGCTCACGATATGACTGACATGTGGGATGGTCTGCCGACCGAAATTATTATTGTGGTCATTTCTGCAAACGGGCTAATACCAGTCAGCCTCTCAGGTCATCTGAGGCGACTGGGACTCCGTAACGGACCGGTCCGTTGTCAGAAAGCGGTGCTCCTCGATACCGCCCGCATTGTCCGCTGGCTTATTTCCCTATCTCCCTAAAACTTTGGCCGTTTGTTCTCCCTCGCCGAGGGCTTCATCTGGTTGGATTTTTATTTGTTTATGTATTTATTTTAAATTATTGTTATTTAAAAATAAATATATATTTATCATTTGAATTTGTATATTTCTACAGCCCAAATGAGAAAACTATATTATTATCAGATAATAATAATAATCTTTATAAATGTATCACATTTCATGTACAAAAATTGACAGTTGTCATAAGCCCCTAAAATAGCCCCTAAAATATTATACGTGTATTTCAGGGGCAAGTTTTCTTCCCTGTTCTTAGTTCTTATTACTATAATTTGTTTATCGGTATTTATTACGTTTTATTTACAATTATTTAAAACGTAATTTACGATAATTTAAAAAAAAAATGAATGTAATATTTAAATAACAAGAACACAGTCGACCTGCTGTTAAGAGGATATAGTGGACATTAAGCATCTATAGGGACCTGTCCTCGATTAGGGATCAAAATGTTAATTCGTCGACAGACCAATGGGTAAATAAGATGTCTCGTTACTAAAGGAGATCCTTTATCTCCGGATCTAGTCACTATATGAAACACTGCTACTATTTTTCGCTAGTATACTGTGCGAGCGTACTCTTTCCAGGCTTATTTTGCATCTATGGTACGCTATAGTGTGGTTCTACCACATACTAAAAACCAATAAAAAATAAAGATTAAATACTCTTTTTCACACAACATAGGTGATAATAAGTGGATATTGTAAGTATTATATAGATAACAAGATGTATCCAAGGAGCTAAGAACTCGTGTAGAATTTCACTCTACACAATTAAGCATTTACCATAATTGCCACGCTTGGCAATCTGGTTGGCAACCGCATTTTTCTTCTGCAGCTACAACTTTTTTTTTTATCTTTTTGATAAATCCAAAAGTTATTAAAAAGAAGATGTTTTCAGTCCTTATTTGAGTAACTGTCAGCAACTACAAGCAAATAATACCTAATATTTATTTATTTTAATTTGAAGGTGAAATTTTCGGTGATCATTAATCAAAAAACATATATCGGGTGTCCGGTAATGAATGGATAACCTTAAAATGTCTTATAGTATAACTTATGGCCGTTCTGAAAAAAATAGGAAAAATAATATATCACAAGTAGTACCTTTGATATATTTTTTTTAAAGAAAAGTCGATTCTTTTCTCTCTTATTTTACTGTCTTGAACACTATGACCAAAAATGAATGATTTCTATTGGTTTTTCTGTTGTTTTATTATTATACACTAACTGTGCTTATAGGTAAAATGTAAACAGTACGAATAGCTTTTGCAGTTTTTATTTAAAAAATTCGCAAATTAATTTATTTCTGAAAAACATGCAAAAAATATTATTTAAGCGAAGTTCAAACCTCTTGGGTATGAAAGAAATGTATGAATGTATGGGTGACCAATAATTTTACAATAATGTCTATTTTGTGTAGATTTTATAATGGAATAATTCATAAATGAATCTTCCATAAATAGTGACTTATTGCCATTAATGTAGAAAAGGAGAAAATTTGACTAAGTAACAAAATTTGTAATATGGGAACATTTATTAAATTGAATTGTGTCTGATTATTGGGGATTAATAAAAAACAACATTTAAAATTAAAATATTTTATTTTTCGTTAATTTACAACAAATGTTCAAATTGTTTGCCTGACACTCTTATGCATGCCCTACATCTTTGGATAAATGATCTTCTGAGCAGTCTAGTGTACCGTCGCTCGCATATTTTTGATGCGGCTTCTCTGACACGACTGCGTAGTTCGTCCAAAGACCGCACGGGCTTACAGTATACTTCCTCTTTCAGACATCCCCAGTAAAAAAATCCAATGGATTTAGATCCGGTGAACGTGGAGGCCACAAAATTGGCCCAAGACGTCCGATCCATCTATTTGGGTATCTGCAATTTAAATATGCACGAACCCGAACAGTATAATGCGCAGGACAACCGTCATTTTGCAGCCAATACGATTCCCTCAGCTCCTCGGGAACCTCTTGTAATAAATTGGGGAAATCATTTTGAAGAAACTCCAAATAACTTTGCCCCGTTAAATTCCCCGGTAATTCAAATGGGCCAATTATCATATCATTTAATATTCCGGTCCAATAATTTATTTTAAATTGGTATTGTGACCTGTCTTCACGCATAAGATGGGGATTTTCTAGTTCCCAACTATGTAAATTGTGTAAATTTAAGTAACCGTCTCTTTTAAGCGTTGACTCATCGCTCCACAAAATTTTATTAAAAAATTGCGGGTCTTCTTCCATCTTTGCCAGCATTTGCCGGCAAAAACGCACTCTTGAGAGATAATCTCTTGGTTGGAGAGTTTGCATGCGTGTAACGTGGTAAGGGTGGAATTCGTTTTTCTTTAAAATATCGTGTACGGTCGATTTTCCAATACCTGTGCGTCGAGCTATTGCTCGCGTAGAGGTTGAAGGATCGTTTTCAATATCCTCAAGCACCACGTCTTCTACATCAGGACGAGCGATTCTTCCAGCGCTAGCACCACCGACACCACTACCCGGAATTCTTCCTTCAGAGTAACAACCGTGGACTCTTATAAATACACGCCAGTCTGGGTGGCGAGCATTAGGGTACCTCTCCCTATAAAGAACTGCGGCTGCATTTGCGTTGCCTCTGCATTCTCCATAAATAAAATGCATGTTTGCATATTATTGTGCCGTGTACTGATGACGTGGCATTTTGATAGGTACACAAAAGTCCAGTTTAGTCCAGAAACAAGCCAAATCGTCGCAAATATCACCAAACGCAAAACAAGTCCAAATCAATAAGAAAAACAAATAGTCCGGTAAAATAGCCAAGTGGTCGTTTTAATACTGATTTAAATAATTGCAAAGGAGACAAAATAAATACATGCGAAGTCGAGCAGGTCGTGTGATGCACTAAGTTCTCTTTTACATTTAGCTATTCTCTCTCCCACTTACCCAATTCAGACCTCTCTTTGTCTAACACAAAAGGCAGCAGGTAGCAAATATGAAGGTCACACGACCCATTTCACGCTAGTAAAGTAACCATTTCAAGATTTAAATTGGTTATTTTATTACATTTAAATAAGTTAATTTCTAATACTTAATTTGGTTTCAATTTGTTTAAAAATAGCTGTTTTCATGTATGATCAACTCCTGATGTGTTTTTATTAATTCCCAATGATCAGGGACAATTCAATTTAAAAAATGTTCCCATATTACAAATTTTGTTACTTAGTCAAATTTTCTCCTTTTCTACATTAATGGCAATAAGTCACTATTTATGGAAGATACATTTATGAATTATACCATTATAAAATCTACACGAAACCGATATTATTGTAAAGTTATTGGTCACCCATACATTCATACATTTTTTTCATACCCAAGAGGTTTGAACTTCGCTTAAATAATATTTTTTGCATGTTTTTCAGAAATAAATTGATTTGCGAATTTTTTAAATAAAAACTGCAAAAGCTATTCATATTGTTTACATTTTACCTATAAGCACAGTTAGTGTATAATAATAATATAACAAAAAACCAATAGAAATCATTCATTTTTGGTCATAGTGTTCAAGACAGTAAAATAAGAGAGAAAAGAATCAACTTTTCTTTAAAAAAAATATATCAAAGGTACTACTTGTGATATATTATTTTTCGTATTTTTTTCAGGACGGCCATAAGTTGTACTATAAGACATTTCAAGGTTATCCATTCATTACCGGACACCCTGTATACATGTTGTAGAGCTCTGCTGCAGATATATTAAAGTTGTAGTACGAATGGTTCGGCTCGACTGGGGAAAGGCCACAGACTCACAGAATACCAGCGTCATCGCTCTTGTGTTCGTATGATAAGTGTAGAGGAGCGGAGACCCTTTTCCACCTTATATCGGCATTCCACCTTAGTCCTCATGGGTGTTAACGTACGTTGATTATTAACTGACGATAGATGTAGATGTCTATGGACGACAGAATCCACTTACCATCAAGTAAATTGCGTGCTCGTTTGTCACCCTTATTCCATTAAAAATTCTATGTCACATACTAATGTAAAAAAAATATTTATGAAAGGCAAATAGGACTTCGAAAAGCTCTTAGTGCTTGATTCTAATTAACGTAGCAGACTTATTATGATGCATCTACGAATACCTAACGTGTCAGCTATAACTAGTGAAACATGGAGATATCACAATAAAAAGAATCAAAAATGAAACGAAAAAAGGAAGAAGAAAAATAAAAACAAATAAAACAAAGAAAAGACATAAAAATATTAAAGGAAAAGATGATTCTAGAAAAGAAACAACAACAAAAACTAACGAAAAATATAAGGCAGCAAGATTTGTTTTCCGATGATGACAATGATGACATGGAAGTTGAGTATGCTGAAAGCGGTGACTCCGAATATGCTCAAAGTGGGAAATTAGACTCTGAAAATGAACCTATAAGTAAAATAGTTTCTAACAAGTAAACTTAGTGTACGAAGAAAACTATAGGTGTTACCAATGGCTCCTAAGTTATTGTCAAATTTGAGGGAGAATATTTTCCGGGTAGAGCAGAAATAACAGACCGAAATTTATATGAAATATTTATAACGGTATTATGTGCAGGACACTCTTTCAGATGGCCAGATCAGCCAGATAAAATATGGTACAAGGCAAAAGATGTTATAGAGAAAATTAATGACCCTTTGCTCCTGAATAAGCGTTCTATAAAATTAAAGAAATGGAAAAATATTTACCGGATATTTTTCTTTTAGAGTTTATTATTTTACTTGCTTTTATATTTCTAATACAAACACTAATAGTTTTGTGCTCAATAAAAAGTATGAAAGACTGATTAATATAAATTACTTGTTTCATTTTCTTCCTTGCATAAATGTGCAGTGTCCATCACTGCACATTTATGCAAGATGTTCATGACTGGAGGTTGTTCCAACATTGGACGCCCATAACTGGAACTAACCCTGTCCATCGCTGGTGTTTAAAATGGTTTTGTTTTTTTAAGTATATTTCTAAAAGTTGTAAGAATAGTGTAGTTTTCAATAAATGAACTCATTACCAATAAGTTCTTTAATCGCTTGCAACCTCAATTTCATTCATATGAACGTTTATCTAAAAAATATAGTAGAAAACATAAAAAATTGGTCTTAAACTGTCCATTATGGGTTCCGTTACCTTAGTTAATAGTACATTTTATATTTACGCTGTAAAATATGTACGAAGTGAATTTGGTGCGAAACTCTGTGTGCTCAATAGCGAACTAGTCTTTAGATTGTAACAGTTGTTGCGCGTGGTTTTGAACGTGTAACTTCTGAACGACTTGACGGATATGCACACAATTATTATATGTATTTATTCTGAATACATTCACAACATTACAGGCTGATTTAGTCCCCGAAGAAAAAAATAAGGACTGTGAAGCTATACATATTTGTCCTCAGAGGTTACAATGTATTTGTAGCATTTTTGTTTGAAAGTTCGCTGTAGGTATCCATGAATTGCAGCAGTCGCTAATCAGCAGGTGAACTGTTACGTCGTTTGTCATTTCTACTTAAAACAATATCCTGGAATTATAGAACCGTTGGTGACAATAGTCATAAGATAAACTAATAGCACAAAGTAGTTCGTGCGATCAATAAAGTCAGTACTTACCTACGGGATAGTCCGGCGATTACAACTGTCGAGACCGTACTCTAATATTGGTCAAGCATGATCAGGGTACACGGTTGATGTCTGCTGGCAAATTTATTGTACCAAAAGTAAATAACTACTTCGGAGATAGAACTTTAAAGAAACGACTACCGTACTTTTTCAATGGTTTGCCTGAGGATATTCGACGTGAACCAGTAAAAAACATATTTAAAAAATAAATTAAAGAAATATTTATTGGCAAGTCTCAGTGCATTGCAGTGCGTGCAGCATTAATATTATATATCATGTAAATGAGACTCAAACAATCCTGCAGACAAACTGTGTAAGCAGTTTTGTGGGAATATGTATATTTAAAAACTAAATTTTGTATTTTTAATAATAAATAAATTAAAAATTAAAAAAAAGGATTTGCATATATTTTGTCGGAAATAATTCACTAAATAATGGGTGCGTTTGGCAGAAAAAAGCGCTACCAAGCGCTTGTAAGCAAAATGGCGATCGTAAGCGGTAAGCGCTGTCAAATCGTAAGTAGCTATTTTCCTCTAGGACACGAAGTTAGTTTTAACCAGGGAACCTAACCTAATTTAAATATATATTTGTAAAGTATTCATATTAAAAACTTACCAATCATGAATTTGTAATAGCATGTATATGTTTATTCATGTCATTATATTACTTAAAACTAATATTGCACAAAACAACTTATAAACTCTACTTCAAAACAAACAAAATAAATAAGCAAAATGGCGGATTGTGTCAGCGCTACTGAAGTAGCAATCGTGTCCCGGCCGAAAACTATTTCAGCGCTTGTAAGCGCTTGCTAGCGCTCTTTTCTTCCAAACGCACCCAATACATGTTGTTTAAAGAAAAACTTACTTTTAATAAAAGGCTTTCACGGCCTGCCTTTTAAGCGTCGTCCCGTGTGTGTCGTAAGAAGCGATAGAGGAAAACCAGGAGATGGACAACGCCATCTTTCGATATATACTCAAAATTATAAAATCAGCGGTTGTCAATCCGCTTACTAAGCGTGGCGACTGACCATGAAGTTATAGATATAACTTCATGCGACTGACTTAGTTGTACCACAGATTAATAAATAGTTTACCTTGTACAGAGTTAAATTTAAGGCGAGCTCTTAGCTCCTTGGGTACAACTTATTATGTATATAATACTTATTATATCCACTTATTATTGCTATGTTGCTTGTAAAAGAGTATTTAATTCTATGCAGTTGGATGGAACACTTCATCTATGTTAGCTCGTGGCCTGAGACAAGATGAAGCTCTAAGAGTCGCATAGACTTACAGCACTAACATCTAGATAATAGAGAGAATAGACTTCATCTATGGAAAAATCACATGCTCTGAAGCAATCCGTGGCTTTTGTTCAGCAGTTAACTATTGTAGGCTGTAATGGATGGATGGATGCTGAAAACCCCTTTTAAAAATTAAAAAAAATATTTCCGATTTCAAAAATTAAATTTGTTTCTGGAGTGAACTTCAGTTTAATACAAAAAAATGAGTAATTCTATTAACAAATTTAGACTAATGTTACCCTTTAAGTACTCTAAGGAGTCAAAAAAGAAATAAGTATAAAAATTCGTTTCTTGAACTCAGCTATAATACGAGTTGTTTATTTTACACCTCATATTTTTATTTCTTACGACGCAAATTACTTACTGACTAGACTTTAATATAATATCTGAACAATAGCGTTTTTGCTATCATAGAGATTTTCAATTTGAGCGTAATAAATATAGTTTCAATTTGATCACGAATGGAATAAATGTTATTTTCATCTTTATGAAATAAATAACTTGTTATTTTATTCTCCTTTCCTTGTGATGCTGTAAATATATCACCGTATATAAGCCACCTAAATGAAGTCTTGTCACGTATAATTGTACACAATGAACTAATCATTGCTAATCGCTTCGGTGGCTGTCAGCGCTAATTCAATTTTGAAATTCCCTTTGATACTAACGAGACGTTAATTAATACGCTTTTGAGAATTCAAATTGATATAATCAGAAGCTACCTAACTTATTTTATAGCATGAGGGTGACAAGCGAGCACATGATCCACCTGACGGTAAGTAGATACTGATGTAGATGTAACAAATAGTATATATTATATACAAAATGTAACGTAATTAACGCACACCCTCAGACACCCCAATTAGTATATTATGGTATAATCATAATACATACACTGAATTTTTAGTTAAATATTTTTATGCACTGATTATTTATCAGATTAGTTATACTAATTCCGGAAGAATGTTGTGGTCACAGTACAAATCCACAAACGCAAAGACTTTAACGTGCTTGAAATATAGTTCATTTTTCTTTATTTTTATTGAATGACAGAATTAGTAATAATACAAATAAAACTGCACTCTTAAAAGTCTTATAGCCTTAAGTTAGGTCGATTTCAGGTTGTTTTTGCGATTATTTTTGCGATAAAAAATTACCTATATTAAAAATGATAGGAATCGATTCAGTAAACGATTCTGAACAAACTACTCACTCACTCTCATACACACACAACACACACACACACACATATATATATATATATATATATATATATATATATATATATATATATATATATATATATATATATATATATATATATATATATATATAATTCTTTGAGAACCATTCATCTCTGAGAACCAAGATTTAATGCCTCTATTCTTTTAAGTAGGTTCTCCGATTCTCTACATTCACTAACCGAAACACGGACCTAACGCCCATGTGCTAATAAAGAAAAAGTGTTTCAAAACTTCTTTTTTACTCGATAAAACACATGCAACACGAACTATAATTAATAGTTAGGTTACAGCCCTTCAAAAGCCTACTGGTGAGCAAACGCTTATAGCTACCTGCATCCATCGACTTCCTGCACCTCTTATCAGGCCGTCATTTCACGTAATGGGAGGCATCCATCTTATCGGTACGAAGCTGCCATTCAAAAAACCATACATACCCACCGGTCGTCAGTTCTTCGAGCTACATGACCAGCCCATTGCCACTTCAGCTAACTGAACCATTAGTTTTATGTTCGTTTTATATTATTAATTTTTGTTTTGAGAGAGAGCAACTTACGACCCAAAGAACGCAGATCTATTAAGTTATGTTATAATAAAAATAAATCTTCTATTCCCATCATCATCATCATTATCATCATTTACAGCCCTTCACAAGTCCACTGCTTGACTTGAATGCCATAAAGCACGGTCCTGGTTCACCTGCATCCACCGACTTCCTGCAAGTCTTAACAGGTCATCACTTCATTTGATTGATGGTCGCCCTACACTTCGCCTACCGGTAAGAAGCTGCCACTCGAGAAACTTTTTTCCCCATTGGTTGTCGGTTCTTCGAGCTATATGGCCGGCACATTGCTTGCCACTTCAGCTTATTAATCCGTTGGTGATGTCGGTCACTCTGGTTCTACTGCGGATATTCTCATTTCCATTAAGCCAGCAGTGAAGGACCACGTCTCAGTTCCATAAGTCATCACAGGAAACAAGCACTGGTTGTACAGTCTCATTTTCAAGTTTTGAGGTGTAGCTGACGAGAAGATGTGTCGTAATTTCCCGAACGCTACCCAGCCGAGTTTGATCTGTCGAAAGACCTCTCGGTCGAAGTTGGATTTACCTAGTCGGACTATTTCTCCCAGGTAAACGTACTCGTCAACAACTTCGAGCTTAGTGCTCTCAACAACTACCGGAATAGGTGTAACATGAACATTGAACATGATCTTTGTTTTGTCCATGTTCATCTTAAGATTTATCAGTTGGGAAACACTATTGAGGTCATTAAACATAGTGCTTAAGTCCTCCAGCGATTCTGCCATAAGGACTATATCGTCGGCAAATCGAAGGTGAGTGATGTACTCGCCATCGATGATAATACCGTATACTTTCCAGTTCAGTAGGTGGAAAAGGTCGTCCAATGCAGCGGTGAAGAGTTTCACATTAGCTTTTCGATATACCGATAATCAACTTGGCACCGCTGAAAGAACTATAGCACCGCCCGAATTTCGATGGAATCGAAGGCTTTCTCATAGTTAACATATGTCGGGTAAAGTGACAGATTGTACTCGGAGGTGCGCACCTCCGCACGCCTGCAGGCCGCCGCGGCGCCCTGATTCACCAGGTACAGTACACCACATGGTACACCGCGCTGCACGCCACTGCTGCGCTGGCTGCTGGCCAACCCGGAGCGCATCTCCGCGCGCCTGCAGGCCGCCGCGACGCTCTACTTCAACGGTTACAGTACACCGCTGCCGCGCTGGCTACTGGACAACCCGGCGCGCACCTCTGCACGCCTGCAGGCCGCCGCGGCGCTCTGCTTTACCAGGTACAGTACACCACATAGTACACCGCGCTGCACGCCACTGCTGCGGTATGTATATGGTCCGTAGTACTAAAACCCTTTCGGAAATCGGCTTGTTCGGGAGGCTGGAAGCAGTCTAGTCTGCGTCAGAGACGATTCATAATAACTCGCGCAAACAGAATATTGACGCCGCTCAGAAGGGAAATTGTCTGTAGATTTTCAAAAGAGCGTTGTTACCTTTCTTGAAGAACACGACCGCCACACTTCTGCTCCACTACTCCGGTGTAGTGCCACCATAAAAGATGGCATTAAAGAGCTTCTGAAGGATTTCAAGTACCGGTTTTCCACCCACTTTCAGAAGCTCCGCTGTAATTCCATCATCGCCCGGGGACTTACGGTTTTTAAAGTACTGGAGAGCCATTCTAATCACGTTCAGACTGACGTCCAGGACATTATCGAAATAGTGTCGGATAAGACTTGCTCTTGGATCGTTACTCACACTTGCGTGTGGCTCCAACGATGACTTGTACAACTGCGCGTAGATTCTCTCAATCTCACTCAAAATCTCAGGTGTCTCAAATCAAATTAAATTTAAGTAATAAAAAAGGACCTACCAATAGAAACATTATTAAGCAAATTTTATTTCATTATTTTTGATTAATGGATTTTGTTATTAAGAACGATTTTTAATATAAATTTGTTGATTAAAAAATCGTCTTTTTGATTTCTTAATGTTGATTTTTTATCGAGCGTAGATGTAGGTTCCTATGGGTCACTACATCCTATTGGCCACTACATCGGATGGTCCATGTGCATATTTGTAACCCTTACTTCTACCAAAACTACTAGTCAGCAGGACTTTTCACCAGGTGGAGGGACACCCTCACTAGGATCATTATTGTTTTCATTTTGCCTAAGATTTTGACTCAGTAGGTACTATCCTCTAACTTATTTCTGGCCCCAAAAATAAGTGCCTTCATTACTGTGTTCCCATCTCAAAGTCAGAGAGCTAGTATAATGACAGACAGACAGTATGGTAATCAAGCCACCTTAATTCTTAAAAGTGAACGCATCTGTAGCGTTCTCTTCATTATAACTGCAGTAGTCACCTACCATCAGGCAGACCGTTAGTTCGTTTTCTACTTCACTTCTATAAAAAAACCATAATACATAAATAATGACCGTTATTAACGTTAAACAAAAGCAATGCGATGCTTGTGAAAGAAGTATTTTTTCTTTTCATTTTTTCGCTTTATTTCTTCAGTATTTTCTTTTTTCAAATTAAGATTATATTATTATTTATATATATTTACTATAGTACTATAGTAAGTGGTCGACGGCTAAGTTAGAGCGAAATGCCGCTCCTTAGTGATTCGCAAGTCCCCTGAACATAAGCCTCCCCCAAAGAATGTCATAAAGCGCCTGCATTCATCGGCCTCTTGCATGTCTGATGGGGCCGCTGATCGAGAACCTTTCTTACCCGGTATAATTTGTGCATAATGCTGCTGTTGATTATTTATGGTAATTTAAAAAAAACTAAGACCCTTTTTACTTTTAGTTGTAGGTGCTTGTTTACCATATAGTGGCGGTGTAAGAATATCCATTCCGCCATATCATCCCGTGGATGTCGTAAGAGGCGACAGAGGAAACACATCAGAAGATGCAGCAGGACGGATAGCAGCGTCATCCTAAAGACGACTAAAATTAAAAAAGTAACTGCGGCTGCCAACCCGCTTGCCAAGCTTGGCAACTAAGGCAAATATCCCCCTATTAGACAATATGTGAGGGAGGCCTATGTTCAGCAGCCAGCAGTTGAGTTTAAAAGTTTGTAACGGTACTTGCCAGGCAGACGCTCTTCTGCCCTTTTCGACTACCCTATATCATGTCCTATTAAAAATCCTTTAATTAGGAAAAAAACTTTGTGGGTCACTCATGGACAAAATAAAGTATCCTATCTCTCAAGTTGGACCAAACTGCACACGGCGTACAAATTTGATTAAAATCGGTTAAGTAGTTTAAGAGTCTATCGCGGACAAACAACGTGACACGTAATTTATATATATTAAGATACATAGATTAAGAGCTTTTCCCACTTTAAATTAAGTTTTAGCTATTATCTCGAAAACTGTTGGCAGTATGGGAAAATGTTTAAAAAAGTGTGAAATCTTTTCATTTAACATAAATAAGGTTCTATCATATTACACATTATTTTATTACTCATATTTTTGTTGCAAAATAATGTAACAATTTTTAAGATATAGAAGATAAAGTGTTATGACTTTTTTGTGTAAATTTACCCACCAAAGAAGTTTTGTTCAAAACTTTTTTATATTTCCAAGTTTCATCACCGTCGCCTCAGTTCAGCCGTCACAAAGATTAGTCCGCATACAAATACCGAATTTTATTGTATAGGTAAATAGTAATTCATGTTCGGCATACAAATTACACCGCTAGTTTAAATGCAGCCATTTATTTAGATACTAAAAAGTCAGATACTTAAGTTTTATTAATAAATATATATATATATATATATATATATATATATATATATATATATATGTATAGTTGTGGCAGTTTTTAGATGATTTGTAACAACCCATCACATATATAAGAGGAGCCGTTATAATCAGTCTGAAAGTATTCAGACAAAGAAACTTCTAGAATATATAATTTCTTGTAATGCACTAACATTTTATTTATTTATAAAATACTGAAGTGAGAATATATATATATATATATATATATATATATATATATATATATATATATATATATATATATATATATATATATATATATATATATATATATATATATATATATATATATATATATATATATATATATATATATATATATATATATGGTTGCGCGGAAAAAACCATTGGATTATTATATTTGACGGTAGGAGTGTCAAGTCGCTTGTTCCTTTCCGAAAAACGATATCGTTCGTACCCTCCTATCGACATATCGGGGTGGTGGGGTGGGAGGGGCAAGAAGATGATTCTAGAATGTCACGTAATCATCGGAACCGAGGACATATAAGGCACGCGCGACCGTTGCGCGTCCTCTTTCTACCGCAGTCGTCGCTGAAACCACAACGCTTCTCTCCCGACGCACCCCTGAGTCCCTGAGCCCCAGAGTGTCTGTCTAGAAGAAGTTCCCTCACCTCGTGTGAGATATAGTCGCGCACCGCCTCTCTCCGGAGTGTTCCAGAAGAAGTTCCAGAAGTTGCAGCTATAGTGCTCAACAGGATAGAAGAAACCCCGGTGAGTCAACACTCCTTTATTTACTGCCTGATATAATCGTTTAACCCGCTCCAATTTTGTTGTTCTCCTAATCAGGCAGGATTCCTTTTCAGCGATTTGGCACAATAATAGTTTTAGTTTAGGGAAGAGCGAGTGCATTATACCGCATGCTATAGTAGTCGCTTTTACGTAAGCGTAGAAGCATCCGCATATACAGTCCACTTTAGTTAATATCTCGCGTAATAGGTTTAAGGTTCGACCGGGGAACTAGACTTCGGCAGCCTTAAACACGTGGCTCCACCATTTTATGGTCCTTCGAGCCGGATTTTGGTCGAATTGTTGAATTAATTAATTAGATAATGCACTCTAATTTATAGAATAGACTTAAATAGTGTTCGTTTAAATTTAAATTTTGATTAGGTACTCGCAAACAGAATTATTCGTTTTATAGCGCTCGTATTTGATTAAATTTAAAGCCTATTAAATAATTGAAACAGTGTAATAGGAACCGTTTGATACGCTTACCCACAATCTTGATAAAATTATTGAGTGCAAATGACGCGTCACCTCGACTCGCTGCGCAGGTGTTCGATTTAATTACGTAATACGGCATACCGAGTGTCCATCCTTTATTGTTTGTGCGTTGTGAGATTAATTGTGATTGATATAACTTTATTATAATAGTTTAAAATGGCAGTTAGTGGAAGTGAAATCAAAATTAAAACGCTTTATGCCAAGAGGGACATACTCTTTTCGCGTATGCAGAATATAAGTGATTATATAAAGAACATTCATATAGAAGCAGTGCGGGAAACCTTTTTGACTGAAATCGAAACGATAGATGCTCTACGAATAGATTACGAAAAAATATTAGACCAAATTAATCATTTGGAATTACAAATCGACCCGAAATACATAGTGAACTACCAACCGCTGCTGGCATTCGAAGATATGTTGTGTCGCGTGAAAAGAATTGCGAGATCCCTACTATCTCAAAACGAAGCAAAGCCGGAAAAACAGGTACGTCCAAGCGACTCGATTAGGTTGCCGCCAATAGATATTCCGGTATTTAATGGTGATATTAAGACGTGGCCCTTCTTCTTCAGTAGTTTTCAAAACAATATACACAATAACCCATCGTTATCGGACGCCGAAAAATTATATTACTTAATCAGTAAACTTAGTGGCAGGGCACAGTCGATCTGCTCTGGTTTTACACCTACAGCAAACAATTACTTATTAATATTCGAAACGCTTAAAACTAAATATGAAGATAGGAGAATGTTAGCTTCCGAATATTTGAACCAGATATTCGATCTTAAATCTATATCATCCGCGAACATCAACGGCTTAGAGCAATTTCTAGATAAATTTGTGGCATCGGTGGCTGCACTTAAGAATTTGAAATTTAATGATCTTATGGACGTGGTGTTTCTCCATATTGCACTGAAGAAGTTGGACCCCGACACCGTGCGTGCGTTTGAAATGGAGCATCGTAGCTCGGAGATGCCTTCCTTTCATTCATTAGCATCGTTCGTGCGAGATCAAATAAAGGTGATGCAGCGCTCTCCGAACGTTAAACAGGAGATTAAAAGGTGCGTCGACCGTAGACAGACTCAACCATCTAAAATAGCAGGGTCGTTAACTTACGTAACCGCTACGCCAACATCACTCCAGCATACTTGTTTAGTATGTAAAGATAGACACGGTAATTTATATAATTGTGCGACTTTTCGTAAATATTCACCAAGCGAGCGTTATAAATTAGTAAAGACAAACAACCTATGTTTGAACTGCTTAAGCGATAAGCATTTAGTTGCAAAATGCAATTCGAGTTCCGTATGTAGCAAGTGCGCCAGGAAACATCACACGCTATTACATTTTGAAAATAGCAACATAGCGGCGTCAAGTAAAGCGGATAAGGAATTCGCCCCTACTAAGGTCAACGATTCTAGCGGTCGACCTGGTGATGTCGCTCTGTGCTCATTGGCAAATATGGGAGCACAACCTCCTTCAACCGTGTTACTGGGTATGGCACGTATTTTGGTTAGGGATTCGCGTGGAAACGAACAAAGCGTCCGTGCACTGCTGGACAGCGGAGCCCAAAATAGCTTTATAACGCGACAATGTTGTCAGCGCTTAGGCTTAGTAATAAATAGGTCACTTTCATGTCCTGTAATTAAAGGCATCGGAGGCACTAGTAAATCGACACAGGGATATATAAATTTAAAAATTTATTCTCGGATAGATCGTAAAGTTAACTTTGATATAAATGCACTAGTAGTAGATAGGGTCACTGAACGGTTGCCAACCGTTTCGGTTGACACCTCGGCAATGATTGAATTTAAGAATTTGACTCTGGCGGACGACACTTACGCCGTTCCTGGAAACATAGACATGCTCATTGGAGCATCGCTTTTCCCTCATCTTTTGTTAAACAATAAGATCAGGGGCAACTCTTCGCATACCGCGCCTTACGCACTGGAAACCGTATTGGGCTATGTGATCCTTGGCTCCGCCCCCATCATAGATAGTATTTCGGCAACCTCTTATTGTGGTATGGCTGTCGAACCGCTCGAGTCGTTAGTCCGCAAATTTTGGGAGATGGAGGAGGTGAACGTCCCACCCATAGCTAGCTCAGATGACAGGTTATGCGAGGAAATTTACGTCCGCACGACCATTCGTGATCGCGACGGTAGATATAGTGTAGCGCTACCCTTTAAAGGAGATGTTTTATCTCTCGGCGATTCGCGTCAAATGGCGGAAAAACGTTTCTACAGCTTGGAGCGTAGGATGCTCGCTTCACCCCAGTTAAAGGAAGCTTACGACGGCGTCGTGTGGCTTCGAAATTAGATAACTACGAAGACACACCGTCGTATTTCATACCACACCACGGAGTCATTAGAGAGGACAAACTTACATCTAAGTTACGTGTAGTGCTCGACGCTAGTGCTAAAACTAGCACTCACCTGTCGCTTAACGATATCCTCTATAGTGGGCAAAATTTACAGGGCAGTTTATTTAATATAATAGTCAATTTTCGTTTGTTTAGTATAGCACTATCCGCCGATATTCGTCAAATGTTTCTTTGCATAGGGGTCCGTGAATGCGACCGTAGATTCCAACGCATTTTATATCGTTTCAACCCAAAGGAACCTCTAATGGTGTTTGAATTTAACCGCGTTTGTTTTGGTTTAAAGTCGAGCCCATTTCATGCGTTACGCACGGTGAGACAGCTCGCTCACGATGAAGGTCCCTCTTATCCTAAAGCTAAGAGGGCAATTGAGAGCGGATTATATATGGATGATTTTGTGTACTCGGTCGATAGCGTGGAGGAGGCAACCCTAACCACCGCCGAGGTCATAAGGCTCATGAAATCGGGTCAATTCGATCTTGTGAAGTGGACTAGTAATTCGCGTCCGGTTTTGGATACAATCCCACTATCACACCGTCTTTCGGCGATAAAGGAATTCGACGATTCTGATACACACAAGGTGCTCGGTCTGTGTTGGTCACCAGAGTCCGACGTGTTTAGCCTTAAGGTAAATCCGCCCGTAGAGAAATGCACAAAGCGCACAATACTGTCATGCGTTGCTAGATTATGGGACGTCATGGGTTTCGTAGCTCCGGTGGTATTATACGCTAAGCTTTTAATTAAACAACTTTGGTTATTGGAATGCGACTGGGATGACTCGCCGCCTGACAGCATTGTTCGGTTGTGGCAGCGCTTTAGAGAGGAACTTCCTTTATCAAGAGAAATTAAAATACCGCGTCATATCAACGTAGATAGAAGTAGCGCCATAACAGTCGTTGGGTTTGCAGACGCCAGCGAGAAGGCTTACGGGGGCGTTGTATATTTCCACGTCCAGAATAATGGTAGAAATTCGATTAGCCTCATTAGTTCTAAGTCGAGAGTCTCCCCCCGTAAGGTTGTCTCTCTGGCCGCCAAGCTTATTACCGCAGTTATCAGCGCATGTAGGGATAGAATTCACATAGAAAGGATATTGGCCTTTTCCGACTCCACCGTCGCCTTATACTGGGTTCATTCTTCACCCCACCGTTGGGATACGTTTGTTGCGAACCGAGTGGCCAAGATACAAGACGAGTTAGAAACGCGGAAGTTTTATCACGTGTCCGGTACGGAAAACCCCGCCGATTGTCTATCCCGTGGACTCACCCCAATGCAAATGCGGATGCGGACCTGCTTGGGTTCACTTGGATCCCTCGCAATGGCCAATAACCGATTTCGAACCTTCGTCAGTGTCACAACCGCCGGAAGAAAAGAGACACGCTCTAGTGGCGAACGTTTCGAGCGAGGTTTCTCCAATCATTGCTTTGGCGAACCGCTTGTCCTCTTGGTCGAAATTATTGCGTAGCGTAATTTACGTTTGTCGATTCGCGAAGCTGTTACCGCGACGTTCGTATGTCTTAGCATCCGATTACAACTATGCCGAGTCGCTAGTATTGCGTGAACTTCAACGTGCGCACTTCTCTGAAGAAATTAGAAGATTACAATCGAATAGATCTTGTAGTCGCGCCTTTCAACGCCTTAAGCCATTTTTACAGGATGGGATTGTAAGGGTAGGTGGACGCTTGTCCAACTCGCAATTGAGTTTCGACCAACGGCACCCTATTGTTTTACCGCGTAAAGACCATATCATGAACTTATTAGTCGATTACCATCATAAATTTAACTCGCACGCTGGCCCCGACTTGTTGATGTCGATTTTGCGTCAGAATTATTGGATTCTTTCTGCACGTAGTTTAATACGCAATCGGGTGCACAGATGTATAGCTTGCTTTCGGGCACGCCCCAAGCCGTCATTTCCGGAAATGGCGGAACTTAGATCTTGTAGAGTAATACAATCAGTAAAGCCCTTCACGCACACCGGGTCTGATTTCGCTGGTCCGTTTAAGGTCACGCTCACTCGCGGGCGTGGTATAAGATCCACAAAGGCTTACGTCTGCATTTTCGTATGTCTAACTACTCGAGCGGTGCATATAGAACTCGTTGGTGATCTAAGCACAGCAGGCTTTATGGGTGCATTTAAAAGATTTCTTTCCCGCCGTGGCCCTGTAAGTAGATTGTATTCGGATAACGGTACGAACTACGTCGGTGCAAAACGTATTCTATCGGAACTACATGAGCTCTTAGCTAGCAAGTATTGTAATTCGGAGTTCGCTCACATTCTAGCCGAGAACCGCATTGAGTGGTCTCTGAACGTCCCAGCCGCGAGTCATTTTGGGGGCAATTGGGAGACTAATATCAAGAGTCTAAAGAGTCATTTATACCGAGTAATAGGAGATCAAATTTTGTCCTTCGAAGAGCTAAGTACGGTGCTCGCTCAAATTGAATGCGTAATGAATAGTCGCCCACTTTGTCGTACGTTGTCTAGTGACCCCTCGGAACCGCTGGCTCTAACTCCAGCACATTTTTTGAATTTAACGCCTTTAAAGTATTTGCCAGCCGCAGATATGGATGAGAACAGACTTAGCATTTCCGCACGCCACAAATTATTAGATCGGTTAGTGCAATCGTTTTGGGAACGATGGAGGATGGAATACTTGCATACTTTGCAGTCTCGGCAAAAATGGAACACAGCAACTGAGCCTTTAGCTGTAGGAACTGTAGTTGTGCTCACCAAAGAGAATACGCCGCCTCTCCACTGGCCGTTAGGAATTGTCGAAGAGGTCTTTCCCGGTTCCGACGGAGTAGTTAGGATAGCTCGCGTTAAGACCACGGTTGGGTCTTACTTGCGTCCGGTTGTCCGTTTGTGCCCCCTGCCTCTTCCATAATTTAAATTAGCTTTCTAGATTAAATTGTAGTTGAATTTAGGTAATCTTAGCGTTAGTTAGTTATTTTGTTAGTTGATCTTAGCTCTAGTTGTATTAGTTAATTTTGAAGGAAATCCTTCAAGGGCGGGGGAGATGGTTGCGCGGAAAAAACCATTGGATTATTATATTTGACGGTAGGAGTGTCAAGTCGCTTGTTCCTTTCCGAAAAACGATATCATTCGTACCCTCCTATCGACACATCGGGGTGGTGGGGTGGGAGGGGCAAGAAGATGATTCTAGAATGTCACGTAATCATCGGAGCCGAGGACATATAAGGCACGCGCGACCGTTGCGCGTCCTCTTTCCACCGCAGTCGTCGCTGAAACCACAACGCTTCTCTCCCGACGCACCCCTGGGGCCCCAGAGTGTCTGTCTAGAAGAAGTTCCCTCACCTCGTGTGAGATATAGTCGCGCACCGCCTCTCTCCGGAGTATTCCAGAAGAAGTTCCAGAAGTTGCAGCTATAGTGCTCAACAGGATAGAAGAAACCCCGGTGAGTCAACACTCCTTTATTTACTGCCTGATATAATCGTTTAACCCGCTCCAATTTTGTTGTTCTCCTAATCAGGCAGGATTCCTTTTCAGCGATTTGGCACAATAATAGTTTTAGTTTAGGGAAGAGCGAGTGCATTATACCGCATGCTATAGTAGTCGCTTTTACGTAAGCGTAGAAGCATCCGCATATACAGTCCACTTTAGTTAATATCTCGCGTAATAGGTTTAAGGTTCGACCGGGGAACTAGACTTCGGCAGCCTTAAGCACGTGGCTCCACCAATATATATATATATATATATATATATATATATATATATATATATATATATATATATATATATTTATTTATATATATATATACCAACCCAATAATAATATAATCTTAATTTGAAAAAAGAAAATACTGAAGAAATAAAGCGAAAAAATGAAAAGAAAAAATACTTCTTTCACAAGCATCGCATTGCTTTTGTCTAACGTTAATAACGGTCATTATTTATGTTTTATGGTTTTTTTTATAGAAGTTAAGTAGAAAACGAACTAACGGTCTGCCTGATGGTAGGTGACTACTGCAGTTATAATGAAGAGAACGCTACAGATGCGTTCACTATTAAGAATTAAGGTGGCTTGATTACCATACTGTCTGTCTGTCATTATACTAGCTCTCTGACTTTGAGATGGGAACACAATAATGAAGGCACTTATTTTTGGGGCCAGAAATAAGTTAGAGGATAGTACCTACTGAGTCAAAATCTTAGGCAAAATGAAAACAATAATGATCCTAGTGAGGGTGTCCCTCCACCTGGTGAAAAGTCCTGCTGACTAGTAGTTTTGGTAGAAGTAAGGGTTACAAATATGCACATGGACCATCCGATGTAGTGGCCAATAGGATGTAGTGACCCATAGGAACCTACATCTACGCTCGATAAAAAATCAACATTAAGAAATCAAAAAGACGATTTTTTAATCAACAAATTTATATTAAAAATCGTTCTTAATAACAAAATCCATTAATCAAAAATAATGAAATAAAATTTGCTTAATAATGTTTCTATTGGTAGGTCCTTTTTTATTACTTAAATTTAATTTGATTTGAGACACCTGAGATTTTGAGTGAGATTGAGAGAATCTACGCGCAGTTGTACAAGTCATCGTTGGAGCCACACGCAAGTGTGAGTAACGATCCAAGAGCAAGTCTTATCCGACACTATTTCGATAATGTCCTGGACGTCAGTCTGAACGTGATAAGAATGGCTCTCCAGTACTTTAAAAACCGTAAGTCCCCGGGCGATGATGGAATTACAGCGGAGCTTCTGAAAGTGGGTGGAAAACCGGTACTTGAAATCCTTCAGAAGCTCTTTAATTCCATCTTTTATGGTGGCACTACACCGGAGTAGTGGAGCAGAAGTGTGGCGGTCGTGTTCTTCAAGAAAGGTAACAACGCTCTTTTGAAAATCTACAGACAATTTCCCTTCTGAGCGGCGTCAATATTCTGTTTGCGCGAGTTATTATGAATCGTCTCTGACGCAGACTAGACTGCTTCCAGCCTCCCGAACAAGCCGATTTCCGAAAGGGTTTTAGTACTACGGACCATATACATACCGCAGCAGTGGCGTGCAGCGCGGTGTACTATGTGGTGTACTGTACCTGGTAAAGCAGAGCGCCGCGGCGGCCTGCAGGCGTGCAGAGGTGCACGCCGGGTTGTCCAGTAGCCAGCGCGGCAGCGGTGTACTGTAACCGGTGAAGTAGAGCGTCGCGGCGGCCTGCAGGCGCGCGGAGATGCGCGCCGGGTTGGCCAGCAGCCAGCGCAGCAGTGGCGTGCAGCGCAGTGTACTGTAACCGGTGAAGTAGAGCACCGCGGCGGCCTGCAGGCGCGCGGAGATGCGCGCCGGGTTGGCCAGCAGCCAGCGCAGCAGTGGCGTGCAGCGCGGTGTACTATGTGGTGTACTGTACCTGGTGAATCAGGGCGCCGCGGCGGCCTGCAGGCGTGCGGAGGTGCGCACCTCCGACTACAATCTGTCACTTTACCCGACATATGTTAACTATGAGAAAGTCTTCGATTCCATCGAAATTCGGGCGGTGCTATAGTTCTTTCAGCGGTGCCAAGTTGATTGTCGGTATATCGAAAAGCTAATGTGTTCCATCCAACTGCAGAGAGGTGTAAGACACGGTGATGTTATATCCCTGAAACTCTTCACCGCTGCATTGGACGACCTTTTCTACCTACTGAACTGGAAAGTATACGGTATTAACATCGATGGCGAGTACATCACTCTCCTTCGATTTGCCGACGATATAGTCCTTATGGCAGAATCGCTGGAGGACTTAAGCACTATGTTTAATGACCTCAATAGTGTTTCCCAACTGATAAATCTTAAGATGAACATGGACAAAACAAAGATCATGTTCAATGTTCTTGTTACACCTATTCCGGTAGTTGTTGGGAGCACTAAGCTCGAAGTTGTTGACGAGTACGTTTACCTGGGAGAAATAGTCCGACTAGGTAAATCCAACTTCGACCGAGAGGTCTTTCGGCAGAGCCGAGTTTGCGGCTGGGTAGCGTTCGGGAAATTACGACACATCTTCTCGTCAGCTACACCTCAAAACTTGAAAATGAGACTGTACAACTAGTGCTTGTTGCCAGTGATGACTTATGGAACTGAGATGTGGTCCTTCACTGCTGGCTTAATGGAAATGAGAATATCCGCAGTAGAACCAGAGTGACCGACATCACCAATGGATTAATAAGCTGAAGTGGCAAGCAATGTGCCGGCCATATAGCTCGAAGAACCGAAAACCAATGGGGAAAAAAGTTTCTCGAGTGGCAGCTTCTTACCGGTAGGCGAAGCGTAGGGCGACCTTCAACCAGATGAAGTGATGACCTGTTAAGACTTGCAGGAAGTCGGTGGATGCAGGTGAACCAGGACCGTGCTTTATGGCATTCAAGTCAAGCAGTGGACTTGTGAAGGGCTGTAAATGATGATAATGATGATGATGATGGGAATAGAAGATTTATTTTTATTATAACATAACTTAATAGATCTGCGTTCTTTGGGTCGTAAGTTGCTCTCTCTCAAAACAAAAATTAATAATATAAAACGAACATAAGACTAATGGTTCAGTTAGCTGAAGTGGCAATGGGCTGGTCATGTAGCTCGAAGAACTGACGACCGGTGGGTATGTATGGTTTTTGAATGCCAGCTTCGTACCGATAAGAAGGATGCCTCCCATTACGTGAAATGACGGCCTGATAAGAGGTGCAGGAAGTCGATGGATGCAGGTAGCTATAAGCGTTTGTTCACCAGTAGGCTTTTGAAGGGCTGTAACATAACTATTAATTATAGTTCGTGTTGCATGTGTTTTATCGAGTAAAAAAGAAGTTTTGAAACACTTTTTCTTTATTAGCACATGGGCGTTAGGTCC
This sequence comes from Parnassius smintheus behrii, assembly GCA_036936625.1. Lineage (NCBI taxonomy): Eukaryota > Metazoa > Arthropoda > Insecta > Lepidoptera > Papilionidae > Parnassius > Parnassius smintheus. The sequence goes on from JAUPFT010000028.1 coordinate 35,701,336, forward strand.
GTGTTTCGGTTAGTGAATGTAGAGAATCGGAGAACCTACTTAAAAGAATAGAGGCATTAAATCTTGGTCCTCAGAGATGACAAAGAATTATTATATATATATATAGATATGTGTGGGTGTGTGTGTGCACATGTAACATAATTAACGCACTTTGAGAAAGTAGTTTGTTCAGAATCATTTAATGAATCGATTCCTATCATTTTTAATATAGGTAATTTTTTATCGCAAAAATAATTAAAACTACGTAAATTACAGTCACACTAAATCTGTACAGTCTAAACAACCTGAAATCGACCGTAACTTAAGGCTATAAGACTTTTAAGAGTGCAGTTTTATTTGTATTATTACTAATTCTGTCATTCAATAAAAATAAAGAAAAATGAACTTTATTTCAAGCACGTTAAAGTCTTTGCGTTCGTGGATTTGTACTGTGACCACAACATTATTCCGGAATTAGTATAACTAATCTGATAAATAATCAGTGCATAAAAATATTTAACTTTTAAAACTAAACATCGTTTGAAAATTCACACGTCTGTGATATAGTACAGTAAAGTAATGTTACAGCCTATATACGTCCCACTGCTGGGCACAGGCCTCCTCTCATTTCTGAGAGGGTTTTAGGGCAAGGAAGTGTCCGCCGCGCTGCCCCAATGCGTGTTGGCGAACTTCACATGTCTTCGAAATATTTTATTTTCTTATTCCTCAAACATGCAGGTTTCCTCACGATGTTTTCCTTCACCGCCGAGCACGTGGTATATCAGCACTTAAAATTGCATTTTAGCAATTTCATTGGTGCCGGCGGGGATCGAACCCGGGTTGCTCGCGTTCTGTTATGTTTACAGCGAGCGCTAACCATCTGAGCTACCACGGCTCCTGTTTCTGATATAATATTTCTAAAAAATTTAAACGTAACTGTAAGTATAAAGTAAACGCAATCAGGTATAGGGACAGCATGGCCGATTAAAGAAGTGGGACGTACTGGGTAAGTTTAGGTAGGTAAGGTTATAATTTAAAGCTTTTACTATAGTACTATAGTAAGTTGTCGACGGCTAAGTTAGAGCGAAATGCCGCTCCTTAGTGATTCGCAAGTCCCCTGAACATAAGCCTCCCCCAAAGAATGTCATAAAGCGCCTGCATTCATCGGCCTCTTGCATGTCTGATGGGGCCGCTGATCGAGAACCTTTCTTACCCGGTGTAATTTGTGCATAATGTTGCCGTTGATTATTTATGGTAATTTAAAAAAAAACTAAGACCCTTTTTACTTTTAGTTGTAGGTGCTTATTTACCATATAGTGGCGGTGTAAGAATATCCATTCCGCCATATCATCCCGTGGATGTCGTAAGAGGCGACAGAGGAAACACATCAGAAGATGCAGCAGGACGGACAGCAGCGTCATCCTTAAGACGACTAAAATTAAAAAAGTAACTGCGGCTGCCAACCCGCTTGCCAAGCTTGGCAACTAAGGCAAATATCCCCCTATTAGACAATATGTGAGGGAGGCCTATGTTCAGCAGCCAGCAGTTGAGTTTAAAAGTTTGTAACGGTACTTGCCAGGCAGACGCTGTTCTGCCCTTTTCGACTACCCTTTATCATGTCCTATTAAAAATCCTTTAATTAGGAAAAAAACTTTGTGGGTCACTCATGGACAAAATAAAGTATCCTATCTCTCAAGTTAGACCAAACTGCACACGGCGTACAAATTTGATTAAAATCGGTTAAGTAGTTTAAGAGTCTATCGCGGACAAACAACGTGACACGTAATTTATATATATTAAGATACATAGATTAAGAGCTTTTACCACTTTAAATTAAGTTTTAGCTATTATCTCGAAAACTGTTTGCAGTATGGGAAAATGTTTAAAAAAGTGTGAAATCTTTTCATTTAACATAAATAAGGTTCTATCATATTACACATTATTTTATTACTCATATTTTTGTTGCAAAGTAATGTAACAATTTTTAAGATATAGAAGATAAAGTGGTATGACTTTTTTGTGTAAATTTACCCACCAAAGAAGTTTTGTTCAAAACTTTTTTATATTTCCAAGTTTCATCACCGTCGCCTCAGTTCAGCCGTCACAAAGATTAGTCCGCATACAAATACCGAATTTTATTCTATAGGTAAATAGTAATTCATGTTCGGCATACAAATTACACCGCTTGTTTAAATGCAGCCATTTATTTAGATACTAAAAAGTCAGATACTTAAGTTTTATTAATAAATATATATATATGTATAGTTGTGGCAGTTTTTAGATGATTTGTAACAACCCCTCACATATATAAGAGGATCCGTTATAATCAGTCTGAAAGTATTCAGACAAAGAAACTTCTAGAATATATAATTTCTTGTAATGCATTAACATTTTATTTATTTCTAAAATACTGAAGTAGTACTGTAGTAGTATATATATATATATATATATATATATATATATATATATATATATATATATATATATATTATAATTCTTAAACTTTAATTTATTTTTTAATTTTTAATTCTAAAATACTGAAGTAGTACTGTAGTAGTATATATATATATATATATATATATATATATATATATATATATATATATATATATATATATATATTTTATTTTATAAATAAAATGTTAATGCATTACAAGAAATTATATATTCTACAAGTTTCTTTGTCTGAATACTTTCAGACTGATTATAACGGCTCCTCTTATATATGTGAGGGGTTGTTACAAAACATCTAAAAACTGCCACAACTATACATATATATATTTATTAATAAAACTTAAGTATCTGACTTTTTAGTATCTAAATAAATGGCTGCATTTAAACTAGCGGTGTAATTTGTATGCCGAACATGAATTACTATTTACCTATAGAATAAAATTCGGTATTTGTATGCGGACTAATCTTTGTGACGGCTGAACTGAGGCGACGGTGATGAAACTTGGAAATATAAAAAAGTTTTGAACAAAACTTCTTTGGTGGGTAAATTTACACAAAAAAGTCATAACACTTTATCTTCTATATCTTAAAAATTGTTACATTATTTTGCAACAAAAATATGAGTAATAAAATAATGTGTAATATGATAGAACCTTATTTATGTTAAATGAAAAGATTTCACACTTTTTTAAACATTTTCCCATACTGCAAACAGTTTTCGAGATAATAGCTAAAACTTAATTTAAAGTGGTAAAAGCTCTTAATCTATGTATCTTAATATATATAAATTACGTGTCACGTTGTTTGTCCGCGATAGACTCTTAAACTACTTAACCGATTTTAATCAAATTTGTACGCCGTGTGCAGTTTGGTCCAACTTGAGAGATAGGATACTTTATTTTTTCCATGAGTGACCCACAAAGTTTTTTTCATAATTAAAGGATTTTTAATAGGACATGATATAGGGTAGTCGAAAAGGGCAGAACAGCGTCTGCCTGGCAAGTACCGTTACAAACTTTTAAACTCAACTGCTGGCTGCTGAACATAGGCCTCCCTCACATATTGTCTAATAGGGGGATATTTGCCTTAGTTGCCAAGCTTGGCAAGCGGGTTGGCAGCCGCAGTTACTTTTTTAATTTTAGTCGTCTTAAGGATGACGCTGCTGTCCGTCCTGCTGCATCTTCTGATGTGTTTCCTCTGTCGCCTCTTACGACATCCACGGGATGATATGGCGGAATGGATATTCTTACACCGCCACTATATGGTAAATAAGCACCTACAACTAAAAGTAAAAAGGGTCTTAGTTTTTTTTAAATTACCATAAATAATCAACGGCAGCATTATGCACAAATTATACCGGGTAAGAAAGGTTCCCGATCAGCGGCCCCATCAGACATGCAAGAGGCCGATGAATGCAGGCGCTTTATGACATTCTTTGGGGGAGGCTTATGTTCAGGGGACTTGCGAATCACTAAGGAGCGGCATTTCGCTCTAACTTAGCCGTCGACAACTTACTATAGTACTATAGTAAAAGCTTTAAATTATAACCTTACCTACCTAAACTTACCCAGTACGTCCCACTTCTTTAATCGGCCATGCTGTCCCTATACCTGATTGCGTTTACTTTATACTTACAGTTACGTTTAAATTTTTTAGAAATATTATATCAGAAACAGGAGCCGTGGTAGCTCAGATGGTTAGCGCTCGCTGTAAACATAACAGAACGCGAGCAACCCGGGTTCGATCCCCGCCGGCACCAATGAAATTGCTAAAATGCAATTTTAAGTGCTGATATACCACGTGCTCGGCGGTGAAGGAAAACATCGTGAGGAAACCTGCATGTTTGAGGAATAAGAAAAAAAAATATTTCGAAGACATGTGAAGTTCGCCAACACGCATTGGGGCAGCGCGGCGGACACTTCCTTGCACTAAAACCCTCTCAGGAATGAGAGGAGGCCTGTGCCCAGCAGTGGGACGTATATAGGCTGTAACTTTACTTTACTGTACTATATCACAGACGTGTGAATTTTCAAACGATGTTTAGTTTTAAAATTTCCGCCGAGAAAATGGCAAATCAACATTAAATATTAAACATTTTGAGAGATGCATTTTACACCAAACGAGACATTCCTTCTTAGTCCTCAGGAGTGCCAAGGCATCATCTACGTTTTAAATTTTAATTAAGGATAAATGTAGATGTATATTACTACCGCATCAATTTCTTTATAGAATAAGGGTGTGCAACTAACGCAGTCCACTTAATGGTAAGTAGATTCTGTGGCCCACAGACTACATATATTTTCATAAAACTAAGACGTTTTGTTACCCCCAACGACTAAGTAAAGAGGGTTTTCGGTTCCTTACATCAACCTTACGCTAGTATTTTGTAAGAGAGCGTGGGCCTTCTAAGATACAGCAACCCATTCGTGCTTTAACTAAAATATAGCTGCAGTATTACTCTAACAAACAATATGTTCGTCATGCTTATTTTATAAAAAAGAAAAACAATTTCAATGTTGCCGTCGGAAATTTAACTCGGTTTGTTATAGGGTAAGTCCGGGGGAGTTGGCCGTAAGGAAGAGATGGCCACTAAAAAAAAATCATAGTTACACTTACTAGATGGCACTACTTTCTCGTTAGTTCAATTTGTGCTGTGCGTGGGAACGACATTTCGCTCCATCTCCGGTGAAAAAAATCGAAAAAGTAAGTAAAATGTACCTACATTTATTTGTATATAGCCTAAAGTTTTCAAAGGGTTTACGTTATACAGTGTGGTGACAAGACGTCATAAAAAGTAAGTACTTTTTTTAAGTTAAGTGCTCAGTTAATGACCCACACTTTAAAATAACCTCAAAATGGCGCGTGGGTTGTTTATATTTTTCTACAAGTAATGTGTGGCCATCTATCCCGGCTGATTAGGAGAGATGACCGTACATAATCGGTATGAGATGACCATAAGGCCATCTCACACCTACCATATATGTAATGCGTAATGATGAAAGTTATATTATTATAACTTGATATATTTTTCTTTATTTATGGTGCTATTATACTTATTTGGTTTTAGTATTTCATATTACAATATTTTATTTTTAGATGCCAAATAAATACCAAAGAAAAGCTTGGAGCTCACGAGGGAACTGGAGTGAAGAGTCACTTAGGGCGGCCATGGACGCTGTTAAAAAAGGTGAAATGACTATCTACGCAGCTTCAATAACCTATCAAGTACCAAGGAAGACTCTCGAAAGGCGATACAAGAAAAATAATGACAAAAAAGGACCAATGGGACCATCCTCTATATTCGGCGAAAAAAATGAGAACAAACTCGCTAACCATATTAAAACTATGCAAAAAATGGTTTCCCATTGACTATTGATGACGTCAGAAAGATTGCGTACCAGTTCGCGGAGCAATTGAATTTGAATCACAGATTTAATAGAGAAACTGAGAAAGCAGGATATGACTGGTTGCAAGGTTTTTTACTAAGAAACCACGATATTACATTAAGAAAGTCAGAAGGAGTATCTTTAGCTAGAATAACTGCTATGAACAAACTGGAGGTTGACGCTTACTTTGAGCTTCTTGAAAGCATATTGACAGTAGACGATGATGTGTTGAAACCGAGTTGTATCTTCAACATGGACGAGACTGGTCTTCAGCTTAATAATCTACCAGGGCATGTTCTAGCTGAAAAGGGTTCTAAGGCTGTATCTACTTCGACTGAAAAGGGAGAAACGATTACAGTTATAGCCTGCTGCAATGCTGAAGGTACATTTTTACCACCTGCCTGTATCATGAAAGGCAAAAACAAAAAACCTGAGAAAAAAACCGGGATCGAAACTTTTCATGTCCCCAAAATCAGCGTACATTACATCAGATTTATTTATTGAATGGTTGAAAACACATTTTGTTCCGAGGAAACCAGCTGGAAGAGTACTTATTTTACTAGATGGTCATTCAACTCGCTGTAATTCTGTGGAAATGCTGGAATATGCAAAGGACATTGATATCACCTTACTTTCAATGCCAAGCCACACGTCTCACTACCTCCAACCACTAGATCGTACGGTGTTTAAATCACTTAAGACTCATTTTTACGAGCAGTGTCGACTTTGGCTAAAACAAAATCCTGGTCGTCGTATAACACGATTATCATTTGGAAGATTGCTTAATAAGGCGTGGGGAAAGGCAGCTTCTGCAGAGAATGCAATTGCGGGTTTTAAAGCTACAGGTGTCCACCCCTTCAATCCATCTGCAATTCCCGACTACGCGTTTACCCAAGAATTGACAAAGCAAATGTCTAAATCTCAAAATGAGTGTACAGCCACTGTTATGGTCGAGGAGCAAGAAGAAAATACTAGTAACATAGCTTCTGCTAATCTGGAACCAGTTCCAAATACTTTCGAAGTGCGACAAGACATATCACCTGCAATCGCTGAGCCAAATAGCTCTGTTCAGCGAATAGTTTTAAACGCAAGTCCTGAGATGATTACAAGAAGGCCTAAAACATTATTTGCTACTGCTTCAGCAGCAATAATTAAAAAATGTCAGAACAATTCCCTCCAAGAAGCGATTTGCCAGATCTGACTCCAACACGTATTTTAAAGCAAATATCGCCAGTTCCACAAAAAATTATTGAAGTACGCAAACGTGCTAAACAGGTAGGCATGCTTTTAACCTCAGAGAATCACATCAAAACAAGAAAATTAAAGGAAGCGCTTAAAAAAATAGGGAACAAAAAATTCGGAAAAGACATTAAAAAGGAAAGAAAAATTGAGATAAAACCAATAAAACGAGCACCAAGAAAGAGAAAATCATTAAGAAAGTTATCTGAAAGTAGTGATGAGGATGAAGAACTAATATTATGTAATTCGTCTGATGAAGAAGATGGAAACAGAGAATTGGATAACTACGTAGGTTGTGGAGAAAATTATTACAAAACGCAACTCATCGAAGATTGGATTCAATGCGTTATATGCCAACAGTGGGTACATGAAAATTGCACCGAATTCGATAATAAGTGTTCATCATGTGGACAGAAAAAGAAGAATGAGCTAAGGCTCAAAAACTTAAAGAGAAAAAGTGATTAAAATGTAGATTAACAAACTGGCCATCTCTCCCTTGCTTCTATGGCCATCTCTACCGGGCACTACGGGAGAGATGGCCAATCGTGATTTGAAAAAAAAGTAAATTATGAGACTAATTATGTTAAAATGACAAAAAATGTTGTGATTTTCTTTGAGTTTAATGTCGAAAGTTTAATAAAAAGTTGATTTTTGTTAATTAATCCTTGTAGTTTTTATTTTAGTGACTTCTTTAAAAACTATGGCCAACTCCCCCGGACTTACCCTAGTGCTGTTCTTATTATATGAAACTTACTGTTCTGTTAACTATCAAACGAGCTGTCATACTGCGCTAAAGTTTTTAGTTTAAGATATTTATTATCAGTATACCGCTGTGTACTGCAAGTGCGAGGTTCTGCTTCCACATACCGCCTCGTACGCATGTTACTCCTTTTCTAAATAATGAAAGCCTATTAAAACTGACATCACGTCGAAAGTTGCACCTATACGTCACCTTAAAAACACCTCGTTACTAATATACTAATATCTTTGTTAAATATTCCAAAACATAGAACAATGGCATTTAGAGGGTCCTTCAAGTCTATAGCTTCTCGTTGCCACCAATTCGTGCTTTAAAAACTATAAGAACATTAAAAAACTGTCAGTTAAAAACAAGATCAAAATATTTCTTAATTTTAAAATGAACTTTTATTTTTGCGCAATATAAAAGACCTAATGCCGGAAAGATTGAAGATAAGACTCACTGTCTTAAATTTTTTCTTATCTCCTCACCAATTTTCAATTCACTCACTGTTTCGTTGCTTTTTATTTACGGTGATTAAATCTTCTTTTTTCACCAATTACATAAAGTCTTCACAATCAGATGATATACTTCATGATGTTGAGCTGTTGAGCAATTTATAATGTAGGTACCTATATGTACGTGTAAATAGTATATATTATATACGTATGTATAATATATATATATATATATATATATATATATATATATATATATATATATATATATATATATATATATATATATATATATATATATATATATATATGGACCAGGACCGTGCTTTATGGCATTCAAGTCAAGCAGTGGACTTGTGAAGGGCTGTAATTATGATGATGATCGGAATAGAATATTTATTATTATTATAACATAAATTAATTTTTTGGTATTAGAATTAGAATTTAGAATTTTGTTTGTTTTGTGTAGATTGAATTATATTCAACTAATAAAGGCATTGATATTTAGAAGATACGTAGAGTACAATTGTATTATTATTTCCAAGTAATATCTCTCATGATGCTGATTTCTTCCCCACTCACTTCTCTGGATGTATATCTTTAATATTTAGCTTTAAATGATATTGACCGCGCGTGAAGTGAATATATGGCCCTTTTGAAAATCAGCGCTGCTGTCATTTAGTACCTACAGCAGCAGTTAGCTGAAATTTAGGACCAAGTTTGACTTCACAAAATCCTGTTTTTTTTTTGCTTTTTGATATCTTGTGTAATTTTTCTGTGATGTCAAATAAAGTTTTTCTTTCTTTCTTTCTATGTGATGGCGACGTGGACAAAAGGGACTATTGGAAAAGCTGGTAAAACGTAAAATACCAAACTCATTGTGGCGATAGAGAAGCTTTGTAATTGGTTTGGGCATCTACTACTGTGGTCATCAATTTACCAGCTAAGCTCGAGGATTAAAGAAAAATTCCTTATAATAAGTTCCATGTGAAGCAGTGAGCTTCCACGAGCTGATTAAAAAGATACAGGACATCATTCTGGTTTTCCCATACTCATCTACGTCACCAACAAAATATCATGAATAAATTTCTTTAAGCCGCTACCTTTCTGCACATGAAGCTTTAACGCTGTTTAATAAAACTATTTTTACGAATTTTATCGTGTTTAATTTACTTATTTTTATTTTCCGTTTCGGGTGCCTTGCAGCACCCATGGTCACGGCGGACTGAATACCTTTTAACCCAAAGTACCTTCAGCTTTTAATGCTGTTTTTATGATAATTTTAAACAAGGTTACTGGCTGCTAGAATTGTTTTCCGCACGCCACGCAATCCGCTCGAGCGTACACTTAGAACGAAAACTACTTACAAACTGAGGCGGCGACAAGCCTTCGCACCGACCCTCTCCATCTTTTTGAGGCCGTCCTCTCGATACGGTTCCTGTAAACAACAGAATTTCGGTTATCTAGTTTATTATATCTCGTACATTTTTTAATTCGACATTCATTTTTGATTCAACATACCAATGGATATAGAATTTATGGGTGACACTTTATGATTCTCGCCCCCATTGTTTTTTCAGGAAAGGGATCAATGAACTACCTATGAGATGGCAAAAGTGTATAGATAACAACGGTGCATACTTTGATTAATTAAATGTATTTTATAAAAAAATGACTTTATATTCCGCCCGTACAAAACGCAAATTTCATATGCAAGGACCTATTATATTCCTGTATCTCTGCCCAGATCGTCACTCCGCCCTAAATTTGGCTTACCGGAAGAAACTATCTTCCCCATCGGTATTTATGTATACAATTCTCACATATCGTGTTTTGTTTGTTTACAGTCCTTCTATATTTTTCGCTCCAAATTCCAAAACTTATCAAATCCCATTGCAAAGAAGTGGAAAAATATTTTATATTAAAAAAAATTAAATAAAGTTACGTCCTTGTATAGCTCAATGTGCTTAGCTGTGTTCATTCAGAAAAATCTATGTTCAACAGTGGAGTAGTAATGGGCTGTTTGATGGTGATGATGTTGTTAATGAAATAATTTATTAATGTTAACAATATAAATGATGTTCTAAATGTCACCTTGAGCTCTTGATATTGTATCTGCTCCAGGGCTTGTTAGAGGCCCTGTGTATACCCTCGAAACTGTAGGAACTCTGGACACGTAGGTTTCTTTAGGGTGTTTTACTTCACCGTCGAGCACGTGATAAATCAGAACTTAAAATTGCAGCTAACAATTTCATTGGCGCCGTTGGGAATCGAACGCGGAATACCCCCTAATGCTTAAGACAAGAGCTTAGTCGCTCAGCTGCTGCGGCTTATAATATTTCAGCGTAGCAAACATTATTCCGTTCAAATATTATATAACAGATTCAGCCACCAGTAATTACGGACTCCGAGGCATCTATCTAAGTCCTTAGGGATGACAACGCATCTGTGGCCTTCTTTGATTGAAGTTGCAGTTAGTTCGGCTCGAGATTCTGCCCACTACGTCATAATCGAAAACAGACACATATGTCTCTGTGTTTGTATATAGCTGTAAGGTTCAGTAGGTTAAAACGATTATTTTTCGTCACTAGGTCTGAAATATGTAAGCAAAAGAATTTCGGTTATCTAGTTTATTATGTCCCGTACATATTTTGTTTCGACATACCAAAGGATAAAGAATTTACAGGTCACAGTATATATATATCCTATACCTTTAAACGAGCAATTCTTGTATATATATATATATATATATATATATATATATATATATATATATATATATATATATATATATATATATATATATATATATAATCGGAATCTCGGAAACGGCTCCAACGATCTTCATAAAATTTTGTGTGCAGGGACAGGGAGTTTCGGGGGCAATAAATCGATCTAGCTAGGATTTATTTTTAGAAAATGTCTTTTTGTCCGCGTTTTTAGGCAATGAAAAACTGCTACAATATCGTTAGAATAAGAAGGTAAATTTTGACAGCTTATTAATGATTACAAACAGCTTAATTGGTATAATGGCCGGTCACAAAATCGTAATACCATAGTTGGGCGGGGGTTAGTCTACTCCTAACTTTTGATAATATAAATAGGACTAGATTAACACCTATTCTGCTCTCCTGTCCGGCGAGCAGTTTGGCGTATGGCTCTGGGGGAGAGCGCAAGTCGTGTTGATCCCCAGGGTAGGAGTTCTCCTTCTGAGGAGTTCTCCTTCACGTGGTTGCCGCCTGTTATTTGACAGAACAGAAACACTTGGACGATCCTCTTTTTTTTCTTTTATCCCTCCCCCTTTTCCTATCCCAACCCAATTCAAGGTGTCAAGCGTACCGTGCCGATGGATGCGTGGCTGGAGGGAGTCCAGTCGCAAACGGTGCCTACCCGAGACCAGGGCGATTCAGGTAGTATTTTAGCCCTTCCCTCGGCATGCGGGGCTCTGCCGGGGGTGACCAAGTATTTCCCTAGCTACTCGTGGGAACAAAATGGATGAAAACAGACATTTTGTTAAAGACAGTGAGAAGTCTCCTTTAATGGAATTAGCTGCAGGTTTGGAAGAGGCTCTTTTAGCCTCACCAATACCCTGCAACAGTGCGCCCCAACCTGGGACTAGCCGTGAAGTGGAGGGCACGTTTGCAGCCGAACCACAATCGGAAACGAACCAGGGAGGGGAAAAGAAAAAGTTCGCTAGGCCTTATAAGCTTAGTGGGGCTGCGAGGAAAAGGTACCGAAGGCTGATAGCAGCTGAGATTGGAGCCGAAGAGGCCCTCTCTCTCTGCCAGAAGCCTTGGCACGAAATTCCTCTGCCCAAGCCTCACCCAGTTCCGAAGGCGAAAAAACGCAGTCGGTCTGAGGAAGAGTCCCCCAAAAACCAGCCCGGGAAGACTGTGAAGCTGGCAACGGAGGAGAAGAAGCTCAGCTTCAGTGCCGTAGCTGGCTCCGCGCGTATAGGAATTCGCAATTCGAATCCTATGACTGTGGAGCAGATGCGGCTGGTCCACCGGGGGCTAACACAGGTCATCGCTAAGACGGCCTGTGGGTCGCAACCAGGAATGGGCCCAAAATTTTCCGGTTTCACACACAAGCCAGGTTGGATTCTGGTAACGTGCCTGAATAAGGCAAGCCAGGACTGGATTGTGGGTGAAATCGGAAAACTAAAGCCCTGGCCGGAGGCAGAGTTCTCGGTAATATCCGAGGGCGAACTGCCTAAGCCTACGCTGGGCATTACCTACTTGCCCCGCAGCGATGCCGACTCTCCAGAGGAGGCGGCTGTGCTGTTGAGGGCACAAAATGGAGGGCTCCATACTGAGCTCTGGAGAATCCTCCACCGTAGGGACGAGGAGAATGGGTCCCTAGTAACCTTTTCTCTGGACGACCCATCGGCGGAGGCTCTTCGGAAGGCAGAGTCATCCTTGGCTTTAAGATGATAACTTTTAAAGTCAGGGGAAGCTCTGACGCGGCAATGGAACCCGAACCACCCAAACCCCAACCCCAATCCCCTCAGCCCTCCACCTCTCGGGGTGAGGCTGAAACGCCACCAGTGAGAGTGACGAAGACCCAAGGCGCAGATTTCGCCTCGGTCCGACAGCCTCCGCTGGTGTCGTCCAGGCCGGGGGGAGAGGAGGTGGGAGCGGTTCGAAGAAAGGTAAGGCGAGGGTCAATTTCGCAGGAAAAGGACGTCCTCGTCCTCAACAAGCGGAAAAGACCCCTGCACCCCCACGCCCATAAATGGCTAAACCCAAGGGTAAGACGAGGGTCCTCCAAGCAAATCTTCACCATGTGGCAGCTGCTTCTGCCGTGGTGGAGGTTTGCTTTGCAGAGGACAACATTGACCTCGCCCTTATACAAGAGCCTTGGGTTGCCAACGGTCAAATTCTGGGATTGGCGGCTGCCAGTAAGATTCTTGTCAATACCAAAGGCAGTAGACCTAGTAGCTTGTATAATTTATAATAAAAATATTGAACTTTTAGCTGTTCCAGAGTACTGCAACGATGACCTGGTTACAGCCTTCATAAATCTCAAGGTTTGCACAGGGGCCAGAGTAATCATTTGCTCAGCCTATCTTCCCGGCGAGAACGCAGATCCTACTATCGAGTTAGAGCGAGTGGCGGAGTTCGCCAGAAAACACAACGCCGAACTTGTGGTGGGTTGTGATGATAATGCTCACCACACAGCCTAGGGGAGCATCAACATCAACGAAAGAGGTGAGGTTGCTTTATGATTTTCTCATCTCCAACCGCCTGGTAAGCCTAAACTTAGGTTGTAAACCAACCTTTGTAACGCGTGCTAGGCAAGAAGTGTTAGACATAAACTTTGCTACCAATAACATGTCCAGGCGGATAAATGACTGGCATGTTAGTAGCGAAAACTCGATGTCTGATCACAAGCACATTAAGTTTGTGATTGGAAAATCACCATCCTTTGAAACCGTTACTTTTAGGGATTCGAAAGCGACCTCCTGGGATATATATAGAGAAGGAGGAATTTGGAAACGTTTCCTAAAAGCATCAAAACAATTTAAAGTCTGGAGTTAGCGACGGAGACAGTAACCGTAGGTATCTATGAAGCCTTCGAGGACAGTTGTCCCGTCAAAACCAAGACCTCAACACGAAAAGTTTCTTGGTGGAATTCTAAGCTGAAAGACCCTAGGGAAAAGACAAGAAAACTATTTAATAGGGCTAAGAAAACCAAAGAGTGGGATATTTATAGTGCAGCCCTAACTGAATATAATAAAGAAATTAGGAAAGCCAAGAGAGCATCGTGGAGGAAGCTATGCGAGGAAGTTGAGTCTTTGCCTCGCAGTGCAAGTGCAACTACACAGGATGCTATCGAAAGCTAAACCTAATCAGATCGGGCTTCTTAAAAAGCCGGGTGGTAACTTCACTAATAGTGAAACAGAAACATTGGAGTTACTAGCGTCAACCCATTTCCCAGGGTCATACAAGACTTCAGCCTTGAACTCTTTCAGAGCCCTACGAAGGCCTTGCAATGAGGACAGGCGTAGGGCTGCAAAGATAATAAGGCCAAACCTGGTACAGTGGGCTGTTGACTCCTTGAAACCATTTAAATCAAGCGGGGAGGATGGAATAATTCCCATCCAACTACAGAGGGGTATCGACATCCTTCTTCCTTATCTGGTGAAAATCTTCAGAGCAAGTTTTGCATGGGGATATATTCCAGAACGATGGACAATTGTCAAGGTTCTATTTATACCTAAGGCTGGTAGAAAGGACTACGCTTTACCAAAGTCCTTTAGACCTATAAGCCTATCTTCCTTTCTTCTTAAGACATTGGAAAAGGTTATAGATAGATATATAAGGGATGTAGCTCTAGCTATGAGGCCCATACATTACAACCAGCATGCTTACCGCAGAGGCAAATCTACAGAAACAGCCCTGATCAGTGTCATTGACAGGGTCGAAAAAGCACTGGAGGATAAAGAAATAGCTCTTTGTGCCTTTCTAGATATTGAGGGCGCCTTCGATAGTAGCCCCACATCACTGCTGATTGGGGGCCTAACATCTAAAAATGTTGACCCCACAACCATCAGATGGGTGAAGTCGATGCTCTCAAACAGAAAGGCAAAAATAGCGCTGTTTCAAACTTCTATTGAGGTTGCAACAACAAGAGGCTGCCCACAAAGAGGTGTGTTGTCACCCCTTCTTTGAACTCTTGCGGTTGACCAACTATTGTACAAAATGGCAGACCTATGCATTGACACATTGGGTTATGCTGATGACCTTGTGATCATTGCAAGGGGCTTTTGCCAAAGTACTTTATCATCAATAATACAAAGAGCCCTAAACACCATAAATAACCGGTGTAGGGATAACAGTTTATCAGTTAATTCTGATAAAACTGTTATAGTACCCTTAACCAAAAAGAGACGGTTGGACAAATTAGTCCAACCAAAATTTAATGCCAAAGAAGTACCATTTTCCACGGAAGTTAAGTACTTGGGCGTAACAATCGACCAAAAACTAACGTGGAACTCTCACCTTAGCAACGTATGCCATAAGGCAAAAATTGCTTTAGGTACGTGCAGTCGTTTGGTCGGGAACAACTGGGGATTGCGTCCCAGTATGGTCCTATGGCTGTATAGCAGCATAGTGAGGCCGATTCTCACCTACGCCTCTATTGTCTGGTGTAACAAGGCCAACCAAAAGACGACTGCGGATAGACTAAATATTCTACAAAGGACTGCCTGCCTAATGGCAACTGGAGCTATGCGATCATCGCCTAGAGCGGCTGTTAATGCACTTCTATGCCTAACGCCCCTTGATCTCTATCTAGACAAGGAGGCGAGATCTAGTTTGTATAGGATTAACGCCCAGGGTGGTCTGAGCTTGCTCTCCTACAGATTGAGATCCATGCTCGACTCAATTAAGGAATCACCGGTCTTATGCATGATCTCAGATATCATGCGTCCACTATACACTTTTGATAAAAAGTATATAGTGGAATTATCCTCCAGAGAAGACTGGCTGAATGGCCAGGTTATCTTGAGGTCGGTAGCCTCATATGGTATACCGATGGGTCTAAAATTGGCTTCGACGTAGGCTTTGGAATTTACGGGTAACGCCCCAAATTCAAACTTAGTATGAATTTGGGTAGATACACCTCTATTTTCCAGGAAGAAATTTTCGCCATACTTTGGTGTGCGGAAATCAATCTGCAAAAACACTACGTCAACCAAAAAAATTACATAAACTCTGATAGTCAAGCAGCACTCCTAGCGCTGAGATCAAACTTAGTGAACTCAAAGCTAGTTGCAGACTGCGTGAACCGTTTAAACGCCCTGGGTTGTAAAAACAGGGTCGTTTTAAGATGGGTTCCGGGTCACGAGGGTATTGTAGGCAACGAATTTGCCGACAAACTTGGACGGGAGGGCTCAAAGTGCACACAATTTGGACCCGAGCCATTTTGTGGAATCTCAAGAAGCCTAGCCCGATTGACCCTTGAAACTCTTTATCACAATAAATCACTTAAGATCTGGTCCGATACACCAGGCTTAAAACATTCTAAAACCTTAATCCGGGCTTTTGATCGTAAATTCGCTTCAGAAGCCCTGGGATTAAGTAAAAATAAATTGCGCCTTCTGGCAAGAGCCCTAACTGGACACTGTTGTCTTAAAAAGCACATGTCCATCCTGGGACTAAGCAACTCAAGGATGTGTCGGTTCTGTTACGTAACGGAAGAAACGCCTCTACACATCCTAACCATTTGCGGACCCTTAATGCGCAAACGTAACACTCATCTGGGACACTATCTACTCCGCCCAGAAGAAGTGAAATTGCTCACGGCTAAGCAACTCCTTCGATTCATTGAAGACATAGGGCTTAGCAGTGAACTATAGCCGTAGCAGCGATCACAATAGATCTTATAGGTGGCAGTGATACTGGTCTCTTTAACTAGATCTGCATAGCTGCTCGCACATAATAAAAAAAATACCATGGTTCATGGTGGTGGTTTTAAATATAATTTCCAAAACACACGAATTAAAAAAAACCGAGCGAAAAATACCGAGCAAAGCTCGGTCAACCGGGTACTATATATATATATATATATATATATATATATATATATATATATATATATATATATATATATATATGTTCATACTGCGTAGATCGGAACAAATTAATCTAAACTAATTTGTTCCGATCTACGCAGTATGAAAAAATCTAAAAAAAGAAAATAATTAATCTATAGTATCCGTGGAACTACGACATCTGACGTTGAACATCTTAGTGTCCCCCGTGACCACGGGTGCTCTATAATGCTCGAAATGTCGTATATAAAATGTTAACAAACGCGATAAAATCCTTGAAAACTAGTATTATTTAAATAAATGTAGATGTATAGCATCCACTTACCATCAGGTGTACTGTCTGCTCGCTTGTCACCCTTATTCCATAAAAAGCCTATATATACCTATAGCCGAGTATATACAAAGAAGGCAACAGATGAAGTCACCTTTGATGACTAAGATGGAATTACACGCAGACTTTCATTATACTGACTTCTTCTTACCGAAACTCAGTACTGCAGTGCTACTTGGCGCCAGAAATAGATTAGAATGTCTGCGAGAGCAGGTCAAGGTTCGGGTTGGACAAGGAAGGGGGGTAAATATTTACCATCAAATAGACTAAGTTTTTTTGTCACTTTAATTTAAAAAAAAAACAATTTTTGCTCGTACAAATATTAACCCTAGATTCATAAACACACGTCTCTCATACACCCTCAAGTAATAAAACTCTTACAGCGCGTGGCGCGAAAGAGGTGGAAATACAAACGTCTCAGTACCTTCCTAAAACGACGAGAGCTCACTTCGGCGCCAGTAGTTTTGGCGCGTACATGAATAGTTTTGGATACACTAAGCCCGAGGTGTTTGAGATACGTATGTTTATGATTAGTGTAACAAATTTATAAGGTAGATGGTTTTATTGTTGGTCTTATAAAACAAAAGAACTTCAAAGAATTTTTAAAAAAAAGGTATGTATTAATTCTATTATATTCTATGTAATTAATTACTATCTAGTAAAATATTTTACTAGGTATTAATTTTTTAATTACTGTTATTATTTACTGGTATGCATATGCATGGTATTATTTTCCAGCATGGCTTCTTTGAATGAAGATGACATTTATGCAATATTATCCAAAGTGGGAGACGAGGAAGAAGCAGTTCCTCCAAATGATTTGGACAGTGAAGTTGAGGATATTTTAGAGACAGATAGTGAGGAACCTACAGATGCTTCAAGCGATTCTGATGACGAACCTCTTCGAGCATCAAATATTAGTCGCCGACGTCGAATAAATTCTACTGACTCATCGGATAATGGCCGACCTATGTAACAGATGAGAGATGTACCTTATAAACACAAATGGAGAACCCTTAGCATCTTTCTTTGTGAAGAAACTTTCCGAAACTATTCAGGGCAGTAATCGTAATGAGACCATGAATAATTGGTTCACGTCAGTGTCTTTAGCAAAAGAACTATTGCAGAATCCATACAAATTAACAATTGTAGGTTCAATTAGATCTAACAAGCGCGAGATCCCCTCGCAACTTTTGCAGTTTATCAAAGAAGTGTCAGATAAAATGATAGAACCCTGGTTACGGCAACGCCGCGAAACACCAACTTTGAGGCGATGGCTAAAACAGAACATCGATTTCATTTTAGGCGATACTTTGCCTGATGTCCCAGCTATCCGCGAAAATCAAACCAGGAAATTATGTAACTTCTGCTGTTGTAAAAAAAAACGTGTGACCAGATTTATCTGCACCAGTAGCAAACGTAATATGTGTTTGGAACATCGCGGTAATTTGTGCCTAAAATGCTAGGATTGATTTTTTTATAATTGTTTTTTACGTTATAATCCTCAATAAAAGTTCATTATAACTAATATTCATAGTTTTTTTCAATATCTACCGTAATCATTAAATTAGGTGACTTTAAAAGTAAGGTGTATCAGAGACATATGATTATGAACAATGTAACCCTAAATGTAGTTTATGAATCTAGGGTTAACTGAAAAATAAAATGATCAAACGCGCTTATTTTAAAAAGGTTGTTATAGTTGTCAAAAATGTAGCTGGGTTATACATTTTACAGAATAATTAGCAATAAATAGGGCTTTTACGTGCCTATTAAATTTTAACTTTGTAGTCAATCCAAAAATATACGGAGAACATGCTATTTTGGGTACGTAGCGAGTGTAAATAAAGCACAAGGCCTTCTATTAAATAGAATAAGGGTGACAAACGAACCCACAGTCCACGTGATGATAAGTGTGTGCTGTGGCCCATAGACATCGACATCTTTTCTTGATTAAGAATCAAAATGAAGACGACTTATCAAACCTGATCTAGAATGCTTTGTTGCAATAAAAAGTGTCTCCGGTTGTTTATACTCACCATGTGATACAGCAGTATTAAACTGTTATTATTCGATGATATTCTGTGTATGCGTGTGTGTATGCATGTGTGTATGCGTGTGTGTATGCGTGTGTGTACGCGTGTGTGTAGAGAGAGAGAGAGAGAGAGAGAGAGGGAGAGAGAGAGAGGGAGAGAGAGAGAGAGCGCATCCTCCTGGGTCTAACCAATTTATTCCAGCTTCTGCCATAATGACACTACCATATTATATGTAATAAAAACCCTTTGCATTTTTAAACCCTTTTATATTAAAGCATGAATTTTAACTGAATCGTTAGCTATTACCATTATTGTTTTGTTCGTGTGCAGGTGAGTGCGTGCGCACGTGTCTGCGTGTGTGCATGCAACGAGGAAAGAAACACATTTTAAGGAAAGAAAATGTTTTCTTATGATTGCTTTTTCTTTATTCATGCTATGAACTTTTTAACGGCTTCTTTAATTTAGGAATACTAAACTTACAAGGCAGTGTTATTGTCATTCAAAACACTCGTGGGCGGCGGCTTGGCGGCACACTGAGTTCGTTCGGCTACGGTGTAACATAGACCGCAGGTTTAATTCAAGCATGGAACAAGCACTAGTACAGCCTACAAATAATTATAAATAGCTGCAGTGTTACCACTTGGTATTCCGAAGGTGTCGTTTGAAGCGATAGACCAGAACTGTAACAGGACATCGGCTGCAGTATTTTCTTCATAGCATTTCAAAGTAATAAAAAACTGCAGTTGAAACCTTGCCAGGCGTGGCAGCTTTGACAAACATAATCTATTTTCAGCAGCGGTCTTTGATAGACTGTGATAAATGTTATATGGCTACGTAGCGCCATATCTAGGCGTTTATTCGCGGCGCTGGAGAGTCATGTCATCTGTGTCTGGATGTGTGTCTTTGTGCAGGTTATGTATGTCAGCCACCTTTAGAATACAGGGGAAAATTATTCTGTAGGGGCCACGTTTTTCTAACGACATAAACCTTTATATTTTTTAAAGAATAAAATTAGTAAGCGAACATACAGTCGACTTTATCGTAAGTGGATACTGTGTACCATAAACATCTACATCCTCGGTTAATGGAAATCAAAAGGCAAATGCGTGCCACCCCTGAGGACTGAGATGGATGCCTTGTTTTCAGTAAAAAGGGAATTCAGTTCTCTTCTCTCACCATACGAATAACACAGCAGCATAAAGCTAATTAACCTGCTATTTTACGCTTGTATTTTGTGAGAGCGTGATTCTTCCACGGTCGAACAACATTCATGCTACAACTATAATATAGCTTTAGCAGGGCTCTTCCACATTTATATATATTTATACGTACACACACACAGGTATATATATATATATATATATATATATATATATATATATATATATATATATATATATGTACTAACTACTAACTGACTCTGTACTTCTCTTTTTCTGTCAAGATGACCGTCTGGAAAGGAACTACGTTTTTCCTTGCTAAGTGAGGAACTTCATGGATTACCAGCGTAAAATAGCAGCTTAAGGGGTAGAGTAAGTCAGCTCAAATACTAATTTCGTCCCCACTTACCCGCGCGTCGTATGCTATGTACCGACATGTTTGTAATCACTAATACTGTAAGTAGAAAGGTCATTAGACACTTATTTCATTAGGTTTATCATATTTATGCCTGTTTCTTAACGACAAGCCAGTCGCTTCTTCTTTTTATTACGGTTATTTACCATTGTAATTTTACGTCGTCCTGTTGCGTAATGTATATTCTGATCGTAAGCGACACAACCTCCCCGTTCAAAGGCCGAAGTGAAGTGACCGTGCGGCAGGAAACACACTTTAAAAGGCCGATAGTTTAGGTAATTTCTTTTTACAGTGAAAATAATGGTATTTAAAAAAAAAGTAAATAACATAAGCACTGCTTTATAGTTAGTTCAGTTAGTATGCAAAGTTTCATGATCTTATTTAAAGTATTTTATGAATAACAGCGGTTTATTGTTTATTTTGGAGGTAACTTTGGATATTTTTTCTATAGAGAAAATTTTACAGAATCGTGTTTTCGTCTAACATAATCCTTAACATTAATCCTCAACTTTACCATATATTTATTTCAAAATTAATGCTGCAATATTTTCGGCATAACGAAGGATCTTGCTAAGCCATTTGAGAATATATTTCCCCTTAAGTTTCACTCTGTTACCTCTTATTACTCCCACTGAATTCCATGGAGTAATAGATACTTTTACGTAGACACTACATGGCAATAGTATAATATAATTAATTTAATCCCTAAATGCTCGGTCGACTATAAGGCAGAATTGAAATAATCTCACATAACACTATTATAAATATGAAACTATGCCTTTTTTGTATAGTTTTTTTCTTAATTCCGTTTAAATTTTGCGCATTCTAATATAATTTAGCATAGAAGTAGATTATGTAATGGAGCAGAGAATAAGAATACGCGTTACAATACATATTGTTAGTAAAGTTTGTTGCCTAACAAAGCATGTGGATAAAAGCCAGTATATAATAGTTATACGGATTGTATGCAATTTGGCAAACACATAAACCGTGTCCTGGACGCTGAATATTTGAAATACGGGAAAATAAAGGTCTGTGCACAGACCTGTGCACAGTAGATAAAATTAATATATACTCAGACAAAATGAAATTGCAAACAATACTAAGAAAAGAAAAATTGCCAACACCCCACCTACTCAATTTGGGACTTAAGATTAAAATTACTGTGACTCCCGTAATCTAAATTTGCCAAAATATAATGTTAGTACATGGCCCAGTGGCTAACGAACTTACAGCCTACCTGATGATAAATGGTTACTGAAGACTATGGAAAACAAATTAAATTTATAAATTTAATTAAATTTAGTTTAACGTTATTGGGCTTTAAATTCAATTAAATTAATATAACTATGTTTTCAACGTACAAAAGAAAATGATTGAAAATTAAAGGCAGTTCTGAATCCTAAGAAAGTTAACCCTTCAAAGCTCCGATAACCTTAAACTTGATTGGATTTCACTTTCTAATTACCAATTACGCCGGCCTTTCATGAGGCAGGTGTTTAATATTTCATTCACGATCAGTGTAGAGTTGGGTATCAAGTGGTCGCGATTTCTCTCTTCTATGAAATGAACTTAGCAGTTGTCGACGGTTTAAGTGTGGTGCTAAACTGCTCAGTAGCTCTAAAATCTAAAAAAAATTTATTTGGTAAATATAACCTCGAAAAAGTCGTCTATCCCACTAATATTTTTCGGTGTGTTCTTTAAAATTTACCCTGTAGTTATAGTGGCGCCACCCTTATTTTATGGTTTTTATGGACACTTTTTATTACACAGTCTGTACTCCTTACTTCTACACTCCATAGATACGGTATTAACGTCAATGGCGTGTACGTCACTCACCTTCGATTTGTCGACAATATAGTCCTTATGGCATGTCCTACACACTATGTTCAATAATCTCAATAGTGTCTCCCAACGGATAGTTCTTAAGATGAACATGGACAAAACAAAAGTCATGTGTAATGTCCATGTCATACCTATGGCGGTGGTTTTGGGAGCACTTAGCTGAAGTTGTTGACGAGTATTTTTACTTGGGTCAAATAGTCCGACTAGGTAAGTTCAACCTCGACCGACAGGTCAATCGACGGATTCAACTCGGCTGGGCAGCGTTCGTGAGATTACAACACATATTCTCGTCAGGAATACCTCAAAACTAGATTGTACAACCAGTCCGTGTTGCCAGTGATGACCTATGGATCTGAGACGAAATCTTTCACTGCTGGCCGTATGAGGAAGCTCGAAGTCGCTCAGCCAGCTATGAAGAGGGCTATGCTCAGGGGTTCAAACTTAGGAATGAGGATATCTGCAGCAGAACCAGAGTGACCGACATCGACTAATGGATTAGTACGCTGAAGTGGAAATTGACCGGCCATATAGCTCGAAGAACCGAATACCGATGGGGAAAAAAGGTTCTCGAGTGGCAGCCCCGTATCGGCAGGTGAAGTTTAAGACGTTGCCCCACTGGATGGAGTCAAAACCTGGTAAGACATACAGGAAGTTGATGGATTCAGGTAGCTCAGGACCGTGCTTTGTGGCATTCCTTGGGGGAGGCCTATTTTCAGCAGTGGACTTGTGAAGGGTTATGATGAATGATAATGGCATTATATTAATATGATACATAAATAGAATGGACGTTACGGGTAGAGTCCATCTATTCATAGAGTCCATTCTATTTATTTAGGTATAGGTAGGGTATAGAATTTTTATCGATATAGTTCGATACACTGTTTTATCCCTGTTATTAGTTCCGTGGAAGTGCTTTTCTGCTGTCAGCGCCAAGATGGCGGAAATCAAATCGCTTCATCATGTCACGGTTTATAGCCAGTCCAGCGTACTTCTATATATAGAGGTTAGTGATGTAAAGATAATTAAGTACATATATCAAGAAATACACATAATTTGCTTGACATAAATAGGTACCTACCTAATTAATTTATCACTCGGTAATAGTCATCAGATTCATTTATTGCCGACGTCAAATAAATCATTAGGTATAACAAAAGCTCCGCCGAATTCATTATTTTTCTAATACTGAATACATTATTTTTCTAATACGAGCCGTGGTAGCTCAGTGGTTAACGCTCGCTGTAAATATAACAGAACGCGAGTAAACCGGGTTCGATCCCCGCCGGCACCAATGAAATTGTTAATTGCAATTTTAAGTGCTGATTTACCACGTGCTCGGCGATGAAGGAAAACATCGTGAGGAAACCTGCATGTCTGAGGAATAAGAAAAAAATATTTCGAAGACATAGAAGTTCGTCAACACGCATTTGGGCAGCGCGGCGGACACTTCCTTGCCCTAAAACTCTCTCAGAAATGAGGAGAGGCCTGAGCCCAGCAGTGGGATATATATAGGCTGTAACTTTACTTTACTTTACTAATACTGAGGGCAACGACGAAATGCCTCACAACCTGTAATAAAATAATTTGAAAAAGAAGTAATAAATATGTTGATAATATTGTAGATTAGTATTTGTAGATTAGTAGGTAGTATGTATACATAATATTCAGATACATTTTAAGCTGTATAAGATAAAATTGTAAGTGATAAAATTGTTGAGTGATATCCACAAGTGTATTCAGTGAACCGTCCTAAATTTGTGTGTTTCCGAGAAACAGTTCAGTGTGTGACGGGTTGGGGTATGTGCTATCTCCACAGTTAGATTTTCTCTTGTGTTGCGGAGGCAGTTTACAAACATAAATTTCACAAGGACAAACTTCTGGTTTCGGAACAATATTTGTAGGCTATAAAAATACTTGATAAGTGCGGAATTCGAAAGTACGACGTTTAGCGTCGCAATTTTCTGAAAATTCGAATTCATTGCTAAGCCACTGCGCCACGGAGCAGTCATTGCAGGTCGTCCACTTCACTTTAATATGGTCGAGAAGAGTGATGTGATGATTACCACATGTGTCACACATGTAAACAGACGACTATACTACTTCTGGAATGTTGATCTGCTACGGCTCGCTATGCACTGATAAGCTAAAAATTTTTAAAGGTCTTGTTTTTAGCGCAGGATAGAACAAGCTTTTTTTTAGAATAAGGTTAAAGTAATATAAGTTAAATAATAAAAAATGTACACCTGCGGTGTTTCCTTTGCCGTTTTTTCTACAGTCTCAAAAACAGAATTTCAAAATAGCACATATTAAAAAAAATCACTTTTCTCCATGATTTTTTTTTGCTTAAACTCACAGCCGTGCCTGAAATTCGGTCTGGAGGATATTATATATATGTAGATTCCCAAGTATTTTACAACGTTTTTTTTTCTAATAATCCAATGACGATAAAATCCATTAGTTGTTTTATGTGTACATATTGTTGTGTTCGTGTAAATATAAGAAACCACTATTGTACAAATTTCTACTTATGTTATTTATTATATATATACATATATTGTAGTGTTATGCTAGTTACATATCATTTTACATTCTGTTTTTGATTTTCTGCATTCACCTCAAAACTGGATATTTTGCATCACCTTTATTTCCATAGGATCCTGTAACATTTTTAAACCATAAGAACACAATAACAAATCATTTTCACTACGTATTTTCACGCTATCAGCACTTTTTAAATCGGTGTCAATGGAGTCTACCTTTTTCGATCTTTTATTTAGTTCTCCGTAACTCTGCAATTTCGGGCATCGTGCGCGCTGTTGCGCTACCTTTTTTCCTATATCAATAATATCTCATTTTTCACTTAAATCTTGCCGTTTCTCTATTACGAGCCTAAAACCAAAATTTGACATGTTTTGACATCGTTGTTTATCTGGTTGTCATGGCAATTTTTATTCAAATTCCTTACCGGCCTGATTTTTTACTTCAATACTTCCACAAAAATACTCTTTTCCTCTTGGCCATTTACAAAAATTTGCTAATAATTTAAATAATTTCCCGTTCCTATCCCAGAACCGTCAAAAAGTATAAAAGCCGAACAATCGGCCAATAAAGGGAGTCTCACTTCAGCTTTCATACTAGGAGCATCTCTTAAAGGCCTTATCCGCACTGCCCCGGGATCCTGCAAGCCTCTGCCTTCACCTGAAGTCGTCGCCTAGCCACGCCTACGCCTCCACCTACTAGTGCCCGCGCTATCTTTAGCCGCTGTGCGTGCTTGCCTCAAGCGCTGCGTGTGCCTACTCCGAGCGCTGTGTGTGCCTACTCCGGTCGCTGCGTGTGCCTACTCCGAGCGCTGCGTGTGCCTACTCCGAGCGCTATGTGTGCCTACTCTGGGCGCTGTGTTTGCCTACTTCAAGCGCTGCGTGTACCTGCTCCAGACGCTACGTGTACCTGCTCTAGTCGCTGCGTGTACCTACTCCAGACTCTGCGTGTACTTACTCCAGACGCTGCGTGTGCCTACTCCAGACGCTGCGCACCTACCACAGGCATAGCCTGTGAATACTCCGTTTTAGTACTCATTTATCTTTGTTATTTTTTTTAATTTGTAATTCACGTCACCCATCAACATCTTCATATATTTTTTTTTATAAAAAAAACTGTAAATATCTTACCAAAAAAAAAATAATTTTAAATAATTTTTTTTTGGTTGTTTCGTTGTTGTTAGGTTAGGTTCTTTAGTTTTTAACCGTCGCTTTACGACAATATATATATATATATATATATATATATATATATATATATATATATATATATATATATATATATATATATATATTCGAACCAAACTGTTCGCTATATCGCTCGTCATGCTTGCAGCAAGGGAGTGCACTTCCCCTTCAGGCTACATCACCACTTACCATCAGATGGGAGTGTAGTTGATCGCCGGCTTAGAGTAGTAAAACAAAACCAAAAATTACGTGACTTAAGTGAAAATGAAAAAATTGCCTGAGCTTCCACACGTAATCGTACATATCTCTTTTCACAGCGTAATCAAACGCGTGTTGTAATGCATACCCACTACTTTATCTTTCCCCGAGGGATCATCCCACGCCCTAGCCACTACTGTCCTGTTTTACATAGCAATAACTGAAAAATAAAGAATAGGTCAAGGATATTTCATCTTATACATAATTTAATCCGTTTTTAGGGTTCTGGAACTCAAAACAGAAAACTTGAACTTACAATTTAAAAATAGTATGTTTTTATGGCTTAAACTTATTAATTGTTGGTTGATTAATATAAGTTAAAAATGTATAAAGTCGATCCGTTATTGGCTGTAAGTTCTTAAATTCATTTACATTGTAGTTAGTGCTGCGGATCTTATAATTTAAAAATAAATTTCGTAGGCTCAATTTATTATCCATCTGTCTGTCAAAACCACACCAGTACAGAAGAAGTTATCAAAACGATATTTATGTTAAGAGAGTTCAGATTATAAGCGCTCACTGTATATTTCACAGTACTCCAGCACACCGGGTTCGATCCCCGCCGGCACCAATGAAATTGTTAAATGCAATTTTAAGTGCTGATTTATTACGTGCTCGGCGGTGAAGGAAAACATCGTGAGTAAACCTGCATATCTAAGAAATAAGAAAAAAAAATATTTCGTATGTTGAAAAATGTTTCGTAATAAGAATTTCCTATCTATCTATTTCCATTTATATACCCAAATTCTGTATAATCAACTACCCGCTGAAGTTATGACACACCCTTCAGCTAGGTTAACAATTGTTCACGCGATCGATAACATAAGTATAATATGCTCATTTGATGTCTATGATAAACTTTTTCTCTGTCATAAATGTTTAGATGGAGAGTATAAGACCTTCAAATAGGTCAAGATGGATAGATCACTTCGTTTCTAACTAAAGCGTTGAACAAGGGTTGTTAAAGCCATTCTCGTAAAAGCTTTGCGGATTTACTACACAGCGTAATGAGAATGTTTACTTAAACGTTATGTTTAAATAAAACATTAAAACATGAAGTAAAACATAACATAGTTTAAAATATTGAAAAAACACCACTTTAAACGAAGTCATCCATCTTAGTCCTCAGGTGTGACAAAGCATCTGCATTTTGATTCTTAATCGAGGAAAGATGTAAATGTCTATGGGCTACGGGTATTGCACGTACTTATATGTTCAATACCTTAGGTATGTTATGTGTTATGTAAATGAGTTTGATCCGTCGCGATTTAGTTTAATACATCAACTAATACAATTTTTATAATTATCAAGTTGTAGTAAAATGTTGACGCCGATAGTTGGACCGTACATCGTCCACCCTTATTCTACAAAAAACATTGTCGTTTATGGTGACAGTAATAATTAAGAATATGTAAAACTATGTCGTGGTTAAAATTGAAAAATTCTCGCTGCTTGCTAAATACAATTTTCTATTATTTTTAGAGAAGGGCCTTAATGTCGGTTAATAGCTTCTCAAATTATGGACCAGTTTCTTTTGAATTATTGCTTACATTTTTTTTAGAATCATAGTGACAAACCAGCACAAAGTCAACCTGATGCTGTGGCCTATAGACACCTACATCTATCCTACGAGTATACTGGATTATGAATCGGATTGAAGATGATAATATTGCGCCCGTGTAATATGCCACGATAAGTTCGATCAAGGGTGACAACCCATTTTCATTTTGACTTTATGGGCAACAGCATTCGTTTAGTATCAGGTGGACTGCGTGTCCGTTTTTCACCCTCATTCTATAAAAAATCACCGTGAAAAATATAGTTGCCAGTAATATCTGTGATGTCCAAGTTTGTTTATTTAAAAACCAGTATCGGTGAGGTAAATTTAGAGCCCACATGTTAAAAATATCGCCTATACTTCTCCGAAGTTCGCTACGGAATATAAACCACATTTCCGAATTTCAAGTATTGGATAAATAACGCAATAGGCCTTATCCTCTCTGGAGAGATGGAGAAAATGTTAAGTTACAAAGATCAAATAACTCTTACAACTAATACGATTAGATCCACTAGCTATCTACTAAATAAACACTCTGAAAAATTGGATCAGAACGATAAACGCTTAACAATTTTGATAGTGCCAAATTTACATAATAACGTCTATTACAGAAAACCTTTTGCCCTTACCCGGCTTGAGTAAATAGGAGAAGTAAGTATTGGTTAGCAGTTTTCTTCGCCCAGTTTTATCAAATACTAGTTTCACCTAGATTTTTTTTTTATGGAAGAGGGGGCAAACGAGCATGCGGCTCACCTGATGTTAAGTGACTACCGCCGCCCATGATCAACCGCAACACCAGGAGAATTGCGGGTGCGTTGCCGGCCCTTTAGAAAGGAGTAAGCTCTTTTCTTGAAGGTCCCCAGATCGTATCGGTCCGGAAAAATCGCCGGTGGTAAACTATTCCACAGAGAGGTTGTACGTGGAAGAAAACTCCTTGTGAAACGTACAGTGGTGGACCGCCAAGCATCCAGATGGTGTGGATGGTATCGGGACGTTTGCCGTGTAGTGCGTTCACGAAATTTGGCGGCTGGGATTAATCCGAACAATTCCTCAGAGCACTCCCCGTGATAGATACCTAGATAGGATCTATCAACATAGCGTTATTTAGATTTAAGATTTTTGGAATAAAATGTAGCCCAGATAATTCCTGGTATCGCTCTCTATGTGTTCATAAAGTTTTATAAGAATCAGTTCGGCTATTCCGGAGATGAGCGTAGACAAACAGACAGACGAACAGACAGACAGATAAACAATTTAAAAATGTTTATATTTATCTTAATTGAATGCAAATGATTCCTCAGGAAGTTATTTCAATATTACTTGACAGACAATTCAATAATATATATATATATATATATATATATGAAATATTATATCTTTTCTAGCATTACACAATATCTTACAATATATGCGTACAAACATTTAAAAATGGTTACTTCTATATAACAAGCAGACAGTTCAATTTTATTTAAATGTAAAGAATAGATTTAAGCACAGTAGTAGCAGAATGGAATAGAACAGAGATGATGACACTACGAGACTACGACCCACGCCAGCTTTTTAAATGGCCCATGCCTGAATTTCTATAAACTTTGTTTTAATTTCCTGTTCAGTCAAACACTCAGTGCAGGAGTGACTGCCGACTAAGCATGATACGAGTCACCTCACCAGTGTGCCATGAATCACCCCACCATGTGATCCCGGTGGGATGATTCATGGCATCACCCCATTTATTTAATTTTGACCATTTTCTCACTTACAAACTTGAGAGCCGTGCTAGCTCCGATGGTTAGCGCTCGTTGTAAATTTCACTGTAACCCGGGTGCAATCTTCGCCGGCACCAACGAAATTGTAAATTTCAATTTTAAGTGCTGATTTACCACGTGCTCGGCGGCGAAGCAAAAATCGTGAGGAAATCTGCATGCGTAAGAATTAAGAAAAAAATATTTCGAAGACATGTGAAGTTTGCCAACACGCATAGGGGCAGCGCGGCGGACACTTCCTTGCCCTAAAACCCTCTCAGAAATGAGGGGAAGCATGTGCCCAGCAGTGGGACGCATATGGGCTGTTACTTTTTTTACAAACTTAAAATTTTTTAAACAAAGACAAACGTAATTTTTTTAAAGGAAAATGAGAAACAAAAAAGTTTTTAACCATCACTTTCCCTTTCAAGGGACTCAATTGACAAAAAATACCAATCAAACATTCAAACTACTTCTAAAAACGGTTCACCATAACTGGAATAGAACATAATATTATATGCATATATTGTGTATATGCATGCTTAGTCCCAAAAACACATCATATTGTTACTTTCTGGTTAGTATTCCAATTATGTAACATTGATTGGAATTGTGTTCAGTTTGATTTTGACATTTGAGGTTTAGATTCACCGTATTGTGTAATTGCATCGGTGTCTATTATATGCCGATAAAATTTTTATAAAATTAACATATATAATTTATTGTAGCTTATTTGCCTGCCATTAAGAGATAACTAATTTAAATTTGGTTTGTCGGCGCAAATATGTAAAATATGGTTGGCTATTTTACCTATTTGGCACAGGCTAAGTGGCACTTTATCTATGTCCTCGGAATAGCCTTGTTGGTTTGTAACTGGTTAAAGGAAAAATATGCACATTATCTATGTTTATATTTGTTAATTATTGTCCTTAAAGTTTACTAACTAAATATTGAGCGTAATAGAATGTGTTATTAGACCGTTAGAAAATCTCTAAGCTATGAGAAAGCTAGGAGTTATATTAAAGCAAAGTTTAGAAAGCATCCGTAGAAAATAGCTTTAAATATAGTTTAATACAGTCACTAAATTGCTAAAGTTTAACGGCATTCTGCTACCCCTTACTACATTATACCCGCCTCGAAAACATAAGCTTTATAAAATCTGTAGTAGCTTTATGTAACAACATTAGTACTCTTTAAGAAACTTAACTAAATTCTAAATTTCTATCTTCTTTGAAAACGAGTAATAATCTAATTTATCACGAGTGTTAAATTAGAGTTTGAGATGGGTAGTTTTCGTTAGATTACAATGATATAGAAAATTATTAACTGCATTTATAATTTAAAAAAAAAAATAGGTAAAAAGTTAATGTTGATGTTTCAGTTACGTTATTACATAATTTGTATTTGGAATTGTTTGTGTCTCCATTACCTGTGTTACAACTCTGGGAGAGGCGGCAGATTCTTAAGATGTAGACTCATCTAGTTTAGGAGATAGAGACTTCATAAACTTATGTGATTTATTTTTGTCAATAAAAGATTTATTTATTAACTATGTTTTACCCGCAACTCCGTTTGCGTAGAACCTAAACAACAATATACCATACTTAAAATCTGTAATTCATTGGTTTGCTGACACCTGTCCTGAAGAATTTGATATAAAAATTGTGCGTGTAATTGTTGTGTATACAATTACAAATACGAATATACGAAGTGAAACTTCTTTTATAACATATCATTCTTCTTTTACTGTACGTAAGTTGGTTAAATAATAATATACTAATACAGCCCCGGTGGTGAAAGATTACAAGAAAACGTGACGTTTTTTTTAAATACCTTACTATCCACTACACTACGTCGATGAAGAAGTTTCACTTAAAAAAAATTAAAACCAATAATAAAATTAAATAAAACCGATTTAAAAACTGAGAATTTTCTGGTCACTTTGCCTCCTTCAATTACTAATGCACTCATAGTTTTATTGTAAAAAGGCGATGATTTAAAAAAACTTTGTTAAAATAAATGTTCCATCAATGATGCAAGTGATAGCAGATATGATATAAGGATGTGGACGTAATTTGTGTAAACCATCTCAAAAGCTTCATTCCAAACTTTTATGTATATCCTATAGTTTATTTTGAGAAATATCATCACAACAATATCATCAGAATTATATTTTGTCAGTTTTATATATTTCTCAGTATTTATATATGTATATATATTTATATATGTATGTATTTTTTCAGTGTTATAAGTCATATATGTTTTTTTACAGAATATATCTAGGCTCCTGTCGTTATCTGTATCTGTTCGTGAAGTTTCATTACTCTGTATCTATTCGTGAAGTTTCATTACAATCGGTTTAGTTATTCCTAAGTTTAGCTCGGACAGATAGACAGGCTTACATTTTAGAAATAATTTTTTTATAGAATATAACAAATGAGCATACAATCCACGTGATGGTAAGTGGATGCTGTGGCCCATAGACATCTACATTTATCCTCGATTGACAATCAAAACGCAGATGCGTTTTCACATCTGAGGACTAAGATGAAATGCTTCGTTTTCAGTTAAAAAGGGTCTCCGGATCTCTACACTCACCATACGAAACACAGCATTATTAAGCTGCTATTTTAGGCTGGTATCCTGTGAGAGCGTGGTGCTTCCCGGTCGAGCCGACCCATTCTTTCTATAAGCGTAATATAGATGCAGCGTAGCTCTACCACGTATTAATTTAATAGGTTTTTGTAATTATGTATGTCTAAATAGAATTCTAATAACCCCCGAGCTTAATGGAAGCCAGGTATTTTGATATTGCACACAGACGCTTCAATTTCAATTGTAAACGAATACTACAATGCTTACACCATTGGAGGGTATGATAATAATTCTCTTCTACTTCCCACCCCAGCAAAATCATCTACTATAGCAACCGAGAGCACGTTTTCAGAAACCACTAATTTGTGTTTCATACAAGTCCTATAACAATGATGTTAACGTTTATTCAGGCGGGTTTCGGCGCAGTTACATCGTAATTTAGTGATATAGTCATATTATTTTGTCTTCTGACATTACTATTTAGAGCTATAGTTGTAAGATAACCGTATTGTGTGACATATTA
This sequence comes from Parnassius smintheus behrii, assembly GCA_036936625.1. NCBI lineage: Eukaryota > Metazoa > Arthropoda > Insecta > Lepidoptera > Papilionidae > Parnassius > Parnassius smintheus. The sequence continues at coordinate 35,734,336 of JAUPFT010000028.1, forward strand.
CCTGACTGCGCTCCAAACGATCGACTTATGTATGTATACATATATGTTTGTTTATTTGTGGCGCTCTAGGCACCAAACGCTTGCGCCCTATTTGATGATTTTATATCAAATGATTGTTATTAATCTTGTGAGTTTCACTAAAGTCACGACCGTAATCAAAATTCAGTGTGTCGACAATTAGACGCTATAATATTAAAAAAAAAATAAAAGTCAAAGAACTATACAAGTGGACTATTACTGAATCATCATCATCATCATCATCATCATTACAGCCCTTTACAAGTCCACTGCTGAACATAGGCCTCCCCCAAGGTATGCCACAAAGCACGGTCCTGAGCCACCTGCATCCATCGACTTCCTGCATGTCTTACCAGGTCGTCACTCCATCTAGTGGGGGGTCGCCCCACACTTCGTCTACCGGTACGAGGCTGCCACTCGAGAACCTTTTTTCCCCAACGGTTGTCGGTTCTTCGAGCTATATGGCCGGCCCATTGCCACTTCAGCTTACTAATCCGTAATTACTGAATAGGTCTTTCTAAATCACTTTCAGTTTTTCTCGAATCAATTTTCGTTTAGAATAAGTTAAAGTTGGTTCAATACTCAATACTCAATAAATTTATTGCATTCCATAGGTTACGAAAGGTGTTTTTTGATATCTCTATCGACCCCGATGGCCACAGCAATATTACGAAGGAGGAACATATATTTTGTTTTACTATTATTGTTGTTGTTGGTTAACCAATCTCACAAAAGTTTTTTAAAAATTTAAAAAAGGCTTATAAGTTTCATAAACAATCTCATAATTGGTCCTATTACTTAATTTTTAACGCAGTCGGACTTTTTTAAACAAGTATTTAACCTTTAGGCTTTTTTAAAAGTTTTAACAGTGATGCTACCGCAACTTTGTTAGTGATCATTTTTTGTACTATATTCGAGATCTGGAATTTTCAATAGTGCACTTTATTTTTCATTTACTTTATAAGATTTGTTCCTTTAGTCTTTGTTCAAAACACAATGCGCTCACAACTTGTGAATTTAAAGTATTTTTTCTTAAACAATATTCGCTTTACAAACTTCCGTGGTGGAGCCACGCTGCAGCAATATTATGATTGTAGCACGAAAGGGTTGGTTCTACCCTGGGGACCTTGCTCTCACAGAATACCTGCGTGAAATAGCAGCTTAATTCTGTAATAATGATTTTCAATCGGGTATAAATGTAGGTGTCTATGAGTCACAATACCATTTGATGGACTATGTGGTCGTTTATCACCCTTATCCTATAAAAAATCCCATAGTCACGTATTATCGAATTCTCTCAAATCCCAAAGTCGGATTTTCTTACACCGGCACCACACGGCGTATATCCTAAATTAATAAATTACGTACAATAATAACTTATCGATCCACACCATAAATTACACTGGAATCTAGCCAACAGCTAGCGTGTGAACTGCCGTGCCGGGTATGGCATCGCTATTTGAGAATGTTGAACTGCAACAATGCAGTTAATGAGGTCCCCCGTGCAATAGAGCTTGCATGAAGCGTGATACATGTAAATTAAAGCGCATTTCTAAATACTTTCTAAATAATTATATTCAGGGATTCTTTAAAATATATTTAGAGGTTGTGATGTGGAATCGCTTAAAAGAAGACTTCTTAGAGTGTCTTAGGTGAATTATGGTATGTTTAAAATTGTTGTACCCGAAATAAGAGAAGTTCTATTTACTTATATTTCATTGTAATATTTATAACGATATAAAAGCAATAAATAATAACTAAATTCCAAGCAATTCAATGTTCAGTATCGCCATAAACATCATAAGAAACACTTGAGCAAATATTTAAACCAATCGGAGCAGAATCAATACATTCAGAATAACGTGGCCCTTAAAGATATCGGAGCACTTCTGTTTGCTACGTTATCCGGGACAAAATATCCGAGTTATTTATTGCCGATATGTAATCTAAAAATTGATATTTATTTTTTTAGCATAATATAGCACGATTAGATAAATATACATTTATTCGACATGCTTCAAAATTTGACAGCTGTTTCTAAAGTACATATAAATAAATATCATTGTTAGAACTGATTATAAGTCCACCATCACGGTACTAAGCCACCTACGTCCATCGGCTCCTTGTACTCGTATGTTTCACCAAATCAGCCCGTAAAGTCGCAAGAACGATTTTTCCCCATCAAACTTGGTGATCAAAAAGTGAAAAGCCGGAGTTTACTTAATTAAAAACAAAAACCAACAAAAAAATCTTTTCGATGATGATGATCGCTACACTGAATTTGACTGTAATGATTACTATACGGTTACAAAAACTAATATTCACGGGCTAGGGTAAAGAGAAATCCGTCATAAAATCGACGAATGCTTGCAAATTAAGTAGTAAATTTGGCAAGGGACGCTTTTGATGAAAGCTAATCAACTAAATCGGCAGTTCATTTTTTTTTTTTTTTTTTTATAGAAGAGGGGGCAAACGAGCATGCGGCTCACCTGATGTTAAGTGACTACCGCCGCCCATGATCAACCGCAACACCAGGAGAATTGCGGGTGCGTTGCCGGCCCTTTAGAAAGGAGTAAGCTCTTTTCTTGAAGGTCCCCAGGTCGTATCGGTCCGGAAAAATCGCCGGTGATAAACTATTCCACAGAGAGGTTGTACGTGGAAGAAAACTCCTTGTGAAACGTACAGTGGTGGACCGCCAAGCATCCAGATGGTGTGGATGGTATCGGGACGTTTGCCGTGTCGTGCGTTCACGAAATTTGGCGGCTGGGATTAATCCGAACAATTCCTCAGAGCACTCCCCGTGATAGATGCGATAAAATACGCAAAGAGATGCAACATCTCTTCGCAACGCCAGTGAATCGAGCCGATCGGAAAGCACTCGGTCGTCGACGATTCGAGCCGCTCTGCGCTGGATGCGGTCAAGTGGAAGGAGCTGGTACTGGGGAGCCCCAGCCCAGAGATGGGAACAGTATTCCATGTGCGGCCGAACCTGCGCCTTGTAAAGTTGCAGGCGGTGTGCCGGCATGAAATACTGTCCCGCTCTGCTGAGCACGCCAAGCTTTTTAGAGGCCAATTTGGCCTAAAAACCTCATTAAAGATGGGTGAGATTACTATACCCTTAAATGTACCCTTAGCTGTATGCGTGGACGTATGGATTTAAAATAAGTGACAGAGATGTGTTAGGATTGTTTCAATTATATAGTCTTTGCCTAACTCTATCTGCGACAGGCATGTTTATATTTATATACTATGAAAGTCGGTGAATTATATAATCATCAAGATATATTGTCTTACCCAAGTATTCATATTAGTTATCCTTCGAAGAGACCTAGTAATATATTGAACCGTGTTATGCAGAAATTATACAATTCGTAAACTTACCAACAATGATCAAGAGGCTCTTTTTCAGTTTATTTCCAACTATAAAATACTTTTGAAAAATAACTAGTAATCCTAAAAATTTCATTCATCTTCTTTATGACATCCATAAAATTATAAAAAAGGGTTTCATATACAAGAAAAAATAATTTCAAATTGAATAACTTTATATTTTTGAGGGTTAAAAAATTTCTGCATAATCAATGGGACCGTTAATTGAATTAAAAATCAGCAATAACGTTCCAGTAATACCAACAGCAAGATTGACGCTCCAGACTACAGTTTTATTGTTATACAAATAGTAAAGAACATTGAATCTCTCGGTAAATGAAGTTAAAATATTTCTGCATAATTAATTGGGATGTCAATTGATTTAAAAAACAGCAATAACGTTCCAGTGATACTAACAACGAGATTGACGCTCGAGACTATAGTAACAAAGTAAAATGAATTTGTTAGTAAATGGATACTGTGTAGCCCGAAGGCAACTCTTTTAAAAAATAAAAGGTACAATGTCACCCTTGAGACCAAGATGGAATGCCTCATTACTATATAATAATAATAATATTTTATATTTTGAATATTCTATAATGACGTCATTTCTTGTGATAAGGGGCTTACCCCTCTATACTTAGCCTACTAGCAATGGCAGTACCCAGCAGTACATTGCGTTTCCTACCAGGAGACCGTATGGAAGTAAAATGAGCTCTACGGGAGGTACAGGGCTCTACATGATAGATACAGTCGTAGAAGCAATGCATCTGATTTATTGCTTCATAATTCCCCCAGACCCAAAAGAAAGGTCTATACATAGCAGGGGAAAATATTTAAGTTGTAACTTGGATGATTGTACATAGTTAGCGTTGTCGCGGTCATGTAACTAACCGTGCGGTAACGGTGTAAGGACAACGACTACCCCATATTGTTATGTTGGTGTCGTTAAAGGCGATAGAAGGAACCAAACCAGTAGATAGGTAGTAATGTCTTCCTCATAACAACTTAACAAACTATGCGACATGCGGATCAACTATGGCATATATGGAAGCCTGTGTTTAACAACAGGCTTCTGATAACCTGTAATAGCTGAAAAATACAACACATAAAGCGATATTTTTTACGTTTTAATAATATTATAATAATATTATAATATTAAAGCGTAAAAAATATCGCTTTATATTTTGCGTCGTAAGTCTTATAGTGCCTTCAACTTTACTGTTCAGCTGACAGAGGCGCAAGTGGAGACTCCACTTAAGAAACTGCCACTTGAGAAATTTAACGAGAAAATAGGTGACTATATTTATACATTTATTTCTACTTTTTACAAAGAAATAAACCAAAACACACCTTTTACGGTGAAATCAAACAAAACACTCTCATCACAGCACAGAATAAACAATAGCTTACAGCGAAATGTGATTTATAAAATGGCAGCCGTAGTTCCAATTTTGTCCACCTGATCAGATAAGTGGGTGGCCGTGTATATTGGGATGTCAATAAAGCCACCTCTATTATTGATTGCTTACTCAGAAACTTTTATTTCTTCTGACTGCAGGGTCTTTACATTATTAAGTAATGTTGTAGAAACAAACATAGGAATAATAATAGAGAAAAATAAAAAGAACAATACGACGCCATGGAGCGTTGTTATCGTGGCTATTCCGCATCGAGCATATTATTTAAAACACGACTGTCGTTTCTGTTGTTCTCTTGTTTAGTACCTACATGTAGAAATAAGTTCATTCGAAATATGCTCCGTCTCATTGGTTGTAAATATTTTGATACTGTTCTGAATGTTGAGGGTGTTGTGGCGTAAAAAAAATCAATAGGCTGTATAAAGGTAAAATTGAGAGTGTAAAAGGCATTGTAAGAAAACGATATCAAAGGTGCAGCAACTTGCACTATCTTTCTACTAAGAACTTAAAATAATAAGATGATTCAGTTGCCAACTACCTACCAAGTATGGCAACTATGAAATATATAGATGATTATACCTTAGTACCGGAATGCCGAAAATATCAAAGTACCCGGTACGAACATATTATGTGATATACGATAATCTTAAAATAAAACCTGCTAATCTCGAACAAGTTATAATTCAATTGTTAACCACATCAACAGAATCATATTTAATCTAAAGAAATTCAATTAAGCCGTAAGCTAATAATGAGATGCAACGACCGTATAATCTGTAATACCTATTATTGCAGTCTTAAATAAATGCGATCTTAATTTTTTTTATCATTGTATGTAAATAAATAAATAACATGATAATATAAAAACTGTAAAAATCAAAGGAATAATAATATACTGTGTAAAGAATGTTGCTTAAAACTACTTTTACAGATTATATGTACCATTTGAGAAAATACGAAACATATCATCGTGAAACTTATTATGACGTACGTAAATGTTACCGCGATTTGTCCAGCAGTAATAAAGCCACATTATTTAGACATCTTCCGTGCCTCTCGATATACTGCCGATTTTCACTAGTAAGTCGTTCGTTAAAATATATTGAAAATTTCGGGAATCAAGGAAGTGACACAACATTACTATTTAAAAATGTATTTATTGCTTTTCGAAGTATTCTCCGCGAAATTTGACACATTTTTCCATACGATGGAACCAATCATTGAAGCAACCATTCCATTCGGAAGTTGGGGTCTCCAAAATGGCCGTTTTGTAGGCGTCCCACAGCTTCTTCAGGTGATGAAAATCTGTCCACGCAATTTATTTTTTATTTTAGGAAAAGTATAAAAATCATTAGGGCTTAGGTCGGGGCTGTACGACGGATGGTCTAATAATTCTATGTTTTCTTGCTCTAAAAACTCTTTTATTCCGTGTGTGGTGTGAGAACTCGCATTGTCGTGATGGAGGATGATGCGGCGGTTGCAGTTCTCTTTACGGAGTTCAGAAACGACCTGTAGCAAACAAATGCTAGCATACCATTCGGCATTAACCGTTCTTTGTCCCTCAAGAGGAATAGTCGTAACATGGCCGGTTTTGGAGATAAATGTGGCCACCATTTTTTTTGCAACACTCCGTGAACGAACAATTTTTGTTGGCTTTAACTCATTTTTGAACACCCAAACTCGTGACTGGTTTTTTGTTTTGGGTTCGGTAAGCTGCGTACGGATAGCGCGTTCCTGTGTTACGCGTAGTTGGGAAACACTGTCCACGCGTACATTGGATACGCGTACAGCTCCTGTACGGACCGCCGCGAACCTGTACGCGAGGTCAATCGATCCAGAGCGCTCCGCGAGCCCCAGTCATTCGCCATGACTCCGACAAACTTAGCGGTTGCGTGCACCACCACTGCTGCGGCGTTAGTCATTATTCAACACATTTTGAATAAAAAAAAGAGAAACAAACGGAAACCTAGATGGTGGATGAAAAAATTGTATCGTGAAAGATTACAGTGTGGAAATAGCCTAATGGAAGATATAAATTACGAAGAAAGTGGGGACAAAAATTTTGTGAGAATGAGTTTGCAAGATTTTTAAATAATTCTTGAAAAGGTTGAACCCGAAATAAAAAAAATTAATACTAATTTTCGAGAAGCTATCACAGCCAGAGAAAGGCTATCCGTGACGTTAAGGTTTTTGGCCACCGGGGACTCATATACAAGTTTACAATATCTGTTTCGCATATCTAAACAGTCCATATCTACTATTATTATTGAAGTATGTGATGCAATTATCAAGGCTCTCAAGGATCATGTGAAGGTGAGTTAATGAATAAAAACGTTTATGTTTATCTGCTCATTTAATATGTTAATTAAAATTTTAGAAAATTATAATTTAAGTACTTAAAGAAGTTTTATTAAATTATAATTAAGAATTTCCGAATTATTCTTCTTGTTCTTGAACGTAACGTAATATTTCAGAAATTTCATTTTGATTATCCTCCGCTTCCCTTGGAGGTTCCGGTGTTGATGTTTGTTGTATGGACGATGAAGAATTACTGGGTGCTTGTTGTGTGGATGATGATGCATTACTGGGTGCTTGTTGTGTAGATGAAGTCAAATCACTAGGTACTTGTTGTGTGGTTGAGGCAGAATCACTGGCTAATTGTTCATCATTTGATATAGATTCATTCACATTCTGTGTGTTGTTTCTGGTAGTTATCTGAAAAATAAAATAAGAAAAACGTTAACTTAGATGAAATAATTTGTTACAGCTACCCGAGACTGAAAATAAATGGATGGCCGTTGCAAGAGAATTTGAAGAAAAGTGGAACTTCCCTCATGCAATAGGCGTAATGGACGGCAAACATGTTTGCCTTCAAGCACCATTAAATAGTGGAACGGAATTTTACAATTTTAAACAATATTCTAGCATTGTACTGTTAGCATTAGTTGACGCTGACTACAATTTTATGTACGTAAATGTCAAGGACGCATATCAGATGGACGTGTTTTTAAAAACACTTCCTTGTACAGGAACCTTGAAAACAAAAGCCTAAATTTACCGAATCCTGAAATATTACAAACTCCTTACAGTGTGAAGGTACCGTATATAATTCTGTGTGATAAAGCATATGCCCTCAGTGAATATACCATGAAACCCTTTTCGGGCAATCCAGAAAGAGGGTCTATTGAAAGAATATTCAATTATCGTCTATCAAGAGCAAGGAGGGTAGTTGAGAATGCATTTGGAATACTGTGTTCGGTGTTTCGAGTACTACGAAAACCAATGCTTTTGGAACCGGAAAAAGCTACAAAAATTGTATTGGCAACTGTTTATTTACACAATTTTTTACGAATAAGCAGACTATCAAATATTTACGCACAGACCAATGCATTTGATTCTGAACAGCGAGGAGAGCTTGTTCCAGGTGCATGGCGACAAGACCAACAGCAATTAACTTTTTTTTTCCTTTAGGCAGTGTACCTAGGAGATCACCCAATACTCCTACTCATATACGTTTATATCTGGCGGAACACTTTGTTAATAATGTCCCCCTTGAGTGGCAAAATAATCACTAAGTTTTAATGTAACATATATATTAAATAGAACGTGTACTACCTACACGGATTAACGTAGACTACAATATGTATAATAAAATTGAAAAAGCCTCATAAAGCAGCTGGTCCATTTTCTCAGACACCAGTATAAATATAATAACGTTAATAACTAATCGTAATTACTTACAGTAGTCTCCGTTGTTGGCAGAGGTTTGTCCTTATCATTAAGAAAGGTAAAATATTCAGATGCAAACCACTTCGATATATATACATCATTAGCTCCTGTAAAAAAAAGATATAAAAGTATATAGGCTATTATAAATATGTCAATTTACAATGCGACAATACAATGCATAAATAAACAATTTAAAAACTTACCTGATCCTGTTACTAAACTTTTTTTGATTTTGTTCCTTTCTTTTCTATTAGTTGCTAATAAAGTTGTCATCTTTTTTTTTAATTCACCTATTGGAATTTTCAGTTCATTTGAAATTGCCTTCCATGCATCATGGCGTAAATCGTCATTTCGATAATCAGTTAGTGTGCTATCCCACAAGACTCGGTGAAATTCATAAAGTTGAATCAATCTGATAATATTTTCATTATTGAAACTCGAAGAACACGCGTGTTTATTCATTTTGCCGTCCAAATATAGCGTAGCCAACGCGTGCGTCCTCTTTGACGTGCGACCAAAAACCGACTGACGATGGCTCACGCTGCGAGTTGGCTCGCGCGGTACGCGGACCCTAAGAGTGAACGCGTAGCTGCAGGTATGGACTAGGCGTTCCGAATACGCGTAAACTGAGTACGCGTACCAGGGTACGCGCAATCCGTATGCACCTTACGCGTATACCCAGGATTCGTCACCTGATACAATGTTGTATACAGCATTTGAGGATCCTGCGTGGAATCTTTCGAGAGTTCTGACGCACCAAGTAACGCGAGCTGTTTTTTGCTCTTCACAGAGCGAATGCGTCATTGGGAAAACAACTTTTTTACACCTAATTGTTCATGCAAGATTATTTGTATTTGACTCATGCCAATGTCATCTCTTCCATCTCTTCCATCTCTGCAAAGGGGAAAGGAATCACTGGCCCATACCGCATACAAAGGAGATCCGATCCGAAAGGAGCCGATCTCCTAGGCTCTTTCTTTGCATCCACTCCGACTCCCGATGATGGGGGGAGTACGCCACCGACCATCCCGCGGTGTGAGTGCTCTATGCTGGAAGTGCAGTTCACACAGCGCTCGGTTCGCAAAGCACTCCTCTCCCTGGACATCCACAAGTCGAGTGGGCCTGACGGAATTCTGACGGAATTGTGCTGAGGACGTGTGCTCCAGAGTTGGCACCGGTTTTAACGCGTCTTTTCCGGTACTCCTACTCCCTAGGCATAGTCCCAAAATCATGGAAGACGGCTTTCGTCCACCTAATCCCTAAAAAAGGCGACCGCTCAGACCCGTCCAACTACCGGCCAATCGCCATCACCTCCTTGTTCTCCAAAACAATGGAGTCCATTGTAAACTGCCAGCTCATGAGGTACCTTGAGGATCACCAGCTGATTAGTGACCGCCAATACGGTTTTCGCCGTGGTCGGTCAGCTGGCGATCTTCTGGTCTACCTAACTCACAGATGGGTGGAGGCAGTACAGTCCAAGGGGGAGGCATTGGCCGTTAGTTTGGACATTGCGAAGGCCTTCGATCGGGTTTGGCACAAAGCGCTTTTTTCGAAGCTCCCTTCGTATGGGCTTCTCGAGAAATTGTGCAATTGGATCACCAGCTTTCTTGCAGATCGGAGCATCAAGGTCGTTGTAGACGGTGCAAGCTCCGATTGCAAGGCTGCGTGCTATCGTCAACGCTGTTTCTTCTGCATATCAATGACATGTTGCAAACCCGTAACATTCATTGCTATGCAGATGATAGCACTGGTGATGCTCATTACACCGGCCGAACAAATATTTCTCGGGAACACGTCTCTGAGTGCCGGGACAAACTTGTGTCTGAAGTCGAGTCTTTGCTAAACAGAGTCTCGGATTGGGGGCGACTAAATCTAGTCCAGTTTAATCCCCAGAAGACACAAGTTTGCGCGTTAACCGCTAAAAAGAATCCCTTTGTCGTAACTCCTCAGTTTCAAGGCACTCCCCTTGTGCCTCAGCCGGTATCGGAATTCTCGGCGTCGACATATCGAGTGACGTGCAGTTTCGTGGTCACTTGGAAGAGAAGGCCAAATTGGCCTCTAAAAAGCTTGGCGTGCTCAGCAGAGCGGAACAGTATTTCATGCCGGCACACTGCCTGCAACTTTACAAGGAGCAGGTTCGGACGCACATGGAATACTATTCCCATCTCTGGACGGGCGTTCCCCAGTACCAGCTCCTTCCACTTGACCGCATCCAGCGCAGAGTGGCTCGAATAATCGACGACCGAGTGCTTTCCGATCGGCTCGATTCACTGGCACTGCGAAGAGATGTTGCATCCATCTCTTTGCATTTTCTTTCGCATATACCATGGAGAGTGCTCTGAGGAATTGTTCGGATTAATCCCAGCCGCCAAATTTCGTGAACGCACTACGCGACAAACGACCCGATACCATCCACACCATCTGGATGCTTGGCGTTCCACCACTGTACGTTTCAAAAGGAGTTTTCTTCCGCGTAAAACCTCTCTGTGGAATAGTTTACCACCGGCGATTTTTCCGGACCGATACGACCTGGGGACCTTCAAGAAAAGAGCTTACTCCTTTCTAAAGGGCCGACAACGCACCTGCATTCCCCTGGTGTTGCGGTTGATCATGGGCGGCGGTAGTCACTTAACATCAGGTGAGCCGCATGCTCGTTTGCCCCCTTTTCTATAAAAAAATGTCTAAAGTTGCCCGATTTTCGCGGTATGTCACATGTCGATCTTCCTCAATCAGCTTACGCATCAATCATCAACGTTTTCTTGGATGACTGCAGTTTTTGGACGACCTTGACGGGGATCATCACTGAGCTTGACACGTCCACGTTGAAATTCAGCAAACCAGCGATAAATTTTGGTTTTGGATGGGGCTTCATCACCAAATGCAGAAATCATCCGGTCAACACATTGTTTTTGTGTTAAACCACTTCGAAAGTCATAATAAATCAAGGCTCTTGAATTTTCTCGAGTCAATTCCATTTTCTCAACGACTAAACAAGTTTGACAAAACCTTGTGACAAGACCGATAATTTTTTTTTAAATAAATAAATGGTATTCGATTTATAAAACTAAGGAGTTTTTAATTAAAAAGATTTTAATATGACAGGAACGGTGGAAATATTCCATTCCCGATACTTTTAGTGCATCCTAGGTATCGCGTTTAATTTACATTATTTTTAATTCCCGAAATTTCGAGTGCTTTCCAACACCCATGGTCACGGCGTACGAAGGCTCACGTCCCGATGTCAGTGTTAACCCGGAGTACCTTCAGCTTTTTAATTATTATTTATGGTCCGATTTATGCAGAATGAACTTACTGTCTCTAAGTCTTGCAGTGGTGCTTGGGTTTAGTTTTAATTTTATTAATAAAAGAATCCCAAGCAGGTGGTAGTACCCAGCCTCCTTCTCTATTGAAATAAGGATGTTTTTTAATTTAAATAGCATCAGTCTGGGTTTTACATTTGGCGCCGACGAGAGCGTTATAACGCTAACAAAATCCGTAACATCTGCTATTTTAACTTTATTATAAATTTGAATAAAACTATTTTTACAGATTATATCTTACTTAATTTAACGTTTTTAATTTCCGACGTTTCGGGCGCTATTAAATTTGTATGATTCCCATTAACATAAGTAATCTTTATATAACATAACACAACATAAACCTTCACGCCTGTTAGCGATATGAGTTTAATATTGACTATGGACTTCCATTTGACACAATCGTGATACGCCTCTAACCTTAACTTAACCTTACAGATATTTTGCAGTACGCATGGTCATGGACATGGATAGGACTCACATGTTTAAAGTCCACATGTAGTCCTCATAGTAAAGTCGGGCTACTTCAACATTTTTTTATTTATAGTAAAATACTATATGTGTTGACTTCTTCGGACTAATAATAAAATATTAAAGAAAATAAATGCAATACAGCTATAATATGGTTATAGCACGATTAGATCGGCTCTACCGGGAAGACCACGCTCTCACAGACCACCAGCGTAAAATTTCTACTTAATGCTGCTGTGTATGATAAGTGTAAAGAGTCTGAGAGTTGATACTGGAAACGAGGCTTTCTACCTCAGTCTTCAATGTCCACAACGCATCTGCATTTTCATTCCTAATCGAGGATAGTTGTCGATGTGTATGGACCACAGCATCCACTTACCATCAGGTGGACTGTGTGCTTGTTTGTCTTCCTTAATCTATAAAAATATTGCCATATATTTTTAATTTAAACAAGCAGTTTACTGCTCTATTAAAATACCTCTTATAAAATGTACTTTGTTTCTATCATAGAGAAGTCGAGCTTTCGTAACTTGTTTCTTGAGATACAATTTTCTCTTTCGCGGAATTTTATTTTATATGTTGAATCGTTACAGTAGTAGCAGTTTCTATTGCCTTTACTGCAATAATATTAATAGAGAAAGCAATAACGGAAACTTCTAAGATATGTACGTTTTAAAACAAGTAAGTTTGGTTGACTAGTACATAGAGATAAATGGATGCTGCAGTCCACTAACACCTCAAATTTAAAATCAAAACATTTGATTCAATTAAGGGTCGTCAAGATCACGATCACATCAAGATCTTTCCAGAAAAGAACTGGCAGGTAACTTTGGGGTCCTTCTTTTGTAAGCTATGTAGGATACAAAATCTATCATCATTATTACAGCCATTCACAAGTCCACTGCTGAACATAGGCCTCCCCCAAGTAATGTCACAAAGCACGGTCCTGAGCCACCTGCATCCATCGACTTCCTGCATATCTTACCAGGTCGTCACTCCATCTAGTGGGGGGTCGCCCTACACTACGCCCACCGGTACGAGGCTGCCACTCGAGAACCTTTCTTCCCCACCGGTTATCGGTTCTTCGAGCTATATGGCCGGCCCATTGCCACTTCAGCTTACTAATCCGTTGGGCTATGTCGGTCAGTCTGGTTTTACTGCGGATATCCTCATTTCTGAGTCTATCACGCAGAGAAACTCCGAGCATAGCCCTCTCCATAGCTCGCTGAGCGACCTTGACCGTCCTCATACGGCCAGCAGTGAAGGACCACGTCTCAGATCCGTAAGTCATCACTGGCAACACGCACTTGTTGTACAATCTAGTTTTCAGAGGTTGAGGTATACCTGACGAGAAGATGTGTCGTAATTCATAATTCATAATTCTTTATTGCATGTCACAAAGTATAAAGTTGGAACAATATATTTACAGAACATGTGACACATGTGAACATGTGTTTAAATTTTAATTAATATAGAATTCATTTTCATTTCATTCAAATTACAGTATTTATAGTACGCAATATATAAATTATATTATAAAATGTCAGATTAAATAATACTTACACATTTGTTTTAAAAATTAAATTTCATTAAATATTGTCAACTGATCATTCGTCATTTATATTATGTAAATAAAGTTTAAAAATTTTGATGAAAAATACTAACAATGTCAAATATCTAAATAGAAATAAAGAAAATTGTCAAATAATTAAAATTGATTTATAATTTATGATTAAAATATTCATTCAAACTGTAATATGTTTTTACAATAAGCATTTTCTTGAGTACTATTTCAAATTTACGACACTGGAGGGCTTTTATTGTATTAGGTAAATGATTGTAAACCCTTATAGCCATGTAGTAGGGACCATTTTTATATAATGTGAGATGTGTGGCGGGAGCAACCAGATTATAATAACCTCGGCGTGTGCCGTAGCGACTGGGTCTATCTTCAAATCGCTGGAAATAATGAGGATATTTCCTAACAAATCGGCGTAATTCAAAAATGTACATGCTCCTTACAGTTAGTAAGTTATATCTGGGGAACAACCTTCGACATGAATCTCTTGGAGCTGCGAGTGTGATGATTCTAAGTCAGCGTTTTTGGAGCATGGATACCGCGTGTACCTCGGTAGAGTTTCCCCAGAATATGATGGCGTATCTTATCCAGGCAGCTGCGTGGCTGTGGTACGCAGTAAGTGCGCACTGCTGCTCGTTAGTATCCTTACGTAGCTCACGCAGGGCATAGCAAAAACTGCTCAACTTACTCACAACTCTTTCTACATGAGTTTTCCATGAAAAAGTTGAGTCTATTATTATCCCGAGGAATGAAAATGGGCGAACTTCCTCAATATTTATACCTTGGTAAGATATAGCTAGCGGGACTTCTGATTTCTGATATGGACGAAATTGCATTATTTTGGTCTCTTCAAAATTTAGTAATAAGTCTAAAACCTCTTATTCATTCACAATTTTTCTAAGGCTTATGTTATATTTTTTCCTGCAATTTTTTTTGTTTACAAGTAATTATAACTGTCGCGTCATCTGCAAACAAAACGACTCTATGGGGTGCTACTGAAGGAAGTTCGTTGATATAAATAGAAAACAACAAGCATCCTAGGACACTACCCTGCGGTATAGAACCTGTTACTGTTGCAGTGGACGAATTTATGTCATTTATCAGTTTTCGATATTCATTTAAATGTGATACCTGCACGTACTGTTTTCTATTCGCAAGATAAGTAGAGAGCCATTCGTACGGTTTCCCTCGTATACCTAGCAAATATAGCTTTTCCAGCAAGGGTCCATGCAAAACGCGATCGTATGCTTTGGACATGTCCATAAAAATAGCTATAGTACATCTTCCTTCATTTAGAGCATTCTGAATTTCTAAGATGAAGTCAAATACAGCGGACATAGTAGAATGATGAATTTTTCGGAAACCATGCTGATGTTTACTAAAAAAGCTGTATTTTTGAAAAAAAAATTATATATTTTACTACAAATTATTTTCTCAAAATTTTTTGAAATTACAGACAGTAATGCAATGGGGCGATAATTGGATACAGCAGTTTTATCGCCTTTTTTAAAAATAGGTTTTATCACGGCTAATTTTAGATTTTCTGGAAAAACGTCATCCTTATACGATTGATTTATAAGAAAAGTTAAGGGCTTTACAAACTCATCTACGCAATATATGAGCAGAGCAGCTGGGATTTCATCATATCCGCAAGAATTGTTTCTTTTTAGTCCCATTATCGCTCTTTCTACATGAGCTTCTGTAACACTACTAAGATATAGTGAAGTGAGATGGCCCCCTATTTAGAGAGGAGCAGTTATTTGAACTTATAGTTATATAATAATTATTGAATAAGTTTGCAAGTTTACTTGGAGATGTTATATTTAAAACGTCATTACGTAAACAAATGTTTTCATATTTTACACTTTTAACTTTTTTAGTTTTTTCATTTATCATAGCCCACATACTTTTATATTTATTACGTGACATATGCACTCTTTTTATGTAAGATTTTATTTTTTCTGTGACTATTATTCTTTTTAGTATTTTGCTGTAAATTTTTGTATAAGATTTTAAGGCTTCATCAATTTCCCGAACGCTGCCCAGCTAGTTGAATCCGTCGATTAACCTCTCGATCGAAGTTGGACTTACCTAGTCAGACTATTTGTCCCAGGTAAACGTACTCGTCAACAATTTCGAGCACAGTGGTTTCAACAACTACCGGCATAGGTGTGACATGGACATTAAACATGATCTTTGTTTTGTCCATGTTCATCTTAAGATGAACCTTTGGGAGATACCATTCAGGTCATTGAGCGTAGTGCTTAGGTCCTTCTGCGATTCTGCCATAAGGACTATATCGTCGGCAAATCGAAGGTGAGTGATGTACTCGCCATTGATATTAATACCGTATCCTTTCCAGTCCAGTAGCTTGAAAACGTCATCCAATGCAGCGGTGAAGGGTTTCGGGGATATTACGCCACCTTGTCTTACACCTCTCTGCAGTTGGATACGTTTCGAACTCTGGTTCTGTACTCGGATCGCCATCGTAGCCCTACTTTACAAACACTTCAGCACTTCGATATAGACAGTCAACTTGGCACCGCTGAAGGGACTGTAGCACCGCCCAAAAACATAATACACAAAATCTATAGACATTTACATTTATCCTCGATTAAGAATCAAAATGCAGATGCGTTGTCAACCATGAGGGCTAAGATAGAATGCCTCTTTCCAGTAAAAAGGTTCTCTGGTTCTCTATACTAACCGTACAAAATATAACAGCGTTTAGGTGCTATTGTACGCTGGTATTCTGTGAAAACGTGGTTCAACC
Organism: Parnassius smintheus behrii; assembly: GCA_036936625.1. Classification (NCBI taxonomy): domain Eukaryota; kingdom Metazoa; phylum Arthropoda; class Insecta; order Lepidoptera; family Papilionidae; genus Parnassius; species Parnassius smintheus. Next base: position 35,751,013 of record JAUPFT010000028.1, read on the forward strand.
CCATTCGGGCCGACCCATTCATTCGACAACCATAATATAGCTGCAGTGTGGCTTTACCACGTATAAAATGATGTACGTATGAAAACTATGCCGTTATTTATCACAATATAGTTGTCTTAACGCCAACAGTACTAAATCCCCATTAAAATACAAGTAATTTTTCAAAGTAAAAATATCACGTACTGCAGTGACGTAGAAAATATCGGTAAAAATTTATCTACTCTTAATTATTCAACGTAATTTGGAACCTCAGCTAGTTTAAATTCGAACTTCGTATGAATTTTAAAATCGGTAGAGCGGAAGTATGACCGAGCATTACCCAAAACTCTTCTAAAATAATATTTTTCTTGTTAGTAGCTAAAATTTGAATTATTTTATGCAAATAAGTGTCCTCATATCCCTAAAACAAGGTTATATATAGTTTAATATTTAAATATATCCTACTTCGTAGATTTCTTTGAAATCAGTCATCTAGTTATGTGACGGAAATCAGTTCTCTTTTAGAATAAACATCAATTACAATTTAATTTTAATTTATTTTTCAATTTTCCGATGTTAAAAAAATACAATATAAATTTTTCGGATAAAATATAGCCTAAAATACTCTTGGCTTCGCTTTCTGTATATTCGTAAAGTTTCAACACAATTTGTTCAGCCATTTTGAAGGTTAACCCGGACATATGTTTGTGTATAGATGTATATAGGTTACCAGCTGATACCCGCTCGCTTCTCTAGGCGCACTATGATATTTTATTGCGGAACTTACATCTAAAATATCAAGAATTTTTTACTTGATATGACTATCGTAATATCCGTTCTTAGTTAGTGTACGTTGCGAAATGAGTAACTATACAAAATTTCAAGTTAACCGGGTGTATAGTTTTACAGATCTCGGTATATATATATATATATATATATGTAATTGTAAGTCATCAACATAAATACCAAAAGTAAAAAAAAAAATTAAGTTTTGTTACACTGGGCCAAATAATTTTTGCATGCACACTGTTTCAAACTGTGAATCTATATTATGAAGCAAGAAATAAAAGGCTTTTTTATTTTTATTTTATTTATATATATATATATATATATATATATATATATATATATATATATATATATATATATATATATATATATTGTTTAAAGACTGAGGATTGAATATAAGAGTAAATTAAAAAATATAGATACTGACAAAACACTAAAACAAAAATAAACCCTATATACGTTTGACAGAGAAGCACAGGTCTCTTCGTTTTTAAGAAGATTTACGAGGAAGGAACTGTTCATGTTCACCCAAAGCATGTTAGTGTGGACACGCTTAGCCCCTGAGCTAGATCGGCTCCCAGTGACATTAATATTTTTTTTTATAGAAGAGGGGGCAAACGAGCATGTGGCTCACCTGATGTTAAGTGACTACCGCCGCCCATGAACAACCGCAACACCAGGGGAATTGCAGGTGCGTTGCCGGCCCTTTAGAAAGGAGTAAGCTCTTTTCTTGAAGCTCCCCAGGTCGTATCGGTCCGGAAAAATCGCCGGTGGTAAATTATTCCACAGAGAGGTTGTACGCGGAAGAAAACTCCTTTTGAAACGTACAGTGGTGGACCGCCAAGCATCCAGATGGTGTGGATGGTATCGGGACGTTTGTCGCGTAGTGCGTTCACGAAATTTGGCGGCTGGGATTAATCCGAACAACTCCTCGGAGCACTCTCCATGGTATATGCAAAAGAAAGTACAAAGGGATGCAACATCTCTTCGCAACGCCAGTGAATCGAGCCGATCGGAAAGCACTCGGTCGTCGACGATTTGAGCCGCTCTGCGCTGGATGCGGTCAAGTGGAAGGAGCTGGTACTGGGGAGCCCCAGCGCAGAGATGGGAACAGTATTCCATGTGCGGCCGAACCTGCGCCTTGTAAAGTTGCAGGCGGTGTGCCGGCATGAAATACTGTCCCGCTCTGCTGAGCACGCCAAGCTTTTTAGAGGCCAATTTGGCCTTCCCTTCCAAGTGACCACGAAACTGCACGTCACTCGATATGTCGACGCCGAGGATTCCGATACATTTATAAAATATCATTAAACTCTGCAACTGAGCTAAAATACTTGTGATAAAATTGTATAGGATTATGGTCGAAAAGCAAACTTAAGACCTTAAATTAATATGTACTAGGTAAGAGACGTCGAGACCTGGTCGCTTGCAACACGCATTAGTACCCATGGACTCAAACTTACTTAGTCTGTGCTATAAAGCGGTATTTTATGCCTCCTTCTACGCGCCCCGCACTGCTGCACAGAGTTCATATCACTAGTACGTGGTATATATTATTTCAATTATTAAAGCTCACTTTTTTAATGCCGTAATCCGAATCCCTTACAATTAAGCTAATGTAGCTTTTAGTCGCACAATGCTCTAAACTATTATGTACAATACAATTTAAAACTCTACCCTAAAGTCTAACCCCTCACAACTCAAAGCTCTAGCTGCCTTTTACTTACATGAAGCGGTCTTGCTTGACCTATTTCTCCACTGCATTTTGTTCCATGCTCATTTATGAAAGTGACGAGTGACGCTACATTAACTCAAGAATAAGTGAAGTGATTAACAATGCACACTTGAGCCCGTCGTTGAATATTCGACAGCAATATAGCAAACAAGTTTTCATTCTGTAATTTTTTTCGGTAATTATGTTTTTCTTTCTTTCTTCTTTCCATCCATATATAGATGCAGATATGTTAGTAGTATAGTTGTAGCACAAATGAGTCGGCTCGACCGGAGAAGGACCACGCTCTCACAGAGCTAAATAAAATTAAAATAATGCGTAAAATAGAAGCTCAACGCTGCTGTGTTTCGTATGGTGAGTTTAGAGAACCGGGGACTCATTTTACTGAAAACGAGGCATTACATCTTAGTCCTTACGGGCGACAACGCACCTACATTTTTAATCATTATCGACGATAAATGTAGACGACTGTGGGCCACAGCAAACGCTTACCATCAGGTGGACGGTGTGTCGTTTATCACCCTTATTATAAAAAGGTTCACTCTCTACTCCCTCTCATAATCCAAAGGAACGGTGAGCCGATACGACCGGAGAGAGATCAGGAGGATCAACGCCTTTACGTGGTTTCGAAGACACGAAAGTGAGGCACCACCAAATTTCTTACTCCGGGCAGCTACTGAGAATTCCTTGATGGAAATACTCAATAACTGATTTTATTTGGCCCCACCCGGGATTTGAACCCGAAACATCATGATCAGCAGTCGCACTACTACAAACACAAGTCCAATAAATAATAGTGATATTTCGTATGTAGCCCGAAGAACCGGAGGCCATGTGTATATCTACTATTAATCGAGGATAAAATGTAGGTGTCTATGGACCATAACATCCTCATACTATCAGCCTGTTTGTGTTCTAGTTTACCCTTACAAGGAGCATGCCAAAAGAAAGAGGATGATCGTAGGAGTTAGTAAAGCTTATTTATCCTTAATTAAAGAACCATAAATTTGAAACAGCAAAAGGTTAGTAGTGCAATTCTTTTTTTATAACTGTTTATTTCACACAGCTTGATTATAACAATAACAATGTTTGTTTATTTATATTTTGTAGCATTTATTGAATTCAATCGTTTTTATGATTATTTTATTTTATAAATTTTAATGCATTCCATCCAGACGAGAAAACAATAAAAATAACTTCATAATAATTATGTATTTATTGAAACTAAAATACATTTTACCTAGAAATTTATCTTTCAAAAATTATATTCACTAAGGCTTCATTATAAAAAAAAACTTCATAATTTATAAATAATTTGTATTTAAGTTATATTATTATGATTTTCTCTTTTCTTATTTTTAATCAAATAGGCTTAGTATTAATTTTTTTAGAAATTGACCAAAAAATCAAAAAGTTTTTGTACATTTTCATGAGATATGAATATAATAACTATTGCAATAATACTAAGAGTTTACTTATTACACCAACGTTTTAATTAGAGTTTCTGAATTCTTACAACTAAGAAATTTTACACACGAATACCCCTTGATCTCAAGGAGTATTCGTGTCCTTCACTCTGGGGAACCCTACTCTACTTTAAACACACTTAGTAGCTCTACCTGTGCGCTACACATACCACCGACACCAAAGTATTTTCTGTACAATTGGTGACAAACAAACTTAAAGTCCACCATATGATAAGTGTCTCCTGCAGCTCATGGACAGCTACAACCGGATTCAAAGAAAAAAGTATCCATATGCGTTGTCATCTCTGTGGATTAAGATGGAGTGCCTCACAGCATGCAGTTCCACACTGTGAGGAACTCCATCTCCATTCCGGTCTGAAGTGTATAGACAGCCTGTACAGGCTGTCTGTAAACTTCGGACCGGAATACAGCAATACATGCATTTCTACTTAGAGGCAGAAATACATGATAGGGGGAAAGCCAAACGGACTCCTGTGTAGAAATGCGAACTCATACACAGCCTCATATAGTACCTTTGTGACGAAAACACGGTTGTTCTGTCCGAAGTTACATAAGCGGATCGTTTTGCCGAATTTATATAGATATAAAGATGGATAGATAACACTATATTGTACGCAAAAAAGTATATAAATATGTACAAAAAAAGGATAAATAAGATATGTGGTACAATAGGCGGTTTTATTGCTAAACGCCATTTCTTATGACAACCTTGAGATGGACAGGATTGCAAGAAACACAATTAAAACATGTGAGAAGATTGGCGACAACAGTAACATTATTTTGTTTTAGAACGAAATACATAGGAGACAGATAGAGCGAGAAGAAGTCGCAGCATTACCTCTATACTCAGCAAAAGTTTTACTGCTATTGTTACGGGCGAAATTTCAAATACCGTGTTGCCACAGTTTTATTGCTTCCGTGCATATTACGTATCACCTAGGTCATAGAATATTGAACGGTAATAAACGGTTGACCTTTGCAACGGAGGCCAAGAAAGTAAGTTAATTAAAGTATTGTTCCATTAATTTTCCCAACTGCCATATTTTTTTAATTTGACGACTCGTAAGCGTAGTGGTTAAGCCTTCGATTGCGGCATCCCGGGCTGTATGTTTGAAACCCGTATGGAACGACTATTGTTATGGTCTACACATTAGTATTTTTCTAAGTCCAGATGTTTTTTTTTAAGTATATGCGAACAGCTATGCATGTCTATGTAAAACGACCAGTATCACTGCGACCTAAAAGATCTATTGTGATCGCTGCTATAGCCATAGTTCACTGCTAAGCACTATGTCTTCAATGAATAGAAGGAGTTGCTTAGCCGTAAGCAATTTCACATCTTCTTGGCGGAGTACATAGTTTTCCAGACGAGTGTTACGTTTACGCATTAAGAGTCCGCAATCAATTAGGATGTGCAGAGGTGTTTCATCCGTTATGGAACAGAACCGACACATCCATGAGTTGCTTAGGATGGACATGTGATTTTTAGAGTCTAGATGTTTGTTAATGTGCACTTTTCGTATTTTTATTAAATAAGGGTAAGAGAACGGGATCGAAACAATAAAAACAAAACATAATACAAAACCGTGTAGTGAAAATGTAAAACATTAACTACCCCGTGTCCTACCGTCGTAAGTGGTGGCAGAGGTAAACAAATCAGATTATAGTCAGCAGCGTTTTTCTAACTAATAAATTAAAAAAAAAACTGCGATTGCAACTCGTGTGCCAAGCGTGGTAACTTTAGCAAATATCGCACTTAAGGGAAAGAAGAATAAATGAATGGTTTAGTATCTATAATATACATGGTATTTATCATTTCTCGCGTGACATTTCTGTACACATATCAAACGCAAACGTTATTTCACATAATAAATATATATCACGAACCAAATAAAAGCAATACCAGAGGCAATACTGTTTAACGGTCTATAACATAAAATGCTATTTAGTCTTCGACATTATATTGCTTTTAATATAACTTGTAAACTACATTGTAACGTGTCATGAATATAACTAAACTTAAAAAAACCTACTGGGGAAGACTTTACTTCACGGCGCTTTGTATTAGAACTTCAGAAGTTATTAAGTTATGTGAAAATTTTGTAAGTCTTTTAAGTTTTTCCTAACTCGAGTTTTACCTTTTGTTTTTTTAACTCCTTTACCCTTTAAAGTAAGGAATATTACAAACTCAATGTCGTCTAACGAATACACAAGATCTAGAATGTTGCTTAAAATAGGAAAAAAAAATTATAGAAAAATGGTGACATCGTTTATGGGTGACAAACGAGCACACAGGTTACCTGATATTAAGTGGACGCCGTGGCCAATAGACATCTATATTTAACCTCGAATAAGAATCGAAATGCAGATGAGTTGCCAGCCCTGAGGACTAAGATGGAATGCCTCAATTCCAGTAAAACGGGTCTCTGATTCTCTACACCATACGACCACCATACACAGCAGCATTAAGCTACTATTTTACGCCGGTATTCTGAGCGAGATATATTCTGGTATTGAGAACGTGGTCCTTCACCGGTCAAGCCCATCCCATCTTTTTCATACTTAGTCGTGAATTTTACTTATAATTCATTTAAGATAAACTTTTAGAAAAAAACCTATTTAATTAAATAATTGAAATCGATACAAAATTAAAAAATATCCTTAAAAATACGTACAACAATAAAGAAATACACAGACAAATTGAGATCATCCTCCTAAAAAAAATTAATTCCCTATTTTTCATCTTTAGTGGGAATAAGACACGCGTGATATTCATAACAAAGAAAATGAAGTGGAATTGAAAACTTTTCCTTTTTCAAGACTGAAAAGCATCCATTTTCTTATAGATTCTTCGCTGATAAGTTTTTGTTGCCGGCAAACCCTTGTAGATTTTGACTTTCTTATGAGCTGAATAAAAATTTTCAACAGGAAGCTGAATGAAAAAGTTTTTGATCGATTAGGTTATTCACAGTGCCGCAGGTTGGATTCTAATCCTATCAACAGAAATGTAAGAAAATAAATGCCTAAGTGTCTAACACTGTCGTCGTGTAGGTCTATAATTCTACATAAAAGTTATATCGGGCAAGTAAGTAAAAGATAAGTTTCTGCCTTTAATAGCGAGTTAAATATTTGAGTAACACTAACTTAATATTCAAAATATTTAATTGGATCATTTAATTTAATATTCAGTATTTTGAATGAATTAATATTAAAAAACTAAAGGTGATCCATGATGGTCAGAATAAATAAAGACATCTAATTAAGATAGCCTTGTACGTATTTTACAGCAAATAATTAGGGTTGTAAATGCATCCAAGGCCTATTTCTTTAGAATTTGGTTGCAGATTTTTAACAAAATTGTTTACAAAAATGTACTTCATTTTCTATTAAGAAATAAGGGTGACGAAACCGCTAACAGTCCCTCCGACCCCGATGGAAAGAGGATGCTGTGGATAAACATCTTAATCTTTCCTTTATTAAGATCAAAATCCACACCTGAGGACTAAGTTGGAGTGTCGCGTTTCTATATGAAGGTTATATATAAGAGCTATATAAAAGCCTATAAAAGTATATATATATATATATATATATATATATATATATATATATATATATATATATATATATATATATATATATATATATATCTTTACATAGTATGTAAAGATAATTATATTTTATATCAAGAAATACTTAGACAAAAATACATAATTTGGTTGACATAAATAGGTAATTAATTAACAAACCGGTAATAAAGTCATCAGATTCATTTGTTTACAAATGTAAGGGAGGAAAAATGAATCATTATAACAAAAGCTTAAGCTTCGCCAAGTTCATTATTTTTCCAATACTGAGAACAACGATGAAATGCCTCACCACCTGTCATAAAGTAATAAAATAACGAAAAAGGAGTAATTAATATGTATGCGTTATTGTAGATTAATAGGTAGTATGTATTATACAAAATATTCAGATACATTATTAGTTTTATAAGATAAAATTGTAAGTGGTCTTATGAGTGAAATCACAAGTGTATTCAGTAAGCCGTACTAAATTTGTGTGTTTCCGAGAAATAGCTCAGTGTGTGACGAATCGGGGTATGTGCTATCTCCACAGTTAGATTTTCTCTTGTGTAAAGGCGGTGGAAAAACATAAATTTCTCAAGGACAAACATCTATGTCCAGAACAATATTTGTAGGCTATTCAAATTATTGGTAAGTGCGTAATTCGATATGCTGCAGTTATATTAGTAGTATAGTTGTAACACGAATGGGTCGGCTCGACCTGGGAAAGACCACGCCCTCACAGAATACCAGCGTAAAATAGCAGCTTAATGCTGCTTTATTTCGTATAATGAGTGTAAAGAACCGGAGACCCTTTTTACTGGAAAAGAGGCATTCCATCTTAGCCCTCACGGGTGACAACGCATCTGCATTTTAATTCGTAATCGAGGATAGATGTAGATGTCTATGAGCCACAGCAACTACTTACCATCAGGTGAACTGTGTGCTCGTTTGTCACCCTATACTATAGAAAAAAATAGAAAAAAGATTCGAATCCGCGGCGTTTAGCGCCGCAATTCATTGCTAAGCCACTGCGCCACGGAGCAGTCATTGCACATCGTCCACTTCACTTTAATAAGGTTGAGAAGGGTGATGGCCACCACATGCATTCGTAAACAAATGCTGCTTCTCGGATTTTGATCTGCTACGGTTCGCTATGCATTGATAAGCTTCAAACTTTTTTTATGTTTTTTAGTAATGATAAAAAACTTTAATGTCTTGTCTTTGAGCGCATGATAGAACAAGCTTTTTTTTAGAATAATGGTAACAAAGGTGCACACAGTCCACCTGATAGGAATTGGATAACTGGCCCATATACATTTACATCTATACTGGGTTAAAAATCAAAATGCAGATGAATTGATAACTTAGACGAAAAGCCTCGTTTTCAGTAAAAATGGTATCCGGTTCTCTACACTCACTATAAGAAACACAGCATGGTTGAAGTGCTGCTTTTGGCTGGTATTCTGTGAGAGCGTGGTCCCTCCCCAGTTGAGCCGACCTATTCGTGTTACAACTATAATATAGCTACAGCACGACTCTACAATATAAATCTTCTAAGCTTCAGGTATTGATGGATATGTTATTATGTTCCAATAATTATTTAATTACTTTGATATCGTAATATCAACTTTCAAAACAAATAACAAAAAAGTACACCTGCGGAGTTTCTTCTGCTGTTTTTTCTCCAGTCACAAAAACATCATCTCAAAATAACACAGATTTGCAGAAAAATTGCATTGATTATTTTTTGTTTAAACTGACCGCCGTCTATGAAATTCGATATTACGTTAACCTAAACTGTTGATAGTTCATCGTGTTCTCAAAAAGTATTTTACAAGTTTTTACAGGAGTATAATTTTAAGAATCCAATCACGATAAAATCCATAAAAATAGCTTTATTCAAATTGCAGTGTTCGTGTAAATATAAAAAATCACTATTGTACAAGTTTCTACTTATTTTATTTATAATTTTTATTATGGCTTTCTACACGATGAGTTTCGGAGAGTGTCTAAAAGAAATGCATAATTTAATTCCTCCCTCTTCATTTCACCATCGGCGCAACCGGACGTTCAGGCAGTATCCACCCTTTCGTTGCTGAATTACCACGTTCGTCATGCCTACAACAAGGGAGTGGAGTAAGTTGCCAGTATCTGTCTTTTCATTCGATTACCATGTAGGTGTCTTAAATGCAAGAATGAAAAGGCTTTTGTTAAGGCAGTGCGCTCCACTTTCAGGCTACATCACCACTTACTGCACTTACACCACTTAACTGGGAGTGTAGTTGATCGCTGGCTTAGAATAGTAAAACAAAACAAAAAATTACGTGACTAAAGTGAAAATGAGAAAATTTACTGAGCTTCCACACGTAATCGTGCGTATCTCTTTCTACAGCGTAATCAAACGTGTGATGTAATCCATATCTACTGCTTTATCTTTCCGCGAGGGTGCATCCCACGCTCTAGCCACTGCTACCCTATGTAACATAGCAATAACTGATAAAAAAGTGGTCAAGGACATTTCATCTTATATATAAGTTTTAGATTATTATTATTAATATTAAATTTTTAGGGTTCTGGAACTCAAAACGGAAAACCTGAAATTTTAATTTTAAAATGGTGTGTCTAAAGACACACCATCGACAAGTTTGAGCCATAAATGGCTCAAACTGGTCGATTGTCGGTCTGTAAGTTAATTTCCTAAGATCATTTACATTGTAATTAGTGCTGTGGATCTTGGAATAAATAAAATAAAAAATAATCAATTTTGTAGGATCAATTTAGTATCCGATCGTCCATTTATTATTTATTTATTTATTTTATTCTTTATTGCATCCTTAACAAAAGAATAAAAAGGGCGGACTTAATGCCTTGAGGCATTCTCTACCAGTCAACCCATGGAGTGGTGAGAATTTGACGTAGGTGTGGCAATATAGAATAAGATAACACAATACAAATAAACTATACATATATGATCTATCCTTACATATATATAAATATATAAATAAATCCAGTCCATCTGTCTGTGAAAACCACACGAGTATAGAAGAAGTTATGAAAACGAAATTTATGTTAAGTACGGTCTTCGATCCCTTGGTTATATTAAAATTGAAGCTTCTAAGTCAACGCAATTGAAAGATTCTGCAACCTGTGTCAAAAATTTTGATATTCGTAAACGTATCTGAAAAAGAACCTAACGGAACTTGACGTTCGATTAAGAAACAGAAGGGAGGAATCGAGGCTTCTCTCGATCCGGCCTCCTAAAACGCCTACGTTGGGTTCGGGAACAACGTATGTGATCTCCGCAACGGAGTAACACACAAGGGCGATAACCTCTTCTTTTTCAGCAAGTAGGTTCAGACGGGGATTACGGGTCTTCCGAAGTCGTCCCGGTCCCGACGCCTTAATTCTTCGATGTGGACTGTATAACTTTGAGGGATGAATTACTTGGGAATAAAACAGCAATTATCTTCAAACCGTTCCGTGAGAGAGTAATCACTTTTCCCTATCACTTCCCTACACTTTTTCTTTCTTCTTCTTATTGACTGCTGGTTTGATTCCCGAACTATTTCCCCGAACGAATTGCAATAAAACCCGTTCACTAAGCTACCCCCAGAGCTATACGCGAAAGTGAACCGCGCCATTCGCGTGCTTGCGCAACTTAATTACATGAATTTGTTCTATTACTCTCTCACGTTTCACTTAATATCTTTATTCACATAAGTCATACATAAATACAATTTATCTATTTAGATAGCACAAAACAATATCTACACTATGATTTACATTATATTTTCGTATCACAAAAAACCTTTTATTTATTAAACAAAATATGCCTATTTTAATCACAAGTTCAAAGTCAAAATTTCTTAAATATTTAACATAGAAAGTTAAAACAATGTTTCCCACTTGAATTTATACATATGTTAACTAATACAATAGTTTAATTTACATTTTCTCTATTTATTTCACTGTTTAAAACACTTTTAAATTTCTTATACAAACTATCATTATTTCACTTATACACAGGAATTTTCACATAAAAATAACACAGAATTCACCTTTTTAGCACGTACAATCAACCTGAAATGTTTTACAAGTCATTTTTACATAAATTGCTGAAATTACAAACATTTTAAATTTTTACATATTCGGCCTCCTAAGGGCGTGGCCAGCGTGCTTCCGTGAACTCACACTATTTGAACAACTAACTTTGCACGGCTGTCGGCTATCAGAAAAAATGAAAGTCTTAAATACACCAATTTTAACAATATTAGGTAAATAAGTGCTTCTACATATTTTTCGAACTGCAGGAAACTATCTCTGATAGGATTCTTATCAGTTATCATGCTTCTTATCAGATAACAATACAAGTGAATGTTCTCATTAATCAATCATAACAAATAGGCATTTGTTTTCGTACAAAACATATCATACTTATACAAGACTTATGCAATTAATTTCCGTTAATTCTGTTTATGCACAGAGTGATCATCTCGACCGGGGAACAAATCCGATCTCTAACTTCACTTTAATATTCCTTTGAATTTACATCGTTGGAAAGACGATTTCAACCGGGGAACAAATCCGGTAACATAATTTATATCATAAAATTCCCTATATGAATTTATTGAAAGATATTACTTAGAAAACAGTAAACTAGTCCGGCCTAGGAGTTGCACCCAAGACCTTCATATCATTAATTCGACATTTCTTTAAGATTTAACTAAGCATTTTCTTATCAGAACATTTCTATTGGACAATGAGTCTTTGAAAAGTTATTCGTCATCGGTTGACTTAATAAACTGAAATATTCTTATAGGCGCGTCGCCAACAATCTCACCCCCGTGCGTTAGCACCATCATTTGGGAGGCGTCGCGGGTACCAGGACTATTATTCTGGATGTAGGTCTCCTCAAGATACCTGTGCTAGTAATGACGTCAACCACTCTGGTGTGACCGTCTGGTCCCGGTAACGTTCTACTAATTTTGCCTTTCGGCCACGTATTTCGTGGCAACGAATGATCTATTATCAAAACAATATCGCCCTCTTTAGGTTCCATGAACTTTCCGTTATTACCTGTTCGAGGTATTAAGGTAGGCATGTATTCCTTCAGCCACCTTGTCCAAAAATGGTCGGCTAACCTCTGTGCAGCTTTCCAATTGAGTTGACCAGGTGGTCGATCACCACATGAGCGTCCCAGAAGAAAAGTACAATTAAGTGGTTTCACAGTTACCTCTGTGGCCGACATCAGATTGTTGAGCTGCACAAAACGGATGGTACAGGTACTATTCAGTCACACCCTCTACCTGTTACTAGGGGTGTTCCACAGGGCTCCATATTAGGGCCCCTCCTGTTTATTTTATACTGCAGTGATTTGACTCATGTGATTAAAAACTGTAAATATCACATGTATGCTGACGACCTTCAGCTATATCTGTCATTCCATCCTTCAGAGGTTTCCGATAGTATAAATAGGATTAATCAGGACTTGGAGCGTATTGCACAGTGGTCTAAAGTGAACTCGCTTATTCTCAATCCAGCTAAAACAAAATTTATGATATTAGGATCTGGATACCAAATTAAGAAAATAACTGACAGTCAACCCAGAATATTATTGGAAGGAGAAATCATTCAGCATGTAGAAGAGGCTCGCAATCTTGGCCTTAAAATAGACGGCATGTTGCAATTTGAGAGTTATGTTTTAGATGTGGTGCGTTCTTGTTTTTATAGGTTAAAGGTACTCTACAAGATACGGGATTACCTAAGTTTGAATTTAAGAGTAACCCTTTGTGAGACTCTCATCTTGTCTAAACTAAATTACTGCATTTCGGCCTACGGACCCTGTCTATTAGCGAAAACAATGAAGCTCCTTCAGCGAGTACAAAATGCATGTGCTCGTTTTTGCTTTAATATCCCTCCGAGAGCACATGTTTCCCCTTATTTGGAAAATAGCAAACTGCTTAACATGTCATCAAGGCTTAAATTGCACTTTGCTACTTTACTATTTGGAGTAATTAAAAACAAAACTCCCGAATATTTATATGACAAGCTTACCTGGTCCAGTGAACATAACTTTCACTGTACTCGTGGCGCTAAGTTTTTACTTACTGTTCCAGGACACGTCACGGCTGCTTTTCGCGGCAGTTTTCGCTACCTAGCAACAAAGTGTTGGAATAATCTCCCACCCCCCTTTCGTGAAATTCAATCCAAGGTTAATTTCAAAATGCGATATAAATTGTACCTTCTAGATAACAAAGAAAATACAAAGTAACAATACAAAGACTGGTTGTTGATACACTAGGTAGGTGGTTGCGTTATTATTATTTTACTTTAATTTTTGATGGTTCCCTATGTTCTAAGAATAAAGTACATAATGAATTTCAATTTCTATTATATTATAATTGAAATTGAAATAGATGACCGTAGTGACTTATTCTCTTTGTAGATGACATGTACAAGCAGTTGTTGTTATTGTTTTTTGTTATTCGCTCGTGAGAGCAGGCAAAGGAACTATGCCATACAGCCTTGTCTTTGTGTAAAATTATCCTTCGTAATTCACTGCTTCACAACATGTTGATGCGTCACATTGTGCAGCCCTTGGGAGATTCTGATGGCAACTTGAGCCAGCAGGCAGCAGACAGTTGGCGATGGTATCCAAAGATGCCTATGCAAACAGCTTATCTTGAGAATCCATCTCCATCAGAGCACTTGTTTCACAGCTTCCACTAATAGTTCACATGCGCAGACACTTAATACACAAAATTGCACCACTTTTATATATCAAAGTCCACTTCAAACAATTATTTAAACAATAATACAGGAGCAACAAACCGCCCCAGGTCAAGTTCCCGCCAAAACTCCTGTACAAGCAGTATTTTGACGTGGTTTACACAGATAAAAATGAATATTGGTCAATGATGTACACCATTGTCCAGGAATTAGCTCTATAACATAGTATAAATATTTTTAATTTATTATTATTCCTTTCATTATTCTATTATATACTATTGCCAACATAGTTAAAAGTAATATATTTATCTATTTATTTTTCATTATTTATCGTTTTTCAGAATATTATCTTTATATTATATTACATAAACATATACATTTAAAATATCTTTAGTTTTTTTTTTTTGCATTAAATCTGTCTGACAGCTGCTCGCATGTTTTAGATTAGTGGTCCCGACAGAATAACAGCGCTGCGGCTCTTTGCTGTAGCATAATGCTGAGTCGGGTCCTTTTCGTTGCTGCAATCCAACATAAATTTAAATACTTTTTATAAATACTTTTTACTATTAATTGTTTATTTTTATGTTGAGTTAATTGTTTGTTTTTTATGTGTTTGTATTAGCGTAGCTACGAATAAAGTTATTTTCTTTCTTTCTTCTTTCTTTCTTTCAAAATGATTGGGTGTCAAACCCTCTTCAGGACTATCCATACTGAATGTTACCAGAGGCCTGGAATTTACTGTATGCTCTGCTTCTAAAAGTAGCGTATGTAGAACCTCCTCTCGTGGGCTCTTTTCTCTGAGCGTAGCGGTCAACGCAATTTTAATCGATCTTACTAACCTCTCCCAGGCGCCACCCATGTGCGGTGCTCCCGGAGGTATAAATTTCAATTTAATATATTTCTTAAATGACTCATTTTTCATGCTCTCATAGCATTCTTCGCATGCTTTCAATAATTCTTTATTCGCAGCTTTGAAATTTGTCCCGTTATCGCTGTATATAACGGCTGGTTTTCCTCTTCTGGCGATAAATCGCTTCAACGCCATTATCATTGACGCTGGTGTCAACGAGGCTGCTAATTCCAGATGTACTGCTCTGGTAGTCAGACACGTGAATAAAACACCCCAACGTTTTTCGTGTCGCCTTCCTATAGTCACACTCATAGGACCGAAATAATCCACAGCTGAGCATGTAAAAGGTGGTTCATGATGAGCTATTCTCTCCAGAGGAATATTTCCTTGTGGTACGTTCTGCGGTTTTGACGTGTATGTCCTGCACCACTGACAATGATGTGACACACTTCGTACTACATTACGTAAGTTCAAGACATAAAATTTCTGGTTCACCTCATTCATCACCGTCTGGTGATTGGCATGTCCAAAATGATGATGAACTTCTCTAATCATCATTTTAACGATTTCGTGTTTACCGTCCAATATGACAGGTTTTCTACTTTCCTCGGTCAAATTAGACTTGAAAAGTAAACGTCCATTTAAACGGAGTAAGTTATCTTCTCCTATTTCCATAGATAATTTACTTAAGCGTGAACTTCTTTCAACACTTTTGCCTGCTTTCAAGCATTTTATTTCCGAATAAAAACACTCGTCTTGAACGAACTTCCAAATTAATAATTCCGCTTTTTTCAAGAGCGCTATGTCCAACGCGCCATCGGGTCCTTTAACCGACTTTGCTAAAACTTTGTTGGAACACAAAACCGACTTTTCGGCTGCTTCGTCGGGTCCTTTAACCGACTTTCTTAAACTCTTGAATTTTTCTACCGCTTGTAAGGTGCGTGCAGTTGCCCCAAGGAATTTCTTATAGCTGCTAAATCGTCCGTAGTCGGGTAGACTAAACGGTTCTTGCTTTCTTAACGCATTTACGCCCTTTGGCGATTTTTCTTCACCTGTTTCTAAGCTTTTTATGGTGTCCACTTGTTTGGGCCATAAATCAGGACTTTTCCTGAGGAATTCAGGTCCTTGAAACCAGCGATGACTTACATCGAAGGTGGAAGGAAAATTTCTAGTGGCGTCGTCTGCCACATTTTGTGACGTTGGAACCCATCGCCATTCACATGGCTTACTGTGATCTTCGATCTCAGCCAATCGATGAGCAACGAATGGTTTAAAAGCGCGAGGATCTGACTTAATCCACGCTAACACTGTACGTGAGTCTGTCCAAAATACTCTCTCGGACATCTCGTACTTGCTCTCTTCACTAACCGATGCAGCCAGTCTGCTGCCCATAAGAGCTGCTTGCAATTCAAGCCTTGGAATCGAAATTGGTTTCAATGGCGCTACTTTTGCCTTTGCGGCGATCAGCGTAATCCGCCTTATTCCTAGCTCGTCCGTGGTGACGTAATACACCGCGGCAGCGTATGCTTTTTCACTAGCATCCGTGAAAGTGTGTAACTCTCCCTTGCCGACGCCTCCAGCAACGGGTCTAGGTACTTCTAAATGACCTAATTTCTTCACTTCCGATATCCATTTACAAAATAACACGTGTAATTCGTGTGAAACTTCTTCATCCCAAGAGATGCCTGTCCTCCATACTTGCTGGATCAGCGACTTCCCTTGAATCGTTATGGGTGATGCGAGTCCCAAAGGATCGAAGACTGACATCACAGCGCTAGTTATCTCCCTCTTCGTAGGCGGTCGTAAACCTTCCATCACCTCTTCCGGTGTGTTACGAAGACTTGTGGAGAAACTTATTATATCCCGTTTGATATTCCAAATCAAACCTAACGTGCGTTCTGTGTGCTCTTTATCTCCCAGCGAAGTACTGTCGCTCTTATATTTATTTTCCATTTTACTTAAAACTTCGGGTCGGTTGCTAGCCCATCCCCTCAGTTGGAAAGAAGCATGTTTATGTAATTCATACATATCGTTTACTATCCTTTCGGACGTCGTCACGTCGGGAAATGCCTGTAGATAGTCATCCATATAAAAATTGCTTTCCGTAGCGGAAGCTGCTTCTGGATAGATATGTGCGTTGTCCTGCGCATTCCTATTCTTTACATATATAGCGATGCATGGTGATGATGCCGCTCCAAATATGAGTGACGTCATTCTATACTCTTCCGGTGGCGCGTCACGATTGTGCCGCCATAAGAATCGAAGGCTATCCCTGTCTTCATCCCGGATTTTCACTTGCAGGAACATTTCTTTAATGTCTGCCATTACTGCCACGCTTCCTTCTCTGAATCGTAGCAGAACTCCGAACAACGACTTCAATAAGTCCGGTCCGGTTAACAATGCATCATTGAGACAACGTCCGCCCGTCCTTGCGGCGGCGTCGAAAACTATCCTTATTTTCTTTTTTTGTGGGTGAGTCACTGCGAAGTGAGGAAGGTACCACGTACGTGGGGAAATGGGAATATGGTTCGCTTTCTCTGCGTAACCATTAACGATGAGATTTTCAATTTGCTTCTCATATTCCTTTTTCAACTCGCTATTTTTGTCGAGCTTCTTTTCGATGTTAAACAGGCGACTTTCAACCTGCGCTCTATTCGACGGCATGCACTCATTATCTGTGCGCCATAACAAAGCAGTCTCGTACCTATTATTAGGTATACGACGTACCGTTTTGTTCAAAATATTTAAAGCTCGTTCTTCTGGGTCGTTTGCGGGCTTTCTCGCAGACACTCCCAGAGATTACAAACTAAAATAATCCTTGATCAATTTATCCATATCTTCCTCCTTCTTGGTGGAAATGTGGTTAACGATCTTGATTGGTTTAATACCACCCAATATGTGACCATGTAAAACCCATCCAAGTTTGGTGAGCGATGCTACAGGTAGGTTCTTACCTCCTGAAATTAATTCACGAGTAACTATGAGATGCTAATTGTCCTGACCAATTAATATGGTAGGTTTGGACCTCTCATACATCAACTCATCCTTAATCGGTGTCAAATGAGAACACCGTTGCAATAATTCTCGGCTTACCGACTTAGGAGAAAGGTTAAGTGACTTAATTGTTTGTACGCTTATCTCTTCTAAGTCGCTCGAGTAAATGCCTTTTATCTTAACGTTTAAGCGATACGAACTGTCGTCGTTAATTCGCTTACCTCCCACGGCTTCGATACGTAATCCCTCTTTACGTCCGCGAGGCGCTAATTTCTGAGCCATCCACTCCTCTATGAGTGTCATGGTCGACCCTCATCCAGAAGAGCTGTTGTCTTGACCTTTCCTCTAGGTCCATACAACTCGACCGGTATAATCTTTAAGTATGCACATGCCAGTGCATTCACTGTACTAACAGTTGTAATCTGAGCATCTGTACCCCCCTCGTCCCCTTGTGGCGAGGTATTTTCATTGGGGTATCGGTGTAGCATTCGATGATGTGACATTCTACATCCTTCTACACCACATTTTTTCGCTTTGCACTCTAACCTCCTATGGTTAGGGGACAAACATTGGAAACATACTTTCGCTTTTTTGACTGCTTCCCATTTCTCGCGAATATTCATGTCCCTAAACTTGTAACAACTCACTATAGAGTGCTCCTTGTTGCATATAACACACTTATGTGTTACCCGACTTACAGGCTTGTCCTGGGTTGTCATAACCACTTGTCGGTTGTGCCCTTTATTATTTCGGCGTTCTAGACGCTCGCTCGTATTACTTCGGCGCATATAGCGCTCGCTCACGGCACAGCTGCGTACACCTCCCTTTGCAGAGTGTACAGTTTGCTTCCTGAATTCAGGACGCTTCCCTTTTTCAGGCGCATTTTCATTGCTTAGGGACGTTCCAAATTGTTCACTCAATAAATTTAAAAACTTGGCCATCTTCTGTAACTCTGGCTCCAAGGGATACTGAGCTCGATATTCAAACCATTTAAATTAAATAATAGTTCCGAGTTTCTCCACTATGCGGCTCACTAACTCCGGTGAGTATAAATACTGTGGTTGATCCAACGCTTGTATCGTGGCAACCACGTTCGTAATACGACTTGCAAAAGATCCTATATTCCGGCAATCTTCTGCCAATCTTAGCATACGCTTTACATTCTCGATTTCGGTTAGAATGAGCATCTCAACCCTACCGAATCTTCTTTCGAGAGCGTTCATTATTTCTTCCGGTTCACACAAAGTAAATAACAGCGACTTTACCGCCTCTTTAGCGGTGCCCTTTAATGCCCTCCTAAGGCGTGCAACATTTTGCACCCCTGAAAATTGGCTTCTCGTGTCTTCAAACACCGTTTTGAAAATTATCCATTCACCCGGGTCTCCATCGAACACCGGTAATTCCTGGAGGAAATGAAGCTGGGAAGACTTATCTTTACCCGCTATTTTTATTGCACTCACAATCGCTTCGGTCAATTCTGACACCTCACTCGCGTGTGTTTTCTGTGCATTTCCTTGGTTGCGCTTGATCTCCGCCCCTTTGCGGCGTGATCCTTTACACGCTTCCTTATCAGTAATATCGGGTTGTGCTACACTAACCGGCGCGCTCATTATGGTCTGCTGAACCCAACTCCTTACGAAAGGTTCCACCTGAGTATTCCGCTCTTCATCATCCTCACTCGAGTCGATCTCTTCTTCTCGGTTGAGTCGTGCCAACTCCAATTGAGACTTGGCCAAGGCAGCAGCTACCTGTGCTCGTTCGAGCTCTGAGCGTTTGAATTTAATCCGCGCCTCTAATTCGGCTTTCAGCCTCGCCGATCGCGATGACCTACTACCTCTCTGTGACCCTTTATCACTAGTGTGCCCGATTACTGTCCTTGACGATGCCGCTTCTTCGGTCCTTTGACCTACTTTTTCGACCACCGTTTCACTCCTGGATATAACGGATTGTTGTGTGGTACTGGCCTGCGTACCACTGGTGTCCGTCCTGTTGCTTGTCGTTGCCATGGACGTCCCTGAGTCTCACGTGCATGTGGACGTGTCGGTGGTGGCTCCACTTAAAGGAGTTGCTCCATTTGACGCAGTAGCTGTGGTCGCTCCAGATGGTTCCGCTTCTTTAGCTTTTCTTGAGAGCCCTGTCCTTGTCCTGCTCCCTTCGCTTCTCCCTGTCTGGTCTTGTGCCTTCTTCATCTTGCAGGAAGGTGATTGTTGGCCTACAGTCCCTAACTGTCCCTACGGTCCCTACAACCCCTTACCTACAAACCTTTTACACCCCAACCTAACACCACTACCCCTCCCCCCCTTATCTCCCAACCGTACAACCCTACTACCACCCTAACAGCCCTAACAGCCCTATCAGCCCTATCAGCCCTATAAATCCTGGACGGGGCCTACCGAGGTGAGCCGTCCAGGGATGGAGTCGTGCAGGAATGGAATGGAGGAAAGGTTTAGGAACTGTCCCGCCAAGGAATATGACGAAACAGTCGAGCGGTAGTGCAAGCGCAGTCTCGCTCGAGAGAACTGCTCCACCCGAAGGTGTTGTGCCAGAGCCCGACCGTTTGGCACCGTTAGGTGGTCGGGATGTATGCTGTGCTCGCCGCCCAGTTGCCGGTGACGCCTCGTCCGAGCGCCCTCCTCCGGCCGCGATGCAGTCAGGTGCCCGCGCGCACCCTCGCCTGACAGCAGCAGCGGTGGATGCTTCTTCTTGCACCCTGATGACCCGACAGGAAAATGCCGGACACGATCGTCCGACAGGAAATGCCGAGCACGCTTGCCCGACAGGAAAAATGCCAAGCCCTGCTTGGCCACGATGAGTGCCTTCACAAGACACCTGCGCCCGGCTGCGATACGTGCCCCATGCGAGCACACGCCCCAGCCCGCAATCCCGGTTTTCTTTCTTCCGGTAGTTCCAGGTCCAGTCCTTCAGCGCTGACGTCCTGGTCTTCTGGCCTTTGGTCCTATTGCTTCAGCTCAAACCTCCGGCTTGCTTCGGTTGCTGATCTTCACTCGGCTCCGAAGGTCTTCTTTTTCCACAACCAGCAGTCCACAGCTGGTTCCTTGATCCAGCTGGCGGGGTTCGGGTGGTCCTTTTAATCCGGCTCCGAAGGTCCAATTGAAAAAGAACCTAACGGAACTTGACGCTCGATTTAGAAACAAAAGGGAGGAATCGAGGCTTCTCTCGATCCGGCCTCCTAAAACGCCTACGTTGGGTTCGGGAACAACGTATGTGATCTCCGCAACGGAGTAACACACAAGGGCGATAACCTCTTCTTTTTCAGCAAGTAGGTTCAGACGGGGATTACGGGTCTTCCGAAGTCGTCCCGGTCCCGACGCCTTAATTCTTCGATGTGGACTGTATAACTTTGAGGGATGAATTACTTGGGAATAAAACAGCAATTATCTTCAAACCGTTCCGTGAGAGAGTAATCATTTTTCCCTATCACTTCCCTACACTTTTTCTTTCTTCTTCTTATTGACTGCTGGTTTGATTCCCGAACTATTTCCCCGAACGAATTGCAATATATACCATACCATACGATGTCGTCTTCACGCACTAATGTACGTGCAGGTATCGGGCCTCGGGGTGTCCCCCATTGCCCGGGTGTCCTCATATCCCATTACTATGGGACAGTCATTAGGCCTATTTTAGGCTTGATAGCATACACGGGTTTTTCCGTGGTATAATGGTTGTAATTTCCGCAGTTATCCAACTACGGAAAAAGAGGTTATCTGATTGAGTCAAAGTTGGCCTTTCAGCGGCATTGTGGGTTGTTACTCAACTCTCTAATCACATATAGAGAGGAGTTCTCTTGGAAGAGGTCGCCCGTCCGGTGGCCGGGTATGCAACGGCGCAAAGCCGTTGAGGTGTTCGTGTGGCCCGTTATCGGCACGGTCAAACATGCCGCGCACTAATCGGGCCACAAAGTCGTGGATACTCTCGACCTTCAAGTCGGCCGCTATCACGTCATTCCGGACGTAGCGACCTGCTCCGACGATCGTTCTTAGAGTCAGATTCTGCTGGGCCTGTAGTCGCCGCCTCAGAGGATCGCTGAGGAGTGCGTACCAGGCCGGTGCAGCGTAGGTGATGATGGTCAAGATATACATCTTGTATATCCGGAGCTTGGTTCTTGGGCATTGCGAATCGCATCACGAATTGCAATAAAACCCGTTCACTAAGCTACCCCCAGAACTATACGCGAAAGTGAACCGCGCCATTCGCGTGCTTGCGCAACTTAATTACATGAATTTGTTCTATTACTCTCTCACGTTTCACTTAATATCTTTATTCACATAAGTCATACATAAATACAATTTATCTATTTAGATAGCACAATACAATATCTACACTATGATTTACATTATATTTTCGTATCACAAAAAACCTTTTATTTATTAAACAAAATATGCCTATTTTAATCACAAGTTCAAAGTCAAAATTTCTTAAATATTTAACACAGAAAGTTAAAACAATGTTTCCCACTTGAATTTATACATATGTTAACTAATACAATAGTTTAATTTACATTTTCTCTATTTATTTCACTGTTTAAAACACTTTTAAATTTCTTATACAAACTATCATTATTTCACTTATACACAGGAATTTTCACATAAAAATAACACAGAATTCACCTTTTTAGCACGTACAATCAACCTGAAATGTTTTACAAGTCATTTTTACATAAATTGCTGAAATTACAAACATTTTAAATTTTTACATATTCGGCCTCCTAAGGGCGTGGCCAGCGTGCTTCCGTGAACTCACACTATTTGAACAACTAACTTTGCACGGCTCTCGGCTATCAGAAAAAATGAAAGTCTGAAATACACCAATTTTAACAATATTAGGTAAATAAGTGCTTCTACATATTTTTCGAACTGTAGGAAACTATCTCTGATAGGATTCTTATCAGTTATCATGCTTCTTATCAGATAACAATACAAGTGAATGTTCTCATTAATCAATCATAACAAATAGGCATTTATTTTCGTACAAAACATATCATACTTATACAAGACTTATGCAATTAATTTCCGTTAATTCTGTTTATGCACAGAGTGATCATCTCGACCGGGGAACAAATCCGATCTCTAACTTCACTTTAATATTCCTTTGAATTTACATCGTTGGAAAGACGATTTCAACCGGAAAACAAATCCGGTAACATAATTTATATCATAAAATTCCCTATATGAATTTATTGAAAGATATTACTTAGAAAACAGTAAACTAGTCCGGCCTAGGAGTTGCACCCAAGACCTTCATATCATTAATTCGACATTTCTTTAAGATTTAACTAAGCATTTTCTTATCAGAACATTTCTATTGGACAATGAGTCTTTGAAAAGTTATTCGTCATCGGTTGACTTAATAAACTGAAATATTCTTATAGGCGCGTCGCCAACAATATCCATCCAAAAATCTTAAGAGTACTTCATGATTTCTTATATTTACGCGAACACTACACATTGAAATAATACTAGTTTTACGGAATTTATCGCGTATATTTAACTTTTTAAATACCCGACGTTTCGAACGCTTTACAGCACTCATGGTCACGGGCGGGACTGAGATGTTCAACGTCCGTATGTCATAGTTAACCGCGGTTACCATAGATTAAAATTTAACTTTTGTTCCGATCTATGCAGTATGAACTTATGGTATCTTGAAGTCTTGCAGTTGTATGCTTGGGTTGGGATTTAATTTTATTTATTATAGGATCCCAAGCAGATGGTAGCACCCAGCCATCTTCTCTATTGAAGATTAAAACTACTTTTACGGATTTTATCGCGTTTATTTTTACTTTTTATTCGTCGGGAATTAAAAATAAAAAGTAAAAATAAACGCGATAAAATCCGTAAAAGTAGTTTTAATCATGTGTTCGCGTAAATATAAGAAATCATTATTCTCTATTGAAATTAGGATGTTTTTAGATTTCAATTGCCTCGCGAATCATCCTTGGAAGGAATCGGTGTTCTTTAGCGAGGATTTGCGGTCTATCAAATCTGATGTAGTGACGGGGGCGATCCTGTACGTGTTCACAGAGTGCAGACTTCCCGGAGCGTCGATTGTTCACATCAGCTATATGTTCTTTAACGCGGGTTTTTATTGATCTTTTAGTTTGTCCTATATAGGAGAGACCACATTCACAAACAAGCTTGTACACTCCTGCATCTTGCAGAGGGACATTACACTTGACTGATGGTAAAAACTGACCAATCTTCTTCAGCGGCTTGAAGTATGTTTTGATGGAAGCGCGCTTCAAGATGTAGCCAATCTTGTCAGTGACTCCTCTAACATATGGTACTACAGCAGGTACACGCTCAACTGTGGCCGGCTTCACTCGTTCACTGTGACGTAGGCGCGGGACTCGAAGCTTGTTGTCATGCAAAACTTGCTTGACATGGTAGAGCTCTGCAGCCAGGTGTTTACTGTCACAGATCCCTCGTGCTCTCTGAAACAAAGATTTACCCACGGTAGCTAACTGTGAAGGATGGTGTGAGAATCACCGTTTAAATATCTATCTGTAGGGGTCTTTTTTCGATACACGGTATGGCTCAAGGTGTTATCAGGATTCCGAATTACTAACACATCTAGAAAAGCTAAGGAATTGTTTGCCTCTAACTCCATTGTGAACTGAATTTTAAAATTTATAGAGTTGAGATGGTCTAAAAATGCAGTTACTTTATCTAAAGGTAGAATTGTGAAAGTGTCGTCTACGTACCGCTTGTAGAATCTTGGATTTATGGGGGAACTAAGCAGGGCTTTCTCCTCAAATTCTTCCATGAATATGTCGGCGACAATGGGAGATAGAGGTGAGCAATCGCCACACCATCTACTTGCTTGTAGAACTCCTCCTTCCACAATAGGTAGCCAGATGTAAGGCAGTGTCTGAGTAATACTGCATATTCTACGGGCATGTTGTTTTCTTCCAGCCTTCCAGTTACAATTGAGATGCAGTCTTCAACAAGTAAGCATGTAAACAATGACTGCACATCAAAACTGACCATAGTTTCATTGTCTGCCAGATGTAGGTCTTTAATCTCGCTGACAAAATGGTAGGAATCCTTTATGTGTGCTCTTGTATGTCCCCTGAGCGGTGAGAGTATTTTCGCTAAGTGTTGAGCCAATCTGTAAGGTGGTGAATCGATTTGGCTCACTATGGGACGTAATGGAGCATTGGGCTTGTGTATTTTTGGTAACCCATACAATTTTGGTGATTTGGCGCACGTAGGTATTATCCGTTTTACGTCCAGATTTGATTTTTCGGAGTGTTTCTTTATGAGGTCACTAGTTGTTTTTAGTGTTCTATTTGTTGGGTCGTTTTTAACCTTTTTATAAGTACTTACATCCGACAAAAGTTCTTGTATTTTAGAATTATAATCTGACGTATCCATGACTACCGTGGCGTTTCCCTTATCTGCGCGGAGAATCGTAAGTTCTGGTTTATTGCGTAGGTTCTTCAACGCTATAAATTCGTCTTTGGGAAGATTCGGTTTAGGCACTGAACATCGACGTAACATAGACGAAATGTCTTGACGTATCGCCTCCAAATCTTCTTTCCGCATAATGTTTTTAAATAAACAGTCCTCGACACTACAGATAATTTCTTCGTACGGTAATTTGCGGGGTCCCGCAAATTACCGTACGAAGTACGATTATTTCAGTCCCGTCCGTGACCATGAGTGCTGTAAAGCGTTCGAAACGTCGGGTATTTAAAAAGTTAAATATACGCGATAGATTCCGTAAAAACTAGTATTATTTCAATGTATAGAGTACTTCGTTTACATCTGGAATCATGAAAATTGGTAAAAGCTATGTCTCACATCACAAGTATAGGGAAAAAGCCATAAATCGTTAATTTGTAGATTGTTCCGATAGCAAACTTATTAATTTTGCAGTTAGATCATCGACCGTGGTAATAGTGGTAGAGCCATGCGGCAGCTTTGCTGTTGCACGTATGGGCCGGCTCAAACCGGGGTGGTACCACGACCTCACAGAATACCGGCGTGAAGTGGAAGTTCTGCTTCCGCGTTTCGTCTGGTGAGTGCAGGTGGCCGGAGGCCCAAATCCCCCCCCCCCCATCAACATGGTAGCGGAATTAAATAAAGATAGACTACCCCAGGAGGGTACCAGCACCCCTGGAGAATCCCTCGCTGAGCATCCACGACCATGTTTCTCCACTTCTGAGCGTGGGTGCTCAGGCTGCCCCGCGTATTCTGGGGGGGGGCGAAATTCCGCTCAAGACTACAACTGCTCGGGGCAAACGGAGCAACAAGACCAAGGCGACCCCTGCCACGCTGTCCGTGAATTTCTGCAATATCAGGGGACTTCACTCCAACCTAAACGCCGTCCACTACCATCTCGAGACGGCGAGGCCGGCTCTGCTCTTTCTGACCGAGACGCAGGTGTCCTCTCCGGCTGATGTTTCGTATCTCTCCTACCCGGGGTACAAACTGGAACACTCCTTTGTGCCTCGGGCTGGAGTTTGCGTTTACATCGGAGAGGACATCTGTTCTCGACGCCTCGGCAGACTTGAAGGTTCGGACCTGTCCATCCTTTGGCTACGCGTAGACAGCGACGACCATCCGCGCGTCTACGGGTGCCTCTATAGGTCCCACAGCGGTAATGCCGAAACAGACCGACTCTTCGACCACGTCCAAATGGCTGCAGATTCGTTGCTACAGCAGATCCCCTCCGCAGAGATCGTGATCCTCGGCGACTTTAACGCCCATCACGCCGAATGGCTCGGTTCACGTTTAACCGATCATGCGGGGAGATCTGTTCATGATTTTGCCTTGGCATATGGTCTGACACAACTGGTTACTTCGCCTACGCGGATTCCAGATGTGGAGGATCATGCACCTTCCCTGTTGGACCTTCTGCTGACCTCTCACCCGGACGGATATCAGATTTCCGTCGACGCCCCTTTAGGCTCCTCGGACCATTGTCTGATCCGGAGTGTTGTGCCACTCACGCTGAAATCGCGGTTGCATTCTGCAGGCTGCCGCCGTGTTTGGCACTATAGGTCAGCCGATTGGGATGGGATGCGGTCTTTCTTTGCATCCTACCCTTGGGGGCGGGTTTGCTTCTCGCCGGATGATCCCAACGTTGTTGCGGATTCTGTTACTGATGTGGTACTTCAGGGTATGGAACTTTTTATTCCTTCCTCTGTGGTGCCCATTGGAGGCAAATCTCAGCCATGGTTTGGTCGCTCCTGTAAAATAGCATCATGCTATAAGCAGGAGTGCTACCAAGCCTGGGTTGATGCATCAGCGTCCCGGGATGTAAACACCAGCGCTCTAAAAAAGAAGTATAATTCCGCCTCTAGGTCCTTCAAAAGAGTCATTGCCAGGGCAAAGTCAGAGCACATAGGCAGAATTGGCGAGAAACTAGTTCGCCTTCCTTCTGGAACCCGTGCATTCTGGTCTCTCGCCAAGGCTGTCCAGGGGAATTTCTGTCAGCCATCTCTTCCATCTCTGCACAGGGAGGACGACTCACTGGCCCATACTGCAAAGGAGAAAGCCGATCTTCTAGGCTCCTTCTTTGCGTCTAACTCGACTCTCGATGACGGGGGGAGTACGCCGCCGACCATCCCGCGGTGTGAGTGCTCCATGCCGGAAGTGCAGTTCACACAGCGCTCGGTTCGCAAAGCACTCCTCTCCCTGGACATCCACAAGTCGAGTGGGCCTGACGGAATCCCCCCAATTGTGCTGAGGACGTGTGCTCCAGAGTTGGCACCGGTTTTAACGCGTCTTTTCCGGTACTCCTACTCCCTAGGCGTAGTCCCAAAATCATGGAAGACGGCTTTCGTCCACCCGATCCCTAAAAAAGGCGACCGCTCAGACCCGTCCAACTACCGGCCAATCGCCATCACCTCCTTGTTCTCCAAAACAATGGAGTCCATTGTAAACTGCCAGCTTATGAGGTACCTTGAGGATCACCAGCTGATTAGTGACCGCCAATACGGTTTTCGCCGTGGTCGGTCAGCTGGTGATCTTCTGGTCTACCTCACTCACAGATGGGCGGAGGCAGTAGAGTTCAAGGGGGAGGCATTGGCCGTTAGTTTGGACATTGCGAAGGCCTTCGATCGGGTTTGGCACAAAGCGCTTCTTTCGAAGCTCCCTTCCTATGGGCTTCCCGAGAAATTGTGCAATTGGATCACCAGCTTTCTTGCAGATCGGAGCATCAAGGTCGTTGTAGACGGTGCAAGCTCCGATTGCAAGCCTATTAATGCTGGTGTTCCACAGGGCTGCGTGCTATCGCCAACGCTGTTTCTTCTGCATATCAATGATATGTTGCATACCCGTAACATTCATTGCTATGCAGATGACAGCACTGGTGATGCTCTTTACACCGGCCGAGCCAATATTTCTCGGGAAAACGTCTCCGAGTGCCGGGACAAACTTGTGTCTGAAGTCGAGTCTTTGCTGAACAGAGTCTCGGATTGGGGACGACTAAATCTAGTCCAGTTTAACCCCCAGAAGACACAAGTTTGCGCGTTAACCGCTAAAAAGAACCCCTTTGTCGTATCCCCTCAGTTTCAAGGCACTCCCCTTGTTGCCTCAGCCAGTATCGGAATCCTCGGCGTCGACATATCGAGTGACGTGCAGTTTCGTGGTCACTTGGAAGGGAAGGCCAAATTGGCCTCTAAAAAGCTTGGCGTGCTCAGCAGAGCGGGACAGTATTTCATGCCGGCACACCGCCTGCAACTTTACAAGGCGCAGGTTCGGCCGCACATGGAATACTGTTCCCATCTCTGGGCTGGGGCTCCCCAGTACCAGCTCCTTCCACTTGACCGCATCCAGCGCAGAGCGGCTCGAATCGTCGACGACCGAGTGCTTTCCGATCGGCTCGATTCACTGGCGTTGCGAAGAGATGTTGCATCTCTTTGCGTATTTTATCGCATCTATCACGGGGAGTGCTCTGAGGAATTGTTCGGATTAATCCCAGCCGCCAAATTTCGTGAACGCACGACACGGCAAACGTCCCAATACCATCCACACCATCTGGATGCTTGGCGGTCCACCACTGTACGTTTCACAAGGAGTTTTCTTCCACGTACAACCTCTCTGTGGAATAGTTTATCATCGGCGATTTTTCCGGACCGATACGACCTGGGGACCTTCAAGAAAAGAGCTTACTCCTTTCTAAAGGGCCGGCAACGCACCCGCAATTCTCCTGGTGTTGCGGTTGATCATGGGCGGCGGTAGTCACTTAACATCAGGTGAGCCGCATGCTCGTTTGCCCCCTCTTCTATAAAAAAAAAAAAAAAAAAAACCGTGATGTAGCCCAGTATATTGGAAATCATTTTTTTCCAATGAGAAGTTAGGTTTGTCCTTCAATCTGACTCACCTTTTTATTAGAACAATGTTCGGTGCTTACCGTAAGGTATTTCAGAAACATAATTATATTGGTTATAGTAGGTACTTCGTAGCTCTCATCGTCTGGGGTATATTGCAATTATTTATTGTTATTTTGCTTAATATGCAATTTATGTGTTAATTAATTTTTTATAACTAAATAAAAAAAATTAAGTGATAATTAGCACTTAAAAATTTTGTTAATGTTAGTCGTCCTCGTAGGAATCATATCGATTTGCTCGCGTATATGGAACGGCAAGTACTATGCCCCTAATTTTTTACCTTTTTTTATTGGGTGACAAATGAGCACACAGTCCACTTGATAGTAAGGCGTTTGATGTGGCCCATATACAACATCTACGTCTATCCTCGATTACGAATTATAAGGCAGATGCGTTGTCACCCGTGAGGACTTAGATGGAATGCCTCGTGTCCAGTAAAAAAGGTCTCCGGTTCACTTCACACAACATACGAAACACAACAGCATTAAGCTGCTATTTCACGCTAGTATTTTTATTTTATATTTATTTATTTACATCTAACTTATATCTAACATTACAGGTTTCTACCCAATGCGATAGATAAAGCTCTATTTAGAATCCTATGTTACTATATTAGCTAATTATCTTATGGATGGCAAGTTTTGTGAATTCGTTCAGAGTACAAAAGAATAAATCTGTTTCTCTGTCGATCAGGTTTAATGTTCGAAACGCTCGCGTCAGGGGTGCCTCTCGCAGTAAGTTAGTGTGATATCCAGGGACATTCTGCGTGCGCGTAGTATTTCCCCGGCCGAGTCGACCCATTCACACTGCAACTATATTACTAATATGGCTGCAGCAAGGCTCTACCACATATAAAAGTCTGCCACGGTTATTTGAGTTACCTTACTATTACCGTCCGCTACCTGAACATAGGCCTCCCCATACATTGCCTCATACGGGGGATATTTGCTATAGTTGCCACGCTTGGCAGAAGAGTTGGCAACCACAGTTTTTATTATTAAATAATTATTAAGAAGACGCTACTGCCATCAGCTTGTTTGTTACCCTCTGTGTACATGTCAGATAAAAATACCGACAGCGGAAACCAGAGTCTAAAAAGCTGAAAAAAAAGTCTAAATATTTTATCTGGACTTCAGAGCTACGATCGTCAATATTTCTGTTAAGGGTGACGAGACGACAAATTTCCAATTCTTTCTTTTGTCTAAAAGACATATGTCTAGCAGTGATTTTTACTTTTGTTTTGGGTTGACAAAGAAAGTCTATCTCGCTTGTTTTGTGCAATATTTACAACGTTATTAACGAGAGACTTGGGGACGATAAATCCGACACCTCCTTGGGACAGATGGTTCGAGGATCACCGTGTTCTCCCCCTCTGTTCGAACCTCATAATCCTATAATATCCCAGCGTGACTTGTCTGTCTCTTCTTCCAGCTGTGAGACCTTGTATTAAACTATTATAATGTAAAAACTGATTAAAGAAGCTTGACAGAAAAATAATTTTGAAGTGCATCACTTTTAAACAAAAATACTTTTTTTACAAGTTATTTATGTATTAATTCATTCATCATCACCATGATTACTTCACAACAAGTCCAATACCTCATATCATCTAGATGGTACCGGGTAAGAGGCGACAGAGGGAATGAAATCAAGAGAAGGGCAGCAACGTCTTGTTAATGACGACAAAAATAGAAAACTGCGGTTGCCAACCCACTTGGCAAGCTTGGCAGCTATGACAAATATCCCCACTATGAATCAATTTATAGGGGACGTCTATGTTCACCAGCGGATTTTAATAGGCTGTAATATTAACAGTACGTCCACCTTTAAGTACAGATCTTCCTGGTAGCTACAGTTTCAAGTACGTACATAATGATCCATGGCCTCCCTTCATTATTACATTTTATCGACACTCCATATGGTAAGGATGGCCATAGACAACACTTACCGGAACAAATATATTCAAGAACCCTTATATTCCGAATCTGCTATCGATTCTTCCAGCTGAGTCCTCGTGACATCTTAATACAAATATATTTTTAATAAAAATGGAAAGGTCTCATTTTACTAATGTACAAAGAAACATATTATGTACATTACACATTTAAAATAGCCTGCATTTAAATTCGCCTTTGTACTTAATAATTTTCATGTGAAAAAAATTAATTTCCTATCTATCTGTTTCTATCTATATACCCAAGTTCTGTATATTCAATTCACCTACCCGCTGATGTAACAACACACCCTTTCAGCTAGGTTAACGATTGTTCACGCGATAGACAACATAAGTATAATATGCCCATTAGATGTCTATGATAAACTTCAAAGTAGTAGTAGGAGAGTATATGACCTTCAAATAGGTCAATATGGATAGATCACTTCGTTTCTAACTTAAGCGTTGAACAAGGGTTATTAAAGCCATTCTTTTAAAAGATTTGCGGATTTACTACACAACTGAATGAGAATGTTTACTTAAACCTTATGTTTAACACGTTCCCCGCTGCACTGATTTATCTGTACTTTCCATTACTGCGTTACGAGACGTTTGAAACCTCGTTCTGAACCAGAGGTTGTAGCGGCACGAGGCTTAATAAACCCCACCACCCACATGAGACAAAAATCCTTTTTTTGGCGCCAAATAGGGCGAATTGTGTGGTTTTTGTCGCGATTATCATTAAGAATGAGTTGATTAACCTAAATCTGCCGCCGCCTGTGGGCGGATTATTTAGTTAAGATTCTATAGGTAAAACAAAATGTAAGGTCTTATGTACCCCATACCACACTGAAAAAGGGCAGTTTTTCATATAGTTTGGTTATTTAATTGTACTTATGGATGCTTTTTTATTAAAACAGGGCAAACAATAATGTTTTTGCAACCGACACATTCTGTGAGAATTTTCTTTGCAATTTTGTCATCCTCACGACTTGATAAGAAGGTGTGAAGTTTTTTGTAGCATCCTACACATCTCATTTTCTTTGATCCTTTTTCGAGATGATGTGGATTGTTTGGAGCGGGTTCTGAAAAAAAAAAACTGATAGTGTATTTTTGAAGCAGGTTGATTAGGTGTAGCGATTTATTGGAGCATTTCTATACATAAGTATGGGATCGTTACGGCCTGTGTGTGTTTTACTTTTGTCAGTTGAATTTATTTGTTATATTCCTACATAATTATTTCACTTAGACTGGGTATAATTTGTAAATATTGATTGGAAACTTACCTGTTTTTCAAATATCGTTAATTTAGAATTAGATTTACCACCCAATTCCTCTTCATCACCAATAATATTACTAATTAACTTTCTTCGGCAACGTTTCGACATCTTATTATATCATCGCAGATGCAGCGTTCAACGTTTTGTACAACACTAACCACGTAAAGCTAGCGGAGGGTGCGGTACGAGGTGAGGCGGGGTACGAGGTGTTCGCAACCTCGTAACGCACTGTTTTAAACTTTAATTTTTGCGCCCTCCTTTCTGCCTTGCGCCCTCCTTTCTGCCAAGGAGGGTCGCGTTCGTATACGGCTTAGAGATCTCTAGTCAGATCGTTAAGCCATTTCCTAAAAGGCGGTGTTTAGTGGGTAAAAGTCTCCACATAACCACGCAGCCGGCTGCGTGGTATGCTATGAGCATTCACCGCCTCCCTCCCCCGCTTTCCGGAGGGTTGCCCATATTTGCTTCGGGCGCAAAAAAAAAAAAAAAAAAAAAACTTTAATTTATTCAGTGCGGTACGAACTGAATCTATGAAATCTATGAAAACTATATCGTTGCTTAAATTGAAAAACTTCTCGCTGCTTGCTAAATACAATTTTCT
This sequence comes from Parnassius smintheus behrii, assembly GCA_036936625.1. NCBI lineage: Eukaryota > Metazoa > Arthropoda > Insecta > Lepidoptera > Papilionidae > Parnassius > Parnassius smintheus. The sequence goes on from JAUPFT010000028.1 coordinate 35,784,312, forward strand.
ACATTGGATAAGGGTGACAAACGAGTACATAGTCCACCTGATGGTAAGGGGTTGCTGTGGCCCATAGACATCTACGTCTATCTTCGATTACGAAACAAAATGCAGATGCGTTGTCACCCGTGAGGACAAAGATGGAATGCCTCGTGTCGAGTAAGAAGTGGTCTCCGGTTCACTTCACTCAACATACGAAACACCGCAGTGTTAAGCTGCTATTTCACGCTGGTAATCTGCGAGAGCGTAGTCTTTCCCGGGCCGAGTCGACCCATTCGTACTACAACTGTGTGTACTACAACTACTAATATGGCTGCAGCAAGGCTCTACCAATAATAAAAAGCTGCCACGATTATTTGAGTTACCTTACCATTACGGTGCGTTAGCTGAACATAGGCCTCCACATTGACTGCCTAATACGGGGGATAGTTGCTATAGTTGCCACGCTTGGCAGAAGGGTTGGCAGCCGCAGTTTTTATTATTTAATAGTTATTTAGAAGACGTTACTGCTGTCTGCTTGTTGGTTACTCCTCTATGTACATGATAGATAAAAATACCGACGGCGGGAACCAGTCTAAAAAGCGATTTTATCTGGACTTCGCAGCTACGATCGTCAATCTTTCTGTTACGCGTGACGACACGACAAATGCCCAATTCTTTCTTTTATCTAAGAGACATATGTTGTCTAACAACGAATCTTACGGGTGTACAAAGAAAGTCTGTTTTACTTATTTACGCTGCAGTGTGAGACTTTGTATTAAATTATAATAACGTAAAAACTGATTAAAGACGCCTGCCAGATAAAACATTTTTGTTTATTTAAGTGCATCCCTATTAAACAAAAATACTTTTGTTTATAAGTATATATTAATTCATTCATCATCATCATTATTACCTCAGAACAAGTTCAATATATCACCCCGTGGGTACCGTAAGAGGCGACAGAGGGAACCAAATCAGGAGAGGGGCAGCGGTAACGACAAAAAACTAAGAAAATGCGATTGCCAACCGGCTTGGCAAGCGTGGCGACTTATTATATATTGAATTTATAGGGGACGTCTATGTCCACCAGTGGGCTTTAATAGTATTGTAACGGTAACAGTAAGTCCACTTTTGAATATAGATCTAAGTAGCTACAGTTTCAATCATGTGCCACAATGATCCATGGCCGCCCTTCGGTATCACATTCCGTCGATACTCCATATGGTAAGGATGGCCATAAACAACACTTACCGGAAAAAACGTTCAAGAACCCTAAAAACAAATTTTAAACAAAAAATGGATAGGTCTCATTATACCCTGCCTATTAAGATATAAATACCATCAAACGTAAGGTTGAGACACATTATATATAGACATATATAATACGTTTACATATCAGCAGTGCATTCATCATCATCATTATCATTACAGCCCTTCACAAGTCCACTGCTGAACATAGGCCACCCCCAAGGTATGCCACAAAGCACAGTCGTCACTCCATCTAGTGGTCGCTCTATACTTCGAAATAGGCTGCATTTGAATCCGCCTATGTACCAAATAATATAATATAATATAATATTCCACAACCATCACACAACGCCATCTAGTCCCAAGCTAAGCAGAGCTTGTGTTATGGGTACTAGACAACCGATAAACATACTTATATATTTCTAAATACATAAAAATTATAGATAAATTACACCCAGACACAGAACAAACAGGGGGAGAACCAAATAATTTTTATGTGCAAAAAAGGATTTCCTATCTGTCTATTTCTATCTATATACCCAAGTTCTGTATAATCAACTACCCGCTGAAGTTACGACACACCCCTTTAGCTAGGTTGATTGTTTACGTGGTCCACAATATAAGTATAATATGCCCATTAGATGTCTATGTTAAACTTTTTCTCTGTCGTAAATGTTTACAAGGAGAGAATAAGACCTTCAAATAGGTCAAGATGGATAGATCACTTCGTTTCTAACTAAAGCGTCGAACAAGGGTTGTTAAAGCCATTCTCTTTAAAGCCATTCTCTAAAGCTTTGCGGATTCACTACACAACTGAATGAGAATGTTTACTTAAACCTTATGTATAAATAAAACATTAAAACATGAAATAAAACATAACATAGGTTAAAATATTGAAAAAATATAACTTAAAACGAAGTCATCCATCTTAGTCCTAGGGGTGACAAAGCATCTGCATTTTGATTCTTAATCGAGGAAAGATGTAAATGTCTATGGGCTACAGCACCCACTTTAGACCGTGTGCTCGTTTGTCACCCTTTGTTTGGGTATTGGACGTACTCGTATGTTTAATATGTTAGATATGTTAAGTGTTAATGAGTTTGCATCCGTCGCGATTTAGTTTAATACATGAACTAACACAATTTTTATAATTATCAAATTATAGTAAAATGTTGACACCGATAGTTGGACCGTACATCGTCCACCCTTATTCTACAATAAACATTGTCATTTATGGTGACAGTAATGATTAAGTATTTGTCTTTATATTTGTAAAACTATATCGTTGTTAAAATTGAAAAATTCTCGCTGCTTTCTAAATAAAATTTTCTTCCATTTCAGAGAAGGGCCATAAGGTCGATAATAGCTTCTCAAATTATGGAACCAGTTTCTTTGAATTATTGGGTGCGTTTGGCAGAAAAAAGCGCTAGCAAGCGCTTGTAAGCAAAATGGCGATCGTAAGCGGTTAGCGCTGTCAAATCGTAAGTAGCTATTTTCCTCCAGGACACGATGTTAGTTTTAACCGGGGAATCTAACCTAATTTAAATATATGTTTGTAAAGTATTCATATTAAAAACTTACCAATCATGAATTTTTAATAGCATGTATATGTTTATTCATGTCATTATATTACTTAAAACTAATATTGCACAAAATAACTTATAAACTCTACTTCAAAACAAACAAATTAAATAAGCAAAATGGCGGATTGTGTCAGCGCTACTGAAGTAGCAATCGTGTCCTGGCCGAAAACTATTTTAGCGCTTATAAGCGCTTGCTAGCGCTTTTTTCTGCCAAACGCACCCATTGCTTACATTGTTTTAGAATCATAGTGACAACCCATTTACATTTTGACTCTATGGGCAACAACAACCGTTTAGTATCAGATGGACTGCGTGTTCATTTGTCATTCTGTAAAAAAGCATCTTGGAAAATGTCGTTGCCAGTAATATCTGTAATGTCAAAGTTTGTTTATTTAAAAACAGTATTGGTTAGGTAGATTTAGAGCCCACATGTCAAAAATATCGCCTACACTACTTCGAAGTTCGATACGGAATATAAATTTCAAGTATAGGATAAATAACGCAATAGGCCAGAGCTCACGATTCTCTGGAGAGATGAAGAAAATGTTGAGTTACAAAGATCAAATAATTCTAAAAACCAATACGCTTAGATCCACTAGCCAGCTACTAAAGAAACACTCTGGAAAATTGGATCAGAACGTTAAACGCTTAACAATTTCAATAGTGCCAAATTTACTTAAAACTTACTATAACAGAAAACCCTTTCCCTTTACCTAGCTTGAGTAAATAAAGGAAATAAGTATTGATTAGCAGTTTCCTTTGCCGTGTTTTATCAAATAATGGCGATACGTCTCCAGTTTCACCTTGATAGGATCTATCAATACGGCGTTATTTAGGTTTAAGATTTTTGCAATAAAATACTTAAGAGGCGTGTTAGCTCAGATAGTTAGCGCTCGTTGTAAATATCACAGTACGCCAGCAACCCAAGTTTGATCCCCGCCGGCACTAATGAAATTGTTAATTGCAATTTTGAGTGCTGATTTACCACTTGCTCGGTGGTGAAGGAAAACCTGCATGTCTGAGAAATAAGAAAAAAAATATTTCGAAGACATGTGAAGCTCGCCCACACACATTGGTGTAGCGCGGCGGACACTTTCTTACCCTAAAACCCTCTCAGAAATGAGGGAAGGCATGTGCCCAGCTGTAAGACTTATATAGGCCGTAACTCTTTTTACAAACTTAAAACGTAAATTTTTTAAAAGGAAAACGAGAAACATAAAAGTATTTAACCATCACTTTCCCTTTCAAAGGAGTCGACCGACTTAGCAACAAAATAGTATATTTCATTACGAGTGCGGAAAGCCTGTCATTGCAAAGAGTTCCGACAAATGTCTACCCGAGCCGAGGCGCCGCCGAGATCCGAGAAGGTGAGCGTTGACAGTCGGAACAAGTTGCTATGACGGTTGCGCACGTGTATTGAACAACTATTTTTAATACAGTTGCGAAAAAATGAAGCAAATTAATAAAATAATTAAAACACAATAAACTCAACTAACTTGGGTATTCATTTATATCCACGTTGTTCCTTATTTTCAGCATACTTTTTATCATCGAAAACCTCTACCATAACGTAGATTATATATTATACTATATATGATAAATTCTCTTCTCTCCAAGCAATAAATTCGTCATATGTAGATATGTAGCGACTTTTTGACTTTTCCGATAAAATGTTCTCCGAAGCATTTTGTGCAATCACACTGAGTTCCGGTGGTGTTAAATAAAATATCGTCGAAATTACTCATTTTGTGCAACAAACAACTAAAAATTTTTGGAAAATGGCGCCAACTGTAAAATAATATAGGCAGAGATCATAGACAGAGAAACCTATAGACAAATTGATGCCTTCTTTCGCATTCACACACGAAAAAGATAGATTTATGCATACGTCTTGCATAGAAATGAGACAGAGCAGTGTGATTGATTGTCCCTTTCTCCGTGGCCGTTTTTTGTTTAGCAAACTACACTTTGATTAATTAACTACTTTTACGGATTTTATCGCGTTTTATTTATATTAATTTTAATACCCGACGTTTCGGGTGCTTTCCAGCACCCATGGTCACGGGGGACTGGAAAGCACCCGAAACGTCGGGTATTAAAATTAATATAAATAAAACGCGATAAAATCCGTAAAAGTAGTTTTAATCAATGTATAGTGTTCGCGTAAATATAAGAAATCATTATGTAAACTACACTTTGCTAAACAACTTTGACAGTTCGTATCGATTTAAGGAGTTTACAAGGTGGTTTAAGTGAGAAAAAAAGTGTTTTGTGAGCTTAAGATTGGTGAATCTTGTTCAGTTCAGTTCTAAGAACAATTAAAATGTTATCTAAATATGTTTAAAAGTCATAAAGATTATTGTATCACCTAAAACTACGTTATCGTCCTTTCTCACTCGAGGCCACGCTAATCATTAGTCAATAGGTTTCTCTGTCTACTGCAGAGATTTTTTTTGTTTTCTTCACCCGTTCTGGGTAGGCAAAGGGAACTATGCCCATACAGCCAAGTCTTCAGTAGAATTTTATATTGATATGAAATGAAAATGAAATTTAATGAGATAAATGAAATGAAACCTAACCTAACTCTCAATGAGTTCATCAAATCAAATCATTAAATCTGATATAGAAACAAATCAGTAGCTTTTTTTTTAGAAATATTTGCATGAATCATAAAAAGTTGTATGAATTTTTTTTTAGTAAAAACTTCGTGGTTGGTTTTTTTCTTTTTAATAGACGTTATTTTGACGGTTGGAAAAGAGAACGCACGAGTTCGGAAAAGGTAAAGAAAAAGCTAGAGTATGTACCCACATCCAGAACGCTATTCGCCCCTGCAATACGCCACTTTTTGAGCAAATGTATTAAAATACTAATCATACTTCAATGTACTTCTAAAAAAGGTTCGCCATAACTGGTATGGAACATAATATTTATCTATGCATGCTTAGCTCTTGTCCAAAAAACATATTGTTACTTTCTGGCTAGTATTGCAATTATGTAACTCTGATGGGAATTGTGTTCGGTTTGATTGTGACATGACAATGTTTCAGTTATTTTATTACATTATTTGTATTTGGAATTGTTCACCTTTTCTTTTGATTCTATTGTAACAATGAAAACACGCGTAGTTTTCACGAGTGTAACCTATGTTACAGCTCTGGGAGAGGCCGCTGATTTCTTAGATACAGACTCGTCTAGTTTAGGAGTCAGAGATTTCATAAACTTTTGTGATTTATTTCTGAAATAAAATTTAAATTTATTAAATAATAAAAAACTTATTTATTACCTATATTTTACCCGCAACTTCATTTGCGTAGAATTTTAACAACAATACCTAAATATCTATAATAAGTCATTCGTTTTCTGACACTTGTCGTGGAAAAAGTTTTCTGGATTATTCGTCGATAAAAGCTAAAAACTGGTTTTCACCAAAAAAATTTAATAATTAAATTTGATATAAAATGTGTGCGTGTAATTGTGTACACACATAAGAAGTGAAACTTCTTTACTACATATTGTACTTCTTTTAGTGTAAATGAGTAGGTTAAATAATAATATACTCATGCAGCCCCGGCGGTGAAAGTTTACAAAAAACGTGATGTTTATTTTAATGCCTTACTAAATATCTCCACTACCCTACGTCGATAAAGAAGTATTACTTAAAAAAAAATAAAAAAAAATTAAATAAAAAACCCATTTTAAACTGAGTTTTTTTTCTTCTGATTTATGTACAGGTCATTTTATCTCCCTCAATTAGTAATGTACTCATGGTTTTGTTTTTAAAAGGCGTTGATTAAAAATAAATTTAAAATCAATTTTCTATCAATAATTCAAGACTATTTCTTGAATAAAGCATGAGGACGTAATTTGTGTAAATCATCTCAAAAGTTTTATTCGAAATTTGTTTATATATCTTATAGGTATTTTGAGAAATATCATGACAACCATATTACCATAACACCAGAATTATATTTTGCCAGTTTTATATATTTTCAAGTCTTGCATGTTTTTTTTTACAAACTATAGCTGGGCTCCTGTCGTTACTCTGTGTCTGTTCGTGAAGTTTCCTCACCATCGGTTTAGTTACTCCTAAGATTAGCTCGAACGGACTGTCTGTCTGAGACAGACTTATATTTTAGAAATAGTTTTTTCCTATAGATTAAGGATGACAAGCGGGCACCCAGTCCATCTGATGGAACGTGGATACTGTGGCCCATAGACATCTACATTTATTCTCGTTTAAAAATCAAAACGCAAATGCGTTGTCACCCGTGAGGACTAAGATGGAATGCATTGTTTCGAGTTAAAAAAGGTCTCTCGATCTCTACACTCACCGTACGAAACATAGCAGTATTAGGCTGCTATTTTACGCTGATATCCTGTGAGAGCGTAGTCCTTGTCCGGTCGAGTCGACCCATTCTTGCTACAACCATAATATAACTCCAGCGTAGCTCTACCACGTATTAATTTAATAGCTCTTTTTATAATTCTATATATCTAAATAGAATCCCAATAACCCCTGAGCTTAATAGAAGTCGCGAAATTGAAGTGTATGTATGTATTTTGATATTACATACATACACTTCAATTTTTTATACACGAGTTCTACAATACTTAGACCATTGGAGGGTAGGACAATAATTCACTTCTACTTCACCAACCAGCGAAAGTATCTACTACTGCAATTAAGAGCACGTTGTCAGAAACCACTAATTAGTGTTTCATACAAGTCCTACAACTATGATGTTAACGTTTATTCAGGCGGGTTTCGACGCAGTTACATCGTAATTTAGTGATATGGTCATATTATTTTGGCTCCTGACATTTCTATTTAGAACTATGGTTGTAAAAGAACCGTAACGTGTATCATTTTACCCGACTGCGCTCCAACCGATCAACTTATGTATGTATACATATATGTTTGTTTATTTGTGGTGCTCTAGGCACCAAACGCTTGCGCCGATTTTAATGATTTTATATCAATCGATTGTTCTTAATCTTGTGAGTGTCACTAAAATCATGACAGTAATCAAAATTCAACATGTCGACAATAAGTCGCCATATCTTAAAAAAATAATAAAAGTCGAAGAACTATACAAGTGGAATATTACTGAATAGGTATTTCTAAATCATTTTCAGCTTTCTCGAATTATTTTTCAGTTTGAATAACTACTCAGGATCTATTACGATTTAAAGTTGGTTCAATACTCAATAACTATTGCATTCCATAGGATACAAAAGGCGTTACATAGTTTTGTGGTGTCTTTATAGACCCATATGGGCACAGCAAAATTATGAAGGAGGAATATTTATTTTGTTTTATTATTATTATTACTGTTGGTTAATAACTATTCTCACACAAGTTTTCAAAAATTTAAAAATAAAACTTTGTTAATATTCATAAACAATCTTATAATTGGTCTTATTTGTTAATTTTTATAAACACAGCCGGAAATTTTTTAAACCAGTATTTAACCATTAAGCTTTTTTAAAAGTTTTAACAGTGATGCTACCGCGACTTTGTAAATGACCCTTTTTTGTACTATATTCGAGATCGAAAATTTTCAATAGTGCACTTTATTTTTTATTTACTTTATAAGATTTGTTCGTTTAGTCTTTGTTCAAAACACAATGCGCTCACAACTTGTGAATTTAAAGTATTTTTTCTTAAACAATATTTGCTTTACAAACTTCCGTGGTGGAGCCACGCTGCAGCAATATTATGAATGTAGCACGAAAGGGTTGGTTCTACCCTGGGGACCTTGCTCTCACAGAATACCTGCGTGAAATAGCAGCTTAATTCTGTAATAATGATTTTTAATCGGGTATAAATGTAGATGTCTATGAGTCATAATACCATTTTGATGGACTATGTGGTCGTTTGCCACCCTCATCCTATAAAAATCCCATGGCACGTATTATCGAATTCTCTCAAATCCCAAAGTCGGATTTTCTTACACCGGCACCACACGGCATATATCCTAAACGAATAAATTACGTACAATAATAACTTATCGATCCACACCATAAATTACACTGGAACCTAGCCAACAGCTAGCGTGTGAACTGTCATGCCGGATATGGCATCGCTATTTGAGAATGTTTAACTGCAACGATACAGTTAATGAGATCCCCCGTGCAATAGAACTTGCATGAAGCGTAATATATGTCAATTAAAGCGCATTTTTAAATACTTTCTAAACAATTATAATTAGAGATTCTTTAAAATATTTTTAGGGGTAGCGATGTGGCATCGCTTAAAAGAAAATAAAATATTTTCTTAGTGCCTTGGGTGAATTAACATACGTTTAAAATTGTGATGTGTGTATTTTTTGTTAATGCATTAAAACCCCTATAGCTAGAAAAACCGAAAACCGATGAGGTAAAAAGGTAGCAGGTTTGTACCGGTAAGCGAAGTGAAGGCTTTGTAGGGGGGCCTGATTCGTCGAACTTCGAACACCTTAGTCCCCCTGAGACCATGGGTGCTTTATAAATAAACTCGAAACATCGGTTATATAAAATAACTTAAATACATGATGATATCCATAAAAACACTTTTATTTCAATGTGTGGCGTTCACGAAAACATAAGAATCATTATATAGCCTATTTAATGCAAAAAATGTATAATCAAGGTAGGTTCAAAACTGACCAAAATATCGCGTAATATATTATATACAAAATAAAAGAAAATCCGGTCAAATTGTAGACCTCTTCCTTTTTTCAAGTCAGAACTTGATATTATTGTAACTAAGCGCTCGCTTTATGTTTCATCGTATGAGAGCACTTGGTTCGATTACCGCCCGTACCATTCACCAGGTGCTCGGCGATAAAGGAAAATATCGTGAAGAAACCTACATGACAAAGAAAGAAAAACATTTCGAAGCCACCAGAATTCTGCCAACATGCACTGGAGCACGACGAGATAATTGTGCCATAAACCTCTTAGCACTGCCCTCTATATATACAAGTACGCTGGACTGGCTATACCATACAAAACGTCTGTGCCGATTTGAAGCACCACCATTTTCTATCCCGGGAACTAAACTTGTCATAATATAGCACGGCGAGATAATTGTTTCGTAGACCTCTCAGAAATAAGAGAATATCCTTGTCTAGCTGTGGAACGTTACATGTAATTTTTATTTACTTATATTTCATTGTAATATTTATAACGATATAAAAGCAATAAATAATAACTCAATTCAAAGAAATTCAATGTTCAGTATTGCTATAAACATCATAAGGAACACTTGAGCAAATATTTAAACCAATCGGAGCAGAATCAATACATTCAGAATAACGTGGCCCTTAAAGATATCGGAGCACTTCTGTTTGCTACGTTATCCGGGACAAAATATCCGAGTTATTTATTGCCGATATGTAATCTAAAAATCGATATTTATTTCTTTAGCATAATATAACGCGATTAGATAAATATACATTTATTCGACATGCTTCAAAATTTGACAGCTGTTTCTAAAATACATATAAATAAATATCAACGTTAGAACCAATTACAAGTCCACTATCACTAACACGGCCACTCACATCAATCGGGTCCTTGTATGTTTCACCAAATCAGCCTGTAAAGTCGCAAAAACGATTTGGTGATCAAAAAGTGAAAAACCGGAGTTTGATAATTAATTAAAAACAAAAACAAACAAAAAATATCTTTTCGATGATGATGATCGCTACACTGAATTCGACTATAATGATTACTACACGGTTACAAAAACTAATGTTTACGGGCTAGGGTAAAGAGAAATCTGTCATAAAATCGACGAATGCTTGCAAATTAAGTAGCAAATTCGGAGAGAGACGCTTATGATGAAAGTTAATCAACTAAATTGGCATTTCATTAAAGATGGGCGAGATTAATATACCCTTAAATGACACACTAGCATGTATGCGTAGATATACAATAGAAATATGGATGTGAAATAAGTAAGAGAGGTGTGTTAGGATCGTGTAACTGAAAGTCCGTAGTCTTTGCCTGTTGAAAGGCATGTATATATTTACTATGTATATACTATGTAAGTCGGCGATTTATATAATCGTCAAAATATACTGTCTAACCCAAGTTTTCATATTAGTTTTCCCTCGATGCGATCTAGTAATATATTGATGACTGTGATCAAGAGCCACTTTTTCAGTTTATTCCCAAATATGAAACACGTCTGAAAAATAAATAGTAATCCTAAAATGTACATTCATCTTTTTTAGAATAACATCCATAAAATTATAAAAAAGCTTCTTTAATAAGAAAAAAAATCTGTCTGAATAACATTGTGTTTTCTAGGGATAAATATTTCTGCATAATCAATTAGACCGTGAATTGATTTAAAAAACAGTAATATCGTTCCAGTGATACCAACAACGAGATTGACGCTCGAGACTCTATAGTTTCATTGTTATACAACTAACAAAGTACAACGAAAATTTTGGTAAATGGATATTGTACCCAAGCAAAACCCTTTGCCTGTCTCGATACTAGTAGGACTGGTCCCCTGTATTCTATTATACCAGTGTTCTGTGAAAGCGTGGACCTGGATCTGAAACGCCTAGTAGTCTTTTAGATGGAGGTGCAGTGTAATTGTCTTTTTACCTGTCTCCTAGCCATGATGATATATACTTAATAAGATGTCGACGAATAATTTATTACTAGATACGGAGAGACATCTGCTCCAGATTGCCCATTTATCTTGACAAGGAGATTAATTGCAAGTAAATTATTCTTGACCAAAGATTCTTGAGTGACAACTTTGTATCCGTAATTTCAAAAGTCTCTTGGTCAATAGCGAAAACTTTGTCGAAACAAAATTAAAACCCAATGTAGGGCGATCCCTTATTAAATGATATCGTGGCTATAAATCGATGAATGTTTCGTGATAGAAACATAATACTTAAAAGGGCCTGTTCTAAAAAGATGAACTCCTTAACAGAATTGTATACCATTTCTGCCTAGTATGCGTGGTTGAGAGCCATGGAAGGCTCGACCGAGGAATGGCCACGCTCTCACGGACTGTCTTTGACATAATATATCACCCCCTTGAATGTATTATCAGGGAAGCCTGTGTTCAACAACAAGCTCCTGATAACCTGTAATAGCTGAAAAATACAACACATGGAGCATATTATTAAAACGTCAAAATACCGCTTTATATATGTCATAAATTGGCATATGTTCTATAGTGCCACCAACTTTACTGTTCAGCTGACAGAGTCGCTAGAGGAGAGCTTAATACTGCCACTTAAGAAATTTAACAAGAAAATAGGTGACCACATTTATATATTTATTTGTATTTTTTACAAAGCAATAAAACAAAACACACTTTTCACGATGAAATCTAACAAAGCACTCTCCTCACAACACAGAATAAATAATAGCTTACAGCGAAATGTCATTTATAAAATGGCAGCCTTAGTTACAATTTTGTCCACCTGATCAGATAAGTGGGTGGCCATGTATGTTGGGATTTCAAAAGACAACCTCTATTATTGATTGCTTACTCAGAAGCTAAATTGACTCTAAAACTTTTATTTCTTTTGACTTCAGTAAATATAACGCTCATTTTACGGAGAGGTCTTTTCATTATTAAGTAATTTTGTAGAAACAAACATAGAAATAATAATAGAGAAAAATAAAAAGAACAATACGACGCCATTGAGCGTTGTTATCGTAGCTATTCCACATCGAGCATATTAAAAAAACGACTGTCATTTCTATTGTTCTCTTGTTTAGTACATGTAGAAATAAGTTCATTCGAAATATTCTCCGTCTCATTGGTTGTAATTACTTTGATACTGTTCTGAACTTTTGGGGTATTTTGGCGTAAATTTTACGTGGTAGAGCCACGATGCAGCTATACGGTGGTTGTGGTACGAATGGGTCGGCTCGACCGGGGAATTACCACGCTCACACAGTATACCAGCGTAAAATAGTAGCTTAATGCTGCTGTGTTTCGTATGTTGAGAGTAGATATCCTTTTTAGTGGAAACAACGCATTTAATCTTAGTCCTCAGGGGTGAAAATGCTTCTGTGTTTTGAATTTTAATCAAGGGTAGGTAAATATGGTCTATGGGCCACAGCATCCACTTACTATCAGGTGGATTGCGTGCTCATTTGTTACCCTTATATTAAAAAAATTCAAAAATCCACTAGCATCGTTAACTTGTGTAAAAGGCGACATATGAAAACGAATGAGGGGTGCAGCAGCATGCACTATCTTCCTAATAAAAACTTAAAATAATAAAGAAGTTTCGGTTTCCAACCACCTGCCAAGTGTGGCAACTATGGAAAATAAACACAACCCAAGAGGCAATTATTGGAGCCTGTGATCCGCAGTGGAGTTTTGATATGTTATAGTGAATGAACGTAATTCTACAACTACCAATCTTGAAATGACTGCCTTCACTCCAACGATATTATATCATGTCACAAAACATTCATTTATAATCACAAAAATTTCTGGGCATGGTTAACATAATATCTATATACGTATAAAATAGACGATAGTAACACTTGCCACATATACACACGTTAGAAACTGAATGCCCTAAATATGCAACTACCCGGTACAAGCATACTATAATATGTGATAACCTTAAAATAAAATCTTTTGATCTCCAATAAGTTATAAGCAAAGAAAACATACTGAATTTATTCTTGAAATACATCAACAGCATCATAGTAGTGGTAGTAGTAGTAGTATATACTTTATTGTACACCACACATATACAACGAATAAATACATTACAGAGAAAACTTAATATATACGTATGTACAATAAGGCGGTCTTATCGCTAAAGAGCGATCTCTTCCAGACAACCTTTGGGCTAAGGAGAAACTGGAATTAACAACAGTAGGAGGTTGTGCGTTTTATGTTACACTTACATTCTAATATTTAAATAAACTAAACTATATTTTTTTAAAATACCACAACAATACATAAAAATAATAATAAAATAAACATACATATTAATAAATAGGTATATATATATATATATATATACAAATATTATACACATACATATACATACATAGATAATAAATAAATAAATACAAAACAAAGAGGAAAAGAAAAACACAGAATAATTATCTGTTGCTAGAATTGGTTATCAATAACCACAAAGTGTTAGGTAATGCTTCTTGACGTCACTTTTGAAACTTTCCAAAGTTTGCGCAAGTCGAATTTGAAGTGGGAGTTCATTCCATAACCTTATGGCTTGGCTCGTAAAACAATATTTCATAAATTTTGTTCGAAATGAACATGGTTCTAGAATTAGTTCGCCGGCTGACCGAAGAACTCTATCAGGTCGATCATGACCAAGAAACTTAAAGTTTTCCTTCAAGTAGCTTGGAGTCAAAGGATTGAACAACACACAGTACAAAAGAGATACAGTTTGCAGATTCCGGCGAAAGCGAATGGGTAACCACTTGAGCTGTAAACGATATTCGGATACATGATCATATTTGCGCAAACCAAATATGAACCTAATTGCAATATTTTGAATTCGCTCAAGTTTGTTCAGTTGGTCTTCAGTTAAATCGAGATAACTTGCGTCCGCATAATCGAGAATAGAGTCATATTTAGTCTAAAGAAATTCACTTAAACCGAAAGCTTCAATGATATACAACGGCATTATAATCTGTAATAAATGCTAAATAAATGCAAGTAATAAACCTTTTTATTACTATATGTAAATAAATAACAGGATAATATATAACTGTAAAATTAATGCAAAGAATAATATTAAGTTAAAAGATAATAATGAACTAATTTAATAATTGAATTCAATAAATAAACAAAATTAAAAACGGGAAAGATTAAAATATCAGTTATTGATACAAAAAAATAGATCTCAATAAATGAAAGAACTGTTCTGTATCATATAGCAGAACAGCAAACTATAAAGATTGTAATAAAATACCGCAAAACGGTAGAGGAAATCGCTTGCGGTCAAAAAAACTCAAACAATATTAGCAAAGAGGTCAATAACGATCTCTTTTGCATCCAACTCAACTTTCGACGACGAGGGAAATTCACCGCTACCATCCCGCAGTGTGTGTGTTCCACGCAGAATGTTCGGCTTACACAGAGCCCAGTGCGCAAAGCACCACTCTCCCTGGACGTCCATAACTCAGGTATACCTGATGCATTCCCTCAAATGTGTTGAACGCGTGTGCCCCAAAGAGACGTGGCACCGGTCCTTACCAATCTTTTCCGATATAAAGAAAGCAGAAATTAAAACTTCGAAGATATTTACGTTTTTATACAAATAGGGCCCAAAGACACCTAAAGGGCAAAGTCAAAACCTTTTTACTCTTTAGGCTTGTTTAAAGGTTCTATGAACGTCAGAATACCGTCATAATACTCAGTAAATGTATTCTCCAAATACCAATCTTAAATTGGCGTAGTGCCTTTGCTAACTGATGAATGATAGCGGCAACAAGTTACAAACAACAGGAGAACAAAATTCAAATAAAGGTCACAGACGTATTATAATCCCTAAAAACTAATGAAATTCTCACAGCAGTATTCTTCTTTTAATTTCTTAATTTTCTTATACGTGGTAGAGCCATGCTGCAGTTATATTAGTAGTTTAGTTGTAGCACGAATGGGTCGGCTCGACCGGGGAAGGACCACGCTCTCACAGAATACCAGTGTGAAATAGTAGCTTAATGCTGCTGTATTTCGTATGGTGAGTGTAGAGAACCGGAGACCCTTTTTACTGGAAACGGGGCATTCCATCTTAGTCCTTACGGGTGACAACGCATCTGCATTTTGATTTGTAATCGAGGATAGATGTAGATGTCTATGGGCCGCAGCAACCACTTATCATCAGGTGGACTGTGTGCTCGTTTGTCACCCGATCCTATAAAAAAAAAAGAGTATTAATCCTGACTTTTCTGAGAGACATTTGGGCTGAAAGAGCTTCAGACTCGCCTACCCTCCTACTTCTCTTTTTTAATTTTTTTTTGTTTTTGCTGGAGAATATACTCTCCCATTGCACCAAGGATTTTTCTTAATCGTCACACCTCGCGGGAAAATTAACAATCGCCGTAGTAGACTCCTCCTCATCTACATTTATCTTCAATTAAGAATCAAAATGCAGAGGCGTTGCCCACCGAGAGGACTGAGATGGAGTGCCTTGATTCCAATAAAAAGGGCCCCGGATCTCTACACTCACCATACGAAACACAGCAGCATTAAGCTGCTATTTTACGCTGGTATTCTGTGAGAGCGTCGTCCTGCCCCGGTCGAGCCGACCCATTCGTGCTGGAACCACAATATAACTTCAGCTCTCAGCACCATGCCTGGCGCCGGCGAGATGGTTATAACACCATCAAAATCCATACTATCTGTTATTTTAACTTTATTATGACTTTGGATAAAGCTATTTTTACGGATTTTATCGCACTTAATTTAACGTTTTATTTTTGACGTTTCGGGTGCTATTAAATTTGCATGATTCGCTTAAACATAAGTAATTTTTGCACAACATAATATAAACATTCACACCTGTTACCCAGATGGGTTTCTATAGACTACGGATTTCCATTTGACACTATCGTGATACGTCTCTAATCTTAACCTACGGGTATTTTAATTCTCGACCTTTCGGATATTTAGCAGTACTAGAGGTCGTGTAGAACTTATATGTTTAAATCCCTTATGTAAAGCAGGTCTACAACAATATTTTTTTATTAATTGTAATATACTAAATGTGTTGATTTCTACGGAATAAGGCTGAAATAAAACAGGAAATAAATTCAATAAAATGCTATACGTGGTATACTATGCTGCAGCTATATTACGGTTATAGTACGACTAGGTCGGCTGTACCGGGAAGACCACGCTTTCACAGAACACCGGCGCAAAATTTCTACTTAATGCTGCTGTGTATGATAACTGTAAAGAACCTGTGATACTTTTACTGGAAACGAGGCATTCCGTCTCAGTCCTCCGGGACGACAACGCATCTGCATTTTGATTCCTAATCGAGGATAGATGTCGATCCATACACGGATCACAGTATCCAATTACCATCAGGTGGACTGTGTGCTCGTTTGTCATCCTATCTATAAAAATAATAACATGTTTTTTTTAAATTTAAACAAGCAATTCATTGCTTTATTAAAAGACCTCTTATAAAATGTACTTTGTTTCTATCACAGGGAAGTCGAGCTTTCATAATTTGTTTCTTGAGATACAATTTTCTCTTTCGCGGAATTTTATTTTATTCGTCCAAGCGTTATAGTCTTAGCAGTTTCCATTGCCGTTCCGTTGTTGATATTAATAAAGAAAGCAATAACGGAAACTTATAAGATATTTACGTTTTTAAACAATTAAGGTTGGTTGACTAGTACATAGAGATAAATGGATGCTGCAGTCCACAAACACCTAAAATTCAAAATCTAAACATTTGATTTAATTAAGGGTCGTTAAATTTTTTTATGAATTTCACAACAAGATCTTTCCTGAAAATAACTGGCAGGTAACTTTGCGGTCTTTCTTTTTTAAGCTATGTTGCACTTATTGATTATTAACTAACTGTTCACCGCGAATTCGCACGCGTGGAATTTATTACGACTCCTTTAAATTAACCTAAGTTACTCCTTCAACAAACAACATCAGCTTCGTGCCAGTGAAAGTCTTGTCAAAATAGTTCCAGCTGTTTACAGAAATAAACCGGAAAAAAAGACAGACAGACAAAATTTTTTATAATTTTTTTTTGTTATAAGTACCTAACTTCTACTAGTACTTAACTATACTTTCATATGTATTTAATAAAAAGATGTTATTTCAACATTACAATCAGGCACTTCCATTTTATTTATTTATATAGATCACAACTTATAATAAATTAAATTACGTCAAAATACCTTATTTTAAGAGTTTATTTGGATCACCAACAGATGACACAATACTTACAGAATTATAACAAAATACTGCGACGGCTACTTGCTACGTGTTCATCTTCTAACTGGTAACCACAACTTACATAAATAGCGAAGTATTTTTTTTCAATAAATAAAAAGGATACAGATAATAATATGCTAATAAATATTCATGAAAACTAGATTTGTTACCGCTACAGTTTTTAATCCTAAAATGTCAGTTTTAACAAAAGACAGGCCTGCATTACGAGTGAAAGACCACGCATCACGAGCGAACACAACGTTAAATAGTAGCTTAATGATGATGACCCACAGTATTAACTTAACAATCAGGTAGTATTTGTGCACAATTGCTACCCTTATTCTATAAAAAGAATACCAGATAACGCTTTGAGTATTACTTATTCTTCCATTAAAAACTCCCAATGTAAGCTTAAGGTGTTTAAGGAGTGTTTCACCAGAGTCAAATGACGGATTTGAACACCTTAACCCACCAGAGTACGAGTACAACGAAAAGGATGGACGACGATTTTCACGGCGAATCTCTGCTCAGCGTTGCCTTCAAGACTGTTGGCAGAAAAAGGTTCTCACCGATCCGTCTCACCGGAATCTTCCACTCTTGTGCTCATACTGGATATATCGTAAACGTATAGGAAGCAGAGTCCGATATTCACTACAGTGGAAGTAGTTCACCTGCCTTTCGCGTCCGATCTTACTAGATAACTATCGATGAACCCATGCCAGGTGATTATCTATTTTAATCTTTAACTCATTTTAATTCTTATTGATAAACATATTACATGCACCAAAATTTACAGTGGTCATTAGCCCCTAAACTAGGATATAATACCTGTATTCCAGGGGCTAGTTTTTATATTCAATATTATTTATTATTTAATATTGCCTGTTCAACATAAATCTGCCTCAGCATGTCGTTATATATCAACAGATGAATACTATGGATGCCTGTAAATTTCCAAAAACATTGAAAATAGTTGAGAATAAAATCAGCAGTCTTTAGATTGGAAGTGACGGATAAAACTATTTCCGAAGAAGAAATATTGATCAGATAAATTATAAAGCAGATTAATTAAACATCTTTACACAAAATTAAGTAAATTTATGTTTTGCAATGTAAGCTTAACAAAAACAATTTGCGGATCTTATTATATTATATGTAAGTGGTAGAGCAAAGTAGCAGCTTTTGCTTTTGCATGAATGGGACGGTTCGACGTTCGTAGTACCTCGGTATCACATGGTATCATCACGGTACCAGCGTGCAATAGAAATATTTATATTTCTGCTTTTCGCCTGCTAAGTGGAGATATCCTTAGTCAAGTTACAGGATCGGGGCCAACCAATCGGCATCCCGTGATGCAAACACTAGTACACTCAAAGCAAAGTATGAACCTGTCTCTAAGTTCTTCAAAAGAGTTATCACTAGGGCAAAGTGCAAGCACACTGGGAGTATTGGTGAAAAACTAATTTGCCTTCCTTCAGGAACTTTTGCATTCTGGTCTCCCGTCAAGGCAAGGAAGGCAAGGTAAGCCGTTATTACCATAAATGAACAGCGAGATGGCCCAATCCACAAAATAAGCCGATATTTTAGGTTCTCTTTTTTCGTCCGACTCAACTGTCGATCAAAGGAAGAATACAACGGCTACCATCCTGCAGTGTGAATGTTCCATGCAGGATGTTCGGCTTATACAGTGCTCAGTGCACAAAGCACCACTCTCCCTGGATGTCCGTAAATCGAGTAAGCCGGATGTATTCCCTCAATTGTGCTGAACACGTGTGCTCCAGAGCTAACACCCGTTCTTTCACGTCTTTTCCGGTATAAAGAAAGCAAAAGCTAAAACTTCTAAAATATTTGCGTTTCTGTACAAGTAAGGTTGGTTGTCAAAAATACAGAGACAAATAGATGCTTTTACACGCTTTAAGTAAACTTTTTTTTTAAATGGAATAAATGTGACAACCGAGCACATTTTTTACTTGATACGGAGCAGCATAAGGCTCTTCGTTTACTTTGGTATTCCGTGACAGATGGTCTTTTCCCGGTCAAGCCGATCCATTCATGACTCTACCGCGTACAACACGCGCCTTCATTGTATTTTTGAAAGATTTTATGATGTAAAAATATAGAAATAAACACTAAAATCCACTAAAACGCTCGGAAAAGAGCTCGCAGATTTAGATTTCATGATTATTAATACGGTAAATGTGAAAAAATCTTAAATAATATATGAGATACAAAATCTACGGACATTTACATTTATCCTCGATTAAGAATCAAAATGTAGATGCGTTGTCACCTCTGAGAACTAAGATAGAATGCCTCTTTCCAGTAAAAAGGGTCTCTGGTTCTCTATACTACGTACAAAATATAACAGCGTTAAGGTGCTATTGTACGTCGGTATTCTGTGAAAACGTGGTTCTACCCCATTCGGGCTGACCCATTCATTCGACAACCTTAATATAGCTGCAGTGTGGCTTTACCACGTATAAAATGATGTACGTATGAAACTATTCTGTTATTTATTACAATATAATTGTCTCTTTACGCCAACAATATATTGCAACCTAAACATGAGTCATTTATTAAATTTTAAAAAAATCACGTACCGTAGTAACGTAGTAAATATTAGTAGAAATTTATCTTCTCTTAATTATTCAACGTAATTTGGAACCTCAGCTAATTTAAATTCGAACTTCGTATGAATTTTAAATAGGTAGAGCGGAAGTATGACTGAACATTACAAAAAACTCTTCTAAAATAATATTTTTCTTGCTAGTAGCTAAAATTTTAATTATTTTATGCAAATAAGTGTCCTCATATCCCTAAAACGAGGTTATATATCGTTTAATATTTAAATATATCTTACTTGGTAGATTTTATATTAATCAGCCATCTAGTTATGTGTCGGAAATCAGTTCACTTTTATAATAAACATCGATTACAATTTATTTTATCAATTTTCCGATGTTACAAAAAATACTACAAGTTTTTCAGATAAAATATAGCCTAAAATACTCTTGGCTTTGCTTTTTGTCTATTTGTAAAGTTTCATCACAATTTGTTCAGCCATTTTGAAGGTTAACCCGGACAGACAGAAGGGCGAAAAATTCAAAAATGGTTATTCATGTGTAAGTCACATGAAAATAATCACTTAAGCTCGATAAAAGGCAGTCATTTTGGTATCACAGACAAAAACTTCAATCTTATTTACATGTGTGCTTAAAGATCTATAAAGATTACCAGCTAATAACCGCTCGCTTCTCTGGGCGCACGATAATATCTTACTGCGGAACCTACATCTTAAATATCAAGAACTTTTTATTGGATAGGGTTGTCGTAAAATCCGTTATTAGTGAGCGTCTACATTGCGAAATGAGTAACTGTACTAAATTTCGTGATGAGTCAGTCAGTGGTATTTTGCTTATATATAATATATACTGGCAAAACACTAAACCAAAAATAAAGCTTAAATACGTTTCACAGCTAAGCTCAGGTCTCCTTTTTTTAGGAAGATTTTCGAGCAAGGAAACGTTTATCGCATAGCCCAATGCGTGTTAGTTCCCGGCTAATAAATATCGTTAAACACTGCAACTGAGCTAAAAATACTTGTGCTAAAAATAGTATAGGAATATAATTGGAAGGCAAATTTAAGCCGTTAAATGAATATGTACTAGGTAAGAAACGCCGAGAGTTGCAACACGCATTAGAGCCCACGGACTCAAACTTACTTAGTCTGTGCCATAAAACGGTATTCTATGCCTCCTTCTTCTTCCCCGATCTGCTGTACAGAGTATATAGTACTAGTACGTAGTATATATTACTTCAATTATTTAAGCTCACTTTTTTAATGCCATAATCCGAATATCTTACAATTAAGCTAATGTAGCTTTACGTCGCACAATGCTCTCAACTATTAAGCAATTCATGTAAAATACAATTTAAATTTCAACCCCAAAGTCTAGTCTGCCTTTTACTTACATGGAGTGGTCTTGCTTGACCTATTTCTTCACTGCATTTTGTTCTTTTATAAGAGTGACGAGTGACGCTACATTAACTCAAGGCTAAGTGAAATGATTAACAATGCACATTTGAGCTCGTCGTTGAATTTTCAAACAAATTTCCATTTTACATATTTTTTTTATATTTATTCTTTCTTTTTTCCATTCATACCATTTTATCACGTATTAGAGCTAAGCTACAGCTATATTAGTAATATAGTTAGGCCGGCTCGACCGGAGGAGGACTACACTCTCACAGATTACCAGCCTAAAATAACAGCTCAACGCCGCTGTGTTTCGAATGGTGAGTGGTGGAGAACTGGAGACCAATGTTACTGAGAACGAGGTATTACGTCTTAGTCATCACGGGTGACAACGCATTTGCATTTGTATTCGTTATCGAGGATAAATGTAGATATCTATGGGCCACAGCAACGTCTTACCTTCAGGTGGACTGTGTGCTCGTTTGTCACCCTCATCTTATTAAAAAAATCCATTCATTTCATTACAGCCTGTAACGGTCCAGCTGAATGTAGGCCTTCCTTGTGGCTTGCCTCATAGAGTAGATTCGCGATCGCTGCAGGTGCCTGGCGGGTTGACAACCGCAGCTATTTCATTATTTTGAGTTGTAATTGGGAATGGGTAATAGTTGAATTAGGTTGTATGCTGCTTATCTCTTGACTCAGATTCCCTGTCACCTCTTATGACACCCAGGGGACGATATGGGGAGGTCGATATGCTTACATAGTAATCTCCTAGCCACTTCATAGTCTTTTCACTATTATCATGGATTTAAGTGGTAGAGCCATGCTGCAGTTATATTAGTAGTAAAGTTGTAGCATAAATGGGTCGGTTCAACCGGGGAATGGCCACGGATTCACAGAATACCAGCGTACAAAAGTAGCATAATGCCGCTGTGTTTCATTTGGCGAGTGCAGAGAACCGGAAACCCTTTTTACTGGAGACAAGCCAATCCAATTAGAAATTGACCAAGAAAACAATAAGTTTTTTGAACATTTTCATGAGCTATTAATATAATTACTATTACAATAATTCTAAGACAGAGTTAATTTATTACACCAATGTTTTGATTAGGGTTTATGTAATTCTTACACTTGAGAAATTTACTTTAATTTCAACTTAATCCATAAAATTTTACGCGCAATAGCCATTGTTGTTTTGTATATTATTAGAAAAGTTAATAATTTATTGTTTGAAAAAGTAACTAGAATTGTCATTACAACGAATTTTTTTTCCATTTATATTCTTAGAGCCTTAGTGGAATACAACAACATTTATACATTTTTCGGATTTTTTTTAAAAACGGACATAAATTACAACAATCATCTACATCATTCATACAGCACAACCGAAATCCACTGCTAATCTTTAGTGTTCCCGATAATACTTAAGATTTTTTTAGGAGTTTTATTTATAATAAGAATAATATCAAGAAAAATAAATACGAAATAAAGAGCTTTAATGAATTTAATGAACCTCACTTAAAGATCTCAGATTAATTTTTTGTCATTTATCCTTCGAATCAAGCTTGTATAGTATTGTAAGTCAAAGGTCCGTTTTTTTAGTCTACCCTTTTTTTATACAAAAGATACAAACGCTCACAACCGCCAACCAATCTGACGGTAGGTGGATACAGCGGTACATATGTTCGATTGTGAACCAAAATGGAGTTGCGTCGCCATCCTGTCCGCATTATGACCGACATTTGAAAGCCAAACGGACTCCTGGGTGGAAAAGCACATGCATACACACTCTCATATAATACATTTGTGACAGAAAGACGGTTTCTCTGTCCGAAGTTGCATGAGCGTAAAGTTTTGTCAAATTTAGATAGACAGATAACACTTCATTGGACCCCAAAAAGTATATAAATATGAACAAAAAAAGGATAAATGATAAATGTGGTACAATAGGCGGTTTTATCGCTAAACGCCATTTCTTCCAGACAACCTTGGGATGGACAGGATAGCAAGAAAAACAATTAAAACATATGAGTAGTTTGACGACAACGGTAACATTATTTTAATTTAGCAGAGAATACATAGAAGACAGACATAGAGAAAAGTAAGACGCAGCATTACCTCTGTCTTCAGTAAAAGTTTTACTGCTATTGTTACAGGGAAAATTTAAAATACCGTGTTGCCACAGTTTTATTGCTTCCGTGCATATTACGTATCACCTAGGTCATAGAATATCGAACGGTAATAAATGGTTGACCTTTGCAACGGAGGCCAAGAAAGTAAGCGAATTAAAATATTGTTCCATGAATTTTCCCAACAGCCATATTTTTTTTAATTTGACGGCTCGTAAGCGTGGTGGCCTTTGATTGCGGCATCCCGGGCTGTGAGTTTGAAACCCGCATGGAACGGCTATTGGTATGGTCTACAAATTAATATTTTTCTGAGTTGTCCTAGATGTTTGTTCATTACAATATGCGTATTTTTTTAAAAATATGCGTAAGAGAGCGGGTTTGAAATAATAAAAGTAGAAATGATACGTCACCGTATAGTGGAAATGTAAAACATTCCAAACCTCCGTATCCTACCCCCGCCCCCGTGGGTGTCGTAAGAGGCGACAGAGGGGTTTTTTATACGTGGTAGAGCTATGCTGCAGTTATATTAGTAGTATAGTTGTAGCACGAATGGGTCGGCTCGAACGGGGAAGGACCACGCTCTCACAGAATAACAGCGTGAAATAGTAGCTTAATACTGCTGTATTTCGTATGGTGAGTGTAGAGAACCGGATACCCTTTTTACTGGAAACGAGGCATTCCATCTTAGTCCTCACGGGTGACAACGCATCTGCATTTTGATATGTAATCGAGGATAGATGTAGATGTCTATGGGCCACAGCAACCACTTACCATCAGGTGGACTGTGTGCTCGTTTGTCACCCTATCCTATAAAAAAGGGAAACAAATCATAATATGAATACAATACAGCTGCGTTTTCCTAATAACTGATAAATAAAAAAATAAACTCGCCTTTCAAGCGTGGTTACTATAGCAAATATTACCCTATACCTACCTACCTACCCTACCATTTAATATCTATAATGTACATTGTATTTATCATTTATCGCGTGACATTTCTGTACACATATCAAACGCAAACGTTATTTCACATAATAAATATGTATCACGAACCAAATAAAGGCAATACCAGAGGCAATACTGTTTAACGATCTATAACATAAAATGCTATTTAGTCTTCGACATTTTACTGAGTTTAATATAAGTTGTAAATTACATTGTAACATGTCATGAAAATAACTAAACTTCGAAAAAAACCTACCGCATTAAACTTTAAAAAATTAAATAATTTTCACTGTTTCCTTTACGTTTTTATTCAATGCCTAAGTGCCTTGAAGATTTTACTTCAAGGAACTTTATTTTAAAACTGCAGTAGTTATTAAGTTGTAAAAATATTCAAGTCTTTTAAGTTTTTCCTAAGGTCATGTTTTACCTTTTTTTAAGTTTAAATCTTGGACCTTTTATATGGACTGAGGACTGTTACTACCTCAATATCGTCTATGGAATACACAAGTTCAAGTGATTAGCTAGAACGTTGCATAAATAGATACATTAAATAGATTAAAATCTTTATCCCATTTTATTCATACTTAGTGATGAAGTTTTCTTATAATTCATTTGGGATCAACCTTTAGATAAAACCTATTTAAGATAATTAATAGAATCAGGTGTTACTTTGCGTAATTCATTTATATTAAAGTTGTTAAGAATCCTCAGGTGATGTGGACTATTTCACCTAAGGATGCCTCGTGTAGAGGCGAAACACGTGTTGTATTATAATCGATAGTGTGTCTTCCCTAGTGTGGTGGTATTGGAAGTAGTGGTGCTGGAACGTGTGGTGGTGGGATTAGTGCACGCAATTGAGGGAGGGCGGAAAATGCTGTTTAAACTTTTGACGGCTCCGTGGCGTAGTGGCTTAGCAATGAGTGGCTGCGCTTGGGGGTCGCGGGTTTGAATCCCGCACGGAACAAGTATTTGTATGAGCTACAAGTAATTTTTCCGGGTCTGGATGTTTGTGCTTGTGAAATTTGTGTCTGTAAACTGCTCCCACGATACAGGAGAAAATCCTAATGTGGAGGTAACGTTTTTTGAACATAAAAAACTAGGTAAGATATATCATTTTATTTTATTGCGCGGATGTGTGCGAATTGATTCTAAACAAAACCTATTTAATTAAATAATTAAAACCGATACAAAATTGGAGAGATATCTTGTAAAATACGTACAACAATAAAATAAATAAACAGACAATTTCTCAAAAATCATTCTCCGAAAAAATATTCATTCCCTTTTTTATGGGAAGGGGGCAAACGAACATACGGTTCACCTGATGTTAAGTGACTACCACCGTCCGTGAACAACAACAACCAGGGAAATGCAGGTGCATTTTTTATCTTTAGGGAGGGTAATTTCAATTCAAATCTAAATGACACGTTTGAAGTTTTTATGGAAGTTTGAAGGCTATTAACTTAAAATAAATTAGTGAAATCGGTTCTCACTTGGTGAAGACCTCGCGTGATATTCATAACAAAGAAAATAAAGTTGAATTGAAAACTTCTCCTTTTTCATGGCTTAAAAGCCCTTAGAAGCCATGAAAAAGGAGAAGTATGTCAGTATTTCATGCCGGCACACCGCCTGCAACTTTACAAGGCACAGGTTCTGCCGCACATGGAATACTGTTCCCATCTCTGGGCTGGGGCTCCTCTGTACCAGCTCCTTCTACTTGACCGCATCCAGCGCAGAGCGGCTCGAATCGTCGATGACCGAGTGCTTTCCGATCGGCTCGATTCACTGACACTGCGAAGAGATGTTGCATCTCTTTGTATTTTCTTTCGCATATACCATGGAGAGTGCTCTGAGGAATTGTTCGGATTAATCCCAGCCGCCGAATTTCGTGAACGCACTACGCGGCAAACGTCCCGATACCATCTACACCATCTGGATGCTTGGCGGTCGACCACTGTACGTTTCAAGAGGAGTTTTCTTCCGCGTACAACCTCTCTGTGGAATAGTTTACCACCAGCGATTTTTCCGGATCGATACGACCTAGGGACCTTCAAGAAAAGAGCGTACTCCTTTCTAAAGGGCCGGCAACGCACCTGCAATTCCTCTGGTGTTGCGGTTGATCATGGGCGGCGGTAGTCACTTAACATCAGGTGAGCCGCATGCTCGTTTGCCCCTCTTCTATAAAAAACCCTTAATTTTTTTATAGATTCTTCGCTTATAAGTTTTTGTTGCCGGCAAACCCTTGTAGATTTTGACTTCCATATGAGCTGAATAATAATTTTTATTTATTTATTTATTTAACTTCATATACACATTAGATGTATATAGGCGGACTTAATGCCTGAGGCATTATCTACCAGTCTACCTTAGAGTAGTGCAGAGATAAAAGAGGTAGGTGTAATAAGAAGTATGTACAATATATACATATATACACATATACATATATACACATATATAAACTCATACATATATAAGCGTATAAATATATACATATATAAACATTATGTAAGTATATACACATAAAATTAAACATATATATATATACATACATATACATACATACACACACACATATATATTAAATATCATATTAAATACTGCTAACTACGAACGCTAAATTGATTCTGCCATTTTATTGACGAGCATTTCTCGCACTTTAGACTTGAATGTAATCCGGTTTTCGGCACTCCTGATTTCGGAAGGAAGAGCGTTCCAAATAAGAACAGATTGAACAAAGAACGATGATTGAACAAAGTTAGTACTAAAAGGGGGGCACTGAAGCAAAAGGTTATTACTAGAACGGAGAACTCTATCATGATTGGAGCTAAGATATTGAAAATGAGGAGTTAAATAAGATGGAGGATTAGGAGACATCAAGATAGAGTAAAGAGTAGTGAGTGCACGTAGACTACGGCGCTGACGAATGGGTAACCAGTTGAGTTGAGAGCGATAAGTAGACACATGATCATACTTTCGAAGATTAAAAATGAATCGAATGCAGTTATTAAGAAGACGGTCATATTTGTTCAAGAGTTCTGCATTCAGAAATTTTCAACAGGAAACTGAATGGAAAAGCTTAAGGTTGACCGATTACATTGTTCAAAGTGCCGTAGGTTGGATTCCAATCCTATAAACACAAACTAATGCCCCAGTGTCTAACACTATATACTTTTATACATGTACTTCATGTATAAAGGTTATATCGGGTAAGTAAGCGAAAGATAAGTTTCTGCCTTTAATAGCGAGTTATATACTGGAATAAAACTAATTTATTATTCAAAATATTTAATTAGATCACAAAATTTAATATTCAATATTTTGAATGAATTGATATTCAAAAACTAAAGGTGATCCGGGTTAACTTTGACGTCGGGATGGCAAACGCCTCTGTCCCCCGTGTCTAAGGGTGCGACAAAGAAACATTGGGAATTCATTGATGAATTAATATGTAAAATAAGATAAAGTAAACGTCATAAAATACCCTAAAATTAGTTTTATTCAATGTCTCTCAATATCTGTTTAAATATAAGAAATCATTGTGTTCACTACTTTCTACGCAGATCATATGTCAAGTGAAAAATGGCGTTATTTTAAAAATTTATATGTTGAATATTGAAGTTCAGGTAACCGAGTTAATAATTGAATAATTTGTCTTTGTGGTGGTCAAAATAAATAAAGACAGCTAATTAAGATAGCCTTGCACGTATTTTACAGCAAATAATTAGAGTTCAATCAATCAATCAATGCATCCATGGCCTATATTTTTGGAATTTGGCTGCAGACTTTTAACAGAATTGTTTACATAAAATGTATTTTTATTAAGGGTGACAAACAGCTCACAGTTCGCCGGTGGAAAGTGGATGCTGTGAATAAACATCTTAATCTAACCTTCATTAAGATCCAAATGCACACCTAGACTAACATAGTCTCGTTTCCGGTAAAAAGGGTCTCCGGCTCGCAACACTCACCATATGAAACACAGCAGCATTATGCTGCTATTTCACGCTGGTATTCGGTGAGAGCGTGGTTCTTTCCTGGTCGAGCCGGCTCATTTGTGCTACAAATATAGCTGTAGCATTGTTCTATCATGTAAAAACACCCTTTTAAGTTACCAGTAAATATTATTTTCTATTTACTACTAAACATAGCGGTATTATATTGCTATTTAACGATTGTATTCTGTTTGAACTAAGTATTTCCCCGCTCTTGTCGAACCACTCCAGCTGCTACATTGAGCTCTACCACGTGGTGTTTATTAGATGATTTAATGTTATAAAATAAGTATTTCGTACTAAATGAGCAATTTTCTTTTTTCGCGCGGTGCCGGAAGAGAATTCATTATCCCCAGTTCATCCCGTGGGTATTGTAAGAGGCGACGATGGGAAATTCCAGTTTCTTATTGCTTCCGATAGATGGCGGTGTAACCATCTCGTTTGCAGTAGACGTAAAATACTAAGACTGGTAACATCATCGTCATCTACTTTTTGTGATGGTAGTGCTGTTGATTAAAACTGAATAATGTTCCAATTTCAATTCAACCATGCAGGAGCATTGTAACAATATCCACTGCCCCATATCATCTCGTGGGTGTCGTAAGAGGTTTCTCTTACAGAGAAATCAAGAGATGGGCAGCAGCGAATAACGACATAAAAAAAGAACAGTGTGGTTGTCATCCCGCTTGGCAAATATATCCCTATGGGGGTGGAATATGTTCAGCAGTGGACTTTTAGAGGCTGTAGCAGTAACGGTAGAGGGAATATGTACTACGTAATTAGCTAGCTAGCTCACGGCCAAAGAATATAATTTTAAGATTGTCGAGTCAAATATTGCGTGATAATTTTATCTCTGCAGCACGTCTTAAAAATACATATAATATCTGAAGAGTTAAAAATTGAAGGAACGTCTCACAAAATCTACATCAACGAGCATCTAACGCTAAATAATAAAAATCTATTTCGTCAAGCAAGAGATGCAGTCCGACAACATGGATATAGATTCATCTGGGTTAAACAGGGAAACATCCTTGTTCAGGAAAAAGACACTTCCCTTAAAAAACATTTACTAACAATCAAACCAAATGATATTGCCGAAACATAGTCTACATTTTTACATTGTATTTCCATATAGTTACGTTGTTACTTTAATTTTGGGTTGTATGATCGGTTGATCGAAGAAACTGATAGTTGTCAACTTTGTAAACGCTATAGTGAGATTAAGTGCTTAGTGTTACTCTCAATAATTGTTGTAGGCGTGGGCTCTCAAGCGTGCATTAATCTGTTACTTCGCAGTTCGCACGTATTTGAGTGTTTACCGTATCGTATAACCTGTAATAATGTTTGCCACCTGTCATCAGAAATGATTGAATATAAAACTTGGTTTTTAGTATATGTAATTAAGGAATTATTAATTTTATAACTAGGAACTAGGAAAGATAGGAAGAAAATTAGGAATATGACAACTTTAAAGCAAAAAGATAAATTCTCTTTATTCCAGATCCCTTAAGAATTATTAATAATCCTCCCTTATTCCTTGTCTTTATCATGAAGGGAACCTCTGTGTAAAATTTCAGACTTCTAGTTTCAATAGTTTGGACCCGGCGCAGATGAGTCAGTGAGTGATTACAGTGAGTGGGTGAGTAATTACAGTGAGTGGGTGAGTAAGTGAATCGGGACTTGTCGTTTTATATAAATTGACATAACATAGAAAATATTTTTTCAACGTACTCTAACTCTCAATGTTACATAATTTTCTAATGGATATCTGTTGGACGTATGGTCAATTTTAAGTTAGGTTCAAGTGCCTAATTATAAAGAAACATTTTGTTTATATAAAAATGATTTTGTTTATATAAAAATTACTAATTCCTGGATTTATAAAAAAAAACATACACACAGTTCACACGTGGCAGAAGTGAAACCTGCAGAAAACCAAACTTTAAAATTGCTTTGTGCGCCATCCATTTCACTCTATATGTAAAGTCATTTAATCGAATTTTTTATTGACTCTAGAGGTGGTACGTAAAGTAGCCGCTAGATGGCTTAAACGGGACTAATTTAGTATAATATTTTAACATAATGTTTATCTCTTTTTAGAGACGCTTTTACTTTTAATCGAGTTTGAAATCAAAACTATTCTATAGAAGTTTTCGTTTCAAAAAGTTGAGAACCGTTGCAGAATACAAAAATTGATTGATAATCCTAGTGTAGCTATAATTGCAGTTATTTGTTAAACAAATAGTATGCAACATTTTTTTGCTGAAATGTTAAAATAAATGAATTTACTACGAAAGTATCATTATGTAAGTAAGCAGCTCATAGTATCACTGAAATGGTGTCGCTTGATTAATTATTTATCGACTGAAATGTCGATATTGTCCTCAATAGGAAGTATTCACGTCCTCGTTTATTACTTTTTATTATCTAACGATGGTAAATAGCTATTGCATTATATGGACACTTTAAAAAAGATACCGAGACTTTTACGTGGTACAACCATGCTGCAGCTATATTAGTAGTTTTGTTGTAACAAAATGCTCTCACAGAACACCAGCGTAAAATAGCACCTTAATGCTGCTCTGTATCGTATGGTGAGTGTAGAGAACCGGAGACCCTTTTTACTGGAAAGAAGATATTCCATCTTAGTCCTCACGGATGACAACGCTTTTGCATTTTGATTCGTAATCGAGGATAGATGTAGATGTGTAAGGGCCACAGCAACCACTTACCATCAGGGGGACTGAGCTTTCGTTTGTCACTTTCTTACTATAAAAAAAACTTTTAAAAAACTAGGAGATCACAGACACCTTTTCAAGTCTGAAAACTAAGATGGAATGCCTTAAAGCCAGAAATCATACTGTCTATTCACCATACCATTACTTCCCATATATGGGCTATTTTTTTTCACTGTCTATTCACCATTAATTCCCATATAT
This sequence comes from Parnassius smintheus behrii, assembly GCA_036936625.1. Taxonomy (NCBI): domain Eukaryota; kingdom Metazoa; phylum Arthropoda; class Insecta; order Lepidoptera; family Papilionidae; genus Parnassius; species Parnassius smintheus. The sequence goes on from JAUPFT010000028.1 coordinate 35,816,020, forward strand.
GGGCTCTGTTACCATATATGGTAAGCCATCTCGTATATAAGAGATGCTTTACCATATATTTAGTTTGTATGGTAGAGTAAACCAACTATCAAAATGTTAACTATTAAACACGTAAAAACAGTCTTTTCCACGCATAAAATATGAGTATGTTACAATTTCAAATTTCCTCCACACTTTTACCAGCTGAAATGAATTATCGCGTTTCATAAAAAAATCTGCGTCGAGAATATCTTCGCACGATACAACATCGTATATATATACGATTTCATATGTCGCTTTAAGTTGTATGAATCGCTTGACAGGCTTCAAATGGCGTTTATGGATAAAGGCACTTCTAAGGCAGCAGTGTGCCGCTAGTATAACGAATTTCAGCACGGTCTATTTATTTTGTGAGATGATTATACGTGGAGAGATTGTTATACGTGGTAGAACCATTCTGCTGCCATGTTATGGCTGCAGTATGAATGGGTCAGCTTGACCGGAGTAGGACAATGCTTTTACAGAATACCAGCGTAAAATAGCAGCTTAATTCTACTGTGTTTCGTATGGTAAGTGTAGAGAACCGGAGACCCTTTTTCACTGGAAACGAGGCATTCCATATTAGTCCTCAAGGATGACAATGTATACCGTATTTTGATAATTAATAGAAGATAGAATTCAATGTCTGTAGGCCACAGCATCCATTTACCACAACTTACAAATAAAAAAGTCATTTTGACGATTTGCTTTTTGATGGAAGGAAACTTGCTAGCAGTAAAAAGTTAGTTGAATTAAATAAGCGAATTACGTATAAAGTGATTCCATGGATACTGCAGATTGTATATACATTGTATATATTGTTTATTCATATAGTATATATTGTACGATATTGTATTGTATATTAGGAAAAGTTTACGAGATTTTCCGCGAACATCTTTTAGAAAGAATAGTTTTGCGTTAAATGTCATACAAAACAGGTCCACGTGGACCGGTACCGTGATTAATAAATTATAAGTACACCTCAGTGTTATTATGATTTTACTTCAACAAATGAATCTTGTATTTATTTATACAATCCAAAAACGAAGCCCCAGTTGATGGTTTGACTGTTTCAAAATGAACCTACGCTTACCAAAGTGAAGCAATCGAGAAGATCAGGTAAGATTTTGACAGTTATATTTGTTCATTATGACGAAGCACGTGGTATTATTCCATTACGAAGTTGAAGTAGTATCAACGCCAAAATGGTACTAGCCAAATGGTAGTGGTGAACGCTACTGGAAAGTATTTTCCAAACTTGGAGTACCAGAGACTACTGATTAATTATGACAAGGCGCCTGTACACTCAGCGCTCAAAACGAGAGATTTTCTTAGAGAATTCTTAGTCATCACACCGATTAACCTTTTAGGTCACCAACTTAACAGCCCTGATATGGCACTGCGTGACGAAGGTCAAATATGCGGTGGTGGAGAGCTCATTAAAGAGATTTAATAAGAAAAATCTTACCCATGGTACTTTACTTAAAGATTCGCAAGACTTTCTGAGTGGTCCACGTATATTACTTATAAGCTCCTCCCTTTATCTACCACCGATAAACAACACATTCGCTCGGCCAATCTCAAACCATTCGTCGCCGAGATCCCTCACATTCAAGACAAACGTATTGTTCCTTCGTATAAAATTCGTACAGCAATGGAGTAATAGTTTGTCAGCGTCTATCTTTTACCTGTCGATTATAATTTGAGTATCTTAAAGTTGAAAGAGAATAGCTTTTCATTAAGATGTGTAGTGTGTGAAGTGTGCTTTACTATCTTCGCAAAATTATAATAAAGATATTAATTTGCAACCATTCGCCCAATTAAATACAATAATATGTCTTACCTGGATTGAAGAGCACCTCCCGCCCTCCCTCAGTTGCGTGCACTAATCCCGTTACCACTACTCCCAACACCACTATTCCAGGTAAAACACACCATCAACGACAATGTGACACGTGTTTCGCCTGTACACGAGGCTTCTTCAGGTGATGTAGACTACGGCGGCTGACCGCTAAGTCGCAACAAGCACTTGTTTTATTGCATAATTCATTACATCCTATTAAAAGTTCTACATAATATCTTTTCCAGACTTAAATAGAGATATTTACCATAGTTGCCAGGCTAGGTAGGCGGGTCGGCAACTGTATTTTTTTAATTATGTAAGCTATTTACAGGAGGATCGATTTTATACGTTGTAGAGCCATGCTGCAGTTATATTAGTAGTATAGTTGTAGCACGACTGGGTCGGCTCGACCGAGAAGGATCACGCTCTCACAGAATACAAGCGTCAAATAGTAGCTTAATGATGCTGTGTTTCGTGTGGTGAGTGTAGCGAACCGGAGACCCTTTTTACTGGAAATGAGGCATTCCATATTAGTCCTCACGAGTGACAACGTATCTGCATTTTGATTTGTAATCGAGGATATATGTAGATGTCTATGGGCCGCAGCAACCACTTACCATCAGGTGGACTGTGTGCTCGTTTGTCACCCTATCTTATAAAATAAAAAAATAAAAATAGATGCTCCAGCCCATCTTCTGTTTCACTTTCCTTCTGCTGCCTCTTACGACACCCACTTACGCCGCTACATTGCATTACTTATATAAAACTGGCTTATGGGTTAAAGCAGCCAATTTATAATAGAAGGACAAGTAGCCAGCTAAGTCGTTTGTCACTTATATTATTAAAAAAAGAAATGTCAGTTGACACCATAAATGTAATACTCTTTCGTCCTTGTTCATTACACGTAAAGGTCGTTTGTCAATTATTAAGTACTTCGTATACGAAAATACAACGCGTTAACATAAATTAATTGTTATTAACTAATAGTCGCCTAGTAGGCTAAATTCAACTTAATTCATTAAAAATTTAACACCTAAAATAAATTCCACATACTATTGAACAAAGAACATTTAAAACACACACAAAATTTTAAAAAAAAATATAATTTCTTAAGAACATTTAAATTTTTTTGGCTACTATCTCTTCTCGGTGTGACTGTTTAATTACAGACTATGTTTTATTTGACATTGAAAGTATTTCATAACCGTAAAAAATGAATGTTTCATTTTACTTTTTTTAATGTATTTATTACATGTATATAAAATGTAACTACGCCAGATCTCACACTCCTCTGTGCGCGAAATAGGCTAAATTAGAAAGGAGTACAAAGTTTTCATTTAAGTATTAATATATCTATAGGTTATATAATCAAGTCTTGAACACAAATAACTGAAACTAAAATTAACAGTTTGACGCTTCTACGCTTGATAACACCAGGTAAATAAGTGAGTGTAGGCAAATTATTCAACGAATACAAGATAGCTCGTTAGCTAGCTAGCTAGCCATGGCTTTGATCTCTGAAACGAAGTGAAGAAGCGGCGGTGTAAAATATGCACTACCTCGTATCATCGCGAGGGTGTCATAAGAGGCGACAGAGGGAAGCTGAAATAAGTGTTAGCCAACAGCGCGGCAGCAGCAGTGCATTTTTGATAACAACTCTTAATACGTGGTAGAGCCATGTCAATTTTTTACGTGGTAGAGCCATGGTGCAGCTATATTAGTAATATTGTAGCACGAGTAGGTCGGTTCGACCGGGAAGGACCACGCTCTCACAGAATACTGGCGTAAAATAGCAGCTTAACGCTGCTGTGCTTCGTATGGTGAGTGTAGGGAACCGGAGACCCTTTTTACTGGAAACGAAGCATTCCATCTTAGTCCTCACGGGTGACAACGCATTTTTGATTCGTGATCGAAGATTGATCTAAATGTCTATGGGTTGCAACAAACACTTATCATCAGGTGGACCCTAATCCCATCCCAAAAAAAGCTGATATTGCCAAAGCTCCTGGTAACACAAAAATACAATCTACGAGAGAGGTCTTTGTTCAACAGTTGACTTATTAGGTTAGGATATGTGGATGGATATCACGTGCTATGACCATCCGCAATAAATAAGTAAGATAATGTCATTAATAAGAAATGAAGTGCTTTTACAGCTTACATGCGTCCCACAGATAAGCTTCGTCTTATTTCTAAAGGGATTATAGAGGAATTAGTCCGCCGTGCTTGTGTCTGTGGGCTTGTCACATGTCATCTCTGCATTACATCTTACTCTTCAGGCAACGCTTTTGTACTAAGATTACGAATGAACGTAATGAAAAGTGTATCTTACTCCTGGACACAGACCCCTTCTCGTTTCTGATGTTTTTATTCTCCCTGTCCTAAGTGGGGGATTGTTCGCTGGCTGCTACTGGCTGTTTGTGAACTTTAAGTAAATCCAAAATATTTTTTTTTAAATACGCGGGTTTCCTCACGATTTTACTACTTTATTTAGATTTACTAAAAACTAAAAACTTTTTTTAGATTTACTAAAAATTACGATTAGCAATTTGATTCCGGCGCCGATTGAACCCGGACTGTTTTTTTTTATAGAAGAGAGGGCAAACGAGCATGCGGCTCACCTGATGTTAAGTGTCTACCGCCGCCCATGATCAACCGCAACATGAGGGGAATTGCAGGTGCGTTGCCGACCCTTTAGAAAGGAGTAAGCTCTTTTCTTGAAGGTTTGTTTGCGTAGTGCAAATTTTTTGATGAAAACGTACCATAGACTTTCAGTTTTTTTTTCTTTTTTCTTTTATTGGATGTACACAACAGTTTACATTCAATTTTACGTAACATAAATACCTATTATATACAAAGTTTTGACCTGGAATACAAACCAAAAACGCGTACATACAGTTGCAACATGAATTATCCGTAAATATATTTATGTATTATATTTTACTGAAAAAAAAAAACAATTTATAAATTTAACAAATTTTACGACAATATAGTAAAAGTTTATTATGACGATAAATAATTAATGTGGAGTTAACTTGAAGTAGTGGAATAGTTAAGTACGTAGCTTATTTACATTATTGTCAAAGACATCAATGTCCTTACCTGACTCCGTTAGAACTATATCATTATAAGAGCGACACATTCGTGCTAAAGGATTGTAAAATGAAGTATTGTTCTTATAGACGTTTAATATAAACATATTAAGACGACGCCTGGGATTTGACTTAATATTGAAGGTGATTTGGGATAAAAGATTTGGGGAAACAATTTTGCAGTGTATTAGTTTATGTAAGCAAAGAATATCTTGTATAGCACGTCTATTACGCAGTGATGAAACTCCAAATGTAAGTAGTCTCTCCTGATAAGACGATAGCTTGCGACTTATTTTCAGCCTATAACTAACTATCTTAAGAGCTTTGTTTTGGATCTGTTCTAGACGCTTGGAGTGCACTTCGTAAAATGGAGACCATACAACAGAACCATACTCAAGAGTACTTCTTATCAAAGCATAGAAGAGATGTATAAATGTGGATGGTTTTTTGAAATGTTTGGTTGTTCTGGTAATAAAACCTAATGTTTTGTATGACTTAGAAATAATGTAATCATAATGATTTCTGAAAGTAAGTTTTTCATCAAAGTAAACACCTAAATCTTTTGCAACTGAGTTACGCTTAAGAATTTGACCTTCAAGTATATAATCCTGATTTATTTTATTGCGTTTGTTGGTAAAAGAAATAACGAAACATTTTTTTATGTGTAAGTACATACAGTTTTGTTTGCACCAGTCAGCAATTGTGTTAGCATCATTTTGCAAGTCAATACAATCATTAAGGTCATTAATTTTCTTGAACACTTTGAGGTCATCTGCGTATAATAGACAAGGACAGGTTAGTTTTGGGATTAGGTCGTTTATGAAAATAAGAAAAAATAGAGGGCCCAGATGAGATCCTTGTGGTATACCTGATTTAATGATGACGGCAGTTGATTTATACCCCTTTACAGTAACTAATTGGCTACGGTTTTCTAAATAAGACTGTATCCATCGGAACAAATTACCATGGATGCCGTACCACTTGAGTTTCTGAGAAAGCAATGCATGATTCACTTTGTCAAAAGCCTTACGAAAATCGGTATATATTATGTCAACTTGACCACTTACTGCGAAGGCTGAACAAAGATTTTGGAAAAAAAACTTCCTTCTGGAACCCGTGCATTCTGGTCTCTCGCCAAGGCTGTCCAGGGGAATTTCTGTCAGCCATCTCTTCCATCTCTGCACAGGGAGGACGACTCACTGGCCCATACTGCAAAGGAGAAAGCCGATCTTCTAGGCTCTTTCTTTGCGTCTAACTCGACTCTCGATGACGGGGGGAGTACGCCGCCGACCATCCCACGGTGTGAGTGCTCCATGCCGGAAGTGCAGTTCACACAGCGCTTGGTTCGCAAAGCACTCCTCTCCCTGGACATCCACAAGTCGAGTGGGCCTGACGGAATCCCCCCAATTGTGCTGAGGACGTGTGCTCCAGAGTTGGCACCGGTTTTAACGCGTCTTTTCCGGTACTCCTACTCCCTAGGCGTAGTCCCAAAATCATGGAAGACGGCTTTCATCCACCCGATCCCTAAAAAAGGCGACCGCTCAGACCCGTTCAACTACCGGCCAATCGCCATCACTTCCTTGTTCTCCAAAACAATGGAGTCCATTGTAAACTGCCAGCTCATGAGGTATCTTGAGGATCACCAGCTGATTAGTGACCGCCAATACGGTTTTCGCCGTGGTCGGTCAGCTGGTGATCTTCTGGTCTACCTCACTCACAGATGGGCGGAGGCAGTAGAGTTCAAGGGGGAGGCATTGGCCGTTAGTTTGGACATTGCGAAGGCCTTCGATCGGGTTTGGCACAAAGCGCTTCTTTCGAAGCTCCCTTCCTATGGGCTTCCCGAGAAATTATGCGATTGGATCACCAGCTTTCTTGCAGATCGGAGCATGAAGGTCGTTGTAGACGGTGCAAGCTCCGATTGCAAGCCTATTAATGCTGGTGTTCCACAGGGCTGCGTGCTATCGCCAACGCTGTTTCTTCTGCATATCAATGATATGTTGCTTACCCGTAACATTCATTGCTATGCAGATGACAGCACTGGTGATGCTCTTTACACCGGCCGAGCCAATATTTCTCGGGAAAACGTCTCCGAGTGCCGGGACAAACTTGTGTCTGAAGTCGAGTCTTTGCTGAACAGAGTCTCGGATTGGGGACGACTAAATCTAGTCCAGTTTAACCCCCAGAAGACACAAGTTTGCGCGTTAACCGCTAGAAAGAACCCCTTTGTCGTATCGCCTCAGTTTCAAGGCACTCCCCTTGTTGCCTCAGCCAGTATCGGAATCCTCGGCGTCGACATATCGAGTGGCGTGCAGTTTCGTGGTCACTTAGAAGGGAAGGCCAAATTGGCCTCTAAAAAGCTTGGCGTGCTCAGCAGAGCGGGACAGTATTTCATGCCGGCACACCGCCTGCAACTTTACAAGGTGCAGGTTCGGCCACACATGGAATACTGTTCCCATCTCTGGGCTGGGGCTCCCCAGTACCAGCTCCTTCCACTTGACCGCATCCAGCGCAGAGCGGCTCGAATTGTCGACGACCGAGTGCTTTCCGATCGGCTCGATTCACTGGCACTGCGAAGAGATGTTGCATCTCTTTGCGTATTTTATCGCATCTATCACGGGGAGTGCTCTGAGGAATTGTTCGGATTAATCCCAGCCGCCAAATTTCGTGGACGCACTACACGGCAAACGTCCCGATACCATCCACACCATCTGGATGCTTGGCGGTCCACCACTGTACGTTTCACAAGGAGTTTTCTTCCACCGGTGATTTTTCCGGACCGATACGACCTGGGGACCTTCAAGAAAAGAGCTTACTCCTTTCTAAAGGGCCGGCAACGCACCGGGCAATTCTCCTGGTGTTGCGGTTGATCATGGGCGGCGGTAGTCATGTAACATCAGGTGAGCCGCATGCTCGTTTGCCCCCTCTTGTATATAAAAAAAAAAGATATGCCTTATATTCCAATAGATTTGATATTGTGGAATTTCCTTTGACAAAACCATGCTGTTGCTCAAAGAGAGCTGGTTGTACATGATAATAAATTCGATCATATATTACAGATTCAAACACTTTCGCGATACAAGAAAGAATACTGATCGGTCTATAGTTTTCGCATAACGAATAATCACCTGATTTGTGTATTGGAACAACATGTGCAAGTTTCCACTCTGATGGAAACGACCCTGCTCTTAAAGACTTATTAAAGAGAATTGTCAAGGGTAGACTTAGTTCAGTAGCACATCTTTTGAGGAATGTAGGTGGTATTTGGTCTGGTCCTGCCCCTTTATTAATATTTAGTTGCTTTAATGTAAGAGTTACATCATGTTTTGACACAGTAAATTCCGATAGCACATTTTCACACATTTTGAGTGATGGCAGTACTGATTGGGCGGAATCTTCGAATACTGAACTAAAGTACTGCGATAGTAAATCGCAAATTCCTGCTGCGTCTGAAGCTCTGGCATTACCAAGCGTTATTGTGCTTGGGATACCTTTTTTAGCTTTTCTGTTATTAAAAAAACTCCAATAAGCTTTGGTATTCGTTTTGATAGCGTCTTCAGTTACGTTAATAAAAGCAGAATAACATTCCTCCAACAAAGACTTGGATCTAGCACGCAGCATGGAAAATGTATCGTAATCTCGGGGATTACCATACATTTTATACTTTTTATGGAATTTTTTCTTTTCTGCAAGGCACTTTTTTAGCGCTGTTGAGAACCATATTGGGTGAGTGGAGGCTTCTTTTTTTAAAGGAACGTATTTAACAATAATTTCACTAATTACTGAATAAAAGGAATCCACCGCCAAGTCAACTTGGTCGTCTGAAAGGAGAGTCCCCCAGTCAACACCCTTGATTTCTCTACGTATAGCATCATAGTTACCTTTATCAAAATTAAAACGTTTATTATACTTAGGTTTGATATACTTTGGCTTAGACAGTGTGTTAACCGATATTTCAAGTGAAGGGTGATATTTATCGATACGGTTTGTAGCATAGACTAATTTTAATATAGATTTAGCTTACTAATTTGTGTACAGCAATTTCTCGCGAGTCTACTTACGGGGCTCTGACAGATTAATAGATTAATTTAATATTTTTTTAATTTTAATATTTTGTTATTTTTAATTTTTTTTTGTAAAATTATCATTTTTAAAATCAATTTCAAATTTATAGCGACCGCTTGGCCCCTGAGCTATGAAGGTTCAGAGCCACTTATAAAACTTCATTGCTATTGCTTTTGAGCGTGAATACAAACTACCAGAGTTTCATTGTAATCGCATGAACGATTGAATGCATACGGGCAAACAAAACAACCTCAATTTTATCTACAGCCCCTAGTAAAAGCCAAAAAGTTTTTCTGGATTTTTCCGTAATTGTGTCTTAATAAAATAATAATAATAATATTCTTTATTTGCAAGAACATGGTTTTACAATGGTGTTCGAGTACAATTCGTTCTACATATTATACCTCAGTGGTGTGCAAATATTAATGGTCAAGCGACGTCTAGTGACATATAGCGAAATCCAAGTTACAAATAGGGCTGATAAATTCTCTTCTAATGAATTCTTCGCCTCCAACACACGACAAATTGACATTTACAAGTACTTGTATCAAATGAATGTTATAAATAAGTCGGTAGCGTGTTACGCATTATTGACATAAGCAAGAACCCATCACACGCAAAGGAACTCAACGTCCATTATTTATCCTACTAGAGGTCATCGCTTCGTTATCATTCACATGGCATCGCATCATATAGATCATTGTTTTCATATACAATTAAGGTGATAAGTTAACACATAACCGTGTAGCGGAGATGTAAGAATATCCAGAACCCCACATCATCCCGTGGGTGTCGTAACATCATCAAAGAGAAAGATATCAAGAGATGAGCAGCAGCGTCTTTCTAATAACGACTAAAATTAAAAAATTGCGGTTGCCAACTTGTTTACCAAGTGTGGTAACTCTGGTAATTATTCTCCATGAGGCAATCATTGAGGAAGGCATTTGTTCAGCAGTTGACTTTAATAAGCTGTAAAAGTAACGTTAACCAGCACATAATCCATTTGATATCAAGTGGTTGCTTTAGCCTATAGTCACTTTCTTCTATCTTTGATTAAAGATCGGACTGCAGACCATTTTTCAGTTCTGATGGCTTAGATGAAATGCCTCGTTACCAGTGAAAAGTCTCTTTATCTCTCGTCACTCGCTAGAAACACAGCAGCAAAATAATTATACGTGGTAGAGCAATGCTGAAGTTATATTAAAAGTATATTTGTAGCACAAATGGTTCGGTTCGACCGGGGAAGTACCGCGCTCTCATAGAATACCAGCGTAAAATAGTAGCTTACTGCTGCTGTGTTTCGTATAGTGAGTGTAGAGTACCGCAGACCCCTTTTACTTTAAACGAGGCATTCCATGTTAGTCCTCACGTGTCACCCGTGAGTACTACACACGCATCTGCATTTTGATTCGTAATCAATCAATAGGATAGATGTAGATGTCTATGGGCCACAGCGATCACTTACCATCAGGTGGACTGTGTGCTCGTTTGTCACTCTATCCTATAAAAACAATCCGCGGTAATATGTCGTAAGAAATATATATATATATATATATATATATATATATATATATATATATATATATATATATATATATATATATAAGCAGTGCCAAAAGTGTGATATTTATTTTAATTATTTACTACTTTTGACATAACACATAAATACTACTGCCTGTCACCCAGAGGGGTAGGCAGAGACTACAGACTTCCATTTGGCACGATCCTGACACACCTCTTTCGCCTCCTCCACATCCATATACCTACGCATACATGCTCGTCGGTTAAGGGTACTCCTAATTTTGACCATTTTCAGTATGTCGTCAATTTGGTAGATATACTTTCACCCAGGACGTCCGTTTCCGACTCTGCCGTTCACTTCTGAAACATAAATTTGCTTTGTCATTCTTTCCACATGACCAAACCGCCGAAGCATTCCTTTCTTAATCCTGGTCACAACATCATCTTGCAAAACCACACTTATCTCTTATCACACAATTTCTCACCCTTTCGTTCAGGTTCAGCCCTAACATACTCCTTAACGACTACTTATGACTTAGCCTATTATGCGAAATCTACATTAATGACCCTTCCGTTGGATTTCAAGACCAACGTATTACGATTAATAAAGATATCAATAGTTATTTTGCAACCATCCGCTAAATTAGGCAGGGCGGGAGGTGCTCTTCAAACTTATTATATTCGCTAATTTAGCGGATGGTTGCAAAATAACTATTAATATCTTTATTATAATGGATTTCCGCAAAGTAACGCCTGATTCTATCAATTATATTACGATTATTAAAATAAAAGAAAACGTAACGTAATCGGTAGTATGGACGTAATTTGTTACTTTATCTAATCATATGAAATACGGCAGATGGCACGCTGCACCCTGTCTGCAGTCAGTTTGTCCCCACATGCTTTACTCCGCGTTCATCATCGAATACAGCGTGAGAGAGTGAGCAGTGAGAGTACTGCGATCAGGTGGTAGAAAAATAAATAAAGAAATAAAGTTAAAAAGAGCTGTACCTATTCAAATAGACTCCTAAGCGTAAGAAGAGTCCTATCACCTAAAAAAGATAGTATATAGATATACTACTCGCACGGTTTAAGAATGAGATTTAAAATGGCGTAGCCTCTATTCACCTTTCGCTCATACACTGTCGCCATCTATGCTCACACCCGTCGGTAAAGTCTGCAAAAAAAAAAACGTAGCGACATGCGTTTTTCGGTACGTTCTAAGATAACTTCAGTCCAAGTTATCATTAGAGTCAATGGTAACAAATTCCTATATTAAACTACAAAAAAATCAGTTTTACTAATCTGTGAGCTGCGGCGGGGTCAAAGAGTTTTCTTCATAATTATTGTTGATTTCGTTTGTAAATATTATTCTATAAAATATTAACAGGGGTGATTTACACCAAATTTTTTCCGAAAAATCTAGAGAATATAGTATTGAATATAAGAAAATAGAAATACTTCAAAGATAAAATAAATTGTCTTAAATGATTATCTAAAGTCTAGTTAACACCATATTAATATATCGCACTCAGAAGAAGCCGGAACTGGTCGCTAGTTATAAATGTTATTTTTACATTAATACACCTACTTGTGTATACCATTCTTTTCAAATATTATCCCATTAATAGAAAATTTCCAATTAACCGAATAATATTACGGTATATAGAGAAATACCCTTAGAGTATTTATTACATTAGTACTGTTACATACTCTAAAGCCAGTGCCTCACTTGACGGAAATTCCGACGCCGAACTTCCGCGGGAGTAAATCCGTTACCATAAGTTGCAGCCAACTGATAATCTGCCACTAAATATTCAGTGGCAGATTATCAGTTGACTGCCAACGCTTATACGGCGTGTTCGACTAGAAATTGGGCAATTTCATACTTTGTTAGACATAATCCAGATAAAGCATTCGAATATTATCGAAAGTCCGTACAATCATTTGATGTATTGTTGAATTTAACGAAGGACTATAATATTACCAAGCAAAATACAAAACTTAGAACGGCTATATCTCCTGAAAGAAGGCTGACCGTTACATTAAAGTAAGATAAATATTATTTAGGTTTTCTTTTTGTTTGAGAGGTCCCTGGAACTTCATCAGTTTGAGTTGGACTCAAATTCTCAATTACAGTTAATTGCGAGTTTGCATTACTTGATAATTCATTAAAAGAGTTTTCATTTTGGCGTTCTATCTGGCTTTTCTCTAGAGTCCCTAAGGCAAACTCTATTTTGCACTTCGATAATAAGTCGTTCAGTGTCGAACATCCTGTGGGTGCGCCGTCACCGTGAGTTATCCGCCAAATGTGGCGCGATGCATACAAATACCTGGAACGCGACGTTGCCGATCTTACGCCGACGGAAGATCGGTGCGCGGAGGACGGAGCAGACGCGAGAGCAAGCAGTCCGCCACGGAGCGACTGATCGTCCGCGACAGAACGACCGATCTTCCGCGTAGTGTGCCCGCTATTTGTAATTTATATGCAATAACATGTATTGACGTTCCGCCGCGGAAGATCTGCGACGGAATTTCCGTCAATTATGGCGCTGGCCTAAGGATATAACGTTATTAGCAGGTTTTCGCTATTGTTATCGTGCATGTTGACAGTAAAGGCTCGATGAGCCGCCACTTCTAATTTCTTACATTCTTTATCCGTATGGACAACACTATAAAGTATTATATATGTAAAGGTACGCGATAACTTCCGTATAAATAAATCTATTCCGTATTTTATATTCAATTCACTGTACCTAGTCGCATTGTTCTAATATAAAGCAGCGACGACGTGACGTCACGTGCAATGACACCACTGACAAGGGAAGTGCTTAGAATGCTTACTGACACAAGAAATCTTATTTTGTAGAAATAATTTTCTACCTACATCTAGCACTATTTTAAAACTTTAAGAGAACTGTAACTTTAGCTATTATTAATTTGCAAGATGGTGACCGTCGTAGGAAAACGGGACATTGCCCGCTGGACGCTCTTCATGGAGCTTCTGTATTAATAAATCGAAGTCAAATAGTTCCTGATCAAATCCAGTAATTAGTTGTTGAAATAATACTAGTTTTTACGGAATTTATCGCGTATATTTAACTTTTTAAATACCCGACGTTTCAACGCTTTACATGTCCCTCTGCAAGATGCAGGAGTGTACAAGCTTGATTGTGAATGTGGTCTCTCCTACATAGGACAAACTAAAAGATCAATAAAAACCCGCGTTAAAGAACATATAGCTGATGTGAAGAATCGACGCTCCGGGAAGTCTGCAGTCTGTGAACACGTACAGGATCGCCCCCGTCACTTCATCACATTTGATAGACCGCAAATACTCGCTAAAGAACACCGATTCCTTCCAAGGATGATTCGCGAGGCTCTTGAAATCAAAAAACATCCTAATTTCAATAGAGAAGATGGCTGGGTGCTACCATCTGCTTGGGATCCTATAATAAATGAAATTAAATCCCAACCCAAGCATACAACTGCAAGACTTCAAGATACCATAAGTTCATACTGCATAGATTGGAACAAAAGTTAAATTTTAATCTTTGGTAACCGCGGTTAACTATGACATATGGACGTTGAACATCTCAGTCCCGCCCGTGACCATGAGTGCTGTAAAGCGTTCGAAACGTCGGGTATTTAAAAAGTTAAATATACGCGATAAATTCCGTAAAAACTAGTATTATTTCAATGTGTAGTGTTCGCGTAAATATAAGAAATCATCAGTAATTAGTTGACCTGTGCGTCAAATTGTATTATCAAGTTATTGGCTTAAATCATTCTTCAGTAGAGTAGCGCGTTAACATTACTTTAAAACTTTTCTTTTTGGTTTCTTTAAATAAAATATTTAAAAAAAGGCTAGCTTTTCTAAATTAAAACTTGGAAGTCTCATAGGGGAGATAGTTGTGTAACAGTTGCCACGCTTGGCACGCGAGTTGGCAATCATAGTTACTTTGTTTTTTAGTTCTTGGTGCCAAACCACTGCAGCTCATCTTCGGACGCTGTTTAGTATGGTGAGTGTAGAGAACCGGAGAGCCCTTTTTACTGGAAACGAGGCATTCCATCTTAGTCCTCAGTGGGGGGAACGCATCTGCGTTTTGTTCCTTAATTAACGATAGATGTGGATGTCTATGGGTAACAGCATCCACTTACCATCAGGTGGTCTATGTGCTCGTTTGTCAACCTTATTCTATAAAAACTTTGAACTCACGGGACGATATGCGGCAGTAGATCTTACACCGCCATGATAAAAATATAACCGTAACTAAATCCGTAAATCTATTTGCATTTAAAATAGATCTGAAAAAATATAATAATAAATATTTTTATTTAATAATTAAACTTGGGCTTTATGAAGAAAGTTAAAAGAACCATGTCATCGCTCAAACAACTCCCTACTGCGAGAATACCTTATGATAATAAGCCGCAGAAACTTACAAGTAGACTATTTTTCTTCCAACTGTCACCATTTAATCTTATGAAATATAACCACTACAGCCTTTGAAAGTCCCCATTAATGTTGCCTCATGGCGGGGATATTTTCTAAAGTTGCCACGCTTAGCTGACGGATCGGCAGCCGCAGCATTTCACAAAATATATACAAAGTTAAAAAAACGGTCAAAGGGAGCTCATTATGTCCATGTACATACTTGAGATGTAATGCCTCGTTACTCACAGTGATACACTTTTTTTCACTGTTCTAAGCCAACACTTTACTACAATCCCACTTGATGTTAAGTACGACGTGGTAGAGTCAGAGTCAAAGTAAAGTAAAGTTACAGACTTTATACGTTCCACTGCTGGGCACAGTCCTCCCCCTCATTTCTGAGAGGGTTTTAGGGCAAGGAAGTGTCCGCCGCGCTGCCCCAATGCGTGTTGGCGAACTTCACATGTCTTCGAAACATATTTTTTTTTATTCCTCAGACATGCAGGTTTCCTCACGATGTTTTCCTTCACCGCCGAGCACGTGGTAAACCGGCACTTAAAATTTCAGTTGACAATTTCATTGGTGCCAGCGGGGATCGAACTCGGGTTACTCGTGTTCTGTTATATTTACAGCAAGCATTAACCATCTGAGCTACCACGGCTCTAGATGAAGAGGAAAGAGATTCTGGTAGAGTCATGATGCAGGTATATTATGTTTGTAGTACGAATGGGTCGGCTCGATCGGGAAAGGACAACGCTTTCACAGAATAGCACCGTAAAATAGCAGTTCAATGCTGCTATGTTTCGTATGGTGAGTGTAGAGAACCCAAGACCCTTTTTACTGGAAACGAATCATTCCATCTTTATCCCCAAGGCTGGCAACGCATCTGCATTTTAATTCTTAATCGAGGATAAGTGTAGATGTCTATGGGTCACAGCATCCACTTACCATCAATTGAACTGGGTGCTCGTTTGTCACCCACATTCTATAAAAAGTGGTGATGCAGTTTAAGATAAAAGGCTATTATTCTTGCCTTGGCAATTTAAACATCCACATTGTGACCGGATGGAAAGACAGATGCTGGTAACTTATTCCACTCCTTTGTTGTACGCATGACTAACGATGTAGCAAACCGTTTGGTACTAACGTAACAATATTTTACTAGCGCGGGCCTTGCCTAATCGAGCCGACCTATTCTTGCAACAACAGCGTGATTCTATCACGAAAAAATAGTTCATTTAAAAAAAGCTGTCTTCAAAGAACTAAAAAGAGTAAAATAAGTAATTTCACATTCTTAAGTCAAAGCTTTAACCTTTCTATATACACTACGTCTTAGCACCGAATGATAAATTATTTTGTTCTTTTAGTTCTTTGAAGTCCGGTTTTTACTATAATGAAACGATATTTTACCTATTTGAGTATACTAGGAATATAAAAATCTCAATGTCTAGATTTAAAATTTATTCCCATATTTTGACGTTGCGGTCCAAATTTATGTCCAAACACCCCCGAATTTAGAACCTCCTTTTTTGAAGTCGGCTAAAAGGTGACTAAATATCCTTAGTCGGTGATCGTTTTGTTACTGCATAACAATTTAAAAGTATTTTTCCTTGCATTGATATTGTATTGTGGCTACGATTAAATATTTTGTTTAATTTTTCCTTCTTTAGAAACTAATTAAAATAATACAACTATAGTGCCGATTTCATAGTTCAATAGACTTATTAAAATTTGTTTATATCAATGGTTTAACTATCATTTTTAACACTGTAATTCGGGTCTTGGTTATGAATAAATCGCGAAGTCAATAAGATTATTTAGACTCCGGCAATTCTGAAATTGTCAATTACGTTTTAATTTAGACACGAGCGAAGCGATGTATGAAAATTGGTTTCTCTGCCCTAATACTCTCTTGGAGTTGAGATTGGTTTTATAAATACAAAAAAGTAAGATGTATATTATCAACTTTTATACTTTTTAAATATGCGATTTATTTTTAATCGTCAGATAAAAATTATGAATAAATATATATATATATATATATATATATATATATATATATATATATATATATATATATATATATATATATATATATATACAAACAAATTTAAAACTACAGTTTTATGAATGAATTATTTCGATTGTTATTCCTTAATATATAAGGTAGGTTATAATTTATTGGTAGAATCACTTTTATAATATGAGGATTTAAAAATCGGTTCTTCAATGAAATACTTTTTTATTTAAATACTTATTTTTTTTACAAAAAATGGTAAATAGACGGCCGTAGAAAGTGCCGTGGTAGTTCAGGGGTTAACCGCTTACCGTAAATTTCAAAGTACGCGATTAACCCGGGTTCGATGCCTGCCGTCATTAATGCTATTGTTAATTGCAAATATAATTGCTGATTTACCACTTACTCGACTATGGAGGAAATTATTATAATCAGATATACTTACAAGATGTGAAGTCCACCAACACACAAATAGGAGCCGCACGGTGAACACTTTCTTACCCTAAAGCCCTCTTAGAAATTAAAGACCTATACCAGCATAAATGGTAAATATACAGGCTGTAAGTTAACTTAACTTTAAACAGAAAATTTTAACGAAAATAACAAACATAAGATTCACTGTATGTTTGCGGTAATTCACGCTTATAAAAATTTTTGGGAATGACATGGAAATTCTTGCCTTAAAATTAATTCCAAAAGTCAAATACTACGAGTGGAAATGGGAAGCCGACGCGACATTTAGGAAGCAATTGTATAGAATAGAATGGAAAGTAATGCAATAGATTTTTTTACTTTTATAAGCCAGTACTTTTATATTCCACCTGATGGTAAGTGGAGAAGTAGCCAACTACGGTAAAGTGTAGACTAAGGTTAACAAAAACCTATTCATTCTTACCTTGAAGTCACACATGTTTTAATGGGATGGAAATACAATGCTTTGCTGTACGCATTATGAGGTCGGTGAATTTTCCACATTTCGCAAAGAAGGAGTCAAGGGAAGCTGGCATTTATTCGTGGTACTCCACTTTATCTGACTTTTGTAATTTAAAAGTTAATTTAACTTTATTAATTAAGCGTAGACTGTTCGTCCGATCTTTATACTGTAAGTTTCCAGTTTCGATTTTTTATCTGTACTTATAACAAGTTTTCCAAGTAAAATCAAGACTCAACGAAAGTGATATGTTTAGAAATAGTATACAGTAAAATTATGATTTTATATCAAGAATGAGACATACATTAAAATAAATTAAAGATTTAGCAAAAAAATCAGTAAACTTTTTAGTAATTTCGATAATTTAAATATTTGAACGCTGCTTTACTAAACCTTAGAAAAAATTATCTGAGATTATACCTATCCAACTTGTAAACTGAAAGAGCCCAATTGTAAGAGCCATTTCTGAGAAGTGAGTTTAATAATAATTTTCGTTTGATTCGTTTTACAGGTCGCGTCTACCTACAACAACTGCTGCATAAAATCAAATATTGTTTATAATAACGTAATAACTTATCAACTTTTCATTTAGAGGCGAGGGAAAAATGCTGTAAACTAAATAAGTTTTTAGATTATAACCTGTCAACTGTACACTATGGTATACTATGGTGTGGAAAGAATATAACTCACCACACCATAGTATAAAACCACAAAAAATTATATATAATCATAAAATAATAAGATAAGTAACAAAAACCAATTTGTTATTTTGAAAATTCATAAACCACGTGACGTATTAATAAGATTTTCATTATCTGTGAAACGAAATGTGTAAAACTCGTTTTTATTTTAAATATATTTTGGCGTGGCTTCTGGGCTTTTAAACCATTTTAAAACGCATTCCGTCTCCAAAAGTCTATTGAGAATGATAAACATAATAATATTACTTTTTTCAATGATACACTAATGAAAATTCAATTATGCGACATGAAATAAGGAAAATAAAGGCACTTTTGTAAGATATTTTACATCACTAGACGCGTTAGAAAATTTTCAGGTCAAGATATGACATTATTCTTTACACATAATTTTTTAATCATCATTATTATTATTTAAAATATTTAAAATCTTTACGATTTAATCGCACTGCAGCTATATTATGACTGTAACACGAATGGGACGACAGAGGTAGAAACACGTTCTTCCAGAATATCAGCGGTGAGTGTAGAGAACCAGAGGCCCATTTCACTGAAAGCGAAGCGCTCTATCTAAATCCTTAGTGGCGCATCTCCATTTTGATTTTTAACCGTGGATAGATGTAGATGAATCTGAAATTTTTGGATAACCCATCCACTTACCATCAGGCGGACTGTGTGTTCATTTATCACACAAATATATTCAAAAAGGCATTTAATAAAGCAATTACTTTTTGTGCCAATGCTTTGACTATTGAAAAGTACGCATAGCACTATAAAAATGTACGCAACTGCACAAAAAATGTTATGCTTACAAATAGTATCTATAATAACGTATTTTTGCCCAACTGTGGGCCCGTGTGGGATAGAATACATAAGAAAATAATTAAAACTTAAAATAACCAGACCATATTGCAGGATCCCAACTCCCGCAACCTGGCATGGTAGGCCTACCTATTATATAGTATATTCTTTGGCCCTACGCTTTAATCGTTAGTAGTACTATTATACCTATTTTCTGTGACATTAGGCTTTTAGAAAAATTATCTCGGTAGTGAACTTAACAATCTTATTGCGCGAGAAGTAAGTTTCTTGCTTTGTGCGTGAAAACACGGAGAAAACTAATTTTCCCATAAATTAGACATAGCAAGGTCGATTTATCGGCCCCGTAAAACCCAATATGAGCATACGTTACACATGGCAAGTATCAACGAATTTGTAACGTTTTTAACCTTGAACAGGCCATTAGACATCTGCATCTATCCTCGTTTGCGAATCAAAATGAAGATGCGTTTTCACCCGTGAGGACTTAGATGGAATGCCTCTTTTCCAGTAAAAAGGGTCTCCGGTTCTCTACACTCACCATACGAAACACAGCAGCATTAAGCTGCTATTTGACGCTGGTATTCTGTGAGAGCGTGGTCGTTCCCCGGTCGAGCCGACCCATTCGTGCTACAACTATACAATTAATATAGTTGCAGCATGGCTCTACCACGTATAATTAACTTCAAATTAGTTGTATCTATTGACAGATAAATGTAATAAATTGTTATTAAAAACCAAGAAAAATATCTACATGCCATAGGCTTCTACCTCGCTCACCCATTTGACAATTTTTTTCTTTACGGGTAACGATAAAAATGTCAACTGGTATTTACTACCTAAGTTGGAACTATGGTATAGTTTTAACGTATGGTGCCGCTGTTAGAGTATCCACTATCCTATATCGACCAGACGTTGTCGTGAGATGCCACAGAGGGATATTAACCAGGAGAGGTGGCAGAAGCGCATATCTAATAAGAACTAAAAATTAAAAAATAAACTGCAATTGCCAGCCCGCCAGCTAATCGTAACAATGATGTGAAATATGGGGGATATTTGTGACGCAATCTACGGGAAAGCCTATGTTTAGCCGGGGACTTTATATAGGCTATAACGCGACCGGTATGATGTAGTTTAAAAATTAAGACAATTATAAAGCACCAAACCGAAAAAGTTACCAATTTTATTGGGCTAAAAAAATTGTAAAAATACGTATGCGAACGAAGTTGCGGATGCAGGTAGTAAATAAAGAAACAAATATTTGAAGTGTACATACTCATAAATAACTTTCGTATGACAATGTAGCTAGACACATGTGTACTTTGTAAGGTAGCTAATTGCTGACGGCGCTATTATTATTTATTTAAAAGCGCTAGTCACAACACAATCGGCACTTTTTTGGTTAATGTGGTCTATTGCAATCAGATGTCTAGATATTAAGATAAATATATAATGTAAAGTTACAGCATTTATAGGTCCCACTCCTGAGT
This sequence comes from Parnassius smintheus behrii, assembly GCA_036936625.1. Classification (NCBI taxonomy): domain Eukaryota; kingdom Metazoa; phylum Arthropoda; class Insecta; order Lepidoptera; family Papilionidae; genus Parnassius; species Parnassius smintheus. The sequence goes on from JAUPFT010000028.1 coordinate 35,836,946, forward strand.
ACAGGCCTCCTCGCGTTTCTGAGTGAGTTTTAGAGCGGGGAAGTGTCCACCGCACTTCCCCGATGCGATTTTGCAGACTTCTCATGTATTTGAAATATTAATTTTTAATTTTGCAGATATGCTACTTCGCCATATTTCCCTTTACCGCTGAGGACTCTAATAAAAATATTACATTAGTTGTATTGCTAAATCGTAATACAGTTAATGTAATATCTTTATTCGAGTGTTGTAACTGTGTGACTGAGTAAACAATAAAATGAAGTGTATATTGTGATGCGTTGTTATTTTATCTTCCACTACCTCGAGTAAGTTGAATTATTTAATGGTTTAATGTACCATAGGGCCGTGGTAGCTCAGATGGTTAACGCTCGCTGTAAATATAACAGAACGCGAGTAACCCGGGTTCGATCCCCGCCGGCACCAGTGAAATTGTTAATTGCAATTTTAAGTGCTAATTTACCGCGTGCTCGGCGGTGAAGGAAAACATCGTAAGGAAACCTGCATGTCTGAGGAATAAGAAAAAAATATTTTCGAAGACATGTTGAAGTTCGCCAACACGCATTGGGGCAGCGTGGCAGACACTTCCTTGCCCTAAAACCCTCTCAGAAATGATATTAAAGTACCATACACGATGTAGGTATTCAATTATTATTTGGGTCAAATTTTTTACAGTACATGTGAGTCATATTTACTTTATGCTGACGTCAAATAGTCTACGTTAACGAAATTCACAATTACGACAAATTGCTTTATATATCATTTGTTAAATTGACGGTAACATTAGAGATTTATGACCAAACATACTGATGATGTTTGACGTCACCTGTCTGAATATTTTACGCCTGGTGTAAATGAGAAAGCATACTATATACATAGTGCGATCTGTATGAAGCCTTATGGTCTGTCTTAAATTTTTTCCGTAGTCGCTTACGGGAATCTCTCGTAGACGCACCTCAAACACACACACACACACACACACATACACACACACACACACACACAAACGCGCGAACGCTCGTGCGCATGCATGTACTTCAAATGGTACTACAAATATTCATACCTGGAACAAAATACGTACTACATTGTTGCGTGTTGTAAAAGGCGCCTGTGGGATATGCTAAAAATATCTTTAATCTTCTATATAGCATAGGCATCCCACTTATGTCAGACTTAAATAACCCAGACTGCTCTCGGCATTGTTGAAGGTTGAAGACGTCTGGTACTATGTTTGTCAATCCATCTGCCAATCGTGACAGTTAAGGCAAATCCTTCCAGCAGTGGGCTAATAACGAAGAAGGATATCTTGGCTGAGAGTCAATAGAACGAACGGTCGTTCGTTCTATTGACTCTCAGCTAACTTAAAATAGCTAGTTTAAATTAAACGGAACACCAAAAATCGACGTGCGTACAAATAAAATAGAAATTCGTAGTTATAGTCCCAGCGGTGAACGTCAAGAAAGGTTGTTTATCCGGAGTTTTTTTTAGCTTAGCTACAATCCTACCTAGTAAGTGGTGTTGTAGCCTAAGATTGTGAATAGCACTGACTTAATAAAAACCTATTCACTCTTGCCTTGAAGACACCCACACTGTAATCGTATGGATGGAAAACGTTTAGTTCGAATGCGTGGTAAGTCAACAACGAAAGGATGAAGACTGGCTGAACGTCTTGTTGTCCGATAGTGTGTGTATAGGTAGAAAAATATACTTTTGAATTGAAAACTTCTTGGAATCGTTGTGATTCGAAACACGATGAAACGAAAAAAATAACACTAAAAAGAGACAAACGTATTCATCTCGTATGAGTAATTACAATAATGTACAATACAATATAGAATTTAGCTTACGAGAGAATGAGATAGAATAAACATGGTTTCCTATTATCCCGGTCTCCTTTTATGAAGGTTTCACTTCAACCGTGGTTAAACTGCACACACTTTTTCTGGGTATCAACCCAAATAATATTTATATTTAATAGTATTTAACCCTATTTAGTTATAGTATTAGTAATTACTATTAACATACTCTCACTAATATAACTTGACAGATGCTTTCATATTTTTACAAAGCAGTCATAATTTAAATTATTATTCGGACTTCACTTTACACAGTTTTACCCAAAAGCTATGCCTACTTTGTCATGAATAAATCGAATACATGTAAACAGGCCTCTCTCACTCTTGCTACATGCGTGATGTAAATACCTACAATCATGCAAACTTCAGGTTACATACGCAGTCAGGGCTAACGCATTTTAGGTGAGCGGCATCCTAGTGAATTTCGAAATTATTAACACTGTATTTACATAAATATTTTGTAAATACTTATATAAATATTTTTGTTCATTGTTTAGTATATTTAAATATAGGAAAAAATAGAATATTATAGAAAATATATTTATTAACAATTTTGAAAATATAATAATGAAAAAAAAACAGCAAATGATTTAATTTTATTATTAACGAATATTATTTTTTTTACTCCGTACCCATGTTTTTCCTCGTAATATTTACTTAAATTATACGTTTAAAATTTTTTCCACTCTTAAATTGAATAACCATTAATTAGAAAACTGTAAAAAATGTAAGACATTATATAAAATTAAAACAGTTGTAAATTAAACAAATAAATGTAATACAATATATTAAATTAAAACAGTTTTTTAAATTTTTAAATTAAACAAATAATTAGAAGGCACTATACGTATTTTATTTTTTTACTCTTTATTGAAAGCCCTAGGCAACTACGGATTATCGTCTGTGACCTGACGTAGGAACTTCGATTAATTTCGATGATCGAAGGGTATGAAGGTAAAAATATGCAAAGCCATACCGACAATCGCGAGCAACGATTAAGTTTAATTTGGTCTACGTGCGTATAATTACTGATTAGAGAAATTAATCAGTAATTATAACGTAGGCTAACTTCCGTACGTAAGTAGTATTACATATTCTGTGCAATTTTAGTCAGCTGTAACTAATTGCACACGGCTATACCCAGGCAGAGATGTAAGTATTTTAACTAGGGACAATAGGGGCTGGTGCAAAATTTGGAGTGTGAGCAAATAATTTTTATCTTTCTTCTATGAAAAAAAAAATATTTTCAAAAAATGTGGAAGTTATTCGTTTGATACCAATTTTTAAAAATAGAAATCTCATTGGATCTTCACGTTTCGAAGTCTAGTATACAGAACATTTTTTAATAATATTTAGTTTATAGTTATACAAAATTTTGAAATAATATTCTTTTTATAATATACATATAATGAATAGTTTTTGTATACCCGTCCTATAACCTAAACAATACCATGAATGCGTAAGGAAAACAGATTTGTGTTTACCAAATTCATTTTATATATATCTAGATATTTTTGAGAGCATATCTAAGTTCAATAAATTTTTTTTTAACTTTTAAATCAATAAATTGAATCTTTAATATAGTGCAACGTTCTCTATTCAAGATCTTTACTTTTGCAACGAAGTCCTTTACTTTTGTCAAACAAGACAGAAACATTTTTGGAATTATGCTTTTTCTATGCTTTGAATAACCTTCTTAAAAAAGACTTAAAAGAATTCAATTACTTTTCAAAATTAGTTGAAGAAAAATTTTATTTCGTCAAATTGAAATTGGATTGTTGGTAGAAAAATCTATAAAAGTTTAGAATCGTTTGCAGGATAAGGAAGAGAGTGGGGAGAGGGTAGTGACCCCTATTTTTCACGGTGTCCCAGGGTGGCACATAATATAAATCCGATATACCTAGGTGTAACCGTACTTCAGCTTTTAGCCGTTACAGTTACACACTTGGCTGATTTCTTATGTAGGTATAGTTTGCAATGACGGGTCGTCCATTTCAATTTTACGAGTATATAGTCGAGGGTAGTAATGGCTTCCACTTGCGTTACGTGCAAAAAAATGCTGCCTGGGCTGACCGAGTTATTTTGAAGATTTTACAGCTAGTTTTTTAAAATAACTGTTAAGGTTCATTTACCACATATGTACTGTACAAGTATTGTTATATTTATACCGATATCGAGGCAATCCATCTTGGTTCTCAGGGGTTTCATCACATGTGAATTTTGATTTTGAATCAAGGATAGACGTAGTTGTCTCTTACATACTTAAAAATATTATTACAATAGAATTTGTTGAATTTCGATTCATTCATACCCTCTTTCGTAATATTTTTAATCTCAGAATTTACCATTGAGTTAAATTGAACGTATATAATTTAAGGGTAACCTGGCATTGCGGCGTATTGGATCATTAAGAGGTTTATAATTGTGACGCGGTACGTTACGTCATTAATTAAGTCCTAATAAAGAGAATAGAGTTGGTTGTATCGTTCCTTATTCTAATACTGTATTCCAGGACTACGTTCGAATTAATAATAATTAAGTCTTTGTTTAATTACGATTACAAAGTACGTGATAGAGCCACGCTGCATCTATATTATGGTTGTAGTACGAATAGGTCAACTTGACCATGGAAGAACCCACTCTCCCAGAATACTAGACAGCAGTTCAATACTGCTGTGTTTCGTATGGTGAGTGTAGACAACCGGAGGGTTTTTCAACTAGAAACAAGGCATTCCATCGTAGTCCTCAGGGGTGACAGCGCATCTGCATTTGATTGTTAACCCAGGATAAATGTGGGTATGTATGCGCCACAGTACCCATTTACAATCAGGTGGTGAGCTCGTTTTTCATTCTTATTCTATAGAAATAAATTTAATTAGATTTTAACAGGTTATTATCATACATCATCATATCCTATCAATATTAAAATACTTATACTAAAATGCCTTTACAGTATGAGTATTTTTTATTGTGACTGCCTGGTTGGTCTAGTGGTTGTAGTAGTGCGACTGCTGATCATGAGGTCCTGGGTTCGAATCCCGGATCGGACCAAAAATATAATTATTGAGTTTTTCCGTCAAGAAGTTCTCAGTAGTTGCCCGGAGTCAGGAAGTTGGTGGTGTCTCACCCCCGTGCCTCGGAAAGCACGTAAAGCCGTTGGTTCTGCGCCTGATCCCTCTCCGATCGTGTCGATTTACCGTCCCATCGGATTATGAGAGTGAGGAAATAGAGAGTGCACCTGTGCTTGCGCATACACTTGGGCACCATAATCCCGTCCGATGCCGATGGCTAGTCTCCGTTGTGGCAGGCCGCCGTGGCCGAAATTCGGTCAAGAGGATATAGTGTATTCTCATCTGGTTGGGCTGAATAAATATATAAAAGGAGACGATAAATATACATAAATATATATTTCATATACCAGCATAAATAAATAAGTAAAAGCCCAACCAGATGGAAGCCCTCGGCAGGGTAGACCAAACGGCCGAGGGTTAGGGGGAAAGGGAGAGAAACCGGCGGGCGATGCGGGCGGTATCGAGCAATACTATTATTATTATTGCTCTTTATTTATATTTACATTCAATTTTGACCAACTTGGAGCTCAGATGGTTAGCGCTAGCTGTAAATTTTACAGTAATATGCGAGCAAACCAGGTTCGATACCCGTCGGCACCAATGAAATTGTTAATTGCCATTTTAAGTGCTGATTTACCATATCCTCGGCGGTGAAGCAAAACATCGTGAATAAACCCGCATATCTGCGAAATAAGAAAAAAATTCGAAGACGTGTGAAGTTTGCCAACAGGCCCTCTCTCTCAGAAACGAGGGGAGGCCTGTGCCCAGCGGTGGGACGTAAATAGGCTGTAAATTTACTATACTTTTGACCAAGTAGTACGAATGTCCAAAAAATTGAGTAGGTGTTCTTGGGGTGTCTTTCTAGACGAGATTAAGTTTCATCTTCCAGGTATTGATGAGATACCTAATTAAATGGGGATTTACCATGAAGTGTAATGTGGTCGAACCAGAAGAGAAATCCATCACACTGAACTGAAGTGCACTGAACATTCACTATTCTCAATAAAGAGTATTTAGAGGACATGCGAAACCCGCTTACACACAAGAGTGTTTCCCCTGCTCCAAAATCCTTAGAAGGAGAGAAATTACTGATAAAAATAGAGGAGAGGAGGCCTGTGCTCGGGACTGTGCAGAAGGAATAATTAATTCATCCTCTGTGATCCATCCATTTTATCGCATAAAAATCCACTGCTGAACATAGTCCTCATCCATAGATTGCTCTATGAGGGAATTTTGCTATAGTTGTTGCTCTTAGTAGAAAGGTTGGCAAACGCGCCTTTTTAAATGTTGATTTGTTATCAGGAAGATGCTACTGCCTATCATCTATTTCATAGTTCCTCAGTCACCTCTTTCTACACCCACGGAACGATTTACGTTGTAGATATTTTTGCACCGACTTTACACGGCTGTTCTTGATACTAAAGTTATCATCATCATCATTACAGGCCCTCAGAAGTCCACTGCTGTACATAAGCTTCCCCCAAGGAATGCCACAAAGCATGGTCCTGAGCCACATGCACCCATCGACTTCCTGCGCGTCTTACCAGGCCGTCACTTGATCTATTGGGGGGTCACCCTATACTAAGCCTACCGGTATGAAGCTGCCACTCGTGAACTTTTTTCCCCATCGGTTGTCAGTTCTTCGAGCTATATTGTCGGACCATTGCCACTTCAACTTACTAATCCGTTGGGCTATGTTGTTCAATCTGGTTCTACTGCGGATATCCTCATTTCTAAGTTTATCACACAGAGAAACCCCGAGCATAGTGTCTCCATAGTTCGCTGATCAACCTTAAGCGTCCTCATACGGCCAACAGTGAAGGACCACGTCTCAGGTCCGTAAGTCATCACTGGCAACATGCACTGGTTGTACAATTTAGTTTTCAAGTTTTGAAGTATAAACTATTAGCAAATTATTATAGGTAGATAAAATATAATACACTATTAAAACTTAAATAGTTCATCAAAATATGTTGACGAAGATAACTCGTAACGTACATATAAAAATAAACATACGGTCGAAATGGGAACCTTCTCCATTTTTTACAGTCGGCTAAAAAGACCGCAATAATAATAATTTTTATATATACCATTAGTAAAGTCTAACGCTATGTCAAACGTACCAAATTGTAAGCAGCATGTGCGTCCATAGATAATGTTAGAAGCTCATTTCAAATGATAAATTGCGCTATAAATCGTTTCAAATCGAAAAGCTAAGCTTTCATAAATACCACTTTTGAGCATATTTTCGATATAAATATCATGTAATTTATTTAAATATGGCAACAATAACACTGCTTTCATATATCATGTTTTTTTTATAAAATAATAGTGACAAACGAGCATACAGTTCACCTGATACCTAGGTGGATTGAAAAGTACTCGGCCTAACACAGATCCATTCAATTCTAAAAATCAAATCTACCCACATTATTTAGTTCAGTTCAGACTAGTTCATTGTGTGAAGTTCGAAACATGTGCGATAATTAGTTGTGATTTTATAAATTTATTAACAAAGTAATCGGACATAATTTCCGCGAATGGAGCAAATCGAGCAGCGTGCCGTCATTAAGTACCTCCATAAGAAGGGACTATCATCAAAAGCCATCCATGATGACATGGTCAGTACATTAGGCGATTGTGCTCTGTCATATTCATCCGTCAAAAAATGGATAGCAGAATTTAAGCGTGGTAGAGAGAGTGTGAAAGATGAACCCTGCTCTGGAAGGCCTTCGACGTCAACTACTGACGAAAATATTAAAAAAGTACTTGATTTAATAATGGGAGACCGCAGGTTAAAAATTAGAAAGATAGCCGAGATTATAGGCATCTCTTATGAACGAACTCAAAACATCATTGTCAACGAGTTGGGTTTCCACAAGGTGTCTGCGAGGTGGGTTCCGCGACTGCTTTCAGTTGAACAAAAAAGGACGCGATTGACTATTTCACGCGACTGTTTGGAGTTATTAGAAGCCGATGCAGATGATTTTTTGAATCGTTTTGTTACTATGGACGAAACATGGGTTCATTACTGTACACCGGAAACAAAACAACAATCAAAACAGTGGAGAAGACCTGGTTCACCACCCCCTAAAAAGGCTAAGTCGATTTTGTCGGCAAATAAGGTGATGGCTTCAGTATTCTGGGACTCGAAAGGTGTGATTATGATTGATTATCTTGAAAGGGGTCAGACTATAAACTCTGATTACTACTGCACCTTACTACGTCGTTTACGAGAGGAAATAAAAGAAAAACGTCGAGGAATGCTCGGAAGAAAAGTCCTGTTTCATCAAGATAACGCCCGTGTTCACACGTCAGTACAGTCAATGGCTGAAATTCACAACTGTGGCTTTGAACTGTTACCGCATCCACCGTATTCACCTGATCTAGTACCATCAGACTTCTTTCTGTTCCCTAACCTAAAAAAGCACTTGGGAGGTCAAAGATTTTCGACAAACGACGAGGTCAAAGCAGCTGTAGACGCATATTTTGACTCTAAGGAAGAATCATTTTTTTTAACGGTCTAAATGCTTGAAAGGGGAGGTGGCAAAAGTGTATTGAACTTGATGGTGATTATGTAGAAAAATAAAAATATAACTGATTTAGTATGTGTTTATTTTCTTGGTTAGGCCGAGTACTTTTCAATCCACCCTCGTAGTAAGTGGATGCTGTATCCCATAGACATTTAAATTTATCCTCGATTAAGAATCAAAACGCAGATGCTTTGTCACCCTGAGGACTAAGCTGGAATGGCTCGTCACGGGAAACTAAAAAGGGTCTCCACATCTCTACACTCACCACACAAAACGCAGCAGTATTAAGCTGCTATTTCACGCTGGTATTCTGTGAGAGCGTGGTTCTTCCCCGGTCAAGCCGACCCATTCGTGATACAACCATAATATAGCTGTACTCGTAGCGTGGCTTTACCACGTATAAAGGTGATAGAGCCATATTGCAGCTATATTATGGTTGTAGCAAGCTTGGATAAGCTCAACTAGGGAAGGACCACGCTCTCACAGAATACAAGCGTAAAATAGCAGCTTAATGCTGTTGTGTTTCATATGGTCAGTGTAGTGATACGGAGACGCTTTTTTACTGAACACGAGGCATTCAATCATAGTCCGAACGCATCTGTGTTTTGATTCTCAATCGAGGGTAAATGTAGATGTCTATAAGCCACAGCATTCACGTACCGTAAAGTGGACTGTGTGCTCGTTTGTCACCCTTAGCCTATAAAAAAAGAGTTGACGGAGACGGAGACGGAACAGGAGATGGGCAGCAGCGTCTTCCTGATAATAACTCAAAATAATAAAAAACCGCTGTTGTCAGCGCGCCCTCCAAGCCTGGCAACATTGACAAATATCCTTCCAGTGAGGCAATCCATGGATGACGCCTATGCAGTATCATTAATGATATTTTGTTAGGCTGTATGCATAAAATAAAAGAATGAACGGCTTTATACTAGACCATAAATAATTATACAAAATTTTAAAAAAATCAACTAGCCAATTCACTGGGACGTAAAATAAAAGTTTGTGCTGCTCTTGACAGTGGCCCAAAAAGTTGATAAAGCGGGTGAGCTTCGTTAACTATACTATGTTTAATGTAAACTTTAAAAAAAATAATTAATGGAGGTTAAAGTACGCAGTTGGCATTTTATTAGTTAGAGTTACCACATGTTTTTTACACAAAAACTGTAATATTCCAAATTCAAAAACTGTGTTTAATTCACTATAGCTTTGAGGTCCGTTCAGATGTCGATTTAGAAGAACTTCAAACGACAATGATGAAACGCTCAGAAAAATAACCTGATTCCTCCACCTTATCTGCCATCCATTCCTCCATCTCCTCTATCTAAATCAAAAAATTCTTCACAACTATTGCTCCAAGGTAAAGAAAGACCTCACACTTCTCAACACAAAGTTTTACCATTACAAAACTAGAAAATAAAAAACCTTATGCCATCTTTCGTACGTCCCTTCATAGAATTTGTAGAGTCCAAATCCCGTAAGTTCTCTCGCAAATGTATTAATAACCTTCAGTCGAGGTAACTGAGATATAAAATAGAGCACACAAACATATGATTTTTGTATACCTGAAATATAAATAACGCGACATAAATAGTTTCTATCTATGCGAAGACTCGCCCCGGGTTGCTAATATTTAAATATTTTGCGATAACTTTTACTAGGCTAATTTCGCCTCAGAAGTGAAATATTATCTATTGTGTTTGTGTTGTGTGTTTATGATACTTTTCGATAGTTATTCACTTTTTGAACCAGGGACGTTAAATATTTCTTATTACGCGAACACTACATTTTAATGAAACTATTTTTCATAGCAGAGGCTCATGCGAGCATGCAGCCCACCTGGTGGAAAGTTCGATCGCCGCCCATGAACATTGCAACACCAGAGGATTGCAGGTGCTTTGCCGTCCGTTAAAAAGAAATAAGCTCGTTTCTTGAAGGTCCCTAAGTTGTATCGTTTCGGAAAAATCGCTGATGTTAAACGATGAAATCGTTTTATTTTCATCTTTTCATCAAAGTGGTCGTGTGAAGAATAAAACTCCTTTTATATAATATGCATTGAGAATTGTATCGACAGGTGATTATTTATCGAATATTTTATTATTATTTAAAGGCGCACAAACACCTACATAAAAATCCTTGCGATACCCACAAATGAAGGAGAGTTAAACTGACTTCTAAAGTAACAGCAGCAGTTAATTATAAATGTCCCACTGCTGGGCACAGACCTCCTCTCATTTCTGAGGGTCTTAGAGCAAGAAAATATCCGCCGCACTGCCCCAATGCGTGTTGGCGAAGTTTACATGTCAATGAAATGTTTTTTTTAGACATATCTCAGACTTGCAGGTCACAATGTTTTCCTTCACGGCCTAACACGTGGTAAAAGAGCACTTAAAATGCATTTAACAATTGCATCGGTGCCGGCGGATTACTCCGTTTATTACTGTTACGAGCTTGAGGTTCGTGACAATAAAAATTGCCAATAGAATTACCTAAATTAACACTTTAATTTACTTTACACAAATTAAAGTTAAAAACACTAATAATTAAACACACTAATTCACTTAATTCCGCTCCGAAGCTTCGCTTGTGTCGCCGAGTTCAACTCTGCCCCGATCGCATCTTGCAGCGCCTATTTATTTAAATTAGCAAAGAAGCGTCCCGAGTATTCAAGTAAATGCGCGCAAAGGGACGAGTGTGCGAGTATAGATTTTCTAGAAACTTAGTTCTTCGGATGGCGCTGTCGGTTGAGAGATTTGTGATGTCATTTTCTGCAACGCTCTACTCGCTCTCGTTCCTGACACTAGATGGCGCTAGTATATCGTCGACTTGAGCGCGTAACACTGCCCCCTCCTAATACATGCTCGTCCCGAGCATTATCGGCCCCATAATAACGCGCCAAGCGATCCACATGGACGATCTTAGGAGTCCCTCTTGCGCCTTTCTGTAACGGCTCCGCAATGTCAAGGGCTGTCCTATCCCGTGGTGCACCAACATTGTACAATTTCGGTGCTCCTCTACTACTTGTCTGAGGTCCCCGCACGGCCGCACAACTTGTACATGTACGACACCAATCCTCGACATCGTCACGATAATGGACCCAGTAAAACTGTTCTCGGACCTTCAGTAGAGCTCGTTTAACTCCCAGATGGACTCTTGAACGACCATTATGGCACAGCCGTAGAACATTCGGCACTTTAGCTTTAGGGACAACCATTTGCAAACGACAGCTGTCTCCTAGACCATTGTCCCATTTACGGCACAGGACTCAGCAAGCTGCCCCATTGGGCCCAATAGCTTTTCGTGGTTGAACTCATCGCTGAGACGTCCCTCCACTTAGGCTTGGTAGCACGGGCCTTCATCCATCTCAGAATCGGCTTGATGTCTGGATCTTCCTGCTGTGCATGTCGTAGGCTGTCCTTCCACCCGTTGCTGAGGTGGTCTGTCCTGAGCATCCTCACGGATACCACTTCCTTACTCTCTTGCCTACTACAATGGTTGCAATCTTAAGGACAAGGTCTTCTTGACGATGCATCTGCGTTGCCATGAGATTTCCCGCTGCAGTGTCGGATAGTAAAGTCGTATTCCTGCTGCTGCTGGGTGGTGCTGTTAGCCGCACTTCCTTTCTGAGACCGTTCACCTTCCCTTCCTAGGGTGTGCTTAGGGCAGCTGGACCGAAGATGACCCCTTTCCCCACAGCCACAGCACCTAGGGCTGTATCTTTTACTGTGGTCGCGAACCGTAACTGCTGTAACCTCCCTAGCGTGAGGTGAACGATGATCCTGTCGCCGCCAGGCAGTGCCGTTAGCTGCACTACCCTCTCGAGATCGATCAACTCTCCTTTCCACGGTTCGCTTAGGGCAGCTGGATTGAAGATGGCCCTTTTTCCCACAGCCATAGCACCTAAGGCCGTATCCTTTATTGCGGTCGCGAACTGTAGCTGCTGCAACCTCCCTGACGCGATGGGAACGATGATCCTGCCGCACGGCTTCCACCTCCAGTGCATCGGCCAAGGCGTTCTTAAGCATGTCGTGGTGCCCGAGCCTCACAGCAGCTCTGACTTCCAGGTCACGGATGCCGTCGATGAATGTCTGCACCAGGTTCCCTTCAATGAGCGCAGGTACAGACTGGTATGCTTTTCGCACCAGCTTCTCCACTTCTAGAGCCCACTGCTGCAGGTTTTCGTTGATGCGCTGCACGCGATCTTTAAGCTGCGCACGAAAGACGTGTTCCAGGTGAGCGTCGCCATATCTCGCCTCCAATGCCTCAAGGAGTTGCTCATAAGTCACTTCCTCACCGAGAGCTTCCAGAACTGTTAAGGCCTGGTCGCGCAGGCCTAGTGTGAGAGCAGTCATGGCCTGACTTTTATTCCAGCCGTTCGCCTTCATAACAGCCTCGAACTGGATTTTGTAGGCTGACCAGGAAGAGGTACCGTCGAACGGTGGCACCTTGAACCCACGTAGCGAAGGTGTTGTAGCTACTACGGGAGCTGTAGCTCCATCTCCACGTTTGAGTTCGTCCAGTGATTTCTTCATGTCAGCCATTACGTTGTCAACCCGATTGTTTACTTGGTCGATTCGGGTTTCGGCCTCCAACAGGCGGTTGTCATGTTGAGCAACCTTATCCTTCACCTCCTTGATCTCCTTTTCCGAAGGTAGCGTGAAGGTCTTTCATAAGGAGCATCTGCTCTTTCAACCGACGGGCCTGTTCCTCTTGTCCGCCCCGCAGCTGCTCTTCCAAACGACGGACCTGTTCCTCTTGTCCGCCCCGCAGCTGCTCTTCCAACCGACGGGCCTGTTCCTCCTGTCAGCGAGCCTGTTCCTGCAGCATCACCATCAGAGCACCTAAGTCAGGTGCTTCAGATGTAGGAGCTACTGACGGGCCTGCAGCCGGCGGCTGGCCCTCCCTAGTCTGCGGCGTTGCACCACCAAATCTTCGTTAGTCCGTCTCCTGCTGGCGTTGACTTCGGGTACGGACACCCTCCGTTTCCTCCTTAGGTAAAATCGGCATGATTTTATCCGACTTCTGACACCAATTGTTACGAGCTTGAGGTTCGTGACAATAAAAATTGCCGATAGAATTACCTAAATTAACACTTTAATTTACTTTACACAAATTAAAGTTAAAAACACTAATAATTAAACACACTAATTCACTTAATTCCGCTCCGAAGCATCGCTTGTTTCGTCAAATCAACACTGTGCCGATCGCATCTTGCAGCGCCTATTTATTTAAATTAGCAAAGAAGCGTCCCGAGTATTCAAGTAAATGCGCGTAAAGGGACGAGTGTGCGAGTATAGATTTTCTAGAAACTTAGTTCTTCGGATGGCGCTGTCGGTTGAGAGATTTGTGATGTCATTTTCTGCAACGCTCTACTCGCTCTCGTTCCTGACACTAGATGGCGCTAGTATATCGTCGACTTGAGCGCGTAACATTACGTTAAAATACAGGTCTTAATAAAATTCTTCTCCAAAACAAATATTTCCTGCTGTTGAAATGTAAGAAAGAAATATTATTTCTTTGGTTATAGCAAGATTGGTGAATTGAAAATATTTTATTAAATAATGTTTTTTTTTGGCAACTCCGATGAAAAAATAAAGTTCATGATGTTAGCTAGTTCTAAAAAATTAAAATTCTAAAAGTTAGTCCAAACAGAAATTTCGTATTGTACATAGCTGATGTACCATAATGAATTTCCGATGACCCAATTCTAAACTAGAGCTTAATTTCTATTTTAAAGAGATTTTGTTAATTGGCATGTGACTAAAGTTTCATCGTTAATATTTGTAAGGGGCTGAAGTGTCTCACGATAATTAATCTTTAACTAGCTTTTACACGCGGCTTAGCTCGCGTTTAATTTATAGACGAAGAGTTTTTTTTTTGTTACATACATGATTATAGCTTAAAGTTGCAGAATTCTATACCGCAGTACACTTCTATAGACTATATTGAATAACTTATTTGGATCAACGAAAATACAGATACGAAAATGCAGATTTTAGACCCTAAAACATGTAAGCAAACTACGTAGAGTTTACTACTGGATAATCATTGTGTCTAATGTAATCTTTTAATAAATTTTCAAGTTTTGATCATGATATTTGTAAATTGTCACTCAAAATAATGCTTTTCGTAGGAATTGTAATAGTATAAGATTAAACAGAAAGTTGTTTGGTATAAGAATGAATGAGGAAAGAGTGACGAAGAAAATTTATGTTGCAGAAGTGAATGGCAGAGTCGGAAAGGGACGGCCTAGGTGAAAATTTATCGACCAAATTAACGGTTTATTGAAAACGGGCCAAATTAGGAGTACCCTTAACCGACGAGCATGTATGCGTAGGTATATGGGTGTGAAGGAGGCGAGAGAGGTCTGTCAGGATCGTGCCAAATGGAAGTCTGTAGTCTCTGCCTACCCCTCTGGGTGACAGGCGTGAGTGTTTATGTTTATTGTTTGGTGTAGTAGCAATGCGTCGTACGAGCACTGTCTCTCCTTTGCTTTCCCTTTCCTTATTAAACCGTAGTGACAAGACAACTTACAGAGCACCTGATAGTTAGTGACTGCTATCCATAGATACCGGCAGCCAGCTTCAAACAAAGAAGATTAAAATTGCGTTGACATCCCTGAGGACTAACAGGCCTCGAAGTCCGTAATTATATTGGTTTTCATAATGATTTCTTATACTCGTATTTACGCGAACACTCTACATTGATTAAAACTACTTTTACGGATTTTATTCGGGTTCCCGATATTTCGGGTGCTTTCCAGCACCCATGGTTACGGGGGACTGAGGTAACTGACGTCCCGATGTCAAAGTTAACCCGGAGTACCTTCAACTTTTTTAATTATTGTCTTTGGTCCGATCTACGCAGAATGAACTAACTGTGTTTTGAAGTCTTGCAGTGGTATGCTTGGGTTTAGTTTTAATTTTATTAATTATAGGATCCCGAGCAGGTGGTAGTACCCAGCCTCCTTCTCTATTGAAATTGGGATGTTTTTTAATTTCAATAGGCTCACGAAAAAAGGAACATCAATTCTTGGTAGGAATTGATGTTCTTTCGCGAGGATTTGTGGTCTATCAAATCTGATGTAATGGTTGGGGCCATCTAGGATATGATCGCAAACTGCAGACTTCCCGGAACGTTGATGCTTCACGTCAGCTATGTGTTCCTTTACGCGGGTTCTAATTGATCTCTTTGTTTGCCCTATATATGAGAGACCACAATCACAATCAAGCTTGTACACTCCTGCACCTTGTAGAGGAATGTGACACTTGACGGATGGTAAGAACTGACTAATCTCTCTAAGATTCACCGATACCTAAATGGTGAATCTCACCAAAATCCTTCACAGTTAGCTACCGTGGGCAAATCTTTGGTACAGAGAGCACGAGGGATCTGTGACAGCAAACACCTGGCCGCCGAGCTTCAGCGTATCAAGCAGGTTCTGCACGACAACAAGCTTCGGGTTCCGCTTCTCCATCACAGTGACTGAGTGAAGCCGGCCACATTCGAGCATGTGCCTGCTGTACTACCATGTGTCAGAGGTGTCACAGACAAGATTGGCTACATCTTGAAGCGAGCTCCTATTAGAACATTCTACAAGCCGCCGAAGAAGATTAGTCTCGAAGAGCTTCATGGTGTGTGACGTCATCTTTATACCGCGGCAATTACAGCAATCCTGAACGGACCCTTTACCCTTGTGGACCGGCGTTATTATACTAAGCCGCCACTGATCGGGCATTATTCGGTCGCTCAGGATTCTATTATAAAGGTTAGTAAGAATGCACACACCACGAGCCCCCAGCGCTTTCCAGGCTTCAATTGGCACCTCGTCCGGTCCGACAGCTTTCCGATTCTCCATGTGACGAAGAGATGCGAGTACTTCGTCAGGCGTAATCGGTGGCACGAGTCCATGGTTTGAAAGTTGTTCGGGAGGGTGCACTTCCGGGTGCTGAGTATTCAGCAAAACGTGGAAATAAAAGCGCCATCTCTTCTTCACCGCACGATCATGGTACAGAAGCTCGCCATTAGGGCCGTTGACGCTGCAGCAACGAATAATATCTTGCGCTCTTTTGGTGCTAGAGCGCGCCAGTTTATATATGAGCTTGTGCCCCTCAGGAGTGTCCAAATTAGCACATAATAAACTTAGAATATAGACTACATACGACACTACCCTTTAATTTGAAAAATAGTATTATTTATATTTATTCCCTGCGGACCGTATGAGAACGCTCAAGGTCGCTAAGCGAGCTATAGAGAGAGCTATGCTCGGGGTTTCTCGGCGTAATGAACTTAGAAATGAGGATATCCGCAGAAGAACCAGAGTGACCAATATAGCCCAACGGATTAGTAAGCTGAAGTGGCAATGGTTCGGTCATATGGCTCGAAGAACCGAAAACCGATGGGGAAAAAAGGTTCTGGAGTGGCAGCCTCGTATCCGGTAGGAGAAGTGTAGGGCGACCCGCTACGAGGTGGAGTGAGTGAGTGGAGTGATGATGGTGATATTTATTCACAAAATTTTTATTAGAATTTTGAGTTGAAATTTCTATTAAATAAAACCAATTTAATATTCATAGTAAAACTTGTACGTTGTACGTACAAGTCCGGTTAAGATCCGCCCCGACCCAATTCGCATTGCTCCTGCTCTGTGTGGTCAGTTGCATTGACAAAGAATACAGAAACCGAGCCCTGTCTACATAGCGTGCGCCTTTTTGTCATACCCTTTGCCCCGGTACTTGCGGTATTTCCGGCCGCTCTCTGTCTGATAGGATGTTAAAGCTCTAATTACAAAAATTCCTGCTCCCGGAATGCTTCCCGGACCATTTCTGTGTGACCCGTGCTTTAACCGTTTACATTTGGAAACTTATGTACGACTACACATTTTATACGTGCTAGAGCCACCCTGCAGCTACATATATTATGGTTGTAGCACGAATGGGTCGGCTCGACTGGGGAAGGACCACGCTCTCACAGATTACCAGCGTAAAATAGCGACTTAAAACTGCTGTGTTTCGTATGGTGAGTGTAGAGATGCGAAGACCCTTTTTTGCAGGAAACGAAGCATTCCATCTTAGTATAACAATGCATCTGCATTTTAATTTTTAATTGAAGATAAATGTAGATGTCTATGGGCTACAGCATCTCCTTACCATCAGGTGGCCAAGCGTCTAAATTTGACCGCTTCGACATTACGTCAAAATTCAAGAGATCAAATTTGACCGCACCCACCCACAGCACTTTAACCCATAAATACTTATGTTTAAAGACTACTTTTCTATGAAGAAGTTTGGCATTATAGAATCAATATGAAATTTTCTATCCTCTAATGGAATAAAAAAACAGTTTGTCTGTGGATATAAATTCATATTCTACGTTCATTACGTACGCCATTTTCATTTGGATTTTATAGTGTTATACTGTAAGTAGTGTTTTATTATAAAATTGTTATAAAAGTTTTTGTGTGAATATAATTTATATTTTAATGAAAATAATTTCGAGTAATATATAGAAGTAAGTAATTGTGATTTTCACACTGCCGACATCCGCTAAGTATGTTTTTTTTTTTGTTATCAAAATACAACAAAATCTTTTTGTAATGAAGTAAAACCGGATTTTTTTAGACCATAGGATAAAAAAAATTGTATAGATTTTATAATTCCAAACTTCTTCATAGAAAAGTAGTCTCTAAATATAGGTTTAAATGGTTGTAAGTGCTGTGGGTGGGTGCGGTCGCATGCGACCGCTCGGGATTTTCAAGGCGCATGCGACTGGGGAACTAAACTAAACTAAACTAAATGCCCGATTTCAATGATTTAAAGATCAAATACTAACCAAATAAATGTGAAGCTGTGTCATAAGACTATTAAATGTATCCAAATTACTTGCAACATTTGTATAATTATTTCTTATATTTACGCGAACACTACACATTGATTACAACTACTTTTACGGATAATTTTTTTTAAAAAGGAAAATTATTGTGAGTAATCTATGATAGTTATGTAGAGTGTATCGCGAAATTTTTTAATATATACTCTGTAGAAGTCCTATTCGTTACAACATTTATAGTTCTATCCATTGACTTATATATTACCGTAGTTCTACATATTATAATTAACACAGCGCATGCCCAGAAATGAAATTTAATCTGTGACTTTATAAAATTCATGGATTAACTGTAATTTGGGCTACACTCAAACGTTTTGACCAAGCCCTTATATTCTGGTTTGTAATCTAAAATATTGCCATGTTTACAAATAACGATACAGACTTTCACATTTATAATACTATATTAGTAGTATTAGGATCGTTAGGAAACACACGATTAATTTATTTTATTTCCCTGCCATTGCTTTTATATCGACCGGGGAAGCACCACGCTCTAACAGAATACCATAACAAAATAGCAGCTTAATACTGCTGTGTTTCGTATGGTGAGTGTAGAAATCCGGAGGCCCTTTTATACCGGAAACTAAGCATTCCATCTTAGTCCTCAGGGGTGACAACGTATCTGCGTTTTGATTCTTAATCGAGGATAAATGTCTATCTATGGGCTACAGCATCCACTTACCATCAGGTGGACTGTGTGCTCGTTTGTCACGCTTATTCTATAAAAAATATTAAACTCAGAGGGTTATTTGCATGCTGTTAAGATATACAAACAATTTTTTTTTAATTTTGTCTGATTGTTTATTTGATTGGTCTAATCTTCGGATGGGTTGAAATGATTGTGATAAAAATAATAAATAATAATAAAATCTTTATTCTTAGAAAAACATGAAAAAAGTTTTCGATATTAAGTACGATTACAGGCATCAATATACTAGTAGCATAACGATCAACCATATCCTACTAGGATATGGTTGATCGTTAGCGGCTGTACCAGTTTTATATTAAAAACTGTGTTACATACGCTAGCGCCTTCCACCGGACATTATAGGAAACAATTAGAGCAATGCCCTGTTACTACATAATAAACAAGGCATTGCTCTAATTGTTTCATTGTGATGAAACTATACGAATAGATAGATAGCAATGTCATGAGGGATCTAGGTTATATAACTCGAAAAAATCGAATGTTTTTAAAGTAAAACTTCTTGTTCGCAGGACTTGTGGTGTAAGCTGCCGAACATACGACGAAAGCGTTACGAAAAGTGTGATCGGGCGAGGCGAACGGGAGTTGAGTGGGGGATATAAAAAAGAGAGAGCAGTGCGCGCGCATATTTTCTTTCTTTCATAGCTACTTATTTTTCGTAATATCATTCCGTTTTGAACAATTTTATGAATTAATATTTTGTTTAATACATCAAATATTCTATGATTAAAGCGGATAAAATTGTAAATTTATTTTAAAGTTCGTGTTTTGTGAATTTTCGGGTGAATAATAACAAATTATGGAAGGAAGCCGATAATAAATTTAAATATTTGTTGAAAATTAATATATCTATATGTACATGTACATATTATACATGTATTACATACATATACAGATAAACATGGGATCGAAACCAGAATTTTCGGTGTCGCAAGCTAGCAAGTAGGTACTGAATATGAAGGCAAACATTCACAAAGCATTCGAAATAAAATCATTTCACGTTAATTACCCACAGAGGCCCTTTTGTCAGTGTTTCGACCATTTTACTAATTTCACGTAATGAAAATCAAAAACCGCTAACCACGTGCAATTTGCAGTGGTTACATTAATTGGTCGTTGAAATAACAACAATCTTCTCGTTCGATATACTTAAAAAAATTAAGCTTAGTAGAGCCATACTGCAGCTATTTCATGTTTTTAGCACGAACGGGTCCACCTGATGGTAAGTGACTACCACTGCCCATGAGCAACCGCAACACCAGGGGAATTGCAGGTACGTTGCCGGACTTTTGGAAAGGAGTAAGCTCTTTTCTTGAAGGTCCCTAAGTCATATCGGATCAACTACTCTGTGTACTACTACTGTTTATCGGTGGTAAACAATTCCACAGAGTAGTTTCAAGTTTGCAATTGTTGCATCACGATTCATTTTTCGATAATTGTTGATTATTAAAATTTGCCGATGCATCTGAATCGTGTATTGGTAGATACAATTACTTAAATGAAGTTGTTTTATCATCTTGGATACCAAGATGATAAATCAAACCACACGTTGTCTTTTCTTTTTAAACAGCGCCGATTTCATCAGCGTTTTAGCCGAACACAATTCTATCAAATAATTCGATAAATATGTAATATGTTCCCCTAGGAAAGCTTTTACGAGCTCAGACTGCATAAAATCGCTGATCTGATAATATAACTTGGAGAATCGCTACGTACAAACGTGGTATTTATAGAAAATCGTTATGAACCTATTACGAAGCACTTCTATATGATATTGATCAGTTCGATAAGGTATTGAATTATTTATGGCCACCTGTGCGCCTGTGATATCGAAAGTAGTTTAAATGTTGTATTTACAGAAGGCGACGCGGTCGTGTATAGCCTGTGGTTGATATTTTTAACTATGTTCCGATATAAAACGTAGAAGGAATGTACCACTACCCCACACCAACTCGTGGGCGTTGTAAGTGGCGACGGAGGGAAGAGAAACAGAAGCTGGGTATCATCTGGAAGCAGCATCTTCCTGATAACAAATGAAAACAATTAAAAAACTGCAGTTGCCAAGCCGTCCGCCAAGCGTGGCAACCATGGCAAATATCGCAACTATGAGGCAATCAATGAAGGGGAAGTTCAGTAATGAGAATGAAATGTAGTTATTGAGATTATATATATATATATATATATATATATATATATATATATATATATATATATATATATATATATATATGTGTGTATATTGTGTTCTTCTTATACATAAATGACATTGGGCATGCATTAAATGAGAGTCAACATCTCCTTTATGCTGATGATGCCTAAATATATAAAATTATTTAAATTAAGAGACGACTGTCTCTAACTGTATCAAGATTTGTTTTCTTCAGAAAGATATGTGTTGCTAAGCAATTATATCTTAATATTGACAAATGTCAAGTGCTGCTATCTTTTCCAGGTATAGATAACCAAATAAATTTGAATACTGTCTGGATTACATCACTACAAAGGGTTACCACAACAAAAGATCTTAGCTTAATCGTAGACGCAAAATTATCTTTTATCTCTCATATAGACCAAATTATAAGTAAGGCATTTCGAAGTTTAGGTTTCACTTTAAGAATAAAAAAAACCATTTAATATACCATACCATATAACCACAAATATTTTTCTTTTGTACGTTCTATTCTTGATTTTTCGATCACGACATGGAGACCCTTTTATCAAATACATATTGAAAGAATAGAAAAAGAACAAAGTTTTTGAAATCCCATAACTATCGTTATAATATTGAGAAATAATTATGTAATGACGCTTTGTGCATAAATAAACGGCCACATTCGTCGTCATACGACTCTCGACTAACGTTTTTTAATGTCCAGCGATTATCTTTGAGGAGACAATTTGCCGAGCAAGTTTTTTGCACAAGATTGTGCATTCTCGTATAGAGTGCCCAGAGTCACTAAGGCTAATTAACTTCAATTCCGGTATACGACAACGTGTTCGAAGAATTTTTAGGTTAGATGTACATAAGAATAACACTTCTTTTTTCAACCCTGTTGTTAAAATGTGCCGTAATTACGACGAGATTAAGCGTAGCAACGTACATCTAGATATATTCTATAGTAGCCTGGTTAGATTTAAAAGAAATTTACGTGTTTCTCTTAACATTTATTGTATTTTTTATCTGTTTTATTTTTGCTAAGACTAATATTATACTGCAGTTATATTATTATGCTGTTGTACACTTTTTTGGATTGTAGTTTAGATCAACACAAATATACTTTTAATTTTAGACCTTTATGTAACTACTGTCTATTTGTGTAACTTATTCAATAAAATAAAAAAATAAAAATAAACAAAATGTTTTCTTAACAGACGTAAAATGTTTTACATGATTCTTCCATATGAAATTCTAAATTCTTTAATAGATTCAACGACTCTTTTGTCTATAATTTCATTTCCGATCAGCGTTCGTTTTCCCGCGCGCTCCTCACGTCCGTTACCAGTTACCACTATTTATTACTCCTCGGTTTACTAAAAACTATAAACGTAGCTCTTTTATAAGTCGTTCCAGCAACATTTAATATTAAATATTATTGTTACGATCTTAGGGTTCGTGACAATAAAAATTGCCGATAAAATTACCTAAATTAACACTTTAATTTACTTTACACAAATTAAAGTTAAAACACTAATAATTAAACACACTACATTACACACTACACACAGAATACCAGCGTGAAATAGTAGCTTAATGCTGCTGTATTTCGTATGGTGAGTGTAGAGAACCGGAGACCCTCTTTACTGGAAATGAGGCATTCCATCTCAGTCCTCATGGGTGACAACGCATCTGCATTTTGATTTGCAATGGAAGATAGATGTAGATGTCTATGGGCCGCAGCAACCACTTACCATCAGGTGGACTGTGTGCTCGTTTGTCACCCTATTCTATAAAAAAAAAAACACTAATTCACTTAATTCCGCTCCGAAGCTTCGCTTGTGTCGCTGAGTTCAACTCTGTCCCGATCGCATCTTGCGCCACCTATTTATTTAAATTAGCAAAATATCCGGAATGTTCAAGTAAACACGCGTAAGGTACCGAGAGTTCGAGTATAGATTTTCTAGAAACTTAGTTCTTCGGGTGGCGCTGTCGGTCGAGAGATCGGTGATGTCATTCTCTGCAAAGCTCCCCTCGCTCTCGTTCCTGACACTAGATGGCGCTAGTTGACTTATTCACACAACATTATTCAAAAATAGATCTTTTTAGCACTAGTTCTAATCTTCTTAAAACAAATTTAAAAAAGGTCTTGCATTAAAATTGTTACCCGTTTACGTTGTCTCAAAATGTGAATAATACTTTTTAGTAATGTATATTTATTAGCACTATTTGGTCTTTTGTCATATTATGTAAATGTAAAATCTGAACAATGTATTTGAAATAAGTTTCCAGTCAAAATAAATGAAAAACAATTCAGTCTGCACAATGGAGTGGCGGAGGCAGCAAGACATGATTTAGAGTTTAGACCAGTGATTCCCAAAGTGGTCTATATCGACCCCTAGGGGTCTATGACAACCTGCAAGGGGTCTACGTCAGCGAAAAAAATTTGGGGGTCCATGAAATGGAAATGGGGGTCCACGATAGTGGATCTCAACACATACACTGATAGTACCTATTTACTTACATCATACTATCTTATAATATCAAAACATATACATTATTTATAAAAGTACCCATGAAGTAAAAAATTTATTATATATGTTCATAAAATTGTGTAATTTGTTGGGTGTTGGTATTCGCTTTGTGGTCGCAATACATTTTGAACTTGTAAAAACCTGAGAGTCGCAGTCTCAGAGCTGCTCTACCTTGCACGGACTTGTTCAATTCGTCACTCTATAAATACGAATGTGGGACAAATACGTTTATTCGTTTCCTGAATCTTGAAAAGGAAAGTGCTAAGAAAATATTTTAAAAAATATAAACACAACAAATATAGTATATATATATATATATATATATATATATATATATATATATATATATATATATATATATATGGTAATAACAAACAAATATAGTATATCACACAAATTATAGTGAGTAAGTGTTATTTTGTTTGAGAGTGCTGGAGAAAAGTAAGTACATTATTTTTTATTAAGTTTTGGTTTTGTACTTGTAGTTAGCAAAGATAGATAAATTACGCCAATCATGACTTTAGTTATTAGTAGTTTAATATTCAATCATGCAAAATTACACGAGTACTCCTCAATAGTTTCTTTTTGAATGTTTTAGCAATCGGTATTATAATTACAGCGCAATCTCCGTAATTCGAGCTAAATGTTGCAAGAAGATGTTCGAATTATGGAATGTTTTCGGAAAAATCAAAAATATTTTAACATACAGCTGCTGGATTTTCTGTCTTATTTAAATAATTTAATTTTGCTCAAAGATGACTGATGCCGTGTCCGAATCTAAAAAGAAATGTAGACAGTACAGTGTCGATTATTTGAAATTTGGCTTCATTCCATCATTGCCGGACAAACGATTGCCTGTGTGCCTTTTATGCAACAAAGTTTTGGGCAATGACGCTATGAAACCATCTAAACTGCAAGATCATCTGAGAAGATGCCACCCTGATAAAACAGAGAAAGATTTGAAATACTTTCAAACACTCAAAGATAAACTTCAGAAGAGACATACACTGGACAGAATGTTCGCTTCGACGTCACAAAGAAATGATGATGGTTTGCGCGCGTCTTACAATATCTCGTTACTTATAGCAAAATCCGGAAAACCGCATACTATCGGAGAGAAGTTAATTTTGCCAGCCGTTGAAGAGGTTTTAAAAACTGTTTTACACAAACCTGCATCTGATATCATTAAAAGAATTTCCTTAAGCAACAATACTGTTGAAAGACGTATTGATGAAATGATTTCTGATATTGAAAGCTTCTTATGTAATTATTTGCAAACGACCCATTTCTCTATACAACTGCACGAGTCAACTTTACCTGATAATGCTGCATTATTATTGGCATATGTTCGTTTTATTATGAATCAAGAAATCTATGAAGAACTGCTCTTCGCAAGAACTTTGATAACCGACACTAAAGGTGAATTAATATTTCATGTTTTGAAGGATTACTTCTTTGAAAAAACAATTCCTTTATCAAATATAATATCAGTAGCTACAGATGAAGCACCTGCCATGGTTGGACGTTATCGTGGATTTATAAGCTATTTGAAACAAAATGTGTCAGGGGTGTTAGCAATACATTGCGTCATCCATCGACAACATTTAGTTGCAAAAAATTTGAGTGTTAGATTGCATGAATCACTTCATTTAGTCATTGATGCAGTAAACCGAATCCGAAGCAACGCGTTGAATAAGTGGTTATTTGCGCAGTTGTGTGAAGAAAATGATGAACACTTTTATCAATTACTCCTTCACACTGAAGTACGCTGGCTGTCGAAAGGCTTATGTTTGACAAGATTTTTTGCACTTTTTGAGACTATTTTAGAATTTCTGGATACTAAAGAAAAAATTTTAAAAGAAAATTTAATGAAGAGGAAAACAGACATCGCCTTTTTAACAGATTTGTTTACAAAATTTAATAGGGTTAATTTGCAATTACAAGGCGACAGTTTAAATTTGATTAAAACAAAGACCATCTTATCAGCGTTTCTTGCCAGAGCTAAACTAATGAAGCAAAATATTGGACGGGGCAAATTTTCTCAGTTCCCCAATTTTTCACAGACAAGCCGCCAGGAAGAGACGTTTCTACTTACGTTCAACATTTAAATGCCCTCTATTCAGATTTTGAATCTAGGTTTGAGGATATTTTGACTATGGTAATACCACCGTGCATAAATAATCCATATGGTGACATAGAAGAAACGAATGTCATAATACAAGAGGAACTGACTGAACTAAGTACAAACGAAGAACTTAAGGTTCAGTTTAAAAACGGATATCAGCAATTCCGGCTGCAAAACGACGTACCCGTTACTTATCCCGTATTATGGAATATAGCGAGGAAATTTTTAATTTCCTTTACATCGTCATACCTAGTGGTAAGGGGGTTCAGCGCTGTTACCAATCTCCTAACGAAAAAAAGAAACAGACTGGACATCATTAGCCGAGGAGATTTAAGATTAGCCCTTACAAAATTGACGCTAAATGTTGATAATTTATTATTAAAGCATCAGGTTCATCCTTCTCACTAAAAATATTGACTTATTGCTTATGTTATTTTATTTATAGTTTATTTTATGTTTATTTAAAGCTAAAAAAATTTAAATTCAATTAATAAATTTATAAATTAACATGTGTTTTTACTTTAAGTTTTTAACACTAAACTTCACAACAGTTAGAAATTTACAGGAAATCAATATCAGGTAAGTAGGGGGTCTACCCAATACGGAAAAACATGGCAAGGGGTCTACGACACAAAAAAGTTTGGGGAACTCTGGTTTAGACGAAATTACGTCTTATGTACGTTCTCAATATTTCTGCTGTTTCTCATGTTCCTGATGTTTTAATGTGTCTATGTGTGTATATAATATTGATAAAAACGGGCTGTTTGTCTTTATTTTTCTCTGGAATACAATCAAGGCCGAGTACTCGGTAGTCGGCCGAACCCCAAAAAAGACCTAATCCGCCGAGTACTGAATCCAAACCGAGTACTCGTCCCATGTACTCTACATGGAACTCCGTAGGCTCTACCTAACCCTCTGGGTAATGGCTGTAAGAATTTAATTTAACGTTTAACGAAAATATTACATGATTAATTATATAAAAAAATATTTTTATTTTTACAACGAAATCACATCCAACGGAGAAACTTTTTAACAAAGATAAATCTCAAACAATTATTAGACATAAATTTTTTTTGTGTCGTGTTAGAATTCCATATAAAAACTTTGTGTCATCATTAAACATTGAACATTCTTTATTTATAACTAGTGACTAACGCGCTCTGGCTTCGTCCGGATTTTATTAACGTGGCGTTATTTAAATTTAAGAATCAAGTTTTCCAATAATGTACAATAGTTAACCGTGCAGTGGCTGTGCAAGAATATCCCCTACCACACATATCGTCACGAGGCTGTCGTAAGAAGAGACAGAGGGAAAGTGCAACAGGAGGTGGGCTGCAGCATCTTCTTGATAACAACTTAAAATAATAACTGAAAAAACTGCAGGTGCTAGCCAAGTGTGGCAACTGTGGAAAAATACCCTTCACGAAGCAGTCTATAAGGGAGGCCTCTGTTCAGCAATGGACTTTAACAGGCTGTAATGAAAAAAAGTTTCCAATCGTGTTCAAAAAAAATGAGTGTGCTTGTGAACACACTACTGAAGTAAAACATCTATCTACGCTCAAACAGAAAAAGAAACAGAAACTTTTTTAAACTAACATAGTTTAATAAAGTTTTTGAACTTTGTGTGTGTGCATATCTATATATATATATATATATATATATATATATATATATATATATATATATATATATATATATATATATATATATATGTATGTTTACATCTGCATATATATAATACATACATGTATATACATATACATATATTAATTTTCTACAAATATTTTAATTTATTATTCGTCCTATTAGACTTCCTATTAGACTTCCTATTAGGCTTCCTTCCATAATCTGTTATTATTCACCCGATAATTCAAAAAACACGAACTTTAAAATAAATTTACAATTTTATGCTCCCATTCGCCTCGCCCGATCATACTTTTCGTAACGCTTTCGTCGTGCGTTTGCCAGATTACTCCACAAGTCAAGCGTGTGTAAAGAAGTTGTAATTTTGGGAGGTTCGAGGAATAAATTAAAAGTCTAGCAGTCTTCAATGTAGATTTATTACTCCTCTCTCTTATTCTATCCTACATATATATAAGCACACACTACACGCCCATCGGCAAAAAGAAAAAAAATCATTTACAAAAATATATTTTTTAAATGTAACATAATTTAGTGTATAAAAAAATTATACATTATTTTAAAATATTAAAATTCTTATACCTACTATATCATATTTATAACATAATAAAATTAAAATAAAATATCGTAAACACCGTAACTAAAAAAAATAACTTTCTATCTCTGTATTTAAATTTATTAAACAATCATCAAATTCCTTACGTAATTGTATTGAATCTTTAAGTTTTTGTTGTGAAATAATTTTAGTTCGCCTATCATTACTGCTTAACTTTTAAAATTTTCATATGTAACTATTAATTTACTAGACTGAAAATACAGTTTTTAAAACAAAATAGTTATCAAAAATATTATAAGTTGTTTACAATTTTCCTTAAATTCTTAAACTTAAACTATATACCCCCCTGACCATTGTTGCTGTAAAGCACCCGAAACGTCGGGAATAAATAAGTAAAAGTAGTTAAACTATATAATTCATTTTAAATCTTAACAAATCTAAAAGAAGCTAATGCCATTGAAATATGTAGTATCCTTACTTTTAAGTGGATAAACTTCAGCATACTTATTTAAATCACACTGTAGTATGGTTATATAAACATTATTAAAACTATTCTCACATTAGGGCCCTCCTAAATCTAAATAAACTCTACGAAAAGTGGAATATCCTATAAATCGGTTATAACCATTGGCACATAATATATTTTTATTAATTGTTTATGTCGCAACACTTGTCACATCGATTTGCATATACTAGGATGTTACTAATTATGTATGTAGTATCTAACTCTGGTCAAAAGAATCTTTTCTTTGCATTACATATAGACCGTTAGTTGGTAAAAAATGATAGTCGTTTAATATTACACGTTTTGTCTCGCGGCGGTCCTAGCGCAACATAATCATAATCATTAACATAACAACAGGGATCAAATACAACTTACAATCTCAGCCGCGTAAGCGGTTTGTGACACCTTTGTTTTAATTTCTAACTATGTTCATGGGAACGTTTTTTCGGTTACGTTGTATGTTGGTACCTAGTTTTAACCATGCATTAAAATGATAATAAAAATAAAATGAATTTAACTTTCCCAATAGTTTGTACCTCTAAATATAGATTGTTACATTCAATTTAATTAATTTTAATTTAACATAGGTACATTTACAAAAAATCATTAAGTTACTTATAATTTCGAAAACTCATTTTTTCATGACATGAAATTTATATAAAAAAAGAAAACACTACTAGGTAAACTGTACACAGCTCAAGTTTGTTTTACGAAATATTTATTAACATTGAAAAAGGCAATTTTATTTCAAACAGATAACATAATTTTTGGTGCCGTTGTCTTTTCTAAAGAAAGAACGTAAAAAGAATACTATTACATTAATAGATTTATAATAATAGTGTATCGATATACTCCGGACTTTATTTTATAAGCAAAATATAAACCAAATATAAATTTAAAATGTACAAATTTTACATAAAAAACATATGACAGAAAAAGGAATACAAGTAGAGTTATTGTAAATATGAATTAATGTGTCTAAATATGAAAGAAAATCTCATAAGTTCTTTTAAAATGTGGTAAGACAATAAAGTGAAAATGTGTTTATTGTATAATTTGATTAATAGTTTTATTTTTGTGCATCAATCCCTATAGTTATTACGTGAGTTACTTGTTATTAATTTTGGGTAGCATTAATAGTCCTAATACAAAAATGCAAAATATGTAACTACCTATCCAACCCTCTAGATTTAGATGGGGATCCCCTTATTATTTTGCATTGATTGATTCCAACAATTGTCACAGAGGAAAACTACGTTCACACCATGATCCAATGAAGGATATAACCTCTATATATATTAAGGGTAACAAATTTAAGACTTTTCTGGTCCCTAACAGTACTAATATGAGTAAACTCATGTACATCACTTGTACTGAAGGTACTTTTCCCTAGTACCCGTTATGCCGATTTTATCATCCAATCACGGAAACATACCCTGCTCGAGGACTCTATGTTATACCAGTGATGGACGTTCCCGTATCTCTCCATCACCTATTTATTAAGGTCAATTATTATCTTTTATATCTATTCTTTCCATGCCTAATTCTTGCTCCAAACGGCTTCAATACTACTAGTTTAAGCGTCATCAAATATGTGGGTGATCAGTCCAATATTGACGAAACTTAACCACTCAATCATTCGTATTCCACTTTTAAGCATTTCTTTCTTTTATTCATGACACCTTTTAAATAAAAACTTGCTAATTTCTGTACAAAATGGATAATATTTTTTCAGTCAAAGTGTAACTCATTTAAGAAACATTAGTATTAAAACTCTCTTAGGCCTGCGACGTACATACTTAATAGAATAGTAGAATAGCATTTTTCTAGATAGTTTCCCTTTCCGTTTTAATTACGATGTGTACCCCACTAAGGATATGCTGTATTATGTACATGTATATGTTATAGTTATAATTCTTTATTAGTAAAACTCTTATACGATAACAACCTACTTTAAAAATCTAAAAATTGAATTACACTCTAATTTAAAAAAAATATAACTTCATATAAAATTTGAGATAAGATTGAGATAATTTGACATAAACACAGCAACAAATTAATGATAATTGGTGGTAACATTTGTAATTTATAATATACATATAATGATTAACAAATTAATTATTATAACAAGTATATGCCATTGTGCTATAATGATAATCATACGTTGGTATTTTCTCTCACGCTGTTACATAATTAATTAGAAAGTCACTACTTATATCAATTAAAAAAATATTGAACAATTTATAAGTTGTTAAAATTTCGATAAATATTGTTATAGTTACTTGTCTATTCATATTTACACATTACTATGGTAGAATATGCAGAACTAATTATACTTAAACACCGTTGTATTCAACCATAATGTTGCAAAACAAATACTATTATTATCATTATTAAGTAGTTATTTATCGATTAATTATTGCGGTATAAAATATAATTTTGAATTTTTCCATTAATAGTACTAATGTTTTTCCTATTTTTAATGAATGATTTAAAAAATTTCTTTCCCCAGTTCTGTGTATAACATTATATGAGTAATAATATAATTTGACAATAGACATCGACACCATTATCCTTTACTATTAAACGAGCAATTCTTGTATATATATAAATATATAATCGGAATATCAGAAACGGCTCCAACGATTTTCATAAAATTTTGTGTGCAGGGAGTTTCGGGGGAAATAAATCGATCTAGCTAGGATTTATTTTTAGAAAATGTCTTTTTGGCCGTGTTTTTAGGCAATGAAAAACTGCTATAATATCGTTGGAATAAGAAGGTAAATTTTGACAGTTTATTAACGATTACAAATAGCTTAATTGGTATGTTGGGTAGTCACAAAATCGTAATACCATGGTTCGAGCCCAGACCGGCCGACCGACTTTTTTTTAAATTTTTTTAAAGAAAATTTTATTTTTTTATTTTTTGAGAAAATCTGTTTTTTCGAGCCCTTTTTTTAGTATTTTTTCAAAAACACGAAAATTTTAATTAAACTAATTGCACTCATGATTTTTTAATCAAATAACCAGTTCAGTTTTTTCTATTATGTCGCTACGATCAAAAAATATTATTCGTATTTCATCAGTATGTAATTTGTATCTAAATATAATTCCAAAACACACGAATTAAAAAAACCGAGCAAAAAATACCGAGCAAAGCTCGGTCAACCGGGTACTTATATAATTAAACTTACATTCGGTGCTTTCGAGACGTCTTGTACCTGCTACAGAACTTGGCTAGTCGCTCGTTGTACCCCTGACTTCTTTCTGCTGCTCTGGCACTCGAAGATGTTATTAGCTCACCGATGTGGTTGTGTCCGGACTTCCTCGTAAGCTTCTTTTTTTTCTTTCGTATTTACTTTTGATAAAGTTGGTACTCGCCTCTTGAAGGAATTTTAATTCAGAAGTTTTCTGTACATCTTGGAATCTTCTTTCTTGAAACTTGTCAATCTTGATTTAATAGCAATGTTAGTAGAGCCTCTTGTATAATTTATTTTTCATGTCTTTTCTTCATTTCTTCTATAACATTTTTTCTTTAAGTATATTATCGGCTTCGATTTGTCAAAAAAAATTATAATCTACTTGTATTCGTAATTAAAAATTTATTTGTCACGTCCGGTATTATGTTCATTTTATTATTATATTATTTTCATATATTTATTTTGATTAATTTATTTTCTTCAATAAGTTACTTTATTTCTTATGCAGGTCGCGGCGGCGCGCTTACATTGTAGCAGCGCACCGCCTGGCAGGGTTGCTATGTAATGTTGGGAGGTTCGAGGAATAAATTAAAAGTCTAGCGGTCTTGAATATAGATTTCTTACTCCTCTCTATTATTCTATCCTACATATATATAAGCACATACTACAGAGCTTTTCTTCAAAAACATTAGATTTCTTCAAATAAAATAGCCTAGATCCCTCATAGCTTTGCTATATATCTATTCGTATAGGTTCATCACAATAAGTTGAACCATTCCGAAGATTAGACCAATCACACAAACAGACAGACAGACAAAATTTTAAATGTTGTTGTTTAAGTATGCCTTAATAGAATGCAAATAATCTTCTGAGTTTAATATTTTTTTTATAGAATAAGGGTGAGATACGAGTTATCCCCGATTAAGAATCAAAGCGCAGATACGTTGTCACCCCTGAGGACTAAGATGGAATGCTTAGTTTCCGGTATAAAAGGGCCTCCGGATTTCTACACTCGCCATACGAAACACAGCAGTATTAAGCTGCTATTTTACGCCGATATTCTGTGAGAGCGTGGTCCTTCCCCGGTCGAGCCGACCCATTCGTGCTACAAGCATAATATACCTGCAGCGTGGCTCTACCACGAATAAAGATAAAAGACAGTTCCTTCAATTTTACAGACAGACAATTCGATTTAATTTATAGGTATAGAGATAATATTTAAAACTATCACAAACATAATTTTGCGTCACCCTACTCCACAAGTGTACTCGTATAACGTACTTTAAAAAGCTTAAAGAACGTAACCGCGAATACCCTTGATATTTGTGCAGAGTATACTTCAACACAATACATCAGTAACTTAGACAACGTACTCTGTGGACATAAAATAATGATTTATGGCTTCATCTCCGTTTTGAAGGCATGGCCTTCCGGTTACTAAGTGCCAAGAGCCAAAAGCACTTAACTCTTGTAATATACGAGTACAATAATTGTAGAATAATTTAAACACTTGAGTTTCTTTCACATCAGATGGTAGGTTTTTTACAGTATCATCTTCATGATTACAGCCCTTCACAATTCCACTGCTGAACATATTCCTCCTCCAAAGAATGCCACAAAGCACGGTCCTAAGCTACCTGCATCCATCGACTTCCTGCATGTCTTATCAGGTCGCTGCAGTACCCACTTAACATCAGGTGGACTGTAGGTTCGTTTGGTGTTTGTTGTTTATTTCTTTGAGTGAGGTTTATTAAAACACATATAAAAAGACCTCAGTCCCTACTTCTCACCAGTTTTTTTTTAAATTTCAAATATGACCTTGTACATAATGGCTCGGCTGAAGGTAGACCACGCTCTCAAAGGAGCTCCACACAGGAGAGAAAACACATTTTACTACATTTTGATTTTTAACCGAGTATAGATGTATCTAGAGTACATATAGAGTGTATATAGAGTATCGATTTATACACGCTACATGTATACATTAATACTGTAATCACTTACTATTGGGTAGACTGTGCGCTCATTTATCACCATGATTCTTTGAAAAAAAAAAACTGACGCTCTGTAGTGGTAAGCCATATAACAGTTTATCAGATGGTAAACCTCTATTGTAAATTTAACATGTTATTTATTTAAGATTTGTAAGCTGTTGGTTTTCCATTATATAAAAATAAAATAAAATAAAATAAATAAATAAAATATTGCAGCGCAAGAACCAGATGACCAACCAATTTTAAATAAAGCAATATTTTATACACAGATCGCGTAATGGTAAATGGATGCTGTGCCCTTTACGAGTATACAGCTATATCTATCATTTAAAAATTATAAATCAAATGAGTTTTCACAGCTCACAGCCGAGGATGATGATAAGATGGAGTTCCTCGTTTCCAATAAAAAGGGTCTCTGATTCTTTACACTCACCATACGAAACATAGCAGCATAAAGCAATCCAGGTCTAGCCGACCTGTTCGTGCTACAACTATAATATAGCAGCACCACAGTTCTACCATGTATAAATATGGTTTATAGTTATTTTCAGACGAAGTTATTTTCTCTAAAATAGTCTTTTCGTTGATCATTTCAATTTAATGTTACGAACATCTTTTTATTTTATTTATTTTCTAATAATGTATCGGTACGCAACAACTAGTAAAGGCCCAGAAAAGGAACAGCTAGTTCAGTATAAATTGTTTTCTATATAATCGTGTTTAGGCCATTTATTTAATTAAAAATGATTTTATAGAATGAAGTAGACCTCGCTGTTGCAAAGCAATTTTAGTAGAAAGAAATTTTATTTTGATTTAATACACTAAAATGTTATATACGTGTAGTATAAATGTTAAATTATACGGATCATACATGTCTAAAAATAAGAATAGTAACATTTATTTGCTCTAAAATTAAACTTTTGGTATATATTTTATGCCGCACTTGTTGATCGCTTTTATTTGTTAAAATAAATAAATCATTTACTGCCATTTTTTGTTTTATATTCCATTTCATTTGAGGATTCACTTCTAACGCGAGCAAACTGCTCACATGTTTTTTATTATATACCTTCTACATTTTCTTTTTTATATATTATAACAGAATTCAATTTTATGAATGTTTTTAGCTTATTGATATGCGTCTTCTTGCGTTCTTTAATGCGCTTCTATTGTAGTTGAGGAGTATTAAAATTAATAATGATAATTTTTATTTCAGATATCCAAGTAATCTATATAATATGTTAGTAAATATGAAACTTATAATTTATGTTAGTACCTAAATCTAATTCTAAAATACCCATAGCCTTATCAACTATACAGAGGCGGTAATATTACTTAAAAATAGATGATAGCAATCAGCAATTATTTTCATGATAGAGTTGGAGCTAGCCCGCACCCTGCCAAGCAACGAGACTGTTTTTTTTTATAATGGCGTAACAGTCATCCGTAGGCGCCTTTGCAAACATGCCTGATGCACTGCAGAATCGCAGTAGCCCTAACAAGAACCTGAAGCCGTTATTGTACTGGACGCATAAGGCTTCGACAGCTCGCTGTAAATAATTCGACCACAGACTGCAATTGTAGAAAATTTTACAGTAGGTTTTAAATAAAGTTATCTTTACTTGTTCACTACATCGTGCAAACACTTTTTCTGGGTTTCTACAGCCGACGGCCCTAAGCACCAAGAACTCGCTTTTATTTGTGTTTTAACTCAAGCCATGATTTAAAACGTACTTCTTTTCACATATCTTGAGGAGTTCTCTGGTTGCCTTGGCCGTTGGATTCAGCAGCACCATATCATCGCGTAACTAATGTTATTGAAATTTACGTCATTCGTCGTCAATAAAATTTACATTTACCTTATTAAGGGCTGGTGTAGTGACGGTGTGGGAGAACCCTCTGCCCTATATGTGGATGTCGTAAGGGGCAACAGGGGAAAAACCAGGGTATGGACAGCAGCGCTGTTCTTATAATAACCAATAATAAAAAATTGCGAATACACTTTTGCCAAGCTTAACAAATATGGTAAATATCTTCCCTGTGGGACAATCCATGTACTGTATTCATGATGATATTAAAATAGTTTTAAAAATATTCATAACTGACCCACAGCTATGAAACACGGAGGGAAAGTACTATAAAATAAGGTAGATAGATAATTTTGCCTTTTGAAAAATATACTTTGTTTTTTAAAAGAAAATTATAAATCCTTGCTTCATTCTTCAAGTATGATTATAATAATGTAGTTTCCCTACTTACTTCGTAACTTCGCACATATTTTAAAGATTTTTTAAAGCGGTTTAGTGACGTACTTCCCGTATGGTTACCTTGTGTTGGCGCTTTTACGTAAGCTCATTTTTTGCAGTCAAGTTAACGATATGATACAAAACTTTTTGCATCTGATATCTTCATGTATCAAGGAAGGAGGTAGCTCATATCTTCAAATAAAGCAAGGCGTCATAATAATAATCGAACTTCACTTGGAAGTTCGTTTGATCATGTATTATACTACATTCGTCTTTGAGTGAGACTTTCTTTAGTATTCTGTAAAGAATTAATAAATAAGTGAATTTTGAAAGTTAATACAAAAAATAGAATATAATATACTTAAATCGAGTTCTCAGTTCTGACCTTGTACAAGGGAGAATACGCTCTAAGAAGTCGCCGGGCTTTAAATTAACAATTTAAATTGAAATATTCTCATAGCAATCTGAAGCCCCAGGAATTTGAATTGGCGTCTTTTTTAATTTAAGAAAAGACGCCTCCTAATGTATCCAACATTGCTTATTTTACCCCTTCATTTCAAAATTAAGGGGTATACCTTTATTAAAATATTGTTTTGATCTCTGGAAGGAACATTTTGACGAAAGAGCAAAAGAGAAAGGTATATGGTACCGTACGATCGAGCCGTACCCAATGCGCTCAACCTGGATAGATAACCGAGTATTGTGTAGACGCGACACTGTAATAGCAAAATCTGGGAATAAATGCCATGAAACGAAATTTTTATGCTTGATGCGAAAAACTTACCTTTTGTTCAACTTGTAATGTTCTCGATGATCTTTATCACATTTTGATATAATGCGCCCAAAACCCAAGAGAAAGAATAAATTGTAACTTACATTTGTCATTGATTGGCAGTACTACCTAATAGTATTTTATCAGAAACGTTATCAGATGATGCCAAAAAACTTCATGTAAATTAAGTAATTAATAAGTTTGTTAGTATTTATCCTATTTAATAATTTAATTGTAACTACCAGAGCGACATAATCGCAGCAACGACAAAACCCTTTTTCTAAGAATAAAAAAAACAATGTTTATTTCTTTCTCTGTCATGATTAAAGTAGTTCCGAACATGATGATTATATTATACTGCAGTGATTTGTAAAAATTGGGACCCGATTTGGCATCATTCATAATTTTTAACTTCTTATTTATTTTTGTTCTGTTGGTACGATAATGTCCTCCAGACCGAATTTCAGTCACGGCGGCCATTTTCAACGGAGGCTAACCATCTACGTAGGACAGATTTAAAGCCTTGAGTGTAAACGCAAACACGTGCACTCTCTATTACGTCACTCTCATAGATCGATGGGACAGTTATCCGACACGACCGGGGAGAGATCAGGGTCCCGGACCAACGGCTTTACGTGCTCTCCGGGGCAAGATGGTGAAACACCGCCAACTTCCTGACTCTAGGACGTTACTGAGAATTATAAACAAGTAAACTCACATAACGCGTATGGCCAACGTTCAGCCTAAAATAAATAATCTCTATATATAAATTTCAACGGCGGTCCGTTAGTTTTGCAAAACCCCGAAAATAGCTGAACCGATTTTGACGAATTTTTCTTGTTTGTTTGAGTGGGTGGCTTGATAATCTCGCTTTAAACTCAAAGTATTGCTATTAAATTATAAAAGTATTATAATTTAATAGCAATAGTTTTAATCTAATTGTAACTTAAAAATAATAATTTTAATTTAATTATAATTGAATAATATTAATTTATACATTTACCTAATATATGTGACACATTGTAATAATTTAATAATTTGATAAGATTAGTATATTAAATTACAATTTTAACTTTTAATTTTATATGACAACGCTTAAAATTTGATTGTACGTATTATCAAAAATATTTAATTTTAAATTTATATAAAATCAAGGTACGTAAAATCAAAGTATGATAACAATTAGCACTATAGACATAACTCAATATTAACAATATTTTTATTATTTTCTTTTCTTTTTCTTATTCTTAATTTTTATTTCAAAGCACCGTTATAGAATTAGTAATGCGTAGTCTATATTGTAGTGTATTTGCACACCTCATAAGGAAATAATAATACAGTGTACATTTTTTTACACCTTTTATACCTGTATTATGCAAATAAATGAAATTGATTTGATTTTATTTGAAAAAAAGACAATACGCAAATAATAGGGCAGTATTATATTAAAATTGTGTTTTATTTGGGAAACAAGAAGAAAACCAGCCTCCTACGAGAAATCAAGAAAACTGCAAACAATTCTGCTGGCCCATGAGATACGTCATTCTACCCTGTAAACAAGAAGCATTTTTGACCACACATTTCTACTATAACGTAACAAACGCACCAGCAGTACAGATAATATTTTTTTTTAAATTATGTTTGATATTCGCCATCAATGAATATTCATTCCGTTCCTTTTAAAATGAATACAAAAAAGGTCATACAAGTCCGACAATATCTAATGTTCGCATGTAATAATAATTAAAGTTAAAGTAACTGAATATATTCGTCCCACTGCTGGGCACAGGCCTCCTCTCCTTTTTTAGAGAGGGTTTTAGGACGTGAAAGTGTACGCCGCGCTGCCCCAATACGTGTTGGCGAACTTCACATGTCTTTGGATCGTTATTTTATTTCTCAGACATGCAGGTTTCCTCACGATGTTATCCGTCACCGCCAAGCAAAAGGTAAATCAACATAAAATTAGAATTAAAAATTTCGTTGGTGCCGGCGTGGTACAAACGCGGGTTGCTTGCGCACTTTAAAATTTACAACGAGCGCTAACCATTTGAATTACCAAGGCTCTATAATAATGGTTTTCTTTAATCCCGACGTCAAGCGAGTGCAGAAATTATATTTAGACAAGTATTTAAGTAATTATCATCAAAATCATTTCAGTACTTCACACGTCCACTAAAGAACGCCCCCGTAGGACTCACCTTACGAATGCCACAAAATACAGCATTGTGCTACCCTCATTCGTACACTATCAGTATGTCCTATCAGAACATTAATTTATTGGGGGGGGGGGGAACCCTACAGTACGATTGCTAGTACGAAGCTGCCACTATAGAATTTTCTTTACTTGTCGGTTCTTCAAGCTATTGCCTGATAGTCATCATATATTTCAAACTAGATATAGAAAAAAAAATAGAAGCCAGTTGAAACAACTTTAACATTCTCTGTTTTATCTCCTACTTTCTTCTTTTGATGAACCAGAAATTTCCATTATATGTCGAAATATTTCACATGCATCAATTGAATTTTATACTAGCTAGAGCCTATTCTAGCTATAAATAGCTTCAGAACGCATGGGTTGGCTCGATCAGGTTAGAACCACAATCATAGTAAGTGTGGAGAAGCAGAAACACTTTTTGTAGGTAACGAGATATTCTATCTTAGTTCTCATGGGTGACAACGCATCTGTATTTTGTTTCTTAATTGAAGATATATTTGGTCTATAGGCCACAGCACACATTTAGCATCAGGAGGACTGAGTGCTGGTATGTCGCCCTTATTCTATAAAAAATTATATCGTTGACACAGAAATTATAATTATCTTTTTATATTGAATGCAGAAGGAAAAAAATACAATATTCGTATCCATCAATCACTGCATACCAGGATTGTAGAGTTCAAAGGAGAGCACTTAATGCGAACGAGAAAAGCTTTTAAAGCAGTTCGCGTCTTTATGAATTTCATCAGTATAACTCGCATTATCCTTGAAAACGTTGTGACGATTTGAAATACTATCCTTAAGGCCGATGTATTTTTAGTACTTTGGTGACCTTTCTCACTTTGAGCAAAATGAGGTTTATCCTTTAAAGCGATGTACCTACTACTTACGTACTTTTTAATTCAAAATATAAGAATCAAGCTGATACACTAAATGAATTCACAAAATAAATCTTACTCGCAAAATTAAAAAAAAACTCTTAAGAATGGTTTCTCTATCAAAGTGGTAGTCTAAATATTTTTTTATAAAAACGTTAACTCCGCACTAGGATTTTCTCCTGTATAGTGGAGGCAGCTTACATCATAAATTTCACAAGGACAAACATCCAGACCCGCAAAAATTATTTGTTAGTCATAAAAATACTTATTCCGTTCGGGATTTGAACCTGCGGCACTTAGCGCTGTAACTCATTTCTGAGCCACTACACCACGGAATTGTCAAATTAAAAAAAATAAGCCGACTCTTTTGACTCATTATTATTATCAATTCTTCTACAATTAAATAATTCACTTCAAAAAATTATTCTTGGAATCTAAAATTGTACGTAACCATTGCCAAAATATGCTTAGTTAAGAAGACTCTTATTTTGCCTAGGAGTCCATCTGGGTAGATGTCATCTTCTTGCATATCCCTATTGCCAAATAGCAGTGCCACATGCACTGCTATGTTCTAATATGAAGTGTATAGAGTCAATATAATTACAGGTTGTAAGCCATTCCTTCTTAGTACTCAGAGAAGACAACGCATATGTAGCCTTCTTCATTAGAAGTATTGGCTATAAGAGTATGGACTACAGTAACCATTATCCATAAGGTGGACTATATTACAGTTCACTTTATGGATAGTGCCATTAGCCATAAGTATCACTAACCACTATCCATAAGGTGGACTGTATCCATAAGGAAGAATGTATTACATTCCACCTTATAGATAGTGGTTAGTCAAATGTTTTATTTAAAAAATACATAATATACATAATACACTGTGTGTTTATCACTCACGCCTGTCACTTAGAGGGGTAGACAGAGACTACAGACTTCCATTTGACACGATCCTGACATACCTCTCTAGCCTCCTCCATATCTATATATCTACGCATACATGCTGACGGTTAAGGGTAATCTTAATTTGGCCCATTTTAAATTTATCGCTAATTTGGTCTATATACTTTCGCCCAGGACGTCTGTTTCCGACTCTGCCGTTCACTTCTGCAACATAAATTTGCATTGTCACTCTTCCTTCATTCATCCTTTTTACATAATTAAACCACCGAAGCATTCTTTCTCCTAGTCACAGTATCATCTTACAAACCACACTCTTCTCTTATCACACAATTTCTCACCCTTGGCATTCAGATTCAGCACTTACATACTCCTTAACGACCGCATTTCTACTGGGTTTATTTTACTCTCCTGCTTCTTCTGCCACACCCAACTTTCAATACCATACGTCAAAATAAGAACTAACACAACATTTTGAATTGCTATAAGTGCCTATTTTGACACATTTTGACTTTCCACAATAGAGTGTAGAGCTCCATTTTCTCTATTTCCTGCGTTCAATCGTCGTTCTATATCCTTATGGTATCTCCCATCCCTGCTAAATACGAGTACACATCCCAAATATACAAACTCATCTTTTCCTCGAACAACTGTTTCAAAGATATGTATAATGTATTAAAAACATAATTTACAGTTTAATCATTTTTAACTTCTTACAGATAAGACATCGATTAATAAATGAATATAAATATATATGTTATTTAATATACCGGAAACACTTCAATGGCATATATAGGAATGTGATATTTAATACATCATTCAAATACAAAAAGATATATTACGTTGGAGAAAACACTGAGAAACATTAAGAATAAATTCTAGAAAAGAAATATTGAAAAGAAATGATTAAGTGTATTACGTACCTTTGGATGTTTTCCATTTGTGAAAAGCTCCTTTTTAATATTTTTTATTTATTTATGTTAACACCGTAAATAAAAAAAATATTTATATACATTAAACTTTTCGAGATTTTAGCTACCGCATTTCCCGCGCGCTTTAAAGATGGCCGCTCGCCACCAATGTCGAGGGCGAACTGATGGCGCCATTCGATTGAAATAGGGGTGTTTTTGAAATACACAGAGCTGTTTTATGATTTGAAATAATATTGTTTTTTTTACCTACTATCAACCATTACTTGACGACAATCTAATTCTACGATAAGTGGTGATGAAGCTGTACATAGTTAATAAAATGAAATAAAACTCGAATCTCAAACCTATTTACTAGCCTTGAAGACAACCAGATTGTGATCGTACATAAAGATAGATTCGGCTAATTATTGCTCTCATTTGCTATAGGCATTACGAAATACGAAGTAAATTGTCTCGTTTGAAGGAATATCGATAACAAATTGGTTAAGGACCTTACGAAATCTTTATATATAAAAATTACGTGTCACATTGTTTGTCCCCGATGAACGCCTAAACTACTGAACTGATTTCTATGAAGTTTTGCACATTGTGTGGAGTTTGGTCCAACTTGTGAGATAGAATATGTTTTATCCCGATAAGTTTCCCTCAATATTTTTATTGCGAATTCATGGACTTTTTTGTAGGACAAAAGTTCGTCGAAAAGGGCAGAATAACAACAAAAACCTGGCCGGCTAGTAATAAAGAAATATAACGTTGCTAGTTATGATGAAAAGTAATTTTCTTTACAAAAGATATTTTTTTATTAAGCCAAATGATCTTACTTATACAATGACATAGTTCTAAGCCACCTGCAACCAATTTAATCCAAATCTTCTTGCATGATTTACTTGGTCGC
Source organism: Parnassius smintheus behrii (assembly GCA_036936625.1). NCBI lineage: Eukaryota > Metazoa > Arthropoda > Insecta > Lepidoptera > Papilionidae > Parnassius > Parnassius smintheus. The sequence continues at coordinate 35,879,542 of JAUPFT010000028.1, forward strand.
CACTCCATCCATAGGGGTCATTATACCATATCTGGACTGATCTATCTGCGGAGTTTCTTTCACTGTTTCTTTTCCAGTAAGACGAGCATCATTTCAAAATGGTAGTAAATTAAAATATATATATATATATATATATATATATATATATATATATATATATATATATATATATATATATATATATATATATATATATATATATATTTAACAAACGAAATGCCATTTTATACGACTAAGGAATAATTTCACTGATGAAAAGTAGCTTTGACTAAGTATCACTAGACCCATAGAAAAAACCCTTCTGAAAAATATAGATATAGAGTATAGTAACATAGGCAAATAAAAATACTCATAGAGATTCTGTTAAACATCTAAGGTCAACATAATATCACCTTTATTTTTCTAATATGAACATATATCATGGTACATATAATATATATCACATAACGTTTCGTCTTCATGTCGTATTCTCTTATTAAATAAATATAATTTGATCTCGTAAATAACAAGACACGCAACTCTATGTGAAGCTTCGTAAATTAGCGCTGGAAATTGTAGTGTACGCCGTTGTCTACTCCCTGCGACCCCGCATCCCCTTCCCGCCCAGCAACAGTTTGCCTTTGATGTTGCCAGGTTAGAAATAAATTCCTCGTCATTAGGAGAAAAATACACTCCAACATTTTTTTTTACTCGAAGAAAATAATAGAAGTCACACGTAACATTGAAAATAATGATAATTTCATCTATTTCCTTTGAAGTTAGGTGTAATAACTTTGATTGTGAAGGGTCATATTATTAACTGTTTGTTTGGAAATAGCAGTTATTACAAAGATTTTAACTACAATAAATAAATTATACTTTGCGTAAATATTATCGACCTTTAGTACTGAAAGTTTTGGGTTTAGATTACATAATTTATTTTAAGATAGTTACTAATCCCAAAAAACAGTAGTATAACATAACAAGATATATAAATCTTGTTAGAAATATCTAAGAAATATAAATATAATTTATCCAGAAAGTCGGAAACAAATAAAAAGTGGATAATTACTGAACATCGTCTATCTAAGAAAAATAAGTCGAACCATGTGTTCATCGTTAACAATACCAAAATTTAAAAGTAATTACTGTTTTAAACCTCTAAATAAATCCACTCTTGAAGTCAGATCATCAGTGTAACTAAGATTCAAATATATAATAATTGCGTAAATTGATATGAAAACGATTAAGTGAATAGTTTTTGTTCTCTGAGGGTATTGCATACGAAGATATATAGATATTTATTATTCAAATTACACTACTCGTAGAAGTAAGGGACCGATTAAATTCATAGAAGATAGAGAGATCAAATTAATTTTCCTGAGATATTAGACCAATCTTCACATTTACATAAAATGGAAGTGTCTGTCTCTATTATTGAAATAACTGCATAAATCATGCTCAACAGTTCATTTGCATGCTATCACTTAGTTACTTAATATTAACCACCAACTTGAGAAAATTAACCTAATTTTGCATGCCTAGGTATTGCCTAGCCTAGGTATTTACTAGCGCCCAAAAATCAAGAATCCAACGTTTTGTCGCATGAAATCGTATCTAACAATCAAATTGAACATATAAATGATATAAAAGTACATTGTTAAAAAGATAAATGATTGTTGAACTTATTACAATTGTTTTAAATCGATTAATGGTTTTAGTGGCTTATGGTGTCGATTTATGAAGTCGGCGGGAAGTGGCGGGGTAAATAGGATAACTTTTGAAAATATCAATTGTTCAACTTAATCTATTTTTTAATCTCTTCATCTATCATGTAGGAAGCCATGGAATGTAAATAGCTGTTTAATTTTGTTTTGTTTAGTTATAATGTTTTTTTTTTCTTCAGCCTTGTAGTAAAATATTTTACAAACAACAGATACACTTTGATTCACTGCAGTTTCGGTCGCCGTCGTGAGTGGGTAACTGTATCGCTTGTATGCGATACAGTTACCGACGAGACGAGGCCAGAAACAAAGGAGATACCGTTATACGGGAGCCGCGGGTGTGTCCAACGAAGAAAGTAATTTTAAAGCGGCAGATCGTAAAGTGCCCATGTTTATAACGATGGTTCATCGGGACACGACGGAAAATGATATTGTGCAATACGTTTACAATAAAACGAGAGAAAAGATAACACTCGAAAAGATTTCCTTTAGTAAAGAAAACAAGGACTACAACGCTTACAAATTTTTTGTATCAGAGCGGAAAATAGATATTTTCTTAGATAAAACGCTTTGGCCCCAAGGTGTGATCTTTAGGCGCTTCGTCAACTTCAAGCGAAACCATAGCTCTGGAACGAACGGTACAGTAAATACCGTGAACGGCCCGACCCCAAATGGTAATGGATAAAATCCTCCCGTGTACTTTTGTCAGTTTCAATTGTAAAAGTATAAAACGATCAGCTGAGCATGTGAGGCAGTTGTGTCAGTCATCGGATGTTATTGCGCTTCAAGAAACGTGGTTATTTCCACACGATATTCAGTTTCTTAGCGAGATTGATGACCGTTTCGGCAGTACGGGCACCTCTGCGATAGACACGGCGGCGGGGATGGTCTGCGGGCGACCTTACGGAGGTGTAGCGTTATTGTGGAATAAAAGTGTCTTTCAAAATGTGTCAGTAATAAACTGTGATAATCCGCGTATATGTGCGATAAGAATAGTGTTGGGTGATAGGTCCATCCTAGTGTTTAGCGTATATATGCCGACGGATACAGTGGTAAATCTCACGGAGTTTACGGACTGCCTCAGCTCGGTGAGTGCTATTATTGATAATAGTAATATAGAATGTGTCTATATACTCGGCGACTTTAATGCGCATCCAAACGAACGCTTTTATGCAGAGTTGACGTGTTTCTGTGACGAACAAAACTGGTCATGTATAGATGTACAGTTTTTAGGAGTGAGCGCGGACACATACACATTTGTTAGTGAAGCCCACGGGTCGAAAAGGTGGCTAGATCACTGTATAACCACGAAATCTGCGGCATCGTCTATTTTGAATGTTCATGTAAAGTACGATGTGTTGTGGTCTGACCATTACCCTTTAATAATTAAATGTAATTTAGATATTGTTAAACCGAAGTATACGAGTACACATAAAGTTGTAAACGAGATTCTATGGGGAAATAGAAAACCGGAAGATATTTTATTATATACGAAATTATGTAATGAAAAGTTGAGATCAATCGATTTCCCCGAAGAGTTTCGTTCTTGTAGTGATTTTACTTGCGAGTCTACCGATCACAATTTACTTATCGATAAATTATATGGCGAAATTATAGATATTTTGACGGTGGCCGCAACGGAATCCAACACTGTAAGATTGTGTGGCGGGAGGCGGCCGGTGGTTGGGTGGAACAGGTATGTGCGCGATGCTCACGGGGAGGCCAGATCTAAATTTTTAATGTGGGTTTGGTGGGGTAAACCAGATAGTGGAGAAGTTTATGAGGAAATGCGGCGTAGTCGCAATTTATTTAAGTCACGCTTACGCTGGTGTCAAAACCACAGCGAGCAAATTAAAATGGACATTGCGGCTACGCAGCATTCGAACAATGACTTTAAGAACTTTTGGAAATCTACCAATAAATTAAATGGTAGACCTGGCTTACCAGTGAGCGTTGAGGGTATTAATGACCATAGTCTCATAGCGGACATGTTCAGGGACCATTTTGCGGTGACGTCACCGTTGCGACCATCACAGCTTGGAAGAGATGAATGTACGGGTGGTCAGGAGATTGGAATCCGATTTACAGCAATGGATGTCAATAATGCTATAGCCTCTATGTCCCGTGGCAAGTCTCCTGGCCATGACGGTCTGAGTATTGAACACCTAAGGTATGCGGGTCCTCATCTGCCCGGAGTGCTTGCCATGTTTTATAACTTGTGCATGGCACACTCGTACTTGCCTTCAGCGCTGATGAAAACTGTGGTGGTGCCAATTGTGAAGAACAGAACGGGGGATGTGTCTGATAAATCCAATTACAGGCCTATCTCACTAGCCACGGTTATTGCGAAGGTTCTTGACAGTTTGCTTAGCGTCCACCTTGATAAATATATAACCTTACATGATAATCAGTTTGGTTTCAGGCCAGGTTTGTCAACTGAGTCGGCCATATTATGTCTCAAGCAGACTGTTAGGTACTATTCGGTTAGGCGTACACCTGTATATGCCTGTTTTCTCGACCTTAGTAAGGCTTTTGACCTGGTAAATTACGGTATCCTATGGCAGAAATTGAAAAATACTGGACTGCCTGAAGAAGCAATCAGAATCTTCAAATATTGGTACCGTAACCAGGTCAATGTTGTGCGATGGTCCGAATCTTATTCGCAGCCATATAGGTTGGAGTGCGGAGTTAGACAGGGAGGCCTAACCTCCCCTAAGCTCTTCAACCTATATGTCAATGCCCTCATAGAGGAGCTCAGTGGCACACATGTCGGTTGTCACATTGACGGAGTATGTCTTAGCAACATCAGTTACGCTGACGACATGGTGTTGCTGAGTGCTTCTGTTTGTGGCTTAGCGAAACTGTTGAGCATATGTGAAAACTATGCTCACAGTCACGGCTTAATTTATAATGTGAAAAAAAGCGAATGTATGGTCTTTCAGGCCAGGGGAAAAGCATTACCATCAATTGTACCACCCATTAAATTATATGGTACGCCGTTAAAAAGGGTGTCGCAATTTAAATATCTAGGTCATGTGGTAACCTTTGACTTGAAGGACGATGCTGATATCGAGAGAGAGCGCAGAGCATTGTCGGTTAGGGCGAACATGATAGCTCGCAGGTTTGTTCGTTGTTCCACCCCGGTTAAAGTAACGCTATTTAGAGCTTACTGTTCTTCATTTTACACAAGCAGCCTGTGGATCGATTTTACGCAGAAACAGTACAATGCTCTGCGCGTTCAGTACAATAATGCTTTTAGGATTCTGATGGGACTGCCTCGATTCTGCAGTGCGTCGGGTATGTTCACTGATGCGCATGTTGATTGTTTTCACTCGATCATGCGCAAGCGGTGCACATCCCTGGTACGCAGGGTTGGGGATAGTCCCAGTGGCGTCCTGAGGGCATTTGCTGACAGGCTGGATTGTCAGTACCTGAACCACTGCCGTATGGTGCACGTGCTGACAAATCAGGGCTGTCTTAGATATAAGATATAGATTAAGGTAGTTTTAAGTTTACTAACATTAGACTAGTGTTTTCCTTATATATGTTACTAACAAATATGATCTTTAAGGTCGAAATAAAATGATTTAATAATTAATAATTAATTAATTTTGTCATATAGTTCATTGAAGGAATCAATTGTCATCCGATAAAATTTCTTCATGATTAACCCATTTAGAGTATAGTCTATGAAATTCTCCATCTTATTCTCTATCCTTATTTATTGGGCGCACCGAGTATTTTCTTTTCCGTCTTGACGCTGATAATGACCACAAAATCAATAATTCGTCTTCCGATGAAGAACAAGTGGTACCGCGTCGACCGTTCAACAGCGGGGTTTGTGAGCAATTGCACGCTCGAACGCAGAACGCGAACGCAGAACGCTTGACCGCGTGACCGCTCTCTGTATGCAAGAACCCTAAGAAAGAAAAATAAATACTCGCTCCTTCGATGATCGAAGACTAGCTCGCATGACGTTGACCGTCGGAACTTGTTTCAGGGCCGTCTGAAAATCAGCGCTGCAAGCTCGCAGCTTATGCTGAAACGGTCCCTTCCACCACTTCATCATATCACATTGCATACACACATAATGGACGCATTTCTTTTATTTAGTCATATTTCCTGTTTTTTGTATGTTTTTTAATAAGTCACTTGTTTTATTTTTAATTGTAATTTGTCATTTGTAAGTGTAGTGTTGTAGATGTAAGTGTTGGAATAAATGTCTTTATGTCTTATGTCTTTATTCACATTTCAACCTCTAAGTACCAAGTTCTCAAATATCCAAAAATTTCTTGATACCATCTTCACCTCTTTGCCAGACAACCGTGGTGGGAATATCAACTAGCAACATTACAGGTTTTAAAAGAAAAAAAATGCTTACTAAGCGACCTGTTCCAATTATCTCGCAAATTGCGTTACCCGTTTCACAGCACAGCAATCGTTTCAAATAAGTGGATCTGAAACGGAATTTTAAAATGGTCTATATTTAGTGATACATTCTAATTTAGTGATACATTCTAATCAGCATTCTAGTACTATGGTAGCTTCTCTACTAGAAGGACGCAAACCGTGACTGATCAGTTGAATTTAAGTTAAAATTTGAAGCCAGTGCATAAAAATAATCGTTTTGGCTTACATTCGTAAAGTTTGAACTGCAAGCTTACTCTTGAATCCAATAACAATTTCGATCCAATCTCAATTTCAATCCAATGCTGACAAATTAGCGTACTCTTGAAAACAATTTTGACAACATTGGATTAAAATCGGAGTTGCGCTCGGATTGGCCAAAAATTTTGTTGTACGACATGAAGTTAGCTGCGTTACTCTTAGCAACAGGCATGTTTTATTTATCGTTAAACCGGTAAAGTCATAATAAACTCTTTGTAACTTTCATAAACGAGCGTTTAAGTAGTAAAAATACTTAATAAATGGTGTAATTCGTCAAACATAACATCTTTTCATACAGTTCTTATAAAAAAAACGCTATATTTGCGAGTTTTAATTAATTATAAGGCTGTATAGGAGCGTGTCTTTGCCTCATTTTTTTGTTGTCAGAAAAAAATTGTTATCACGACGATCATGAAACAATGTAAACAAATATCAACTTTCGAAGAACTCTTTTTAAGTTTAAATGTGAAGTGCTTTTTAAGTATGTGTAGAGTGAATTAATAATAGACCTTTCAATTTGGGTACAACTATAAACAGTTTGAAATAGTTCATTACCGCATTAACACAATTAAGCATCATATGAAACAGACGAAATGGGCACTGTTAGCTAATTAGGAGGAACAAAATAAATAATAATGGTCAAGGATAGGCTAAAGTAAGTATAACAATGTTTTTTAAAAAAATTATAGGTAGATATATTTTTTAATTTGGGTACAGAAAAAAAGCAATTTCTGGCCTGTTGAACAACATTAAACTAGGGATTGATAGCAGTCACAGATGGTCAAGTGTTGCTTTTGAAAACTCAACCTACAATTAACCTTTCTCACTACTTAGTTATTACAAATAACAATGTTGATTCGTTAACTTCTCAATATTTTTGTGTGGCATCTAAAAATGATAACTATTTTTTTACTCACTTTTAAAGACAAACATTTTAATATTATTTTATTTTTCTAGGAATATCTAATGGATAGGCTAGGGCCACGACACCAAATGGGCCAACAGCTGGTTAATTTCATGGAGAAAAGAGACTCTTTATGATGAACTTTATCTTCTAGATATGGCCGCATAGAAATTGGACTTGGTCGAGCCCCTACCTACAGTTTGATAAAAATAAGGAACTTGCAACATTGAGTTATACAACACACTTGCAATATGTATGTCTTACACTCAAGCGGTAAAAAGGTAATCCATCATTTTTTAATTGCAATAATTTACATAAATTGACCTCATATGTGTTATCTCTTTGTGTAGAGAATATAGATGTTTCAATAAATCTTAAACATCCTTTTAAATGGTTTGTGGTGGATTAAAACTTATAATTCAAATATTCCACCTTAATTTTGTCATTGATTTATAATAAACAACTATTAAACATTACTCTACAGAGATGGGATGTTATCAAATATTTATTTTCATTTTAGAATCACAAATTAATTCCATACCACATTCCCCAAGCAACAACACTCTACCAACAAGAAATGATCAATATATGGAGCATCCGAAAATAAAGTTATAATCAAATGCAATGTCCAAAATAGCCAGGACAATTGAGGAGTTTAATATTATTGTTTTAAATTTTCCAAACAGAGTACAACAACAATAACAATCCTGTAATTTAAAATAAGACTTTCATTTAATTTTATAAATGTTTTAATGTTATTTTTAATTTATTTGTTTTCTTTTAACTACTTTTGTAAAAGAAACTGATTTTTGGTTCACTGAAGATATAATTTTAAGATTTTAATTTCATAGTGTTATCATTTGATATATAATCAATATGTTTTTGATTACATATGTTAAGCTATATTATCAAATTTCAAATATGAAAAATAGATTTAATGTAGATTTAGTACCTAGGTAAGAATATATACTAATAGTAATAGGTTGATAAAAATATGTTTGCATTATATTCAATAAATGATCAAATTTGTATCAGAATTTTATTAACAAATCCTTTTTAAAAAGCAATGAGTGAATGCTGGAAATAAAGTAAATGGGGCTATAAACTCTATCGTGAAAAGTCAGAATGTGTCAAAAAAGGCACATAGGCTGTTAGTCCCTTTTTTGACATATGCTAGTGGAAGTTGGATGTGGCAGAAGAAGCACGAAAGTTGAATAAACGCAGTAGAAATGCAGTCATTAAGGAGTATGGTAGGTATGAATGTGAGTGAAAGGGTGAGAAATTGCGTGATAAGAGTGTGTGTGAGATGTGACCAGTATTAAGAAAGGAATGCTTCGGTGGTATGGTCATATACAAAAAATTAATGAGGAACAAGTGACAAAGCAAATTTATGTTGCAGAAGTGAGTGGCAGAGTTGGAAAGGGACGTTCTAGGCGAAAGAATACCGACAAAATTGGCGATATATTGAAAATGGCCCAAATTAGGGGTACTAGTATAATGATGTGGAGGAGGCAAGAGAGGTGTGTCAGGATTGTGCCAAATGGAAGTCTGTAGTCTTTGCCCACCCTTCGAGTGACAGGCATGAGTGTTTATGTTGTGTTAAGATATGTGTTATTAAAATTACGTTAGCTATATAATTTTATTTTTAATTCTTATAAAATTATACATTTATTATATTTATATTTCCTTTACGTGTGAAACCCGCCAATAAACCTCTCAGACATGATAAGAGACCTTTGCCCAGCAGTGGGATGCTTTAGATCATACTTGAGATATCTAAACAATCCTCTTTAAACCTTTGCGCCGCCTAACTATTGAAAATATTTCTTCTACAAAACAACCACTTTAAAACGAATTAAAAATAAAGGCTGTAACAATATGATATAAAATATATTCTCTACGGAGGGTCATATTTAGGTTTTTATTCATACACTATTTTCTCACTAAAGTCCTTAATAATACAATTATTAGCTCCATAATCATCATCACTCATAGAAAAAAACTTAAGTGCTTAAAACGCATAATTTGAAGCTCATTTCGTCATTTTTTTAATTGCAATGCACTATTACGGCGTAGAATATAGACACAAGAGTTAAACATGTCATTATTTTATCGAAAACAATAAGCTAATTGCCGGAAAAAAAAGATAAATAAGAACACAATTCCTAAAACGTTACTGTTTTGCTATTGCCTTAATTCCAATTCCAACACAATATCAAACACAATACGCTGCTGTCAACTAACTGTCAAAAGTGCGTCGGGAGTACCGATTTCGCTCGGACAATTTCAATTCCAATCCTAATTAGTTCACACAATCACCACGCAATACTAAACTAATTTAGCGCTAGAGTTGCTTTCAAGAGTACCAAACGTCATAATTCCAATCCCGATCGATCGGAATTGTTTTCAAGAGTAAGCCAGCTGATCGATTTAACTGACTGTGTGTGTCAGCCATTAGAATGTTGACTATGAAGCAACGGATAAGTTCGTCTACTTTTGTCTGTGTATATATCCTTGCTTTAATATAACATTATATGTAAAAAAGTAAAATATTATTAAATTTTATTATTATATATATCCAGTAACTCGACTTTAAATAGTCAGTTTTTCGTTCATGGGTATAGTAGGCTTTTACAACAAATTCCCAGAAAATATGCAGGGCTCTTCTATCAAAAAGTTTATAATTTTTATTTTTATTTTTTTTTTGTTATGGGTTATTATAGTACTAAAGAGTGCATGTATGATTATAATCCATAGAATACTATAATACACAATAGAATGGCTGTCAACCTTATTTTGTACGAGGATAGGCGTCCTATTATCAGTTAATCACTACCACAAACATGATTCGCTATATTGACAGACGGATTTTAATACATTGTAAATTGCGTGCAATTTGGCATTTTCTAAATAATTTGCATGCGAAATTTGGAAACGATTGTAACGTTAAAACACATCTCGTATAGACATTTAAACGTGTGAATTGACGTGTTAGTAATATTTTAGTGGCTACACGGGCTCCGTCCACTCTCCCGTTCTATTATGTATGTATTATAGTATTCTATGTTATAATTCCTGTGAATGCGGTGATTGCTACCATGCTGTTCCTACATGTTTTATATTCAACCGTCCACTATATTATATTGTTAATTATTTTTCAAAAAAAATTATCCCACTGGATTTCTTGTCGGTTCTTGCTAAGACAGAGGTTTTTGCCGAACCATAATAAAAGCACAAATAACTTTCAATATTTGTGAGGAGCTAAAATTCAAAACGTGATTTGTCACTTTACAAAAAAATACTTTATGCGCTAATCGTATTCTCTATATTACAAGTAACGTAACTAAAAAATGTCATGTATTCGATCAAAAATAAATATGTCTCTTTAGAAAAAGTAAAACCTTTTTTAGTCAAAAATATAGACTGAGCAAATAAGGTTTTGTACTTTGGCAGTTGCCTGGAAGAAGAAATTGCATTTCATATTTTTGACCAATTTTTTTTATAAAGAATGCTATAAGGTAAAATTATATTGTAATTTATTTATTATTACCTAGAATGAGCTCAGTGGATTTACCTTTTTTCTATTGAATCATAAAGCAAACCGTGATTTTTCCATACTTATTCATTCAAAACATGATTTGTTCAAATTGTTATAGAAAAACAATCTAATTTTGTAAAGTACAATGTTGAAAACTTATTCGTAAAATAAAATATGTCTAAGAACTACCAGAAAGAGTTAAAAAAGGTCTTATAATATGTTTTTTAAAATTTTTTATATAAAGTTTTTTTTGGGATTCCCAACAATCTGATCTAAGTAACAAATCACGTTTTGAATTTTAGCTCCTCATGTATTCGTGTAATGTTTATTGAATAAAATCATACCATTCTATCATTTTCTATTTGTCTTTGAATGCTAATAGTATAGAAGAGCGGGGTTTCCTGCCACAGGCATTTTACAATGACTACAATGTAAATCATAACTATTTATTGTAGTAACTTCTATAGACTTAAATAAATAGTTTTGATTTTGATGTCTATGGGGATCTTCTGCTGGATTGTAAGCAATACTCACTTTGCAGAAGCAAACGACGCGGGCAATCCATAACTTGGGGCCTCGCGAGAGCTACACGACGTTTTCAAGGAGACTTATATTTTACACTTCCGTCAGTGTTCATTTTTGATTACACTATGTATGCACGGAATTGTAATATAAGATTAAATACAGACTATCTTCTGTAGAACGAGTAATACGGTAGATATTTTGAATAAAACTAAATTTACGGATTTTATTACGCGTGACCATGGGTGCTGTAAAGCACTCGAAACGTCGGGAATTAAAAATAAGTAAAATCAGTTAAAAAAATAAGTAAAGTCAGTTAAATAAACACTAGTAGTGTTCGCGTAAATTTAAGAAATCATTACGGTAGATATTCTTAAAATTAGATTCTCTGAATCGAATTTTATGAGCTGAGCTGAGCTGAATCACAAAGGTCTATCTGAGTATAAACGCATAAAATTATGCGACAAAGCTTTAAAAATATTTTGCTACAATCTGACATGAAACTTGTTAGGAAATTGTGTTTCTAACAGAAGATTAGATCTATGTACTGTAAAATAGAGTGCGGCAGACATTTCCTGGCCCTAAAACCCTCCCAGAAAGGAGGGGAGGTCTGTGCCGTATTTAGTAGTGGACGTATATAGTAGGGATACATCCTATACCGATACCTCTGTATATAGTAATGTCTATTTAGTTTTATTTAGTTTGTCATGTTATTTGTTATTTTTATATTGATTGAGCCGTGTAGTGGCGGTTGAGAATATCCACTACCCCATATCTTCCCGTGGGTGTCGTAAGAGGCGACAGAGGGAGACAGGCAGGAGATGGGCAGCAGCATCTTCCTGATAACAGCAATGATATAATAAAAAACTGCGGTTGCTAACCCGCTCGCCAAGCGTGGCAACTATGGCAAATATCCCCCCATGAGTAACGACGCAAACAAACGGCCCCCAGTCCACCAAACGGTATTTGCTGAATGTCATACAGGTTTACGCACCAACCTCGGCACATCCCAATGAGGAGGTGGAGGAAATGTATGAGGATATTTCCAGAGCCACGCATTCCTCCAAAACCCACTACACGGTGTTGATGGGAGACTTCAACGCAAAACTAGGCACAAGAGAAAGCGGTGAGCTGAAGGTAGGGAAATTTGGAGTAGGGCAACGGAACCGTATGGGCCAGCAGCTGGCCGACTTTATGGAGAAAGAGGGACTCTTTATGATGAACTCTTTCTTCCAGAAGCGGCCCCACAGGAAGTGGACCTGGTCAAGCCCCGACGGTTCGACAAAAAATGAGATTGACTTCATTATGACGACCAGACGCCAACTGTTCAGTGATGTCTCAGTGATTGCAAGGGTGAAAATTGGCAGCGATCACCGAATGGTTAGAGGCACACTGAAACTAAACGTTAAGTTGGAGAGGTCTCGTCTAATGAAGTCAACGCTCCGTCCCCCTCGTGCTCTAATCCAGAATCCCGAAACCTTTTAGCTCGAGTTACGTAACCGCTTTCAGTGCCTAGAAGATTGCAATGCAGTGGACGATATGAATGACAAGCTCGTGGAAACTGTCCATGCAGTCGGAGCTAAGTTCTGCAAAACCGGCAGCAGAAGAACACAAAAGCTCTCCGATCACACTCTTAATCTCATGGCTGTTAGACGGGAGATGAGGCTGCAATCGTCAACAGATTTGACAGCATACAGGCAACTGAACAGACATATCTCCAAATTAAAACAAATTAGAATGGCTCTCCAGCACCTTAAAAACGGCAAGTCCCCGGGCGAGGATGGAATTACAGCGGAGCTTCTGAAAGCGGGTGGAACACCGGTACTTGAAGTCCTTCAGAGGCTCTTTAATTCCGTCCTCCATGGTGGCACTACTCCGGAGGCGTGGAGCAGAAGTGCGGTGGTCTTGTTCTTCAAGACAGGTGACAACGCCCTCTTGAAGAACTACAGACCGATATCCCTTCTGAGCCGCGTCTACGTGCTGTTTTCGAGTGTCATTACGAATCGTCTCGCACGCAGACTCGACAACTTCCAGCCTCCCGAACAAGCCGGTTTCCGAAAAGGCTTTAGCACCATAGACCACATACATAACCTTCGGCAAATTGTGCAGAAGTCCGAAGAGTACAATCTGCCACTTTGCCTGACGTATGTGGACTATGAGAAGGCCTTTGATTCCGTCGAAATTTGGGCGGTGCTACAGTCTCTTCAGCGGTGCCAAGTTGACTGTCGGTATATCGAAGTGCTGAAGTGTTTGTACAGTAGGGCTACAATGGCCATCCGAGTACATAACCAGAGTACGAAACCTATCCAACTGCAGAGAGGTGTAAGACAGGGTGACGTTATTTCCCCGAAACTCTTCACCGCTGCATTGGAAGACGTTTTTAAGCTACTGGACTGGAAAGGATACGGTATTAACATCAATGGCGAGTACATCACTCACCTTCGATTTGCCGACGATATAGTCCTTATGGCAGAATCGCTGGAGGACTTAAGCACTATGCTCAATGACCTCAATAGTGCCTCCCAACGGATAGGTTAAGATGAAGATCAACATGGACAAAACAAAGATCATGTTTAATGTCCATGTCACACCTATGCCGGTAGTTGTTGGGAGCACTAAGCCCAAAGTTGTTGACGAGTACGTTTACCTGGGACAAATAGTCTGGCTAGGTAAGTCCAACTTCGACTGCGTTTGGGAAATCACAACACATCTTCTCATCAGGTATACCTCAAAACCTGAAAACCAAGTTGTACAACCAGTGCGTGTTGCCAGTGATGGCATATGGAACTGAGACGTGGTCCTTCACTGCTGGCCGTATGAGGACGCTCAAAGTCGCTCAGCGACCTATGGAGAGGGCTATGCTCGGAGTTTCTCTGCGTGATAAACTTAGAAATGAGGATATCCGCAGTTGAACTAGAGTGACCGACATAGCCCAACGGATTAGTAAGCTGAAGTGGCAATGAGCCGGCCATATAGCTCGAAGAACCGACATCCGTTGGGGAAAAAAGGTTCTCGAGTGGCAACCGGTACGAACCGGTAGACGAAGTGTGGGCGACCCCCCACTAGATGGAGTGACGACCTGGTAAGACATGCAGGAAGTCGATGGATGCAGGTGGCTCAGGACCGTGCTTTGTGGCATACCTTGGGGGAGGCCTATGTTCAGCAGTGGACTTGTAAAGGGCTGTAATGATGATGATGATGATGATATTGATTAAAAAATAACTGACTTGTGTTTTATTTATTACCTTCATTTTTGAGTTCAATAAACGTATCGGTATCGGTATCGCCTATATTTTTATAAGAGCATCGGTATCGGTATCATATCGGAAAAAAGGCGTATCGAGACATTCATAGTATATAGACTGGAAATTTAATATCTAGAGTATGGAGTGTAGAAGTAAGGAGTACCAACTCCCATAGTAGAATAGTTGAAAAAGTGACCATCTGTAAGCAGTAAATAACAGTTCAAAAACACTCCAAAACAGCGCTGGAGTAGCTACTGCGATGAAATGAACTTAGCAGTTGTCGACGGTTTAAGTGTGCTGCTAAACTGCTCAGTAGCTAAAATCTAAAATAATTTTATTTACTAAATACAACCTCGATAAAGTCGTCTATCCCACTAATATTTTTCGGAGCGTTCTTTAAAATTTACCCCGTAGTTATAGTGGTGCCACCCTTATTTAACGGTTTTCTATGGACACTTTTTAATACACAGTCTGTACTCCTTACTTCTACACTCCATAATGTAGAGGACATGAAGGTTAGAGAACAGGAGAACGATCACCGTAGAAAATAGTGTCCAGAAATATGGATACCAAAAGTGAGGCGCTGCGATTGCTCGAGGTTCGGTCAATAAAAGTCATTTTTAGTCTATTTTTCCGATCAGATGCTATACCACCTGCACATCCACGCACAATAAAATATTTCTCCATTTTTTAATGTTTCTTTTTGTCAAAAATTAGTAAATTACGGAGCATGAAAATTTTCTCATTAAAAATGAAATGAGAATTTGTACATTATTCAACTAACTTCATCTACTTGTACTCATAAACAGCTAACTTCGCAGTTACTACTCACCGACGTCAGCGCCGCTATACATTCTACAATTTTCAAGGACAGGCGGGCTATGCTTTAGTACATAATGATCGTTCTCCTGTTCTCTAACCTTCATGGTAGAGGACAATAAGGTGTGAAAATAACACTTACTTTTTACTTGCAAGTATTTTAAAATTGATATTTAATAAAAGTTGTGTACATTTGACATTGCATGTTTTGCAATATAAGTTGTAAATGTAAAAATTGTATTGTGAGTAAGCGGTAGAGACAAAGTTAGTTTGTCAAATAAATCACGTATTTCAATTCACAAAGCTAAGTTAGTCCCTACTTTAACGTATGATAGTGAAAGCAGGGTTTGACAGATTAAGCATGAAAGTAAAATTAATGCTATAGAAATGAGAGATAATTTGAGTCATCATTATCAAATATTGAACATGGGCCAAATTAAGAGTGCCCTTAACTGACTAACAAGTATGCATAGGTATAATATGGATATATTGACTTGAGGGAGGTGAAGAGGTGCGTCGAGATTTCAGAATAATTACTATCATTGGAGAGAGTCCTTAACGGGGTACAAAATAAGATAGCTATATTATTCTCACCTTCTTTCTTAAAGAAGGTTGTTGCCGTTCTTCCCTACCATAGACACAGCTATTAATGTGCCATTAGCAAAACAAAAAACATTGTCGATAAACTTATTGAGTCTATTGACTTAGTAAAATTAGGGATCTTTGTTAATCCGGTCCGTAATACTTATTTATTTCAACGAAAGTATATCCTCTAGTATATATCTGACATCCTACGACAAAAGTGTAGTCGATTAATGCGGAATTTCGAACTATCTTTGTATAATTAAAAATATATTGTGAAAAGGTTACTATGAAAAATAAACGATATTAATAGTTATTTTGCAACCATCCGCTAAATTAAATAAAATGATGTGTCTTCCCTAGTTTGAAGAGCACCTCCCGCGCTCCCTCAATTGCGTACACTAATCCCGTCACCACCAATCCCAGCATCACTACTCCCAACACCACTATTCTAGGAAAGACACACCATCGACGATTATACGACACGTGTTTCACCTCTACAAGAGGCATCTTCAGGTTACCTGGATTATAATGGATTTCCGCAAAGTAACGCTTGATTCTATCGATTATCGGTTACTATGAAATCTACTTAAATTCAGCCGTTACGTTTCCGCCAAATTATCCTTAGATTTTGATGGGTTTCACAGGGTATAATTACTGTGTTTGTTTAATCGAAATTGACTTTGCTTCAAGGAACGTACACAGAGGGCATTCGAGTAGTATTTTAAAGACGTGCCCACACGACCATTCCGCCAAATTATCCTTAGATTTTGACGGATTTCACAGGGCACTATTACTGTGTTTGTTTAATCGAAATTGAGCTTGCTTCAAAGAACGTACACAGACGGCATTCAACCAGTTTTTTACAGACGTGCCGACACGACCAATTCAGAAATACGACCGTCCTCATGCGTGTGTCTTCATGAATTCCTGTAAAAAACATTATTCATCACCACTTCTTCCCCTGGTATATACTGACATAAATAGGTACACTGTCCCTATCTTTGGACATTTACACACACATATGTACAAGGCGATTACGTTTGACTTAGGCATCCTTTTTTATTTTATTTTTTTTATTTACTACCTATAATAATACAGATTAAACACAGCGCAAACCACTAAGGTTTAGTTGCTGTGCTTAAGTTCGCTATGATTAAAAAAAAAGAAAAGAAGAAAAAACAAAGTACATATTCAGAAAACTATTCGATCTGAAACATCTTTAGTTTGTTTTTTATATTTTTTTCATTAATAGAGATCCTAAACTTAGGATCCATCATCATTCATTTATGATTCTAGGAATCAAGTATACAGCAGTGCGTCTGCTGTAAGTGTTCCGCGCTACTGTCGTGACCAACTTACCGCGAGTGATCGCCCGAGTACCCTTATTATGTTCCAGTTATATTTTAATATTATGACCTTATGACCAGCCATCATTTCATGTGATAACGTGGACCAGAAAACTGACTCTCTACCCGTCATTTTATATGACGACACCTAACTCAGTGAGCAACAGCGTCTCCTCAACCAGTCGTCATCTCATATGATAACATGAACCGAACAACTGGCTCTTTCCACTAGGCACACACAGACACACGGCTCTTTGTACAGCTTGCGCGGCACTACTGCCACCGATAGAAGAGATACCCTTTAACGACACATACTCTTTTGTAGATATTCTAACCTCCTCAGTCATACAATAACCGAAAGCGTGCATACCTCCGACCACGCATGAACCCGACGGCACCTTTCTCTCAAGCCATCACATACAGCTGCAAACTAATATATCCCTACGACCAACCGTTCGGGTCTGGTCCGGACGATACTGTTATGTACACTCTGTTCAACCAACCTAACTGGATCGGATAGGTTCGTTACTTCGACAGTGTGTTTTTATTGTGGAGTTACACTGGTCAAAGGGACAGCACTGTCCCTTTGACCAGTGTAACTCCACAATTCCTAAGCCTGGACTGAACGAATGTCTCCTATCAACTAGCCACGCGACATGTCCCGGTACGCTATCCCGGTGTCCCTTCTACTAGCTTCACACAAATCTAACCCTCAACCTCAAATACTAATTCTATCAACCCCACAAAATTCAGAGCAAAACTGCTACACTCATCAACACATCAGAACACAAAAATGCAACTCATTCTCTCAATTCATACCATGTTAAAGTTAAACATTTCCTCGGTACATCGATAAACATTTCAAACTTTAAAATACACCCCATGTAAATAATATTTCGCATAAACGTAAAATTGAAATAACAAATCTAGTAACAACTTCATCGGGCATGATTGTTTTAGGAATTTACTCGATGGGGTATCATAAGCCAAGACCAGTATCGGACGCTGTTTATTTAGCTCTGGTTTATTTACTAAAGGCCATTCGGTAAACTCAAGCTTGGTAAGACAATAAGATCCTTCATGGCGATTGTTAGTTTACAACGGGTTGTTTCCCCGCAACTTCACGCCTAAGCGCGTATTTGCTTTTGAACGGGAAAGCTGTGTCGCTTGCGCTCAGAATACACATTACGCAACAAGACGACGTAAAAATAAAATGGGAAATAACCGTAATAAAAATAAGAGACGACTAGGTTGGCGTAAATAAACCGGTAAAAATATGATAAACATAACGAAATAAGTATCTACCTACCTATCTACTTACAGTATTAGTGATTGCAAACATGAAGGTAGATAGCATACGACGCGCGGGGAGGTGGGTGCGAAATTAGAATTTCAGCTGAGGTTGTAAAGGCTGTTAAAGATTATTTCGTAGAGTAACATGTTCTGTGAAGATAATTACTACTACCTACTTTATTTATTACGTACTACTATTACTACCTTCTTATAAAATAACGCAAAACAAAATATAATCTAAAATATACGATTGTACTTATTTCACCATTGCTGGCAGCCATGAAAATAGGGCTCATAAACCATCCTAAATGCTCTAATTAGTGGCTAATTTTCATCTCAGTAACGACAGACCCAAGTTTTATGGACCGGATTTCTCCTTTCTCTATAACGGCACGAGCTCTGTAGTAAGTTTTCACATGAAAAAGGTCTTTAAAATATTATAATTCTACTAGTGCCGTGGGCGCGATTGCTGATCACGAGGTCCCAGGTTCGAATCTGGAGTCAGGCCAAAATTAGTTATTGGTCCTGCACCTGCGAATGATCCTACGAATGATCTCTCTCTCTCTCTGGTCGTGTTGAATTACCGTTCCATTGGACAATGAGAATGAGGGTAAAGAGTACATCTGTGCTTGCGTATCCACTTGGATAATATTATAATACTGTCGTCTGCAGATGGCTAGTCTCCGTTGAGACTCGGTCTGAAGGACATTATTATCAATTGAGAGTTTTATACTTAATTAAGAATTTTATTTTTATTTTGCATTTTACTTGTGTAATAATATTGTTTTTGTGCCTGATCCATCGCCCCGCAATCTCTAAAACGGTTGCCGTTTCGTCAAAGTCGTTCAGGCTTCTTAAGGTTGCCCTAGTCGATGGCACGAACTAAGTGGTGGGCGGGGTAAAAATGCATGCTATCTCAGCCGACATAACGTGCGAAAGGGATAGACGCTGTGATGAGCAGTAAGAAGCTAGTGCGCACACACATACGCACTCGAGTGATGCAATGCGAGACGGCGTCATCGCGTACCTAAATATGCGATTCATTTTTGAATAATAACATAAACGGCAATGTAGCCGTATCGCAGTGGCTTAACAATGAGGCTGCGCTGGCCGCCGCGGGTTCGAATCCCGCACGGAACAAATATTTGTATGGCCTACAAATAGTTGTTCCGGGTCTCGATGTTTGTCCTTTTGCAATTTATGTTTGTAAACTGCCTCCACGATACTGGAGAAAATCCTACTGTGGGGGTAACGTATTTTAAAAAGAGGAGAGAGAAAACAAATTGGTGTTATTATAACTTAGGATCTGCTGTGTGAAACGTAATTATTACGAACCCAATTTATGTACTTAGTTGTTATTATGAAAGTTCTTATGTGAACTGTTGTTATTATATAATAATTACATTGACTTGTTTTTACCAACTTTTAAACCAACTTCGAAAAAGGAGGTGGTTCTCAATTCGTTGGTTTTTGTTTATGTATGTTCTGTCCCCCGATTTCTCGAAGATGCCTGAAGCCTGAACCGATTTGAAAAATTATTTTTTTGTTTGAAAGGATATATTTTCCAGATAATCCCACGGTAATCGATGATGGTCAGATCAGGATCTGATGATGGGATCTTGGAGAAATCGGGGGCACTCTTCAATAAATGACAGCAAATCAATCGCGATTGCTGCTATCGCCTATCTATGCATTCTTTACACAATCACACAATATAATATCACACCTGTACCTACTAAAGGGACATAACTCTCAACTAAAAACGGTAACATAAGAAACTTTTTTTGAAAAAAATAAACAATTTCTAAAACAAACACAAAAAAATGTAACATAATTATGTTTTCTTTATGTTTTTGTATTTTTACTGTAGGTTATGCAAAAAATTACTGTAGGTACTATATATTCTAAATAGGTATTTACTTTCCATAGCTAGTTAGCTATAATAGCCCACAGGCAACTCCCCGAAGTATATGTCAGCCAGTGTCAGGATAACTGCTTTTTCGACAGCGCGATTTTGATGTGAGTGGGGCTTTTATATAGGTTAATTAAATAAATAAAAAATATTTGTAAATTGTTTATTGATTGTTTGTAATATTCTCCTAGTACTTAGAAAGTTATCAACAATAGGCATTGTGTCACTGCAGGGTCAAGCACAAACGTCTATCAAAATAATAACGTATATAAACGGAATACTAACAGCACGGACTTCCTTACAGAAGTCCAAAGAACACGTCTAGACAAGGTAAGTAATTAGAAAAAAACTACAATTTAGAGATCGATTGTAAATCAAATTCACAGTACAGATACAATTAGCGAAATATGAATAAAATATTGATTTATTTTATGATAGATAACGCTAGTTGAAAACTAAACACTGTATGGGAATGACATCACTGAACGAGTTAGGTGGTCAGTCCAAACAAATAAAATAATAATATAATAATATTCCACAACTATCATACAACGCCGTCAAGTCCCAAGCTAAGCAGAGCTTGTGTTATGGGTACTAGACAACCGATAAACATACTTATATATTTCTAAATACATAAATATTATAGATAAATTACACCCAGACACAGAACAAATGATCGTGCTCATCACACAAACATTTGTCCTGGGTGGGAATCGAACCCACGACCTCCGGCATAGCAGTCAGGGTCACTAACCACTAGACCATCAGGCCTGTCATGACACAATGCCTATTGAATCGCTCAATAAAAGGCGCGATTGTAGAAAGAGATTCGTTACGAAACGTTTGTAGGCTAGGGGGCTTGGCCTGTTTATGCTATTCATAACGAAGGCTATAAAATATGTACAACTTAGAAATTAAATCCTATGTGTACTTATCTGTATTCATAACCCAATATCTAAGGTAGGTTTTTATATCGTTCGTATTATTCTGTACTAAATTAAATCTAATCCAAAATATACTATGATACCATAGCAAAGCTACTACTATTTTATTTAGTAGTAGCTTATATAGTAGTATAGTAAATTATATATAAAAATATGAGTATGTCTGAGGTAAGGTTAAATATAAACAAATATTTTGCCAAGTGTGAATCGGACTTCCGAGCTCCCCAGATTACAAGATTTAAATACCTATACGTATTACTATCGATCAATAAAGCCAAAAATACACGTTTCTTTTTCTAGTAGAAAATCCTTTAATTTCAAATTTATTTTTACCACTTGCTGTTATAGCGGCAAGAGAAATACACGTTCTTTGAAAATTACAACCATCTACCTATTACGAATCATGAAATGCAGCCCGCTGACAGACAGACACACGGACAGCGGAGGCTCCGTAATAGGGCCCTGCTGGTTACCCTTCGGGTACTGAATCCTAAAAAGTACTAAGTTGTCCACTCACATCTGTATGATTCTTTCTTCAAAGGACCATATTAGCCTGGTTCTCGTATGACATGACCAATGTAATACCTGGACTGACTTCTCT
Organism: Parnassius smintheus behrii; assembly: GCA_036936625.1. Classification (NCBI taxonomy): domain Eukaryota; kingdom Metazoa; phylum Arthropoda; class Insecta; order Lepidoptera; family Papilionidae; genus Parnassius; species Parnassius smintheus. The sequence continues at coordinate 35,901,622 of JAUPFT010000028.1, forward strand.
GAGTTTGTTTCGGCAGACCGGGTGTTTCTTCTCAGTTTCATGTTTTTGTTGTGTTAAAGTGTTTTTTTAAAAAAAAAACAACTTACAAAACACATTTTATTTATCATTGACTGCCCTTCTTAGATTCTTATGTACTTACATAAATTACATTAGGTATATTAGGATATGAGATTCCTATACGTATAAGCATTGTACATTGTAAGCACGATTATCGAAAATCTAAAAATTACCTATTCTATTGAATTAATAGATAATTTTAAGATTTTCGATAATCGTGCTTATCTATGAGATGTTTTTAGCAAAGTTAGTTAGCAAATTAAATTAGTTAAGTACCTAATGTACTACCTGTATCGAAAATTCATTATTATGTACCTACCTGTTTTCAATTTTAACTAAATGTGCTTCAACAAACTTATGTTCATCCCGGCTTCAGCATTGGACACGAACAAAAGGAAGCAATTTTTCTAAATAAAGATGTAGATATGTAGGTATTACAACCATCAATAGATAACAGCGGCTAACCTAGTGAGTATGTGTGAGTGCGCGCTGCGCCCCCCTCCCTCCGTCCCAGTGATCGGGGAAACAATTTGTAGCGAAAGGCAAGATGTTTTATAACAAAAACGGGCGCGCAAAAGGGGAATGCCCAGTCTTCATAGACACTTCGGCCATGAGTGCCCACATATAAAAGCATATAGATATGATAATATGCAATTAAAACAATGAAATGGTAAAGGAATTGCTTTAAAAAAAGTCGGGGTTTTGAAAATATTTGAAGTTTTTATTTTCACAAATGCAGTTTTTTTAACAACTATTTTTATCGATTTTATCGCGTTTTATTTCTTTGATTTTTAATTCCAGACATTTCGGGTGCTTTCCAGCACCCATGGTTACGGCAGACTGAGGTGACCGACGTCCCAATGTCAGTGTTAACCCGGAGTACCTTCAGATTTTTAACTTTTATTTATTGTCCGATCTACAGAATGAACTTACTGTGTCTAGAAGTCTTGCAGTGGTATGCTTGGGTTTTTAATTTCATTAATTACAGGGTCCTAAGCAGGTGGTAGTACCATGCATCCTTCCTAAAAAAGAATTTATATATTAGATATTATATAGAATTTATATAATAAAATACACTTTACGACTAATAGTGATGACTTGCAATTCTAGGCCTAAGTAAAGATCAGCTAGGGCTTAACTTTATTCCTTCCATAATGCTGCTCCTCTGGTTATTACAGAGTTCTATCCGGTAGCAACCATTAAATCTTATATGCTCACCATAATAGTAGCGAGCTTGCTTTAATTGGTATGTGACACAAGCAATTAATATTAAGTCGCTGTAAGTTAAAACAGGAAATTCCCTAACATTTTAAAGTCTACATTTATATTTCTAAAGTCTGCCTGCCCTAGCTCTATTTAGATTGTTTTCCCTAGCATACTCAGAAAAATCATTATTTGTCTCCATATTTTGATGAACTATTTCAAGTATTTGAGCCGCATCATCCCTGTCCCTTATTTTTGTGTGGAATTTATTAACTATAGCAGAAGCCACAGCAGTCTATCATCAAATGTGTAGAAGCCCTGTTAAAGTAATTTTGATGAAATATTTTAAATTCAGTTTTAAAAATGCCATTCACCACCTCTACTACCCATATCGACACATAGTCACGGCTCTGGATTTATTAGCATATCTTGTCATTAACTGAGATTCACCATCTGCTGGAGACATTTCTGCGACCCTTAGACATCCACATCTATCCTCGATTACAAATCAAAATGCAGATGCGTTGTCACCCGTGAGGACTAAGATCATTTTCTCGTTTCCAGTAAAAAGGGTCTCCGGTTCTCTACACTCACCATACAAAACACAGCAGCATTAAGCTGCTATTTCACGCTGGTATTCTGTGAGAGGGTGCTCCTTCCCCGGTCGAGCCGACCCATTCATGCTACAACTATACTTCTAATATAACTGCAGCATGGCTCTACCAAGTATAACACACATACATAGTACTTGTCACTATGTATGTTTGTTATCGCAAAATGTAGTTAATCACAAAAGAGACATACTTGCAATGCTGATGGAACTGTTACAACCTGGTAAAAAACATTGTGCTTTTATATAATTAGTTAGCAGTACACTGTGTGATGTATGATCTAAGCTTTGTTGTTCTGGGTGCAATACATTACTCACTTCAGATTGCAACGAGGACGGACTAGATGATTCAGATGGTTCCCGTTCTGCAGTTGAACATGATGCTGTTCTATCAGTTCATTGCCAGCAATTATGATATACACAGCATGACAACTGAAACAATGTAAAATACAAAAAATGAAGTCAAAGTGAAAAAATAAAAATAAAATAGATATATTTCAAACTCAAATATAAATAAAATATTTATCAAGTTAAATGTTACTGCACAAGGACGGATTTAATGCCCTATATTATTTAATAATTAAGGACTGACAGACTACCAGCAGTCCAAAAACAATGAAAAATCAACTGTCTCCTTTCTTGGTAGTTGATAAAACTGGTTAATCTCATAAATAAGCTAGTATGTTTGTCAGATATAGCTAGGGGAGATGTGAAAAAATAAAACAAGTTCTTGAGTTGATATAAAATCAGTGTAAAAACATGTATAATTATCAGATATATGGATCACATTTAATAAATTGAAATGTTAAACATGTTAAACACTTACCTCACGTAGCGCAAATAATTCCTCACGTGGAAAATCGAAGACAAACAATGTGTGTGATCTTATTCTCATAAGTGTCAGTGCCACAGCTGATGTATAGATGTTCAAGACGAACTATTGGTGCATTTTGCGAGTGCCACACTACACGTTCACTGTACTCGAAACTTGTACCTAATAAAGAAGCTACAATTATTATATTGATATTATTCAAGTAAACTCAGTTATAAAGCATTTCTTAGAGGAAGACATACCACATCGTGATATGTACCAACTATTTACCTGCTGTGTTCGAACCAATTGTTGAGAGATCAACAATTGCATTTTACTTTTACAACAAAACAACACGAAAACAACACGTAATTTAATTCTTGTGACATAACAGTGACAGCGGCCTACCTGTCGGATACGATGTTGCCACTTAACGGTCATAAAATCTATGGAATGATATCGATTTTTATTCGATTAATAATATCATAAAAAGAATAATCTTTGACGCGTTTTAAGTTCTGCACGCTTTTTAAAATATAATTTCCTTTATTTATTGAAACTCTATTTCAAATGTATTTTTAAGAATAGTTAGCTTGTGCTGTATTGTTTTGTTATGCTTTAGAGAATTCGTGGTAAATCAGCTGGAAATTAACTTCTTGAATTATCATAACATGATTCCATTTTAAATGTTATGTTAAAAACAGATAAGAATAACAGTTAACTTGTGCAGTAGCGTTTTGTTATACTCTAAAGAATTCTTGGTAAATCAGCTAGTAATTCGCTTGTTTAATTATCATAACTATAAATGTGAAGGTTGTCAATGAATTCAACCGAGCCTATAACAACGGTTGTTTTAGTTTTTAATGGTTGACTGCCGCTTTTGATGACTTGAAATTAATAAAAACCTATTTTGCGCAATAAGTTTTTTCTCTTTGGTAATGAATAAACCACAGAAACCCCTTTAATGTATAATAGTCCTTTTTTTGATACAAGTAGCACATTTTAAGGAACCGCAAAAACAACTTTGTTATTTATACAAACACTATGAAAAACAAAATAATTTGTTGCTGGCGATAATGATAGTGGTATTTTGACTCGATTTAAAATATATGCTTGTTACTACTGAACTCTTCATGGGCCTGCGAGTCCGACTCGCACTGAACCACTTTTTTTCAACATTTAGTTTTATTCTAATAAATAGTTTTTTCGTTTAAGCGGAGCTCTTTTACTTTAGGTTTATTACCTCTTTATCTACAATAATCAATCTGAGTAAGTAAAGTGTGTAAATACGATTCTTAAATTGTAAAAATAATAATTGGATTTGAACATCTTAGGTAGGTATTTAGTTTTATTTATTTAGAAAATATTAATCTCACAATTATTTATTGTAATAATATAATTTATCACACAGCTAACGCCCTCATTAGCAATGTAATGGTGAAAGAATTTTCAAAATCGGTCTAGTAATTTTTGAGATTAGCCAAAAAACGTATTCATTGAAAGTAGCGCCCTCTATAATAAAATTAACCCTATATTAGATATCTAAAATTATACATAACAATCTAGTGGTGAAAGAATTCTTAAAGTTGGTCAAGTACTTTACGAGTTAAGCGAATAAAATATTCTTTGATAGTAGCTCCCTCAATAATAAAATGCATCCTACGTTTTAAGCACCATAGCAAAAAACGATTCAACATAGCCTAATCCGCACACACAGTAAAAACATAACCATCCTTTTTCGTCTGTAGTCGGTAAACATTTGGTTAATAACGGTTGCGTATCGACTGCTTTGGATAAATATCCATTGTCAACGGTTATTTTAAACCTATATCATAACATCGTAATAATTATCGAAAGATCATATAAGCATTGTAATAATGACACCATAAGTAATCGATCGAAAAGGGGAATCGATTTTTTAATGATTTTTGTGATTGGCAACATTTTTCATTTTATTCACAGACTAGTGAATTACGTATTTACCTAATTTTATTTTTATCTTTTCGGTACTTTTAATTTGTGCAAAAATATTCCCATTGTTTTAGGATAAATGAATACCGCGATTAATAACCATAAATAAAGATATATTTTTTTAACAAATGCACATTGTTGGGCGTTCCATGGCCTAATATGGGCATCCCCCTTTTATAAACAGACCTTTGGTAGTCTGGATGTCATGAAAAATCTATTGCATGTATCTGTTTAAAATAAAATTATTTACATTTTTGAACAACTAATCTATCCCTGTATGGTGACTGTTTTGCAATTTTCGTTCTTCTTATGGTATTTATTTCCGCCCAAAGATGTGTTAAAATAGTGTTGAAATTCGGAATTTTCGACGCTTATAACTTTTAAACATACTCTTTTTTTACTTTTTTCTTTCCATACAGGGCTAGATAATGATGAGACAAATTGAAATAATTTTTTATTTTGAACGTACACCATCAAACAGTGGAGTAATCGCCAGACTACGTTTGTATGGAAGAATAAGCGACTAGTGTACCCTTAAAGCCTTAAATACCCGGACTGACCACGAGGAGTAGCGGCAAAGTTGCGAATTATCTATGCTGCGATCATCATCTAATCACCAATGCGAGATAACGAAGCTTTATTATGCTGCGGCTACACTAACGAGCAACGTCAATGCCCGTAAACGTAACAATTATTTTCTTAAATTTAACGTGATAAAATGAGTGGCTACACTTGAACGGTCAACGTCGTTCAATTTCAATGCCGTTGAACGGTGATAAATTTGGCGTTAATGTTCCTTAAAGAATTTTTATATTTGTTTAAATGGGTTCTATAAAAACCCACTAGGCTTCCCTTCTTTTTTTTAATATCTTCGATAGATGTTTAAAAGGGATAAACCTTTTAATTGCATAATTCGTCGCATAGCCTCATTTTGCGATATAGATTCTTAAAACTTTTGAGTCTCGGATCCCATAAACGTGGCTCTGTTTGTAAAATCTCAAGAAACGTAACAACTTTTTTATTCTTCTGCTCCATCATAGCCATAGGTACGACCATGTTGCGCTCGTCGTGCACAATGAGACAAAGCGTAGTGTGGCCGCTTCAACGCGTGAATTCGCACGTTCATCCTTCGTTGTACCGCCACTCGAGTTATCGTCAAACGGGAAACGGCTTTGGTAATGCCGTTGTCAAATTATCGCGTTAATTCGTGGCCACACCTACATTCAACGTCCACCAACGCGATAATTAACGGCATTTCTCGTTAGTGTAGTCGCAGCATTAGAAATAAGATAAGTAGTTTTATTTGAAGAAGAGATTATCTATTGTATTTTATTTAGTTTGTTCCTAACACATGTGAATAAAATGATATTTTGTACCATTCTCGTCTGATTGGAACTTGTATAAAAAGATGATAAATAAGATAAAATATAATATAAACAAACATAAACACTCACGCCTGTCACCCAGAGGGGTAGGCAGAGACCACGGACTTCCATTTGACACGATCCTGACATACCTCTTTCGCCTCCTTCACATCCATATATTATCTACGCATACATGCTCGTCGGTACTTCTAACGTGGCCCATTTTCAAAATATAATTATTAATTTGATAAATTCAAAAAATAATTTGGTCGATAAACTTTTTTCTAGGGCGTCCCTTCCCGACTCTGCCGTTCACATCTGCCATATAAACTTGCTTTGTCACTCTTTCTTCATTCATTCTTTCTACATGACCAAACCACCGAAGCACTCCTTTCTTAATCCTGGTCACAATCTTTTATCACGCAATTTCTCACCCTGTCATTCAGATTCAACCCTAGCATACTCCTTAAAGACCGCATTTCTACAGCATTTATTCTACTTTCGTGCTTCTTCTGCCACACTCAGCTTTCACTACCATACATTAAAGTAGGGATTAACACAGCGTTATGATTTACCATACGTGCCTTTTTTGACACATTCTGGTTCTTCATAATAGAGTGTAGTGCCCCATTCACTCTACTCCCTGCTTATATTCAACTTATATAAAATATAAGTTGAATATAATACTAATAACCGGCTAATACGGTCACTTTCTGATAAATTAAAAATTACAGTCTTGTTTGCACAGGTGGTTTTGTGATAAGATAGCTCTTCATCCGTCAGTCAAATAATAAAGGGTCAAAATGGCGCTGCTTTATAGACACCATTTTGACAGGTGATATTTTAGTAAATATTTTAGTTGATTACGTACAGTGTAGTCTTTGATTATATACCTGATGTAATCAAAGGGTGTAGTGTAGTTAGTTTTATTTAAGTCGGTTTTTCGAAGTGTTCCTAATATCACCAAAGCATGTTTGCAATTTTTTTCTTAATATATAAGTTACTGTATACGACTTTGTGTTTTGTCTCTGTCCTTCTCCTATTTCTGGTATTACAAGGTGGCAAAGCTTAAGGTGGCCGTATTACCCTCACGTACATTATATGTAAAAAATAAATATATATAAATAATCAAAAAATCAACCGAAAGAAAGTCCTCGGCAGGGGAGACCAAACGGCTAAGGGCTAGGGGTAAAGGGAGGAATTGGTGGACGATGCGGGCGGTATCGGAAAGCACCGCCTTTTGACTTTGAACCCGGACCGATCTCTAATGTAGTCCCAGGCGCCTCAGATGACCTATGATGATTATTATTATTACTCTATGGTAAGTCACTACTGCAGCTACGAGTATCGTTAAATAAATAAGGCTTTTATTCTGCGTTGTTTCCTTTGAAACAACATGATAAAGAAAGCCTAAAAAGCTTAATTCATTAACATTTGCCGTGGGGTGGATTCGTAACAAGTTCGTCACCAGATTTCTTTTCATGAGTGACGTAAAAGGTGACTATAGGAACCAAAATATCGGCTTCTAAAAGATGGCGGTACCATCTCGCTTAAGTGAGATGGAAAATACTCAAATCGGTGACGGGCAGCAGTATCGAAGGTGCTCATGGCACCATGCATCTGGTACTGCGTCAATCCGTGGTCCAAGCGTGACCCTTAAGGCAAATCCTCACTACAACAGGAGAGACTCCTGTAGTGTAGCTCCCACGACAGTACATATTAACGTTAATTATTGTATTAATTAATAACGATATAATTGGTCATGTGGAAAGAATGAATGAGGAAAGAGTGACAAAGAAAATTTATGCTGCAGAAGTGAACGATAGAGTCGGAAAGGGACAACCTAAGCGGAATTTTTTCGACCAAATTGGCGATATATTGAATACGGACCAAATTCATGTATGCGTAGGTAGGATATATGGATGTAGAGGAGGCGAAAGAGGTATGTCAGAATCGTCCCAAATGAAAGTCTGTAGTCGCTGCCTACCCCTCTGGGTAACAGGCGTAAGTGTTTATGGTATGACATGTTAATTATAGTTGTCAAGGAGGCAGAATAGTTGAAGATCTAGAACAAGTAACAAGTTCACTTTCATTTAACACCTTCCAACTATACACTGCTGTTTAGAATTGTAGTTTTACGAGCTTATTAAGAATAAAAAAACATTTATAACCAAAACACTGCAGTACGTCGACTGTTATTTGGTGACAGAAATAAGTAAGACGGTACGTACCCAGACGGGCCATTACCATCATTATCATCTTTACAGCTCTTCACAAGTTCACTTGAAGACATATGGATCGGAGACGTGGTCCTTCACTGTTGGCCGTATGAAAAAACTCAAGGTCGCTTAACGAGCTATGAAGAGGGCCATGCTCACAGTTTCTTAGTATGATAAACTTAGAAATGAGAACATCCGCAGTATAACCAAAGGACCGACGTAGCCCAGCGGATCAGTTAACCTGAAGGGGCAATGGGCCGGCCATATAGCTCGAATTTTTTTTACAAAAGAATATTAACAATGCTGTTAACCATACTAATTAACCACTTGTGGTAAGCTTAAATTGCTTGTGTTACGCTAGTAGTCGAATGGCGGATTGGAACCCACAACCTTTTTGATTTCGCGTCCGCGCCTTCCATTAGGCTACTGTCGCTTGAATATTAATCGACAATCGATGGGAAAAGCGCCTCGAATGAGAACTTTGTACCAGTAAACGAAGTGCGGGTTGGCTAACTACTAGATGGAGTGAAGACCTGATAAGTTATGCAGAAAGCGGATGGATGCAGGCGGTTTAGGACCGTGCTTTGTGGCATTCCTTTTTATTCATTCACACTTAGTACAGCATATTACTGTAAGACTTTGAGATACTGTAAGCTCGTTCTGCTTAGATCGTACTAAAAATTAATAATTAAAATTTAAAGGTAGCTTTCGTTAACTATGATATACGGACGTCATTGTAAACTTGTTCTGCTTAGATTGCACCAAAAATAATAATTAATATTTACAGGTAGTCTTCGTTTACTATGATATCAGGACGTTAAATTCCTCCCGTGTTTAAAATTACCGCCCATGGTCTGTTAAGCGAATGACGATAATTAAAAAAAGTTTAAATTAAACGCAATAATATCCGTAAAACTAATTTTATTCCAAGTGTCATACGATTTGTAAATTTATTGAAAAGACATAAAGGAGACAATCTTGAAAATATTCGAGAATATTTTTGGGCTTACTTGATTATTTATTATTAAGCAACACCGAAGAGTCGCCACTTAAGAGGCTTCGCACCCCTACAATTACATCGAACGTTGTGAACCTAATTAATACCTGACGAGACAATTGAAACTGTTAATTGCAAATGTTTGGTATTTTCTCCTGTATCATAAAGGAAGTTTGCGTAAATATTTTTCAGAAGGACAAGCATCCAGAACCGGAAAAGTTATTTGTAGGCCATACTAATGGAGTTTCGCAATCGGGATTAGAACCCACGGCCTTCAGAGCCGCAAAAAATTTTTGCAAATATATACTTATTAGACGTGGTGGTTCAGATGGCTGGCGCTCGCTGTAAATCTCACTGTACGCGAGCAACCCGGGTTCGATTCCCGCCGGTACAAATGAAATTGTTAATTGGAATTTTAAGTGCTGATTTACATGCTCAGTGGTGAAAGAAAACATCGTAAGGAAACCTGCATGTCTGGAAAATAAAGAAACTCTCTTAGAAATGATATGAGGTATGTGTAATGTGTCTGTAACTTTTATATAATTGTTCATATAGAAGAGGTGGCAAACGAGCATGCGACTCACTTGATGTTAAGTTAGTCACTTAACATCAAGTGAGTCGCCGCCCATGAACAACTGCAACACCAGGGAAATTGCATATGCGTTACCTTTCGTTAGTCACGTCAGTCTGACAAAATCGCTGGTGGTAGTCAATTCCACAAGGAAGTAGTGCGAGAAAGAAAACTTCTAGTAAATCGCACCATTTTTATACGTGGTAGAGCCATGCTGCAGTTATATTAGTAGTATAGTTGTAGCACGAATGGGTGGGCTCGACCGGAGAAGGACCACGCTCTCATAGAATAGTTAGAGCTGCTATTTTACGCTTGTATTCTGTAAGAGCATAGTCTTTCCACAGTGGAGCCGACCCATTCGTGCCACAACTATATTATAGCTGCAGCTTGGCTCTACTAATATCTTATAAATATTTTGGATAAAATGCTTAATTAAATCGTACAACGCCACTTTCATAACCACTTCGCGGCTCATAGAAGCGATTGGTTGAGACCCACAAAGACGGTGACCCACTTTCAACAATAGAAATAATGTGAAGTATGAACTTGAAACCGATAGTAGACGTCCAAGGGCTTCTTAATAAACGTTTGCCTCCAACCTTGATTCTCTGCTTTGATGCAGTCATCAAAAAGCCGCTACGACATTTTAAGTACATGCAAAAAGTGGAAAAGATTCATGCTTTTGAATACCTCATATGGCTGTATATGATACGTATCTATATATAACGTAAGCATTATTGCTCATAATCATCTTTGTCTGCACAATATAATAACTTGTTCCTGCGAAAAAATCCCACTTGTTAAGTATCACACATACTTAGGGCTGATTATAGATAATAGGATGAACTGGAAGAATCATATTGACTACGTGTGTAGTAAATTAAGGGCAATCCTAGCGAAATTTTATATTATTCGTAATAAAGTTCCATTTAAAATTCTTCTAAGCCTATATAATGCTCTAGTGGAATCGATAGTATCGTATGGTCTTAGTAGTTATGGACGAACTTTCCGCACTTACCTAGATAAAATTTACAGCTTACAAATAAGAATTTTAAAATCTATATTGCCTCAACATATTAAGGACAAATACCGAAATGATTACTCATACCTTTTCACGTACTGCAAAGTTTTACCCATACATAAAAAGGTGAAATATATGATTTTAAAAGAATGTTATGAATTCTCAATGTACCCAACACCAAGGGAACGCATTTATAGCACTAGAAATAAAACACCTTATTCACCAATTAGAACTAATAATTTCTACGGCAAGAGAACACGTAAATTTCTAATACCATACATATTAAATTCTTTACCTACGGAGATAAGAAGCCAGCTAACCGCACAAAACTTGAAAACAAAAGTTAAACATTTTTTCGCATAATAAGAATTCAAAAAAGTATCTATATATATTATTCCAATGAGAATCATAACGAGCTATATCTATCTATGCCAATAATTGTTAAATTGGACAAATAAACAAAACGTGTTACAAAATAATATACATGAAAAAAAAACTCTTATTCCTTAAAAATACACTCCGTGTGTACGCGCATGAGTACAGTATATCGGATAAGCGAACAACTGAAGACAACAATCACGCTTTTTCTTCACTACTCCTGGTAAACAATACCAAAACTACCTTCTCCACAAAAAAAAATAGTTTAAGATATACATATTATAGATTTTATATAAATTTTTTATGCCAATTTTTTTTTAATAATTTGTAGCACAATTGTTTCATAGTACTTTATATTAGTTTAAGTAAAAGTTAATTCCAATGTCATTTAAATAATAAGCTTAAGTAAATTAATGTATAATTAAGAGCAAACTGTGCAGTGCCAAGACAAACAATAGATGTTTAATGGCACGAAGAAATTGATTTTGTAAATAAAACTGTTACTTTGTTGAATAAATAAAAAAAAATAAAAAAAATATATGATAGCTGTGTACCTTATTTATTTTCAAATTTAAATTGTAGAGCTTTTTTCATTTACTAAGTGGATTCTATGTAAGCTTGCTATGGGAAGCTTGCTATGAGAAGGAAAGGGTGCAACGGTGTATGACGAGGGTAGAGAACTGAGACCCTTTTTACCAGAAACTAGGCATTCCGTCTTAGTACTCAGAGATAACAATGCCATCCGTATTTTGGTTCCAAATTGAAGACAGATGCTCGTTTGTCAGGCTTATTCTATATAAAAAGCTTCGCGATTAACGCTAATACAATTAACCGATCTATCTGAGATCGATTAATCGAAGAGCAACAGTGACGTGGGTGATCCTGTACGTGTTCACAGACTGCAGACTTCTGAACACTTCCTTCCTGAACACGTACAGGATCGCCCCCGTCACTACATCAGATTTGATAGACCGCAAATCCTCGCTAAAGAACACCGATTCCTTCCAAGGATGATTCGCGAGGCTATTGAAATCAAAAAACATCCTAATTTCAATAGAGAAGATGGCTGGGTGCTACCATCTGCTTGGGATCCTATAATAAATAAAATAAAATTCCAACCCAAGCATACAACTGCAAGACTTCAAGATACCATAAGTTCATACTGCATAGATCAGAACAAAAGTTAAATTTTAATCTATAGTAACCGCAGTTAACTATGACATATGGACGTTGAACATCTCAGTCCCGCCTGTGACCATGAGTGCTGTAAAGCGTTCGAAACGTCGGGTATTTAAAAAGTTAAATATACGCGATAAATTCCGTAAAAACTAGTATTATTTCAATGTGCAGTGTTCGCGTAAATATAATATATATCTTATACGTGGTAGAGCCATGCTGCAGTTATATTAATAGTTTAGTTGTAGCACGAATGGGTCGGCTCGACCGGGGAAGGACCACGCTCTCACAGAATACCAGCGTGAAATAGTAGCTTAATGCTGCTGTATTTCGTATGGTGAGTGTAGAGAACCAGAGACCCTTTTTACTGGAAACGAGGCATTCCATCTTAGTCCTCACGGGTGACAACGCATCTGCATTTTGATTTGTAATCGAGGATAGATGTAGATGTCTATGGGCCGCAGCAACCACTTACCATCAGGTGGACTGTGTGCTCGTTTGTCACCCGATCCTATAAAAAAAAAATAAGAAATCCGTACAATTATTTTCGTTTAAGATCGAATACAGATTGTAATGTGAGTGTGTTCAAGGCAAGAGTGAAGACGCTTTTGCTAATATAAGTGAGCGCGCTTTACCATCTTCTAAAGACCGAATTCCGGTCACGGCGGCCAGCCTCAACGGAGGCTAGCAATCGGTGCAGGACAAAATAATAGGGCCCAAGTGTATGCGAAAGCACAAGTGCACTCACTATCCCTTTCTCTCTAATAGTCCGGTGGGACGATAAACCGCCTTGACCGGAAAGAGATCAGGCGCGAGACCAATGGCTTTACCTTATATCCGAAGTGCGGGGGTGAAACACCGCCAAATTCCTGACTACTGAAAATTTCTTGATATGATGAGGTGAGATATTAGTCCATCACGGGCTTTTAATATTAAAAAAAATTGTGAAAGGTAACTTGCTTCTTCTTTTTCTTTATTAGTCTAAATAAGTCCACAGCTGGTCCTTTCCAGTGATTGCATCTACTTTTTCTGCCACCAGGGCGGCACCACATAGCAATGAGGTTAACTATTTGACCAATTTCATGGCGGGGAATAAATTTGTTTGAAAAATGTAAGTGTTAATATTTGTGTCTGTAATATTAGTTACATTTTATATTTCTTTGATTAAAAATGAATAAACTAAACTACAAACCTAAAAGTAAAAAAAGGTAAAAAAAACCACTGACGTTTTGTTTTATGTATTTATTTATTACTCTAGAAACCGATTAATTTACAAGTAAAACGTCACTTCTCAATAATGTTATTTTTTAACAAGACTGGCTGTCCCTATACCAGAAGACCGACCACGCTGGGAGAGAGGTGTGGAATTTTGCCTTGTCGCTGTGGATCTCCTAGCTGGTACAACAAGCGACTAGGGTACTAGATGTAGATGGGCGCACAGCCAACAGCCTTGGCCTTCTGCTGATGACAGATATAATGTTCTGGCTACCTCAACCTTGTGAACTTCTGACCACTGTCTGGTGAAATTCGTGTCGGTATATTCCCCACCTAACTACGATTTCCTAGGTATATGGTGAATGTGGCGATATGTAGTCAGTAGATTGGGATAAGATGCCTCATCTTATCCTAATCATTCATAAATTTCTTAATATTATAATAATCCTTTTTATACGACTTTTGTGCACCAAAAATTAAAGATTTTAAACTTGGCCGAAAGTCACATTTTGTATATTACTTTCTGGGACTTTGTTGTAAAAACGTATCGCACTAAGAATGAATTACTGAGTCTGTGGATTCGATAAATAACATACATTTATGCATACAGCCTATGCATCTTAAAATATTTGTAACGAACAACATGGTTCATGGTTTTTAGGTGGATCCAACAGTGAACTTATGGAACGTCAAACAAAGAAAAGAAAAGATGTGTGCTTGAGTACATATAGTTGAGGTCATGGTTTCAGCGTCACGTCAACTGTATGTGGTTTCTTTTTTGAATGAAAGTACTATCTTTTTGATACGCGCATTTTAAACAAAAAAAATATACAAATGCAAGAAGCAAAATTATTTACGCATCAGTCTTTTGTCATGTGTTTGCTTACGCATTAAGAAATAAGAAGAAGCACATCTATCATTAATTAATAAAAATAAAAAAGTTTGTGACATTAAATACATGTCTAACTCAGTATAATGCAAAAGCGGCGTTGGCGTTCAGTCACACAGTTCATATAATGGTAAGTGGATACTGTGATCCATTGACGTCTACATATATTCTTGATTAAGTATCAAAACGCATATGCATTTGTCACATGTAAGGACTAAAATGGAACGAATTATTTGTAGTAAATAAGAAACAGCAGCATTAAGCTGCTTTTATTACTCTGTATTCTGTGTCTCCACCACGTTAAAATACTTGTCTATCTTCCTTTATTGGTGTGAGGATTAACACATGAGGCAGAATATATTTACTTCTACGAAATCAATAACAATTATTGTATTTTTTTTCTTTTGTAACTATTGGAATAGTTTTAATCATATTTAGTTTCACAATATAAAATTTCTTTTGTAGAATTTGGTAGTAACAGGTGTACCGACTGTTGGTGGAAAATTCATTCTAATACGTTGAAAACAAATCCCAGAGAGAATGTATGATATGTTAATATTACAGTAAAGCTTCTTTTAACTTCTAAAAATTCAAAGTTGTTGTTTTCATTTCATGTTTGTACCTAGCTTAAACAGAACGTGTATCTTACTTTATTAATATACAATTAAATATGGGGAGAGTGATTTTATATTTATATTTTAATAAGTACCCGGATGACCGAGCTTTGCTCGGTTTTTTTGAAATTACATTTAGATACAAATTACATACTGATGAATAATATTTTTTTGATCTTATTGACATAATAGAAAAAACTGAACTGGTTATTTGAATAAAAAAGTCATGAGTGCAATTAATTTAATTAAAATTTTCGTATTTTTAAAAAATACTAAAAAAAGGGTTCGAAATAATAGATTTTCTCACAAAAAACGTAACTTGAAAAAAAAAGGAAAAAAAAATAGGACCGGAGACGGGTCGCGAACCAAGGCATTACGATTTCGCGACCGCTCGATATCCACTTAAGCTAGTACGATCATTAACACAGTGTCACAATTTACCTTCATTGCAGCAGTTTTTCATTGCCTGAAAACACGGACAAAAAAACATTTCTAAAAATAAATCCATTAATTGCCCCCGAAACTCCCTGGACACTAAATCGTTGGAGCCGTTTCCGAGATTCCGATTATATATATATCAGAATTGCTCATTTGAAGGTATTTAATAATTATAATTAGTGATTAAGTTTCGGGAGCGATGCTGAAGCTTTTTAGAAACGACAAATATATCGCGATAACATTTATTAACTATTTCATTATATAATCAATTTAAACTAATTCAGTACAATACTTACTTTCTCACCCAGGAGATAGGTAGGATAGGTATAATTCCAAATTGGCCAGTACAAGCCTTTTTACTGAAAGTATAACACCTTGGTTTGACCAACAATAACAGTCATAGTAGTCAGCGTCTTCTGTAACTTTAAACTTCACAACATGTTTGCAGTAAGCTGATATAAAAAGCTTAGTGAGCACAATTCATGATCAACATGTTGTTGTAAAATTATGGCAACTTGCGAATATCGTGTTTACGAATAATCTAATATTAAAAGCATAGTCAAGAACAATTTGGGATCATCAGGTTGTTATGATATTACGACTTTTTCACACTGTATAACTATTTTCTGTATGTCATCATTAGTTAACGCTTTGTCGTTGATTCGATAAATAAAACCAAGTTATACGTATACATATGTATACATATGTATACATATGTATAACTTTTTCTTATTTACACGTGGCAGACCCACGCTACAACGATTTATACCGCAGCACGAATAGGTCGTTTCGACCGGGGAAAGAACACAATAGCACAAAATAACAGCGTAAAATAGCAGCGCAATGCTGCTATACTGCGTATGTTAAATATATAGAACCGGAGACCTTTTTTACTGCTATCAAGGAATTTCATCTCAGCCCTCTAGGGTGACAACGTAGCTGCATTTTGATTTTTAATCCAGGATGATTTTATATTATTAAAACAATGTAATCTTAAAAAAAAAATTGTGTGATATAACGCCCTTAGTCAGTTTTTCATCAATATACATCATGTGGCGCGACGACAGCGCCGACATATTGCAATACGAAATAGTCACCAATACTTAAAATAATTAAAATAGTAATAAAACTGGATCACAACATTGCTATAACTAGTGACCCACTACGACTTCGCCTGGATATGATCTATTAATATGGTGTTATTTAATTTACGATAATCAAAAATAATTTTTTATCAATTAATCTTTTTTAAAGAAAAACATCTTAAAATGTTTCGTACAAAACATACATAACATAATAAGATACGTATTTTACAGCCGCTGGTCAATGCGACAGTTATAATTATATCTGTGTTATATTATCTCTTCCATATTACCTCTGTGCTTAAATATTATAAAACTTAATTTAAAATGTTTTCAGCTCTAGTTCCAATACAACAATAGTTTTCTTTTGTAAATTTAAATTCTAGATTTAAGGAAGCTCGAAACATCCAATGTATAGTATGTAAGCATCATGAAAGGGCGGAGCTGCCTGCCACAAGTATATATATATATATATTTATAAAAGTAAGCATATATATATATATATATATATATATATATATATATATATATATATATATATATATATATATATATATATATATATATATATGTGCTTACTAGGCAGCTCCAACAATGAATATTGTATGGATATAAGTTATTTGATGACATAAATATATTTTGATTTTGATTTGAAAACATATCCTAGATCTATCATAGCATTGCTCTCGATCTGTTCGTAAAGTTTCTTTACAATCGCTTCAGCCATTTTTAGATTAGCTCGTATACAGATAAACAAACTCACTGACTGGGGACAAAATTTTTTAAATTTGGTGTTGTTGTCTTAATAGTATTCAAATATAAGGGGTTATTTAACCTCTCAACCCCCCTTTCGCGTTAATGTTATTGTGTTGATTTTTAGATTTTCTTCTTTGTGGTATTTTATTAGTGTTTTGTTATAAAATTGTAAAGAAAGTTTTTGTGTGAATATAATTTATCTTTTTACGTAAAAAATTTCGAGTACTATATATTGAAATAATTGTGATTTTTACGCTACCGACATTTGCTTGGTTTTTTTTTTGTTAAAAATACAATAAAATCTTTTTGTAATTAAGTAAAATCCGACTTTCGTTTAGACCACAGGATAGAGAATTTTTTGTAGATTTTGTAATGCTAAACTTCTTCATAGAAAAGGAGTCTCTAAATGTAAGTTTTAATGGTTTAAGTGCTGTGGTTGGGTGTGGTCATGCAACCGCTCGGGATTTTCCGGGAGCATGCGACTGCATGGGATTTTTATGGCACTTGAAGGGTTTAGAATTAATAGTAGTTTATATGTATATAGGGTTATATAATTATTTAATAGCTTCGATTAAGCCCGTTATTTCGATATAGCAGACACTTAAATTTTATTTATACTTACAGCCTGTGGTATAGTTATCAAATCATTCAAAAAGATATTAACTTAAACCAATCCATCAATGCTTCTAGCAGATACGATCAATACTAATAACTTATTGTTGATACTTTCTAGTTATTTCCGTGCGTTAACTCATTTATAATGGGTGACGCAGTTCGTTCGTTTGTAACACGGCCTGCTGGCGGCAATTAGCGTTAATTGTTTATTACCAAGGATCTAAAAGTACCAACGTACTCCCTAAGGGCACTATTAGTACCTTGTGTTGAGTGTAGTAGGCATGGAAAACGAAATTCGCTTTAAAGGCGTGGCATAACTATTGTATCACCTCACATACACAAATGTTCGATGTAAAATTTAAAAGTGGGTACCCTAATGGTAGGTATAGCCCAACGGACTGGAAACTCAGAAAGTCGTGGATTCTAATCTACTATAATGTGGTCAACAACTCTTAATTGAAGCATTTTTAAGCTTACTTAGAGTGGTTAATACTAAATATGTGGTATTCATTATGTTAATTGCGTTACTAGTATTTATTTAAAAATGCTTTTACTTGATTAGTAAATAATACATGCAAATACAGCCTCTGCAAAGTCCAACGCTGAACTCCCCCATAAATCGCCTTATATCTTGACATGGCCGCCACGCTTGTCAATCGCAGAGTTTTATTATTTACAGTGGTTAACAGGAAGATACTGCTATCCCCTGTTTTGTTTTCCTCTAACGTCTCTTCCGGCACTCACCGAATGATATAGGGTAGTTTCTACTAATCCACCACTATGTGTGAAAAAAATTATAATTAGTTCTGAAACAAATATAGATTAGTACGTATTTTTTAACAGGATAGTGCCAAGCTTTCACAGAACATCAGAATAAAAAGGGACGTTTTATTGGTGTACATACACGTGTATGTCTACGGACTTCAATATCCCTTTACTTAAAAGGTTAAAAGGTTACCTGTGAACCTGTTTACTTATTTACGAGTATATAAAATAAGTTTGGTACCCGTCACGTCCACTTATTTACTGGCTACAACCAATATCAAGTTTTCCCATCGTCTTTTTCCGTTCTGAAAAGTTGAACTGACATATAAAATAGAACAGAATATTTTTTATTCAAAATTGATTATTAGATAATATATGAAAGACAATTGTTGACAATTGTTATTTACCTCTGGTTCGGAAAACACTTTAGGGACCAGCAAGAAACCCAGCGTGATTATATTTTTAAATATATATTACTTTACAATAATTTTGTTCAATTTTTATGTTATAAAACGTATATTTAAAAGCCGGGGTAACTCAAAGTCTAAGCGCTCTCCGTAAACACAGTAACCCAAAACAGCAACTCCCACCGGCACCAATGAAATAGTTAATTGCAACTTAAAGTGCTGCTTTACCACGTGCTCGACTATGTAGAAAAACATCGGGAGGAAACCTGCATGACTGAAGAATATAAAATTTCAAGGACATGCGAAATCTCTCAACACGCATCCAAGCAGTTCGATGGTCTGATTGCTCAATAATCCTTTCAGAAATTATAGGTAACCTGCATTCAACAATGAAACGCAAAAGCTTCTATCTATACTACAACTATACCGGTTTGTACTGAAGGTATTCAGTATGAGAATATTATTTTTTGTTCCGGTCTACGCACGAAAAAATAATTCTGAAACTGTGAAGGTAGTCAGGCTATGACATCGGGACATCAAATACTTAAGTTCCTCCCGTAACCATGAAACTTTGGTAGTAAAAAAATTTAAATTAACACTATAACGTGTTCGCGTAAATATAAGATTCATTCATTGCTATGCGGATGACAGCACTGGTGATACACCGGCCGTGCCAATATTTCTTGGGAAAACGTCGCCGAGTACTGGAGCTAACTTGTGTCTGAAGTCGAGTCTTTGTTGAAAAATTCTCGGATTGTCGTCGTGATTGGGTGTCTAAATCTAGTACAGTTTATCCCCAGAAGACACAAGTTTGCACGTTTACCACTAAAAAGAACTCCTTTGGCGTATTTACTGCCTCAGCCAGTATCGAAATCCTCGGCGTCAACATATCGAATGATGTGCAGTTTCGTGGTCAGTTGAAAGAGTAAGCCAAATTAGCCTCTAAAAAGCTTGGCGTGCTCAACAGTAAGTTGTTGGTTGCGGTGTTTCACCTTCATGCTTCGGAAATCACGTAAAGACGTTGGTTCAGCGTCTGTTATCCTTCTTCTCGCGTCGGATTTACGTCCCGTTGGACTATGAGAGTGAGGATTAAGAGCTGGTATCCTGTTGTTGAACTACCGGGCACTTTAATCATGTCCTGCATAGATGGGCTGCATAAAACTGGGCGCCCTGACCGAATGTTGGTACGAAGGACGTGATAATTATTATGCACTAGAAACTATGTTGGTTGCAAATGATTTTAGATGTATTTGTGTGCGTGAGTACGTCGTGTTCTTACAATAAGTTGAGCACAGCTTTTTTCCGTCCCTTAAAATGTGTGAAATACTCCATCTATCTTTATTTGTTTGTCTCAGATTAAAACTATTAAAAATAAATCAAAATTTAAACAACTTCTGAAAGAAATTTTCCAACGGTATATTTATACAGTAACAAAATAACACACAGTAAGCAAAAACACGAAACTTAATATCTTGAGTAAAAAATGCGCGAATATTACAGAGCACTCGCTCTTACCACAACAGATATGGCAGACCAGCCATTCCAAATCTGGTATGTCGGTCATTTGTACCAGGAGTTCATCAGCATGCAAGAGTACATATTGTTCTATTATTTTCCAAACGTGCACAAAGGAATATTCTAGAACTGCTAGTGAAACAGCTATCTGCAATGTGATCATATTATTATTTCAGTTCTTTTTTATCAGTCTATTAATGTTTACTGCTTGACATGGACTTAAATGCATAGCAGGTGGATTAAAAAAGACCGGCAACGCGCTTACCATCAGGTGAGCCTAATACTCATTTGTTCCCTCTTATATAAAAAAGGCACAAGCGAGATCATCAAATAACAAGGATCTAAGGCATCTATCGAAAGCCATAAGAATTATTTGGCATTTACCATAGTCGTCTCTCACCACACCAACAGCACGGAAACAGGCAATAGATTATCTTACGTCGCTTCAACTATTTTGGAAAGGAAATTTAATTTAAACTTTGGAATTTGAGTTTCATACACTTTTGGAATTTGACGTGGTTTATTCGTGGTAGCACCACGCCGCAGCTATATTATGGTTATAGCACGAATGGGTCAGCTCGACCGGGGAAGGACCACGCTCTCACAGAATACCAGCGTAAAAAATAGCAGCTTAGTACTGCTGTGTTTCGTATGGTGAGTGTAGAGATCCGGAGACCCTTTTTTACTGAAAACGAGGCATTCCATCTTAGTCCTCAGGGGTGATAACGCAGCTGCGTTTTCATTCTTAATAGAGGGTAAATGTAGATGTTTTCGGGCCACAGCATCCACTCACCATCAGACTGTATACTCGTCTGTCACTCTCATTCTATAAAAAAAAACTAAAACACTAATTTAGGTAGATAAATCGGAGATCTGTGTCATGGCTACTGCATGCATGGCTCCGTAATCTAAGATAAGCTGAGCTAAGTGACGTGACTTTGGTTAGCGTAGGAGTCATAGACCAGATCTGGTTTCTAAGTGGTAATTTTTCCTGGCCCTAAAGCCAGCGCGTATCTATTGCGGAGGGTCCCGTGCGGAGGTGAAGTTGGAAGTTGAAGGTGGAAGCCGCCGTAGGCTTGTGTTCTGATGTGTCTCACCTGAGAAGGAAAAGAAAAAGGAGTAGTCCTCTCCCAAAGAGGAACTGCCATGGAGTGGCCTGTCAGGTTTCTCACGATGTTGTCTTTCTCACTGAGCATGTTGTAAATCAGCAAAATTGCAATTAACCATTTATGTTACCGGCAGTGTTTGTACTCGCGCATAGATCCCCAGCATAATATATTGCTAATTAAGAAAAGTTGATTGCTAAATAACAATATTTATAATTTACCTCGAATAAGAAGCATGCTGACGTATACCTTGCCCAAAGAAACTTCGGAAGAATGGGCACTTCTTTAAGTAAGAGACACACGCTTAGAATGTATACTAGATGTGTCGAAAAATTTTTATCATCAAAGATAGACGCTAGAAGAATAACAATAATAAGAATAAAGAAAAAGGGTGTGACGAGGCGTTTATGAAAATGTTTATTTAACAGAAAACAGCTATAAATCACAACGTATTCGTTGATAGCCACACTAGGTAACCCTGTATTGTAAATACCCATTCAACTTTAACAATTTATGTAGTATTCGTATATACTAAATATAATAAATAATAGTACCATAGTATTTTAAAAACTAGTGTACAAATGAACAAACATTAAGAGATAGAATAAACGTTGCATTTCTTTGATAGTTGCTCTTATGTCAGGTGTGGTAATAGCGAACTAGGAAACAATTATATATATATATATATATATATATATATATATATATATATATATATATATACAGTGTGTCCGGTCACGGACTAGCGATATTTTAGGTACTTATAATACAGCTATTTTAATATAAAAATACACTATACACTGAGGTATAATCCCCTCCCCCTCTATTTGGCAGCCATTTTGTTTTTTTTCTTGAGATATTCTCTACGCGTTTACGAAAAAGTCATATCTCTCAAAGTTTTAGTCTTACTGAGATAAAAATTAACTCATTCGGAGGTCAATAATATTGTTTATCGTTTACATTATCAAAATTTTTGTTGACATACTTGTAACTTTGAAGAAAAAAAATTTAACTTCAAATAAATATCAAAAAAATATGCTAATCGGCAAATTATTGTAAATTACTGCAAAAACAACCCCGTTCACCCTTTTTATTTTTATACTAGATCGACAGATTTTGAGTTAAGCTACAATACAATATAAAGTTTACAGCTGTATCTTTATTACTTTAAGAATTATTGTTGTTTGAACATAGCATATGCGCAAACACAAAAGGCCTTTGTTAAATGACAACTGGCACTGCCTGCCTGGGAGTAATAGTAATCTGAGATTACTTATGATCTTCGATGAATTAGAGATCAGAGAATCAGAATAATCATTTATAAGTAGTATAATTTGAGAGCAGCCAGCACAGAACACTATTACTCCTAGGCAGGCCAGTGAGCAGTGCCAGTTGTCATTTAACAAAGGCCTTTTGTGTTTGCGCATATGCTATGTTCAAACAACAATAATTCTTAAAGTAATAAACATACAGCTGTAAACTTTATGCTGCATTGTAGCTTAACTCAAAATCTGTCGATCTAGTATAAAAATAAGATTTTTTTTTATATAGTATGGGGTGACAAACGAGCACACAGTCCACCTGATGGTAAGTGGTTGCTGTGGCCCATAGACATCTACATCTATCCTTGATCAAGAATCAAAATTCAGATGCGTTGTCACCCGTGAGGACTAAGATGGAATGCCTCGTTTCCCGTAAAAAGGGTCTCCGGTTCTCTACACTCACCATACGAAACACAGCAGCATTAAGGTACTATTTTACGCTGGTATTCTGTGAGAGCGTGGTCCTTCCCCGGTCGAGCCGACCCATTCGTGCTACAACTATACTACTAATATAACTGCAGCATGGCTCTACCACATCAAAAAATAAGAAATATAAAAATAAGAAAATAAAAATAAGAAGGGTAAACGGGGTTGTTTTTGCAGTAATTTACAATAATCTGCCGATTAGCATATTTTTTTCATATTTATTTGAAGTTAAATTTTTTTTTCTTCAAAGTTACAAGTATTTCAACAAAAATTTTGATAATGTAAACGATAAACAATATTATTAGCCTCCAAATGAGTTAATTTTTATCTCAGTAAGACTAAAACTTTCAGAGATATGACTTTTTTCGTAAACGCGTAGAGAATATCTCAAGAAAAAACAAAATGGCTGCCAAATAGTGGGGGAGGGGATTAGACCTGTGTGTAGTGTATTTTTATATTAAAATAGCTGTATTATAAGTACCTAAAATATCGCTAGTCCGTAACCGGACACACTGTATATATATATATATATATATTACGTGGTATAGCTACGCTGCTGCTTTGTTATGGTTGTATCACGAATAGGCTGGCTCTAAATGGGTTTAACCACTCTCCCATAGAATACCATCGCGAAAGACAGCTGTGTTTTGTATGGTGACAACCGGAGACCCTTTTTACTAATAGTAATTATAATACATCATAATTACTATTAGTAAAAAGGAATAATTAAGAAATAATTATTTGCATTTTTAAAGTGCTGATTTAATATGTGCTTGGAGGTGAATAGTAAGTTCTCATATGTCACAGAAATAAATATATCGAAGACATATGAATTCCTCTTGCAGATATTGGAGCACCGCGGCAGTTTAACTGCTCCATAAGCAGCGCTGGAGTTTGCGTATACGTCAGGGGGGACTTCTGTTCTCGACGCCTCGGCAGTATTGAAGGTTCGGACCTGTCTATCTTTTGGCTACGCGTAGACAGCGACGACCGCGTGTCTACGGGTGTCTCTATAGGTAGCATAGCGGTAATGTAGAAACAGACCTACTCTTCGAACACGTCCAAATGGCTACAAATTCGTTGCTATAGCAGATACCGTCTACAGAGTTAGTCGTTAGGCCTTAAAGGTGACAACGCATATGCTAATTGATTGTTAACCAAGGATAGATATGTATTTCTATGGGACATAGCATCATCTATTAGATGAACTGTGTACTCGCGTGCCAACAAAAATTATAGAATAATAATAAAAAATGCATAAAACTAAACATTCAAGGGGTTTGCAGTAACTAAAAGACGTAAATAATTAATTTATACTTGACAGGACTCCACTTCTTTTTGACTATGAATATTGTATTCAATATGTACATAGTACATACATGTAAACAAACCGGTTCACGTTGTCGCTTTAAATTCTATTTTCAGCAAACGAGTGAAATAATTTGCATGCATTAGTCTTCCCGTCCGATTGAAACGTAGGAATATCTTCAAACCAGGTCTTAAAAAACATATAAAATTCGTGTTAGTTTTTGAAACTTACTTTTGTTTAGAAAAGTTACATTATTAACCAACAATGATAAAGCCAAAATTATTGCAGACGTGTTTGTCATCTCATTTTAAGGTTGTTCATTAAATAAATTCATCTAAATTAATAAACTCTGAAACTGTTACATTTATTTAGGACAATCCTAAATGTTTTTCTAATGAAAATTTAAATCTTGTAACTGACATCTAAAATTTAATCATAATACAAAACAATGACAAAAACAACAACAATTCAGCCACAACTGTCAAAAAAGAGCAAGCAAAAAGCGGACACTAACTACACGTAGTGATGTACTCTTTGCTGACTACCTACGTAAATTGGTCACAGTCGTAAGGTATGTCCACAGTACGCCCTTTCATTTTCAACTTTCGTCGTCTTCTTTCTATCAATTTTCGTTTGGCGGATTCTATTACTGTGTGCGTCAACGAACGCGATGACAAATTACATTTTACTTGGGGGAATATGTGCAGCTTCCTTGGTCATAAGAAATTCCAAAAAAAAAAATAACCAAGCAAAAGTTTTGGATACGTGGCTGTTATAATAATCGAAGTACTACGAGAGGAGGTTTTTTAACGGTTTGTGGCACAGAAATCCACCCGACAACGAAAAGTAGAGTACAAAGCGCTACGCTTTCAACTGTCATAGCATATACGTCAAGGGCATGCCTCACGTGCGCTGTAGACTGTGCTGTGACGTATGCCCTTGATGAACAAAAGGGGGCACAGTGTGGACATAGAAATCAACAGGGTCCACCGACGTACCAGACGTGAATGGCTATTCTGCGTTTCCCTGTACCGAAGTATAATATGCTAAAACTAGTTGTAACCGCACTGCTCACTAGACTAAATCGACGTCCTACGGAATTGCCGAATCATTCAGTTTTTTTGCTGCAATAAGAGATCTGCCACGTCAAATTTTCAAAAAGATGGCGATACCTTTCATACATAAGTAATTTTTAAAGACAGTACTATTTATTTCTTTTTAATTTAAAAAATTACAATAATAACGGTCCATATTTGCTTTAGTAACGGTAGTTTTGTTTCTGTTTTGTTTACCAACATAGGCCATTTGCCCTCATGCAATATGCAGTTCGGTTGTGCAACTGATTCGAGTCTGTATCAGAGTTGTAGTCGTTACCAAGCGATAGTTTTGATATATCGGTTCGTAAATAGTTATCGATAAAAATGGCAAATGGCAAATATGGTCTATACAGCCATATCTCTGGATATAATCATTTTTGAGATTATGTTTTCTGATTTATTTAATATATGTTGTGAGCTTTAATATAATATAGTTCAATATTAAAATTGCATCAAATGAAATATAATACAATATTTACGAAATGTATTAAATATTATATTAAAATTACTAATAGTGAACTTCGACCATTTTATTTTATTTATTTATTTATAGCAAGTTTCCTAAAGATCTGAGTGTTTAAAGGATATATGGAAGATAATTTGTAATAACAGGCTTGCCTTGCTTCCCACAAGGAACAGTGTGATTTGTTCGGATCATTTCCAGGCCTCTGACTATCAAGCGTTGGTGAACAATAGAAGGCGATTGGTCGAGGGCATCAAGCTAACTCTAATACCGTACTGTATTTGTTCCGTAATCCTTTTTATATTAGAGAGGAGGCAAAGTAGCGTACAATAAATAATTTATTACTTTGCAACCTTCTGCTAACCAATTACAATGATGTGTCTTACCTGGATTGAAGAGCACCTCCCGCTCTCCCTCAATTGCATGCACTAACTCCGTCACCACTAGTCCCAGCGAGATAGTGAAGATGCCTCGTGTAGAGGCGAAACACGTGTCGTATTGTCGTCGATGGTGTGTCTTAACTGGAATAGTGGTGTTGGAAGTAGTGATGAGAGAGTTAATGGCAAATATCCCCCTATGACGCTATCTATAGGGGAGGCCTATGAACATCTTCATATTTCTGAGAGGGTTTGTTTTTTGGAATGAGCCGAATTCGTCGCATTACTAATAATCAATTTTTCACAAAGATTGCAGAATTTTTTTGTAAATCGTCCAGTTCATTTTATAAGAAACTGTCCCCTGTGAGGAAATATATGGAGGAGACCTATGTTCAGCAGTAGACTTTTACAGGCTGTAATGGCAATTTAGTTTGTTTTGCTGCTTCTTCGCTTAGCTCCAAATCCTTATACATTATTTTATGCCACGATTTCGCTTAAAACGTAACACCTACAACTTTGCAACGAAAATTAACAAAGCGACTTGCAAGAGTGGATCCGAAGTGTGGAGTGTGTCAGACACGGTCGCGTTACTCTAAAGTTTGGAGGGACTCAGAGTTTCAGAGCATTACTTTATGACGCAAAATTATGAATTCTTCTTCTATCCTTCTTCATTAGCCAGTAAAATTCTACTGCAAGACATGGACCTCTCCCACTTCAGTAGTGATTTGTTATAATTTTCACGGTTTGCAAACAAATTGACGATCGCAATATTTGACGTTGCCGGCCAGTGTGGGTACAATTAGCCAGTCTGGGTACGAATAACCAGTCTGGGTATTTTTTGGTAGTCTGGTTTTGACGTAACCGATTTATTTATAGCGCCATATATCCCATAGCCGCCTCTTACTATACCTCCAGGAGATGTGATGGTGCACGGAGAAGAGTGATGGATTCACTTACGCCGCTACTATACAGCGAATGAACTTTCGTTCCCTCTTCATTTTCTTATAAATTAAAGTAATAGTCAACCCATTTTTAGTTTCTTTTTTATAGTTTGTTAGAGCAGATCTACGTTGCTTAGTTTCATTTAATTATAATATTGCAGGGAATAGAGTGAATGGGGCACTACACTCTATTATGAAGAACCAGAATGTGTCAAAAAGGCACGTATGGCAATTCATAATGCTGTGTTAGTCCCTTCTTTAATGTATGGTAGTGAAAGCTGGGTGTGGCAGAAGAAGCACGAAAGTAGAATAAATGCTGTAGAAATGCGGTCTTTAAGGAATATGCTAGGGTTGAATCTGATAGACAGGGTGAGAAATTGCGTGATAAGAGATAAATGTGGTATGCAAGATGATGTTGTGACCAGGATTAAGAAAGGAATGCTTCGGTGGTTTGGTCATGTAGAAAGAATGAATGAGGAAAAGTGACAAAGCAAATTTATATGGCAGATGTGAACAGCAGAGTCGGGAAGGGACGCCGTAGAAAAAAGTTTATCGACCAAATTGGCGATATTTTGAAAATGGGCTACGTTAGAAGTACCCTTAACCGACGAGCAGGATCGTGCCAAATGGAAGTCCGTAGTCTTTGCCTACCCCTCTGGGTGACAGGCGTGAGTGTTTATGTATGTATGTTTATAATATTGAACGGACACGACATCCTCCGTGTTGAAATCTTCTTTAAATTATTCCGTATACTAAAAATATCAACACTTTTATTGTTTGAGTTGAAACAGTAATGTAGTTCATAAAATATAATCAATAGTTCTAAGAAATAAAACATCAAAAAAATTAGAAATTCCATGCGAACGAAGTCGCGGGCACAGCTAGTATCTAATAATATCAAACAAAAACAGCACTGTTATATACTCTGTCCTACCGGAATGCTCCCTTCTCTTCTGTCGTAGGGCCACAAACTCGCCCTATTATGTCCGTAATGCCGACCTCCACCGAGAATTAGACCTCCCAACAATTCAACAGTTCCTCAAAACACTCTCTGAGAGATTTTTTAAAGCCTCAGAGTCCCACTCAAATCGCCTCATTCGTAAGACAGCTGCCTATGCAGCTCCTCTCCACACTCGCTATAGTGTGCGCAGACCGAGAAACTCTCTCTCGGACCCCCCCCCCCCCCAACAAGCTCCCCCAACAAGCTTTCGGCTGACCTGAACTGCCTCCTGGCGGCTCAGGCCGAGCCTACGTAACACATCCCTTAATCAGCCTAAGTTAGATACGCTTCTAAGCGGCTTTTCGCTGCTGCTCCTTTCTGCCAAGGAGGGTCACGTCCGTTTGCTGTTTAAAGATCTCTCGTCAGATCGGTAAGCCAAATCCAAAAGGTGAAGTTTAGTGGGTAAAAGTATCGACATAACCACGCAGCCGGCTGCGTGGTATGCTATGAGTATTCTCCACGTCCCTCGCCCGTTACCGGAGGGTTGCCCTTAATTGCTTCGGGTGCAAAAAAAAAGTATAAATAAAAACATAACATAAACACTCACGCCTGTCACCCAGAGGGGTAGGCAGAGACTACAGACTTCCATTTGACACAATTCTGACATACCTCTCTCGAATTCACATCCATATACCTACGCATACATGCTCGTCGGTTAAGGGTACTCCTAATTTGGCCCATTTTTAATAAATCGCTAATTTGGTCGATAAATTTTCGCCTAGGGCATCCCTTTCCGACTCTGCCATTTACTTCTGCGACATAAATTTTCTTTGTCACTCTTTCCTCATTCATTCTTTCCACATGACCAAACCACCGAAGCATTCCTCTCTTAATCCTGATCACAACATCATCTTGCAAACCACACTCTTCTCTTATTACACAATTTCTCAACCTGTCATTCAGATTCAGCCCTAACATACTCCT
The DNA here is from genome assembly GCA_036936625.1 of Parnassius smintheus behrii. Lineage (NCBI taxonomy): Eukaryota > Metazoa > Arthropoda > Insecta > Lepidoptera > Papilionidae > Parnassius > Parnassius smintheus. The sequence continues at coordinate 35,931,261 of JAUPFT010000028.1, forward strand.
TAACGACCGCATTTCTACTGCATTTATTCTACTCTGTGCTTCTTCTGTCACACCCAACTTTCACTACCATACGTTAAAGTAGGGACCAACACAGCATTGTGAATTGCCATACGTGCCTTTTTTGACACATTTTGACTCTTCACAATGGAGTATACGGCCCCATTTACTCTATTTCCTGTGTTCACTCGTCGTTCTATATCCTTATCATATCGAATACGCAACCCAAATATACAAACTCATCTACTTGCTCGATCAACTCCTCTTCTATTCTTATTTCACATATTGTTCTACTTTCATCTCTTTCAAAAACTATAACTTACGTCTTACTTGCGTTCACTTTCATACCCCTTTCTTTTAATATACTGTTCGTTAATGTAACCATCATTTGCAACTCAGCCGCCTACGACGCAAGTATAACTTGAACATCGGCGTACAAAAGGCATTTGACGGTTAACTCACCCATTCTTAATCCGCATTCTTCAACTTTCAAATTTTGCAAACAACTGTCCATAAATAGGTTGAACAGCCACGGGGAAGCCACACAGCCCTGTCTGACATCTTTGTGGATGCCAAACCAGTCCGATAGACCCCGTTTATCCTAACACAAACACTAGATTCCCTATAAAGAGATTCCAATGCCTGTATCAAGCCAGCGCTCAACCCAAATAAGTTTAGTGTTTGCCATGGCACATTCCTATCCACTCTGTCATAGGCCTTTTCCAAGTCCATGAACGCACAAAAAACCTTTTGGTTTTTGGCCAAAAACTTCTCCGCGATCATGTGCATGGAAATGACTTGATCTGTACATCCCATTCCCTTTCTAAATCCCGCTTGCACATCCCATATTTTTCCATCAGTTTCTTTCATGACCCTTTCAATTAGTACCTTAGCATACAGTTTTCCCACAATGCTAAGAAGGCTGATACCGCAGTAGTTTTTACAGTTTTTACAGTCAGTAAAAAAAAAGAATGCTCCCCAAACCAGTCTCTCTTCGTTTATGGGAGTATGAACCTGGAGCAGGAATATTAAAGTGTCGGCCAGACTGTAGGAGCCTTTTCGGTAAAGTGGGTCGGATCTTTGTAACATCTTTCAGGATACTGTTGAATGTAGGCCTGCTCCAATGAATACCTTAATACACGATCCTAAATCGCCTGGATCCACCGACTTTAAAAAATTATAAGCTATTTCTAGAGAATATTTACATTTAAAAAATCTTGCTTGTTTGCCCCATCTCCTATAAAAAACCCCTTATTGATATCCTATGCACTAATAACATTCAGTAGATTTAAATCAATGTCAACAAATACTCAATTCTGTTTGGTAAAACATGCCAAACCACGATCACATATAAGAACACTATTCAGCATTTTAACGCAAAAGACCTCAAAAACTCATTCTAGTTTACGATGCAAACGGTCGTTAAATGAAATCGTAAACATTTTATATCAAAGCTACCAAATCTTGTTACAAACGTTGCGATGATAAGGCTAAGAAAAAATGAAACTCCGTCTGTTTTTGTTATTTATTAAAAACGTCATTAGTTTTGAAATTATTGAACTGGATGGTGAATTTCTTAGACATAGCGGAAAGCCAATATTAAGAAACGATATAAAAACAAAAAACCATGAAGTTTATTTTGATACGGACAATGATAGAAGAGGGCTAGACAGTGATGAAGAAATAAAGACTCTATTGGAGGAGAAATACAAGTTTAGAAACGATGAGACATCTACTAGATATAGAATTACACATGACGATAGAGAGTTTTCAGGTGTGTTAATGGTTTTTTTAAACATTACCTACCCTATAGGATTACGCTAGGATTTTCTCCATCGTGTATCGTGTATCGTGGAGGCAGTTTACAAACCTAAATTGCACAAGGACAAACATCCAGATCTGGAACAATTATTTGTAGGCCCTACAAATACTTTTTCCTTGCGGGATTCATACCCACGAAGCTCAGCCCTAAGCCCCAATCACGGAGTAGTTGAAATACATTTCAAAAGAAATTTTACATTTTAGATAGGGGGTTCTATAAATGATGCCACACTACAACTACGAGTATATTATGGTTCTAACACGAATGGGTTGGCTTGACCGGGTGAGAACAGGCCTCGGCCTATATTTGGTATGATAGATTGGTAATGACTATTTTAGTTAATCTGAGAAAGACTTACAGCAACACTAAACGATGGCATAGAATACTTGCGTGAAATAGCGGCTTAATGCTGCTGTGTTTCGTATGGTAAAAGTATAGAACGAGCTCTTTTTACTGGAAATGAGTTATTCCGTCTCAGTCCTCACGGGTGACAACGTTTCTGAATTTTCATACTTTGTCGAAGCTAGACATAGATGTCCAGGGACCACAATAACCATTTACACCATATGTCACCCTTATTCTATAAAACAAGTGGTAAAATTATAAATCTTTGTACAAGCAACTCCAGTAAAAACAAAATGAAGACCACACGAGAAGCACCAGCTTACAAATAAAAAAAGAGTCATCAAAATCGGTTCTCACAGAAAAAAGTTCTGATGTAACACATAAACAAAACAGTCGAATTGATACCTCCTCCGTTTAGAAGTCGGTAAAAAAAAATTTCGCTGCTACATGTATATATATATATATATATATATATATATATATATATATATATATATATATATATATATATATATATATATATATAAGAAACTTTTTACCTCTGACAAAATGAGTGACGTCCATAATTTTAACATGCGCAATGTATCTAAACCTTAGAGTAATTACTTAAATACGTATGTACTCTGAGATCTAAACTTGCTAAACTTCATAAAAGTAGCAAATAATTTTAGGATAGAAAAAAAATTTACGCTATTGAGACGCATGTTAAAAGCATTCTTACGAATAAAGGATATTATAAATTTGATGACTTTTTAAAAGATAAGAATGTAAATGAGGTTCCTTAGACTTTTCTATTGATATTTATTATAAAATTCAATTGTAAATTTTGGGAGAAAAGTAATCTAAATGTGAGTTTCTTACCGCTTTTTTGCACTAGATTTCTTGCAGTAGGAACTTTTTGAAATGATTGCGCAGCTTTAATGGCTTTCAAAATATCATTTGTAGAACCCCTTACCGTGTAACGTATGGACCTATAAAATCCACTGCTGAAAATAGGTGTCTCTCATTGATTGCCTCGTTCACATTGTCCACGCTTGACAAGCGGGTTGGTAACCGCAGTTTAGTTTAACATTTTATTTTTATTTTACTTATTTCAATTATTCATAAAACATATTACCAGAGTACCTACATAGTTACTATACAGCACCATTAAACCGCAAAACGGTTTGTATTGGTGCTGGCAGACGTCTACACGCATTAATATATTATTTTTAATAACTACCTACAATCATAAAATAGGGAAAAATCAAGTATGATAACAACTAAGTACATATATCTTACTTTACACACACATTCTTGTAATATTCAACATTTAATTAGCCATTCTAAATTGTGTTAGCTACGAGTACATGACAACAAACAAGTTTCATTATTTAATTGCGATGAGCGCGTACGGTATGTTATACAATTCTTAAGACTCGAATATACATGACTTTAGTTTTTTCTGCCTTAGGAACTAGTCCCATATCATGAGACCGTAGATATTAGAAATAAATACGGTAAAGGGTTGGGTTACAGAGCCCTATTCTGCATAAAAATATTTTTTCTTGACTTGACTTACTCACCATAACCATGTTTGTACACAACATGAGTATGTTCAAATAGGTTTTTCAGAGTCACCAGACGAACAACATCTAGCGTGGGTTTTTCGTTCGTATGCCGTCCGAAGAATCGTCGGCGGCATGGAGACGAGCATCAACATGTATCCGTACAATGTCGCGATATCTAGGAACGGGAAGCACTGGTGCGGGGGAGCTGTCATCGACGAGCAGTGGGTTTTGACTGCTGGCCACTGCCTGGATTCGTGAGCTAGACTTTTTACTGCGTGCTACATTTACTTACAAAAGTTTTTGTAGTATAACTCTTTAGAAAGAAGTTCCAGAAACGTTAGAAGTATATTCTGTAGGCGCGACATGGCGGTAATTCATCATATCATATCATATAATATTTTCAAATATGTGCTTAAATTCATTTTATTGTTATTTGTCGTCAATCGTAAGCAGATTAGTGCATTGAGTTATATTAGTGTGTAAAGCAACACGGGCCATCTGCGCGGCGGATCGGAGGGGCGTAGCTACAGCGTTTTTCTCGATACATAATTATTGTCTGTTTTTGCAGGGAGAAATCTGCGCATACAAAAAAATCGTCTGTCCTTACAAAATAAACATTACGATAATAATAATAAACTAAGTCGAGCTTGTCGCCATCCCGGGGAGTCACTTAGGCATGTCATCTCCGGTTGTTCGGCGCTTTCTAACTCTGAGTACTTGCACAGGCACAACCTAGTAGCCAGAATTCTACACCAGGAGCTCGCTCTGAAATACGGTCTCGTGGACCGAAAATTGCCGTATTACAAGTACTTGCCGGAAGCCGTGCTCGAAAATGACCGCGCCAGGCTCTACTGGGACCGGGCCATCATCACATACAGGACTATTCTTGCGAATAAGCCTGATATTGTGCTGATGGACCGGGCACATTCAAGGATATTTTTGGTCGACATTACCATTCCGTATGACGAGAACCTCGTGAAAGCCGAAACGGATAAACGAACAAAATATCTGACCCCATAATAAACTAACAATATCAAACACATATAGATACATTTTAACAGCATCACTCGGTAAACATTTTTTTTTTATAACCGGTAGGGTGTCAAACGAGCACACAGTCCACCTGATGGTAAGTGGTTGCTGCGGCCCATAGACATCTACACTACATCTATCTTCGATTTCAAATCAAAATGCTGATGCGTTGTCACCTATAAGGGTTAAGATGGAGTGCCTCGTTTCCAGTAAAAAGGGTCTCCGGTTCTATACACTCACCATACGAAACACAGCAACATTAAGCTACTATTTTACGCTGGTATTCTGTGAGAGAGAGCGTGATCCTTCCCCGGTCGAGCCGACCCATTCGTGCTACAACTATACTACTAATATAACTACAGCATGGTTCTACCACGTATAAAAACAATTACAGATCGGATATAGTCTCGGACCAGTCGCTCAACTGATCTACATATTGTATGAGGGCACGAATACACGATCGTTATTATTGTAATTATTAAGTATAAAAATTAGTAAATACCAATAATGTAATTAAAATTACTTATATGTGGAAGGTTACGTCAACTTTTTGTTAATTTCACGTCACCAATCACTTTTTGCAGCAAAAACTAATCAAATCAGCATTTTTAAAGGACGTCAGTTCAAACGCGCAACTAGATTTAACATACGCGTAACATTCGCACATTTACGTCGCAACGTTAACATTCGCGTCGGGCCATTAATGTCACTAACAGTAGGAATGTGCTACCGCTGTGCACCTCTTGCTACCTGAGTCCACCTTATCTATAAGATTACATATAAAATTTAACAGATCAGCTGGCAAATGAACATGGTCACGAAGTGATACAACTGCCACTATATCATTGTCAATATAATACTATTGAGCTCTGATAGGCTCAGGAGAAATTGCAGCGCAAAACCATACTTTAAAAATAGACAATGTTGAAGTTCTTCTGCATAAAGCAGTAGAAAACGTTACCAGCGAAAACTGGGCTAAATCTGTGAAGCGTGCTGAAGACCTTCAGGAAACGGATTGAAAATAGATTTTTGAGTGATCAAGTTAAATCTTTGATAATAAATCTACAGGATACGTGGTAGAGCGTGAAAGAGAACTTCTAGTAAATCGCACCATTTTTATACGTGGTAGATCCAAGCTGTAGTTATATTAGTAGTATAGTTGTAGCACCAATGGGTCGGCTCGACCGGGGAATGACCACTCTTACCCAGAATACCAGCGTAAAATATTAGATTAATGCTGCTGTGTTACGTATGGTGAGTAGAGAACCGGATACTCTTTTTATAGGAAACGCGTCATACCATCTTAGTCCTCACAGTTGACAACGAATCTGCATTTTGATGATTGATTACATAGATGTCTATGGAACACAGCAACCACTTACCATCAGGTGGACTGTGTGCTCGTTTGTAACTCTATCCTATAAAAACAGGAAGAAGATAGTGACACGGATGACTCGGATGAAGAAGATAATTTGTAATATAATAAAGTATTTATTAAGAGTAGTGCGTCTGCAACTAGTTTTATTGTACGAATAATAAAGATATTGATTTATTTGAAACCTTCCGCTAACTAAATACAATGATGTGTCTTACCTGGATGTTAGCCACCGTATAGTCTACATCACCTGAGTATGCCTCGTGTAGCTAGGCGAAACACGTGTCCTATTATCGTCGATGGTGTGTCTTACCTGGAATAGTGGTGTTGGAAATAGTGGTGCCGGGTGTAGTGATGTTGGGAATAGTGGTGCTGGGACTAGAGGTGACGGAATTAGTGCACGCAATTGAGGGAGGGCGGAAGGTGCTCTTCAATCCAGATAAGACACATCATTGTATTTAGTTAGCGGAAGGTTGCAAATTAATCAATATATTTATTATAATGGATTTCCGCAAAAGGACGCCTGATTCTATCAATTATATTGTACGCGTATAAACGTAGTGATTTTTCTTTGCATAGGACCGCGTGAACAGTCCTACGCAAAGCGTCACCTTGACAGAGAGTGCCTGCATATGGTGGCTCCCGTCTACCGCTGGCCTGTGTTGATATATTATAGATATATGTATGATTATAGATATTGTATATGGGAAGATTTTTCTAGCATTTCTCATACCTTTTACGGCATAGCGGTAAAGTAAAAAAATCCATTAGCCTATTTTCTAAAATAACTGAAGCTAATGATTCCATAGTTTTTTGTAAGTATGTATTTCTTGATGTAGATCAGTGTTTTGAAACTGGTAGTGAATTTTAGAATAAGTCAGAACTTAAATAAAATTGTGGCTATGATTTTTGTATTCTATCATTTATAGTGCTTTCGATGGTGATAAGAAGAAACTTACACCTTACGTCGTGAGAGCGGGAAGCTCTTTCCATAATCGCGGTGGTTACCAGGCCCGAATAAATAAGGTATATTTTAATCATAATGCTGTGTCCCTACTTTAATGTGTGGTGGTGAAAGTTAGGTGTGGCAGAGGAAGCACGAAAATAGAATAAATGCTGTAGAAAACGGTCTTTAAAGAGTATGCTAGGGTTGAATCTGAATGACAGGGTGAGAAATTGTGTGATAAGAGAAAAATTACCAGGATTAAGAAAGAAATGCTTCGGTGGTTCGGTCATGTAGAAAGAACGAACGAGAAAAGAGTGACAAAACAAATTATATTGCAGATGTGAACGGCAGAGTCGGGAAGGGACGAAGGTTAATCGACCAAATTGGCGATATTTTGAAAATGAGCCACATTAGGAGTACTCTTAACCGCGTGTATGCGTAGATATATGGATGTAAAGGAGGCGAGAAAGGTATGTCAGGATCGTGCCAAATCGAAGTCCGTAGTCTCTGCCTGCCCCTCTGGGTTACAGGCGTGAGTTTTTATGTATATGTTTATATGTTATTTTATTTATTTTAACATCTTAATAATAACATCTTCCCAACAGATGTAATAACGTCCTCCAGTGTCCGAATTTTAGGCACAGCGGCTAGTCATAACGCAGACCATCTGCACAGGACAGGATTAAGTGCCCAGTGTACTACGTGACCAAAACAATTAGGCACATGACGGCTAAAAGGTCATCAGGACTAGAGAGGGAATACCGGAACGGTGATTGGTCACTAAGGGAAGCGCGGAGGTCTAATTGTTTTAGCCAAGTTATATGTGCAAGCACAGGTGCATTCTTTATTGCCTCACCCTTATAGTCCAATGGGATTGTAAGAATTTCTCGACAGAAAAACTCAATAACTGATTTTTGGCACGACCCGGGATATGAATGACTCATGATTTCCAGTTGCATCAACTACTACTTTACCGACAAAGCAGTCAAAGTTCTTCCCAGCAGTAGGGATTTGTTGAAGCGACGGCGTAGAATTTGAATTTAGAAAAGTTCTTTGTAAAAGCCAATTTTGAATAAAAATATTTAAGTTTTATTTATGGATTCATTAAAACTTGATAGGCATTATTAGTACCCGACATGTTGCCGCAGAAGAAATAACTGTGGAAATATACCTATAATTAATAATTAATTATACGTGGTAGAGCCACGCTTCAGCTATATTATGGTTGTAGCACGAATGGGTCGGGAGGGACCACGCTCTCACAGAATACCAGCGTAAAATAGCAGCTTAATACTGCTGCGTTTCATATGGTGAGTGTAGAGATCCGGAAACCCTTTTTTTACTGGAAACGAGGCATTCCATCGTAGTGCTCAGGAGTTACAACGCATGTACGTTTAGATTCCTAATCGAGGATAAATGTAGATGTCTATGGGCCACTGCGTCCGCTTACTATTAGGTAGACTGTGTGCTCGTTTGTTACCCTTATTCTATAAAAAAAATCTAAATTTGGAAGAGTTACATTGCTTATTGAATGATAATAATAATGTCCTCCAGACCGAATTTCGGCCACAGCGGCCTGCCTCAACGGAGACTAGCCATCGGCGCAGGACAGGATTATAGTGCCCAAGTGTATGCGCAAGCACAGGTGCACTCTCTATTCCCTCGCTCTCATAATCCGATGGGACGGTAAACCGCCACGACCGGAGAGAGATCAGGCGCAGTACCAACGACTTTACGTGCTTTCCGAAGCACGGGGGTGAGACACCGCCAACTTCCTGACTCCGGGCAACTACTGACAATTTCTTGACGGAAAAACCGGGGATTCGAACCTAGGACCTCATGATTAGTTGCACTACTACAACAACTAGACCAACGAGGTAGTCATGGAATGATAATACGTTCATTGAAATTGAATGATATATATTTTTAAAATAAATTTATTGATGCTATACGTACGCCACCTTAACCTTTGTGCAAGTGCAAGTAGTAAGTTGACAAAGTTGGACCGCAATCTGATGAACGGTATAGCAGTGTATAAAATGTGAACAAACAAACATTAATTTTTATATAAGTATTAGATAGTTGACATGTAAATAACCAGATGCTATGACCCTGAATTAATCAGTATGTATGTTCCTTTATACCTAAATTTAATTCTAGGTTTTCTTCTTGCCTGAATACACCCCCGGCAGTGCCGACTACGACTTCAGCCTGGCCCGTTTGGACAGGCCGCTACCAATCGGGAGGAACATAGCAGTCTTGAACCTTCCTTCTCGGGACTTTGCGATCAAGGAAGACGATATTCTCCTCGTCTCTGGATGGGGAAGTACAGATGTAAGTTACTATTTGTCATTTCGGTCTTAAAACTTAAAAGCCATTAAATAAATACACTATTATTACTAAAGTGAACACTGTACACGTTTTAAAAGTGCCTGTTGCCAGTGATATTCTATAAAACCAAAATGCCAGAGAGATATAGAGCGATGCTCAGGGTTCTCTGTGCGATAGAATCCGTAATAATGCTTTTTTTTATGGAATAGAGTGACAAACGAGCACACTGCTGCGTCCCATAGACATCTACATCTATCGTCGATTACAAATCAAAATGCAGATGCGTTGTCATCCGTGAGGACGGACTATGACGGAATGCCTCTTTTCCAGTAAAAAGGGTGTCCGGTTCTCCACACACACCATACGAAACACAGCAGTATTAAGCTACTATTTCACGCTGGTATTCTGTGAGAGCGTGGTCTTTCTCCAGTCGAGCCGACTACTATATAACTGCAGCATGGCTCTACCACGTGAAAAAGCTGTCCACAATAGAGTAAACTCGTAAGAAGAAATAGGCCGGTTACATAGTTCGAAGAATCGACATTTGACAGTACTACCAAAAGTTTTCGAGTGGCAGTCGTACCAGTAAAAGGTGTATAGAGCGGCTCCCTACTAGAGATAATGATGACCCAACAAGATATACTGGAAGGCGATGAATGCTGGTGGTAATAAGGAACGCTTATGTGTAACAGTGTACTTTTTTGGCTATAATGAAGAGATGTTTCTTTTTATAGAATAAGAGTAGCGTTCTTATAGTAAACGAGCATAAATTCCATCTGATAGTAGGTTGATGCTGATTATGTGGCCAAGAAACATCAGCATTTATCCTCAATTAAGAATCAAACTACAGATGCGTTATCACCCCTGAGGACTAAAATAGATTGCCTGGTTTCCAGGAAAAAGGTCATCCGGTTTTCTACATTCACCGTAGGAAACACGGCAGTATGTGCTGCTCTTTTAGGCTAGTATTTCGTGAGAGCGATTCCCAGTCGAGTCGACATATTCATGCTACAATGTATATAACATTAACGTGGCTCTTCCATACATATACGTTAAAATCTAAAAAATTCGTTTAATTACCAAAACGAGCACATAGTCCTACTGATGGTAAGTGAATGCTACGGGCTAGGAGCATCTACATCTATCATCAATTAAGAATTTAAATTCAGATGCGTTATCATCCCTGAGGACTAAGATAGATTGCCCCCTCACCAGTAAAAAGGTACTAGTATAGACTCTGATTAATTTCATAATCTGTGGCAAAACATATAGTAAAACTCATACCATTTTACTCATACCTTTAATCGTATAGGATAAGAATTACGTCAGTGTAAGACCGTCTATCACTCCATTCCGTCCAAAGGATGTCGTAAGTGGTGACTATAGGAAAGGATAAAAAGACACTATTGCCTAAAAATTTTCCCTTTTTTCCTACAAGACGGAAGGTAGTCAATAGTCACTAAACCTCGTGCTGAGTGTGATGATTTAGGCAAATCCTTGGTTCCAGGACTCATAACGACAAATAAGAAGAACGGGAAAAATACTTTAAATAGAAATTAAAAGCCGGTTACAAACAAGCAAAAAGAATAAAGCGATTTCACATATTGAAGTCGGTGTACCTGTATGCCGTAGGATAATTAGGAAAATTAAAATCATCGAATTCAGAATGTGAAATTATTAGACTCTCTTTAGTTTTATGAAGTCAGCTTCAACTTTTTATTAAAATTTAATATTTTTACCCTTTTGAGTGGACTAAAGAATATACAAAAATACGATGTGGTCTAAATATCTCTATTAAAAAAATTCTGCCCTGTTTTTCCACACTTAGAAGAGAAATTTTTTCTCCAAATTTTGTGGGACTACCTCTGAAGTTATATTCAATAAAAAAATAATTATCAAATACGTACAAAAATCATACGGTCGATTTGAAACCTAACTGGCTTGATTTTGGTTTGTAGGCGTATAATTTATGAGTTATGATTTTTTTTGTATGATTATTCGGTTTATTTTATTAATGTCAATTTGGCAAGAAAGAATATATTGCTTCATATCTTTCTTTAAAAAGATGGCTAAAAAAATCAAATAAGTCAGCTCTTTCTACGTATTTCCATCTTCAAAACGGAATGTTCGGATGGACGTGATGTCCAGATACCTTGTCGATGTTCCTTTTTATGTTTTCTAGAAATCCGGTTACGGTCACATTCCGGACCGGCTACGTTTCGTTCCCGTACCGATTATGAAACTAGAAGAATGTCAGAAAGCGTACAAGTTCTACATAACACCGAGAATGCTGTGCGCTGGGTACGCTACTGGTGGGAAGGACGCTTGTAACGTAATGTTCAAATATAAGATACCTTCTTTAAAACTTTAGTATAAAAACACAGAGTTAAACATTCAGCATTATATATATTCTATAATTATATATGTTCAGCATTCAGGATTTCTTCTGTATCATTTTTTATACAATAAGGGTGACAAACGACACATAGTCCATAGAAATCTACTTAATCTAGCCTCGATTAATAACCAATATACAGAGGCATTGTTACTCCCTGAGGACTCAAATGGAATGCCACGTTTCTGGTAAAAAGGTATCCGGTTTTCTACACTCGCCATGCGAAGCACAGCAAGCATTAAGGTGCTATCTCACGCTATTTTTTTGTGAGAGCGTGACCCTTTCACCGGTTGAGCCGACCCATTCGTGCTACAACTATAATATAGGTGCAGCATGGCTTTACCACACAAACACAGCTCTACTGCGTAAACATGGCTCCACCCTGTACAAAGATTTTTTTTTTGTTTATAATAAGGTTCACAAACGAGTACACAGTCCACCTGATGGTAAGTGGATGCTGGGGCCAGTAGATATTTACATTTATCCTCGATTAAGAATCAAAATACAGATGTGTTGTCACCCGTGAGGACTAAGATGGAATGCCTCGTTTACAGTAAAAAAGGGTCTCCGGATCTCTACACTCACCTTACGTAACACAGTAGTATTGAGCTGCTAATTTACGCTGGTGTTCTGTGAAAGCGTGTTTCTTCTCCGGTCTAGTCGACCCATTCGTGCTACAACCATAATATAGCTGCAGCGTGGCTAAACCACGTATGATGCTTTTACGTAACTGATGTGTTGGCACCGGAACAAAGTAAAAGGTTTTTTAAAGTTAAAGTACGCCATCTAGTGAGGAGGAAAGAAAATAAACTACCCCATATCATCGCAGAGATGTTGAATGAGCCAACAAAGGGAAACCGAAACGAAAGATGGGCAACAAAAAAAATTTGACAGTCATTCCAGTATCATCATAAGAGCCGTGGTAGCTCAGATGGTTAGCGCTCGCTGTAAATTTCACAATACGCGAGCAAACCGGGTTCGATCCCCGCCGGCACCAATGAAATTGTTAATTGCAATTTTAAGTGCTGATTTACCACGTGCTCGGCGGTGAAGGAAAACATCGTGAGGAAACCTTGCATGTCTGAGAAATAAGAATAAAAATATTTCGAGGACATGTGAAGTTCGCCAACACGCATTGGGGCAGCGCGGCGGACTATTCCTTGCCCCAAAACCCCCTCAGAAATGAGAGGAGGCCTGTGCCCAGCAGTGGAACGTATATAGGCTGTAACTTTACTTTACTTTACTTTACTAGTATCATACGCTAAACTTGAAATTACCGTGATGTGAAAGGAAAATAATCACCATCTCGTCTCTTGGTAGTATTCACGTATTGACGTGAGAGAATCGAGAGGTATATCTTGGGGAGTGCCAGAAACATACTCCTGGCCTTTGACAAATGGTGTTATAATTACCTTTTAAGCCAGGAATACTACACCCAGGGAGAAGGCACGGAATAGTATCAAAAATGCAACACATCAGTAAATACTCCTTGCTATGAAAGTTTTGTTTATGTTTAGGTATAGAGATTGAGCTTACGAAGTATAGTAAACAGGTCTTCCTTTCGGTAAATACCGGATTTATCGGAAATTTTCGCTGAGCTTTGAAAATCCTCAGGGTATTTAACGGAATAAGGATCACAAACCACCACACAATCCTCCTAATGGTAAGTAGACGCTGTGGTCCACTTATACCTTCATCTATACCTGATTAAGGAATCAAAATGCAGATACTTTGGCACTTTTATATAAGGTTCTCATTTTTCCACATTCACCATACTAAATACAGCAGTACTGAGTTGCTATTTTCCGGGATGATGTATTGTTATAATGTTTATTAACAGCATGACTCTGGAGGCCCAGCTGTACGTGACGGCGTACTTTTGGGCTTAGTGTCATTTGGGGGCAAACAGTGCGGTGACCCTCGCTCTCCAGGAGTCTACAGCCGAGTGTCAGAGGTCACGGAGTGGGTGGAAGCAACAGTAACAGCCAATGAAGCTAGCAACGTTCCAGAGCTCAGACCCAAGATATTGAAAGCGAGACAGAGCGAGAAAGAACTGCAGAAGTAAGATATAAAAAAGGTTCCTATATTATGAAAATTATTTGGATCTTTTTTATTATAGTCTAAATAATGAGAGGGCCATTAGAGCTATTTACAACCTTAAACCGAGAGAGTCTCTTATAGAAAAATTTAAAGAAATAAATATACTTTGGCCTCTCAGTATATCTATGAAAATTTGATGTATATTCACAAAAATAATGTTAGTTTTAGTAAAAAAAAAAGTGACATACACTCTGTAAACACTAGGAACAAACACAAGCTGGTGCTACCAGTTCCTCGACTCGACAGAGTCTGTAATTCATTCTTGGGGCAATGTATACGCTATTACAACAAAGTCCCAGAAAATATACAAGGTCTCTCTATTACCAAAATATTTAATTTAAACAAAAACTGTATAAAAAGGGTTATTATGATATAAATGAATACATGGTTGATAATAACCCCTGGGATTGAGGTGGTCGCCTCCAAGCTGTTTCTAAAATAAATTTTGTAAATATTTTGTGACCCTTGACATTCTAAAATTTATTTAAAAAAAGTCCTGCTGGGTTTCTTGTTGGTTATTCCCAGGACAGAAGTTTCTTTTCGAACCAGTGGTAACGTAAAATATTGACTTTCAATAAGAATTACTTGTAATCTATATTGAATAAAAAATTAAAAAAAGAAAAAATACTAGTGCTGCAGCGATAAAAATCTACGTGATTCATCCTGAATTCGAATCTCAACGTCAAACTTTGTGCAGAAACACAAATTATAGATACTATTAATGCTATGTGATATCGTTTGGGTGTGCATGACAGATTGATGTTTCACCACATGGTTTGATGGAAAATAAAGACGATTATAAAACCTGATGATTTTTATCAATATTAAAATAATTGAGCGTTATAGGTAGGCATTTTGAGTAGCAGAGTCGACAATGGGCGCTAAATTAGCGATACATTGAAGATTAATTAAATTAAGAGTATCCTTAACCAACGCGCATGCATGCGTAGGTATAGGGCGTACATTAAGCGCTCATGCAGGCGTCAATCACTGCATTACACGGTAGGTTATTTGTCAATCACAATCGTGATTGTTGTAAAACTGACAGCCTGCATGAGCGCGTAAGGCGTACATTACCTATGGATGTGAAAGAAATGAGACAGGTGTATCAAGATCGTGCTAAGTGTAAGACCGCAGTCTGTCTACCCCTCTCGGTAACAGGCATGAGAATTTATGTATGTACGAGTATATATATGAACACGAATTGTCTCTTAAACATGTAACAGTAACAAACTTATTTATATACTAAACTCACACAGATTCAAAGCCCAAGTGGAGGACAAAAAGAACAAAATCAAGGACTGGCTTCGTGAAACCCTTAGCTCACCTACGTTTCTGGAGCTCGCGAAAAGAAAACTCAAAGAGGCTGGCTTAAAACTCAGAAGGCACTTTAGAAGGACATACAGTGATAACGAAATCATGGATGATAGAATGATAGACGACGCAAACCTCTCTAACCAGATTAACGAACGGATACTTGGTGATGGGGAAGATAACGAAGCGGAGGCCCTTCTCAGAATGATGGCCATTCAAGAAATAATGGCGGATAGGAAAGAGGACGCTGTTTTATACGGAAATGGGAATGAGGGGGGAAGAAGCAGCGATACGAGTGCCTTAATAGCTTTTATTACTTAAATTAAATATGCCATGGATTAAAAACTACCCCTTTTTTAAATAAACGTTGGTCTGTATGCTAATAGGCTTTCTAAGTGTCCATCGCTGAGCATAATAGGTCTGCCTCATAAATATGGAGGAGATCTATTTTGCAACAGTTGCCGGGACGAGTTGGGATCTGCCATTTTTTATCATTACTTTTTAGAATAAGGGTAGGTAACAAACGAGCACACAAGTCCATGTGATGGTAAGTGAATGCTGTGGCGCTTAAACATCTACATCTATCCCCGACTAGGATCCTAGACAGTGAAAATGCATTGCCACCCCTTTGAACTTAGTTGGAATGCTTCATTTCTAGTAATAAAGATTCCCATACGAAGCATATTGAGACAGCTCAATGCTGAGTGCATTGAGCTACTATTCTACGGTGGTATTCTGTGAGAGAGTGATTCTTCCCCTGCCGAGCCAAATCGGGCTGCAACCAAAATATAGCTTCATCACGGCTCTACTACGTTCTTTCATCTCATCCTATATCATTTCCCTCTGTCATGACAGGATACTCACAAAATGATTTGGGGTAGTAATTACGCTGCCAATATATTCTGGTGGCTCATCAAATGTTGTGTGCCTTTCCATCACTATGAGACTTCGATCAAGAGTCATGATATACTGGATGACCTAATTTACCGTCTGGAGAAAAATAGTGTGTAACGTATGAACGGTGTAAAAGCCAACGGCACTGATATTTTAGAAAAATAAAAACAAAAATTTTGATTTAAATAAATAGATTAGTTAAAATCTCTCGAAATTCAAATCATATTCACCCTACTTTACGAACGACTATAAAGCAATTTAGCAGGCGTCTTTGATCTTGTCACTTCGCAGGATCAAAGGCAATGGGCAAAGTAATTGTTCAGAAAAAATATTTCAACGTTTAATTCAACATTTGTATTTTATATTTTGTAAATATTATACAGTGCCAGGGGCACTCCGTTTACATGTTACACCCTATTTTTTGGTGGTGGCAAAAAGGGTCACCACTATAATAATAACCAGCTATCAATAATCACATTGCGCCTGCAGTGTTCGAATAGCAAGTAATAAACGTGTCTTAAAATTGCATTTATTTTCTTCTATTAACTCGCTAATATTTATTATTTAGTTGACAAGAATATGATTAGGTATCATCATCATCAACGCCATCTGTGCAGCCTATCAACATAGGTCTATATTACCCCTAATGTTGCCTCAAATGATTGCCACATGGGGCCACGTTTGCCAAGCTGTTTGGCAACGGTTTTTTGTATTGATTTGCTTTGTTGTCAATAAAGTACTGTTGCCCATCTCCTCTTTCATTACGCTCTGTCGCAACTTACGACACACACGTTTATTATACGTGGTAGAGCCATGCTGCATTTTTATATTAATAGTATAGTTGTAGCACGAATGAGTCGGCTCGACCGGGGTAGGACCACGCTCTCACAGAATACCAGCGTAAAATAGTAGCTTAATGCTGCCGTGTTTCGTATGGTGAGTGTAGAGAACCGGATACCCTTTTTACTGGAAACGAGGCATACCATCTTAGTCCTCGCGGGTGACAACGCATCTGCATTTTGATTCGTAATAGAGGATATAATATGTAGATTTATATAGAGAGAGAGACAGCAACCACTTACCATCAGGTGACCTTTGTGCTCGTTTATCACCCTATCCTATATAAGAAAACGCG
This sequence comes from Parnassius smintheus behrii, assembly GCA_036936625.1. Taxonomy (NCBI): domain Eukaryota; kingdom Metazoa; phylum Arthropoda; class Insecta; order Lepidoptera; family Papilionidae; genus Parnassius; species Parnassius smintheus. Next base: position 35,948,497 of record JAUPFT010000028.1, read on the forward strand.
ATATGGTGTAAGGTTTTGAATACTCTTACGTAACTACAACACAGCGATAATATGAAATTAAAATTATCATGATACATTTTTTTAATAAAATTAGTTATAAACGGTAATAATTGGTCGTGGTTAAAGCGGTCGGCTTATATAGAAGAATTGTCACTTCTGAAAACTGAGATAAAAATGTTTCATATTGAAACAAGAATATAGCAGTAGCAGAGGATAAAATGTACAGCTGTTTGGCGGCTAAATGAACAAAGAGTTACCCTATATTATTATTCAACCAACTATTACTAATTTTTTTGTAAAGATGACATTTAAAGAACTATTTTGAAGACATGTAAGCACGACACAAGAAGAACTCGTGTTGGGGTTGACACTTTTATGTTCTAAAACTCGCTCACAAAGAGAGGAGGTGTAAAAATTATTTTTTCTCTCTGTCCATTATGCGTTCTTATACCATTCTTATGATTAGGATAAGTTAATTATTTTGTGCGCATGCGAGAATATTTCAGACAAAAACTGTGGATATATTCTCTTTATGCGTATAAATAAAAGTGACATCTAGTAACTACCGCTGAAAACATTACAACAAATTAAAGAGACAAGCATGAATCCTCAGTATCAACAAACCTTATAGCGACATCTGGTAGCAATTATTCTCTATGCATTTATTTTATTTAGGTATAAATTTAGCAATGTCATAGGTAAACACGAAAAATTTAAAAAATATTATTTAAGTGAAATACTTATATTCGGTTTAAACTACCTAAGGTATCATAATCCATATAAACCGAAAATACACATTTCAACACCACCAAAATTTTTTTTGGAATAGTGACATCTAGTAAAGCACGGTAAAACTACATATCACAATATATTTTAGCAGTTCTTAGATGTCGCTATATTACATGACGTCCGGTAAAAAATATTGTGTATTTGTTTTTTTTTCAGTACGCATTTTCTTAAATTATGTATAATTTTACAATATTTTTTTGTAAAAATATACAATACAGCCACTAATTATGTGAGAGACTTTTGTCGGATGTTAAATATTCTACGAAATGCAAATACTGGCTGAATTTTATGAAAGTCACGAGCAAATAGTATTTAATCACATCGTTTTAGCCACGGGTAACGGCTTAAGTAAGATTCGTTGCAATGGACAAGGGTCTTAGGTATGTTGTGCTTAATAAATATTATGTACTACATACGTACTTAATTATACATAAATGAATACAATCAACCCAACTAGGTACTGTATTATGCAATCGCCACAATCATTTTAATTTCGAATTCGAATTATAATTCCGTAATAATAAATAAAAGTTATAAATATTATAAATTTAAAATTTTAATTTAAGTATATATATATATATATATATATATATATATATATATATATATATATATATATATATATATATATATATATATATATATATATATATATATATGTAACGCATCTGCATTTTGATTCGTAATCGAGGATAGATGTAGATGTCTATGGGCCACAGTAACCACTTACCATCAGGTGGACTGTGTGCTCGTTTGTCACCCTATCCTATAAAAAAAATAAAATATATATATATATATATATATATATATATATATATATATATATATATATATATATATATATATATATATAAATTTTATATGTGATAGAGCCACGCTGATATTATGGTTGTTGCACCAATGGGTCGGCTCGACCGGATAAGGACCACGCTCTCATAGAATACCAGCGTAAAATAGCAGCTTAACACTGCTGTGTTTCATATTGTGAGTGCAGAGATCCGGAGACCTTTTTTACTGGAAACGAGGCGTAGTACGTTTTGACACTCACTATACGAAATACAGCAGCATTAAGCTACCATTTCACGCTGGTATTCTGTGAGAGCGTGGTCCCACCCCGGTCGAGCCGACCCATTCGTGCCACAATTATACTTCTAATATAACTGCAGCGTGGCTCCACCACGTATATCAGGTGGACTGTGTGCTCGTTTGTCACCCTTATTCTATAAAAAAAAAGATGTTGACAGCATATTGGCAGTGTAAGAATATCCACTACCTATATCGTCCCTTGGGTGTCGTAAGCGTAACGTCATTCTATATTACTAATTAAAAAAATATATAAAAAACTGCGTTTGCACCCGCCTGACGAGGGTGGCAACTCGGGCGATTATCCGTGGCTAATATGAAGCAACCTGTAGCGGAGGTTCGGCAGTGGACTGTATACAGGCTGTACTTTTACCGATGAAAATTGCTTGACAGAAAATCCCGGTAACAGATTATGAGCTGATCCGGGATTCGAATCCGGAACCTCATTATCAACGGTCGGGCTTTCGACCACCAGACTAACGGGGCAGTCAACAATGTACACTTAGCTATCAAGCGGTACCGATCCTCCCAGCAAACATTTAATCACATTTTTATCTTGGCAATATTTGCAACGCAAATCGCCGACTTCTTATCAATGCAAGTACAGAAATAAAAATCACCGCGAGATCACTGCACGATAGTACCGTGCACTGACTGATAAAAAATGCATCATCAAACACGTTGAGGTCGACACACCGCGGTGTTTGTACACGAGTTTCACTACTGTTGTAAACTTCCAATCACAATAGCCTTTTAAAGGCTAATGCTAGGTCTAAGGCTACTTGTAAAGAATTTATCTAAAAAATACCTATCAAGACATACCTGTATGGAATAAAACGAACTCTTATAAATTAAAATAAGTTCGTGTTGTGGGTTTTAAGTTTACCTATGAAGAATTTATTTACGAACTATGAAGACATGATCTACCTGTATGAAATAAAATGAAAACTTATTATCAAAGACTACAATATTATATAGGCAACTTTTTACTTAAAATATCATTCGTCATACGTCAAAATGTTTCTAGTGTATTACTAAAGAGTATAGTCTTCTTGTATTACTAAAGAGACTTCTGATTCTATGCTAAAGAGTAGTTATTACATCTTGGCGATAGTTTATCCAATGATATATGCTCTTTGTTTGGAAGAATAATTTCAAAATGAGGTTTGTCTTACCAGAGAAGAAATGACGAAAAAAAATCCAAAGTTATCCTCTACGTTCTTATTTCTTAAAGGCCAGTGAGACAATATTCAATAACAAAATGAAATAGAATAGATCCATATATAGTAAAAGCATGTTCTTTAATAAAATTACACAACAAAAAAGATGATTTCTACATAATAGCTTCAGAAGTGGGTCCTAACACATAGTATATAGAAGATTTAAGGCCTTGACTTCAGAAGATGTTCTGTGGAAATTGTTTTATCCTTTTTAGAACTTTGAAGTCGACTTTAAAATTTTTTAATTTAAATTTTTGGGAGCTATGGAATATCAAGCTTAAGATAACAATTAAAATATCGTCTAAAAAGTTACATTTAAAATTTAACTCCTAATTTTCCACTACTGGGGATGGAATATTTTCACCAAATTATGGCATCACGGCCTAAAGTCAGCGCCGGATTTAAGTTTTTGGCGCCGTAAGGTTTTTAACAAATGTTGCCCTCATTTTTCATTTCATATTGGTTTCCTTTGACAACTAATTTAGATAGTTTTAGACAAAAATAGGAAATATGAAATATGAGGAAAAAATTGCGAATATTGGTATCATATACAAAATTACGGATGGCTATATTTTCACAAAATTATCGTAATTAATTTTTTTTCACCTTCAATTATCTTTCATAATAAATAGAATCTAAACACATTAAGCGACAGTAGCCTAATGGCAGGGCGCGGACCGCGAACTCCAAAAGGTCGTGGGTTCGAATCCACCATTCGACTACTGGCGTGAACCAATCGTAACGCAAGCAATTTAAGCTTACCACGAGTGGTTAAGGGAAATACATATTAGTAATATTTATAGCATTGTTAATATTCTTTAAAAAAAGTGCATAAATTAATCTTTCGCTATTACAAATTAATTGTGAAAGATTAATTTCAATTAGTATCATGCATTTTTTCCACAATAAAACATTATTTTTTAATCAGAAGTTTAACAACCGATGTCCTCTCTGAAGTGATGCCCCAAGCCAGCCTCAACTGTGACATCCTAAAGTCAACAGCTAAACATAGATGGACAGCCCTCCCCGTAGATTGCCTCGTAGGGGGAATAATTGCCATACTTGCCATACTTGGCAAGCGGGTTGGCAATTGCAGCTTTTTTACTTTATTTCGTCATTAGGAAGACGCTGCAGGTCATTCCTTTGGTTTTCCCCTCTGTCACCTCCTTCGACACCCGCGGGATGATCTGGCGTGATGGGTATTTTTACACCGTCACTACACGGTGGACCAGCACTTATTATGAATATATCACTACCTAAAAAATAACCTATTTAAAACGAAAAAAATAAAAATCAGTTTAAAATTAACAAAAATATCACATATTATACACAAACCCAATGTTAAAAATTATAATTAAAAAACCAAATGTTTACTGACAAGTGGTAAAATTACAAACTTTATACAACCGACTTCAATATAAATAAAGTGAGAACATGATCAATTTATTCGAAGTCAATTAAATATGTATTATTATGGATAATTCAAAAACTACCGGTCATATCATGATCAAATTTATATGGAATCACACGAGAAGCTCCAGCTTTCAAATAAAAAGGAATCATCAAAAAAAATCATACAGTCGAATTGAGTACCTCCTCTTTTTTAGGTTGGTTAAAAAAAGAGAAAAAATTTATACTCAATGTAACTTCCATAACTAAAATGAATCTAACGATACCATGTATGAAAAAATCCATAGAGCGGTTTACTCTATAGAGCGTGACAAATAAATAAACATGCATTCAACTTAAAACACTCGAAAATCATTACCAATCTGCGCCAGTCGTGTAAAACCTGAAATTAGTTTTATACGTAGTAGAGCCATGCTGCAGTTATATTAGTAGCACAGTTGTAGCACGAATGGGTCGGCTCGACCGGGGAAGGACCACGCTCTCACAGAATACCAGCGTCAAATAGTAGCTTAATGCTGCTGTGTTTCGTATGGCGAGTGTAGAGAACCGGAGACCCTTTTTACTCGAAACGAGGCACTCCATCTTAGTCATTACGGGTGACAACGTACAACATCTGCATTTTGATTCGTAATCGAGGATAGATGTAGATGTCTATGGGCCGCAGCAACCACTTATCATCAGGTGGACTGTGTGCTCGTTTGTCACCCTATCCTATAAAAAAAATACTATGGCGTAACTGAGTTTTGCAGCCCAATATTATTCATTACATTTCTTTCAGTGTTTTTATTTGCTGTATTGCGTCGTCGCTACAAATGAATGTTGTTTCTTTGTTTCTATTATAATAGCTCCACCTTTATTCTTATACTTTTATTATTCGTTATTTTTTAAGTGGTAGAGTCACGTGGGAGCTATATTATGATTGTAGCTCAAATAAGTCGACTCGACATGGGTGGGGCCCCGCTCTCATAGAATAACAGCGTAAAATAGCAGTTTTATGCTGCTGTATTTCGTATGTTATATGTTGAAAACCGGAGAGGATCTTAGTCCTAAGGGTTGTCAACGCAACTGCATTTTGATTCTCAATCGAGGTTTAATGTAGATGTCTATGGCCACAGCATACACTTACCATCAGGTGAACTGCGTGCTCGTCTGTCACCTTCAAGAAACTGAGCTTTGCAGCCCAATATTAATCATAACATTTCTGTATGTGTGGAATACATGTTGTTTCTTTATTTCTATTTAAAATATTTCTAAATAGTTGATAGAATCAGGCGTTACTTTGCGGAACTCCATTATAATAAAGATATTAATTGTTATTTTACAACCATCCGCTAAATAAAATAAAATGATGTGTCTTACCTAGTTTGAAGAGCACCTCCCGCCCTCCCTTAATTGCGTGCACTAATCCCGTCACCACAAATCCCAGCAACACTACTCCCAACGCCACTACTCCCAACACTACTATTCTAGGAAGGACACACCATCGACGACTAAGTACTAAGACTCTTTCGCTTGCTCTTCAAACTAGGGAAGACACATCATTTTATTTAATTTAGCGGATGGTTGTAAAATAACTATTAATATCTTCTTTATAAAAATATTTCCTTCGACCACACTGCCCACCTGATGTGGATGCTGTGACCCATCGACCTTTACATATATCCTCGATTAAGAATAAAAAAGCAGATGCGTTGTCACCCCCGAGGACTAAGATTGAATTTATTTATTTAGGTACACAAAACAGAATAACACCAAAACATGAACAATTGGAAATAATAAATACAAAGTTACAATCTGGATGGTATTCCAAAACATTTGCACACAACATGATATTAAGTAACGGTAACGATTTTACAACATAAATAATTATATCATTACAAATACACATACTATATTTATGAACTTCTGTTGTGGAAAATATTGAAAAATTAAATCTTTATTATAATAATGTTCATTTACTTTTATACCCATTTACCTTTATATTTGAATTTGAATTTAGAAATTTGGATGACTCGTTTCCAGTAAATAAGGGTCTCGGGTTCTCTACGCTCATCATACGAAACACAGCAGTACTAAGCTGCTATTTTACGCTAGTATTCTGTGAGAGCGTGGTCCTTCCCCGGTCGAGCCGACTCATTCGTGCTTCAAGCATAATATAGCTGCAGCGTGGGTCTACCACGCATAAAAAACGTCTACTGATCGTGAGGTGCCCGATTTCTATCCCGAGTCGGGCAAAATCAGTTACTGGGTTTTCACGTCAAGAAAATTTCAGTAGCATCCTGGAGTCAGGAAGTTGGTGTTTTTTCGGCTCTGCTTATCGAGGAAATCACGTAAAGTCGTTGGTCAGGTTGTATTTTCATTCCATCGGACTATTATAGTGAGGAAATAAAGAGTGCACTTGTGCTTGCGCATACACTCGGCCACTATAACCCTGTACTTGCACATACACTCGGCCACTATAACCTTGTGCTTGCGCATACACGCGACCACTATAACTCTGTCCTTGCGCATACACGCCGCCACTATAACCCTGTGCTTGCACATACACTCGGCCATTATAACCCTGTGCTTGCACGTACACTCGGCCACTATAAACCTGTGCTTGCGCATACACGCGGCCACTATAACCCTGTGCTTGCACATACACTCGACCACTATAACACTGTGCTTGCGCATACACGCGGCTACTAAAACCCTGTGCTGTGCAGACGGCTAATCTCCGTTGAGACCGTCGTGGTCGAAGTTCGGTCTGGAGGACATTAGAAACTACAAAAAAATATTTTACATTGTTTTAATCATTTTTTTATTTTTAAATACATAGTAACTCCGATAGGTACGCCACTGCTTTCTTATAGAAGAAATGGAATATTATTTTTTATTGATCTAATAGAGCAAAGCTCTTCACAAATGTAATGGACCTTTCCATGACTGATACAGCGAACGTCGGCACACGCTTGGGGTGTTGCTACAACGGAGTATTAAACTTTATATCGGACAATGGCGTCGTAGTTATAAAAATCATGTTTTTGTAATATTTATATGCATTATATTTAATTAGCATTAAGTTTATTTTTTTAACCTAAGTCACCAATTGTATTAAAGGAAAGATAATAAATACAGTGTATTTACGTTTCACTGTTGGACGCAGCCTCCTCTCAATCCTGAGGCAGTTTTGAAGTTAACGTTCACCAGATGTGAACTACTTTGAGTAGTTGGTATCAATAATGATTTCTTAACACGTTAAGATGGTCTAAAAATAAAGTAACTGCATTTTTAGACCATCTTAACTCTACAAATTCTAAAATTCAGTTCACAATGGAGTTAGAGGCAAACAATTCCTTAGCTTTTCTAGATGTGTTAGTAATTCGGAATCCTGATAACACCTTGAGCCATACTGTGTATAGAAAAAGGACCCATACAGATAGATATTTAAACGGTGATTCTCACCACCATCCTTCACAGTTAGCTACCGTGGGTAAATCTTTGTTTCAGAGAGCACGAGGGATCTGTGACAGTAAACACCTGGCTGCCGAGCTCCAACACGTCAAGCAAGTTTTGCATGACAACAAGCTTCGGGTCCCGCGCCTACGTCACAGAGAACGAGTGAAGTCGGCCACAGTCGAGCGTGTACCTGCTGTACTGCCATATGTTAGAGGAGTCACTGACAAGATTGGCTACATCTTGAAGCGCGCTTCCATCAAAACATACTTCAAGCCGCCGAAGAAAATTGGTCAGTTTTTACCATCAGTCAAGTGTAATGTCCCTTTGCAAGATGCAGGAGTGTACAAGCTTGATTGTGAATGTGGTCTCTTCTACATAGGACAAACTAAAAGATCAATTAAAACCCGCGTCAAAGAACATATAGCTGATGTGAAGAATCGACGCTCCGGGAAGTCTGCAGTCTGTGAACATGTACAGGATCGCCCCCGTCACAACATCAGATTTGATAGACCACAAATCCTCGCTAAAGAACACCGATTCCTTCCAAGGATGATTCGCGAGGCTATTGAAATCAAAAAACATCCTAATTTCAATAGAGAAGATGGCTGGGTGCTACCATCTACTTGGGATCCTATAATAAATAAAATTAAATCCCAACCCAAGCATACAACTGCAAGACTTCATGATACCATAAGTTCATACTGTTTAGATCGGAACATAAGTTAAATTTTAATCTATGGTAACCGCGGTTAACTATGACATCTGGACGTTAAACATCTCAGTCCTTCCCGTGACCATGGGTGCTGTAAAGCTCTCGAAACGTCGGGTATTAAAAAGTTAAATATACGCGATAAATTCCGTAAAAACTAGTATTATTTCAATAGTCGGTATCAAGCTGAAATCATTTGCTATACATCATCTTGATGATGCTGTGACCAGTATTATGAAGGACATGCTTCGGTGGTTTGTTCATGTAGAAAGAATGAATGAGGAAAGTGTGACAAAGCAAATTTATGTTGCAGAAGTGAATGGAAGAGTCGGAAAGGAACGTCCTAGGCAAAAGTTTATCGACCAAATTGGCGATATATTGAAAATAGGCCAAATTAGCAGTACCCTTAATCGACGAGCATGTATGCGTGGGTATATGAATGTGGTAGAGGAGAGAGAGGTGTGTCAGGATCGTGCCATATGGAAGTCTGTAGTCTCTGCCTGTCCCTCTGGGTGACAGGCGTGAGTGTTTATATTATATTATATATGTTATTATTTGTTACGCGGATGATCATACAGTGCTATTATCGATGAAAAGTTGCGATTTACGAGTAACTATAAATTAATTTCCCTTGCTATGAACTCTATTTAATATTTCACGTCATTCTTTAGTGGCATCGACCTGGTGTTAGAAAAATTTGTGTATTTCTCAATAGTCCAACGCGCTGGCGCAATCGATGTTGGCGTACTTTACATTTCCTCAAAATATATTATTCTTTTGACATGCGGGTTTACACGTGATGATTTCTTTCACCGCCGAGCACATGGACAATTAGCACTTAAAATTATAATTATGAATTGATTCCGACGAAATTAAATCCGGGTTGCTTGCGATCTGTGAAATTCAGTTTGAGTGCTTTGCCCCTGATGGACCAACGCGATATTTTGTTTTATAGAGTAGGGGTGACAAACGAGCACACAGTCCACCTGATGGTACGTGACTGCTGTAGCCCATAGACATCTACATTATTCCCCGATTAAGAATTAAAAATCAGATGCGTTATCACCCCTGAGGACTAAAATTAAATGCCTCGTTTCCAGTAAAAAAGGGTTTCCAAATCTCTACACTCACCATACGAATCACAACAGTATTAAGCTGCTATTTTACGCTGGTATTCTGTGAGAGCGTGTTCCTTCTCCGGTCGAGCTGACCCCTTCGTGACACAACTATAACATAGCTGCACTAGCTAATAAAAATATCTTAACACGAAACAGTTAAAATTGTGAAATTTTGGAAAATACCGGTAATTTTATTTCTACTCAACGTGTGTTGAGTAAGAGTAGTGTGGTGGTAGAGATGGGAAGGGAGTCAAGGGAAGAGTAATCAAGAGAGGGAGGAAGAAGGGAGAGATGGAATGGGAGTCTTTCTGATAACGACTAAAAATAAAAAACGGCGTTTGCCAAACCGCTTGCCAAGCGTGGCAGCTATGTATATCTCCCTTATGTATAATGTTTGAGGCAGGTTTGTGTTTAACAGTGGACTTTAATATACCACAATGTTAACTGTAACGGGTACAAAATTAATATCTAGGTCTTGTTTTCTACCTTCACCTATATTCACGGTATGAACTGACCTTACTAGGTCTCGAGTCCCCTATTCCTTTTTTTAAACTTCCTTAGTCGCCTAAACTCGTGTTATATTAAGCCGCGTATCCCTCAAGGCTGACAACGCATTTGCATTTTGATTCGAAAACGAGTCGAGATGTAGATATCTGTTATGGGCCACTATTTTTATTTTATAGTATAGGATGACAAACGAGCGCACAGTCCACCTGATGGTAAGTGGTTGCTGTGGCCCATAGACATCTACATCCATCCTCGATTACAAATCAAAATGTAGATGCGTTGTCATCCGTGAGGACTTACGTGGAATGCCTCGTTTCCAGTAAAAAGGGTCTCCAGTTCTCTACACTCACCATACGAAACACAGCAGCATTAAGCTACTATTTGACTCTGGTATTCTGTGAGAGCGTGGTCCTTCCCCGGTCGAGCTGACCCATTCGTGCTACAACTATACTAGTAATATAACTGCAGCATCGCTCTACCACGTAAAAACTAACCATCAGGTGGAATGTTTGCTCGTTTGACACTCTTATCCTATAAAAAATTTGATACGTGGTAGAGCCACGTTCCAGCTATGTTATAGTTGTAACATGAAAGTTCGGCTGCTCGACGAAAGAAACACCATGCTTTCACATAATACCAACGTGAAATAGCAGCTTAATGATGCTGTGTTTCGTTTGGTAGCGTAGAAAATCGCAGACCCTTTTCGCTGGAAACGAGACATTCCACCTTAGTCCGTAAGGGTGACAACACATTTTTACGTGGTAGAGGCACGCTTCAGCTATTTTATGGTTATAGCACGAATCGGTCGGCTGGAAAGGGGAAGGACCACGCTCTCACAGAATACCAGCGAAAAATAGCAGCTTAATACTGCTGTGTTTCGTATGGTGGGTACAAAGATCCGGAGATCTTTTTTACTTAAAGCGTTGCATTCCATCTTAGTCCACAGGGGTGACATTGCATCTGCGTTTCGATTCTTAATCGAAGATAAATGTAGATGTCTGTAGACCACAGCATCCACTTACCATTAGGTGGCCTGTGTGCTCGTTTGTCAACCTTATTCTATATTTAAAAAAAAGCATTTGCCTATTGATTCTTAATTGAGGGTGGATTTCTGAAAGATTTCGAGGATGAATTTAGGTGTCTGAAGAAGTGGATTGTAAGCACGTTTATCACTCCATAAAAAGAAGTCTTGACCGTTACGTGGCTCTTATCTTATTTTGCCTTTACTTTACTTTTACTTTTACCTTTTAATCCAGATTTGTCCATACTCCTGTAGTCGAACCGAACATATGCGTGGTGTAGTTTACTCACAGCATTATACATGATGAAGTTTAAATAAAAACTATAAATTGCTCGTGAATAAAATAAAAAAATTAATGACAAAAATATCAGTTTAGTTAGAAACTTTACCTCTTAATCATAAACGTAGAAAAAAACACCGTAAGTGGGCCACGATGACATAAACTTGTCGGGGAAGTGGACAGAGGCGGTTTGATTCTTCTCATTTGCACGGCTTGCGTAAACCGGTGGTCATGCCTTACAATACAGCATGTACCTTTCTTGAAAAATATATTAATAAGTAAATAGTAGCCGAACAACAACTGATGTCTAAATCAAGTAACCGAATGACTGTGCATATATAGAACAAGCTGCATCCTACACACAGTACCACACGGAGTGTTGCCCCCGGGCAATACACTTTACCCGGCGGGGGAAATCTTCATTTCCACCGACGACGTTCTACTTTCGCTTGCAGTTAATAAGCTTACGAATATCTGGTAGTTGTCGTGGTGATATAATATCAGATATGCACTCTTATTTAGCGTTTTATATATGTCATGGCAGGGACAATCTTGGATATGTCCAGTGACTGAAGACCCTCCAAAAAGTCGGATCAAAACATTAATATCAAAAAATGAAGGTGTTCCGATGTTACCTATGACATCAAGACGTTGGACAAGTAAATCACTTGAAACGTCAATCGATGATAAGTTAAAATGTAACGATTTTTTTTATAGAAGAAGGGTGACAAAGGAGCACACAGTCCACCTGATGGTAAGTGGATGCTGTAGCCCATAGATATTTACATTTAACCTTGGTTAAGAATCAAAATGCAGTTGCGTTGACACCCCTGAGGACTAAGATGGAATTATTCGATCCCAGTAAAATTGGTCTCGGGTTCTCTACACTCACCATACGAAACACAGCAGCATTGAGCTGCTGTTTTACTCTTCCTGTGATTAATAGCGTAATAGGTAATATCAATTCAAACATGCACTTGGACATTACACATGACTTTCGTTTTGTACGTGTTCATCTTAACGTAATCGTACAAGACCTATCTGTTGGGGGACACTATTAAAGTCATTGAGCATAGTGCTTAGGACCTCCAGTGATTCTGCCATAAGGGTCATATCGTCTTCAAATCGAAGGTGATTGATGTACTCGCAATTGACATTAATACCGTATCCTTTTTTAATCCAGTAGCTTAAAAACGTCTTCCAGTGCAGTGGTGAAGAGTTTCAGGGATATTACGCCACCTTTTCTTACACCTCTCTGCAGTTGGATAGGTTTCGTACTCTGGTTCTGTACTCAGATAGCCATCGTAGCCCTACTGTACAAACACTTCAGCACTTCGATATACCGACAGTCAACTTGGTACCGCTGAAGGACCGCTGAAAGGAGCACCGCCGCACCCCATCGCACAGCAAAGGAAAAATAAGGATAGGTTTTATCATATAATAGTACGTCACGCGCTTACCTTTTAATAGAACTGTAATCCCAAGAAACTGGCTGCAAATAAGAATGTACGAATTATATAACGCTATAAATCAACATTTAATAAAAAACAAAAGCTGACTTCAACAAACTAAAAATAATAAAATGATTTAACATTATTATTTTATTCACTTTTTACCCTTTTGAGTTGACCAAAGAGTTTTTTGTAGTTTTCATTCACAATGTCAAAAATAGTTCCGTTATAAACTTCATCTCCTACTTTGTGACCCTTAGCATTGGATTTTTCTCTAAATAAAACTACCCCTAAATCATCAAAATCGGTTTACGATAGACGAAGATATCGCGTAACACGGACAAAATTACCATAGAGTCGAATCGTAAAGTAGAAGTGAACACCGTACCGTTAAGTAAACACATCTAAACTTTATTAAATACTATTACACAACTGAGTTTTAAGAGAATAGAATGACTAATTTGCATGCAACTAAAATTAAACAGGCTGTATAACTCGCGTTCCGGTCTAATTGGCCAAGTTGCTCGACAATTGTGGTCACTTATGTAACACCCTGTAGCAACTGATTCTATTCAATCTCCATCGATTACCGTATTACGTGTCGCTTTCGTTCGCCGGCCCCAAAACTGTACAATATTCGATTTCGCTGTCACGGTCATTATGACCCGATAATTGAAGTAATGTAAATAAAAATCATTATTCTTATAACAATTGTTACCAAAAATGTATTGATGCTAAGTAGCTAAACTAATGAGATAATAATTTCCTTAGCAAGAGGTACGTTGTGTAAAATATATTATTTATTATATGTTAATTATTATGTTATTCTATATTATGTAGCATGAAATCGTCGTCTCGATCGCGAAAGTACCGAGCTCTTATAGAACACCAGCGTAAAGTAGCAACTTGATGCTACTATGTTTCGTATGGTAAGTGTAGAGAACCGAATATTCCATCTTAGTTACTTGGGTGATTTCGTATCTGTATTCTAATCGTTAATCGAGGATAGACTTACCATCTGTTAGACTGTGTACTCGTTTGTAACTCTTATTCTGCAGAAATATATTCAAAAGAGTTTTAAATAGTTTAATTGTGTATTAATAAAACAATTATTATTCTATAAAAAAAAATCATGACTTAAAATGACAAAAGCTCCTAAGATTTTAAGTGGCTCCTGCATTCAATATCTTATAGTTAAAAAAATACCCGTATACTAGTATTCACTAGGTTCAGAAAGTATTTCACATACCTGAATTGAGCACAGACAAGCATTCAAACTCAGAATAATTAATTAGACTGCTACTACGCTGTTACGCAGGAATCGAATTCATAGAGTGCAGGACCACAGTGATACTTTCATCCACATCTCTACAGAGCTATCAGTTTATTGGTGTGCTACCATCTCTGAACACTAAGATAAAACAAGCATTGAGTGTTCCTAGCTAGCTGACTACACCTCATTGCTCAAGAGAATTGCCACAAGAATTACAAAAAGTTACAATAAATCAAAACTTTTTAAAGTTTTTTTTTTTTTAAATAGAATTAGGATGACAAATGAGCACCTAGTCCACCTGATGGTAAGTGGATGCTGTGGCCCATAGACATATACATTTAACCTCGATAAAGAATCAAAATGCAGATGTGTTGTCACCCCTGAGGACCAAGATGCAATGCCTCGATTTCAGTAAACCGGGTCTCCGGTTCTCTACACTCAGCATACGAAACACAGCAGCATCAAGCTGCTATTTTACGCTGGTGTTTTGTGAGAACGTGGTCCTTCCCCTGTCGAGCCTACCCTTTCTTGCCACAACCATAATGTAGCTGGAGCGTGGCTCTACCACGTTCTTTGCTCAAAGGCCAAGTATAGCCGCTCAGCGAGGAAACACAGCCAGCGTTTTTGGCACTATACCACAGGGAGTAGTAAGAGTAATATTTATTGTGGTAATAAATAGTGCTATCATCACCCTGCAGCAGTCGCGCGCCACTTAGCCCGATATTCACTTTCACGCACCCAGTTGCTGCCAGCAGCCTTGCGCAGATCGTGGCTTCATCCAGCCAGGGTTCGTCCTACACTATGTTTACTTAAACGCAGTTACCACTTTATGACACCCGTACTCCAACGGTTATCGCTTCTGCAACAGATGTGACCAGCCCACATGCCACTTCAGGATACGGAAGGCTACGTCAGTGACCTTGGTTCTCTGGCGGATTTCTTCGTTACAAATCTTATTTACTAGAAAAACTCAAAACACTTGCTCTTTCCATCGCCCGCTGGGTGCCTGAGTTTGTGGAGTTACCGTTAGTATCGACGTATTTGTGGTCAGGTTACTGATTTTGGGAGGCATATAGAGTACCGAAGTAGTCTTCGATCTCAGCGAGAATCTCAGTGTTCGACGTGGGCGTTTTGCCTGTTTATTTATATTATAAATAGTATATTTGAATGTATTGTAAATAAAAGTAAAAACCATACGTATTGTACTTGGAGTTGAATGTATATACCTAATATTAATACATAGCTTTTTTATATAAGATAAATCTCTAGCGTAGATAGTTTTGGTTTCAAAAGGTTTGCATACTAGGATGTAATAGTATTGTAATGTAACATTTATGTGCTTATTAAATAAATTAAAAAAAACGTACAATGGGTAACGCCGAGGTAAATTTTGACCGCCGCCCATGAACTACTGCAACGCAAGGGGCATTGCAGGTGCGATACCGGTCTTTTAAAAAGTGTTTTGAAAATTTAAGACTATGGGGGTCAATCTATGGTGGAGACATATGTTTAGCGGTTATTTGGAGGCTCAAGTGATGATAAAAGATGTCGAAAGGTGCACCGTAGTGTATTGTTGAACTAGGTTGAAAAAAGTTAAAAGATATAATTATGTACTACAATTTATATTCATTCTACAAATATTTCTATAAATAATCAAAGAAACACATGTTGGTGGTCCAAATGACTAATTTACAAAGAAAATAACCCTCGATTGTTCAAGTCACATTACACAATCATTCCGCGAAGCTGTCAATATTCGTCCGCCATTGTCGGTGGTCGGATTATGGTATTTTGCTTACTTAGCATTGGCCGTCCATTCATACGCCTTTGCTTTTGAATTGCGTGTGACATTAATTATTTTAAAAATAAAAATACATATACCTACATAGTGCATGATAACTTCGAAAGATTTCTTTTAGAACTTCGTGAACTATACATAGATAGATAGAAAATTCTTTATTGCACTCAAACAAAACAATTTGGTACAAAGGCGAACTTAATGCCGAAAAGGCATTCTCTGCCAGCTAACCTTTTGTAGTGTGGTGAGAGCTATGGGTAGAGCCGCGAGAGAAAGAAAAACTAACTTATTTATTCATACTATTCAAAACGCATTATATAATATTATGTATACATATATACACTCATACACATATATATATATATATATATATATATATATATATATATACATGCATACATATATATTTAAATAAAATATATACTAAACCAATAAAGCATACAATATAGTATACGAAATTATAATAAACATAATCAATAAAATTAATCAAGTAGTTTTAAATAATATGCCTCAAGCTTACGTTTAAATGTATTTATTGAAGGAGCATCTTTTAAATCTCGTGGAAGGTTATTCCAAAGTGTAATTGAATATACCGTGAAGGAATCCGAGTAGTACGCAGATTTATGCATAGGGATAGTTAGAGTTTTGTTGGTCATCGAACGGGATAAGCTTAAATATGAAAAACGCTCTTTTAGATAAACTGGGGAACAAGGATTGTGAAGAATAGCATACAAAGTGGTTAGAAGGTGTGTGTTCCGGCGAAAACGGATGTAGAGCCACTTAAGTCTTGAGCGAAATTGTGATATATGATCAAACTTGCGCAGGCCAAAAATATAGCGTATGCACAGATTGAGCAGACGGTCGAGTTTGCTAAGCAGCTCCTCAGTTATATCTGGATAGGCAATATCGGCATAATCAAAGATAGGAAGCAACAGAGAGTTGACTAGCGTAACCTTGGCCGTCTGAGGAATAAATTTTTGCCAGAGCTTTAATGAATGCATAGTTCCAAAAGTACGTCTCCTGACCTCATTATCCTGTAGCACCCAACTTAGATCGTCAGCTAAAATTAAGCCAAGGTTCTTAACCTGCCTAACATATTCTAAATCTACACCATTTAGAGTGACCGTTGATAGTCAAGTCGACATGTAATTTTTCTGCTCCCTATGATTATAACCTGTGTTTTGGCAGGATTTAATATTAGCCCATGACATCTTGCCCACTGATGAACTGCAGCAAGATCAGAATTCATTCTGTCAACAGATGAATTTAGGTCATTTAAACTAAAATGCTGATACAGCTGGACATCATCTGCGTACAGGTGATACTTGCTGAAATTTATTACGGAAACAAGTGCATTGATAAACACAGAAAAAAGCAACGGAGATAAAACACCGCCTTGAGGAACACCAGCAACAACGTTACACCAATCGGAGAACTTATCATCAACACGTATGCGTTGCCGGCGTCCCCGAAGATAGGAACTGAACCATTGTAGAACTGACGATGTTAAATTCAGGGATTTCAAAATTGCTAACAGGATGTCATAGTCAACACAGTTAAAGGCGTTACTGAAGTCCAGAAGGACAAGAAGAGTGAGTTGACGATTATCCATCGCGAAGCGGATATCATCAGTTATTTTAATTAAGACCGTGGAAGTACTGTGCAGAGATCGGAAACCAGACTGATAAAGAGGTTGTGTTTGTTTAGAAATTTTGAGAGTTGGCCATGAACAACCTTTTCAAGAATTTCGGAGAAGAAGGAGAGGATAGATATTGGCCTATAGTGGCTGAAATTAGTAGGAGAACTATTTTTGGGGACAGGAATCAGGAATGCTTCTTTCCACTTGGTAGGGAAGGTACTGGAGGCAAAGGAGAAATTTATTAGGTGAGTGATATGGGAAACTATTTGGTCGAAAATCGGCAAAATCATGTCACGTCCAATATTATCTGGGCCGACAGCTTTGCTGGATATGACGGATGCAATTTTTTTTACTTCATTATCTGTCACTGGTTCAAAACAGAAAGGAGTACAACATGGTAAAGGGAAAGAAGTGATATCTTTAATAGTATCGCTTTTGACTGTTGAGTCCAACGAAACTGGTAAAGAGCAAAAGTGTTTGTTGAGCGCTGTTAAATCAAGGGACTGACTAACATTCTGTTTGCTTTTACCAAAGCCTAGGCTGCGCAAAAACTTCCATAAATTCTGGGTTGTGCAAGTCTCAATAGTATTGTGAATATGTCGGCGTTTGGCATTTCGTATCACCTGGTTGCAGCGATTTCGTGCTTTTTTAAATCTTTCCCAGTTCTCATCACTGGGCGAGCGTTTATATTTTCTTTTAAGGCGGTCCCTACGTGCCATAAGAGACCGAATATATGGCGTTAACCAAGGTGCTGGTGCCCGTTTTATTCTTACTGGTCTTAAAGGCGCTACTTTGTCATAAGCTTTTGTTATAATGTTATTGAGTAACTGCAGTTTATTGTCAATATTATTAGTGTTTAACTATTTATTAATAAATCGTTTTTTGAAGTTTAGCCAGCCATGACTTTCACACTGATGTTTCGAATTCTTTTATGATAATGATTTAATGCTTACTTTGAGTTTATAATAACTTTTAATTGAGGTAAATTTCAAAATGTTGAATACTGAGAAGCCTGGTGTTTGTAACACGGAACAGATTTCATGATCATCATTATCACTGTCCATCAAAGGACTTATTCTTTCTTTTCTTTCTCTCTCCCTCCCATAAATTACCTCGTGGGAGAGTTATTTCACATAGCTACCAGGCTTAGCGGGTCAGAAACCGCAGTATTACGGTGTATTATTTCGCGCTATCAGAAAGATGCTACTGACAATCTCCAGTTTCGTTTCCCTTTGCCGTCTTTTACCGCACCATCGGGACGATATCGGGTGGTGAATATATTCTTAAACCGCTAATACACGGTACTGTACATTTTTAATGACATTAATTGTAATGATCCAACTGCAAAATATTCTTTTGATCATGGTCACTATAGTATACTAAAACGAAGCCTCGTTGGTCTAGTAGTTGTAGTAGTGTGACTGCTGATCATGAGGTCCTGGGTTCGAATCACGGGCCGGCCAAAAAATCTATTATTGAGCTTTTCTGTCAAGAAATTCTCAGTAGCTGACCGGAAGCTCAGGAGCTCAGGAAGTTGACGGTGTCTCACCCCCGTGCCTCGGAAAGTACGTAAAACCGTTGGCCCTGCGCCTGATCTCTCTCCAGGCCGTGTCGGTTTACCGTCCTAGTCCGAGAGTGAGGGAATAGAGAGTGCACGTGTGCTTGCGCATACACTTGGGCATTGTAATCCTGTCCTGCGCCGATGGTTAGCCTCTGTTGAGGCAGGCCGCCGTGGCCGAAATTCGGTCTGGAGGACATTATTTATTTATAATAATAACAATTATTATATGTTATACTGTATATATATATATATATATATATATATATATATATATATATATATATATATATATATATATATATATATATATATATATATACATATAATATGTTGTATTAATACTCCAAAAATGGTATAACAATTGTAAATACGCAACTCTTTAACTCTTTAACAAATTGGGAGAGAAATACAATGACGCCATGTTGAGCGTTTATATCATGTTTATAAGTTCGTGTTATCATAATATGTTTGATATAATTATATAATTGTTCCTCGATCAATGTATATTATTGATCGAAGTAATTGTTAAACTTTTTTGGTCATCAAAAGCGCATCAAGAGTTCACTGCATAACAAAATCCTTACTCATGGATTTCATGAGTTGTGGGGGGGGGGGGGCAATAGTTACCCACGCCAGGCAGACAGGCTTAGCAATCGCTGTTATTTTATTATTATTAACTTACTCGTATTATCATCGAGACGCTGCCATATCCCGTTTCAGTGTTAGAAATCAATATTAGTTTTTCATTCAACCAAAAACAATTCAACGGATTTTATTGAAATTTTGCACATTAGTAGATAAGTCACGAAGGAGGACTCTGAACCGAGGTATACTGGTAAGGTAATAACTTAACGATTTTCGTCAAAATTTAACTCAATTTCTATCCCAAAACCATCGTATTTTAAATTGTTGTTTTCTATGTTTCTCTAGTTATTTGTAACAATAAATAAATAGTTTTATACTGTCTTCAATTATTTTCACACATTTTTATCGTGAAAATACTTCGATTTTTCAAAACCTTAATGCAGACAAAGTTAAAGTATTACTCGTAGTTTTTTTTTCGGCTGCATTTTCATTCGTCTAAATGTTAATGTAAGTGTATGGACGTAGTTCGGAGCCACGTTAGAGCGAGTTTCCCTAGCGGTGCGGAGGCTGCGCAGGCGTCGGTCGCCGACCTTCCGTCCTTGTACGTGCAGCAGTACAACCAGAGGAGATAAAACGAAATTTACTAGAATTATAGATAAATATTATATAATAAAAAATGACATCGAGAGAGCTCCCTGGCGCAGTGGCTTCGCTATGAGTTACAGTGCTAGGGGCCGCGGGTTCGAATCCCGCAGGGAACAAGTATTTTTATGGCCTACAAAGAATTGTTCCGGGATGTTTGTCCTAGTGCAATTTATGTTTGTAAACTGCCCCTACGATACAGGAGAAAATCCTAGTGTGGAAGTAACGTTTTTTAAAAAATAGGAAGAAATAAGAAGAGGCATTAAAGTGTCTCCCATTTTATTCTGGGTTATTGTAGATGACCATGTTATTGATGATGAGTGTTCTCTGCGTAATAAACTAAAAAATAAAGATATTCGCAGTAGAACCAGAGTGACCGACATCTTTCTAAGATGCGTCCGTCATTTGGCGATATTTTTTACGCAAGCAGGCATTACATTACATCTACCCTCGATTAAGAATCAAAACGCAGATGCGCTGTCTTTGCTGTTGTCTTGCTTTCGGTAAAATAGGGTCTTTGGATCTCTACACACACCACACGAAACACAGCAGTATAACGTTGTTATTTTACGCTGGTATTTTGTGAAAACGTGGTCTTTCCCCGGTCTAGCCGACCCATTCGTGCTACAACCATATTATAGCTGCAGCGTGGCTTTACCACGTATGAATTTTCTTTGGAATTTCTTTTTTTTTTCGGAGTTTTATTTGAAATTTCCATTTGTCTTTTTTTCGACATCAGACTTTTTATACGTGGTAGAGCCATGTTGCAGTTATATTAGTAGTAAAGTTGTAGCACGAATGGGACGGCCCAACCGGGGAAGGACCACGTTATCACAGAATACCAGTGTAAAATAGTATAAACTTAAAGCTGCTGTGTTTCGTATGGTGAGTGTAGAGAACCGGAGACCGGACCGTTTACTAGAAACGAGACATTCGATCTTAGTCCTCACGGGTGACAACGCATCTGCATTTTAATTCGTAATCGAGGATAGATGTAGATGTCTATGGGCCACAGCAACCACTTATCATCAGGTGGACTGTGTGTTTGTCGCCCTATCCTTTAAAAAGAACAACAAGACGACATAACGTGATAGATTACGCCGCCACCACCAAGCTACCTGGTAGTGGTCATATGTAAAACAGACCCACAGACCCGTGATGTGAAACAGCGTGAAAAATATCTGTTAATACCATCGTCAATCCGTAGAGTTTGGATATAATGACAAATCGTTCCTACTACGGTAGAAACATTGATAAATAACACGTACAATATTTCGTGCGGGTGTACTAGCTCGTGCGTTGACCTATGCGTTGACACTCGCTCTATGCAGTTTTCGGTAATAAGATGGCACTATACTAGCGGCTCATTCTATAATAGGATTTTTTATCCTAGTAATAATAATCTTCTCTAAACTGAATTTCAGTCACAGCGGGCAGTCACGAAGGAGATTTGCCACCTGCGCAGGACATTATTATAGCGTATGAGTAATATGCGCAAGTACAACTATTTTTCAAAGCTAAAAATGTTCTATGGTAAGTTTTTATGGAGATGAGCTACTTTTAGGCTGTAATGGATGGGACAGTTTGAAGTTTTTGGGGGATGCCTTTTTGCGCAATTGCATAGAGTTTTGCTTAGACTTATGCTCTTAACGATATGCCCGGCACTCATAAAGCACTTCTACCGGAGAAAGACCACGCTCTCACAGTATACCAGCGTAAAATAGTAATTTAATGCCGCAGTGTTTCGTATAGTGAGTGTAGAGAACCGGAGACCCATTTTACTGGAATCGAGGCATTCCATCTTAGTAGCCAAGGGTAACAACGCATCTGCATTTTGATTCTTAATCGAGGTTAAATGTAAATATCTATGGGCCACATCATTCACTTACCATCAGGTGGACCGTGTACTCGTTAGTTACCCTTATCTTATTAAAAAAATGAGAGAGTCTATGCTCAGCGGTAGACTTTTTAAAGGTTGTAACATTAGTGATAATATGGTGAAAGAAAACTACCTTCTTGGTGTAAGCCAAACTTCGAAAAGTATTTGGCACAACAGACCACATTCACACAGTGAGGCAGATACCGAGGGCGGTACAGAGAGCATCCGAGTGTAATTATTTCCTATGCCTAGAATTTTAGGACTGTGATAAACTCTTCGACTCCATCAAAATTTAAGCTGTTCTGAACTCTGTACAGATGTGTCAAATTGACTGGCAGTGGTGAGGTATTTTTACCCATTTACTAAATATTTGAACTTTTAAAATAAACTATCTTTATATATATATAATAACGGTGACAAACGAGTATACAGTCCTTCTGATGGTAAATGGATGCAGTGGCCCATCGACATCTACATCTATCCTCGATTAAGAACCAAAATGCAGATCTGCTGTTACCCCTGAGGACTAGGATGGAATGATTTGCTTATAGTGAAAAAGCTCCCCATTTATCTACAATCACGATACTAAATACAGCAGCACTAACTGCCATTTACGCTGGCATTCTATGAGAGCAAGGTCCTTCCCTGGGTCAGTCCACTCATTCTCTGCCACAACGATATTAAAGTTGAAGTTTTGCTCTACCACATATAACCTTAGAGCAAACGCCTAAGAAACCTTATTTATTTATTTTTATTTTAATCCTTGATGTTTGACCCGTTTAGGTTGACTTAGTAATATCACAAGCTCAGCTCAGTCCTATAAATAGTTACACTGAAATATAATATTTGGGTGTGAGAAGAATTCAAATTCGAACGGGACTAAACTTGAGGTATAGCTTCTAATAAAAAGGCTCCTGTAGTCGTTGAATACATTCTTCTTCTTCTTCTTCTCCATCAGTCCATAAATTCCACATTTGGACAAAACACACCGAAGCCTAAATCACGCTATCAATGTTTCGAAGTACTGCGCTATATATAGAACAGCTCCGTACTGACACACGCAGCGTTGGCCCCTCCCGGGCTGAACACCTTGCTTGGCGGGAGATGTCCCTTTTTCCTTGCACAACCATACGCTTGACAGGTCTTGTAGTGGGGTGTAAGAATATGCACCACCCCATATCATCGAATGGATATCATAGAAGGCGGTAGAGGGAAATAAATCCTCATAACAACTAAAAAATTGGGGTTGCTATTTGCCATCAAATCACCTGTCAAGTGTGGCAACTATGGCAAATACCTCCCCACATGAGACAATCTATGAGGGAGGCCTGCATTTAGCGGGGGATTTTTGACTTTTGAATTTTGATAAGGAAAGAGAAGAAGAAGAGTGTGGTTTGCAAGATGATGTTGTGACCAGGATTAAGAAAGGAATGCTTCGGTGGTTTGGTCATGTGGAAAGAATGGGTGAGGAAAGACTGACAAAGAAAATTTATGTTGCAGAAGTGAATGGCAGAGTCGGAAAGGGACGTCCTAGGCGAAAATTTATCGACCACATTGGCGATTTATTAAAAACAGGCCAAATTAGTCGTCATTTAAGTCATTTATTCATCGTCGGTTAAGGGTACTCCCCTTAATCGACAAGCATGTATGCGTAGGTGTATGGATGTGAAGGAGGCGAGAGAGGTGTGTCAGGATCGTGCCAAATGGAAGTCCGTAGTCTCTGCCTACCCCTCTGGGTGACAGGCGTGAGTGTTTATGTTTATGTTATGAATTTTGATAGGTTGTAAGGGTAGCGGCTATGCAAGTGACTTGATGCACGACTTACCAGTGATGAACGAATTACTAGATGTCTCGCATCATGAATCGAATAGAATAGGTGAATTTTTTATTCAATATAGATTATATGTAATTTTTATTGAAAGTCATTTTTTACTTTACCACTGGTTCGAATAAAATCTCTGTCCTGTGAAGAACCAGCTAGAAACCCGGCGGGACTATTTTTTAAATAAATTTTGCAATTCTAATAGTTACAAAGTATTTACATAATTTATTTTTGAAAAAGTTTGGAAGCGACTACTTTATTTCCATTGCATTCAATTATATTTTAATAACCTTTTTATAGAGTTTTTATTTAATGAAATATTTAAACTTGGTAATAGAGATACCTTTATATTTTCCGGGACTTTGTTGTAATAGCGAATACATTACCCCAATAATGAATTACTGACTCTGTGGCGTCGAGAAACTAGTATCACAAGCTTGACGCTGCACATGTGGACGCTGACTACTACCAATTACAACCAGAATACCAAATCGTAGGCAGGGTGTAGTGAATTGGCGAAGCCAATAATCTGCTAAATATCTTTAAAGACCGCACACACAACAATAGTCCTCATTTCACGACACGTCATTATGGTATTCGTGACAGACTACTTGATTAAATGTCAAAGACATGACTAATGCTGCATAATAGCGCTTAGTTAAATTTAAGTAGATACATTTCGTGATGGAGGATGAGGTATTTTTTAATTGACTTTGTCCTTTACAAATGATATGTCTTTCAAGTTCATCCATTCTTATACAGCCTATTAAGTTCTACTGCTTAGCATAGGCCTCCCCCATTGATAGCCTCATAGGGGGGACATTTGCTATAGCTGACACATTTTTTTTAAAGTTGTTACCAGGAAGACGCTGCTGCTGATGACATGGTGTAGTGGATATTCTTATACCACCACTGCACGATACCTTTCATTTTATTTATGAAAGTATCGTGATAAACGAGCACACAGTCTACCTGAGGCTAAGTGGATGCTGTGGCCCATAGACATCTACGTTTAACTTCGATTAAGAATCGAAATGTAGATTCGTTGTCACCCATGAGGACTAAGATGGAATGCCTCGATTCCAATTAAATGGGTATACGGTTATCTACACTCACAATTACGAAACACAGCAGTATTAAGCTACTTCTTTACGCTGGTATTCTGTGAGAGCCTGGTCCTTCCCCAGTCGAGCTGACCCATTCGTGCTACAACCATAATAGCTGCAGTGTGGCTCTACCACGTATAAATAATTTGTAATAAATTTTTGAAGCACTTGCTGACACCCGGTTGAGCTGAAGTTTGGTATAAATTATATAACTTCGATGATAAAAAAAAATTGGTAACATGGAACTGGTCTTATGGTTGTCCCGAAAGATCCAGGAACGGCTATAGAAGGTAGTTTCTGTACAGATCTTATATTGTATAGATCTTATATAGACCAAACTCAATTTGTGGAGAACTAATTTGTCGCTCATGGAACATGACCTCTTGGTAGCCACTGAGACATTCCTAGACTGTTCTGTTGAGGATTCTGAGTTAGTCCTCAGCGGATGGAATGTCACACGCCGAGACAGACGCGGCTATGGCGGTGGTGTCCTATTAGCGTCTAAGCAAAGTATCACACCTACCCGAGAACGTGAGTTTGAAACTCTTAATGGCGAAGATCTCTGGGTGAAATTTTCCTACCGGAAGAGTAGTGTTTATGTGTGTGTAGTGTACATAACTCCCAGCGCTACAGACTCAGTTTATATAGACAGTTTTATAAATGACCTTAAAGGAACCGTACTTATTATTGGTGATATTAATTTAAAAAGTGCTTCCAAAAATGTATGTAATTATTATGGCTATTTCCTCTCATTTTGTTCCTTGTCTGACAGGAATAACGTTTATAATAAGTTTGGCGGTAAATTAGATATTGTCCTTGTAAAGGGCTTTAGTTGCGCAGTGCATGTAAATAGTTCAGACACTGGGGGCATTGTTAATGTGGACTCCTACCATCCTCCTTTGGATATTGCTCTAAACATCTTATCAAATACTTGTAACGAAAATATTAAGCCTAGTAACTTTGACTCAACCTCCGATTGGAGTTTTAATAAAGCTAACTTTTCTCTTTTATATGAGATGATGTCTACAGTGGATTGGGGTTGTGTATTTAATGCCTCAGATGTGCAATCTGCGACTGGTTAATTTTATGAAGTGTTATATAATATTTTTGATCTTTGCGTACCTAAGAAAAGCAGACAAGCTTCAAACAGGAAACGCTATCCTGTCTGGTTTTCACATGATATAATTAAAGATGTAAATCGCAAAATTAAACTCCACAAAGAATGAAAACGCTATAATAGAATGTCTACAAGGCATTTTCCATACTGCGGTTAGAGCTCAAGGGACGCATCGACTCAGCATAAAATGCCTTTTTAGCAGATGTTGAAAATGGCATTAAGAATAATCCAAAAAAAATCTGGAATCATATTAGTAGCCTTCGAACTAAGGGTGGCTTTGAGCCCACTGTTACCTACAAAGGCTGTAGTTTTTCCAATAGTGAAGCTGCAGATGCCTTTGCAAATTATTTTGCTAGTGTGTTTCTACCCAATAGTCCCATATTGGATTTTAACAATATATCTAGTACTCCCTTGTCATACGATGGACATATCAACATAAGCTTTTTTACCTTATCGCAAGTAAAATCAGGAATAAATGAGTTAAAACCACTTAGTTCTGTGGGTCCAGATAAGGTCCCAGCTTGCATCTTAAAAGGATGCAAGGAGATTCTTGCTCTTGTACTTACCTAAATTTTTAATTTGGCTTTAAACACCGGCGTATACCCAGAACAGTGGAAGATATCGAAAGTCACGCCGATACCTAAAACAAGCAATAAGACCTTGGTTGAAGAGTATCGTCCTATCGCAGTACTATCGTGCGCAGCAAAACTTTTTGAGAATATTGCTCACAAAAAAATATACGCGCAGGTAAATACGCGGCTTTGTGAGGAGCAGCATGGCTTCCGACCGGGTCGATCAGTAGAGACTAACTTGTTATCCGTCGTTGACTATATATCTCATCACATGGATAAAGGTCAACAAGTAGATGTGCTATATTTAGATTTTAAAAAGGCATTCGATGTAGTGGATAACGATATTCTATTAAATAAATTATACAGCATGGGTTTTACCCCAAAACTTCTAAAATTTTTTGCTGATTACCTTTCAAATAGAAAACAGTATGTTAGCCATGGATCCTTTATTTCAAAGTCATATCATATGCGCTCAGGTGTAAGCCAGGGTTCAGTTTTAGGCCCCCTTCTCTTTCTCATTATGGTTAACGATCTCATTAAAGTAGTAAAGTATGCCAAATGCCTCCTATACGCTGATGATTTGAAATTAGTTCAAGTGATTGATAAGGATGTAACTCCCGAACATCTTCAAAGTGACATCGACCGAATCCATAAGTGGAGTATAGATAATAAAATAATGTTTAATGCCGGTAAATGTTACGTCATGACCTTTAGCCGCAAGTTACAACCTACACATGCCACCTATACCTTAGCAGGTGTTGAAATAAAGCGCGGGTCAACCATTAGAGATCTTGGCGTGACATTTGACTGCGGATTGACTTTCCATGCACACATGTCTGCCGTAGCTTCAGAATCTTACAGATGCCTAGGTTTTGTTCTACGCAATGCCCGTGATTTCAATAATCCTATTGTCATCATTATGTAACTGTCTAGTTAGAAGTAAGTTAGAATTTGCTGCAGCCGTCTGGAATCCCCACGAATCCACATATGAATTGTTGATTGAAAAGGTTCATCCATTTATGTATCCTCTTTTCTTGCTGGGAATGTTAGGATATAATTCCCTTTCAGTGCGTAGAGCCAGAGATCATATCCTAATAGCAATAAAAAATTTAAGGAGCATGGTAGATTCCCCAGAGCTGCACAATACTTTGTGTACACTTTATGTGCCTAACAACTACCTGCGTCATAGGCCTACTCGACGACACCGGCTGTTCGCCACATCCCATTGCCGCACTGTGTCGCGCGCCCAATCCTCGTTGTGTCGCATGCATGGTGCTTTAAACTCCTTAATGGAGACAGTCCCGGAATGTGTCCCATCTTTAATGAAACACTCAAGGTGATCATGTCAAACTATCTCATGTTATGTGAAAGCCTTGTTTGTTAGGTAAATAAGTTGTATGTTGTTATCACTTTATTCTGTTTTATATTATTTTATTTCCTTTAGTTATTGTTAAGTATGTCCGATCTCTGACTTGTTATTTGTTTTTGAATTATGTTAATTATGTTATATGTTTAGTTTTACCTATTAATTACTGTCATTGGCGAAATCCGTTGTAATTAATTATAAATAAATAAATAACTGAATTGTACAAGTAACTTATCCCGGCTTTGCCTGCATAAGATGTAGTAGTTAGATTCGAGATAATCATCAATAAATAAATAAATAAACAGTAAATAATTTTATTTCATTTCCATTTACACATGTTTACATACAGGAACATATATGATTACAATTAAATAAAGCAACAACAAGTCTAATAAAAACAATATACTATAATAAAGTTAAAAAAATGTGTATCTTAATAAAGTAGAATCTAATCTACAATAGAAAAATTGAAAAGTCAAGTTTATAATATTAGCTACCTGCCTAAACTAGGTTGACTACCTGTGTTTTTGTACCGTTACCATCACTTACACTATGGGTTTAATAAAGAATGATACATAATTAAAATAACTAAAATATATTATATAATAAGTAAAATAACTGAACAACAATTATTTTTTTACCTACAGTTAATACAAACTATTTTAGAAATTCTTACAACTTCTCTGTGTCTTCGTAATTAAATTTATTCATATATTCCATTACAATTATATTACATTTTTTATAACTTACACTATTATATATATATATATATATATATATATATATATATATATATATATATATATATATCTTTATTGACTTGTTGTCATCAAGCTTCTAATCTTTATTTATCAATTTTTGTACGTTTAAAAAGACTAAGTTATTTGGATAAAATATAGCTTAGACCACTTCTGTCATTGCTCTCTATTTGTCCGTGAAGTTTTATCACAATTTTTAGCCATTTTTAAGATGAGATCGGACAAACGGACAGATACAGTTTTTTTAATGGTTATTCATGTTATATTGGAATGCAAATAATTTCTTTAGCTCGATAAAAGGCAGTTGTTGAGATATTTCAAACAGACAATTCAATCTTATTTATATATGTAGGTTACTTAATGATACTTAGTAATATATAGATTATGGGTCGATGCAAGTGGTTCAGGTTCGTGTTAACATAACTAACTCATTAGCAATTTTTAATGACGAAAATTTCTAATAACATTGTATTTCTTCGCACTGCTGGTGACAGCTCACTTCCCATTTCTGAAAGAGCTATGAGCAATTTGCACGACACGTTGTTGACAGAGTTCATAAGTCCCGGACATATTTTACTCCTCCAAGATTCAGGTACCCGTGTAGTAGCGACATAAGAGAATACACTTCTCCCATATCATAGTGTGGAGTCTCTCTCTATCACGTTAAAAACTTATTACACGTTTAAAAAAAATTTACGTGGTAGAGCCACGCAGCAGCTATGTTAGTAGTGTAGTTGTAGCACGAATGCGTCGGCTTGACCAGGGAAGGACCACGCTCGCACAGAATACCAGCGTAAAATAGCAGCTCAAAGCTGCTGTTTTTCGTATAGTTAGTGTAGGGAAATGGAGACCCCTTTTCCTCACCTCCTCACGGGTGACAGCGCATCTGCACTTTGATTCGTAATGGAGAATTGATGTAGATGTCTATGGGCCACGGCAACTATTTAACATCAGGTGGACCGTTAAAAATCAGCTTACCAAGTGTAACAACTATAGAAAAAATCCCCCCCCCCCCCAACTGTGCAAACTGTAGTGTTGCTTTTGTTCAGCAGTAGACCTTTTTTGTACCAAAATGAATGAATGAATAAACATGTAAATTACGTTACAAAGTTTTTCTTCACCGCCGAGCACATAAAGTTGCTTAGCTGGCACAATTATTTTGGTGTCAATATTGTGGTACCAGCTGTTCTTAGGAAAACGCTGCTGCCCATCTCCTGGTTGATTGCCCTCTGTCGCATCTTACGACACACACGGGGCGATATAGGATGAGAAGCCACTACATGGTCAAGTTTTAAATCTTTAAAATATAAATTCATTTAGTCTTTAAAAAGGAAAATAATTGCAAACGCTATAAACTACAACATTTTGCACACACACACACACGCACACACAAACATATTCTAATTTATAAAGGTTAGATGTGTTTTTAAATCCAACATGGGATCGACGTTCTCGTTTTATCAGTCTTCTTTTATTTTCCCAAAAGAAATGGCCCAAAGGCATTGCACTCCCCCGCTGTCTGCGGCGGGGGAAGGGATGCGCAAGCGCCGGTGAATTCCACTATCGCTTTTCGAGCTTTCTTCCGCCTCTAGTAGCCTTGAAAATACAGCACAAGAGAGATGTGGAGTAGAAATTGCTCTTTATACCCGATATTATACCCGATGGCCCTAAAAGAAGAGAAATGTTCTACGGCAGTTGTGTGTACATGTTTGTGTGCTCGCATTGCTCGCATGCTTGCATTGGGAGGGGTTTTTTGGATGCAAGTCAAAGGGAAAAAAGCGGGAGACGAATTAGTGTTTACACATTAGCTTTTTAGTTCATTTAGTAACAAAATTCCCTATAAAGAAACATAAACAAAATGGACTGAACCATCAAAAACTTATGATGTTTTTGGAGCTTTACCAAAGTCAGCTAGTCATTTGGAATCCAAAGCATGCTTATCTTATGAATAAACAGAAAGTATACAATGCTTAGACTAGTATATCAGAAGTAATCGGAACGATTTAAAATTGAACAAAATTCTTTGATGGCTACTTTTTGTACACATCGACGCAAGAAACTGACGTATAAAATCATCGATTCAGGAGAGGTCGACATGGTCTAACACGGTCTAAATAATTAAGTGATACTGACTTTGCAAATGCAATGCAAAAGCTGCTAGAATAACGACGTCGTCTACATCGTAGCCTACACACATGTAGATAACTGTTTGTTTGTACATATCCAGTGTGTCATCCCTAGGCACCAGCCTATACCCAATTTTGTTTAACATAATATTCAATTAAGCGTGTAAATACTTTACATGTACTATTTTTTTAATATTGTTGGCTATTTTTAATAGAGCTTAGCAGCTTATTTGCTATATTACAATTCGCCTTTTAAAATTATTGTTTGTAAGTTAAATGTCTTTTATACTATTTAAAGTCATTTTAACACAATTGTATTAATTTAATATTCGTTTCAAAAAAACTTCAACGAAAACTTTAAGAAATAACCACGAAACAAATATACCTGTGCTGCAGAAATGAGTAACAGAATCGGCAAGGGACGCCTCAGATAGATTTATCAACCAAATTGGCGATTTATTGAAGATGCCCCAATTTAAGAGTATCGTTAACTGTCGAGCAAGTTAAGTTACATTTAAAGTTATAGCCCATATATGTCCCACTGTTGGGCACAGACGTCCTCTTATTTCTGAGAGGGTTTTAGGACAAGGAAATGTCCGCCGCTCAGCCACCACGGCCCGGCACGATCGAGCAAGTATGCGTAGATAAATGGATGTGAAAGAAGTGAGATAGGTATGTCAATATTTAATATCAATAATAAAATATTATTTTATATCATTAATATTATTTATTCCTCTAAAAAATTCAATTTTAAGTCTCTGCTGACCCCTCTCGGTAACTGATGATTAAAATGTTTATCAAACGCAACCCTCTCCACTCCTTTCCATATCCCTAATAGGAGTGAATGAACGAAATGGGCGAGATGGTTTTGGACTAGTACTTTCACCGGGGTTAAGGGCCTGCGCCGACAGAGGCCCTTGGCCCTGCTACATAAGGCCGATGCACTTATCTGCAGCCGAATTATGGAGCGCATTCCCAGGAGCTCGGTGTCAAAGACCCATGTAAGTAGCAAATGTTTCAGCCTCCCGTATCATTTAAAAATCTAGGTAAGACCATACTTATAAAAACATAGTATTTATAAAATAACAGTGCTCATTGATATCGATTTCACCTGTAATGAATATATGCGAATGATTAGACGTAGTTAAAGATTATATGGAGCAGGAGTGCAGAAAACTAATATTTATGTACAACATGTGATAATATATACATGAAACGAAATCACAATAAAGCATTCTTTGTTTAGCAGTTAAAGAGCAACTGTTTTTCGTATGGCAAATGTAGAGAACTTTTAACCGTATTATTTCCTCAGGTGTGACAACGCATCTGTATTTTGATATTCTTAATCGAGGATGAATGTAGATCTCTATGGACCTCAGCATTCACTTACCATGCGGACAGTATGCCCGTTTGTTACCCTTATTCTATACAAGTGGTAAAACTAAAAATGTTCTACAACTGACTTCAATACGACCAAATCAATGTATTCGAAGTCAAATTAACTACGCATTATCAAAGATAACTCAAAAACTACTGGTCAGATCTTGATTAAATTTATATGGGACCACACAAAAAGCACCAGTTTTCAGATAAAAATAGAATCATCAAAATCGGTTCACCCAGAGTAAAGTTCTGAGGTAACACAGATAAAAAAAGAACATACAGTCAAATTGAATACCTCCTCCTCCGTTTTGAAGTCGGTAAAAAAATCCTTGCTCACCAATTTCAGAAATCGCCGAGATCTGCCGAGATTACTAGAAAATGGAATACGTCTTTATAAGCTTCACCTCTAGTTCGCGGTTTTTCAGCAATTGACTGGTATAAAGTATAATGTGTATTCAATCCTATGAGATTTGAATACACATTATATTTATTTTAAATACACATCATATTGTAGAAGGTGAAAAAAAAACTTTTTGAAATTTTACGGATATGCAAGACAACAAGCTTCGGGTCCCGTGACTACGTCACAGAGACGGAGTGAAGCCGGCCACAGTCGAGCGTGTGCCTGCTGTACTAACATACGTCAGGAGAGTCACTGACAAGATTGGATAAATCTTGAAGCATGTTTCCTTTAAAACCTACTACAAGCCGCCGAAGTAGATTAGTCATTGTCTACCGTCCGTGAAGTGTAATATCCCTCTACAAGATGCAAGAGCGTACAAACTAGATTGCGAATGTGGTCTCTCTTACATAGGACAAACAAAAAGATCTCTAAAAAGCCGCATAATAGAAAATATAGCCGACATGAATCACCGAAGCTCCGGGAAGATCTCCAGTCTATGAATTATGAATATATTCATGATCTTCCCCGCCATTAGCTCAGTCCTGCCCGTGATCATGTGTGCTGGAGTACTAAAGCACTCGATACGTCGTGAAATAAAAAGTCAAAATTAATCACGATAATATCCGTAAAATTAGTTTCACTTAATTTTTTTATAGAATGGGGTGACAAACGAGCACACAGTCCACCTGATGGTAAGAGGTTGCTGTGGCCCATAGACATCTACATCTATCCTCGATTACAAATCAAAATGCAGATGCGTTGCCATCCGTGAGGACTAAGATCGAATGCCTCTTTCCAGTACAAAAGGGTTTCCGGTTCTCTACACTCACTATACAAAACACAGCAGCATTAAGCTACTATTTTACGTTGGTATTCTGTGAAAGTGGGGTCCTTCCCCGGTCGAGCCGACCCATTCGTGCTACAACTATACTGTCATTATAAAAATTGGAGATTTTTAAACAGTGGCACGGTATGCGGCTTCATCATGCAACGACAATCGAACTCTTTCACAATTTTGTGGTTGACTAAGACCACAATGAAAGTTGACAAATTATGATACGAAAACGAGCTACGGGCGCTTTTTTTAAAAACTGCCTAATTATTTCTTTAGTTATCGAATCGTATGTAACGTATACTTTTGCCAGTGTCTAGTAATAAACCGCTAGGTCACTAACTTTCCAAATTTAAATAATTATTTCAATGACATTGTCACTGGCCAGTTAAAAAATTTCCCACTTTAAATTATTATTTTAATGGCATAGTCACTGGCCAGTTTAAAAAAATTATGTTACATTTTAAACACCAATCGTCCAATACAGTATCGGATTGAAAGACTGAATCTAAAACAAGTGCATCTTAGACACGGTAACGAAAACGCAGGACATACCAGGGTTCAAACACACAACCCGCCACTCAGCAGCTTCGCATGGTAATAATATTTTTAAACCAAGGTAGGATCGTCAGTTTTTCAGTCCAAAGCCTTCCTAGAAAGGATATGTTTTGATCAGGCTAGTGAGTAAACTGAACAAAACACATAATGCTGTTTATCTGGTATATATTACGTTCATATGCTGGTAGCGAGATTTGGATATAACGATCATGGATTTTCCACTTTCCTTCAACACATATAACTTGCCTTTACATCCCTTAAGCATGTTATGCTAATAATGTCCTCCTGACCAAATTTCGGATTATAGTGCCCAAGGATTATAGTACCCAAGTGTATGTGCAAGGCGCAAGCACAGGTGCACTCTCTATTCCCTCACTCTCATAATCCAATGGGACGATAAGTTGACACGACCGGAGAGAGATCAGGCGCAGGACCAACGACTTCACGTGCTATCCGAGGAACGCGGGTGAGACACCGCCAACTTCCTGACTCCGAGCGGCTACTGAGTATTTCTTGACAGAACACTCAATATTTGATTTTTTGGCCCGACCCGGGATTCGAACCCAGGACCTCATGATCAGCAGTCGTATTACTACAACCACTAGACAAACAAGGCAGTGCTTGTTATGATACTCTTTGATTGAACTACTTTAATACACGTAATATTGTCTTTTGAGTGGAGTTCCAGTGCGTGATTATTCAAAAGTCGGCTTTATGTCCTTCAAATAAAGTTTTACTCAATTACACTTTTTGCACTTAATGATTATATGAACTGGTGTTCTCGTGGGACCGTTCTCAACGTAATTCACGTCACGTAAGAACTCTTATCACGTTATTAGCGCTTGGTACAAGCTTTATTTTGAAGTGTGTATTCAGGCCAAAAATTAATTGCACAAAATAAAAATTATTGTTTTTAATTGTTTTATAATTCGTTTAAAATATAAACAATGAAATGATCTTTTTATTTTATTTTTTTTATCAGCCCGTAAAGTCAGCAGAAACTAACTTCTCGCACCTTCGACGCTGCGGGGACGAGCCCCGTATACTAAGTAAACAAGATATTCATCTTAGCCAATAAAGCCGCCATATATCAGAAGCCATAGGATTTCTTTTACCATTTCCCATAGTTACCCAAACGACACCCATGGAACGAAAGGGGTGAAGGATTCCCTTCCACCGTCATACGAATTTTTTCTAATCTTAATAATTTATTTATTTATGTATTTATTATATGGATAGTAAAACATTTAACAATCAAATTACATTTTAAATAACAGATATTGCACGGTTCTGTACCAGACTGTTATCTTAAATATGTTTAAATGCAGGAGAGATTAACTCTTCGGCAAACAATATATGTATATGAAATACTTTAACACTATGCGGCCATGACGGACTTAGTATTGAGCACCTTAAGCATGCAGGTCCTCACTTACCTAGATTACTTTCTATGTTTTATAACTTATGTATATCGCATTCATTCTTGCCCGCGGCTCTGATAAGAACTGTGGTGGTGCCTATTGTAAAGAACAAGACTGTAGACACATCTGATAAGTCCAACTATCGGCCCATCTCACTTGCCACGGTTGTTGCAAAGGTGCTTGACAGTTTGCTTAACGCCCAGCTTGATAAACATACATGCCTACAAGACAATCAGTTTGGCTTCAGGCTGAGTTTGTCAACATTCGGCAAGTTTATGTTTGAAGCAAACTGTGAAGTACTATTCGGTTAGACGAACGCCTATTTATGCCTGTTTTCTGGACCTTAGCAAGGCATTCGACCTGGTAAATTACAATATCCTATGGCAGAAATTGAAAGATACTAGACTGCCGGAAGAAGTTACTAGGATCTTCAAATTTTGGTATCGAAACCAGGTCAATGTGCGATGGTCCGAAACCTGTTCGCAACCATATAGGTTGGAGTGCGGGGTACGATAGGGGGGCTTAACTTCCCCTAAGCTCTTCAACCTTTATGTGAATGCGCTGATAGAGTTGCTTAGCACCACACATGTCGGTTGTCATATTGTCGGAGTATGCCTCAATAACATCAGTTACGCAGATGACATGGTGTTGCTGAGTGCTTCTGTTTGCGGCTTCGCAAAACTGTTGAGCATATGTGAGAGCTACGCCCGCAGTCACGGATTGATTTACAATGTCAAGAAAAGCGAATGCATGGTCTTTCAGGCTAAAGGTAAAGCCTTGCCCTCTAAGTTATACGGTACCCCGTTAAGAAGGGTGTCTCAGTTTAAGTACCTGGGTCATATATCCTTTGAACTGAAAGATGATGGTGACATAGAGAGAGAGCGCAGGGCATTGTCTGTTAGAGCGAACATGATCGCTCGCGGGTTCGCTGGTTGTTCAGTTCCTGTTAAAGTAACGCTCCTTAGAGCTTACTGCACTTCCTTTTACACGAGCAGTCTGTGGGTGGACTACACGCAGAAACAGTATAATGCCCTGCGTGTTCAATATAATAATGCATTCAGGGTGCTGTTGGGTCTGCCTCGTTATAGTAGTGCGTCGGGTATGTTCGCGGATGCGCGTGTGGATTGTTTCTACACCACCATACGTAAACGATGCACATCCCTGGTGCGCAGGGTGCGGGCCAGTTCCAATGGTATCCTGAGGGCATTTTCTGACAGGTTTGAGGTCAGTACCTGAACTATTGTCATATGGTGCACGTGCTGACTAATCGGGTCTGTCTTAGACATAGTTTTTAAAATTAGGTAAATAGTTTTAAGTTTTACTCACATTAGTTTGGGACAGCTTTCATCTGCTGTGCAATGTGTGCTGGCGGACGGGAGGTGTCCCGGATGACTGGCGATCCGCGGTCATTGTGCCTTTATATAAAGGTAAAGGTTCACATTTTGACTGCGGGTGCTATCGGGCGATCAGCTTGACCAGTTTAACAAGTAAGGTTACTCGAAGGTTTTGACACGTAAGATGCAAGAGAAATCGGAAAGGTTATTATGGGAGGCACAATGCAGATTTAGACCTGGAAGAGGATGCACGGATCAAATGTTTTCTCTCCGCATGATCACGGAAAAGCTTCTGGCTGTTAACCAGAGGATTTTCTGTGCTTTTGTGGATCTGAAGAAAGCATTTGACAAGGTTATAAGGAAGAAAATGTGGGAACTGTTGCCGGAATATGGTGTTAATGGTCGATTGTTAAGGGCTGTGCAGTCACTTTACTATGACTGTAAAGCCTGTGTGCGGATAGGGCATGACCTGTCACCCATGTTTAGTGTCCAAGAGGGCGTAAAACAGGGTTGTGTCATGTCTTCCTGGCTGTTCATACTGTATCTCGACAGCTGTTTACAGAAGCTAAAAAATAGCTGTTTGGGTGTGAAATTGGGCGACATGAAAGTAAATTGTCTGCTGTATGCTGATAATGCAGTGCTTATTGCACCATCAGAAATGCACGCATTATTCACGTGTATGAAAGAGGAATGTGAAATTAAAGGTCTCCGTTTGAATGCTAATAAAACTAAGGTTCTGGTATTTGAAAAGGACGAAGAGAGAACGAAATGTGAAATATGGTTAAATCAGGAATGTCTAGAACAGGTAAATGAAATTGTATACTTGGGGAGTGCTTTCAGCCGGGATGGAAGATGTGATTTAGATGTGGACAGGCGTGTCGCTGCCGGGAACAAAGTCAATGGTGCCCTGAATACATAAGTCAAAAGGCAACTCGTAGTGAAAAGTGCACGCCTTGCAATACATAACGCAGTGTTGGTACCGACTTTGTTATATGGCAGCGAAACCTGGGTATGCCAGAAGAAGCATAAAAGCAAGTTGAATGCAGTGGAGATGCGATCTCTTCGTAAAATGTGCGGCGTTACCATAGCCGACCGAAAGCAAAACAAAGAGATTCGCAATATGGCAGGATTGAAAGATGACCTTATCACAAAAATTGATAGTTTGGGCACATTGAACGAATGAGTGAAGACCGAATGGTGAAGAAAATATAGAGCGCGAAAGTAAATATTAAAAGGTGTCGAGGTAGACCGAGTCTTACCTTCGAAGACCATGTGAGCAAATTACTCGAAGAGGGGAAGGTCAAGAGTACTCGGATACCTAGACGTGCATGTATGAAGAAGATAATGAACCTGAAAGAAGCGAAAGAGGCATGTAAGGATCGTGACACTTGGCGATCTGTTCTCTCTGGCTACCCCGTTAGGGATTGTACGTGAAGATAAGTAAAGTTTTAAGATTTGTATTATTACTAACATTCTATGATCCTTATGGTTGAAATAAACGATTTTTTTTTTGTTTAACCACTTGCTTAATTTCAATTTTATGTAAATGTAGGTAGAGGGAAATTAAGAAGGTGTAAAAAGAGTTGCTGTTGAAAATGATTATAGATGCATGTCTTATGTTGGACATAGTTTTGGCATCAATTAAAACATGCGTAGTGTTTTGTCTATTTTTTTTTTAATTAAATATTCATTGATCACGTGCTTAGCGGCGATGTAAAACATCGTGAGGAGAGATACTTAGTTATATTGAGAAAATATCTACTTACCCCATATTGTCTGGGTGTCGTAAGATGCTACAGAGGGTAACCGAAACAGAAAACGGGCAGTGGTTTTCTGATAACAACTCAAAAATTACAAAACTGCAGTTGCCAACCAGCCTGCCAAGCGTGGCAACTTTGACAAAATGAAGACAATCTATGAGGGACGCCCATGTTCATCGGTGGACGCTCATATGCATTAATGAAAGACACATATTTTGCTGATCTCTCTCTCTAATCGGTCCATCGTGACTGAGGATCGTGATCACCATCACGGAGAGTAAGTTTACTGTGTGCCATACGGAGAGCGTCGTAGAAATTTTGCGCTCTTTGCATTTCTGTTTCTGTAATGCTTAATTTCCCGTCTTGAATGAGGCCGCGAACGTACCAAGTCCCGATGGAGTATATTTATTTAGCTATGGGTGTTGTAGGTGTAGATGCACCAGAATAGTGAATTCTTTGCGGCGTCGCCTGGTGAGTCGCGCTGGCAAGGCCGGTAGCACATTTCACACCACCTTGCCCGGAGAGGTGGCGCCGGGCGTTGGCCGGGTCGCATGACAAAACTTTACTCTTTTTCTCTGTGTCCATAACTAATTTTCTTGCAAGATTAGTGCTGTGGTTTACCATTGCCATCTGCACCAGTCTTTTAGGGCGTATTTGGTCCTCAAAGCCTCTGAAGCCTCTTCCAGTTAGTTGCCAAACTGGTCGTATGGATATCCCGCCATTGTTCATCGCCAGAGCCTCGTCAGTTTTCTAGCAGGGGGTACCACGACGTTTGGTCGTCGTCAGCTATTCGTATGAACCACTGGTACGTGCAGGTGAGGTTGGCATTTGGGTCGATTAAGATGTTAAACACCATTCTCCCCTTACCCCCCATTTTGCTGATAAGCATAGCTATTGAGAAGTGTTCGAAATCAACTTTTTCCGGACCGATACGATTTAGGAATCTTCAGGAAAAAAGCCGACTCTAATATAAAAATGTTGCAATATGTAATTACCGTAATTTAAAGCTTTTTCAGGTACAGATATTTTACATTATTTTTCTTCATGATTTTCTGAAACCGGTATTAGAAGAAAGAAAGAAAGAAACATATTTTATTTGGCACATGCAACACACTCAAGTGGATTACATAAAACAAATAACATTTAAGTAGTCATACAAACAAAAAAAACAAAAAAGAAATTTACATAGAAATTATGAAACAGGACATTCACTACTTGTTTATAGATATGATAAAACAAAATAACAAAAAAAGCAAACAATAATGTAAAAAAGAAAAAATAATAATAAAGAACTAAAGAATAAGGAGTAATGCATAGGGTGTATTACAAAGACAATCCACCCGTTAACACCAAAAAGGAAAGCCACTCAGGATATGTTGGAATGTATCAGAAGTACAACACCCCAACCCTGATTTTCAGTGGCACCCTTATATATTTAAAATAAAAATACACAAATAAATATAAAAAATATATATACATATATTATATATTCTTTATGTGCAGAGGGCAGTTCTGTTGTGTTAAACCAAATATAATAACAAAAATTTATTTTTTGTAATATTGTCATAATTCTTACAAAATATTCTTAATACTGTAAGAGGTTGCATTGAAATTCACTCAGGAACGTAATTAAGTTTAAGCTACAAACAAATACACAAACCAGCTGCAGTACACCGCTTCATTACATAATTTCAATAAATAATATATACATACTCAAACACACACACATATACATATATAATATGTATGTACATATATATACATAAATATAAACAAGCACACGTACATACACATATAAACGCTCATACATTATTTATAAAATTACATACTATCAAAATATCTGCACTACTTAACTTTGAGATTGCTGATCTAAGAGGAACAATTTAAATTTTTGACGGAAGCTATGTATCGATTGTATATTACGGAACGGCGGCGGCAAGTTGTTCCAACACTTGGTTGCTGCATATCGAAAACTGCCTCGAAACGCAGCGGTGCGGTGTTGAGGCAGAAGTAACCCGTACGCTGAAGCTCTTGTCACTACATTTGTTAAGACGTTGTCTCGAGCCCAGCGCAATTTTTCATAGAGATAAGATGGCGTCCTGTATTTTATACAACCAAACAACAGCGTAGCAAAATGCAACTGTTAAAGCATGTGACTCACGTCTCACGTCTGTGGTCACGCACGCTGACATCTCATTTACGTATTTTTTCATATAATAAGGGTGACAAACGAGCACACAGTCCAACTGATAGTAAGTGGATGCTGTGGCCGACAGGCATCGACATCTATCGATCTCATATCAGAGATTAAGCATCAAAATGTAGATGCGTTGTCACCCTTAAGGACTTAAAGAGGCACCCTTAAGGATTCTAAGTAATGGTTTAATTCATTTCTTTTTTAAATTATATTTGTAAAGAACGGTTTTCTCCATAATTGTGTACCATATTAAACGAAGTTGTACCAGGTAAGTATTTCTTTTTATCACTTTCCAACTTAAAATTAAAATTACATAATAAATGTAGTCTACATGCTTTCACAGTCTTCAAGTTTACAAGACACCTGTATTTTAATACTTAAACGAATATTAATATAATTACTATGGGTATACAGAATCCACTTGCCATCGAGTTAACCGTATAATCGTTTGTCACCACTATTCAATAATAAAACCGGCCAAGAGCGTGTCGGGCCACGCTCAGTGTAGGGTTCCGTAGTTTCCCGTCTGTCACAATAAGTGTTCCCACTTATGAGTTTAAAGGTGG
This sequence comes from Parnassius smintheus behrii, assembly GCA_036936625.1. Taxonomy (NCBI): domain Eukaryota; kingdom Metazoa; phylum Arthropoda; class Insecta; order Lepidoptera; family Papilionidae; genus Parnassius; species Parnassius smintheus. Next base: position 35,990,224 of record JAUPFT010000028.1, read on the forward strand.
GTATCCTTTATGTTCGCGCTCCTGCAGCGCTCCGCGCTCCTGCAACTGCTCCCGGCAGTAGGTACTGTTGTTTCCATCCAAGTTCAAAATGATTTTCCTAGAAAGTCCTTATAAAGTTCTACTTTTCAGATTTTTTTCATATTTTCTAAACTTATATATTAAAAATATATTAAAAAATGATTCTAGTAAACCCCTATTCATTTTTAAATACCTTTCCAACAGTATATTTATATAGTTATAGTTAGGGTTGAAATTAAAAAAAAATCACTTCCCACTTTACATATAAGGGGGCTACCCTAATAAAACATTTTTTTCCAATTTTTATTTTACCACTTTGTCGGCGTGATTGATACACATATTGGTACCAAATTTCAGCTTTCTAATGCTAACGGTCACAGAGATTAAGCGAGGACGGAGAGACGGACAGACAGACATGAGGGATAAACATTAATAAATAATGAAAAAAATAATGAGGGATAAACAAAAGGCGGTCTTATTGCTACATAGCAATCTCTTCCAGACAACCCAGAAGAGGAAATTAATAAAACTAAAAATAAGAATAATGGGTAGGGTGCACTAAATTAGACAAAAAAAAAATATAACTTATATACTATATAATGACAACATACTTAAGGTATATTAGTGACCATAACTAAGAGGAGAAAGAGAGAGGAGTTAAAGAGACAAATAATGTTCCTTAATTTGTTTCTTGAACACATTTAAAGATTGAGCACTTTTAATGGATTGGGGTAAGGAGTTCCAGAGTCTTACTCCAAGAACAGCAAAAGATTTATCATAAAATGTCGAGGAGTGTATAGGACATTGGAGCGAAAGGTTTTCTTTGGACCGTAAGGAAAAATCGTGACAAGAGCTAAGAAATTTAAAACGTTCTTTCAGATAGGGAGGACTTGATACATTAAATAAGACGCAGTAGAGCGCAGAAAGTATATGAGTATTCCGACGAAGACGGATTGGGAGCCACTTGAGTTTAGCGCGGTATTCAGAGACATGGTCATATTTACGAAGCCCAAATATGAACCGTATACAGAGATTTTGGAGTCGCTCAAGTTTATTAAGTTGCTCCTCGGTGATATCAAGGTAACAAATGTCAGCATAGTCGAGGATAGGGAGTAGCAAAGATTGTGCAAGCGTAATTTTGGTGGAAATGGGTAAAAAGTATTTAAGCCTTCGGAGTGAAGCATAAGCCGCAAACATTTTTCGGCTCACTGCATTAATTTGGGGTGTCCAAGACAGACTGGAATCCAAAAAGATACCTAAATTTTTAACTACTTCATTATATGGAATAAGAATACCATTAAATACAACGGGTTGAATTTGACATTTTTTAATTTTGGAAATAGTTCTTGAACTCCCAATAATTATAGCTTGCGATTTTGAAGGGTTAACCGTCAACCCATAAGATCGTGTCCAGTCGAGAATAAAAGCCAGATCCTTGTTGATACATTCAACAGCTTTGGCAAGATCTTCGATGGTTGTTTGTAAATATATTTGAAGGTCATCTGCATACAAGTGGTAGAGAGAAGATATTTGGGATGTAATCGTATTAATAAAGATTGCGAATAAAAGAGGAGATAAGACACCACCTTGTGGAACGCCAGCTACGGTATCAAGCCACGAAGAAAGTCTATCTTGGACACGAATACGTTGCCGGCGCCCGTGCAAATAACTATGAAACCAGGAAATTGCAGTTGGAGATATGTTAAGAGAACGCAGAATCCCTAACAGGATATCATGATCAACAGTATTGAAGGCATTGCTGAAATCCAGCAACACCAATACTGTGACTTGATGATTCTCCATACCGTGACGAATGTCGTCGGTGATTTTTAATAACGCCGTAGTCGTACTATGACCAGATCTAAAGCCAGATTGAAGAGGACTAAGGATGCTATTTCTTAAACAAAAGGAATTAATTTGTTGTTGGACAAGGCGTTCTAAAACTTTGGAAAGGAAAGGAAGAATTGAAATAGGACGATATTCAGAAAAACTTGAAGGATTTGTTTTCTTAGGTAAAGGTATGATTTGAGCGTCCTTCCACTGGGAAGGGAAAGAAGATGAGGATATGGAAAAGTTTAAGATATGGGTTATAATAGGTGTTAAAAAGTCCAACAAGGGAATGATCATTTTACGACTGACGTCGTCACTTCCGACAGCGTCGGAATGGATAGAGAGTATGTGTTTCCTAACATCACAATCTGCAAATTGCCTAAACACAAATGGAGAAAAGTCAGGAGTGGGAAACGATGAAAGTTGAGTAAGTGTTGCTGATTTTGCCATATTGTTCAGGCAAGAAACGGAAGAAAAATGCTGATTAAGCAAATTTAAATCAACGTTATTTGGAATAGGACATGAACGAGTTTTCCCAACTCCAATAGACCTTAAGAAGTTCCAAATACGACATGGATCTTCGTTTTGTACTGATTTATGGATGTGGCGGCGTCGTAAATCTCTACACATCTTGTTGCATTGATTTCGTAGGAGTCTGTACTTCTCCCGAATCCTGTCATTCTTAGGATCTGACCTGTAACTCGACTTTGCACTATTCTTCCTACAGATTAATCTTTTAAGATCTTCGGTCAACCACGGAGCTGGAGGATGACGTATTCGCACTGGGCGGACAGGAGCATGAGCATCATAAAGTTGAACAAGAAGTGAATTAAACAATGCTACCTGTTCGTCAACATCACAAGCCTTCATTATAACGCTCCAGTCCATATTAGCAGCGTCTTTTTGAAGCTTATCCAAATCCATTTTCTCAAAATTACGCTGCAGAAGTATCCTTGATTTGGCTTTGGGTGGTCTTATTTTATAAGATAGAAACAGGAGATCATGATACGAAAAAGCATTTGCAGCACATTGACCAAAACTATCAACATGGTCAAGAGAAGAAACGATAACCAAATCAAGGAGGGATGGGATACAGTTAGGGAAAAAATGAGTTTCAGAGAGAGGAAGGATATTTAAATTGGCTGCTTCTATAAGGGACTTAAGCCGGAGAGATCGGGCATCGTTCTTGAGAAGGCAAGTATTAAAGTCGCCCATTAGCACTGTATGTGTATACAATGGAGTTAACTCTTCAAGGAGGTTATCCAAAGTAGTAAAATAGTCCACTGTGGAAGAAGGACTATAAAAAACTCCGAGAAGTAATTTGTTGTGCGAAAGAAGTACTTCAACAAATAAGTATTCTGCTTCGTTCTGAGCTTGAGATGGAGATGATAAACAAACAATAGAAAAAGGAATATGAGCACGAATATAAATGGCAACACCACCACCACCTCGCGCAGTTCGGTCGTTGCGTATTAACTGGAATCCTGGAATGGAATAGGATATAGAAGGAAGACATGGCTTTAACCATGACTCTGAAACGAGAATTGCGTGAACATTATCACTTTCAAAACTAGCTAACATATCGGGATAATGAGCCGGAATACTCTGTGCATTTATGTGGACTATATTGAAGTTTTTGATAGCTTGAGAAAAATAGGAGTCAAGGGTCTGTTTTAATGGAGGAATACTCTCAAAACTGTCGTCATTACTTAATACATCAGACACTGAAAAGAAAGGGGAGGAGCTTTGAATATGATCACTTTCACCAAAAGACATGTTATCCTTACAAAAATATTAAAAAAAAATCAAACAACTGTAAATTATTAAAAAAAAAACTAATAACTATAAAAATTATAAACTAAACCTTTTAGTTAAATTTACTACCTACCAGCATTTACAGAATAGAAAATAATGCAAATATTTAAAAAAAAAAAACAATCAAAAAAAGGTACTACACATATGCCATTCAGATCATATTTGATTGAACAAAAAAAGAATATATATATATAACACAAGGTGCTTATGAGAAATAACTGAAACCACAGACACTGATATTAAATAGAATTATGTACTGTGAGTAGTACGTTAGGAGTCATTTGCGAGTATATATTAAACATTAAGTCAAAACCACTTTTATGCTTGCAATAATGTTAACAAAGTACACGTCCGACAAGGCTGCATAAGCATGGATACCTTTGCATAAAAAAAATACAAGTAAACAAATCTCCATGTTAGTACACCAAGAGCATTTAATACCTACTCTGTAATGAGAGGATATTTCTCTAAGGTAAATAACATAGTGATTATATACTCTTTGCATAATTGTAGAAACAAAAATTTATTAATCTGTGGTCGAAACCTAAAATAACAGTTAATTATCAGTATCAATATCAAATACCTACATTGTTAAAATAATCTAACTTAGAACAACAAAATCAGAACAATAGACAAAGTCTAAGTTTCAAAGTGATGTAGATAGATAATACTTCGTATATAATAGGAATCCATAACGACTAATTAACTCACATCTTATTTAACACTCAACATTAGACTGGTATAAAAGAATTAAGGTTATCGAAAGTACAACGCAGAGACTAATTAACTCATATACGAGTATATATAAAACTACTAGACTAATTATATATATGAAAAAATTAACTCATATCTTAAATAACACTTAACATAAGACTGGTAAAAAAAGAAATAAGGTTAGCAAAAAGCACAATGCAGAGACACTGAAATATTGACAGAAATCATAATGTGATAAAAGACAATACATACAGTTTATTGAAGAGAACTAAAGGTCCTATACCACATAACTATCATTTCTTCACTATCCTCTTGGAGCGCTGAACTACTTTGTCAGTAGATCTATTACTTCCAGCGACTGCCTTCTGTGCTTGGGTAGCAGCAGCTGGTGCCACTGGGACGACTTCGAGCTCAGCGAGGGATTCAACTTGATGGCGCGAACCGTCATAAGCGATAATATGAATGCAACCATCCCTAGTCCAGCAATTACTTATGCCAAACTTCTGCCTGGCCACCATGAACATCTTGTGACGATCTTTTGTTAAAAACTCGGACATAGTTACACCCGTGTCTTTCAGTTTTGTTTTTGAGAACCAAACTTGATCACGGACTCGGACATCCCGGAACTTTACAAGAACTGGTCTTGGCTTCTTTTCTATCGGACGTCCAAGGCGATGGCAGCGGCTAAAAGAATCGTTAGAGACATTGGGAATCTTGAGCTTGTCCATAATTAGGTTAGAAGCCATTGAAGATGTATCCTCTGACTTGTCCTCGGGAATCCCATGAAGCAGCAGAATCTTACGACGCCGTCTTATCTCCAAGCGGTCGATCTCTCTCCCAAGAAATTCAACCTGTTTTTGAACAGTTTCAAGAGCGGACAAGATAAACTTTCTGAATGTTGCGAACTCCGTTGAGAGTACAGATATATTTGAGGCCACAGTTGGACTAGTCTTATTTAAGTCCTGCTGAAACTCATTCATACGAGTATTGAAGAGTTCTGACATAGCTGACAGTGATCCTTTGAGGGCTTCCATGGTTTTGTGTAGTGTTAGCAAATTAAGGAAAAAATATATCAAGGAATCAAGGCTGGTAAACAGATGATTATTACATATATATTTTACACATTAAAATATCCTAATTTCTATTTTTAAAATATAAATTACGCGAGACTGATCAAAAACATGTGTTACTTATTTCACCATGGCGAAACTATAAGGGTTCCTAGTTGACTACGGAACCCTAAAAATAGATAGATAGATAGATAATTCTTTAATGTACACCATATCAATACATAAACGAAAGAAGAAGAAAAAAAATACTGGGATACACCATAGAAAAAAAGAACTGCGGCCGTACAACCAGGATTGCATAACACGCGTTCTGTTTTACCAGGAGTACAAAAATTGCGAGGCGGAGCGCTGTTCGCGACGGACGCAAACATTTTTTATGGAGATAGAGTAAAACAATGTCCAGTATATCCAATCTAGACGTATCCACATGAAGCATTCTTTAAGTATTTAGATCAATATGCAAATTTATTTAAATTAATTCTAATCGACGCCCGAGCGTTGAAAGTAAAATTAAACTCCCTGTTTCGTGTTTGTCCCACTTAGCATTATTTCCCTGTGGAGTGCAGACTAGATGACCCAGGTTTTATTGAATACAATAATATTATACTAACGTATGGTGTAGTGGTTAAATTGACGTTTGGTGGGTCTAAGGTTAAAATCATAGACCCTTTATTCGGAGGGCGGAGTTACCTTAATGCCAGGCTTGGCAGACTTGGCGACTAAATATTCAGACATTTGACGTCTGGTTATTTTATATTTGGCGTAATTGAAATATTATAATTGATAGAATCAGGCGTTACTTTGCGGAAATCCATTATAATAAAAAATGAAAATATAAATTTCTTTGCAACTTTCCGCTAAACATATAAAATGATGTGTCTTACCTGGATTGAAGCGCACCTTCCGCCCTCCCTCAATTGTATACACTAACTCCGTCACCACTAGACCAAGCACCACTACTCTCAACACCACTATTCCAGGCTTCTAGGCAGGCACTATTCCAGGTTTCTTAGCGGTCAGCCGCCGTAGAGTCTATATTACCTGAGGATGCCTCGTGTAGAGGCGAAACACGTGTCGTATTATCGTCGATGGTGTGTCTTGCCTGGAATAGTGGTGTTGAGAGTAGTGGTGCTTGGTCTAGTGGTGACGGAGTTAGTGTATACAATTGAGGGAGGGCGGAAGGTGCGCTTCAATCCAGGTAAGACACATCATTTTATATGTTTAGCGGAAAGTTGCAAAGAAATTTATATTTTTATTTTTTATTGTAATTGAAATATTATCCCCCCTCCCCCTATATATCAGAAGCTATGAGTTGTTTTTGTCGTATACTATCCAAAGGACGAAATAAATTCTCTAAAGCCTCCAGCCGCCACCATATTGTTTAAATTGGAAATATTCTTACTTAATTCACATGATCATGCGTCAGTGCTAAATGGAGTGACGATTTGATAAGAAATGCAGGAAGTAGATGAATGCAGGTGGTTTAGGAACGTGCTTCGTGGTATTCCTTGGAGGAGGCCTACATTCAATAGTGGACTACAATGAATTCAAAACAACATGCGTCACTAACGAAATATCACATGTTTAATCTATGAAAATTAATGATTGATAATGATTACAGGCGTTTTGAATATAGATATCTTCTCTTTTGATTCTATTTTCAATATTATACGGGGTTATTTAGCAAAAACCGGCCAGATTTTTAGAGGTTCAAAATAAGTAATACGGGCAAATGGTGGAGAAAAATTAATTTAAAAAAAATCTCAAACATCCGGTCCTTTTTTGAACTTCAAAATGCGGGGTAATACATTCTTTTAACTGGGTTTACTGTGCACGCACACAATCGTAAGGGTCGATCGGTAGGCAAAAACGTTTTTGTCCATATTTCACATTCAATTTGAAATAATTTCAAATAAAGATAGAGGCCTTATTTACTCGTATTTGCCAAAACGGCAATGACGGTATATCGTTTTCTTATATGTTCGAACTTAAGTTTAAAATTGGAATACTCAGAAAAATAACCCCTTTATCTTATTGTTGGGAGCATAGAGAAACACGACCCGTGTTGCTCTATGGTTGGAAGCTCTTTTATAATTAATATTGAATTTGTTTTCTCTAGGTGTCAGATTTTTGATTATTTTGAAAATTAAATGCGACTCTAGTCAGTCATCTGTTGCCCATACCTTGTTCCAGTGTCTCTCTATCAAGACACCCACATTTTTGATATAAAGTTTCCTATCACTTTTCAAGTTCAAGAGTTTAGAAACTTCAAGAGCTCTTGGAGACTCTTTCTCACGCACCAGTTTTAGCGGCCTCTGATTCGTTTAGATATTAATTTTTTCTAATGTAAAAGTGACCGTGATCTAATAGCCCAACGACGGTAACTGGCTGCCTTAGTATATATATATATATATATATATATATATATATATATATATATATATATATATATATACAGTTCACCTGGTGGTAAGTGGATGCTGTGGCTATAGACATCTCTCCTCGATTAAGAATCTTACTTACTTACTTACTTATCGTCACGCACAATCCCTAACGGGGTAGCCAGAGAGAACAGATCGCCAAGTGTCACGATCCTTACATACCTCTTTCGCTTCTTTCAGGTTCATTAACTTCTTCATACATGCACGTCTAGGTATCCGAGTACTCTTGACCCTCCCCTCTTCGAGCAATTTGCTCACATGGTCTTCAAAAGTTAGTCTCGGTCTACCTCGACACCTTTTAGTATTTACTTTCGTTCTATATATTTTCTTCACCATTCGGTCTTCACTCATTCGTTCAACGTGCCCAAACCATTGGAGTACGCCCCTATCAATTTTTGTGATAAGGTCATCTTTCAATCCTGCCATATTGCGAATCTCTTCGTTTCGCTTTCGGTCAGCTATGGTAACGCCACACATTTTACGAAGAGATCGCATCTCCACTGCATTCAACTTGCTTTTATGCTTCTTCTGGCATACCCAGGTTTCGCTGCCATATAACAAAGTCGGTACCAACACTGCGTTATGTATTGCAAGGCGTGCACTCTTCACCACGCCTTGCCTTTTGACTAATGCATTCAGGGCACCATTGACTTTGTTTCCGGCAGCGACACGCCTATCCACATCTAAATCACATCTTCCATCCCGGCTGAAAGCACTCCCCAAGTATACAATTTCATTTACCTGTTCTAGACATTCCTGATTTACCCATATTTCACATTTCGTTCTCTCTTCGTCCTTTTCAAATACTAGAACTTTAGTTTTATTAGCATTCAAACGGAGACCTTTAATTTCACATTCCTCTTTCATACACGTGACTAATGCCTGCAGTTCTGCTTCTGATGGTGCAATAAGCACTGCATCATCAGCATACAGCAGACAATTAACTTTTATGTCACCCAATTTCACACCCAAACAGCTATCTTTCAGCTTCTGTAAACAGCTGTCGAGATACAGTATGAACAGCCAGGAAGACATGACACAACCCTGTTTTACGCCCGCTTGGACGCTAAACATGGGTGACAGGTCATGCCCTACCCGCACACAGGCTTTACAGTCATAGTAAAATGACTGCACAGCCCTTAACAATCGACCATCCACACCATATCCCGGCAACAGTTCCCACATTTTCTTCCTTATAACCTTATCAAATGCTTTCTCCAGATCCACAAAAGCACAGAAAATCCTCTGGTTAACACTCAGAAGCTTCTCCGTGATCATGCGGAGAGAAAACATTTGATCCGTGCATCCTCTTCCAGGTCTAAATCCGCATTGTGCCTCCCATAAGAATCTTTCCGATTTCTCTTGCATCCTGCGTGTCAAAACCTTCGAATAAACTTTACTTGCTAAACTGGTTAAGCTGATCGCCCGATAGCTCCCGCAGTCAAAATGTGAACCTTTACCTTTATATAAAGGCACAATGACCACGGATCGCCAATCATCCGGGACATCTCCCGTCCGCCAGCACAAATTGCACAGCAGATGAAAGCTGTCCCAGACGCGAGGCCCACCGTACTTGACCATTTCAGCAGTAACTCTGTCTAGTCCCGCAGCCTTACCACATTTCAAACTTCGAATCGCACGTTCAATCTCTTTCATGCTGATGACCTCAGTGTCATCGAGGTCCGTGTCTGGCGTGCCAGTCACGGCGTCACCCCCGGATCCTTCACTAAGATCATGACACGCATACAATTCTCTATAAAATTCACTCCATCGCTGCATGACGTCCGATTTTTCTGAGAGGACGTCATTGGTTCTCGAAAGCACTTTGTTCATTCTTAAAGCTGTCGCACCACTCCGGGACCTTCCAACCTCTTTCCAGAAGAGTTTGGAGTTTTCCCTAAAGTTGTGCGACAACCTCTCGTCCGCTTCTATTCTACACCTTTCACGTACTTCCTCAATCAATGTTTTCGCATGAACTTTCTGCAGCTTATATCTTTCTTTCATCTTCTCTCTCATATGCTCATCGTTACTAGAGGCCAAGTAGTCTAACCATGCTTTTTTCTTCTTTTTTACAGCTTCTTTCACTTCGTCATTCCACCATGCATCTGTTCTTTTACTACTACCTCTTTTTGTCGTACCACATACTTCTTCCGCTGCACTTACCATTCCATCCCTAAGGTTCTGCCATGTTCTCTCCACACATTCTTTCCTGCCATCGATGGTGTCAAGCTTTTCGGCTACCCTCGTGTGATATTTGTCCCTAGTATCCGCTTCCTGAAGCTTCCAGCTTCGGATGCGACAGACCGACTGTGGTTCTGTTACTGCCGTCCGGTGGCGCCAACCCGCGAACAAACCCCTAAATCTAGTAATTACTAGATAATGATCCGTTCCCAGGTCAGCACCCCTGAACACTCGTGTATCCATCACCTGTTTTCGCAGTCGGTCATCCACCAGGAACAAATCAATCATACTTCTCTCATTCTTTCTTTCTCTAGTGTACATATGGATTTTCCTGTGATTAAACATGGTGTTTGTCACAAGAAGACCCTTTTCCTTGCATACAGCCAGTATAAGCTTGCCAGCATCATTAACCCTTTTATCTCCAAACTTTCCAAGCACCGACTCGTATCCTGGTCGAGCGATACCTACCCATCCATTCAAATCACCACATACAACAGTTCTTTCGTTTCCCTTAACCAAATCTAGAACTTCTCTTACATTCTCCCAAAACTCCTCCAGCTCAGCCCTGGACGACGAAGCTACCGGCGCATAAACAGCCAAAAGGAATGACTTCGTCAGTCCCATTTTGAAGCGAACCCAGAGAAGTCTTGAGTTCACAACCTTAAGAATCAAAATGCAGATGCGCTGTCACCCATGAGGATTAAGACGAAATGCCTCGTTTCCAGTAAAAAGGGTCTCCGGTTCTCTACACTCACCATATAAAGAACAACAGCGTTAAGCTGCTATTTTACGCAGGTATTATGTGAGAGCGTGATCAAAGTCTAAAAAATCTGAGTATACATAGTATCATGATTTTAAGTGGTCATGATTCCAAAGTACATTTTATATAATTATATATTGTATACCTCAAGTATGTATATAATATTCGTCTTTGTTTTCGACAAATACAATAAATTTTTTGTTCTATTTATTTCTAATTTCTTCCAAATCGATTATTGATTACGCCATGAAAAACCAAAATGTCATTTTTCTTTCAACAAGTAATGTGGCCAGTACGATTAACATCGCGTTTGACATTTAAACAAAGAACATACATATAGAGAACACTTACCGACAATTATGATGAATATATTTGTATACGTGCAGCGGGTCATCAAAACGCCCAAATCCGCATTTACATTCTACAGCGCTAGTGCGCAGGTTATCCCCCCTTCAGCCTCGACGCGTTGCTTATACTTTCACTTTTCATTGTAGGGCATACCGTTGACTGTTATTCGGTTGCTTCCTTTAATTTACTGACACTGCAAATAAATTTTTATTCCTATGATATAACGTTTACTTTCTAATGTAGAACTCCAAAAACTTAGAACTATGTCACATTAGGCGTATGATGTTTGAAATGGCATAAGTTTTGTAGGTACGGTTAGTGATTGTGAAAATTATTGCTTTGAATATAAAGTAGAATTTACTTTAAGTTAGTTATAGAGTTACGATATTTCGTTATAATTGAAGAGGCTTTAGTTGTTCCGCTAAGAGAGATTCGGAGCCTTACGGACTCACGTTCGCGGGCGTTATGAAATCGAATTGACATGAACCTTTGTATGGGGATTGTTTTTATTTTTAACTAACGATTAAACGTGGTTTCGTTTGGAAACCTACTTTCGTTTCTTATCGTTTTTATGTAACATATTTTTCTTGTTGCAGCAGTCTAAAAATGGCGTTTGCCTGATAACACTATTTAAGCTTTTGATAAGAATGCTTTCATGACATATAATTATAATATTTTGTAATTAAATTTATAAGAATTTGAATATTTTTGTAAGTAATACCAACATATTAATATTATATTTTAAATATTGGAATAATAATATATTTTAAATGTCTTTGTTTTCGAATTATTTTATAATAAGATCCTTTTTGAAATAATAAAATGGTTTTATGAAGAGATATATTCATGAACCCACTTTAATTGTAATGCATTTTATTCAAATTATATTTTATTTCTTATTATGATGCATTTCAGCATTTTGTAAAATATTTAAATAAAATATTATATTTTTATATATTAATAGTTATATCGGGGATAATTACGGTACTAGTCCGGCTGCGGTCCAAACTAAATGTATTTTAGAAGGTTAGGGAGTTCAGGATATTTTTAAGACATTTGTTCTATTGCTTTCAAGATGTATTTTTTTTAAATTAATAACAATGCATCTGATTGCTGTGGCCCATAGGCATTTATATCAACATTTCATCAAGAATCTTTATGCAGATACCTTGTCATCCCTAAAAAAAGTAAAGTAAAGTAAAGTTACAGCCTATATACGTCCCATTGCTGAGCACAGGCCTCCCCTCATTTATGAGAGGGTTTTAGGGCGGGGAAGTGTCCGCCGCGCTGCCCCAATGCGTGTTGGTGAACTTCACATGTCTTAAAAATATTTTTTATCTTATTCATCAGACATGCAGGTTTCCTCACGATGTTTTCCTTCACCGCCGAGCACGTGGTAAATCAGCACTTAAAATCGCAATTAACAATTTCATTGGTGCCGGCGGGGATCGAACCCGGGTTACTCGCGTTCTGTTATATTACAGCGAGCGTTAACCATCTGAGCTACCACGGCTCTATCCCTAATATCCCTATAAAACTATTATGAAATGACTCGTTTCTGGTCAAAAAGGTCTTCGGTTCTATACACCTACCATAAAAAATACAACATAGCAATAAGCTGCTATTTTACACTGGTATTCTGTGAGGGCGTGGTAATCCCCCGGTCCATTCGTGCTTTTTTATTATGAGCCTCTCTCTCTTGCTTGAGACACCCAACAGTACTTTGAATGGTAAGTAATAGGTTCTTTAAAATGCCGGCAACGCTCTTACAATAACCCTGGTGTTGCAGTTTTTCATGGGCGGTGGTAGTCACCCTAATATTTAAAAAATAATTAGCACCTAATTAATCGATATTGCATAATATGAAATTTAGATGCAGTCATATTTCCCCGTAAAAATCGCGGCGTGGTCAAAACGAACCGTATCACGTTATATTTTAGTAATTTTAATACGAAAATTTAAGATGGCCCACTTGCAAGGAAGGTGACTCAGTTAAAAACAGTTGAAACATTATAAGACCGCCTCTCACACCGAATGGGAGTTCGTTTAATAAAAAATAATTAATATTTTCGTTTTCTTATTATTATTGAATGTGTAATGGCGGTGTAAGAGTATCTATCACACCATATCATTCCGCGGGTGCTGTAAGAGGCGACAGAGCAAAGCAAACCAGGAAAAGGGCAGCGTGTCTGTCTAATACCAAAAGTAAACTGTGGTTTTTATTCTGATAAGTTGTAATAAATTGTGTAATATTAGAAAAGTGTTATTTGCCAGAATATGTAATGATCACAATAAAATATTTTTTTTAAAAAGAACGAAGAACCTCCTCCCACACTAGGATTTTCTCCTGTATCGTGGAAGCAGTTTACGAACATAAATTGCACAAGGACAAACATCCAGACCTGGATCAATTATTTGTAGGCCATACAAATACTTGTTCCATGCGGGATTCAAACCCGCTTCCCCCAGCGCTAAGTTACTGCGCCATGGAGCCGTAAGTATTCAAAAGAATACTTCAGTGGATTGCCATTACAGGTACCGAAGGAAAGATGAAGTAGGAAAGGACTTGCACGAACTTCAGATCAGAGTGTGGCAGAAGTTGGCTCCGGGCAGAGCTAAGTGGCGTTTTTTACTGTCAGAGGCCAAGACTCATTTTAGGTCACTGTGGCACTTTTGATAGTTAGTTATATTGTATTTAATTAAAGAGTAATAATTGCAAGAAATCGTACATACTTACATTTTTAAATCCTCATATTTCATTTCTTGTGATTTGAGGAGTTTTTTTCTTTATTACACATGTTTAAAATAATGTAACTGACAGTTTTGAAAGTAGTTACTCAAATAGGATGCAGGTAAAAAAGCTACCTCTAAATATCAAATGCGATAGGTTTTTTTTTATTACGTATTGTAATCCTTGCACCGAATTCCTTTCGGTACCGTTACCATTACATCCTACAGAAGTCCAGTGCGGAACATATGCTTCCCACATTGATTGTTCATAGATGGGATAATAGGCATAGTTGCCGCGTTTTGGAAGCGGGTTGACAACCGCAGTTTTTTTATTTCTTTTGTCGTTATAAGAAAAACGCTGCTGCCCTATGTTTTCCTCCTGATTCGACACCCACGGGATGATATGGGGTAGTGGATATTCTTACACTGCCCCTACACCGAATTCCATCCCTATTCTATAATACCATGCTACATGACGCTACGGTGTAAATGTCGGCCGTTCGTTGTCATTCGCGGATGTATCGATACCGGATTCAGGATCCGTCTTCCCATTCGCTTTCATGCGCTCACTTTCTTTCAACTCAAACATGTTGCTACTTGTAATAATCCAAGTTTAATTCGTAGTCATTTCACGATTATTTTAATTAAAACTTATTTTATAATAGGGAAGAAATTAAATTAATTTTAAATATAAAATAATTTTAATATTTTAAGTAAAGTATGTCAAGGATAATATACATCTTCGAGGAAACAAACTAAATGAATCCGCACTTTACCGTGCACTCATTTGCTTGGAAAAATTATTTATTTATTTATATGGATCTCCAACAGTTGTACATATTAAATTACTTCTAACACATGCTTTACATCTATAAATTACAATGTACTACCAATTATAGGAAAACACATCATTCTAAAACAATAGCAGTGTTTATAATTTGCCTAATTTAATTGTAGATTGAAATTCTTATCATTAAACCTAATTGTCTTAAAGTAGATAATGCAATAATTTTCTTTAAATCAAACTCATAATTACCAGAAATTCCAGCTATAAATATTAGTTATCCAGATAATAATAATAATTAAAAAATATATCAATTAATAATATATTAAATGGAATTAATAAGTGGTAACACACAGTGGTACCAGGAATGGTAGTTGAAAGAAAAATAAGTTTTACGAACAAAAGAAAGTTAATAATTTTTGTAACATAAATAAAAGTTAAGTTTAGCATAATGTCGTTATATTTTTTCATAAAAAGTGTGATCCCGTCACAACCAATGTTCAGTGTTGCTATGTTTTTTACACATTCATTGTATACGCGTGATTATCAAAAGTAAAGCTGTATATTTGTGGATCATAAGGAATATTCTGACGAGTGCAATTAGCTTTTATTTTATGTTCCAAAATTTCGGATTTTTTTATAGCTACCATGAAGACGAGGTATTTGATGCACCCTCGTAATCATCAGGTTACAAAAGCTGACAATGTTTTTTATAGGATAAGGGTGACAAACGAGCACACAGTCCACCTGATGGTAATCGGATGCTTAGGACCAGATATATGTAGATATATCCTCAATTAAGAGTCAAAATGCAGGTGCGCTGTCACCTCTGAGAATAAAAGTGGAATGCCTCGTTTCCAGAAAAAAGGGTCTCCGGTTCTCTACAATCGCCATGCGAAATACAGCAACATTAAGAGATTTGCATAGGCGTCGATTAGCCGATATGAAGAATCGACGTTCCGGGAAGTCTGCAGTCTCTGAACAAATACAGGGTCGCCCCCGTCACTGCATCAGATTTGCTAAACTACAAATTCTGGCTAAAGAATACCGATTACTTCCTAGAATGGTTTGCGAGGCTATTGAAGTCAAAACACATCCTAATTTCAATAGAGAAGATGGCTGGATACTATCTGCATGGGATTCTATAATTAACAAAATTAAATCCCAACCCAAGCGTACAACTGCAAAACTTCAATATACTATAAATTGATATTGCGTAGATCGGAACAAAAATTTATAATTTTAATCTAGAGGTACGAATAGCTTTGGTTCACTACTCGTATGACAATGGGACGTCGAACATCTCAGGACCCCCGTGACCATGTGTGCTGTAAAGTACTGGAAACGTCGGGAATGTAATATTAGTTAATATACGCGATAAAATCCTTAAAAAATAGTTTTATTTAAATGTGTGGTATTCGCGTAAATAAAAGAAATCATTATACTAACTGTCTTAATTTTTAAACCATAATATATTAGTAGTTGTGAAGTGCCGTTTGATGACAAAAATAGTTGAGCGAGTTGTTTCACCAAACCTGATGAACTTCCAAACGGAATAAGAAATTTATAGCTTAGCAAACGGCGAAGGCTCAGGTATAAAACTGTCAAGAAGCTAGAGTTGTCTTGACCTAGAAATTTGCCTACGTTTTGAGGACTTACCAACGATTTTATTGTTTCTGAATTCTTTAGATGATTTTTCCTACATTCAAGTATCCTAGTGGTTAGTGCTTCTATCTACATATGTCGTCTTAATCCTGAGCTCTGTGCTGGTATCCTCGTAGTCTAAACTAACGTTTGTGCCGCAGAATAAATTATTGATTTTAGGCTTTGAATGTATAACTTTTTTATATAGTAACAATGATAATCGATTACACAGTCCAATGGTAAGTGAAGGCAGTGTTACATACACATCCACATAAATCCTCAATTAAGAATCAAAATGCAGATGCATTTTCATTAAGGTATTTGATAGAATGCCTCGTTTCAAGTCAAAAAGTCTTAAGTTCTTCACACCCATTTTACAAAACACAAAAGCATTAACCTGCTATTTTACGCTGGTGTTCTGTAAGAACGTGGTCTTCCTCCAGTCGAGCCAACGAATTCGTACTACATCCATAATGTAGTTGCAGTACAGCCCTACCACGTACAAACCAGGCATGTGTTATAAAAAAGGCGGTTATGAGTTATGGAAATAGTTAAAGGCTTAATAGGAGGACTTATAGTTGGCAGAGCCATACTGCAGCCAAATTATGGTTGTAGCACGAATAGTTCAGTATCACGCTCTCGCAGAATACCAGCGTAAAATAGTAACTTAATGTTGCTGTGTATTATATAGTGAGTGCAAAGTTCCGGAGACTCTTTTCACTGGAAATTGCAGCTATATTATGGTGCGATTTCCATGCTGCAGCTATATTATGGCTGTAGCACAAATGGGTCGGCTAAACAGGAGAAGGAAAACGTTCTCATAGAACATTAGCGTGAAATAGCAGCTTAATGCTGCTGTATTTCCTATGGTGAGTGTTGAGAACCGGAGACTTGAGTTGGAAACGAGGTATTCCATCTCAGTCCTCAGGGGTGTTAACGCATTTGCATTTTGGTTTCTAATCAAGGATAAATGTAGATGTCTATGGGCCACAGCATTCACCTACTATCAGGACTATGCGCTCGTTTATCACCCATTTTATATAAAATGAAAACATAAATTTAACCATCCAGTTTAAGCTGGATGACTAGGGTAGCATCAAACGTGCGACACCTGTTTCTAAACTTGTTAATCTGCCTTCCTAGCGCACTAATTATAACAATTTTCATTTTATAACGTTAAAGATACGACTCCAGCTGTAGACTTTTACAGGCTACTAAACAAAAGAAGAATTTTCGCTTCGAGTTGCATATTGAAAACGTGTAGTGTATGTGTAGTGATATTTATTATACGTCGTAAAGCCATGCTGCAGTTATATAAGTAGTAAAGTTGTAGCACGACTGGGTCGGCTTGACCGGGGAAAGACCATGCTCTCATAAAACGCTCTCACAAAATACCAGCGTAAAATAGCAGCTTAATGTGGCTGTGTTTCGCATGCTGAGTGAAGAGCACTGGTCCCTCTTTACTGGAAATGAGGCATTTATCACGGGTTACATCTTAGTTCTCACGGGTGACAACGCATCTGCATTTTGATTCGTAATTGAGGATAAATGTAGATGTCTATAGGCTACAGAATCCACTTACCATCAGGTGGACTGTGTGCTCGTTTGTCACCCAATCTTATGAAGAAAAAACATGGACCACAGCAAGGCTGCTTCCACTATACTTAAATTGGGGATTTATAAGAAGTTTTAATATTTTTATTTACACTTTAGGTAACTACCGAAACGACTTAAGTAGACACAAGTTACATTAATATACGTCGTTTATATATTAAATTAATATACATATACTTCATAAATCGTATTTACGATCTCTGTTTTATAATCGGTTTCCTTCCTCGCACAACTTCCTCGTGTAATCGACTACCAGTAGAGATTTTTCCGGACCGGTACGACTTAGAGATCTTCAAGTAAAGAACCATTTTAAAAGGCTGACAACACATCTGCAATTCGCCCTGGTGTTGCAGTTGTTCATGGACGGCGGTAATCACTTACCATCAGGCGAGCCGTATGCTAGTTTGTCCCATCTCCTATTAAAAAAAATCTGTGCCGTGTTTAGCGGCGTAAGAGAATCCACTACCTTCATTCTATAGGCATCGTAAACTGCGACGGAAGGAAGCTGAAACAGGAGTTTGACAACGGAATCTTCTTGATGACATTTGAAAGTAATAAAAACTACGGCCGTCGACCTGGTTGCCAAGCGTGGCTACTATGGCATAATCACTCTTTGTTCATTGATCAACTTTGGATATTCTGTAATGATTATGAATTAATGCATGAGGTGAAATTAACACACTGCCTTTCAGACTTACTATTTATTATTACTTAATTTAAATAAGCGATAGTAAACGATTACGATTATAACGAAGTAAGAGAGATTATAAGTAATGTTTAAGCGTATATTAAATTTATAGTAACTATATAATAATGTCATAATTAATCGATAACAACTATACCGGAATACGGACCGGTTGGTTACGTACCGACTCTACTGACGACGTAATAAACTTCTCACCTAAAGACGCGAGATCGAAAAACTATCCGCAAATCATAAGTCGACGCAAAAACTCGGTAACTAGTTTGTGAACGGACACGTTCTCTACTGCCCTACTACAAAAACCTAAAAATGGGGGGTTGGCGGACAATCGCCGTTGCATAAGCGCGCGAAACTTCAAATGTCGGTCAACGGGTTGCGTAAGAGAGAAAGGTTGCATAAGATGCAGCCAGCTTAGAGCGGCACGAGATGAGTCGCTTGCGCTACCACAAAGAATAAGTTAAGTAAGAATAAGTTTTATTTCGAAGGGAGTTTTATATTGTGATTTTACTTGATTTACATTTAATTCTGATTAATAAATACATAATTATTTATTTTCGTGATTCAATACAATACTCTTATAATGTAGTAATCTTTATTGTACATTAGTTTTAAGCGTGGTAGAACCATTTTACAGCTATATAATGGTTACTGGACGAATGGGTCTGCTGGACCGGGGTAGGACCACGCTCTTCAGCATATCAGCGTAAAATAGCAGCTTAATGCGGCTGGGTTTCGTATGTGATGAGTGTAGAGAACCGGAGTGCCTTTTTACTGAAAACGAGGCATTCCATTTTAGTCCTCAGGGGTGACAATCTACCTGCATTTTGATTCTTATTCGAGGATAAATGTAGATGTCGATGGAATGAAATAAAAAGAAATTGCCTGCAGGCCATCCGTGGAACTTTCCGCAACTTCAATATCAAATCGTTCCAAATTTCATCTATCATGAGAGTTTGACGTTTTATTTTTAGTTCATAATTTTGAAAAACTACGTTTTTTATTTTTATTAAAATTGAATATTTCACGAAAAAATCAACCAATTTTCATATGACTTATGGAAACTAACGCAAGTTTTTCAGCTTATCAAAACAATCTATAATTTAAAAAAATAGTTTCTTAGAAATATTTCCAGTTATTTTGAAAAAAAAATTGAGTCACACACACACACACACACCCACACACACGCACACACACACACCCACACACACACACACGCACGCACGCACTCACGCACGCACGCCCTCACGTATGCATATACACACACACACACACACACTCACTCACTCACTCTTTCTCACTCTCTCTCACACACACACACACACACACACACGCGCGCGCGCGCGCGCGGGCTCACACGCACCACGCACGCACGCACGTACGCACGCACGAGCGCACGCACTCCATCACACTCGCACGCACGAGCGCAAGCACTCCCGAACGATATTATCATCAGGTAGAACCGTGTGCTCGTTTGCTACCCTTACTCTATAAAAAATACAAGGAAAGATTATCATATATAACTAAAATAAACAAATATTGAGAGGAAAAGTAAATAAAAGGCGGCCTTATTGCTACATACAAATATCTTCCAGACAACGCAAAAATATTAATTAAATTAAAATAAGAGAAAAATATTAAAGGGTAAGGTGTGCTTAGGATACTAACTTATGCACTAAATAAAACAAGTGGTAAACTTAAAAATTTTGTTCAACCGACTTCACTAAATAAAATGAGAACATCATCAATGTAGTCGAAGTCAATTAAATACGCATTATTAAGGATAACTCATAAACTACTGATCAGATCTTGATCAAATTAGCACATTTGAAGCACCAGCTTTCAAATAAGAATTATCAAAATATGGAAAAAAGTTATGAGGTAACACACATAAAAAATACAGTCGAATTGAGTATGTCCTCCTTTTAAAGTTGGGCAAAAAGCAGCAAAGAGCGAGAAATTACTGACATAATCTTTTTTATTAAAAAAAGGTAATAGTATAATAATAATATATTCTTATAAAGTTATAATATATTCTTATGAACTGGGAGCCGTGGTAGCTCGAACCATCTGAGCTACTACGCTCGCTGTATGTCGCGGCACCAATGATTTTATGTGATGTGTAAGGACGCAATTATATGTGCTAAGAGGCAAGATGTCTATTACACTATATATACAAGCCCTTGTTTTTTCCTTTCTCTTTTTTTTTACGTGGAAAAATGCCTACGCATACCCGCCTCGCGGGGGCATTGACGGGTTATGTCGGTCGCGCACCGACTAGAACCCCATAGTGTTCCACTTTCGTCGCATATAAACTGGACCACGGGAACGCTTTCGCACACATCCCCGGCCCCACCAGCGCCGGCCGTCCCATCGCGACACCTCTTCGGGAGGCCCCTACTCCTCCCCCATCTCCTTCTCAGGTAAGGCACACCAGAACACTTGGAGCATCCTCCTTCGCGGTCTCCAACTTCAACGTTATACAAGCCTAAGGGCGTGTGATCACAGACAGCATGGCATGGCACAGCGTGGCAAGACACTTATGTACACCGAAGGATCTTGTGGCATCCCGCGGCATGCCAAACAAGTCAAGACGCGCTCGTGTACCGGGCGCTAGCGCTATTCTCTGAGATTGCCACTGCAACGGGCTAGACTCAACCTTGTTTCAATTACTTAGCAGTCACATTCCTTTAGCAACATGAAGTAACTTATGCGTCACGTGATGCAGCGGCGAGCCGCGGTATCCCATGGAATGTCGTGACGTGCCTTTGCACGCGGGACGTTTCGTTCTATTCGTGTTAAAATAAAGAAATGTCAGTGTTAAACTCATTAAAATAAGTTCGAAAATCTTTTGTCCATAAAAAATCCACTGACATGCCGTACCGTCTGTGAGCGCAAGCTCTAATCCTATCCCCATAGTCGTATTTAAATCACATGAGTAGATATACGGAATCACGTGGTTTAAATCAAAGATTTAAATAGTTAGATGCGCCCTTACCATAGTATGACCACTCCGAAATGTGTCCATTCTCAAATGAGTGAGCTCACTCATTCGCAATCAGTGCTCATTTGTGCGACAGAGAAAGTAGTATACACAATTTCTGTAGGATAATAAGAGATGAGACCATTGCATTAGTGTGCGCGCGTCAGCGTCTTGCAAACGAACACACCCAAAAATGATGCCACAGTTTTCAAGATGAAGGCGCATCTAACTATTTAAATCTTTGGTTTAAATGGCGTTTGTTGTGGCGTGCGGCGCAAGGCGTACCGATTACGTTTGGCATGCACTTTGAACAGCCGGCGAACTTGTTATTTTTCTAAATTGACCGGTATATGTTCATTACAGGACATGGGACTCCAATATAGAGGATTATCATTAGTCAGCGTTGGTATAAACAAGATTATTACCATTTTTTATATAGAATAAGAAGGACAAACCAGCACACAGTCCACCTGATGGTAAGTTGACGATTGTGGTCCATTTACCCTCGATTAAGAATCAAAATGCAGATACGTTGTCACCCCTGAGGACTAAGGTGGTATGCCTCGTTTCCAGTAAAAGGGTCTCCGGTTCTCTATACTCACCATACGAGACACAGCAGCATTAAGCCGCTATTTCACGCTAATATTCCATGAGAACATGGTTCTTCTCCTGTTTAGCCGACCCATTTGTGGTAAAACCATAATATAGCTGCAGCATGACTCTACCATGTATTAAATTGTAATGATTCCGTTTAGGTATGTCCTATAGTCGCCCGTTAAGATACCCACGAGCTGAAACTCGGTGATGGCTTGCTTACGCTGTCAACACTCGATCAGAATGCATAGTTAATAAAATATAACTTGGTTTTGAAATTCGCTTTCACAACTTTCATGGCGTATCGCTATTACTCTTTATAATTTCTCAAGCTACGAGCGTTGCTCAAATTAAGATAGGGCACGTCCATAGCGCGGTGCTATCGCATACGTGTCTCTTTCAACGCACATCACACGCATATTGGTTTTGATTTTATAATTACGAACTTGCAGACGTTGTACCCTTTTCAGTAGATGGCACAACACGGTTGAACTCCAGACATTTTCCAGTGTAAATAAAATTTATTTATATATTAACCACAGCGTCATATATTGGGCCCAGATTGTTTGCCACTTAAGTAAAATATTTTCTGAATATGAGTAATTTTGATCATTAAATATAGAATTTATTAAAGATTTGACTACAGCGTCACCTATTGCATTAAACAGCAAGAACATGTCTAAGCAAAATATGCTATTCACACAATATATGATGCACATATGAATTGGTGAAATCTTTCCGAAGTCACACGATCACTAACAGACGTAGGTACTAACAATTAAAGGTACCAGAAAATATATTACTATTATTGTAAATATTTTTTATAGAAATGAAAACAAAATAAATGAATAGCACACAGTCCAACTGATATATTTAAATGAATGCTGTGACGACTAATTAATATTAAAAATTATTGATATAATTAAATAATAATTATAATTGATTAATAACCTACAATCTACTAGCAATCTATCCCGGCTTCGCACGGGTGATATTTTGATTCCAAAAAGCCACCTATGTTTCAATTATGTCTATGAACTTTGCAGAAGTGCAAGCTATACTATGACAAAGTTTTACCGCAATCTGATGAACGGTATGGCAGCACATAAAATACAAACAAACAAAAATTATTTTTATATATTAGATTGTATAAACGAAAATTATGTTTTGTTATATAATTTACGAAGTAACATACCATTTCGAAGTATCAATCTTCCTTTCTTACTTTAAATTTTTGAGTTATTTAAAACGTGGCCAGCGGTGGTAGAGCCACGCTTCAGCTACTCGTATATTATGGTTGTAGCACGAATGGGTCGACTCGACCGGTGAAGAACCACGCTCTCACAGAATACCAGCGTAAAAAGCAGCTTAATACTTCTTTGTTTCGTCTGGTGAGTGTAGAAAACCGGAGAAATATTTTTACTGTAAACGAGGCATTCCATCTCAGTTTTCAGGAGTGACAACGCATCTGCGTTTTGATACTTAATCGAGGATAAATGTAGATGTCTATGGGCCTCAGAATCCACTTACCATCAGGTGGACTGTATGCTCGTTTGTCAGCCTTATTCTATATAAAAAATATAATAAAATTTATTTAAATATATACATTTCAAAATCTAGAAATACTTCGAATCCATGCATTAGGACAGTGCTTCAGACTCTTTCCTACTCCAAAACACTCTCAATGTTTAGGAATATACTGATAAAGTAGAGCTATGCCTTTTTATCACAATAGGATTAAGTACTTTTTATTTAGTTTCAGTATTTGCAATGCTGCGTTCCGGTCTGAAGTGTATAGAGAGCCAATAATATAATTAAATAGTATAAATACATGTTGTAAGGCATTCCATATTAGCTCACTGACGTGACAATGCATGTGTAACCTCCTTTGTTCGAAGTTGACTGCTGGAGTTTGTTACTCTAATCCATGGACTGCAACATAGAATACTATAATACACAATAGAATGGCTGTCAACTTTATTTTGTACGAGGTTTGGCGCCGCCAAACCGATTCGCTGTGTTGACAGACTGAATAAATTTACACATCTTAGACTTTTGATTAATGTTCAAGATCATCATTAAAAAATCGTTTAAATTTCAATACATATTTATTTATAAATAGCGTGCAATTTGGCATTTTTTAAATAATTTGCATGCGAAATTTGGAAACGATTGTAACGTCAAAACACATCTCGTGTTGAAATTTATACGTGTGAATTGACGTGTTAGTGACATTTTAGTGGCTAAGCGGACTCCGCCCACTCCCCCGTTCTATGATGTATGTATTATAGTATTCTATGGACTGCAGTAATTGAGTAAGCTCGTTAGTAGTAAGTTCGATGCAGGAGTGTCCAAACTTGATTGTGAATGTGGTCTCTCTTACATAGGACAAACAAAAAGTGCCATAAAAATCCGTGTGAAAGAACGTATCGCTGATGTAAAGCACCGACGCTCCAGAAAGTCCGCAGTATGTCAACATGTTCAATAACGTCCCAACTATTAAATCAGTTTTGATAGACCACAAATACTCGCAAAAGAACATTAATTTCTTCTAAGGTGATTCACAAAGCTATTGAAATTTAAAAAGAACATCCTAATTTCAAATAATAATATAATGGCTGGGCGCTACCAATATCCTTGTGATCCCATAATTAATAAAATTAAATCCAAACTCAAGCAAACTACTGCAAGACTTCAAGATACTGTAAGTTCGTTCTGCGTAAAGCAGAGCGCCTCCCGCCCTGACAATGGGCGCTAGAAAGTGCCCGACACGCAGAGAATTAAAAAAAAAATTCAACGCGATAATATCCGTAAAATTAGTTTTATTCCAAGTCTGTTTGTCGATTCAGTTCCATTTATATAAAACATAATCAGAAATTAAGTATTGGTCTACATTGCATCTTAATACAGTCGCATTTTTCACGCCACTTGACTTCCGTTCGCGCGAAGATATATTGTTGTTATTCTAAGAAAACTACTCTTTATATATATGACATTCAATATATAAATGGTGACAAATGAGGTTACACTTGACTTGACTGTGTTATTATAGAAGTATGTAAGGGTGACAAAAGACCTGATCTGATGGTTAGTTTTTCCTGTAGCCATCGCCAGCTACATTTCGATTAGTGGTGGTTAGTGGTAACGGCCACGGCATCCAGGCCTGTCATGCACTCTGGCAACGCGTAAACGTACTGAGCTCTCAGTCTTTCTCAGACGGAAACCAGCTCAGCCCCTGTACTCCGGCAGTGCCACAACTTGATCGTTATCTTGAAATTGGTGACGCCCTCGCCATCTTGTTCGATCTCATCGGTGCATTCGAAGCCAGGGATGAACGGTGTCTTGGGCGGGGAATCGATAGCATCTTGATGTACAAATTACTATATATATACATAACCTTTACCGTTTTGAGTCCAGCGAAACCACTAAGAACGACAGCATGCATCTCCTTAGGCGTTGAGCTCTCTTTTTCTTTCTCTTCTGTGGCCTTTACTGGTGTCTCCTCTGGAGGAGTTTTGGCGGTTCCCTTTTCAGTGGGGGTCTTTCTGGCGCTGGGGCCGATAGAGTTTCTGTACCTTCCGTTATGTCTGCTAAGTTGAGGGTTAATATGAGCGGATAACGGACGTGCTGAGAATGAGCCCGGGTAAGTTAGTGCAGTATGGCGGAAGTCGACAGAGACCACTCGTCTCGGAACGAATCGATTAACGAGTAGAATCAAAACGCACATGCATTGTCAGCCCTGAGAACAAAGATGGAATACCGTTAGGATTTTGTTACGCACCATATGAAACGTAGCAGCATCATGCTGCATTTTACGCTAGTATTCCGTGCGACCATGGTCCTCCCCAGTTGGCTCGCAACCCATTCGTGCTACAACTATAGCTGCAGAATGGCTCTAACACGTTTAAAATTTATATTAATTGCTATAATATTGAAGGAAAATTTGCAGCATTGCAGTTTTAATAAAAAAATAATTGCATTATATGCTAAAAATTGTCAAATAAAATAGCTTTCTGCCTACCACCATGTCCATTTCGCTAACATACGAGTAGACATTAAGGTTGTGAGAGGGGAGGAACGTAGGTTACTCCTCGTCTTTGTGCCCCCACTTTTGCTGTCATTTGCCACTACAACTATTAATAATGAATTAGTATATGTCAGCTATTTTAATCGGATTATGTTTTGAACTTTATTAAATTTAGATTCTGATTCTGATTGCCCTTAGTTTAGACGGTTCGACGGCGATGAGGACTGCGGCTGTGAATCCCATATGTTGCAAATATTTGTATGGTCTAACAAATAACTGTTCCCGGTCTGGATGTTATTCCGTGAAAAAATTATGTATGTAAACTGCCTCCGGGATGCAGGAGAACATCCTAGTGTGGGGTAACGGTATTTGAAAAAAAGTTTACAATAAAGAAGATATCAAAATGAACCGTATTGCTAATATTTAATTTTCAACATCCTTATATGCTATAAGAGTAATAAGAGTCGAAAGCCGCACTGTTTGGAATATGCCATGATATGCCATATGATAATAAAAAAATCCAATAAAAAGATAACTCTTCCCCGAGGTTTTTATGTCCTTCGTTAGGCTATTTATATGAATTTAGTAACTAGGACTGCATAAACACGCGCCGGTCCACTGCTTCGGTTGAACATTCGACCGCGGTGAAATTCGTCGCTGCTACACCCGGTGTCCTTCGCGTCGCTTTCCATTGCACCGCCTAGCTTTTATGTTTGCCTTATTATCTTTCTTAGCAGCTGTTTGAGGTTCCCACTTATTTTCATAACTTAATTAACACGCATACTATACTCATTTGGAAAAATTGTGGGGGGGGGAGTGAGAGGGTCGAGGCATATCTTAGGACATTCCACCTGAGGGAAAGGGAGGGTAGAAAAATCTCTATAATCGTATATGGGGAAGGCTGCAATAAATATTGACTGGCACCACATGAACACACTGCGTTGACGTTTCAACCAAGCTCTGAAAATAAAAGAACGACGCACCAGCACTGTGTATATTTTTATTAACCTACCTACTTGCAATTATTGTGCATAATATCTAATAAAAAATAAATAAGACCACTCTGAATAATATTTCATGAATAAATAAACACATGATAGATATTGAATTATTGTTAAGTTCTGAAAAGCACCTTTTTTCACTCATTGACTCAGTCGCTCATCAAAACACTACATACTAGAAAAATTGAAAATTGGAAATTTGGCATTATGGTAGGTAATGAAGCGATTACTAGAAATAATAATAATATGAATACAATCAAGGCCTGACTTATATAATAATAATACTATTAAACGAGCAATTCTTGTATATATATATATATATATATATATATATATATATATATATATATATATATATATATATAAATATATTCTGGATCTCGGAAACGGCTCCAACGATTTTCATAAAATTTAGTGTCCAGGGAGTTTCGGGGATAATAAATCGATCTAGCTAGGATTTATTTTTAGAAAATGTCTTTTTGTCCGTGTTTTTAGGCAATGAAAAACTGCTACAATATCGTTAGAATAAGAAGGTAAATTTTGACAGAATGTTAGTGATAATAAATAGCTTAATTGGTATAATGGTCGGTCACAGAATCGTAATACCCCGGTTCGAGCCCAGACCGACCGACCGACTTTTTTTTAACTTTTTTTTCATGTTCCTTTCTTTTTTGAGAAAATCTATTTTTTCGAGCCCTTTTTTTAGTATTTTTTAAAAACACGAAAATTTAAATTAAAATAATTGCACTCATGATTTTTTATTCAAATAACCAGTTCCGTTTTTTCTGTTATGTCGCTAAGATCAAAAAATTTTATTTATATTTCATCAGTATGTAATTTGTATCTAAATATAATTTCCAAAACACACGAATTAAAAAAAATCGAGCGAAAAATACCGAGCAAAGCTCGGTCAACCAGGTATACTAATAATAATATGAATACAATCAAGGACTGACTTATAATAATTAAAAAATACTAATAAAAAATCTGAAAAAAAAAACATACTAATGTGTTATAATTTTTTGACACTTCTCTACACACACTAACAACTTTGTCGACATAGAATTCTAATATCATTAATTTAAAAAAAAACAGTGAAGCGTAAACGCATGTCGAGGGTTTATTGCGTTTCCACTTCACTGTTTTCTTTTCTCAAAAATTTATACTATCACACCAAAAATTACTGTGAAAAGGTGGCCAAGTTCGGTAAAAACGACGTCCGGGATTATGATAGTATGTTATCATCTTGGTGTCTCCATATCTATTCCACACATACGTTTTTGTTTAAGTTATATAATTGAAATTTGGAATATATGTTGTATGTGTGTCTTATACGTGGTAGCTATATTATGGTTGTAGCAAGAATGGGTCAGCTTAATGCTGCTGTGTTTCGTATTATGAGTGTTGAGATTCAAAAACCCTTTTTTACTGGAAATAGGCCCTTAAGGCCTAAGAGGCATTCAATCTTAGGCCTCAGGGGTGACAACACATCTGCGTTTTAATCGAGGATGAATGTAGAGATGTCGCGACTCCCCAGTAATCCGTATATCTCGCCTGTACAACAAGCTCACCAAAAATGTACCCGACCTTGACGCTCACCATGATACCCTTGTTCAATTTATTGCCAAACTAACGCATGTTGACGTACGTTAAACTCCAGTTGCACAATTAACTTTTATTTCTTTATCATTATATATATATATATATATATATATATATATATATATATATATATATATATATATATATATATATATATATAAACGGTCTTCGGTTCTCTACACTCAATATACGAAACATAGCAGCATTAAGCTACTATTTCACGCTGGTATTCCGTGAGAGCGTGGTCCTTTCCCGGTCGAGCCGACCCATTCGTACTACAACTATACTACTAATATAACTGCAGCATCGCTCTACCATGTGTAAAATATAGATATAACACAAAGCATGCTGTGATTGCCCATAAATATAAGAGCATTTAATCATGTAAAATTTATAATGCTGTAATGTAACCAAACATTAATTGCTGTTTCTTATGTTGGCAATCCAAATAAAAAAAGTCTATGGGCCACAGCATCCACTTACCATCAGGTGAACTGTGTGCTCGTTTGTCAGCCTAATTCTATTTTTAAAAAGTTTAAGGATTTATTACCACTTTAATATAATTGATTTCCGCAAATTAACGCCTGATTCTATTATTAATGTCAGTAATGCTGGCGGTATCAACTCGTTTTCCTCGCGTACATACAGGGAGGCTGCAAGGCCTACCACCTGGTACACACTTACAGCCTATATGCATCCTATTGATAGGCACCTGACTCCTCTAATTTCTAAGTCAGCTTTAGGGGGAATGACCGACGCTGCCCCAATGCGTGTTTAACTTCAAATCTCCTCCATTTTTTTGACATGCAGGTTCCCTCAAGATTTTGTTTTTTTTCACCACCGAACACGTAATATATCAGCACATTAAGTTTTATTAACGATTTCATTGGTGCCGGCGGGGGTCAAACCCGGGTTGCTACTGTGAAATGTACAGCGATCGTAATATAATATAGGGAGTATAATATTATCTTATAAGGTACGTGAGGGTAACATGGTCACGTTAAGCTTTGCCACCCCATAAAACCAACAACACAAAGACATGACAAAAACAACGACAAAAACACAAAGTCGTATACTGTAACTAATATATTAAGAAAATAGTAGTAAACAAGCTTTGGCAATAATTAGGAACGAAGAATAATTAAAAACGTAACTACACTAGGCCATACTAAAATCGACTGCATATTTACTATAATGTCAATTGTCAAAATGGCGTCAATTAAGCATCGCCCTTTTGACCCTTTTGTATTTTATTGACCGATGAAGAACTATCGTATCACAGAGTCTTCTATGCAAAACAGGACAGTAGTTTTCGAGTAACAAGAAAGTGACCGTATTAACTGAATGAACATATTACCCTCATGTACTATATAGTATATTATCATAATATGTTAAGGCAATGTACAACCTTCATCATCATCATCAGATTGTGGCATTTACAATTGGACATAGACCTCTCTTAAAGTGGCCAAACTTAATTCGTTATTCAGTTTTACACAAGCAGTTACCACCAGCTGCCTAAAGGGATTCCGAAACCGTTAAGCGGCTACAAGCAAGAACTTAGATTTTTACTCGAGTCAAACATGCTTGATCATTTACCATTTTTGCTTGATGGGGTCAACGCCTACGTGCTAGTTCTTTTCTCGCTTTAAGGCTAAGTAACTATAGCCATTCAGCGAGGAAACGCGGCCAGTATACTTGGCACTGTACCGTAGTTACCAATAGTAGTCCCGCTCCGTATTCTTGCTGATTACTTATAGGACTGTATTACAATTAAACTTTATAGTTTTAGTAATTTTTATTATGATAATAAATACTGTAAATAATAACTTATATTATCTTAATATATATAAATTACGTATCACGTTGTTTGTCCGCGATGGTCTCCTAACTACTTAATCAATTTTAATCAAATTTGCACATCGTGTGCAGTTTGGTCCAACTTGAGAGATAGGATAGTTTTTTGCCCATGAGTGACCCGCAATGTTTTTTTGTGAATATAAGAATTTTTAAGGACATGACGGAGAGTCGTCGAAAAGGGCAGAACAACGTCTGCCTGGCAAGCTAGTAGGACTGTATCAAAAGTTTTTAGTTTTAGTTATGGAAACTATGGAAATAAATACTGTAAATAATAACTTATAGTGTAGTATATAATTTAGAAAATATATAAATTAAAAGAATATTTATGGAAAGTTTATGTTTTTACCACTCTTTCAGAAACTGTCTTACGAAGAATCAAGAAGAAAAGCAGCGTAACTTTTTTTAATACTTATTAATTTACAATAAATGTTATACAAATGCTACTACGGCTTATTTGTACAAAGGAAAAAAACGAAAAGTATGGGTTTTAATGTATTATAGTCGAACCCGAGTTTAACCATTTAGTACAACTTGATCAATTTATCTCATTACTCATTTTGTTTGTAAGCATAAGCAATAAACAATGGATTTTTTAGGTCAGATACTGTTAATAACATAACATAATAAACATAAACACTCACGCTTGTCACCCAGAGGGGTAGGTAGATACTACAGACTTCCATTTGACACGATCCTGACACTCCTCTCTCGCCTCCTCCACATCCAAATAGGTACCTACGCATACATGTTCTTCGGTTAAGGATACTCCAAATTTGGCCTGTTTTCAATATATCGCCAATTTGGTCGATAAACTATCACCTAGGACGTCCCTTTCTGACTCTGCCGTTCAATTCTGCAACATAAATTTGCTTTGTCACTCTTTCTTCATTCTTTCTTTCTACATGACCAAACCACCCAAGTATTCCTTTCTTAATCCTAGTCACATCATCTTGCGGACCACACTCTTCTGTTAATATATTATCGATGTTATAAAAAGAATTTGTTTATTAAGCTTCCTGTTTAAAGGGAGTTGTGTATAATTTTTGACAATGAAAACCCAATTTTCCCGTCACGTTCGGGAGTGACCTGGGCGGGGTAGGAGGGGGAGAGGAGGCCGGGTGAACGCTCTCAAGCACGATATCATCCCAACGATGTGCCGGCGCAGGGCATTTGTTGCTGTGCGAAGGGCTGACATTTTCTTTTAAATTTGACGCAAGACTTAGTCAATAATCATTAGTGCGTTTACAAAGCCTGTCGCAAAAAAAACAACTATTAAGAATTGGTATTGCAATTGCAGTTACGCCCGACTGACGATAATTAGTATCGAAATTTTCGTGCAAATTTCGGGCGGTAAGAGAATCGTGGTGGAAAGGTGAACAAACATTTGCATTTCAACATATTTTTAAACAAATTGATTACATCATACATAACTGCTGACGATTGGTGACGAAATGATCCATCGCACTAATTTTTTTATAGAATGAGGGATAAACGAGCAGTTTCCCACAGCCATCTACATTTATTTTAGTTTCAGAACCAAAAGCAGATGCGTTGTCAACCCTGAGGACTGCGATGGAATGCCTCGTTTCCATTAAAAAGGGTCTTCGGTTCTCTACACTCATCATATTTCACGTCCCGTGTGTATTTAAGGAAGTGATACTTAAAGACAAAGCTCATGTCCGTGGATAAATGGCGATGCAGGAGAAACCTTTCTCCAGTAGTGGAATATCACAGGCTAAGGATGTGGGATTAGTAAAAAGAAAAGTGACACACTGAAAAAATAGTTGAAAATCCTATTAATATATTTCAAAAAGTATAGTTTCATTTCTAGCATAGCTGTACTACACTAATAAAGGGCCAGCCCTCCACACGTGTCCCTCCTATCTCTGTGACCCACTTACACACACCAATCAAACAAACGCATGCATGTGTGAGTGAACTGTCGTGATACCTTTGATATTGCATTCACATGCACTCACCGATATAAACTTTGTCTGCGTGTGAGTAATTTTTGGAGTAAATAATGCAAGCGTGTTAGTGATTTGAATAATAGACGGCCTATAAGGATGTGATTTCGTGTCAGTGTGCGTGAGCTTTGGATTAGTGTGAGGTGTTTTGGTAGTTTCTTAGGATGTGTTGGGGACATTGTGCGTACATGTCGGTTATGCATGTGTGCGACTTACTTTTTTATGACTACATCGTGGATGCGATAGTCTAAAAAAAGCCCGCTTTATTTGTGTAATTTTTGTTTTTTTCTTTCTAAAATTTTAAAGGATTCCATAGTAAATAACAAGAATCCTTGAATGAAACTAGTTTTGACTGATTTTATCGTGAATGATAGGCTTGTTTTTAAACACCCTCCGTTTAAAGTACTTTGCAGCACCCATATTCACGAGGGGATTGAGGGCGTCCAAGGTCGTAGTTTAGCATGGTTACCGTCAACTTAACGATTGTATTTTTGGACCGATCTAGACAGAAATAACTTATAAAATCTTGAAATCTTGCAGTGGTATGTTTAAGCTAGGTTTTAATTTTACTCGTGACCTTGTACTTTCAAGTTCTTATTGAGAATAAATGTAGGTGTCAATGGCCCATAGTATGTAATTGTCATTAAATAGAGTATGTGCTCTTTCGTCATTAAAGAAGATGTCATATGCTGATTCCCAACCAATGAACCTGCAAGACTATATAATATATTAAAGGATTTAAATGGAATGCGTCATTGATTCTAAATTACGTATAATGCCTTTTTTAATGCCTTGCACACACTCCTTTACAGATACATAGGCGAGAAAGTGATTCCCTATTAATGTTACTCCACATCCAGCTTGTCTTCTATGCAAGGTAGATCATATGTTATTATACGAGGTATATACTTCGTCACCTTTCGTAGGAAAAATCTATACAATCACTAAACAAAACACAATCGTCATAAAAGAGATTTCAATTTGTTCGAAATGGCAGTAAACAAAACTAGACCGCAGACTTTGATATGTTTTTTTTATTGCATAGTTTTATCGTACTTTTGATTTACGTGTCAATTATTTTTCTAATTTAAAAATCTTTTCTTTAAAATATAAAGTCAAATGAAATTCCATTGCATGCTTTTAGGTTATTAACTTTATGAAAATTATGTACAAGCTAGTTTTTGTTTTATTATATTACTAGATTCATAAACTAACAGTCCATGGTAATGGTAGGTATGTGAGTATGTGACTACTGTTACCGCAAACAACTAACAAACAAAAGAGACTTCAGATGCGTTTACTAGATTTAAAATGGTGGTACATTGAATGAATGGAGACACGCGGCGGCTATATTATGATTGTAAAGTAAAGTAAGTAAAGTTACAGCCTATATACGTCCCACTGCTGGGCACAGGCCTCCCCTCATTTCTGAGAGGGTTTTAGGGCAAGGAAGTGTCCGCCGCGCTGCCCCAATGCGTGTTGGCGAACTTCACATGTCTTCGAAATATTTTTTTTCTCATTCCTCAGATGTTTTCCTTCACCGCTGAGCACGTGGTATATCAGCACTTAAATTGCAATTAATAATTTCATTGGTGCCGGCGGGGAACGAACCCTGGTTTCTCGCGTTCTGTTATATTTACAGCGAGCGCTAACCATCTGAGCTACCACGGCTCTTATTATGATTGTAGCACGAATGAATTGACTCGACCGGAAAAATACCACGCTCTCACAGAATGCAAACGTATCCTATCCTATCCTATACTATTAAACGAGCAATTCTTGTATATATATATATATATATATATATATATATATATATATATATATATATATATATATATATATATATATATATATTATCGGGATCTCGGAAACGGCTCCAACGATTTTCATAAAATTTAGTGTCCAGGGAGTTTCGGGGATAAAAAATCGATCTAGCTAGGATTTATTTTTAGAAAATGTCTTTTTGTCCGTGTTTTTAGGCAATGAAAAACTGCTACAATATCGTTAGAATAAGAAGGTAAATTGTGACAGATTGTTAATGATTATAAATAGCTTAATTGGTATAATGGGCGGTCACAGAATCGTAAAACTCCGGTTTGAGCCCAGACCGACCGACAGACATTTTTTAATTTTTTTTTCAAGTTCCTTTCTTTTTTGATAAAATCTATTTTTTCGAGCCCTTTTTTTAGTATTTTTTAAAAACACGAAAATTTAAATTAAAATAATTGCACTCATGATTTTTTATTCAAATAACCAGTTCCGTTTTTTCTGTTATGTCGCTAAGATCAAAAAATATTATTTATATTTCATCAGTATGTAATTTGTATCTAAATATAATTTCCAAAACACACGAATTAAAAAAAATCGAGCGAAAAATACCGAGCAAAGCTCGGTCAACCAGGTACTAATATATAATAGTAGCTTAATGCTGCTGCGTTTCATATGGTGAGTGTAGAGAACCGGAGACCCTTTTTACTGGAAACGAGGCATTCCATTTTAATCGTCAGGGCGACAACACATCTGAATTTTACTTCCTTAGTGAAGGAAAGATGTAGGTGTCTATGTGCCGTGCTAACGTAAAAGGTGACTCCTCAACATCGAGGTATTTTGATTGTTTTTTTTTTTTATAGAAGAGGGGGCAAACGAGCATGCGGCTCACCTGATGTTAAGTGACTACTGCTGCCCATGATCAACCGCAACACCAGGAGAATTGCGGGTGCGTTGCCGGCCCTTTAGAAAGGAGTAAGCTCTTTTCTTGAAGGTCCCCAGGTCGTATCGGTCCGGAAAAATCGCCGGTGGTAAACTATTCCACAGAAAGGTTGTACGTGGAAGAAAACTCCTTGTGAAACGTACAGTGGTGGACCGCCAAGCATCCAGATTGTGTGGATGGTATCGGGACGTTTGACGTGTAGTGCGTTAGATTATTGTTAATTGATGATAGCTGCAGATGTATATGGCATACAGAATCCACTCGATTGGCACCCTTATTCTATGAAAAAATGTTTTATTCATCTAATTTTTACCGATGATAGATATATTATGTCTATTTCTATGGACTATTTCCATCTGATAACTATGTACAGGTGCGCTCGTGTGTCATTATTCCATCCTTAAGATCTTCGTAGGTTAGCGACAACAACAAGATAAAAAGGAATGAAGGATCATAGATAACGTGTTTATAAACAAAAAAAGAACAAAAAAAAGCAGAATCTTCATAAGTAAGATCATTTAATATTGCAACAGCACAGGACTTCTACTTTCACGGAACGAGACGATAATTAAATTATCACTTGAAATCCTGTACACGGATGCAGCGTGCCTAACGTAAGCTGCAGCTAGGGTTGTCACCCGCATTTCTGAAACTATTCTCGTGCAACAACTGCAATATAGTGCAGGTAATAAGCTATATTAACTCAGACTGCGAGGATTTAATCCCCGTTACTATCAGCGATATTTCTTGTGATTTTAAGCACGGATTTACCACGTGCCAAGTGCGAAAGAAACGATAGTATGATGTGTAAAATCCACCAATACGTATTAGGGCGGAGCGGCGGACACTTCTTGCCCAACAACCTTTATCAACAAGAGGACGCCCTTATCCAGCTGCGGGACGTGTGTAGGCCCTTTATTTGTTTTACTGTTTTCTTAAATTTCAATTTATTTTTCCTTTCTGTTAGGTTGGCGACCCTCTGCAACGATTGCACAACAGACAAAATTCTTTCGTTGTTTGTTGCGTTGTATAAGCTGTTTAGGATTTTGGATTGCAATAGTAGCCAATTCTATGAAACATATAGTGAGAAATTCAATTTTTTTATAGACTTCCAACACAATAATATGGAAAACATAGATCTGAAAAGTGTACGCAATATTATTGATTATTATGCGAACAACGTAGACGATCATTATTTTGCATTTTTACATTTACTGAATGAGTGCATTCGGGTAAAATTTAAGCTAGTTTTACACATCTTGCAGTGAAATGTTTATGCTAGTTAATGAAAAGAAACTTGTTGATGTTTTCCCAAAATGTTCTACTACTTTTCAACGTTCCCAAGCACTTACTGTGGAGCGAAATGCTTTTTATCCAAGATATCGTATACTTATATAAAACAAATATAGATCAATGTTGAACAATCAACTAAATAATTTATTAGTTCTTTCCATAGATTGTAACTTAACAAAAGAGTTAAAATGTGATGAGCATATTATATAAGGGACAGCGTAGAATATCTAGAAGCCTATTTAATTGATTTAACATAACAACACATAACCTGTTAATTTCTTTTACAATAATGTTTTACAATTGCTTTAAGCGTATCTAAGTCATATTAAATAAATGAAATGTTGTACATTCTTCTAATATTTTTCCAAACCGTATATGTATATCATTATAGATAACAGTTTTTTGTCAAAGTGGATATTAACCCGATTATATTTGGTAGGCCCCCAAGTAGTGTTAGCCCAGGGCCCCACAAATTCATAGTCGTCACCTGGGGGACAACGCATCGTCCTTTTGATTCTTAATCGAGGATTAATGTACATGTCTATGGGCCACAGCTAACACTTACCATCAGGTGGACTGTGTGCTCGTTTGTCCCTTTTTATTCTACCACGTCTCTGCGATTTTAAATATTCTCCAATTAAAGTGTGAGTGTGTGTATGTGAGTATTAGGTATATTTTATTATAAAATCTAATACAAGCGATCAAATAAATTTCTTGTTTTGTTTATGAGAGAAAGGTAGAAAGTAATCCTCTACCTTTCCTTCCGTAAAAAAAACTTAAAACAGAACCAGGGTTAAATGTTTGGCAAAAGCGGCGCGGTATATCTGACAGGAATGCCGACGGTTATTTTTAACTGGCTTAGTTAAATAGGACGCACGGTTAGCGGGAAACGGGCGAATTAAATAACTAACAGTTTGTCTTTCGTTTAAATAATTGTTAGATGCATCAGATGCACGACTCGCCGCGGTTTATACTGATAGTTCACGTAATTAGTTTCACTACATACCAGTGTTGCCAACTGTTAAAGTGATTACCCACAAGATTCAATTCCCAAAAGCACCACAAAACTACCAAAAATGTTAATTTTCTCTCGAAAGTCTCTAAATTTCTCACTAAACTAGGTTTTATTTAATAAATAAATATCAGAGAAAACAATGCTTATTAGGTGGCCTTTATTAACTACATAATACACGATCTCACAGAATACCAGGATAAAATAGCAGTTTAATGTTACTGTGCCTCTAGGTGGTGGTGGTGGTGAGTGTAGAGAATCGGACGGACCCTTTTTACTGAAAATGACGCAATCCACCTCTAAATTTGATTTGTAATTCAGAATAGATGTACGTGTCTTTGGGCGATAGCATCTACTTAACATCTAGTAGACCATGTGCCTGTTTCTCATGATAACTTTTTTTAAATTAATACACCACAAACTTGCTTTGGTCTTTCTGCATTAGTACTGTTTGGGTCAAATAGTAAAGGGAGCCGGTATAACGGAGTGCTTGCTACATTTTATTTGATCAAACAAGCCACTTGACATAGGTGGCTAATTCGTAATCATCATAAATAAAAATATAAAAAGTAAGTTTTTTTAATGAAATATATCGCGTAACAGTAACAGCGTTTACTTATTTTCGTATTATAAAAGTATTTTGAAAGTAATAGTAATTTAAAAGGATTGTATAATTCTTACACACTTAAACTGTTGCAAGGTTCAGTTTTGATGTGTAGTATGGATAACTGGATCCATTGTGTGATTTTGTTTAAACGATTACAATAATCATTGACTGGCTATTCGAGTTGCGAACTAGTAAAGCAAACAACAAGTAATCAAGCGTATTATTACCTTTCCTTCGACTCCTATAATACTCAATCAATCTTTCTACATGACCAAACCACCAAAGCACTCGTTCTTAATCCTAGTCACAACATCATAATCATCATCAAATTTCTATAACTATCTTTTAAATGATATCAGCGAAGGAAGTGTCATCTTCTAGAATAGACATACATAGACATACTTTTTAAAACGTAATAAAGTAAAAGTAAAGTTACAGCCTATGTACGTTCCACTGCTAGGCACAGGCCTCCCCTCATTTCTGAGAGGGTTTTATGGCAAGGAAGTGTCCGCCGCGCTGCCCCAATGCGTGTTGACGAACTTCACATGTCTTCGAAAAAAATTTTTCTTATTCCTGAGACATGCAGGTTTCCTCGCGATGTTTTAAATCAGCACTTAAAATTGCAATTAATAATTTCATTGGTGCCGGCGGAGGTCAAACCCGGGTTACTCGCATTCTGATATATTTACCATCTGAGCTACCACGGCTCTGGTAAGGTACTAACTATCAACTAAATGTAATTACTAATGCAAAAAACCTACTAAAAATACTAAACCATATCTGATGTAACCTGCCTTCTACACAGCCTAGTATGCTAGTTAGAGAACCCGCACCGCTGGTTTTGGTCAGTTTAGTTAGATCTTGTGCAAAAACATAAGTTACAAAATTAATCAGCATTTTCGTTTTAGTTCCGCGAGTGTCATAGGAGATTCCCTACCAAGTAATAGGCACAAGAAGAGGTACTATGCGTGTTATTATAAGATGACCGAAATTATTAGCGGGAAAGTCGTATTTCACCAATTTTTATACATGGTAGCACGCTGCAGCTATATTATGGTTGTAGCACGAATGAATTAGCTCAACCAGGGTAGCACCACGCTCTCACAGAATACCAGCGTAAAATAGCAGCTTAATACTGCTGTGTTTCGTATTGTGGGTGTAGAGTTCTGGATCTCTACACCCACTCTACACCAACCTTTTTTACTGGAAACGAGGCATTCCATCTTAGTCCTCAGGGGTGACAACGCATCTGCGTTTTGATTCTTAATCGACGATAAATGTAGGTGACTATGGACCACAGCATCCACTTACCACCAAGCGGACTGTGCTCGTTTGTTACTCTTATTCTATAAAATACAACTAGAAAAGCTTATCTGTAGGAGGACTTTAAAGGGTTGATAAGAAAGAATAACCTATGGTCGGATAGAATTAGTCCATGAAAGTGCGAGTATTTAAAAAGCAAAATCTTTCGGACAGCATCTTATTAAGATGTAACCGACATGAATCGATAAAATTAAAATTAAACTAGTCATAAACTCTGCGTTGCGTACGGTCGGCCTGGTTATAACGCGTCCGGCTGCATCTAGGGTTGGCGACTGGAGAAATTGTTCTCACACGCACATATTGTGTATGTATGTGTGTACTATGTATAAGCA
The DNA here is from genome assembly GCA_036936625.1 of Parnassius smintheus behrii. Classification (NCBI taxonomy): domain Eukaryota; kingdom Metazoa; phylum Arthropoda; class Insecta; order Lepidoptera; family Papilionidae; genus Parnassius; species Parnassius smintheus. Next base: position 36,030,187 of record JAUPFT010000028.1, read on the forward strand.
ACTGCCTTGTTGGTCTAGTGGCTGTAGTAGTGCGACTGCTGATCATGATGATGATAATGAGTTCGAATCACGGGTTGGACCAAAAAATATTAGTTATTGAGTTTTTCCATTAAGAAATTCTCAGTAGCTGCCCAGAGTCAAGAAGTTGGTGGTGTCTCACCCCCTTGCCTCGGAAAGCACGTAAAGCCGTCCCGCGCCTGGTTTCTCTCCGGTTGTATCGATTTACCGTCCAATCGGACCATGAGAGTTATTCTCTTACTCATGAGAGTGCACATGTGCTTCCGCATTCACTATAATTCTATTCAGACTTGCCGCCACACTTGGGCACAATAATCCTGTCCTGCACCGGTGGCTAGTCTACATTGAGGTTTGTCGCAGTGACCGAGGATGCCAATTGACCTTAAGTTCACCCTACGTACCCTTTACTTTACCTTTAGCTTTACAAAAAAGTATCCTGCAATCCTGTCCATTCATTGGTTGTCTGGAAGAAATTGATGTCATCAATAAGACCGCCCATTTGCCCATTGCGTACTTATTTTTATATAAATTATTTCTGTATGTTTTTTATGATGTGATATGATGTGAGAAAGGGCAAGCGGGCATACGGCTTATCCGATGGTGAATACTCAACGCCACCCGTGAGCATCTGCAACGCCAGTGGAAATAGTAGGCTTCATTCTTCAATTTAAGAAAATAGTAGGCTTCTTTATTCAATTTTAGAAAATAGTAGGCTCTTTTACTCAATTTTAGAAAATAGTAGGCTTTTTTCTTCAATTTTAGAAAATAGTAGGCTTTTTTCTTCAATTTTAGAAAATAGTAGGCTTTTTTCTTCATTTTACAAAATAGTAGGCTTTTTTCTTCAATTTTAGAAAATAGTAGGCTTTTTTCTTCAATTTTAGAAAATAGTAGGCTTTTTTCCTTAATTTTAGAAAATAGTAGGCTTTATTATTCAATTTTAGGAAATAGTAGGCTTATTTGTTCAACTTTTGAAAATAGTAGGTTTCTATTTTCAAGTTCCAAAATAACTACTGGCGATAGAGAATTCACAAGGAGTTTGTGCGTCATAAAAAATTAAAACGCACCGTAGTGAATGCCAATTTAAAATGGTACCTTGTACTATGGTGAAACTGAAACTTCGCCACAGGGATTAAGCCAGACAATTCCTGGGAGTACTCTCCATGGTATGTGCGAGATAAAATGCAGATAGTTGCGATGTCTCTTTGCAAGACCAATATATATATATATATGAAGACGATTATAAGGAACTTGGTAATTAAAAATTCAAACTGCTTTGCCCAAAGAAACGATTTGGCCCAGAGATGAGAACAGTGTTTTATGTGACGCCAAACAAGCGCTTTATAAAGCTGCAATAGGTGTTATTGCATAGAATAACGTCCAGCTTTACCACAATCACATCACTTTGTGATTAAAAGCTTGCATCACAAGCCAATTTGGCCATTCCTTCCAAGATAATCAAAAAATATAGCATTAAGGTATGTGTTCATATTTTAGAGGTCCAACAGCTAGTGTAAAAACAAGGTGTGAAAAGATTCATTTAAGTCCCTATAGGAGACAACGCGCTTTTTTTGTTAAAAGCTCCGTATTAAAGCCACTCCTGGAGAGAAGCTATCGGAGAATGTGATAATCTCTTACTGTAGTTCTTCTTCTTTAACCCTGTGAGATACACCGCCCTCAAACCGAACGTGTGTTTTGAAGGCGCTGAATGAAACACTCATCGCAAAAAGCATCCCGCGATGAGACTACGTATCAGAAGTTGAGATTTTCTCGAACCTTGTTTTCGGAAAATTCAATGAGTATAAAACTGAAACAAGTAAGTTAAGTGCCCTTGCCAACCGACAGATGGTGTATAATTTTCTATTAGAGTTTTAGAGGTGGTTGAATTGAAACCATCTAAAAACAGAAACACGTCTGTTCATTGACTACTTATTGCACATTTAATATGACTGGAATCTATAGGTTGATGCTGTCAGGTATTATAGACTATATTAAGAGGCAACTAAGGGGCGTATTAGTGACCTTTTTAGTTTAAACTAGTTTTAGCAGTCTCAGCATTGTCGCAGAGTAGCCAACTTTTGAAACTCTACAAAATACCTAAATTATAAACAGTATGCAGGAATTACACGACTCCTCCTCACGATTCCTCCCTTTCCCTACGACCATCAGATCCATTCTTATATTGTCGACCTGACACGCATACTTCACAAATACACAGACATCAAAGGAGTGGAATAATTTACCAGCGTCATTTTTTCATCGAATTACAACGTTTCTTCAAGGCAAGAGTGTAAGCGCCAACTAAGGCATGTTTTATTTTACAATTTATGGCTACATCATTACTTACCATCAAGATAAGATATTAATCAACCATTGGCTTAAAAGCCATCCATCCATTACAGTATATAAAAGTCTACTGCTGAACATAAATCTCCCTCATAGATTGAATCGTAGGGGGGATATTGGCATAGTCACCACATGTGCATCGCATCATGGCAATCTCAGCCTTTTTATCATTTTGATGCGTTACCAGGAAGATACTGCTGCCCTTCTCCTATTATAATTTCCCTTTGTCGTCTCATACGATACCTACGGTAGAAATTCTTAATCGCCATTACATGGTCATAATAGAAATGTTGAAAAAGATAAATAATAATAATATGAGGAACAATTGAATAAATTCCCAAATAATTTAAAAAAAAATATAACACGTTTGTAAATAATTTTGATTTAATAAACTTATAAAATTTTCATTTAATAAATTTATCTTTCAATTAAATAAATTTACAAGCGTGCGTACATTAATCATGACTTATTTTTAATCGTAAACATAATATGATGTTAATAATTTAATACGAACAGCATCCCTGTTAGCGTATGCAAGTGCAGTGTTTATTTATATCGGCCTAATTTCTAAAGTGGGATGCATTTGTGGGGCAGCCCTGTGCGTCCCTCGCGAACAGCGCTCCGCCTCGCAACTTATGTATTCCTGGTAAAACAGAACGCGTGTTATGCAATCCTAGTAAAAATCGATTTTACCTCTCTTCTTCCGCAGAATGGACACAGTTCCTTTCTAATCTTTGAGATTCCAGTACTACTAAACTAATAGATATCGGCAGACTACTTACTACTTGTCTTTTCCCATGGTCCACCATGAGACGATTATTACGTGTAATTAATTTTACTATTATTTTTAATATTTATTGCAATCAAACGCACTTGAGTTCGATTCCCGAGTTCAGTGGGATCATGAAATGTTAATCAAAGTTAAAGTGCCGATGTGCCGCGTGCTTTTCTTGAAGCTATGATATGGGGTTTGAATCAGCCGATGGTATTTTTAATACGAAAAGAAGGATGACAAGGTAGCGGAGTGCCCAAATGATGAAAACTGGATACTGTCGTTCCATAGACATTTTTTGATTATTAGTCAAGGATAAATGAAGTGGTTTGTAACCACTTCGTTTACCCTCGACTAACAATCAAAATGTATAGTTATGTTATCAGGCCTGAGGGATGAGGACTAAGATGGAATGCGTCGTTATCACTAAACAGGGAATCGGGTTCTCGGGACCATAATACGAAATAGGATCTTATTACACAACTACTTTGTTTCATTTTTATAGGATAAAAGAGCACACAGTCCAACAAATGGTAAGTGGAGGCTGTGACCTACATTTACATATACCGTCGATTAAAAATAAAAATGCAGATGCGTTGTACATCTGAGGACTAAAATGGAATTTTCCTCGTCACCAGCAAAAGGGGTCTCCCGTTCTCCACACTCACCATACAAAATACAACAGCTTAAAGCTGCTATTTCACGTTGATGTGCTCTGTGCTTAGTTCTACCCAGGTCGACCGACCAATTCATGCTGGAACCATAATATAGACACAGCGTGGCTCTACCACGTAAAAAGTAAGTAGTTTTATTTGCAAGTGTGATCCTTCCACGGGCAAACAGATTACTATTGTATTTATCGTAGGTTATGTAGTGAGTTATTAATTTTATCTTTGCTGCACGGAACTTCTACTTTTAAAACCGTTTATGTCTAATTAACTTCACAAGGAAGATAATTTAAAGAAATTGCAAACTACATGATCAATAATTACTTGTTGAAAGTCTTTCCTTAACACAAACAAAATCTTAAAGAATTATAAATAAGGAAATCGCATAGATATCAAAAAATGGTGGTTTTTGATTTCTACTGTGGCATCAATTTTCTTTTACTCATCACAAACTAAAAACTGCATAGGGCGATATATGACTCGGTGTTCGTTCGGCTACAACGGTACGGGCCGCGAGTTCGAATACCGCACGGACCAACGCTTTATATGACTTACAATATTTTTTCCGGATCTGAATGTTTGTTCCATTGATGGATGTATAACACCTCCATGATACATGAGTAGTGGGCATAATAATAAAAGGATTTTAATACTGTGCTGTCGGTCCGTTTCTACGAATATTCTTGCCAAATTACGGACGCATCTTAGAAAGATTTTCTATAGAAATATTTCAGGTATTTGTCACTAAAAGAAGAGATAAAAACAAAGTAATAGTATATTTTACAAGAAAATTAGGTTTGTTCACGGTACAATGTGTAAAATCACAGAAAACATACAAGTTCTATCTATGAACAAGTTAATTTTTTTATTAAACACAGAATTTATAAAAAGGGTTAGGTACTTAATTTGAATAAATACGTGATAATATTAACTAAAGTGTACAACCAGTGCCTGTTGCCAGTGATGAGTTACGGAATCGAGACGTGGTCTTTCACTGCTGGCCGTATGAGGACGCTGAAAGTCGCTCAGCGAGCTATGGAGAGGACTATGCTCGGGGTTTCTCTGCGTGATAAACTTAAAAATGGGGATATCCGCAGTAGAACCAGAGTGACCGACATAGCCCAACGGATTAGTAAGCTGAAGTGGCAATGGGCCGGCCATATAGCTCGGCGAAGTGTAGGACGACCCCCCCCCCACTAGATGGAGTGACGACCTGGTAAGACATGCAGGAAGTCGATGGATGCAGGTGGCTCAGGACCATGCTTTGTGGCATACCTTGTGGGAGGCCTATGTTCAGCAGTGGACTTGTGAAGGGCTGTAATGATGATGAAGATGATGATGATGATGAATATTAACATAGATAATGCTCATCCGGAAGCGGGAGGGAGAGTGGATAAAATTTAACTTCGCTTTATAGTTTACAATGCCGATAGATAAAATTACTCCATTAATTTTGCCAATTATAAAATGATTGAACTAACCCCACTCATACAAGCGTTCACTGCTGGTTTTTGTCGGTTTCATAGGCAGCTATGATAACATCATTGAAGGTGAATAGATGTCGGCATATTGGATGGAGCCGTGGTAGCTCAGAGGGAAGCGCTCGCTGTAAATTTTACGCTAGCAACCCGGGTTCCCGCCGGCTCTAATGAAATTGTTAATTGTAATTTTAAGAGCTGATTTACCACGCGCCCCAATCATGAGGAAAACATCGTGAGGAAATCTGCATATCTGAGAAATGGTGTTGGGAGTGTTGGTGCTGGGATTTGTGGTGACTTGTATATTGTAGTTTAAACCTACCTTAATTTAGGTAGGCTTAAAATTCAAACTAGGTAACACATCATTTTGTTTCCATGAATATAACTTAATTTATAAAACTTATTTCTTTCTTTCTTTCTATAAAAGCAAATTAATTTTTAAAACTTTAATATAAATGGATTTCTGCAACATAATGCCTGATTCTATCGATTAGAGTATAGAGAGTTAGTATATTAGCGGAAAGTGGTTCTATTTTAGTCCTCAGAGGTCCTACGCATCTGTAGTCGTCTTTCTTTAAAGCTGGTTGCAGGTGTCCATGAAATGCAGAAACTGCTTACTATTAGGCTTATGCTTAAAAAAAACAGCCAATTCGTTCAGGAGTTACACGATCACTAATAGACGCTCCACCAGTGACGGTGTCTGAGTATCCACTACCCCATATCGTCCCGTGGGCGTCGTAAGAGGCGGCAGAGGGAAATAAAAAGGAAATGGACAGCAGCATCCTTCTGATAAGAATGCAACATCGCAGCGCCTTGCAACTTATGTATTCCTGGTAAAACAGTACGCCTGTTATGCAATCAGTAAAATTGTACTGTCTTCCTCAGGGTGGACACAGTTCTTTCTATTCTTTGAGATCCCAGTACCCAAGCTAAACTAATATCCATGGCAGACTAATATTTGTCAATTCCTATGGTCATCACCACAAGACAATTTTGGTGTAATTGATTTTATTAATATTTTTAATATTTATTGCAATCAAACGGACTTGGGTTCGATTCCAGATTCGAGTGGGTGTCGTAAGAGGCAGGCAACAGAGGAAAATGAAAAGTAGAGGGACAACATCCTCCCGATAAGAACGCAAAATAATAAAAAAACACAACTTACTTACCAAGCAAGGCACCTAGGGGAATAAGAAGCAGATAGTTTACTTCGTCTTTTGTAATGAATAGAAATTGTAGAATAATGTGTCTAGAATCTACACATATAGAGAATTTTTAATTAGAATCTAGCTAGTCTTTAAAGCAAGAGAGGATCTTTCATTACACTAAGAACGTATGATTAACCATCTTAAGCCTCATCACCCCTAATCACCAGGTTGTGCTCGAGCACTGGTATAGTAAGAAAAATTAATAAAAAATACTTAGGGAAATGAAAATTCAGGAAGCAACATGTGACCTTGCCATTGTAGATAATTATGAATAAGAGAATAATGCATCTAAACAATGGTGGACGTCGTTTTTTGCCCTTCAGTCGACACGCGATGGCTATAGACAGCGTTTGATTCATTTATAAAATATTGCGTTGAATATATTGGTATATTTTCAATATTATCATTTCCGTGTCTGTTATAATTACATTCTGTTAAAAGTTCACTGCTAAACATAAGCCTCCTTCAAAGAATGCCACAATGCCCTGTGCTGAGCTACTTGCATCCATTGATAACCTGCATGATTCATCAGGTCGCCTTTTCATCTAGTTCGGGGCCGCCCTACACTTTGCTTAGGTATACCAGGGTGCCTATCGAGAAACTTCCTTCCCCATCATTTGTCGGTCTTCGAGATATATGGCCGGTCCATTGGCATTTAAGGCTACTGATACTTAAAACTTCCCTTATACCTCCACAAAATCTCAATAAAACCACTAATAATTACATGTAGAAACGTAATATTAACTGAAACTTGTATATGCAGTTTTTGTTATAAGCGGCCATGTTGCACGCGAACACAGAGTAGGTGCGTAATCGGCAGATGATAAATTATTAATCATTGTTTATTTTTTTAACCTTGTTTTTCTTCTTATTGTAAATGTAAATTAGCTCTGAATAGCAGGAATCTGACATAAATATCATTAAATACTGTTGTTATACAAGGCTTATTGTGACTTGAGGAATTTATTACCCGTGTAGTGGTGGCGTGAAATAATTATTCATCAACCCTTTTCGTCTCATTCCAACCCACGGCAAATACCAGCTTAATACTGCTATGTTTCATATGGACTCACCATATGAATACGGATCTCACAACTTTTTACGATAGAAGAACTGAGTTGCGAGACTTGGATTTTTTTACAAGTTATGTTTCTGATGGCATCTTTTTTCATCTACATAAGTGTGGGTGGTAAACGAACAAGTATTCTACCTTATGGTAAGTTGGTAAGAAAATACTATGGCCCACACGCTCCCTAAGAATATCAGCGTCAAATAGTAGCTTAATACACCTGTGTTTCGTATGGTGAGTGTAGAGAACCGGAGACCCCTTTTTACTGGAAACGAGGCATTCCATCTTAGTTCTAAAGGGTGACAGCGCTTTTGCATTTTGATTCTTAAGCCTTTGACTGCAGTTTCAGTCACTTTGTACGAAGTATTGCATTTAAAACGCGACCGACGGCAGTTTAAGTGTTAATCGAGTATAGATGTAGATTTCCATGAACCACAGGATCCACATACCATCAGGTGAACTGTGTACTCGTTAGTTGGTGCCCTCACTGGGATGGCTATACGAATACGAGGCTGCCACTGGAGAACCTTTGCTCCTTATGCTATTTTAATCCCGTATCACTCCCGTAAGTATTCTTACTTCTATCTAAATGCCTAAACAAAAAACTCTAAAATCTATCAAGCAGTTTAGTTGTATTTGTTCAGATAAGATTCATTTAGTACCTAGCAGAACTGTTTTCTTACAGAAGAGTATATATATGCAATGGCACCAACAACATATAACACAATACCTAAGTACATTAAAGATTGTGAAAACACTAATATTTATAAATGTAAACTTTTTGATCTACTAAATGAAAAAGCATATTATTCTTTAGATGAATTCCTTAACGATACATATTGGCATTAAAATATTATATGTACAAACTACATTGTTAAACATTACATTGTTAAACTACATTGACTACATGCCTATCATCACATGTGCCAATTAATACTAGATGACAATTAGAAAAGTTATGACAATTATTGTACGTACACTATACCTTTATTATCTTTAAAATTTTCCTATTATTAATATATTATTTAATTACTTCAATTAGTAACTGATATTAGAAGAGAAAAAAATAATAATGTTATTAATGAATGCTGCAATTATTATTTTATATTTCGTATGCCTACTGGCGGGACATAGAGGATACAATGTACGTTACATTGTATTTTACTATATGTATACATAACGTGACCATACGTCCCACTTTAGGCGGAACGGTCCCGATTTAAAGGTTTGTGTCCCGCTGCCCCAAAATAGGTAAAATGTCCCGCTTTGACAAATAAAAGCGTAGCATCTTGCAAACTCTGTCACCCGTGCCATCATTTCGACAACGTGCGTACCAGGTTTGCCAACATGGCCTGACTAGTTACGTGATTATTCTGAAAACCTAATATTTTGAACTTAAAGTTACGAATGTGACAATTTTTAATTATCTACTGTAAATTATCAATATCATAAGTTATTTCTAACTAGTATTTATTTGCAGTTCAGAAAAAATTAAAAAGCCAGCAGCCAGACTTTACATGATTCTGAATTCTCATTCTCAATTTTGATCATTAAAAGATTTAAACAACTATATGTTTTATTTTAAAACTATAATAAAGGGTTCCTGATTGAATTTTGGTAACGGCGGCCATTCTCAACGGAGAAAAGCCATCTGCGCAGGACAGGATTATATTGCCCAAGTGTATGCGCAAGCACAGGTCTACCCTGCTCTCTCACTCCTATAGTCCGATGGAACGGTAATCGGAGATGACGGGAGAGAGATCAGGCGCAAGACCAACGGCTTTACGTGCTTCCGGAGGCACGGTGGTGAAACCCCGCAAACTTCAATAATTTCGAAATCAATATTCCGGGCTGCTACTGAGAATTTTGTGACAGAAAAACCCAATAAATGATTCTTGGCCCGACTCGAGTTTCGAACCCGTGACCACATGATCAGCAGTTGCGTATACAACCGTTAGATCAAGAACACAGTCAAAAGTGTTAAAAGAACACAGTCAAAAGTGTTAAAACTATAATAATTTTAAAGGTGTCCCGCTTTGAGGAAAAAAATAAATGGTCACTTTATGTATACATAAAGTAAAATGAAATAAACTGATTGAAGCTATAAAGTGTTTCAAAGAAACAGACATACATAAATATACTTGAAAAACATCCCCCCCCCCCTCTCCCATCAGGGGCAAAAATTATAGAGTAAAACAAAAGGTAATGAGAATGGTTGAAAAAGGTGCAAATCAGGTCTTTTCAGTATATAAAACAGTTAAATGATCTAACAAAAGGTATTGCGTTCAAGTTTAAATTAGTAAGTGTTGTTATTATCAGATAAAGGAAGGAGATAAAATAAAGTACTATAGATTGTTGTTTACCTGGAATTTGCGTTTGACCGCTTAAAACATGTACAACTTTGGAAATGCCTATTAAATAGTCCATAAGTTTATTGCTGAATATAGGCCTTCCCCAGTGATTTCCTCGTGGGGGGGAATTTGTTATAGTTGCCACCCTTGGCAAGCGGGTTGGCAACTGCAGTTTTTTTTATTTTGAGTTATTAACAGTAAGATTCTGCTGCCCATCTCTGTTTCAGTTTCTCTTAGTCGCGTCTTACGACACTCACAGAGCATACGGGATTGTGAAGATAAAAGTATGTACTTTATGCGGCTGTGTTATAATCGGTTAGTACCTATCGCTTATAGTTTTTACTCCGTTTTTCAAAAATTGAGTTTTCATCAAATCTTGACGTTTTGAGATCACAAGAAGCTACCCTGACAATCTTTTGATATGTATGTGTGTTCGTATGTATATATGTTAGTATAGATCCCATACTATTAAACGAGCAATTCTTGTATAATTACCTTCTTATTCTAACGATATTTTAGCAGTTTTTCATTGCCTAAAAACACGGACAAAAAGACATTTTCTAAAAATAAATCCTAGCTAGATCGATTTATTATCCCCGAAACTCCCCGGATACTAAATTTTATGAAAATCGTTGGAGCCGTTTCCGAGATTCCGATTATATATATATATATATATATATATATATATATATATATATATATATATATATACAAGAATTGCTCGTTTAATAGTATAGGATAATGGGCGGTCACAGAATCGTAAAACCCCGGTTCGAGCCCAGACCGACCGACCGACCGAAAATTAAAATTAAAATAATTGCACTCATGATTTTTTATTCAAATAACCAGTTCCGTTTTTCTGTTATGTCGCTAAGATCAAAAAATACTATTTATATTTCATCAGTATGTAATTTGTATATAAATATAATTTCCAAAACACACGTATTAAAAAAATCGAGCGAAAAATACCGAGCAAAGCTAGGTCAACCATATATAATATACTGGGACTTGACCAATAATTAATGAGAATATCCGCAGTAGAACCAAAGTAACCGACATAGCCCAACGGATTAGTAAGCTGAAGTGGCAATGGGCTGATCATATAGCTCTAAGAACCGACAACCGATGGGTAAGAAAGTTTCTCGAGTGGCAGTCTCATATCGATAGGTGAATTGTGGGGCAGTCCCCCACTAAATGGAGTGACGACCTTGTAAGACATGCAGGAAGTCGATGGATGCAGGTGGCTCAGGACCGTTCTTTGTGGCATTCCTGTGTTCAGCAGTGAACTTGTGAAAGGCTGCCTGTCTTCTTCTATCCTTATATACTGAAGGAAGAAATAGAAAGAGAGAGAAAGAAAAATAGAGAGCGAGCGAGATAGAGCAACTTAAAGCGTTTTTTACGTTGACGTCGATTTTTATGAAGTAAGGCTCTGGTGTATTTATAATCTGTAAAGTGTCGTATTATTGCTAATAAAGTAATTTTTACAAATTTGCCACGTAAACAAATTTTTATTAACCTCCACACCTGTGGCCTATAAATTTAATAGCAAAGTCGATATGCATTAACAGATTCTTAAAAGCAGAAGAGGTTATCATTTCACATGTGACTTTAATTTTTTTAAAACAATACTTTCGAATTTTTAAACAAATTTACTTGAGATTAGTGTTCTTTCGATTATGGATTTATCTATTTTAGTATCTTTTTTTTAATAGAATAAGGGTGACAAACGAGCACGCAGTCCACCTGATGGTAAGTGGATGCTGTGGTCATACACATCGACATTTATGCTCGATTAAGAATCAAAACGCAGATGTGTTATCACCCCTGAGGACTAATATGGAATGTCTCGTTTCCAGTAAAAAGGGTTTCCGGATCTCTACACTTCCCACACGAAACACAGCAGTGTTAAGCTGCTATTTTACGCTTGTATTCTGTGAGAGCGTGGTCCTTCCCTGGTCGAGTCGACCCATTCGTACTACAACCATAATATAGTAGCAGCGTGGCTCTACCACGTATAATGGTATGTAGTATTATGGTTGTTTCACGGATGGGTCAGCTAGACCGGGGAATATCCACGCTTTCACAGAACACTAGCGTAAAATTGCAGTTTATGCTGATGTGTTTAGTATAGCAAGTGCAGAGAAAAGAAGAACCTTTTTACTGAAACGAACCTTTTTACTAACCACTTTAGTCTTCAATGCGAGAACTCATTTGCGTATTGCCTACTTACTGAAAGATAGGTGTAGGTGTCCACGGGCCGTAGTATTTACTTACTTACCTATATTCTACCTTATTTACTTATAAGGTAGAATATTTGTTTGTTTGCTACCCTGAAGCTAGTCAGAAAGATTTAGGTTCGAAATATTCAGATGCAGTTTCAGTCATCAATTGGTGGTCCAAACTTCGTTTGTACCATTTATAAGCGAGGCTGACATTTAGGTAAAGATGGCACATTCTTTCTTATACCGTATGACATTATTTGAAACAAAGTAATAGCTAATGTTCTTAATTTAATTTAAAGTCAGTCAAGGTGATCAGGGAGACAATGCGCGTATTTTGGATCAGACACGTCTGCCAATGTTGGACATTGGCGTTAACTATGTTTGAACAAACTTTTGTAGTTTGACACAAAAGCGATGGCGATCAGTCTACTTGTGTTATGAAAGAAAAAAATAAATTATTTATTTTATTTATTTAAGTTTATACGCACAAAGTTGTACATATGGCAGACTTAATGCCATAAAGCACTCTCTCCCAGTCAATCATTAGGCTAAACAGAGATAGATATGCAAGAGGCGGTACAGCAATAATGTAAATAGAAAAGGCTAATATTAATATATATATTATCTTTGACACAACGAATATGAAATATGTACCTACGAAAATAAGAGCTGTGTTAGTTCAAGTTTGCGACGATTTTTTCACATGCTTACGGACTTCATTTTTAAAAACTTGTTAGGAGCTTTTTTAATGTAAAGAGGGATGTTGTTTAAGAGTCTGATGGCCGTGAGGGCGAAAGAGTGAGATAACTAACCAGTACGGTGTAAAGGAGTGAGCAACTTTAGATTAGCCGAAGAACGGAGAGAACAATTATGAGTTTTTTTTAGAATTAGTGTGACAAACGAGCACACAGTCCACCTGATGGTAAATTGATACCTACTCTTGCCCGTAGACATCTTACATTTAACCTTGATTTAGACTCAAAATATAGATGCATTGTCATCCCTGAGGAATAAGATGGAATGTCTCGATTCCAGTTAACGGATCTCCGGTTCTCTACACACACCATACGAAACACAGCAGCATCAAGCTGCTGTTTTACGTTGGTATTCCGGGAGAGTGGGTTCTTCCTCGGTCGAGCCGACTCTTTTGTGCTAAAACCGTAATATAGTTACAGCGTGGCTCTACCACGTATTAAAGAATCATCCAGGCATTAAAATATGTTTTTCAGATACTCTATAATTACGAGTATATGTTTTTAGCGATATAGCTCAGGGATAGAATAAGAGTTCTTTTCTGACTAGAAGCCCAGTTGGGTAGCTACCACCCTGCTATTTATTTCTGTCACCAACAAGCAGTGCGCCCTCTGTTGTGTTCTGATCTGTAGTGTACAGAGTAGGTATAATTACAGACTATGAGGTATTCCGTCTCAGTGTTTAGAAGAGACAAGATACCTGTAACTTGTTTTGTTTGTAATTGTTTTCAGGTACCCATGAGCTGCAGAAGTCAATTTCTTTAGAAATTGAAGTGAAAAGCTAACTTACAGTACCTGATAAACTTGGATGGACACTTTGGTGGACTTGAAGTTCGTTTGTCGCTCTAATTTAAAAAAAGAAAATGTTTGATACATAATCTACTAATTTTAGGAATAGTCTGTAGACGACTTACGTTCCTGGCGGGGTTGTACTCGCGTTGTACTCGGTAGGGCAGCGTCGTGCTGCGATCTGTTGAGACTCAGCCCTACGCCAGGTGACTCGTCCGAGGAGGATTCTTGCAAATAAATAATGTGCAATGCGCGCAATATAAGCGCAACGCACTCGCCTGTCCGTACGTACGGACTTAAGTGTTTTGTGTGAAATCATATTGAACATAACATATGATTGTTTTTACTATTGACGTCTTACGGAACGACTATTGAGCTTATAAGCGTATACGGTATGTCTATACGCGCATACGTTCGTTCACTTTAAAAATAAATTATAAAACTTAGTCTCCGTCTTTGTACTCGAACACGATCAGTGTCTTACGCGCGAGTTTGGTTTCTTTTGTATTTAAATGGTAATTCTTAAATTTACTCACCTATGGTTTATTTATTCATTGACTGCCAGCCATCTACCATCAGGAGGATTATTAAAAAAGTTAAAAAGTGCCAAAGAATGATAACAAAGGTTGCTGATTTAATCAAATAATTTATATACAATTAACCAGCTTTATTCCCTCCATAACATAACATAACATACCATTAAATAACATTATGTAATATAATACAACATTACATTCCATAGTATAACATGATGTAAACTCTCAGGGCTGTTACGCAAAGGGATAGGAATAGATCGATGTTTTTTATAGGATAGTATGACAATCGAGCACAAAGTCCACCTGATGGTAAGTGTTTGCTGTGGCCTATAGAAATCTACATTTATCCTCGATTACGAATCAAAATGCAGATGCGTTATCATCCGTGAGGACTTAGATGAAATGCCTCGTTTCCGGTAAAAAGGGTCTCCGGTTTTCCACACTCACCATACGAAACAGCAGCATTACGCTACTATTTGACACTGGTATTCTGTGAGAGCGTGGTCCTTCCATAGTCGAGCCGACCCATTCGTGCTACAACTATACTACTAATATAACTGCAGCATGACTCTACCACGTAAAATATCGATCTTTCATATCCATATATCTACATACAAATTCCTCAGTTAAAGATTGGTTGAAGATGAACTAAGTTGAGAGTACTTAAATTACTATGTTATTAACTTAAGAGCCTCTGAACTTGGCTTCTAAATTTGATACATTATTATATAGATGCCACTGCTGAGCACAGGCCTCTCATTTTTCTGAAAGGGTTTCAGGACAAGGAGTTGTCCGCCGCGCTGCCCTAATGCGTGTTGGCGAACTTCACATGTCTTCGAAATATATTTTTTCTTATTCCTTAGACATGCAGATTTCCTCAAAATGTTTTCTTTCACCGCCGAGCAAATGAGCACTTTAAACTTTAATTAAATATTTCACTGGTGCCGGCGGAAATCGCACATGGATTGCTCGTGTACTGTAAATTTTACAGCGACCGCTTAGCCCTTACTTTACAACGGCTACACCATGTACCCAGTATCGACCACACACGAGTAGTTAATCCAATTATCCCGTGTGGTGGTGAAGTACATCCATCATCCTATTCTTTCCCATGGGAGTCGTTAGAGGTGACGATGGGATATGCTAAAAAAATCTTATGCCTTTGAAACATGGCCTATATCTTTTATTAATACTAGCAGTACTAATATTTTCTTTTACCACCCCTGGTAAGCTTAAAAAGCTTGTGTTAAGAGTGATTCACGATAGTAGTTGAATAAATAGTAGTGGGAATCGAACCGACGACATTTCGAGTTTGTGGATTTTGAATAAAAATGCTAGTTGGCACATCATTGGAGAGACGCAGCGTCTGGTTTATTCAAACATTTGCCAATTGCATTTTACTCAGCTGCTACACTTGGCAACGAATATCTATAGGCATCTTAGAAACGCAGTCTAGGCTGAAAATGTTAGTCATTAGACAGGTATGCGCTAAGGGCAGACATTGTAGTCTTGTTTAGTTCATATCAAGCTTTTTAGAGGCCAAATTGGCCTCTAAAAAGCTTGGCGTGCTCAGCAGAGCGGGACAGTATTTCATGCCGGTACACCGCCTGCAACTTTACAAGGCGCAGGTTCGGCCGCACATGGAATACTGTTCCCATCTCTGGGCTGGGGCTCCCCAGTACCAGCTCCTTCCACTTGACCGCATCCAGCGCAGAGCGGCTCGAATCGTCGACGACCGAGTGCTTTCCAATCGGCTCGATTCACTGGCGTTGCGAAGAGATGTTGCATCTCTTTGCGTATTTTATCGCATCTATCACGGGGAGTGCTCTGAGGAATTGTTCGGATTAATCCCAGCCGCCAAATTTCGTGAACGCACGACACGGCAAACGTCCCGATACCATCCACACCATCTGGATGCTTGGCGGTCCACCACTGTACGTTTCACAAGGAGTTTTCTTCCACGTACAACCTCTCTGTGGAATAGTTTATCACCGGCGATTTTTCCGGACCGATACGACCTGGGGACCTTCAAGAAAAGAGTTTACTCCTTTCTAAAGGGCCGGCAACGCACCCGCAATTTCCTGGTGTTGCGGTTGATCATGGGCGGCGGTAGTCACTTAACATCAGGTGAGCCGCATGCTCGTTTGCCCCCTCTTCTATAAAAAAAAAAAATATCTTTACCAGTATAACTATAAAAGTATCGTTTTATCGTTATGTTTTAAAATATTCATCACCTTACCGTTACCGGTACAACCTATTCGAAGTCAGTTGTACGTGGTACAGCCACGCTGCAGTTATATTATGGTTACAGCACGAATGGGTCGGCTCGACCGGGGTAGGACCACGCTTTCACGGAATACCAGTGTAAAATATCAGATTAACGCTGCTGTGTTTCGTACGGTGAGTATAGAGGACCGGATACCCTTTTTACTAGAAACGAGCCATTCCATCTTAGTCCTCACGTGTGACAACGCATCTGCATTTTGATTCCTTATCGAGTGTAGATGTAGATATCCATGGGCCACAGCATCCACTTACCATCAGGTGGACTGTGTACACGTTTACCACCGTTATTCCATAAACAAGTCAACTACTGAACATGACATTCTTCAAAAATTGCCACATACATACATTTTAACCGCAAATTTAACGTGGTAGAGCCAAGCTACACGTATACTATAGTTGTAATACAAATGGATTGGCTCGACCCGGGAAGTACGACGCTCACACAGAATACCAGCTTAATGCTGCCACGTTTTGCATGGTAAGGACGGGATACCGGTTTTACTGGAAACGCATCTGCATTTTGATTGTCTACTGAAGGTTTATGTAGACACCTATGGGTTCATTCACTTACCATCACGTGGACTTGGTGCTCGTCGGTTGCCCTTATTCTATAAAAAAATGATTACTTTGAGTTGTCGTCAGCAGAATGCTGCCTTCCATCTCCTGTTTAAATTTCCCTCCGTCGCCTCTCACAATATGAGGGAGTTGATTTTTATACACTCTTTTCAACGCTATAAAATAGTAGAATAGTGGCGAGACACATTATAGGGTCGACTGTTGATTAAGGCTTCATTAAATCGACTTCACAGATTTTAAAACCAAGATATAAACTTAAAATTGCGTTTTTAGGCGCTCAAATCAGCATTCTGAGATTGACAAAACATGGCGAAATAACTGCCTGCATGTACGTATCCGACTAAGATGGACGTCCGTGTCTTTAACGGAATAAAAACGATGTATGCGCAAAAATAATTTTACTGCATATCTCGTAAATTCTAGCACATTTAACAATAATAAAATCTTTAGTGACTGCACACAATTAGTTACAGGTAATTTTATGTTATTCTTTCTATTAAGAAAATATTATCCTATTACGTATTTAAAAATTGCGGCACTTAAGAGTGGAAAAATTGGAGAAGAGAACCTCAATAATTTCTTATATTTACGCGAACACTACACGTTGATTATAACCACTTTTACGGATTTTATCGCATTTAATTATACTTTTAATTATTTTTATTTTTAATTTCCGACGTTCCGGGAAGTCTGCAGTTTGTGATCATATCCTAGACGGTCCCAACCATTACATCAGATTTGATAGACTACAAATCCTCGCGAAAGAACACCGATTCCTACCAACGATTCTTATGCCTTTAGCTACGTGAGGCTATTGAAATTAAAAAACATCCTAATTTCAATACAGAAGGAGGCTGGGTACTACCACCTGCTTGGGACCCTATAATCAATAAAATTAAAACTAAACCCAAGCATACCACTGCAAGACCTCAGGACATTAATCAGTTCATTTTGCATAGATCGGACCATAAACAATAATTAAAAAAGCTGAAGGTACTCCGGATTTAACAATGACATTGGGACGTCAGTCACCTCAGTCTTCCGTGACCATGGGTGCTGGAAAGCACCTGAAACGTCGGGAATTAAAAATAAAAATAATTAAAAGTATAATTAAACGCGATAAAATCCGTAAAAGTATATTTAATCAAAGAAGAGAACCTTTTTATTATCTTTTACGTGGTAGAGCCAAGTTTCAGTTATATTACTGGTATAGTAGCACGAAAGGGTCGGCTCGACCGAGGAAGGACCACACTCTCACAGAATACATGCGCCAAGTAGCAGCTTAACGCTTCTGTGTTTCTTTGGGCGAATGCAGAGAAACGGAGACACTTTATACTGGAAACGTGGGTGACAACGCATCTGCATTTAGTTTCCTTATCGAGAATACCATCAGGTGGACTGTGTGCTCGTTTACCACCCTTATATATAAAAAAAAGCTTTAAGACAACATTCTTGTTGTTATATTTTATTTTTAATAAAATAAATAAATAAATTTATAAAAATTGTGATATTCTTTAGTCGGCTCAAAAGGGTAACTACCTAAATTATTCTTTAAATAGCAGTGTTGGCGACGCGCCTATAAGAATATTTCAATTTATTAGTTAACCGATTATGAATTGCTTCTAAAAAGCAAATTATCAAGCAACAATATTCCGATAAGAAAATTCTTAGTTGAATCTTAAAGAAATATCGAATTAATGATATGAAGTCTTGGGTTCGACTCCCAGGCCGGAATAGTTTATCGTTTTCTTAGTAATATTTCTTAATAAATTCATATAGGGAATTTTTAAGATATAAATTATGTTACCGGATTTGTTCCCCGGTTGAAATCATCTTTCCAATAATGTTAATTTAAAGAAATATCAAAATAAAGTTAGAGACCAGGATTTGTTCCCCGGTCGAGATGATCGCTGTGCATAAGTAGAATTAATGGAAATTAATTTGATAAGTATTGTCTTATATGAGTTTGATATGTTTTGTATGAAAACAAATGCCTTTTTTCTATGATTGATTTATGAAAACGTTCACTTATATTGTTTGATAAGAAACATGATAACTGATAAGAATCTGATTAGAAATAGTTTTCAACATTTGAGAATTGTGTGGAATCATTTATTCACCTAGTATTGTTGATATTAGTGTATACTAAACTTTCCATTTTTACTGATAGTCGATAGCCGTGCAAAAGTTAGTTTTTCAAATAGTGTGAGTTCATAGACGCACGCTAGCCACGTACTTAGGAGGCCAAATATGTAGAAATTTAAATATTTGCAAATTTCAGCAATTTATCTAAAAATGACTTGTAAAACGTTTCGGATTGATTGTACGTGTAAAAGAGGTGAATTCTGTGTTATTTTTATGTGAAAATTCCTGTGAATAAGTGAAATAATGATAGTTTTGTACAAGAAATTTAAAAGTGTTTTAATAGAGAAATGTATAGAGAAAATGTAAATTAAGCTATTGTATTAGTTAAGATATGTATAATTTCAAGTGGAAAAAATTGTTTTAACTTTCTATGTTAAATATTTAAGAAATTCCAACTTTGAACATGTAAGTAAAATAAGCATATTTTGTTAAATAAATAAAAGGTTTTTTGTGTTATGAAAATGTAATGTATATCGTAGTATAGATATTTTTTGTGCTATCTTTATAAGTAAATTGTATAAATGTATGTCTTATACAAATAAAGTTATTGAGCAAACCGTGAGAGAGTGATAGTACAAATTGATGTAATTGAGTTGCGCAAGCGCACAAATGGCGCGGCTCACTTTCGCGTTTAGCTTCGAGGTAGTTCAGTAAATTGATTTTTCTTGCAAATCGTTCGGGAAATGTTCGGGAAAAGTGCAAGACCAGCAGTCAATAAAAAGAAGAAAGAAAAAGTATAGGGAAGTGATAGGGAAAAGTAATTACTCTCTCACGGAACGGTTTGAAGATAATTGCTGTTTTATTCCCAAGGAGTTCTCCCCTTAAAGTGATATGTGTCCATATCGAAGAATTAAGGCGTTGGGACCGGGACGACTTCGGAAGACCCGTAATCCTCGCCGGAACCTATTTTCTGAAAAGGAAGAGGTTATCGCCTTTGTGTGTTACTCCGTTGCGGAGATCACATACGTTGTTCCCGAACCCAACGTAGGCGTTATAGGAGGCCGGAACGAGAGAAGCCTCGATTCCCCCCTTCTGTTTCTTAGTTTAACGTTTGTCTGGTTCCTTTTCAAGCAGTATAAAATGACTTCAAAGATTAAAAATAATTAAAACTTTTAACGTAAAAGCTTCTGACGTCGGGGCTTTAATATGCATCTCTTAGCGGTTACTTCTTTCTTTTAATGTAAGTTTTTAATTTTGCGTTATAAGAGCTATTTGACTTTTTTTTAACATGCTTGTATTACCTCCGCGTGTATACAACACGTAACATAATTAACGCACTTTGAGAAAGTAGTTTGTTCAGAATTGTTCACTGAATCGATTCCTATCATTTTTAATATAAGTAATTTTTATCCCAAAAATAATTAAAACTACGTAAATTAAAGTCACTCTAAATCTGTACAGTCAAAAAAAAC
This sequence comes from Parnassius smintheus behrii, assembly GCA_036936625.1. NCBI lineage: Eukaryota > Metazoa > Arthropoda > Insecta > Lepidoptera > Papilionidae > Parnassius > Parnassius smintheus. The sequence continues at coordinate 36,050,812 of JAUPFT010000028.1, forward strand.
TGAAATGGACCGTAACTTAAGGCGATAAAACTTTTAAGAGTGCAGTTTTATTTGTATTATTACTAATTCTGTCATTCAATAAAAATAAAGAAAAATGAACTTTATTTCAAAAACGTTAAAGTCTTTGCATTCGTGGATTTGTACTGCGACCACAACATTCTTTCGGAATTAGTATAACTAATTAATAAATAATCAGTGTATAAAATGTTTAACTAAAAATTCAGTGTATGTATTATGATTATAACATAATATACTAATTGGGGTATCTGAGGGTGTGCGTTAATTAATATATATTTAATATGTATGTAACGGAGTCCTTCAATTGTATTTTCACCAACTTGCATACTTACAGCCGCTTGACTGCAAAATGTTACACTCGTATCAAGGATCGATGACTATACAATAATTCTAAGTAATAACTAGACTTTGACGGCTCCGTGGCTCAGTGGCAGAACAATGAGTGGCAGTGCAGGTGGCTTCGGGTCCGAATCCCGCACGGAACGAAACGAATACATTCGTATGGCCAACAAATAATTGTTCCGGGTTGTTGCCCATTGTGCAAGTTAATTACTTTATCCTAGTTTCCTGATCAGGATTACCAGGATAATTCTCTCTAGAACCATCAATGCGTGTTTTTTTTTCTTACAATTTAATACTATTTTTATCAGGTTTAAAATTAAATAAAAATAATAATTAAAATTACAATATTTACAATTAATATTAATTATATACAATATAAAAAAAGAAACTATAATGTAGAAAAGCTAACACTAAAAATTTAAATTGTCAAAAAGTCCTGCTCCCCGTGGTATAGTGCCAAGAACGCTGAATAGCTATACTTAGCGTTTGAGCGAGGAAAGAACCAGCCCTCTTATCATCAGCAGCGACGACGAGCCGTGGATATAGTTCCTTTCACTTCGGGAACTTCACTGCACGTGGACCCCACGGACCGATAGTCTCTACAGCAAATGGCACAAATATGTAGTCATTTCTCAAAGACTCATATTTGCGCCATTTACTAAATTCGGCTGCCTTTGATGTCGCCCCGGCTCTAAAAGAGGTACCCTTGAGATGAGAGGCCATTTTAATTTTAAACCTAATTTGTAACATCTAAGAGTTGACCTTTTTGAATATTAAAAAACATTTTTATCAAAAGTTTAATTTTGCATAGTAAGATCGTACAAATTAATAAGCTGTCTACAACTTTTTTCTATTCGACTTTCGATTCTAACGATTTCAAGCATACATTAGTAAAGACACACTTCTTTTATAAAATTGAAGTAGCAAACTTACTTACAGATCACCACCTGATGGTAAGTGGTTACAGCGGTTCATGGGCAGCTACAATTAACCTCAAACAAAGAAGCCTGCATATGCATTGTCACATCTGAAGACTAAGATTGAATGCCTCAGAGGCTGTAACTAGATAATAATAATGTCCGCCAGAACGAGCTTCGGTCACGGTCAGCCTCAACAGAGACTAGTCATCGGCGCAGACAGGATTATAGTGCCCAAGTGTATGCGCGGGCACAGGTGCGCTCTCTATTCTCTCACTCTCATAATCTGATGGGACAATAAACCGACGCGACCGGAGAGAGATCAGGCGCAGGACTCCTGACTCCGGGCAGCTACTGAGAATTTCGTGACGGAAAAAAGGCATTAATTAATTTTGGCCCGACCCGGGTTTTGAACCTAATGATCAGCAGTCGCACTACTACCACTAGACCAACGAGGCAGCCCTGTAACTAGGTACTGTACCCAACCCAGCAACACTGCTTTTTTGACGGCAGATATATATTTTTTTATAGAATAAGTGTGGCAAACGAGCACACAGTCCACCTGATGGTAAGCGGATGCTGTACCCATAAAAATCTACATCTATCCTCGATTAAGAATCAAAATGAAGATGCGTTGCCACCCCTGAGGACTAAGATGGAATGCCTCGTTTCCAGTGAATAGAGTCTTCGGTGCTCTACACTCAACACACGGTACACGGCAGCATTGAACTGCTATTTATGCTGGTATTTTATCAGAGCGTGGTCCTTCCCCAATCGAACCGACGCATTCGAGCTACAATCGTAATAAACCGCGACATGGCTCTACCACGTACACCGTACTAAATAAGAGAGTGGTATGTATCCAGGCTGACTGCTAATAATGCTGTGTCAAAGATAAAGCGGTGAATTTAGGTGTAAAATTAAAAAAAAACGTTCCTGTATATTAAATAGGTATTTATTAAATTTAATTGCACCTAAAATATCAATTATCAGCTGTTCTCAGAAACATTATAACTAACTTATTGTCAGTAAATTATTTGAGGCCTCTTTATGGTTCCAAATGAAAGACATTAAAGCAAAAATATACATAAAATAAAATCATTTTAAAAACGATAAGGACTGTATAAGTAGACATGTCTTTGGCTCGGGAAAAAAAATAACAGAAAAAAGCATTTCTAGCACCATCTGGACAATAAAGAAACAAACAAATATAATTTAATAAAAAAATAACAATATTTAAAAATGCTATGAAATAAAGAAAAAGGAAACTTATGAAACTTAGTTTCGTTATGGCCCTTCACACGAGCGTTTCAAAAATCGTGGCGATTTATAAGGTTTTTCTATTGCCCATTATTAGAATAACATGTTTTACATTTAAAATTAAGTTTATATGTACCTAAGTAGTGAAAATACATTGCATTATAAAAATTATTTTTCCTTAAAAATAACTTTAGATATGTTGTATATTATAAAAGCAGGTATAAACGGGACGGAGTGTCGGTGCGTTTACTATAATAGTTTTATTAGATCTATACACCAGCAACAAAACTGAATTTACAAAATTTGAATAAACATATCATGTAAATTTAAAAGAAAAACAAGGATGAACTTAATTGACCCGGAAAAAATTATAGTCGACTTTCATTTTGTAAAATTAAAGATGCCTAATGATCAGGAAATCCTCAAGTGGTTGTTAGGAAGATATACGAAACTATGTAACCGACAAATATCTATATGTCTTTCATAAAGTTTTACGCAAATATAAATGTAATTGTGAATGCAGTGCCGCTGGTGTGTGGATGCCATTATCGTTAGGATTCGTATGGTAACTATATGTTTCGGAACCCGTTTTATTATGGTTGACAAACCTTTTACACTACGTTTGACACTATCAAAATTTATACAACATTTCGACAGTCAAAGTAGTAAAAACTAAACTGCTGTGCTTATTTTTGTTGATAGCACAGACAAATTGATATCAATATATTTATGATAAAATCTACACATTGTACTGTCTATCTGGTAGTGCCTAAGTATTTTATCATAGACAATTTTTTTGTTTTAACATACAATTCATTAGACAAAAGAAAATCTAACAAGAATCATTAAAGTACGTAGGAATAAACATTTTAGACATCAACAAAAATTTATTATTATTAGATAATAATATCCCATAGCTAAATAACCTAATCGCTTAGCGTAAAAATTTTATATGTACAATGAATTAATTAAATTATTGTAAAACGAAAGAAAAAAACACTTAGAAAAGGTAAGTAAATAAAAAAAAATATTTTTAACTAACCAATTTTCTAAATTTCATTTAATAAAATAATAACAACCTGGGATAGGAATAATAAAAAATGAGCAATTAAAAATATTTTCCATAACTATACCTTTTCTGTGAGTAACATTTAAAATTAATATCGGAGCAAGTTAAAAAGTATGAGGTGAGTGTAAATGAAGAAGACGAAATAATTACAAACTAACTCATTCGATTAATAACTGATCCAGAATTATATACAACCAATTTACATCATATTACAATAAAACCTAATTCCTATTCTATAATACACAGTACCAACAATACACCTAGTTATTTCAAAAAGTGTTTAAAAATACTTTATCGTAATGAAAATATAAAGATAAGTCGCGTTAAATATGAAATAGCTTTATGTTTTATTGTCACAGTCATAAGAATATACGTCACAAAATATATATTATCTGTACAATCTATCAAATCCCGCTGAAAAGCACGTAGAAGTATTTTTTATTTTATTTAAATTGACAAACTTTAATAAATAGATGAAACCAAGTGATAGCGAACAAAAACGCTTTTTTAATAAAAATAAAACTTAAAAATAAAATACAAAACTTTCGAGACAAAATGGGCAGTGATAAATTGAGCTGGCAATATAAAAATGTATCAGTTCTTGTTTTTACGCCATCTTTTACTTAGTTTCACATCTTATATCTTTATAACATTAAATTAACACATACAGTTGGGAATATATTAGGTATTGTTCATATTTTTAAAATGTTTGGACGATTGATAAAGATGCTTTTAGTTCGAAATCTTTACAAAATATTGTCGTCAATTTATAAATAAATCGTTATTCATATGGTTTTAAAAATACAAGATGGAGTAAGCATCTCTTGAAATACAAACTTGGCCACCGCTTTTGAGATCACATCTTTGCGGCCAAGGTTCGCGTTCAAGGAAACTTATGTGGAAAATAACCTTAAACTATCCGTGTATATTTATATAAAAGTAAACAGTATAAATCACAAAGTAATTTCGCTAACTAGGCGTACTTAAAGATGCGTCACTAAATTAAGTCTAATGCACGATATCACACGGAGTTCGTTCACCGATCTGCGGTAAGCTCAATCTGCAACAAAGAAAAAATAATGTTAATTTATTGATCACATACATTTGAAGGGCTGTAACAGGCACTTGTTATACAACAGGAGTCACAGTGGACCAGATACTCAACGTAAACTAATCTATATTCAGGTATAAGTACTTTGTAATAAATTCATTGAATCAGTGAACTCATGACAAAGATATTATAAACTTAAAGTATTTCATACTTGGCAGAGTTGAACCGATGGCTCGACCGGGAAAGGACCATGTTCTGGCAGAATACCAGCGTTAAATAGCAGCTGACTACTGCTATGTTTCGTATAGTAAGTGTAGAGAACTGAAGGCCTTTTTAACATAAAACTAGGCATTCCATTTTAAACTTTCGGAATTACAATGCATTTGCATTTTGATTATTAATCGAGGAAATATATAGATGTCGATGAGCCATACCACAGTATATACTTACCATCAGGTGGACTCATTGCTCTTTTGTCACCTTTATTCTATAAAAAATAAGAACAAAAACTGGCCAAGAGCGTGTCGGGCCACGCTCAGTGTAGGGTTCCGTAGTTTCCCGTCCGTCTCAATAAGTGTTCCCACTTATGAGTATATAGGTGGGTATCCATTATGTTCGCGCTCCAGCAGCGCTCCGCGCTACTGCAACTGCTCCCGGTAGTGGGTACTGTTGTTTCCATCCAAGTTCAAAATGATTTTCCTAGAAAGTCCTTATAACGTTCTACCTTTCAGATTTTTTCATATTTTCTAAACTTATGGTTCAAAAGTTAGAGGGGGCGGGGACACATTATTTTTTACTTTTGGAGCGGTTATTTCCGAAATTATTGACATTATCACAAAATGATGTTAGTAAACCCCTATTCATTTTTAAATACCCTTCCAACAGTATATTTATATAGTTATAGTTAGGGTTGAAATTAAAAAAAAATCACTTCCCACTTTACATATAGGGGGGCTACCCTAATAAAACATTTTTTCCAATTTTTATTTTACCACTTTGTCGGCGTGATTGATACACATATTGGTGCCAAATTTCAGCTTTCTAGTGCTAACGGTCAAAGAGATTAAGCGAGGACGGACAGACGGACAGACAGACATGGCGAAACTATAAGGGTTCCTAGTTGACTACGGAACCCTAAAAAGTAGCACATATTAGTAACAAAAGTTGTAATTAAATATATGTACTACATTTTTGTTCATTTAACAGACGTAATGTCATTAGTTATGTGCCAGTACTGTACATTATATAAATTACATATCAAACTATTAATTTATTCTCGAACTCGTCGACGTTTTCCAAACATTACGTTCGACGTTACCTCATCATAATCAAGGAAATGAGGTTTTGATGTTTCGTGCATGCTGGAGCTAGGTGTGGTCAAGGCCGACCAAACATTTTAATCATCACCATTTTTGTCATCACATCTGATAATTAAAACTGCATTTACTTCCTTCGCTAGTATGGTTTAACTATTTTTTTACTTTAATAAAATAAGTATAGGAGTTCATTTCTGTTATATTTACATTTTATGTTAGAAAATATCTTCTACCGATTAAAAGGCTAATTGTTAATAACCTCTGAATTGTTTTTTTTTTTAATAAATTAAGAGATTTTGAAAGTAAGAAATACTATTAGATCATATTCTGATTTTGTTATTTAGAAGAACGCAAAAAAAATATAATTTTCATACACGTAAAGTATAATGTTAAAACGCTACTTAGCTTGTTAATAAAGGTATAGTCTGGGCGAATGGCCATATTTGACATTATAGTACTTATAACTCCTAACGTCTAAGCAAAAATGTCAGTCCGAGGAACTATGTCAGCACGCTTAAGAGGTGTTACGTCAGCACCACGGAAGCTTGTCGACCGACTTTCACAGACCAACTTACGTAACGCCGAATTCGTATTACATAACAGCTCCACAGACCTAATGTCCCACTGAAGCTCTTACATCACTGTTATAATAATTTTTGGGGCCTAAAGTTGAATGTTGGTAGAAAGTGGAACGTGTGAAATGGCAACACTGAATTCTTTAATTAGGCCGCATTCACACGACGCATTTGATTGCGTTTTTTGATCGCGACGCTGTTGTTGCAATCGTGTGGTTTTTGGCGACAGGATATTTTTATAAACGGATGTACGGATCCGGTTCAGCTGAGAGAAAATTCTTTTTAGTTTTTGTCTTATTTAAAAGTCGTATTGAAAGAGAAACTACTCAGAAACTCCCGTTATTTTCTAGGTTAGGTGTTTAATTTAAACAACATTAAATTTATGAGTTTATTTTTAATTATAGAATGTCTGTAAATTTCTGTAGGTAGTGAAAATATTTATAAGGTTAAAACTGAGTATTATTTGTTGTTTGTATTTTTTCTTATAAAACCGAAGTAGCAAACGAACTTTAGTCCTGATGATTTCTTACTACACATTTAAATAAAATTAGTATTTACGGATTTTGTCGCGTATATTAACTTTTTAGGGTTCCGTAGCCAACTAGGAACCCTTATAGTTTCGCCATGTCTGTCTGTCCGTCTGTCCGTCCTCGCTTAATCTCTGTGACCGTTAGCACTAGAAAGCTGAAATTTGGTACCAATATGTATATCAATCACGCCGACAAAGTTGTAAAATAAAAATTGGAAAAAAATGTTTTATTAGGGTAGCCCCCCTATATGTAAAGTGGGAAGTGACTTTTTTTTTAATTTCAACCCTAACTATAACTATATAACTATACTGTTGGAAAGGTATTTAAAAATGAATAGGGGTTTACTAAAATCATTTTTTGATAATGTCAATAATTTCGGAAATAATCGCTCCAAAAGAAAAAAACAATGTCAAAACAAACACTGGATGATGCAACAATAAAGGTTTTATCCAAAGGACTAAATTACGCTATAAGTCCGCGCAGATTACCGTACGAAGAAATTATCTGTAGCGTCGAGGACTGTTTATTTAAAAACAATATGCGGAAAGAAGATTTGGAGGCGATACGTCAAGACATTTCGTCTACGTTACGTCGATGTTCAGTGCCTAAACCGAATCTTCCCAGAGACGAATTTATAGCGTTAAAGAACCTACGCAATAAACCATAACTTACGATTCTCCGCGCAGATAAGGGAAACGCCACGGTAGTCATGGATACGTCAGATTAGTATTCAAAAATACAAGAACTTTTGTCGGATGTAAGTACTTATAAAAAGGTTAAAAACGACCCAACAAATAGCACACTAAAAACAACTAGTGACCTCATAAAGAAACACTCCGAAAAATTAAATCTGGACGTAAAATGGATAATACCTACGTGCGCCAAATCACCAAAGTTGTATGGGTTACCAATAATGCACAAGCCCAATGCTCCATTACGTCCCATAGTGAGCCAAATCGATTCACCAACTTACAGATTGGCTCAACACTTAGCGAAAATACTCTCACCGCTCAGGGGACACACAAGAGCACACATAAAGGATTCCTACCATTTTGTCAGCGAGATTAAAGACCTGCGTCTGGCAGACAATGAAACTATGGTCAGTTTTGATGTGCAGTCACTGTTTACATGCTTACCTGTTGAAGACTGCATCTCAATTGTAACTAGGAGGCTGGAGGAAAACAACATGCCCGTAGAATATGCAGTATTACTCAGACACTGCCTTACATCTGGCTACTTATTGTGGAAGGATGAGTTCTACAAGCAAGTAGATGATGTGGCGATGGGCTCACCTGTATCTCCCACTGTCGCCGACATATTCATGGAAGACTTTGAGGAGAAAGCCCTGCTTACTTCTCCCATAAATCCAAGATTCTACAAGCGGTACGTAGACGACACTTTCACAATTCTACCTTTAGATAAAGTAACTGCATTTTTAGACCATCTTAACTCTATAAATTCTAAAATTCAGTTCATAATGGAGTTAGAGGCAAACAATTCCTTAGCTTTTCTAGATGTGTTAGTAATTCGGAATCCTGATAACACCTTGAGCCATACTGTGTATAGAAAAAAGACCCATACAGATAGATATTTAAACGGTGATTCTCACCACCATCCTTCACAGTTAGCTACCGTGGGTAAATCTTTGTTTCAGAGAGCACGAGGGATCTGTGACAGTAAACACCTGGCTGCCGAGCTCCAACACGTCAAGCAAGTTTTGCATGACAACAAGCTTCGGGTCCCGCGCCTACGTCACAGAGAACGAGTGAAGCCGGCCACAGTCGAGCGTGTACCTGCTGTACTGCCATATGTTAGAGGAGTCACTGACAAGATTGGCTACATCTTGAAGCGCGCTTCCATCAAAACATACTTCAAGCCGCCGAAGAAGATTGGTCAGTTTTTACCATCAGTCAAGTGTAACGTCCCTCTGCAAGATGCAGGAGTGTACAAGCTTGATTGTGAATGTGGTCTCTCCTACATAGGACAAACTAAAAGATCAATTAAAACCCGCGTCAAAGAACATATAGCTGATGTGAAGAATCGACGCTCCAGGAAGTCTGCAGTCTGTGAACATGTACAGGATCGCCCCCGTCACTACATCAGATTTGATAGACCACAAATCCTCGCTAAAGAACACCGATTCCTTCCAAGGATGATTCGCGAGGCTATTGAAATCAAAAAACACCCTAATTTCAATAGAGAAGATGGCTGGGTGCTACCATCTGCTTGGGATCCTATAATAAATAAAATTAAATCCCAACCCAAGCATACAACTGCAAGGCTTCATGATACCATAAGTTCATACTGTGTAGATCGGAACAAAAGTTAAATTTTAATCTATGGTAACCGCGGTTAACTATGACATCTGGACGTTAAACATCTCAGTCCTTCCCGTGACCATGGGTGCTGTAAAGCTCTCGAAACGTCGGGTATTAAAAAGTTAAATATACGCGATAAATTCCGTAAAAACGAGTATTATTTCAAAAAACAATGTGTCCCCCCCCCTCTAACTTTTAAACCATAAGTTTAGAAAATATGAAAAAAATCTGAAAAGTAGAACTTTATAAGGAGTTTCTAGGAAAATCATTTTGAACTGGGATGGAAACAACAGTATCCACTACCGGGAGCAGTTGCAGGAGCGCGGAGCGCTGCTGGAGCGCCAACATAATGGATACCCACCTTTACTCATAAGTGGGAACACTTATTGTGACGGACGGGAAACTACGGAACCCTACACTGAGCGTGGCCCGACACGCTCTTGGCCGGTTTTTTTATATTCCCGACGTTTCGAACACTTTACAGCACCCATGATCACGGGAGGGGGAGAGGGGGGACTGAAGTGTTTGACGTCCCAATGTCATAGTTAGCAAAATTATTAATTTTTGTTCCGATCTACACAGTATGAACCTATAGTTGGATTTAATTTTATTATTTGTAGAATCCCAAGCAGATGGTGGCATCCAGCCATCTTCTCTATTCAAATTAGTATGTTTTTTGATTTCAATAGCCTCGCGAATCATCTTTGGAAGGAATCGGTGTTCTTTAGCGAGGATTTGTGGTCTATCAAATCTGATGTAGTAATGGGGGAGATCCTATACGTGTTTACAGACTACAGACAGAATCGACGCTACGTGAAGTCTGCAGTCTGTGAACACGTACAGGATCGCCCCCGTCACTACATCAGATTTGATAGACCATAGCAGGCGGGTAGACGATCGTAGTACTAGATATACAACGATATGGTATAACACCATTTATTGGAAGTCTTTCTGGCCTTTTCACATAGAATTGCGTCTTACAGACTATACATACATGAGTACGTTAACTCTCACGCCTGCCACCAAGAGGTGTAGACAGAGACTACGGACATCCATTTAGCAAGATCCTGATACACTTTTCTCGCATCTTTCACATACATATATCTACGAACACATGCTGGTCGCTTAATGGTTCACTTAATTTGGTTCGTCGTACAACACTCTCAGAACGAAATTGAACAACGGATAACTTATTAATTAATGCAACTGAAATCTGGAGTAAATTTGAAAAATAGCTCTTACTTAATATTTAAAATTAAAATTAATAATTATTAGTCTTTAAGCTTTAAAAAATTACAAATTAAACATTAATTGTAATTAAAAATAGTATAGTACACTATTTTTACACTACTCTCGGATTTTATCCTGTATCGTGGAGAATGAATAACATAAATTCCAAGTGGACAAACGTATAGACTCGGAACAATAATTATTACAATACAAATACTTGTCCCGTACGGGATTCAAACCAGCGCCCAGCAAAGTGCTCACGCGTTTGCTTTTAATGTGATCATTTGAATGTAATCTGAGGTTTAGATCATTGATGCGATAAATTCAATATAATGCACCAGTGTTCGTTTCACTACAAATATCTAACTGGGATATTAAAAGAATGTTTCCAGTTCGAAATAGTTTATATCTGTATTTCGATGTTGTTTGCAAATTATTTCTTCTTATCTTTCGAGCTTTAGTCTAATTAAAACTTCCGTGCTTTATACGCAAAAAAAAACTAGGCTCTACGAACAAAATGTCTTTTACATCTTCTCCGTGAAAGATAATAATAATTTTAAAAGCTACAAATATAAGTATCAACATTAATTTACGTTGAAAATAAATGCATTCATTCAATCTGATAAAAACATTAAAGTAACAATTATCTTTAATAGATGCTGCACACACATGCACTCACCCAAACATGTGCGTAATGTTTACAGACTTACTACAAGTCAAACGGGTAGTCATAAAAAAATCACATAGTAGTGTAGGGTCATTGCACCGTCGGCACCCAAAACGCATGGCATTGCACTCAGCGCAGCGCTAGGTTAGATTGATGGTAACGGAATGGCGGGAAAATTTTGGACAGATTTGACAAAGAAATGTAGAATTCACAGATTAAAAAAATACTTTATTATTTACTTTTTCTAACAAAAATTAAAGATAACAATTAAATACCAGAATTATATATTTTTACAATTAGGTAAACAAGTGGTAATATTTGTACTACCGACTTCTATATAAATAAAATGAGAACATCATCAACGTATTCGAGGTCAATTAAATACGCATAATTTAAGGATAACTCAAACTACATCCAGAAAAAAGTTCTGAGGTAACACACATAAAAAATAGTCGAATTTAGAACCTCGTTCTTTTTAGAAATCAGTTTAAAAACGTCAGTAGCACAAGTCGTTAGTTCGAACCTGCCGTTCCACTGCTGTTGTGAACCGATTCCTAGCACATGAATTTTAAGCTTACTCGGGAATTTTAATAACGTTAATGGCTTTACCATTTTTAAATACAAGACCAATATCAAGAACGTATAAAAATTGATTGATAATATTTTATGTAAAAAATAAATAAATGAAAAGAAATATAATGTCCAATGAATATAGAATGTTGATGAAAACGTTAAAAGTAAATAAGTATATTGCAGAACGCGTTAGTAAGTTATTTAATTTAAAATTATAATTAATTCAGAACTCTCACCTATCAATGACAACATGCGTGTGTGAGAGCAAACAAACAAATCCACGCACACACAAAGGATAATCACGTTTCGTTATCACTTAAAACGCAGGTCACGAAGGTAAAAATATTTTATTAGCATAATATCACAGTATAATAAAGACATGATAAAAACATTTATCGCATGACCTTGAATATATGCAGAATTAGACGCGCCGAAACTGTATGCTGTTAAAAAAATTTAACGCTTTTTAGGAAAGAGATCAAAATGACAACCCATTTTTTTTAGTCGCAAGCGATAATAAAAGTGAAAGACCTGTATATTTAATGAGATCTATATTTACAAACAAAATTGAATTCTGTGTATAACATCAAAATAAATGTCTTTCATTGAGCTTTTTGCATACTTTAAAGACATGAATAATCACTTTTTTTTAATTTTGTCTGTCTGTAAATGGATCATATCGAGGTGAAGTCGAGGCTGGTTGCTGGTTATTAATAAAAAAAAGGTCGGTAGTATGTTGATTTGAAACGATCAATTTCAGAAAATTAACGAAAAATTACGGGTATAATACGACCAATCAGTACCATATTTACTAAAAGTCCAAATAATAAAAAACCACAAATAATTTTGTATTTACCAATTTACTTAAGAGTATGATGAAGCTGTAAACTTTTATACAAAAAGCGATAACGTTTTCCCTCCCGTAAACATAGTCTAATTTTCATTATTTTTGGTAATGTTGTAGATTTAATGAAAAACTAGGTCTGTACGCTTTTATTTTAAAGAAATATTATACGTATATACGTTAAAAGTTATTAGCATTTATATTTTTGACTTAAAAACATCCTCGAGCGTTTTTATTTTTTTTAATTAAAACTGAATAACTTTAAAAAAACATTCCTATTCATTTCATAGACATTATGTAGTAGTAGGCATTTTGTAAAAGTAACTTGAAACGTAATACGTAGTAATAAACGGATTGTCATTTATGTAAATATTGTCGTGTTTTGACGAATTTAAATCTATACATATACTTAATCAATCTGTCATAAAAATTATTTGTTCACGATTCACACAGAAACTACGAAACAAATTTCCATGAAAATTGGTATGTTGATAGTAAATAATAGCGTATAACATATAGATAACATTTTATCCGCTTACGAACGAGTAAAATAGAAGGGTTATGTTTTTTTAACGTTTATTGTAATAATAGTTGTGGTTGTTTTATTTTAAATAACCAAAAATGACAGAGTAACGTCTGCCGGGCAAGTTAGTATTAAAATAATTCTTCATAGTAACAAGTAATACAATCCAGGCTACTTAGTTATATCCATCGACTTCTCACTCAACTTTAACCTATCAACCTAGATATAGCAGCCACTCACGTACATTCCAATAAGTATTGTTTTACTAAGTACAAGTTGCAAGCCCATTACTATTATTAATCTAGATATTATAAGTTACATCGACGGCACTCAGATTCCGCTGTAGATTCTTTCATTGTAAACTCGCTAGAAATATGAAGCACGTCGAGCTGAAAGAGGCTACTGTGAATGTTGGTTAAATAAATACTTTTTTATAGAATAAACAACACAGTCCACCCGATGGTGAGTGGATGTTGTGGCCCATAGACAACTTTAAATAAGAATAAAAATGATATACGATAGACGACTTTAAATAAGAATAAAAATGCAGATGCGTTGTCACCTCGGAGGACTAAGATGGAATGCCTTCTTACCAGCGAAAAGGGTCTTCCGGTTATCTACACTCAGCATAAGTAACACAGCAGCAATAGACTGCAATTTTACGCTAGTAATCTGTGAGAGCGTGTTTCTTCCCCGGTCGAGCCAACTTATCCGTGCTGCATATTACAGCTGCAGCGTGGCTCTACCACGCATAGAAAAGACTCAACATTGACAAATAAAAAATGCTCACCATAAAAAATACGAAGAAGTAATATTTAGCAAAACATACGCAAGATTGGATGAATTCAATTTATCAAAATGCTTACACACAAACAAATCGGGCGATGCTTGGACTAACATTGCAAACATATGAACCCAAATCCGTCCAAACATTACATGAAAAACAAAATTGTATTGCTCGTTTTAGTGACGCTACTCTACGTCGATGCAAGTGCGCTGAGCGGTGACGTAACATCGTCCTATATGTGCGCCATATTAAAAAAATAACCACACCCACATAACTACTCACACAAGCGCGCAGTGAAAGTGCATCGGTGCGTGATCTGCGCCCGCACAGAGTAGCGAGCATCACGTCTTGCGTACGGCATGTGACTGTTCCGATGGCAAATCGGCGTCCGTTCACAATGAGGTGCGAATCGGAGAAAAAAAAACAAAACGAAGTTATATTTTTCTTTATTTACATAGGTACATGAACATATATTACGTAAACAATTATGTAAAATAATAATTTAAAGATTGTTATTACTTTTAACATAACGTTATGTTCATATCCATGTAATTTTTAAACGTTCTATAAAAAGGTTAAAAAAAGGTAAAGCCATGCGGTAACTATATTGTAGTTGTAGCACGAATGGGTCTGCAAAATATGGGATTAAGTTCGCCTTTTGTATAATATCTTTGTTGTAGTAAAGAATAAATAAAATAAAAAATAAGGGTAGGAAGAAGAAACTGAAAGATAGTACATCTGTAAGTATTAAATGAATTAGAAGTTTTGATAAATGTGTCGAGACGTAGGTATACATAATGTATATAAATAGGAATGGATAAATATCGCACTTATAGATAAAATTACATTCTTTAGATAAACGGTGATTCAGATATTTTTCTCCGAGTTCTCGGAAAGTTTGTAATACTACGGCACTTTTAAAGATTATTTAAAAGCTAACTGTGCTGCTAGCTTCTGTGTCTATCATGTAATCCTCTGTACGATACGTATTCTTTTTAGTAGTTTAGTCAAAAGTATGAACATATTTGATTTTATTTTCTTTTTTTCATCATTTCATTGCATTGTAATGTACGTAACAGAGTGACACTTTCTCTGCTATTGGCAACCAGGTATTCTGTGGTAAGTGCTAAGTGGTAAGGTGTTTGTGGACTACATCATCTTCTAAATCTTCTAATGAATGATCATTATCCAAATAACTTTGCAATAAATATGAAACAGCTTGATTACAGCTACATGATTATTTAGTGAGTAAGAATACGTTAATATAATGATCTGACTAAGACTTACTTTGTTGTTTTTTTTTATAGATTAAGGGTGACAAACGAGCACACAGTCCACCTGATGGTGAGTGGATGCTGTGGTCCATAGACATCTATCATTGGTAATCGCAGTTTTTTATGTTTAATCGTTACTAAGAAGATGCTGCTGCCCATCTCCTGCCTGTCTCCCTCTGTCGCCTCCTACGACACCCACGGGATGGTATGTGGTGGTGAATATTCTTACGCAGCCACCACATGGTGCTTTGGATGGGGACAATTATTAATAAAAGTATCCTATTTCCTAAGAGAACAATTCTTTGAGTTTTACCTTGACTTTGCCTATACAAACACTTTCCAATTCTTTTCACTTCTCCACCGAGGACAAACGCTTTGGTATACACTTCTGTACAAAGCCACCGACTGTTTACAAATTATTAATTTAAATTAAAATGAAACCGCTTTAAACAGACTAAGCCCCGTATCTATTTTAAGAAGTACGTAGGCGGTCACTATTATTATACTCGCAGAAATTATTCATCGTCTGTCATAAATATGCAAACCGCTGACTCAGTTGATCTAAAACATTATAATCTATTATGAAATCAGTAATTTATAGCAATCGCGATACGATTTGATAGCTTCAAAGGTTCGAAATGTCTGTGACTGCGACCATCAATTTCAGG
Source organism: Parnassius smintheus behrii (assembly GCA_036936625.1). Taxonomy (NCBI): domain Eukaryota; kingdom Metazoa; phylum Arthropoda; class Insecta; order Lepidoptera; family Papilionidae; genus Parnassius; species Parnassius smintheus. The sequence continues at coordinate 36,066,774 of JAUPFT010000028.1, forward strand.
TGAATTGAGTTGCGTGCACACAGGACAGGATTATAGTGCCCGAGTGTATGCGCAAGCACAGGTGCACTCTCTATTTTCCCACTATCGTAGTGCGATAGGACGGAAAATCGACACGACCGGAGAAAGATCAGGCCAGAGTGGATTTTCGTACTTTACGATGCACGGGGTTGAAATACCGCCAACTTCTTGACTCCGGGATGCCACTGAGAATTTCTTGACAGGAAAATTCAATAAATGTGTGATTTGTAGTAACTAACGACGCCAGATAGATTGGCTTTCAATCCTCATCGTCATCATTGCAACGTTTTAAAAATCCGTACATATGACACGTCATAGATTGACGTCATATGGATATTTTCAATCGTGACCGCTGATCATGAGGTCCTGGTTTCAGAACCCGGGTGGGGCCAAAAATCAATAACTGAGTTTTCCGTCACGAAATTCTCAGTAGCTGCCCGGAGTCAGGAAGATGGCGGTGTCTCACCCCGTGCCTCGGAAAGCACGTAAAGCCGTTGGTCCTGCTCTTGATCTCTCTCCGGTCGTTTTCCGGTGATTATGAAGAAAGAAGCAATACAGAGCGCACCTGCACTTGCGCATACACTTGGGAACTATAATCCTAACCTGCGACGATGGCTGGTCTCCGTTAAGGCAGGCCGCCGTGACCAAAATTCTGTCTGGAGGACATTATTTAATAGTGGTATTAAGTAATAGCTCCACGCATGTCAGGCGGGTACGGCAATAGCAGTTTGTTATTATTTAAGTTGTTATCCGTAAGACAATGCTGGTTACCTCTTATTACTACAACGGAATGTCTTGGATAGTGGATTCTCTCATGCACAACATTCGAGCAAGAGTGAGTAGAGGTTTTTAAGCAAAGTCAGTGGGATTTACTATATTCGGCTGGATCACCACCATAAGATGGTACAGTAGTAAAGAACTAGATTATAACAGTACAAAAAAAAACATGTGTGGAGCGACTTTCCATAGATGATATGGTGTATATCCATCTCTTTTAGCTGCTAATTTACGCTGGTATTCTGTGAGAAGGTGGTCCTTCCCTGGTTGAGCGGACCCATTTGTGCACCGTAATGTACCTGCAGCTTGGCTCTATCACGTATTAAATTTCCTATAACGCCAGCGAACCTCTCTTGTCAGGCACAAAGCCGTGGTTTTACGAGCTTTACACAGTGAGCTATTAAGACCGCGGTAAAGCTCACACGTCAATAAGCTCACACGTCAATTAGATATATAATAGCCTTAAGTTTCAAAAACATAAAAAGAAAAATTAACAAAATGTTTGAAAAATGCCTAAAGCTTCCTAATCGTAATCTTTGACATGTTTACTAAATTAGAAATATATCTTTTACACCCGGATAAAATTGATTCAACTCACGAACTATATCAGATACGTGTGTTTGTTTGTCCAGCACTTCGACTAAGATAACAGATGTATGTCAACTATATCATTGCATGCCCTAAATACTATGGGTGCGATTACAACCATGAAAAGTGAGTTTTCTGCTACAAATACATATGTTAACAGAGTATGACTCGTTCAGCGCCCGCAACGTGGTTTCATAAATACAGTGTTAAGTTCATTAATGAAGACTTAGCGATTAATATAAAAGAATTTTATTCAAGATAAATTAATATATATGTGCCCTTCAAACTAGGTAAGACACATCATTTTATATCGTCACATTTTACATCATATTTCATACGTGGTGGAGCCATGCTGTAGTTATATTAGTACCTACTTAGTATAGTTGTAGCAAGAATAGGTCAGCTCGACCGGGGAAGGACCACGCTCTCACAAGGACTAAGATGGAATGCCTCATTTCCAGTAAAAAGGGTCTCCGGTTCTCTACACTCACCATACGAAATACAGCAGCATTAAGCTACTATTTCACGCTGGTATTCTGTGAGAGCGTAGTCTTTCCCCGGTCGAGCCGACCCATTCGTGCTACAACTACACTACTAATATAATTGCAGCATGGCTCTACCACGTAAAAATCTGCATATTGATTCGTAATCGAGGATAGATGTAGATGCCTACGGGCCATAGTAACCATTAGGTGGATTGTGTGCTCATTTGTCAGCCTATCCTATAAAAACGACGAGTGACTATTTAACGATTGAGCACTTTGCTACTTTTACTTTGAGTAGAGCAAGAAGTTCCAGAGTCTTGCGCCAAGAATAGCAATACTTATAAAATGTCGAGGAGTGCACAGAACATTGTAGGGAAAGATTTTGTTTGGACCGTAAGGAAAAATCATGACAAGAACTAAGTAATTTAAAACGTTCTTTTAGATAGGGAGGACTTGATATAAAAATAAGTTTATGAGTATTCCGATATAGTAAATCTGGTTCTATTGTGAATATCTCATTTCTAAGTCTATCACGCGGAGAAATCCCGAGCACAGCCGAGCACATGCAACCAACTTATCAAATATGAAATTCGTCAATATTTCTGCGTGGTTGTAAGAAACCAAATTGTAAAAAATAAAAACATTACATCTGTTACTTATGGTAACGAATAACATAAAGTTTACTAAATATATTGTGGGTTTTTCTTGGCTTCGGTGGACCAAAAATAAAAATGTTTATTTAATAATTATTTTACCGGCCATTGTCAGGGTATAAAGATTGCCAGTGTTATGATCGTAGGGAAAAAAACATTTCGAAACTGAAAAATACGGGAAATAAATTTACATTTTTTGTGATTCCCGAGCGTAAACTTCGCCATTAGTTGATCAAGTTTGTTTGGGTAAAGTTTTCGTGGCACATTTTTTGGGACACTGCGACGGGCCCTCACGTGAATCAATCTTCCGCGTACTTCTCGCATTATTGACAACGTGGTGCTGACGTGACTGTTGCACACGGTCTTGATGGCATTATTTGAAAAAATTAACAAAAATAAAAAACGACAACCGATGGGGGAGAAAAATTCACTCGTGCCAGTATTATATATTGGACAACCGAAAAAAAAATTGAAAAACAAAAACAAACGAAAGCAAAGAGTTTGCATAAGTTTTCAACGATTGCCGTGGACTGGATGTCACGTTGCGGGGGGCACGTTCACTCACGCGTACTACGTCTCTGGATATACTTAAATTAGAAGTTTAAAAGAAGTTGAAATATTTTTGTTTACAATTTTGTTAAATACCGAAACGACTTAAGTACCAAATGTTACGTTAGGACATGTCGTTTATATAATCAATTGTGATGTAGGTACGTTATTAATCTTATTTACGTGTCACATTGTTTGTCCGATTTTTGTTTATTTTTATTTATTTATTTACACTTTCATGCGCAAAGTAGTATATATGGCGAAATTAATTTCTCTCGAAGAACCATTAGGCTATTTTATTTATTTTATTTTATTTTATAGAATAGGGTGAAAAAAAGAGAACACAGTACACCTGATGGTAAGTGGTTGCTGTGGCCCATAGACATCTACATCTATCCTCGATTACGAATCAAAATGCAGATGCGTTGTCACCCGTGAGGACTTAGGTGGAATGCCTCGTTTCCAGTAAAAAGGGTTTCCGGTTCTCTACACTCACCATACGAAACACAGCAGCATTAAGCTCCTATTTGACGCTGGTATTCTGTGAGAGCGTGGTCCTTCCCCGGTCAAGCCGACCCATTCGTGCTACAACTATACGACCTAATATAACTGCAGCTTTTTTCTACCACGTAAAAAGGCTAGGCTAAACAGAGATAGACTATATGTTGGAGGTGGTTCAGCAATATTTAAAATAGAAAGGGTAATATATAGGTATTATCTATATCAGAATAAATATGTAATATATATACGAAAATCTTTTCACATGCTTACGGACTTTATTTTTAAAAACAAACTTGTTGGGAGCTTTTTATAATGAAATTTTGTAAATGTGTAGTGCTTGCTCCAACTTGAGAGATAAAGAGTCTTAGCACTAGTATAGCACATAAAAACTCTGCTACAGCCTACCAAAAGACCACTGCCGTATATAGGTCTCTCCATAGATAATATTTAGATATATTTAATGTTTTAATAGGGGAAATATTTGCCATAGTTCCCACGTTTGGCAAGCAGATTGGCAACTGCAGTTTATTATTTCGTATTGGTATTGCTATCGTTTTTACTAGTTGTCAGTTTATACTTTGTTTCCCACTGTCGCCTCTAACAACACGCTCGGGTAGATATGAAGCTGTGGATATTCTTATTATACTATCCAACAACCAACGGAAAAAGATTATTTTTTATTTACGACAAATAATAATTATACTGTAACTACCTAATTAAAAAGAGACATGACTAATAATTATAATCAAAGACTACAATATAATAATCATAATGACAATGATTAGTGTAATTATTACCTTGTTTTACAATTACAAAGATGTTATTATCAAAAATGATTATGTGCTTACGAGAATTGTATTTTTTATTCTTATTTTAATTTATAAATTAATTAATGTTAGATTCTTAAAATTAATTAAGGTCCAAATAAATCAATATCATCATTATTACAGACTTTCACAAGTCCACGGCTGGACAACCGAGAGAATGTCACAAAGCACGGTCCTGAGCCACCTGCTTCCATCGACTTCCTGCATGTTTACCAGGTCGTTACTTCGTCTGGTGAGGAGGCCGCCCTAGATTTCACTAATCGTTAACAGGCTTCCACTCGAGAACCTTTTTTTCATATCGGAATTATAATCATTAAAAGTTGAATGAAAATGTTATGTTATAGACACGTCGTGGGGAAAAACAATGATTTTTGTTATATTATTTTAACCGTAATGATTACTCTCTAGTATATAGTCAGTAATCTATGATGATTACCCTGGTTTTGCAGTTGTTCACGACCGGTGGTAATCACTTACCATCAGATGAGCCGCATGTACGTATGCCCACTCTCATTTAAAAAAAGCATATCCTGTTCCTTTTCAAGAGAGTATGAGTGAGTGCAGTTTATTTAATAGGAGTTAGGGTAGACCAGTTTATTTTTCCAATTAATCTGGTACCATCGATGGTAATAGCCTGAGTTTTCTTAGTATTTAATCGTTAAACCATAACATTTACTCCAGTTCGAAATATAACTCAGATCCGCGTTGATGCTTTTTCTTATAAGTCGTCGAAACGTCAGGAGTTAAAAAAGTAGGTAAAATAAAATGCGATTAAATTCGTAAAAGTGGTTTTATTTTAAACAGTTTTCAACGAGTGTAACCTAAAGTAGTGTCTCTAATTTTTCCCATCCATTTGTAACAATCTATATAAATCCACTGCGGAACATAGATTCCCTCATAGGGGGATTTCTGGCGTATTTTTTTTTATTTTTCGTTATTATAAGTTTTTAGGAAGACGCTTCTGCCAACCTGCTGTTTATGTATCCCTCTTTCGACTTTTATGGCACCCACGATTATATGTGGTAGTAGATGGTCCTATAATGCTTATCATATAATTAACTAATTACTTAGACCGAAAGAGATAGCCTACGAATTAATACGTCATATAACACTCAGCTTTGAATTACTCACAGGTCATAAACCTGACCTCTTGTAGTGTAATGAATATACAAATGCGTAGGCGTGCGACTTTATGTTCTCCTGGTAGTGTCACTGAGTTTCTTGCTGGTTCTTTTTATGAACCCAGTGTAATTAAAAAAATGTCTTTCAAGTATTTAAATCATAATGCTGCCTCGTTGGTCTAGTGGTTGCAGTAGTGCGAGTGTTGATCATGAGGTCCTGGGTTCGAATCCCGGGTCGGGCCAAAAAATCAATTGTTGAGTTTTTCTGTCAAGAAATTCTCAGTAGCTGCCCGGAGTCAGGAAGTCGGCGGTGTCTCACCCCCGCGCCTCGGAAAGCACGTAAAAGCCGTTGGTACTGCGCCTGATCTCTCTCCCGGTCGTGTCGGTTTACCGTCCCATCGGATTACGAGAATGAGGGAATAGAGAGTGCACCTGTGCTTGCGTATACACTTGGGCACTATAATCCTGTCCTGCGCCGATGGCTAGCCTTCGTTGAGGCAGGCCGCCGTGGCTGAAATTCGGTCTGGAGGACATTATTATTATTACTATTATATTATAACGATCTTTATTGAATAAAAAACATTCTATTCTATTCTATAGAATATCAGTCATCTGTAATCAGTCGGTTGTTTAGTGAGCAATACGAATTGTTTAATTAGGCCAACCAACTTTCAATCCATCTACATGATTTATTATTATTTACTTATTAGACGAACAGCTCATACTCCAACTTCTTAAGGATTTTTTTTTAATAATTCTATTAAAATAAAAGTGGAACATAATAACTAAACTCGGGCGATCACTCGCGGCAAGTTGATCACTAAAGTAGCGCGGAAAACACGGTTACGGCAGACGCACTGCTGTATGCTTGATTCCTAGAATCATAAATAAATTAGATCCTGAGTTTAGGAACTATATTAAGTATAAAAAACAAATTAAAAATGTTTCTAGTGAGTTCTTTGGACAGCAAAGATCGAATTGTCTTATGAATAGGTACTTTGCTTTTTCTTTCTTTTTTTAAGCATAGCGAACTCAAGCACAGCAACTAAACCTCATTCGTTTGCACTATGTTTAATCTGTATTATTAATTGTAGATATTGATAAATAATAAAAAAATACTTTATCCTAGATCTATAGTCCTCTTTTGAAGGTTTGTCTAAAGTAGTTGACACTAGTAACGCTGATCTGACTTGTATTTCTCACTGGAGTAAATGTTATGGTTTAACGATTAATACTAAGAAAACTCAAGCTATTGTCATCCGTAGTTCTCACACTCACCTTCTATTATAATAAACTGTACCCACTCTTACTCTCTCGAAAAGAAATGGTATAAATTTTATTTGACAGGTCAGGATATTTTTTTCTATGAGAGGGAGACATACCAACATGCGGCTCATCTGATGGTAAGTGATTACCGCCGCTCGTGAACAACTGCAAAACCAGGGTAGTTGCAGATGCAGAGTGCAGGTGTTTAGCCGTTAGCTGCTGTACTTAAAAGAGACTTAATTTTACATTACACAAACACCCTTGTATTTTAATAGTTTTTTTATATTTACGCTTACACATTGAATAAAACTTTTTTTACGGATGTTATCGCTTTTTATTTAGAATAAATTTTTATTCTAAACGTCGGGAATTAATTGTTAAATTTATTGAGATAAAATTTGTAAAAATTATTTTATTCAATTCTATTTTTATGTCGAATTAAGGCTTTTCTTTCTTTCTTTTCAAAACACAAAAGGAATAACTTTGAACTTGATAACATGCAATGCAAAAAAGTATACTGCAATAAGGTGAGACATGGCTGACACAAAACAAATAAAAAACATCGATTAAAGTTCTTTTAGTACTATTAACCTTGAGCTTCTGCTTTAATTATTCAGCCAGCAATATAGGTATTTATATTTAGTTTTATCTATTAAACTTTGTTCTTACAATAAATTTATAAAATTGAATTAACCGCTAACTTAAATCCAAAGCTAATTTCGTTCTTATTTTACACAAATTATGACTTATTATAGCTTCACAAATACTATTAGCCGTGTGCCACTGGTATCGTACAGTACTAGGAGTATTAAAATATCAGTCTTCCTGTAGTTTTATCATTCGACCCGTACTAAATTAAATTACTGTTTCAATGGCATACATTTTCATTTAACAACTATATCAATACAGCTACCGAATATATATATCATCATCATCATCATTACAGCCCTTCACAAGTCCACTGCTGAACATAGGCCTCCCCAAGATATGCCATAAAGCACGGTCCTGAGCCACCTGCATCCATCGACTTCCTGCATGTCTTACCAGGTCGTCACTCCATCTAGTGGGGAGTCGCCCTACACTTCGCCTACCAGTACGAGGCTGCCACTCGAGAACTTTATTTCCCCAACGGTTGTCGGTTCTTCGAACTATATGGCCGGCCCATTGCCATTTCAGCTTACCTACTAATCCGTATATACGTACCGAATATATATGTCGTAGGATAATTAGATAAACCGAATTTTCCGCAAATATTTAGGGATATCGCGATAACACGGATATTTAGACGATTGGTCGAATCTGTTCTTACATGATGAAACATTAAATCAAATACGAGAAGTAATTTCTTAGTTACTCACAGATGCAATAAATAATTTTATTTGTTTTGAAGTCTTAATCAAAAATCGAATTATGTTTACTTAGTAACTTGAGAAAAGTTCTTGAACCCTAACCTACATTTAATAGATTTAAACGTATAATGAAATGATAAATATTGACATAATACAGTATCATAACCGAAACTAACATCCGCTTTCTTTAAGTCCTAAACGTGAATGCTGTAAATAATAACAAAGAAAAATAACATTGTTGGCCTAGCCTCCTGTCATGTCATTTCAATATATCAAAAAAGAGTTCTCCATGTTGATCCAGTGAAAATTGGCGTACTCCATAATAAACAAGTAACCGAGCATCTGGTACATATTAGTACATATAATTACGATATTTTAAAGAAAGAATAAGTGTGGCAAAGTTTACCTAACGATAAGAGCACACAGTCCACCTAATGATAAGTGGGTGCTAGAGGTCCATAGACATTTACATCTATCCGCGATTAAGAATCAAGATAAAGATACGTTATCATCCTTGAGGACTAAGATGCATTGCTTTGATTCCAGTAAAAAGGGTCTACGGTTCTCTACATTTACCATACGAAACAAAGCAGCGTTAAGCTACTCTATTTTAAGCTGGTATTCTGTGAGAGCGTGATCCTTTCCTGGTTGATCTGACCTATTCGTGCTACACCTATAATACAGCTGTAGCACGGCTCTATCACGAATTAATTAAGATAATATGTTGAATATAGTAATAACAAATAATGACAATATTATAGCAACATTACATTCCAAGGCCATTCATCAATTTCGTTTTCCCTCTCACAAAACTCTTAAGAAGTGATTTTAGTGATAAGCGATGAATAAAATAACAACATACAGGTGTGCTTTTATCGATGAAAATTTGAACATCGATATGTATATGTCGTACGATAATTAGATAAACCGAATTTTCCCCTTATATCTAGGGATATCACGAAAACACGGAAAATTTATGGTCTATTTAATTATATTTAATGTAAGTATGGTATATTTGATCGTCTGAAATACAGATACTCAACCTAGTTCTAGCAGGTAGCTAATATTATTACGTTACTTTTCAATTTTTCTTTTGTAGATTCTTACAATATTAAGCTACACATAGTTAAAATTTTTATTATTGCTTGTTATTTTTATTAGACTTACTGTTTGACAATGGCTATGACATTTCACAATCTTACTGAAAAAAATTAGGGATTTTGCAACTTTGAACATACTTCTTTATTCTTTATTCTTTATTGTACACACAATAAGTTGGTAACAATTATTAAATATTTAAATAAATGTACAAAGGCGAGCTTAACCCTAATAAGAGTTCTCTTCCAGCAAACCTATTGGGAGAGAGAAATAGTTTTATATATAAAGCAAGTAGGTAGCAGCGTGCGTACTTAATAATTAACATAACGCTACTTAATAGAAATTGGCTATAAGTTACAGTTAACAATTATCATATAAGTGTATAACATATAAGTATAATTTATTTTCTTATTTCTTTTATTCTTATTTCTATTGATTTACATACATATATACCAATAAAGACAATAAATATATACATATATACACATATACACACACACATATACATATATATCTATATACATATATATATATATATATATATATATATATATATATATATATATATATATATATATATATATATATACACATACATACATACGTACACATTAACTTTATACTTAACACCGATTGGCTTGATTTTCGTTAATAGACGTATTGTTTAATGCTTATGAGTTTTTTTTTTTGTAAAATCATAACCTCACTTTTACACAGGTGTATTGACCTAAACTTACTTCTGTAACAGTTTCGGCGCTGCAGAAAGTGCAGCCCGTTCTCCCTTGCGTAGCAAATCGCAGGCACCCATGCTCACAGCCGCAGGTCTGGCTTATTGGTCGCCCTCGGCGACCAGTCTCAGCCGCTACGGCTCGCATGGGTGCCTGCGATTTGCAACGGCAGGCGGGGGCTGCTCTCCCTCCGCGCCTACGGCTTTACCAAAACACTCTAGGGATAGGACAGACAAGACTACGTGAAGTCGGGGCGAGCTGATTTGATTTTGAACGATGGTAAACTGAAGGCACGAGTTCGATTTTTAGTTAAGACTTCAAAACACACCCGCAATTCTCCTGGTGTTGCGGTTGATCATGGGCGGCGGTAGTCACTTAACATCAGGTGAGCCGCATGCTCGTTTGCCCCCTCTTCTATAAAAAAAAAAAAAAAAAAAAAAAAACAAATCAAATTCTTTATTGCATCTATGGGTAACTAAGAAATTACTTCTCGTATTTAATTTAATGTTTCATCATGAACCCGCCTTATAACGTGCAAATTAAATTAATATGAAAATAACCAGAATATGTGGTAAAATTAAAAATTTTGTTCAATCAACTTCAATATTAAATAAAATGAGAACATCATTAATGTATTCGAAGTTAACTCAATACGTATTATTAAGGATAACTCAAAAACTAACGGTTAGATCTTGAACAAATTTATATGGAACTGGTCGTGAGAAGTATTAGCTTTCAAATTAACAATAAATCAATGTAAGATTGTTTTTAGGCTTAGAATTTAAATCAATTTATATTTTATTTATCCACATAATATTAAATATACCATATTTATTAACATATGTAAATTTTTAATTCATAAATTATCTAGCTATACTGGTCATCGAAAGCTCCTGCAGAGTATTAAAAGGATTTGGCGATCATTTTTTTTTAATTATTTGGTGACGTTAACTTTTTTATGTAATTTAGGGATTTTAATATATTTTAATTAGCTGATATTTTGGCCCTAGTTACTTAATATTTGAATTCTCTGTGATTTAATTTATTTATTTTTGTCTTAGTAGTCAGTCGGGTAATTTTTCTTGCGAAAAAATGTTATTTTTTTATAAAATATTCAGGAACAAACGTACTTACAGTCCAGCTGTTGGTAATTGGCTACTGCAGCCCGTGATGGACACCTGCAAGCAATTTTTTCATGGCGTTTTTACAAATATTTATGCTAACACGAAGTTTTTATTGTAATTGATTTCAATTATAGTTTATTTTTTATATTGTGTATAATTAATTGTAAATATTATTATTTTTAGGTAATGTATTTAGGATTCTAAATTACTTTGACTTTATGTAATGTGACTTTCGAATAAAAATCATAAAATCTAAAAAAAATTAGTTGCAGTTTAGACAGACATAACGACATTTAATGTGTCCTCCAGACCGAATTTCGGCCACGGCGGCCTGCCTCAACGGAGGTTAGCCATCGGCGCAGGACAGGATTATAGTGCCCAAGTGTATGCGCAAGCACAGGTGCACTCTCTATTCCCTCACTCTCGTAATCCGATGGGACGGTAAACCGACACGACCGGGAGAGAGATCAGGCGCAGGACCAACGGCTTTTACGTGCTTTCCGAGGCACGAGGGTGAGATACCGCCAACTTCCTGACTCCAGGCAGCTACTGAGAATTTCTTGACAGAAAAACTCAATAATTGATTTTTTGGCCCGACCCGGGATTCGAACCCAGGACCTCATGATCAGCAGTCGCACCACTACAACCACAAGAACAACGAGGCAGTCAGTCAGGCGGGAGCAGAGGCAATAACGACATTTATTCCAACACTTATGTAAGTGTTGGATATGTAGATGTCTACACACATGATAAATTACAATCAAAAAATGTGACTTATTAACAAAAAAGACAAACAAAAAAGGAAATATAATATAAAAAAGGAAATAGAATACAAAAAAAGAAATAGAATATAAAAAAAGAAATAGAATATAAAAAGAAGTACGTTTAGGTGCTATTTTGCCGCCTGCATAGGAAAACATTCTATTATTTTTTAAATTAACTACAGGCTGTGACGCCTTCGCTTTTAAAACGACAAAGCTTTTCTAGCCATATATTATTGAAGATGTTTCATGGCCTGTAGTAGTCTCCGGTTCTTTACGCTCACCGGTACGAAATAGGCATGTCGATCTGAAATCGATTAATCGGAAAATCGATTATTTAGAATATCGAAGTTTTGTCACTTTAATTTAAAAAATATATAGACTAAGAAGGTGCAATAATGTAAGTTTTTGTTCCAACTTAATAATATATTTAATGGTATGAAGACTGCTTTGTAGTGGGGATACCTAGCGTTTTCATTCTAACAGCTTGTGCTTACTTGATGAGGAACGACCTCGAGATTGCTCAACTATACCGAGGTAGACGTAATCGATGAGCGAATAGGGCCACCAAAACGTCCTTGTTTTCCGGATATGTCCACCTGTTTGTATAGTATGTCTGAACTTTAGTTTACTTTTATAGAAACTATACAATAATGTAATTGTTAATTGCACATTGCAAATGCTGAAGACCAAATGCTCAGCGCTGAGGGAAAACATTGACAGGAATACCTGCTTGTCTGAGAAATAAACATATTTTGAATACCAGGCTTATTGTTATTTATGCCTTTTTAAGTGATTTCTAAAAAAAGGAGATTCTCAATTCGACTCTATTTTTTATGTGTTACCTCAGAATCTTTTCGAAGTGCACCGATTTTGATGGTTCTTCTTTTATTTGAAAGTTAGTGCTCCTGGTGTGGTTCCATATAAATTTGATCAAGAACTGACTTATCTGTTAGTTATCTTTAATGATGCGTATTTAATTGACTTCGACTACATTGATGTTCTCAATTTTTTATATTGAAGTTGGTTGTACAAAGTTTTCAATTTTACCACTTGTAACTTAAAGTAAATAATTAGCGATTGTAGTATAAGACTTCACGTGATTCAATTGCCTGTCCATCTAATATTGCAAAATAAAACATAGAATGTTACGGATCTATTCTATACGTGGTAGAGCCACGCTACGTTGTAGTTGTAGCACGAATGGGTCGGCTCGACCGGGGAAGGACCACGCTCTCACAGAATACCGGCGTAAAATAGCAGCTTAATACTGTTGTGTTTCGTATGGTGAGTGTAGAGATCCGGAAAACCTTTTTTACTGGTTACGAGGCATTCCGTCTTATTCCTGGGGAGTGACAACGCACCTGCGTTTTGATTCTTAATCTGAGATAAATGTCGATATCTATGGGCCACAGCATTCACTTACCATCAGGTGGACTGTGTACTCGTTTGTTGTACTCGTACCCTTATTCTATAAAAAAATATAAAAATAAAATGCTTACACATTAAGTTCTAATTTAAATTTTTTATGGTAACCCTCTATGCGAATTGCATCGCCCGAACCTCTCACACCTCCACACTCTCAAGCAAACTAATGACTGTGGTCTATTAGCGAGTAAAACCATCACTGAAGTCGGTATGCGTGATTGTGCTATTGAGTTAAATTTAAACATGGAAATGGAAGGTGCATTCTTACCTACTCTATAGCTTTAACTTGACTATTAAATAAAATAACTATTTAGGTTCCTTGTTGTCGACGATTTCTTTAAAAGTAAATATGCGGTATTAAATTTTTGTAACGTCAATTAATACATATACGTGGTATATGCACGCTGCAGCCACATTGTGGTTGTAGCATGAATATGTTGGCTCGACCGGGGAAGGACCACGCTCTCACAGAATACTAGCGTGAAATAGTAGCTTTATACTGTTGTGTTTCGTGTGGGAAGTGTAGAGATCTAGAGACCCTTTTTTTACAGGAAACAAGGCATTCCTTGTTAGTCTTCACTGGTGACAATGCATCTGCGTTTTGATTCTTAATCGAAGATAAATGTAGGTGTCTATGGCCCACAGCATCCACTTACCATCGGGTGGACTGTGTGTTTTTGTTTGTCGCCCACCCTTTTTCTATAACGCATTATTATAACAATTGTAACATTCCCGTTCACAACTCCAAGTAAGCTGAAATGCTTCATAGTATAAAACAAAGTCGTTTGCCGCCATCTGTACGCGTAGATATTTTAAACTACGCTACGTAATGAATTTTGATTATTTTTTGGTTCTGCGTTTAAGTGGGTCCCTGGATGATTTAGATTCGCAATTGGGCCAGGTAGATGGCGCTGTTGTCGAGATCAAAAATAACCCGTGCGAAACCGGGGTGCATCGCTATGACATTATAAGCTATAATTTTAACTACTTTACATACATGTTGAAATTCGGGAATGTAGAGCAAAATCCATTATCATATTTTTATATCATACCTAATATACGTGAGCACATGTCGGAATAATATGTTTTGCATCAAAAAATAAACTAATCCACTGTGATAATAAATCAAATAAATGTTAAAAGTTGTTAGATTAGCATAATTAAGGTTAAATTTCTAAAAAAAAAACGTAAAGTAGTTTAATGCCTATACCATTCTTTGACTATAACGTCCATTGGTAGGGCGGCCAACATTATGAAGGTCACATTAGAGTGGCATTATAAATTTTTCTTAACCGTTGTTCATAACCACATTGTAATCATCCACTACTCCAAATCATCACGTGGGTGTTGTTAGAGGCGACAAAGAGTAGCGCACATGTATATACATATATATATATATATATATATATATATATATATATATATATATATATATATATATATATATATATATATATATATATATATTAGCCAAACCAGAGGCTATATACATGACCCATGTTAATTTGTACTATAGGCTGCAATGAATGAAAACAAAAGACTGTGATGTTCATTAATACAGCTTTGACTCCCAACGGGACCCGAATTCTGAGCTCTGCAATTTCATAACTAAATTAAACATACGGGCTCCTATTATATATTTTGTATATCTAGACAAACGCATTTAATAACTAAGAAATGTCACGTAAAGTTATCTGCAAGAATATTTATATTCAAATAATGAAGAGTTTAAGAAGGCATAAAGGCTATCTTAATATGATATTACACAAGACGGCTCGCCACCGATTTCCCCGGACGTTACCAAAAACTTTCGAACATGGCCGCATGCTCCTGCGCCTATGTTACAGCATTATGCAATAGCTCACCATTAGCTCACTAAAGTTAATAAAATGTATGATAAAAATTTATAAGAGGACAATACTAAGCATATTGCTAATTAAACGTGTATAATATAATTTAATTAATATGTAAATTTTATAAGAATTGTATTATTGATCATCTAATAGGTACCTATATAAAAAATAATGTTTGTTTGTTCGTATTTTATGCACTGCCATACCATTCATCAGTTTGCCGACTAATGGTTACACCTGCGTGAAGATTATAGGCATAGTACAATTATCTTAAAGTAAACGTGTCTGTGTTTTGTTTAGATGATTATGAGCCATTACCATCCGGTGGTCTGTATAATTGTTTGTCACCTTTAAACTATAAAAGAATATATCAAACAATCATTAATAATAAATAGCTATCCTCTATCTATCAGATCCCCGCATATTATGTAAACGAATTACCGGACCAGTTACTAGATATATGTAAGTAAAATTATTGTAATTCTCAAAGATTGCTTGCAAATACCTAATTTCTTTTTTATTACTGTATTTTTTTATTCTATTTATAAATATATTATCTAAAATTAAATTTTCGACTTTCGACATCCCGCATAAAGCTGACCAAAAAACACAAAAGGCATATAAACGAAAAAAAGTGAAAGTGCGTTGACGGCGCCCGCTGCACGACACGCGCGCGCGTGTGCCTCACGCACACAAGTACACCGTGATCTGGTCTGATTCATCGACTCGCGGATTTTATGTCCTTTATACATATCATCAAGCTAGTACTAAAGAAATAAACAGCCCTTAGATGATATTACAAAGTTAAATATACTCAAAATACGCTATTCTTTCGTTTAAATTCCTATATTTTTTTTATAAAACTTAAATTCCTACAATTTGTTTATATAACAGTCTGCAACGAGCATGCGGTTTAGCGTCGAATAAGAACGTCCGATATACCAGTAAAATTACAGACGCCTTAAGAGGCTTACTAAATAGGAGCGACAGATGTCTTGTCGGAGATGGAAGCACACAATGCAATTGCAGTTCAAACATGGCTCAGTATACATATATGTATTTATTTTTATAGCATTGGTGACAAACGAGCACACAGTCCACCTGATGGTAAATCAATGTTGTGGCCCATAGACATCCACATTTAAATTCAACTAAGAATCAAAATGCAAATGCGTTGTCACCACAGAGGACTCGGATTGAATGCCTCGATTACTAGTAAAAAGGGTCACCGGTTCTCTACACTCACCATACGAAACACACCAGCATTAGGCTGCTATTTTACGCTGGTATTCTGTAAGTGGCCCTGCCCCGGTCGAGTCGACGGACTCGTGCTATAACTATAATATAGTTGTAGGGTGAACTAACACGTAAAAAACACTATGTTGGTTCGACTTGGGACCCTTATATAACACGTAGATTAGACAAACAACTAATAGTACTTCCGTGACCATGAGCATCGTAAAGCAACCAAAACGTCGGAAAATAACAATAAGTTAATAAGTATTAGTTAAATTAAATGCGTAAAATCTGTAAAAAAAATTTTATATATTAAGACCGCCTCTCACACCGAATGGGAGTTCATTTAATAAAAAATAATTAATATTTTTTCTTTTTTTATAGAAGAGGTTCCAAACGAATACGGTTCACCTGATTTTAAATGACTAACGCCGCCCATGAACATCCGCAATACCAGAGGAATTGCAGGTGCGTTGCCGGCCCTTTAGAACGGAATAAGCTCTTTTCTTGAAGGTCCCCAGGTCGTATCGGTCCGGAAAAATCGCCGGTGGTAAACTATTCCACACAGAGGTCGTACGAGGAAGAAAACTCCTATTGAAACGTACAGTGGTGGACCGCCAAGCATCCAGATGGTGTGGATGGTATCGGGAGGTTTGCCGCGTAGTGCAGTGCGTTCATGAAATTTAGCGGCTGGGATTAATCCGAAATTATTTTTAATCAATATCAATTATTAGTGTAATTACGAGTATAAGCTATCATTGTAATATCAATAAGGTTGTGATTATAGAATCGTAAGTAGGAAGAGTTACATTGTCAAAGATAAGTACGGCGGCCCGTGTTATGTTATGGTCAAAATTAAGCATTGTAATAGTTCAATGATATCAATTTATTTATTAAAATCTGTTATTTTATTTACAGATTAAAAATGTCAGTTTTTTGTCAATAAACATAATATTGCCTACATCAGTCACAACTTACGACTCTCTATTAAAAAAAAAACAGTTTCGTTTGGATTTACGACACGTTCTAAAGTATAAAAACTTTATTTAAAAATATTTATTTAATAAAAACTGATTCATAACTTAAAGATGTTTTAAGTCTTCAAGAAAATTTCGAACGAACAGTTTGTAATAAATACTGTTTTAAATGGCACTTCGTTTTAAATAAAATGGTTCGTAACTAACAACGAAACGTAAGTTAAATAATATAATATACTTATTCTATAAAGTATAACGTAATTTGAAAATCAGTATCTCAAGCGCTTATTCATAATCACAACCCTTCACAAGTTCCCCGCTGAACACAAACTCCACCAAGAAGTCCATTACTTAGTGGTACTGTTAAGCCTTTATAGGTTCATCTGTCAAAAAGTCCATTGCTGAAAATAGACCTCCCCAAAGTAATGCCACAATTCACGGTCCTGTAATATATACTCGTATATCAGTAATAGGTACTCGTATTATAAGTAGGTTCGGGCCGTCACAGGCCGTCACTGGTCGTCCTACACTCCGTTTCCTTTGCTTTAATAAGACATTTAATAAAAATAAACTAACTTCAACTCATCGCATCGTCGGATCTGGTCGATTTTGGGACAAGTATAGAAGTATCCTTTAAATCCTTAGAAAAACGTTATTACCACACTAGGATTTTCTACTGTATCATGAGAGCAGTTTACATACATAAATTTCACTAGGCCAAACACCCAGACCCGGAACTATAACTTGTATACCATACAAATACTTGCTGCGTGCGGGATTCGTTACCGCTACGGAGCCGTCTAAATAGTATAATTTAAGCTTGGATATAAGTTTAAAAACACACTAACCACCCTCTTTCAAAAGTTGATCAAATAGTCCATGCTAGCTAATCATCTGCTGGTAGAGCTTAATACATTCCTACAAACAGTAACTTAGTCTAGAAGAGTACTGCCTCAGATTTATGGAGACATTTCTTTATTTATCCAAGCTATATGGTTAGTAGTTCCCAAAACTTTCTCTTCAAACATTTTATATTCGAGCCTTAGGGGACTAGTAAACGTTGGACGCATTCAAGGCCGGCAATATTGAAAAAAAAAAGAACCATTTAAAACGTTTTTAAGAACTTTGTGTAAAGTAGTTCTGGTAAGATTGATAACTATTTGTTTTAAATAGAATAGAATAAGTGTGACAAGCGAGCATACAGTCCACCTGTGGGTAAGTGTATGATGTGGGCCAAAGACATCTACATCTAGCCTCGATTAAGTCACCCTTGAGGACTAAGATGGAATGCCTCGTTTCCAGTAAAAAGGGTCTTCTATTCTCTACACTTACCCTACAAAACACAAGAGCATTAAGCTTCTATTTTACACAGGTATTCTGTGAGTCAGGTCGCTTCCCGGTCGAGCAGATCTGTTCGTGCGATGATAATGAGATAGCTTTAATGAATGTTACATAGTATATTAAAGATATCTCATTATATAAAACTCCCGACCGACCTTTTTTAATAAAATTTTGGAAAAGCTAGCTGTAACTTGAGTGATACCTTAAATATTTTTTTCATTACGAATTTAAGGATTTTTATACGTCAAAAACGGTAGGAGATTCAAAAACATATTGACGTTTATTGTCAAATCAAAGGAAATATTAATAATTTTAAAATGAAGAGTTATCTCATTTATCATATATTCTTTTTTATTTTATCTTATTTCTGAGAGGTCGTGAAAGATTTTTGTCGCCCTCTTCTATAAAAAAGTGTAGTAGAAACTGAAGTGTGTAAAGCCGGACGGGCCATAACACTAACTTGTATTATCTTGGTCATACACGCTACGGGAAACCGGAGAGGTACCTATACCTGTCCAGGTTTGCAGGCGCACGCAGACCGGAGCGGGTGTTGAAATAGACCTGTACCGTAATTTTTTAAATTCTAACCAGGCAACGCGCTAGTTTGTAAATCAATTGCGCGACAATTTAGCGACAGTAGCCTAATGGCAGGGCGCGGACCGCGAACTCAAAAAGGTCGTGGGTTTGAATCCGCCATTCGACTACTGGCGTGAACCACTCGTAACACAAGCAATTTAAGCTTACCACGAGTGGTTATGGGGAACATTAGTGATGTTTATAGCATTGTTAATATTCTTTTTAAAAAATTAAAAAAAACAATTAAAAATAAAATTACCTGCGCAGGCAACCTGCACGGAAAAATCTTTACGTTACATAATGGTAGCCAAATTTTTCTAGTGTGTACCTGACAGGTTTACCTGCACAAATGAACTGAACAGGTAACTGAAGCGTGTATGTTGCATAACAGCAACGTGTATGTCCTCTACTCAGCTCAACTTGCCTGACGGATGTAACTGTAGAGGCAAACCTGACAGATTTACCTCTACAGTGCCTCCACACTAGCGTGTATGGAAAGCCTCTTAGTTGGCACAATCATCATAACGAAATAACGGCGCCCCAAGGAACGTGTTTTTTTATGGAATACTCGTAAGGGTAACAAACGAGCACACAGTCCACCTGATGGTTAGTGGATGCTGTGGCCCATAGAATCTACAATTATCTTCGATTAAAAATCAAAATTCAGCGTTGTCAACCATGCGAACTAACATAGATTCCTTCGTTTCCAGTAAAAAGTGTCCCGATTCTTACACTCACCATACGAAACACAGCAGTATTAAGCTGCCATTTTACGATGGTATTCTATGAGAGAGTGGTTCTTCCCCTACCATGCCGACCCATTCGTGCTAAACAACTGTTATATGGCCGCAGATTTAAACATTATTGTAATTTAACTGATTGCCTCACTGGTCCAGCGGTTGTTAGCATGTCGGCTGTTGGTGGTCTGAACTAAATCACTTATTTAGTTTTTCTGTGAAGGAATTCTGAGAAGGAGTTCGAAATCAGGAAGTTAATTCACCCGCGTGTATCGGAAAAGCTGTAAAACATTTGATCTAGCACTGTAATCCTGTCCCACATAGTGTCAGTTGAGACTGGCCACCGTCACCGAAAATAGGTCTGGAGGACATTATTTCAGTTGATCTTTTGTCATTCTTAATTAAAATTGATTAGAAAGAGAGAGAATCAGAGAATTCTAAATAAAATTAACAAAAATAAATTAATTAATTATAAATAAATAAATTAAAAAAATAACTTGACAATATTTATTATAAGCTGTAGGTATGTAAGTCTAAAAAAAGAGATTAAACTTTTGCGAAAAATTTCACCATTGTTCCATAAACGCTCAAAGGTAAAATAGTTAAAATCAACAAGTTGGACGCTTGGAAACCAGTAAGTAGGGCAAGCGAGGCGAAAATTTTGACGCTTATTATACGAATTTACAACTTAACTCTTTACATAAAAAGTCGAAGATCCAACAGCGTTGAGTTAAGCGAAAATGAAAGTCATAGCAACGTTTTGCACAAACGAATTTGAATACCGAATTCTGGCCTCTCTTTTCAAGTTTTTTTTTTATGTGCGTAGGCAGCGAACATTCTGCCTACGGCTTAAGCCCTTATGAGGTTAAGCATAATATGTAAACAGATAATTTCTGCATCATTGGCGTCTAACGTGTCCATTGTTGACTCTCTCTTTTTTTGATAACTTCAAAAAAAGAGGACGCTTACAATTTTTTCTTTCTTTTGTATGTTTATTATACGATATCTGCGTCATTTTTAAACCGATTTTGATGATTCTGATCCTGACTATATAACGTGAAGGCACCAATTATGGACAGTTTAAGAATTTGGTCTTACATTTTTAATCACTATTCATCTATTTGCAAAGATACAATGTTATGACTATTATCAAATTGTAGACCAATAAACATGCTTTATTACACGTACATATATAATTTATATAGTGTTATTGTTTCTGATGAAATAAAGAAAAACTCAAAAAGGCACAAAAACTCCATTTATGGACGGCACTTCTCCAGTGATGGATACTCAATGTTGGACATGTATCCCATGATGGACACCCAATGTTGGAAGGTTATTAAATTCACCAGTTTAAAATGAAATTCTTTGAAAAATTTTAAAGTTTATTAACAAATATAAGAAGGAAACCTCAACTTTATAAAAAACAGTTTTGCAAATTAAAAAGTACTATTATTTATTTATCACAAATCAAAATAACAAATCAAGTTAAAGCAACTACAGCAGAAACATTTTACTTATTAGGGTCAAAAAAAGCTTGAGGTATTCTTGTAAATAGAAGTCTCAAAAGAGCAGTTAACAACTTAGGTGTCTACTCTTACATACTACACAGTCTTTATTCTTTTTCTTTATAATAACCACCTTATTTAATAATCACAACTTGAGAGATCTTTAACCCTGTTTTACCCATTAATTAGAAAAACGGGTTAAAAAATATACACTAAATATAAATAGAAAAATCTTATTCTAATAAGTCTCAAAATCCAGGACATTTATATGTTAGGCAAAATTCCCATCAAACAATAGACTAAAAAATAAATGAAATAAAAATCTTTAAATCCACAGTCTTAAAATCTAGGTCATATAAATGTCAGGCAAAAACTTCTCCATTTCTGGTACTTTGTAAAAGCCTCTGTTATTATGTTTGATAGGAGGATTTATAACTTCGACTATATCAGTAGTTTTATACCAAATTTTATCTGGCCTTTCTGGCCACCTAAAAGTGTTCCCATTAGAAAGTACCATTGTACTTATTTCAAAGAGACCTCGTTCCTTATTTTCAATCTTTCCGGGGAAATATTCACCCTCATACATAATGATGACAAAAGAACCCTTGTTGATATCCTTTTTAGCATTTTTAACTTTATTAGAATGTGCTATTTGAGTCAAAGGCAACTCTGATTCAGAATTACTATCTTCCGTAATAGATCGTTTTCTCTTCCTTTGTACTGAAATCTTCTTTTTATCCATTGCTTTACGTTCATTTTGTTTTTCCAGTATTTCTCCTTGATAGGTATTTGATTCAGTCTCTTCGTTCCATTCGCTTTCGCCACTTTCAATATATTCTATTTCAGCTTCTGTATCTTCAGATGATGATATTTCAGGCATCTTTGGTTTTTTAGATTTTGTTTTACCCTTCTTTTCCTTGGCAAGTTTTTCTTTGATATTTTTTTTCTCGATTCTCTGCTTAGCTTTCAATTCCTTTTCTTCTAAAATTCTTTTTTTTTCGGTGGCTTTTTTTTCATGGTATTCTTGCCATGCTTTGCTCGTTACAGCTGATGGTAATTTTTCTTTTTTCTTCTTAGTTTTCTTAGTACTTTCATTGTCAGGCCAGAAAAGACATTTTTTGAATGGCGATGGAACTGTGACACCTAGCGCATTACTTATTGTGTTTTTTGCAGGAGTTTTTGCAGCCAAAGAAAGGGATCCATCAACCCTGGCTAACGTATCTGACGTTGTAATTTCGATTGAAGAAGTCACTGTACTACCTATCGTTACCCTTGTGTCTTCGATAGGTATTTTTTCAGTCTCTTGAGACGGCATTTCTGACACTGATGGCACTGTGCTACCCAGAATATCGCTTGTTGTATCTTTATGGGATTTCGCATCAGATATGGCTTCATCAACTTTTGATGGCGTATTTGGCGTTGGTATGAATGCCACTGTTTCAGAGACACCATCTAGTGCACTGGTTGACGGTGCTATGAGATCAAGTGCACTGCTTACTTTGCCGTTGTCATCGAAGTCTGTTGGCATAACATTTTCTTGCATAATACACGTGTTATTATATAATACGTTATCTGAAGTCGGTGAAGATTCCCTATTTAATGCAGCAGGTGCGGAACTAGATTCTAGCGAAATTGACATTTGCTTGTTGTGTGCCCACACTATATAGAGATTCAAATCTTCATCTAATGCCATGTTTTCGAGAACATTTCTTCCTTCATAATAAAGACTGTTAAATAGGTCTAACTTTTCTTGACCAAAATGTTTTGTAATTTCGGTTTCTAAAAATTGTAAAAAATGGCTTCTTTCTTCATTTTGGTTTTCATTTGCTAGATCAGAAACAGTATTCCGCTTTGTGAGTTTTGACATATCAATATATTGTGGACCATATGGATGCAGACCACCGCCCCTAAATCCATTTTTAATGCAGTCCGTCGTTATATTCTTTAACGCTTTTTGAAAGATGGGAGCAAAGTTTTCCTTTTTCAACTTGTTTCCCGAATTTTCCATTTTCCACTGGATAACTGCTTTACAATAATATACTTTCAGCGGTCTGAAAAGAGATATGTCCATAGGCTGCAGAATGTGGGTCGAGTTAGGGTACAAGGCTATAATTTCTATGTCATTTTCAGAGCAGAACTTGGACAGATGAAGTGTAAGATGCGATCTATGACCATCCACAAAAAACAAAATTGGTTTCTGGATGCCTTTTACAATCAGCCAAGGATTAAAAATTGTAGTCACAAACTCGTAGAAGGTCTCACCAGTCATCCAACCGGTCTCCGACTTTCCTATGCCCCATTCTCCTGGCACACTGCTAGAAATTCTGTCCGGGACTCGATCATAGGCGAAAACAATCATGGGTGGTGCTAGTGTACCCGCAGCATTTGCAGTCAACAAGACGGTTAAATTTTCTTTTTCATCGCCACTTGCCGCATAAACATGCTTTTCCCCTCGTTTAACAAGCACTCGTCCAGGTTTTGGCGCAAGAAAAAAGGCGCTCTCATCTGCATTAAAAACTCGGCTTGGCTCTTTCAGAGCTTCAAGCAATCCCTTTTCGGCCAAATATTCATGCACTTCTTTGAACCAGTTGTTTATTTGCTCTTCTGTCACTTCATTGCGTGCTGCACTGAGGTTTTCGGCCGTTCTTTCTGCTAATATCGGATGTCTTTTAATAAAAGAAGAAAACCATTTCTTCCCTGGCCTGTTTGCTGTAAAAGGAGTAGATTTACGTTGCACCGTAACTATTCGCTGGACGCTATCTAAAAGTTGTTCTCTAGTGATAGGAAATCGTCTTTCGGCACTTGCTATTGCCCATTTCACAAGCAAATCTTCTTCTACTGTTGTCAAGACTGTACTAGGCCCCATAGTGCATACCATGGGGCTCTTACCGGAGATTTTATTGTGGAGAGTAATTCTCGGCACTCCAAATCGCTTAGCTGCTGCAGATACTGATTGTCCTTCCTTTCGCACTGCCTCAATGGCGTGAGCCATTTGTTCAGGCTTATAATCTTTTTTAGGCGCCATCTAACCAAACAAGAAATCAAATTAGATAGTTCTTACAATCTACGAGCGCGTGGTCCTAGGTCGTGTGAAGATGTATCTGTAGGTATACATATAACTAAAAATAAAGGTAACACGCGCTTATGAATTGCAAAAAACCATACAATTATAACATGGTGTCCATTATTGGTAAACGTGCTTTGATTATTATTTTTTAAAGACATATGATATCAGGCGATGTTCAAGAGGTAATACTATTTATAATTTACTCTTCAGTACAATTAAATAACCGTGGACACGTGTCCATAAATGTGTTTTATGTCCATTAATGGATCCAGTAATGGACACCCCCCCTAAAATACTTTTAAATTATCGAGTGACATAACCTCTTTCTCGAATATATGCCTAATACTATAAGATAAACATAAAATCAAAGCGTGTCCATATATCTATCTAAAAAAGGACATTGTGAACAAAAACAATGACTAACCTGCTTAACGATTCCTTTAAGAAATCCGGATAAAATTTGAAAAACTCCAGAGCACAATTTCTTCAACTCGCCATTTTGAAACAAAATGGCCGAAATTAATTTTCTCTGTCAATATGACAGAGGGATGTTGGCTGTCTATGTCTAAAGTGCTGCCATTTCTAGAAAACCATTTCTACCCTTATTATAAGGTTGATAAGTTTTTTTCGTCCATTATTGGTGCCATGTCCATTACCGGCGCCACCACGTTACTTACACATATAAATACACACACACACACACACATTATATATATATATATATATATATATATATATATATATATATATATATATATATATATATATATATATATATATATATATATATATATATATAATAGGTACGTATATATACCATCTACGTCAGAACAAATATGAAATATATACGAAAATAAAAGCTGTGTTAGTTGAAATTTGCAACAATTACTTTACATATTTACCTACTTGATTTTTAAAAACGAACTTGTAATTTAATTTTGCACATTCTTGATAACGAGAAGAAATATTCGAAATGTTGTAAAAGAATACTTAAAAAGATAAAGGATTCAGTTCGTATGTAATGTGAGGTCCTTCAGGCCGCTTTATACTTCTTATTAACAACTTTTTAATAGAAGTTTGGTATATCCCACATTATGTGGGGTGATAAATTTGAGTGTAACTATTTAGATGACATTGAGGTTGTGATATCTCCTAGTCTACTCAAAACAGTAAAAATTAACATAAGTTACTTATAAAACTACTATGAGAAACAAACTTATTGTCCTCCTGATAGTAATGGCTTCTGGGGCCCGTAGACAGCATAGAGGTACATTGTATAACATTCTGGCAATAAATAAAATTGAATAGAGTAGAATTACCAAGTGGTAAAATTAAAAAAAAATTCAACCGATTTCAATACAATTAAAATGAGAACATCATCATAAAAAGTCTATAATTATAGCCTATAATTTTCTGACTCCCTTCCTCTTCAAAGCGAACCAAAAAAATAGGTAAAGAAAATGGTATAAAGGTGGTGATGCCAACATTTTTTGGAATTTTTTTTAAATTAAATATATTCCATGTTGCTATTATATATTACAAATTTTAACCGCCCCATAATTAACTGGTAAAGAATTCCCAAGGGCATTAATCCGTGCTTTGTATTTGTTTTTATAGGATTAGGGAGAAAGACGAGCACGCAGTCCACCTGATGGTAAGTAGTTGCTGTGGTCCATATACATCCGGTCACAGCAACTACTTACAATCAGGAGGCCCCTACATCTATCCTCGACTACGAATCAAGACGCAGATGCACTGTAACCCGTGAGGACTAAGACGAAATGACTCTGTACCAGTAAAAGGCGTCTCCGGTTCTCTGCATTCACCATACGAAGTACCGTTAAGCTGCTATTTTAATCGAACTATTTTATTATTACAGCCCTCCTGTAATAAAGATGATAACGATTCACTGTTATATTTATTATTAATTAATATTTTAAATACAAAAATTAGAATAAAATTAATAACAATATTCATTACATAGTTATAATTTGGAAGCATCTGTTATCTTTCTATTACAGTCCTTAATTATTTATCTCAATGCCATTCAATGGTTTAAAATATACTCTATTACAACGGGTTGAAGTCGCTTATCTCTGACTTGTTATTGGTTTAAAAAAGGGCAACGTGACTGCCAGCGCATCGTCAAATATTATGTACACTTTCATTTCTATGTGTAGAAAGAAGGATTAAATTAGACTGAAAAAATACACTCAATTATTCTAACAACATTAATTTTTAATAAAAGGACATTGTTGCATGAACGAACATTACGTAAATTCAATATGTTTGAGGACAAATTTTTCAAGATACTATCCGTTGAATAAATTATAACCCGACCGTATACACAAGTAAAACAATTGAACTATTTTATTCTTACAACTGCTTTGACGAGTTGATGATTGAGAAAAGAACTTCGGAACTCGGCGACACAACAAGCCCAATGGTTAAAACAGTAATTTAAAAAAAATCAACTACGTTAAAAAGTTTACTGAAAATACAAAAATTCCAAATCTTATTACCACAGCTAATAGAATCTAACGACAATAAATATCTTTATATTTATTAGCCATTTAGGCTATAGAGCGCGTCAAAGAAATATACATACATACATTTGAAAAACATAACCCATCTAAATAAAGTTATTCATTGTTTAAAGATCTGAATACAAAAGTAAAACAATTGAACCATTTCATTCATACAGTTGTAATTTCTAATTTGTTTTTGTGCCTTCTATCCCACGAATAAACTTTATTAGAGCACTAAAAATTGGCCCTTAGAATAAAATGTAGTTATTTGGTCTTAGAAAGTACGTAAGCGACTACAGTAGAGCTAACTCTATCTTTTTTTATCTTTAAATATAAAATTCTGGTGTGCGTATGTTGGTAATTCTTTTCCATTTAAACGGCTTAACCAATTTTGTTGAAACATTTATGGAATGACTATATGGACACCTGGATGGCTCTTAGCTACAATTTGAGTCGGTAGATGGCGCTGTTGTCAAGATAAATAATCACCCGTGCAAAGCCTGGGCGAACCGCTAGTTTCACAAGTATGATTATAGACCATGATTATACATATGATTATGGACAAGTACATAATCAAAGATTATGGTATATTAATCGGGGTTGCTCGCGTACTATGGTAATTTAAAATGAACACTTTGCCCCTGCGATACGGCTCTACTCTCTCCCTCTTTCTTACGCTACCTTCTCCTACAAAATATAATATCTATCGCTGCTCTTTTAATTTTAAAATGAACTAAATTATAAATACGACAAGGGTTTTAGCAGATTAGCGCTTGAAAGCGAAAAAGCGCTTGGTAGCGTTCGCTTGCGTTGCTGCGGGCCATGGATTGAATGGTCTACAAAAATAATTAGAAAAAACAGCATGAATTTCTGGTTTCGGGGGCATGTCCTTAAATACTTAAAAATATTTAAGCTGTAGAAAATGTAACAATTTAAGTTGGTTGAGATTGAGCAAAAATATTATTGGTTGAAATATTCCTGTTTAAATTAAAAAAATACTGTGTTATTAAATTATTTAACACTTGCAGCCGTCGACGATTAAAAAATTGGCATAATTCTACAAAGCCCCACCGCAACATGTGAGTGGCTAATTCAAAGCAAAAGTTTTAGAAAAGTTAAAATAAACAATGACGTAAAGAACAGGCAGTCTAGAAGTCCAAATATTTTGAGAATCGACGCGCGGTTCTATAAAAATATTATAACAAAAAGCACTCCGAGCTAGTAACAAGCTAGAACTATAGAAAATTTTACTAAAAACAACTCCCAACACGTGACGTTCCGACACGTGGTCAAAAGAAAATATTATACCTCATATAAGTGTTGTACATATTATCGTTCCCATTATATTCCGGTCTTTAAAATAATTTTACGGGCTGAAATTACTATGTTGTATATATAAATACGGAATATTTTCTACCTAGAAGTCCGTTTTGGTAGTTAGTAGTGCTCTAACCTATTTGTACACATTTAAGCTGTGAGCCTGTGAGGCATTCCATCGCAGTCCTCAGATCCGACAAAACAACCTGTAGCTTTCTTTGTTTGAAGTTGAAAGTAGATTAATATAAAATTAGTTTTTACGGATTTTATCGCTCATATTAACTTTTTTATATTTCCAACATTTCGAGCACTTTACAGCACCCCTGGTCACGGGGGGCGGGGGGACTTAGGTGTTCGACGTCCCGATGTCATAGTTAACCGCGGTTACCCACAGATTAAAATTCTGTCTGTGGTCTACACAGTATGAGCTTATAGTATGTTTAATTTAAATGTGTAGTAAAAAAGTAAAGTAAAGTTACAGCCTATATACGTCCCACTGCTGGGCTCAGGCCTCCCCTCATTTTTGAGAGGGTTTTAGGGCAAGGAAGTGTCCACCGCGCTGCCCAAATGCGTGTTGACGAACTTCACATGTCTTCGAAATATTTTTTTTTCTTATTCCTCAGACATGCGGGTTTCCTCACGATGTTTTCCTTCACCGCCGAGCACGTGGTAAATCAGCACTTAAAATTGCAATTAACAATTTTATTGGTGCCGGCGGGGATCGAACCCGGGTTACTCGCGTTCTGTTATATTTACAGCGAGCGTTAACCACTGAGCTACCACGGCTCTTAATGTGTAGTGTTCGCGCAAATATAAGAAATTATTGGATGCAGATTTCCATGAGCTGCAGTAGACACACCATCAGAAAGGGTGTTCGTTTGCAACTTTTTTATAAGATAAGTGTGACGAGCACACAGTCCACCCAATAAGTGCTTTCCGTGGCCGATAGACATCTAGATCATTCCTCGATTACGATTCAAAATGACGATGCGTTGTCATCCGTGCGGCCTAAGATGGAATGCCTCGTTTCCAGTAAAAAGGGTCTCCGGTTCTCTACACTCACCATACGAAACAGCAGCGTTAAGCTGCTATTTTACGCTGGTATTCTGTGAGAGCGCGGTCCTCCCCCGGCCGAGCGGGCCATTCGTGCTACAACTACACTACTAATATAGTTGCAGCATGGCTCTGCAACGTAAAAAAAAAACTTTAGTTTTAGTTAAAGTAAATTTTAATAAATGTACCCGCTAACATAAAATCGTTCACATATTAATCTAACTGAGTTTGACCCGATGTAATGCATTAGCGTTAATATCAAAACTATGCTAATACAATGCTATGTAGTTAGAGGGACATACACCACTTTCAAAAACCCCGTCTCAACAGACATTATAAGATTACTACTGTTCATCTACCACCCTCTCTTATGTCCGATCCTTCAATCATGCAACGGTTTGGTCTCTGCTACGATAAATTGTATTATTATATAATAAAAAACTTCGTATGAATTTTATGTACATTCCTATTTATTACATACTATTCTTTTAACGACGACGAGTGTATTATAAGAGAATTTTGAATCGATTTAACTTAGGAATAAGTATTTTGGTAAGGTTTTTATTTCATGTAGGTAGTTTCTTCAATAAAGAACGGGTTTTACGGGAATAAGGAACAATTTTTTTAAATAACATAAAAGTACATTTTGTATATATATACGATTGTTATGACGCCACCTATTGGAGGGCATAATACGTTTTGAGCATTTTAACTGTGTCACCTCTTTCGACATCCGTAAACAGACCCGGAAATCGACATCACGGACTAGGGTTAGAACCAATAACCAAAGGCTTCAAATATCTAAATACACCCAAATAGGGCATGACAATTACGATATTTGATAGAATCAGGCGTTACTTTGCGGAAATACATTTGAATGATGATAAATGGTGCTGGGACTAGTGGTGACGGAGTTAGTGCATACAATTGGGGGAGGGCAGGAGATGCTCTTCAATCCAGGTAAGACACATCATTGTATTTATTTAGCGGAAGGTTGAAAAGAAATTTATATTTTTATTTTTTATCATGACAATTACATTGTAACTCATTATAACTGATTTTGTAAGCTAGCGTATTATTTTTCAGGTGCGTATCATAACTTAACGTGGCGGGATCTAGGTCAATCATTAGACGATAAAATGGTATTCGAGTATTTGAAAAAACAACATGTATCGATCATAAGTTAAGATAATCCTAGTGAAAAGTCGAAAAGTTGTAGTCATGAAATTATGGTATAGGATAGATGTACGTAAGTAAGTGAAAACTGAATTATAAAATCCCATATAGTATGCGAGTATATATACTCACATTCATAGGTACATACATACACACATATACAAAATATTCTAACTTATATATAATAAAAAAGAGATCTATATTTTGGCAGTCAGTTCTCTCAATTAAATAAATTTTAAAAACTAAAATGTCAACTATAGTATATTTCAATAATTTAAAATGAAACCTAAATTTAGTAGTCTTTTTTTCGATTTTAAAACGTAAAAATGAATAAACTGTTATAGGCCGTATACTTGTTTACTTTCTCTTCCATAAAAAAACATGTTTGAATAATTGTGTAGTTAAGAATTTTTTATTGTATTTAATTATTTACGTTACATACTTAATGTTTTGATGAAATTAATTGCTTTATTATTTAAAAATAATATGTTACCGAAAATCATAAATATTTGAAAAATGTATGTGTACCTAATTAACTTATTTTGATATTTTATTAAATTTACGAATTTTATTAAACGCTGTCTATATTTTCTTGCAGGAAATGTAAATTGTAAAAGAAGAATAAATTAAAGCGCACATTCATGATCGAATGGTGTCAAAAATCTGGTTGGAACACGACAACTACAAACAAATTGCATAATCTGTCATAAAATCAAAACTCTTTGAACACGTGATTTACGGCTTTCCTTCACCCAACATGCACAGCTACGCACACATGTACAGCGATAAGCACACACAGAAATGTTAACGCACACACTCACCTATGGTCAAAGCGAATGGTCAGGCGCATGAGGAGCTCCCAGTTGTAACATTGATCGACACAATTCCGTGATCTCCGGATGATTTAGATTGATTAGATGCACGTACATCTGTTTATGGAGGCTCAGCTCCCCAGAGACAGCCTCAAGCCTCTTGAGTAACGCTTCCTTCTCTCTCAGCAACGTTTTCACTTTCTCCTCCACCTCTCTGGAGCGCACTTTAGCTTTCTCGCGCGATTTCCTCACGGCTATATTGTTGCGTTCCCTTCTTCTTCTGTATTCATCAGTTCCTTTGTCGATCACCTTTCCAGACGAACGTCTGGGTGGTGCTGGTTTGTGCTTCAAGAGTGGCGGTAGCAATGGCGCTCCCAAGGGCGGTAGAGGAGTGAAACCACCTCCATAAGGTCCACTGACTCCAACAGGTGGCTGCGGATTATACTGGCCTGTATACTGAGCGCACGACACAGATCTCCTAAAATCGTGAGGTTCAGGGGGTTCTTCTTTAATTGGTGGCGCTTGTTCGTGTGAGTTGGTTTGAACTGGGGCTGCATACGAGGCACCAGAATGGACAGGCTGGGGCATATACGCAAGGGTGGTTCTTGCGAATGGTCTATGTTGTGGTGAGCGTCCCCCGGGCAATATCTCCTGGAAGAGTGCCATGGTCTCCTCCCCCCGGAACTGGTCCTCGATGAGGTGTTGGAGGTCGAGGCTGATTTCCTGTCCATTGAGCTCGTCGAGGTCTGGCGGCGGGAAGGGTGTTCTCTTGTCCTCGGTTACCTTTTTCAGGTCTGGTTGGGGCGGCGGTGGCGGTGCCCCGGCCGCGTCATACATCTGTGGGGACTCCATACCGCCCGGGCCGATGGCAGGCCCTGCGGCGCCGGCCCGGTTCTCCACTGCGCAACACTGACTGGACGTCACAAAGCACATGCACGACACTCGCGTGGCGCGTGCGAACGCGTCGGAGGTTGAACGCGGACTAACGCTGCGCGCGCGTCGAGCAAGGTTGCCGGAAGGAAGCGCTGAAGTTGGCTGAAAGTTCACGCGGGCGCGAGTAAAAGTTTTTTTCTTAAGGCCCGCACACACCGGTGCGTTAACTCTTCGAGTCGATTCATTGACCCATTAAACGTAATGACACATTCATTAGTAATTGGACTGTTGTGAGAATTTAATTTGTACAATTGATTATAATGATGTATTCAAATGGTTTATTTTTAAATTATTAATGAACTTAATTTGTAGTGATTTTCATATGATTATCGTATTATATATATATATATATATCTATTTACCAGTGAGATAATTCATTTTTAATTTAATTTTTAATTTTATTAAGTTATGGTTTTTTAAAATACATTTTTTATTTATTTATAATTTACAATGATTTGACCAACTAATATTTATTTATTGTGATCTCCTTAAATATTCCGTGCAGAGTGAATAAAATATTGTAAGCATATAGTAAGCGCAGCATTAAAAAAGAAATTATCTTATTTAATGTTTGTTTAGTGATATTGTTACACTTTAGATAGAGTACCAACCAAAGATATTTAGGACATCGATGGATAGAGGTGACACAGGACCGTGTTTTGTGGAAATTTCTTGGGCAGGCTCATGTTCAGCTCTTTTGCATAACAGCACAGATCCACTGTAAATAGTCAAAATGGTAATGATGCTAATACAAACTTCAAAAGATTGCCTAAAGTGATGGTGCAAGCAATTGTTGTTAATTTGTTATATTTCTTATAATTCCTAAAATTCAGTGAGTTCACATAAACAAAAAGTCTTTAAATTTTATGGAGATATTACGATCAATTTTTTTTAAATATACCATTACCATACATCACCACATATACATACCATTAGGGCAAAATTTTACGCCGTGTAGTGGCAGTACATCATCCCGTGGGAGTCGTGAAAAGCGAAAGAGAGAAACAAATTACGAGATGAGGAGCAGCATCTTCCTAATTACGACCAGAAAAAATAAAAGAATTGCGGTTATGAACCTTCTTGTCAAGTGTGGAAACTATGGCAAATATCCCCCTACGAGGCAACCTATGGGGGTGGCCTGTGTGCAGCAGTGGACGTTAATAGGCTGTAACGGTAACGCTTAAATTTTTTTTTCTTTTTTATAATTATAAAACGATAAACGAACCAACAATTCCTCTGTGGTTCTGTAGCCTTTTAATCTAAAATCTGGTGGGAATATGTCTATTGCATCTTATGAACACCTGCAACCTACGTTAATACGTGGCAGAGGTACGCTACAGCAGTATTATGGTTGCAGCATGAATGAGTCGCCAAGACCGGGGAAGAACCATGCACTCGTAGAATATCTGCGTGAAATAGGAGCCTAATACTGCTGTATTTCGTATGGTGAGTGCAGAAAACCGGAAACCCTTTTTATTAGTAAAGTTAAGTATTAAAGTCCAATCAAAATAGTCAAATAATTAAATAGATTTACCCGGTAGGTACCATACTGTTATTGGCGCAGGACAGGATTGTAGTGCCTGTATGCGCAAACACAGGTGCACTCTCTATTCCCTCACTCTCATAGTCCGATGGGATGGTAAACGGACCGGGGAGAGATCAGGCGCAGGACCAACGGCTTTACGTGCTTTCCGAGGCACGGGGGTGAGACACCGCCAACTTCCTGACTCAGACTTCCTGACAGCTACTGAGAATTTCTTGAAAGAAAAAATAACTAATTTTTAGCCCGACCCTGGATTTGAACCCGGTGATGATCATTAATGGTGTTTACGGCTACTAAACGAATGAGGTAATCACAGACTTACGGAACTTAAGCTTTCAAAAGCTATTATTTGGTTATTAAATTACATAATAATTATTTTGTTCTTTTTAGTGTTTGTGAAACAAATATTCCTCCACTGGGTGCAGGATTGAAGATTATTTTTTATAGGTGAGGGGACAAACGAGCATACGGCTCACCTGGTATGTAAATGATTACCGCCGCCCATGAACAACCTCAACACCAGGAGAATTGCAGATACGTTGCCAGCCTTTTAAAAAGGAGTGGGCTCTTTTCTTGAAGGTCCTAAGTCGTATCGGCCTGGAAAATCTCTCGTAGTAATCGATTCCACAAGGAAGTTGTAAGAGGAAGAAAACTGCTGTAAAATTTTTTTTATAGCGTTGGTTGACCAACGAGCACACAGTCCACCGTGGTAAGTGGTACATTTATCTCAACTAAGGATCAAAACGCAAATGCGTTGTCACCCCTGAAGACTAAGATGGAATGCCTCGATTCCAGTAAATAGGGTCTCCGGTTCTCTACACTCACCATACAAAACACGGCAGCATTACGCTGCTATTTTACGCCGGATGTGTCGTTGATGTCGTTGTTTTTACTAATTATTATTTGATTTTCAATAATGCAGTCAAAATTAATGTCTTTTTCAAAGTCATCCATAATCAATTTTTTTGTTTTGTCTACCACTTTTGCCCAATCATCCTTTGTGACATGGGCACATACTTCAACGAATATATTTTTTTATAGCATTGGTTATTTTTTTATAGAAAAGGGGGCAAACGAGCATGCGTCTCACCTGAATGTAAGTGATTACCGCTGCCCGTGAACAACCGCAACACCAGGGGAATTGCAAGTGCGTTGCCGGCCTTGTAGAAAGGAGTAAGCTCTTTTCTTGAAGGTCCCTAAGTCATATCGTTCCAGGAAAGTCACCGAAATTTTCCCACTGTCGCCTCATACGACACCAACGGGACGATATGGAATAGTGGATCACCACAGTCACACATTTACAGTTAAGTAAAATACATATATAAGATTGAGTAAAATTTAATATGAGAATCTTAGGGAATCTTTCATTTTTAATTCGATAAAAAATCATTTTACACCCAAATATTAGCATATTAACTACAAATCGATAACACCTGATAACTCGCACGAAGAAAACCATATCGTCACGGAATATTCGTAATCGTTATCAAACTAATCGGTGGCGTATTACAAACAAATCGATATCAATTGATAGACGGCTCGATTGCAGACACACAGACGTGATGTCGACTATTGAACGTGGTCAATCAACCCTAACAGTGATGAAAGGCCCATGGGGAAATCACAAAAGTACTGAAAAGTAATTTACAATATAAATAGAATCTCGTAGAAAGCAGAAACACAATAAAGAGGAAAAATATCTAAACCTGAGGCATATTTATATCCCCTGAGCTAAACAACTCTAATTGTTAGTTACTATATTTCGAAAGTTGTTAAGAAATAATTCGCACACACCCTTTCAATAAAACAAAATGATGTGTCTTACCCAGTTTGACGAGCACCTAATGCCCTTCCGCAATTGTGTGCACTAATCCCGTCACCACTAATCCCAACACCACTACACTAGGAAAGGTGCACCATTGACGATAATACGACACGTGTTTCGCCTCTACACGAGGCATCCTCAGGTGATGTAATCTTTCCTAGTGTATTGGTATTGGGAGTAGTATTGCTGGCATTAGCGGTGACGGGATTAGTGCAAGTAATTGAGGGAGGGCGGGAGGTGCTGTTCAAACTAGGTAAGACACATCATTTTATTTTAATGATAGGATGTGTGCGAATTAATTCTTAACAACTTTAGTATAATCGATTTTCGCAAAGTAACGCCCGATTCTATTGAAATGAAATGAAATGAAATGTAAATTGAGGCCCGATTTTGAAGATTTTTTATGATAAAAACTTCTTCAAAATTGTTGTCATTTAAAACTCGATGAAATGATCGATACAAATCTATAGGATTTATCTTGCGAGAAAATGAGATAGAACACAGTATACAGTACACAGTATAATCTGCTCCAGACCGAATTTATATCACGGCGGCTAGCCTCAATGGAGTCTTGCCATCGGCGCAGGGCAGTATTATAGTGCACAAGTGCGCGGCGCAGGGCAGTATTATAGTACGCAAGCACGGGTGCACTCTGTCTCCTCACTCTCATAATCCAATGGGACAGTAAACCGACACATTAAAGAGAGAACAGGCACAGGAACAACGGCTTTACGTGCTTTGCGAAGCACGGGGGTGAGACACCGCCAACTTCCTGACACCGGGCAGCTACTCAGAATTTCGTGACGGAAACATTCAATAATTGATTTTTTGGCCTGACCCGGGAGTCGAACCCAGGACCTCATGATCAGCAGTCGCACTACTACAACCACTAGACCAACGAGACGGTCAGTATACAGTACACAGTATACAGTGTTACCTATAATGTATGGAGATTATGCTTGTGATCTATTATTAGTTACAGTTATACTAGTAGTATTGTTTACGTGGTAGAGCCATGCTGCAGTTATATTAGTAGTATTGTTTACCTGGTAGAGCCATGCTGCAGCTATATTGTTAGTATAGTTGTAGCACGTATGGGTCTGCTCGATCGGGGAAGAACCACGCTATCACAGAATACCAGCATAAAATAGTAGCTTAAGGGGATAGAGTAAGTCAGCTCAAATTCTAATTTCGTCCCCACTTGCCCGCGCGTCGTGTGCTATGTACCGACATGTTTATAATTACTAATACTGTAAGTAGAAAGGTCGTTAGACACTTATTTCATTAGGTTTATCATATTTATGCCCGTTTCTTAACGCCAACCCAGTCACTTCTTATTTTTATTACAGTTATTTCCCCTTTTTAATTTTACGTCGTCCTGTTGCGTAATGTATATTCTGATCGTAAGCAACACAACTTCCCCGTTCAAAAGCCAGAGCGATACTAACGGGGCGACAGGAATCAAGCTTACGCGCCGATAGTTTAGGTATTTTCTTTTTACAGTGAAAATAATGGTATTTTAAAAAAAGTAAATAACATAAGCACTGCTCTATAGTTAGTTCAGTTAGTATGCAAAGTTTCATGATCTTATTTAAAGTATTTTATGAATAACAGCGGTTTATTGTTTATTTTGGAGGTAGCTTTGGGTTTTTTTCTATCGAGAAAATTTTACGAAATCGTGTTTTCGTCTAACATAATCCTTAACATTAATTCTCAACTTTACCATATATTTATTTCAAAATTAATGCTGCAATATTTTCGGCATAACGAAGGATCTTGCTAAGCCATTTGAGATTATATTTCCCCTTAACACTGCTGTGTTTCGTATAGTGAGTGTTCGTGAGGCGTTCCATCTTAGTCCTCACGGGTGACAACGCATCTGCATTTTGATGCGTGACAGCGTGATCAAGGATAAATGTAGATGTCTATGGGCCGCAGCAACCATTAATCATTAGGTGGACAGTGTGTCTTATCCTATAAAAAACCGCTACCGTTATCCTACTCCTGACATTCTGAATGTGTCATTCTCTCGAAGTTTACTTTCCTCAAGGTTTCACTTCTACTACGTATAAACGGCACACATATTTTTTTCTTAAATAAGTTATAGGTTTTTTTAGTCCAACACATTTGGAGGTTTAATTTGGAGAAAAAATTTCACTCAATGGTTGGTAACATGGGACGTGAAGTTTTTAATATAACTATTTAGGCAACGTTGAGATTGTGATATACTTTAGTGCAATCAAAAGTGTAAACAAGTGGTAAAATTAAACAACCGACTTCAATATAAATAAAATGAGAACATTATCAATGTTTTCGAAGTCAATTAAATACGCGTTATTAAAGATAACTCAAAAACTACGGTCATATCTTGATTAAGTTTATAAGGGACCACACGAAAAGCACCAGCTTTCAGATAAAAAAGAATCATTAAAATCGGTTCACCCTGAGTAAAGTTATGAGGTAACACACATAAAACAACATATTGTTGAATTATATTCCTCCTCCTTTTTGGAAGTTGGTTAAAATAGTTTAAGTGGGGTAGATTAAAAATAACTTTTGACAAAAAGTGAATAAAATAAATTTTAACAAAAATAAATTTGAACAAAAACTAAATAAAATATATGAGAGTAAGGGAATAGAGAGTGCACCTATGTTTACGCACAGAATGGTGTACTATAATCCAGTACTGCGGAAATAGCTGGTCTCCGTGGAGACTGTGCGCCGCGCAGACCAAGGTTTGGTCTGGAGGACGTATTATTAGTCGTTTATATGCCATGACATTCACTTACCAACAGGTGAATTGTGTTAGTTATTTACCTACAATGTTTTTTTTATTTGATCTGCTGTGACTTTTGAACAAATTTCTAAAACTCAATGCCCGCGTGAGAATTTCTATTTAATTTTTTAAGTCACGCTTACTGCTCTTATCAGACCATCCAACATACGTGATAAAACATGTCGAAAGGAAACTGCGTCGAGCGTACATGCACGATTTTTTTTCTTAATTAAATGACATTGGTAGTGCAAACACGTGCAGATAGAGTTAGAATGAAACAACTGTAGTCCTTTTTCTTTTTCTATTGTAAGAAACAAGCTTAAAACCTAGTTTTTTTTCATAGCAACCTATCCAAAATTCCATTGCTATATAGAATGCCTGAAATAAAATAAAAATAAAAAAAGATATATTTATTCACCGGATAACAGTGATTTGTAAATGTTAGTAACAAAAAAGATTTACCACGAATGTTAGTACTTAATAAATAATTTTGTTAGAGTAATTTGTCTCATATGCTCGACTAATGGACAGTCCTCACTGTCGGTGATGGCTTGCAGGACATTGCTGCGATTGCCGCGATCACACCTCAATACTGAGCCTGTTTTGTTACGCAGAGTTTTTTTTAAAGGGTAAGGGCGTAAAACGAGCACACAGTCCACCTGATAGTAAGTGGCTGCTATGGCCCATAGACATCTACATTTAACCTCGTTTAAAAATCAAAATGCTTCGATTCCAATAAAACGGGTCTGCAGTTCTCTACACAGCATACGAAACACAGCAATATTAAGCTGCTATTTTACGCTGGTATTCTGCGAGAGCGTGTTCCTTCCCCGGTCCAGCCGACCCATTGTAGCTGCTGCGTGGCTCTACCATGTAACGTGTGGTTAAGAAACTGTGAACCCGTGAGTACGCAAATATAGACTGGATAAGACTGCCTGCGCTTGTTTTCCGGGTTTGTAAGCATAGTTTTATTATTATTATTTATTTGTTATCAATGATATTATATAATATTTTTTTTACAACTATCACACAACGCCATCTAGTCCCATGCTAAGCAGAGCTTGTGTTATGGGTACTAGACAACTGATAAACATACTTATATATTTCTAAATACATAAATATTATAGATAAATTACACCCAGACACAGAACAAATGATCGTGCTCATCACACAAACATTAAATTGTTTTGTTATTGAGTTGAAGTGACATGACTATGTTATATGGCGAAAAAGATCTTATGGCTTTGGATATATGACGGTATAAGCATCTCAGTTATTATTATTATTACAGCCACAAGTCCACTGCTGAACATAAACATCCCCCAAGGCGTGCGAAAAAAGCCCACTCCTGAGCCACCTGCATCCATTGACTTTCTGTATCTCTTACAAGGTCACTTCATCTAGTGGAGGGCCGCCCTACATTTCGCTTGCCCGTACCGGTACGAGGCTGCCACTCGAGAACCTTTCTTCCTCATCGGTTGTTGTTTCTGTGAGCTATATGGCCAGCTTATTGCTATTTCTTATTACTATCACCGTTGGCCTATATCACTTACTCTCGTTTATGCCAGACGAAAAATCCCCAGACCGGTGACAGTAAGCATCGTGCATCGGTATTTATAAAATATTTTATTTTTATAGAATATAGGGGCCAAACGAGCACATAGTCTACTTAATGGTAAGTTGATGCTGTGGTCATCGATATCTACATTTATGCTCTATTAAGAATCAAAATGCAAATAAGTTGCCACCCCTGAGGATAAAGATGGAATTCCTTTTTCCCAGTAAAAAGGGACTCCCGTTGTCTGAGCTGACTATACTACAAAGCAGCATTAAGCTGTTATTTTACGCTGGTATTCTGTGATAGCGTGGTCCTTCCCCGATCGAGCCGATCCGTTCGTGCAATAATCATAACGTAACTACTGCGTGACTTTATTACGTATAAAACGAAACATTTGGTTCTGCGATACGCCTACGTAAGTTAAGTTAATAAGTTTTTTTATAGAATAAGGGTGACAAACGAGCACACAATCCACCTGGTGTTAAATGGATGCTGTGGTCCATAGACATCTAAATTTATGATCTATTAGGAATCAAAATGCGGATGCGTTGCCTCCCCTGAGGACTAAGTTGGAATGCCCCGTTTCCTGCAAAAGGAGCCTCCATGGAGCATATAGCTGTTATTTTACGCTGCTATTCTGTGAGCGCGTCGTCCTTCCTCGGTTGAGCTGACCCATTCGTGCTACAACCATAATAGATCTATAGCGTGACTCTACCACGTATTAATGACGTTAAATGTAAATCCTCCCTACAATGGGGGAGTTCCATGTCCTGGAATTTTTAGAGACCAATGAAGAAGAAAATGATAAACTTGGTGCGGAACACAAAAAACATGTCGGAATCCTCGGCGTCGACATATCGAGTGACACGCAATTTCGTGGTCACTAGGAAGAAAAGGTCAAATGGGCCTTTAAAAAGCTTGGCGTGCTCAGCAGAGCAGGACAGTAGTTCATGCCGGCACACCGCCTGCAACTTCACAAGGCGCAGGTTCGGCCGCACATGGAATACTGTTCCCATTTCTGGGCCGGGGCTCTCCGGTGCCAGCTCCTTCCATTTGATCGCATCCAGCGTAGAGCAGTTCGAATCGTCGTCGACCGAACTCTTTCCGATCGGCTTGACTCACTGGCACTGCGAAGAGATGTTGCATCTCTTTGCGTATTTTATAGCAACTACCACGGGGAGTGCTCTGAGGAGTTGTTCGGACTAATTTCAGCCGCACAGTTTCAGCATCGTACATCGTGACAAAACTCGCGATTCCATCCATACCATCTGGATGACTGGCGGTCCACCACTAAGCGATTTAAAAGAAGTTTTCTTCTTCGCACAACTTCCTTGTGAAATAACTACCACCAGAGGTTTTTTCGGACCGATACGACTTAGGGAGCTTCAAGAAAAGAACCTATTCCTTTTTAAAAGACCGGCAACGCATCTGCAATTCCCCTGGTGTTGCAGCTGTTCATGGGCGGCGGTAATCACTTCATAATCAGGTGTGCCGTAGGCTCGTTTGACCCCTCTCCCACAAAAAAAAACAGTCCTGTGAAACACAAATAAAATAAGTGGTATACGAGTTAATTTGGTACTTATACTGTCTTAAAGTTGGGGTATATAATAAATTTAGGCAAATCTTTAACAGTGTACCGGCGGTGTCGTTATATTAGTACGTATAGTTGTAGCACAAATGGGTTGACTCGACCGGGAAAGGATCACGCTCTCACAGAATACCAGCGCTATATAGTAGGTTAATGCTGCTGTGTTTCGTATGGTGAGTGTAGAGAACCGGAGACTCTTTTTAATGGAAACGAGTTATTCCATCTTAGTCCTCACGGATGACAACATATTTGTATTTTGATTCGTAATCGACGATAGATGTAGAAGTCTATGGGCCACAGCCACCACTTACCATCAGGTGGACTGTGTGCTCATTTGTCACCCTATCATATAAAAAAACCATATCGTCCCGTGAGTGTCGTAAGAGATAACAGAGAGAAATGAAAATGAAAGATGGACAGAAACATATTCCTTTTAGAAACTTAGAATAATAAAAAACTACGTTTGCGAAGTATAGCAACAACGGCAACATTCCCAGGAGGAAATCTTAGGGAGGGGCGTCTGTTCAGCAGTGGACTTTATAGGTTATAATGGTAATGAAATATCAGGGACATAGCCAAAATAATTATAATATTATAATAATATCAACTTTAGGTTCTATTAATGTTGGTGTCACATAACGCACATCAAAACAATTATTCCACGGTGTCGCGCTAAAATCGCAAACCTACTGGGTCAGCGCACGTGCCATAAAAATTGTCAGTGTCAGGCATTTTGAACACATATAGTATATAGCGATAAACGTGACCAAAATAAACCTGTACAATATCGATTCTCTGACCGAAGTTTATATATTTTATTTATGCTTTAAAACCTTCCATTTTTATGAGAGTAACATCACATAATGGGTTCTAGACCGTATTCCGGTCACGGCGACCAGTCTCAACGAAGAGTAGCAATTTGCGCAGGATAGCATTATAGTAAGCTCAAACATAAATGCACTATATATATATATATATATATATTCCCTTACTATAGTCTGATGGAACGGACACGGTGTGTTCGGGAGTTTCCTGCATCGAATCGGGCGCGAGGAAACGCCCGGGTGCTCCCACTGCGAGGATGGACCGGAGGACACGGTGGAACACACCGTGGAGGTGTGCCCTGCTTGGGCGGAGCACCGCCGTGTCCTCGTAGCGGCGATAGGCGGCGGCGACCTCTCGCGTCCGGCCCTGGTCCAAGCCATGGTCCGGAGCGAGACGGAATGGAATGCCGTCACCACCTTCTGCGAAGCTGTGATGCTAGCGAAGGAGGTGGCGGAGCGGGAGAAGGAGAGAGCAGCAGCTTTCCTCCCCGGCCGCCGCGGGAGACGCCCCGGTCGTCGGGGGCTACGTCGTGGCCCCCGGCCACCGTAGGCGGGCCTGTGGACGGCGAGCAATGGGTAGCTCGCCGTCCGTCTGTCTAACGACGACAGGCCGTGTTGACGGCGCGTTTTGTTCCACGCGCGCCTCAAAGAGCTGTCAGCAGCGTGAAGGGGCCCGCAAGGGCCGACGCCTGCCGGGGCTGCGGGCTGTTCGAAAGAGATACCGTGGCTCCGGAACGTAAGGGCACTGAAGGAACACGGATGGTTTTTAGTCAGTAAAAGTCTGACACTCCCTTACGCTCCACCCAGAGCGAAAGGCGTCATTAGATGATTTTCCATCCGCAAAAAAAAAGGGTTGCGACCACTGGACCCACGAGGCAGTCTGAGAGCCTAGTGAAGGAATTAGTCCGCTGCGCTTCTCCAGTACATGATGGCGGTGCGCACTGTCAACACTCATTGGAACTGCACGATGGTCCCTTCCTTGACATAAATCGCTCTCAATAATAGTAATAAAATGTAAGAAAACTTTAAAAAACACGCACTAATCATGAGCTGTGATAACTCTAGAAAGAATTATCCTTGTAATCCTGATCAGAATACGAGGATTAAGTTATTAAATTACAAAATAATATTGTATTGTCATTGGTTCTTGATACGTATGCAAATTTTCAAGTCAACCGGCCGTCCACAAGTCAGTGAAAATTACATTAAACGATTCCATTACATAGAT
The DNA here is from genome assembly GCA_036936625.1 of Parnassius smintheus behrii. Lineage (NCBI taxonomy): Eukaryota > Metazoa > Arthropoda > Insecta > Lepidoptera > Papilionidae > Parnassius > Parnassius smintheus. The sequence goes on from JAUPFT010000028.1 coordinate 36,110,503, forward strand.
AGATAAAAAGATACGTAGTTAATAAAAAGCCTAACAGTGTTAATTTTTATGAGCTAGTTTACAACATGCTCGGTGATGAAGGAAATAATCATGAGAAGACCTGCATGTCGTGTGAAGGCCGGCAACACGCACTGTGGTGGATTAAATTCTGCATTATCCTCTCTGAAATTGGAGGAGGCTCGTGCCCTGCTGGGCATCTTAGACGTCGAAATTCCCGGACTGAAAACGCTTGAACTAACTTTGTGCTACTCTTATTGACACTGCATTAGGTCCATAAACGTCACAATTTTTTTCGCGAATTGAGTCGCATTTATCCCTTGTTTACAATAAAAATTCAGAGAGTAAAATAATATCCTGAATAAATTCACCACTTTTAATGCACATTTGCAATTGTATTCTAAATTTCTTTGCTATAACAGATGTTTTAGCGAAGAACTGGGCGTTCTTTGCAAGCATCCCAAAATACGTTACTAATGAATGTTTGTCTTTATTTTAAATTATTTTATGACATGATTCCAATGAATCTGTAATTCTGTGAGGTACCCCTTTTATTTCAGTGTTCACCTTTCAAACAAGAAATATGTATACATTTTTATAGGTAAAATCTGTGGAACATGTACACAACGGCTTAAATATCGCGTAAAACCCACATAATATAGGAAAAAAGCTGAAAATTAACTAACTTTAGTAAAATCAAAACCTTCGTTTTAGTCTCGCCATATTAGCATTACTGTTACAGCCTATTAAAGTTCACTTCTGAACGCAGGCCTCCTCCACAGATTGCCTCATATGGTGATATTGGCCATAGTTGTCACGCTTGGCACGTTGGCGAACGGGTTGGCAACCGCAGTTATTATTTTTAGTCGTTATTGTGGAGACGCTCCCTCTGTCGCCTCTTACGACACCCACGGGAAGATATGGGATGGATATTAACATATAAATTATTTATATTAACATATAAATATATATATCTTAATATGTATATAAATTACGTGTCACGTTGTTTGTCCGCAATGGACTCCTAAACTACTAAATAGATTATAATCAAATTTGCAAACCGTGTGCAGTTTGGTCCAACTTGAGACATAGGGTAGTGTTTTGCCCATGAGTGACCCATAATTCTTTTTACTAATTTAAGGATTTTAATAGGCCATGATAAAGGACATAACAACGTCAGCCTGGCAAGCTAGTATATACAGTGTGTCTAGTCACGACCTAGCGATAATTTAAGGTTACAAAATATACCTAATTTCATCGACGAAAACACCCATATATGGGGGTCTATGCCCCCTCCTGTCGGAATGGCCGCCATTTTTTTTTATTCTTGTAGATTTCGTTAATGTCAATTTGTAACTAATATCCTTAAGTATTAGGACAGTATTAAAAAATTTGGTATCAATTTGCTAGTTTTTGAAGTATGGTAAGAAAAATAAAAAATAGTCATTTTTTTTTACTTAAATTAGCATTGTAAATGTTTTAAGATATTTTGTAAGGAAAACTTTCCATGATGTTTATTTTTATTTGATAGATGCTATTTTTACCTTTTAAATAACATTTTTTTTACATCTGTAGGACCTTTCTGTCCAGAGAAATCTGCATATTTTGGCAGAGATACATCTGAATTACATGAATAAAAAAAAATTAAATGGCGGCCATTCCGACAGGAGGGGGCGTAGACCCCCATATATGGGTGTTTTCGTCGATGAAATTAGGTATATTTTGTAACCTTAAATCCCACCAAAAACATTCTGTAAAAAACTAGCCAAGTCTCGATGGAGCTGCTTGTTTATCTCTAAAAAGTAATGAAATCTAGACCAAGTCGTGCCAAGTCTAAGCTTCCTTACTGCGATTTCTTTATTATTATAGTTAATGTTATGTGACTTGGCCGTTGAAGGGTACACAAGGGTACAAAACCAGGTGCTACATGACACCCTTGCACCAATCTGTCGCCAGAACCGCTATCCATTGACGATGGAAAATTGCCATTTGGAAAACGTTGATTGAATAGCCAGTCAATTGTAGGCGTCAAATCGACCACCGATCTAACACAAAATAGACGTACAGACGGATTTCTATCAATGATTCGAAGTCCGCCTGTACTGGAAATATTTTTTTATACTGTTTGTTTCAGGCTCGCCTATACAAAAGTATTATTGAAATACGCAGCTTTATCAAGCCAATTGACTGGTTATTCAATCAACGTTTTCCAAGTGGCAATTTTCTATCGTCAATGGGTAGCGGTTCTGGCGACAAATTGGTGCAAGGGTGTCATGTAGCACCTGGTTTTGTACCCTTGTGTACCCTTCAACGGCCAAGTCACATAACATTAACTATAATAATAAAGAAATCGCAGTAAGGAAGCTTAGACTTGGCACGACTTTGTCTAGATTTCATTACTTTTTAGAGATAAACAAGCAGCTCCATCGAGACTTGGCTAGTTTTTTACAGAATGTTTTTGGTGGGATTTCACTTCTTTTTGTAGAAACGTGGGCACATTGATTTATTTTATTAGATTTTCTTATTCGACACATTCTTTTTCTTTTTATGAGTAATTTTTTTATTATTACAAATCTTTCTTTTCTTTTTTTCCGGTTCTGATTCTTGTACAGTAGCAACAGTTTTTCGTATTGCCCATTCGCGTTCATTATTTATTCTTTTAGACGGTTTAGACGGATTAAAATAATAAATAATGAACGCGAATGGGCAATACGTAAAACTGTTGCTACTGTACACGGTTAGACGGTTTAGACGGTTTAAAGAGTGCAAAGTCTCTGAGAGTGCGAAGTCTCTGAGAGTGCGATGTCTCTGAAAATGAAGTCGAGGATAGAGTGAAGTGAAGGCGTAAGACAAGAAAGGCTGACCCCACCACCATGTGGGACACATAGCCAGGAAGAGAGAGAGAGAGAGAGGTTTAGACGGTTTAAAATCTGAAAGATCGGCGCGGTATTTACGCCTAAGGCGGTTGTATTCGGTGATCGCTGAAGCTTGAGCTTTTATACTCTTGAAGTCAACATTTATGAGGTGCATACCATGAAGATTGGTTACTCGTGAAAGCGCCACGTAGGCTTGGCCACAAGCGAAGATGGAGGCGCCAATGTCCATGAGGGCATTTTTCAGACTTAGACCTTGGCTCTTGTGAATTGTTAGGGCATACGCCACACAGATTGGGAATTGTTCCCTGTACACGTATGCCCGGGGTATGATCTCAAATTTTGACTTAATAAGCAACAATTCGTGAATCCAATTATTAGCGAATTTTACTACCAATTGTTTAGGCTTTGTTTGGTCTTCCGGGTCCCACCTCACTTTTTGTACAACGCCTAATGACCCATTTATTAAACCTAAACTGACATCAATATTTATCCTAAGCATTACTTTAGCTCCCTCTTTAATGATTATAGTTTCTTCCAGTCCAGCAGTCATCGACGCATCATCTTCATATTTTTGTAAACACACCGGGCTTTCGTTATCATACATTTTGAACAATCCAAGGAATATTTAGCAACTAACTTTATCTCGGGGTGCGGAATCGCTTTTAACATAGCATTATTTAACTGCATACACATATTTCTAGTCGGTAGTAAACAAACAGTATCTTCTGGTAAGTCTAGTGTAATTAGTTTATTTAACCTTTCCCTTTCTGCGCCCGCCGTAACAAAAGCTTTGTCACCTCAGCTGGCGGCACTTGTTATAAACATTTATGTTTCTCACTTATGTTTAAAGAGGTTTTTGTTACAGTTATTTAAAGCCGATAAGATTTTCGATAAGTAGAAATAATAACCATAACATTTAAAATTTTATTTATTTTGTACAGCTCTATGTTTCTAACGGATCTTGATAAAGTGTACTTACTGAAAACAAATTTTATTTTATGAATGAAATATCATAAGTTTTTATTTTATTTTTATGTCCTTACAATAAATACAACATATTCTTCCCAAATGAACCGAAATTATGCATGTAATAATTATAATAATTCTTCTTCTTAACTTGCAAACATTTGCTAAAAATTCGACAAAGACAGTTTGCGCGCGCTTTGTAACCTCATTTTCAAAACCTTTTTGTGTATATATTATAGCGTCTTCCTTTATTTTTCTTATACAATCGTATAGATATAACATTTAGCAATTCCTAGTAAAACTATTTACTATGGTATTCGAATAAGAAGTATACTATTATTATCTTATTAGAAATCTTGACCTTTATGAATTTTTCGCGTAGAGGTTTTTTGATTCTACTTTTTTATCAATTGAAACATAAAAATTTACTGTTGTTGTAACTTAGATCATTCAAAAACATTACGTAGTAAAGACAAATAACATTATTTACAGTTTTTTGAAAGAAAATCCAACTAAAATCACAATCACAAAACTTCAACGATTACGCAACAAACAGCACCAACAGCACAAAAGCGAATGGCTGTTATAGTTGATTTTGTCTATGTAACCGAGTGAATATAATTCTTCAAAATACTCTTTAGTTCGTTTAGAATTGAATGAAATAGTGTTCAATTGAAAATATACTGTATTTTTATATAAATTAATGAAGAAAATAGCAGCACGTAATGCGGACATGAATTCATTGTCGCGGTACTCAACGGTCTCGTCGAGATGAATTCATGTCCACGGTACCTTAAAGGAATTTGAGTAATGTTCGAGTAGAATAAAGTTAATCGTTCGACTATTTTTTCTTGTAAACTTGTAAGTATAAGTATAAAAGCCAATCTAGTGTTATCTAGAGTTTTCCTTTAATTTTATTTATATGCGTATTAAAAGCAGAAGGGGAGGCATTCGCTAGCACGCTATAGGCTAGATTAAATTAGATGTGTCCCACTACGCTGGATTTTTGCAATGACAGTAGATTTTTATGTACCAATGGTAGAAGGGGGCATTACCATATCTCTAATACAGCTGAGACCAGCTGAGGGTTCTTCATCAGATACTTTAGACCTTCGATTTTTGACATCAAATGAAGCGGCCCACCAAGTTGAATATTTTTTTTGTAAAGGTGGTATGTCGATCTCTTCTAATAGTTTGGTTGGGCTCTTGTGTTTTCTAATCAGGGTCACCAGGTACTCCAGATGTTCGATTATCCTAGTTTTTATAGTTTTCCCTTTTTGTGGCCATTAAACCCTAACTCTGTACCAAATTTCAGCTCTCTGAGTTTATGGTGAGTACTAGTTCTATTCTGATGATCATGAGTGAGTGAGTGAGTGTCTAAAATGCGAAACTTTGCTTTCGCTTAACTTCGGAACTAAATGACCTTACAGACTTGAAATTTTGGATTTTAAGTATGTGATTATAGTTTACTGGATGACGAAAATTTCTGCGTTCTGGTATTATCCAGAGGTTCTCAAATAGGGTCCTGAAAATGCGGCGAAATGGTTCCAATAAAGGATGGTACGGCAGTGTTTGCTTCGCGCTCGACTTGGCGGGGGCACTGCCGTACCCCCCGATTATCGCTAGGTCGTGACCAGACACACTGTATATATATATATATATATATATATATATATATATATATATATATATATATATATATATATATATATATATCGTTAGCCATTTATAGATTACTAAAAATTACCTCACTGAGCTTACAGTAAATTGTTTGCAGTGTAATTATATGAGATGAGGCAATTAAAAGGCTTTAGTAATTAATACTGCATTCTAAACTGACGTTTTAAACGTGGGGATTGGCATTATTCATCAGTCTATTCCA